>CM038678.1:143814053-145074172 GCA_021605205.1 Aegilops longissima | reverse complement strand
GACCAGCTCCGCTCCTTCTCTTGCTCCAGTCCCCGAGGTGGTACTGGTGCATCACCCGATTGGTCCTCTGCTGGTGAAGTTCTTGTTGGTGTGCAGCACCAAAACCTTTTTGCTGCCCGTCTGCGCGGTCGTTGACCATCACCGCAAGGTATTGCCGGTCTTGTGCCACATCGCGTGCATGCCGCACTCGATCGTATCTTGCGACGCGTCCACGCGCCTCTTTTGAACGCCTCTGAATTGCGCCGGAAGAAATGCTTCCTTAGGCCACTCGATGTGATACCTGCAGATTGTGGAATACAGGTTTTAGTGTACCTAGTTGGCATTTTCATAACATCTTTGGCATGTTGCAGTCACTTGTTTCACTTTTTATTAACTGTCAAATTGTAATTGCTTCACTAGGTCTGCGTCTAAAAAGAAAAATAGAGCTATAAAGAAAGGAATATGTTTTTGCAAGTAGACGGCCGATCGGTGTCTTACCTGGAAGTTTCTCAGGTTGGGTGTAGCATATGCCGTGCTCGTTGTCGATGGTTGGTATGAAAAAATCGATGAGAGACTGAATCTCGCGCTGTCAGCACTCACTTTGGCCTCAAGGTGCTCGATCAACTCCTGATCCGTGGGATCGAACTTGACGCCAGCCGGCAGCACCGGCCAATCCTTCTTCGACTTGCATCGGTAATTCCAGTTATATGGTACTCAATGTATGATCAATCGACTATTTTAAGTGAATGATGAAAGATTTCGACAGATAAGTGGTACTCCAAATCTGAAGTCCAGAATACCCGAACACGCCACAGGGATTCTTGTGTCACCTCACGCGCAGCGTGTTGTCACGTTAATTCAATGTGTGGACATGATGAATAATTTGACCGACATATACTAGTACTGCTACTGTACTACTTACTAGTCGTATTTAGTGTCACAATTTATACATAGGTTTAACTAACAAGTACGCACTTGAAGCCTAATCGATATATATATATATATATACCACGCACAAAGATCTCCATCATCATTATCAAGACATCCTAAACAGGGGAGTTAGGATGCACTTGATCCTGTGAAGGTATCTATCCTCCAAACCGGAGGAGTGCTTCAAACTAACAACGATACATAATATCCAACAAAAGAGGGTCGTGCTACAGCAGCGAGTAATACATGGCTCACCTAGATATCAGCATGAATCAAGTTGTGCATATTTGCTGTTGGCATGAACCACATCGCCGCATGTCGGGTTTGCAAAAGCCATCCATCGCATGGAAGCTTGATGCCTTTCACACACTGAAGATTATCTGGCAACAAGCTGTGTCAACGAATCTCTGGATATGGTGATTCATGAAACCCATGGTATGATGTGTAAACACAGCCCCCCTCGCGAATGGAAGTTGCATAGCACAGTAATCATCGCCGGTGATATGATCGATGATTGGTTGGATGATCGGATAATTGAGCCCGAGGAACAAGGAGTGGTTGCCGAGGCTGTAAACCCGCCTCTAGTTGAATACGCCTGGCCCAACGGAGCTGGGATCTTTCTCGAACACGAAGCAGCCATAGCCATCAATGTCACGAACGCCCCATGCATTGTACTGCATGTGGTTTGATGTAATGGTTTGGTCAATTTGGTAGGTGCGAATGAGCATCGAATGACCGCCGTCACCGAACGAGCGATAAACCAGCACCCATCGGCTGGTATGATTCCAGTCTGGAATCATGAAGGCCAGCGCATTTAGCGTCTGCTGCAACAATTCAAATTGAGACCAAAAGGACAAAAATAAACAATCATGTTCGAGTATGTGGAATTAAGATTATTATAACAGTGACACATATCATAGACAGAGAATTGCAATGCCGTGGTCATAATCATACCCCAAGTTAAAAAAATAAGCCAATGGCTTTCATATTCTAGCAACATGTCATGGTTCAAACATCATGTAACAATGAGAGGAAAACAGCTATGACAAAGGCCTACTCATATTCTACCATAGCACTTACTACTACTATTCCATATCAACTCTAAGCAATAACATGCGTTGTTATAAAAATCTTGTAAACGAGAGTAACATATAGCAATCATGATGTTATGCTCATAATATGTATTCTAACAATCATTAGATGCCAATTTTCTCATATCAACTCTAACAATTGGTCAATGCATCGCCTGATGCAGAGGTCATGAGACCCCTTTTCAAAAAACTCTAACAATAACATGTATGGTCATAAAAATCTAGGAAATGAGAGGAACATATAGCAATGATGTGGTTATAGACATGCTATGCATTCTAAATTTGTAACAAATGAACAGCGATCGATTCATAAGGTAAAGATGAGATGAGATAGAACAATTACACGACGATAGATTCCACCAAAGATAGGCAGCCAATCTATGCGTCGATCACAGAACGATGCCATCGTGCACTATAGCATCGAGATAGAAATGTTGCCTCAACAGGATTGATGTTGACCATAACCATGTATGGAGACCGGATTCCAGATAGACTAATCCCATGTTGAACAAGGCAATGAGCTTGTAATCCATGTAGTCTTCTGATGGTGTGGGCACTTCACAGATTACAACTTTCTGCAAATAGAGGTCGAGCCAAAAGCTTGACGCGTCTCGTGCGTAGTAGGCAGGAGTGTCCGGCGGGCCGCGAGGCTCGATGGCGGCGGTATCCAACAATGGAAGGGTGATCTCTCGCTGGGTGTAGATATCCACGAGACGGCACGGACTACCGGTGTGGTGGATGAGGACGATCCAGTTGGCCTTCATGCCCGCCCAAAGAGTGGCCGCGCATGAAGGATAGGTGGGCGGGTAGTGGTAGCATGTCGAGGGCACCACGGCAACCTCCGTAGGATCGTCAAGTCGGTGTCCGGGCCACCGCGAGGATCGGGCATCGCAAGCAGGTGTCTTGAAAAGAGTCGGCGGTTGCGATTTAGTAGACGGTACAAAGACAACGAGCATGCGGCCAGACGGACGGTGCTGAGTAGGTCCATACGACTACAGATCTTCTCCAAGAGAACATCGGGGAGGGAATTCCAATCGTTGCTCTACGTGTTAGTCGGTTCTGCCATTGGGGTTTTCGGTGCCTGCGAGCCAGCGGGGAAGTGGATTCGGGCGGCGAGCGAAGAAGCTTCTCCTCGTGTGGCCGAGCAAAGGCGCGGGGTATGGTACGCGAGCTACCAAGGAAGATGGCGCGGGGCGAAAGCAAAGGAGCGGGGTAAATGGTGTGCGGCCGACGATGGGGAAGAGAGGAGGAAGAAGAGGGAAGGCGGGAAGAAAGTGCATTAAATCTCAATTCTACTAGTACTACTACCAGGATATAGGCACCGTCCTTCGAGTGTAAATAGTTACACCGATGACATGTGGGTCTACCACAAGAGGGCCCATATGTCGCTTAATGGAGGACAGAGGTGCGAGGCGTATTTATGAAGCGTGCTCTCTTGGCAAACATGATGGCGTCTCGGTAAGGCTGATTTAGTAACACCAACATGCTGGTTCAGCTTATTAATTACATGTCCCATCTGTTGTTGCGTGTATTGTCACTTCACTGCGAAGACAAGTTGAATAGTTCTCTCTGACCGAGATGGGGAATAATGGATCGCGAGGACTTCCTTTCTACAAGATCCCTATGCCTCTCGCCACTTCACTCATTTTGCTCCGTACCTAGTCACTTGTTGAAATCTGTAGAAAGACAAATACTCCGTATTTGGGAACAGAGGGAGGCTTTTACTCTGTACTATTTGGGAACAGAGGGAGTATCACCATATGGAGGGAACAGAGGAAGCTTGAAATATGAACATGTCAATGGGAGGGAGTAAGCCCCATGCATGCATGCATGCATGCAACATGCAACACTCACACGCACTCCACATGGACGCACGCAACACTCACGCACCCATGCGCACACAAAGACACGATGCAACACACACGCTCACGCCAAGTGCTCAACCTACTCCCTACATCCGTGAAAGACTGTACATTTAGAGATTTACACATTGACCAGGTATAATTAACGCCCAAAAGTAGCAGACTTATGTGTGCATGTGACCATTGAGATAAGAAGATTAAATGAAGGCTGTTGCATGCTGTAATTATGGATAGACATGTAGCCTATACCTACAGCACAAGTTGGTGCATTAGTCAATCAATATCGATTTAGATTAAAGGCTAAATGCATTGGAAGTGTAGATGTACATCATATACTACTACACTCTTTGTTTTATAGCCGATGTACACTCTTTGTTGGAAGACCGAGGGAGGACACGTGCATGCACTCACATACACAGCCAGGCGGTTCGGGCGCAAGGGTTGGACTCGTGTCGCCCCTGCGTAAAGTTTTGTTTAACTGATTTCTTTGCTCGCTAACCGACAGTGGGACCCAGAAACCAGGTGACAATTTAACCAGTCAACAAAGTGCCACGTCGACTATGTGGCCGGTCAGTAGGGTGCAATACGGTGCTCTATGATGAGCTAGTGATCGTATAATCGACGCAAAACTATATATAGTGACCGTAAAGAGCGTATTGTTACATACGTTGACCGCCAGTGTATTTTATCGTTTCAAATTAAGCCATATTAATCGGAAAGGACGCAGTATGGACTACTACTAGTACTAGTACTGCTTTGATGTGTCTCGTCAACTCGCCGAACAAGGAGAAGCTTGCTTACTACGCCTCTCCTCGCACGCCAGTGGTTCGCAGGACGAGGAGAGGGTTTTGACTACAGTGCCCTCTCCCTCTCCCTCTCCCTCTCCCTCTCCCTCGCCCTCGCCCTCGCCCTTGACCTCACAGTGGACGTGCAACAGTTCAATCGGTGTCAGATTGCCAGAAGCATATTGTACTGTTGTATCATCATTGTTGGACCTTCCGAAGAGGCGAAGATCTAGGTGCAAGGTTCACACGAGTACGAACTGTTGAACCTCCCGAAGAGGCAAAGATCCAAGCGCAAGGTTTTATAGGAGTTGTCATCCTAGTAGGAGTGTACTACAACTATAGCGAACGATGCTACTATATGATGCCGCCACGTCACGTATATCCAAAGTTGTGCCACCTTTTTTTCTCAAAGAGCATGTTGGAGCCCGTGCAACAACCACACAAGTTGCACGTACACATAACACATTTACTAGTAATAAATTCTAAAGGACAAATGCCAAGATGCCACACAAGTTCATCTCCAATTCATGTGATAATTTTGTGCGACTAGTCTACATATATTCACAGCGCTACCGTTCACAATTACCGTACTCCACTTACACGTTATAGATGGGCTACATGTCCTCCTCCGTGTTCCAGTCCAGTGTGTTCTTCATGGATGGCACGATCCATAGCGGTGGGCAACGGAATCATTGTCGCAGCTTTCTAGTCCGGTTCCACACGATGGAGACTCATCCAAGCTGAAGCGGCATAAATCAGGGATATCGTGTCCCAAAGATGTCGCTCATCCGCGGTGCACATCAAGACACAACCATGCTTCATGAACGGCAGGCCTTCCGTGTCGTGCACGGAAGGTGGCATCCGCTTCACAATGGGGTAGCTGTCCCCGATGAAAAGCGAGTACTCTCCAAGAGTGTTCCTCGGCACCCACGTAGCATCACGGGGGTCGAACTCGGCGCCGTTCATCTGGTACACGCGGCATCCCAGATCTGGACACATGGTGACATACATAGTCAAGGTCCATGCATAATAATGTTGTGCTCAAATATGGCGGTCAGTAATACTGTGCAGCAAATAGTACTACTCCGGTATAGAGGAAGTAAAATAACCGGCTTATTATATATAGCCACTCTTGGCTACATGGATGAGATAGTAAGACATGGAAAAACAAAAATGGTGGCAGCTAGTGGGTTCAAGTCTTCAAGGGCCTAGCTAGCTATACGCGTCCTCCAAGGTAAAAAGTACTCCTACTAGTACTACTAAGTATACTACTAGTACAACAATGAAAGAGAAGGCGAGAGGGTTAAAAATGGAATACCTGGGTAGATGGTGATGGTCCGATCGTGGTAGATTGTGTGACCATGTTGCACATCAGTGGTACCATGGGTAACGATCGCTAAGATAGTTGATCCCAATATGCCAAAGTCAGCTACAAGGTTCCGTGTTAGACCAAATCGCGGATGCAAATGCACATCCAGATCGGCGATCTTATTTTGATCGGGGATGACTGGTCCCTGCAAAATAATGGAGTACCGTTAGGGATGCAAATGATGGTTTGTGCATTCCGTTTGTAATCTCCCATACCGTAGGATGGCAACCAGATGAAACAAGTCCCCTGGCTTGTCACCGCGAAGATGCGGCCTAGATGGCGCATGGCGTCTTCGAACGTGTAGGGGTACAAATCTGCGGCGCCAACATGCGCCAGCCTCTGCCGTTACTGCCTCTTGCATTGATGGCAATCCTTATGTCGAACACCGCGATGAGATAGTAATCGTCGTAGCCGCGTCGCTTTGTCGGCGGGTCCGCAATTGCTATCTTCTTCAATCTCATGTAGGCATCATCATACGTATTCAAGCCCAGCCAGTCCGGAAGGCCGATCCCAATGGTGGAGAAGGGGTCTACCGGAACGGCCGCACTGCTGTGGATGTTGTGCAAAATGATGGTGGTATCCGGCCGGAGGTATGCAAGCCAATCTTCATTGGCACCGACCCAGACCTATATATAAGACGGTGGGCAGCGGAGAAATTACGGGATGGAAATGGAATAACTAAGTACTACATGATCAAACTCCATTACTGACCTGCTCATCGGACAAAATCCGACTACCTCTCAACGTCGGCAACTCTAGCGGAGTCAACGTGCAACCATGGCTAGGGAGCGGTGGACTGTTCGAAGGATTGTCCCATAGAAGAACCTTCTCCTCGAGGACGCATGGAAGACCAACAAGCATGGCCTTTTCCCAAGCCTGTTTAAGCAGCGTCTTGAAAAAGTTGGTGCAGGAAGCACCGAGTCTTGCGGCGGTGAGGACGTTGGAGCGGCGTGCGATTTCTCCTAGAGGATCGTCGTCCAAGGTCTCCCAGCCCCGACGAGGAGGAGAACCGCCTGGCGAATCCATGGGAGCAGCGATGAGCTGCCTTCTCTTGAGGGAGGGAATGGCGAGGAGGAGATAAGGCGTAGTAACCACAGGGCCTCGTCCCTTCCAACTGTAGATCGTTCCTCAGCGAAGGGGTGAGGCTATTATTTACTACTAGTACTAGCATTATGGAACGTTATGGGATTGCATTATATTGTAAATAATAGCACTAGTAAGAAATTTTTGGCACTAGGTAGTAGTTTTTGGCGTGGATTAAGAAATTTTGGGTATGTTTTTGCCATTTTTTGTACACGCCAACTAGTGTCAAAAAACGTCTTACATTATGTGATGGAGGAGTACGTACTCGTACTGTAGCAGTACTAGTACTACTTTTCTCAACTAGTAGTGCGATGTACTGTACTTCTAGTCTAGTCTACTAGTAGTATAGTGCACCAGTTTTGAACTCTTGAATCTCAGGGCCAAGGAGCTACAGTTGGAAGTGGAGGGTACTACTGTTCTCTAGAACCATCACTGTACTATCAATGCAGGGGAAGTACACCTGCGTAGTGGCCTAGTGGGTACTCTCGGTGCTCTATTCAGCCGCTCCTCTCACGTAGCTGGCCTACTCAGCCGCTCCTCTCACGCACACACTAGCAGCCTGTTTATCAACAAGCGGTTCTCACAAGGCGAACATTTGAGTTATTTGATACAATGAGACTAGGCTTTTCGCTTCCATTTGTGGAGGTGTAATGGATCTCGTCGAACTTTGTTAGTAGTTCCTTCTTTATGAATGAGATGAAGCAAAGCTTTTGCCTCCGCTTTAAAAAAACACATCAAGAGGAATTTCTTTTATAGTAGAGCCGATAATGGAGTGAAGTCCATGCGCGCAACGCCACAAGCTCTGAGTAGTAGTAGAGCACTTTACATACAGAGCCATATTGTACAGTTCCCAATGGCCCGCCAGGCTTTTCCTGCTCCTCGGGCTTAATTGGGAGGCGCTAGTTTAAATATGCTACTAGCTGATGAGGAAGCTGCAAGCGAGGTGCGGCTAGGGCGAGCACGTGGGCCACGGGATGCTGGGAAGGAAAACCCGTTCACGTGGCTAGGCTGTCCAGTGCACCCAGATTGGGGCCGCACGTCCGTTTGACTTCAAAACTCAAACTACCGTGTAAAATATTGGCTCGCAGTAAGTGTAGTAGTACTATTTTTTAAAAAAGGCCGCCGTGCGTTCGCCGGGATCGAACCCACAAAATGAGGTATACACTCCCTCAACCACTGGTAGTACTCGTTGGAGTACAACGCAACCTAGAATCGCCTTTTTTCGCTAGTAGTACGTACATTGTTCCTTACAAGAAACCCCTAATAATGCAAGAAACCACTAAAATGCCAAGAAACTACTACCACTTGCATACGTGGCAGACTTAAGATAAGACTACCTTATCAACCATTGTACATGCTCTTACCAACAAAAATCCTCAAGTGACCTCCTACCTCCGGCCCGTCCACCTAGTCATCCTCGGCCATGGGACGCAGCTACCGCCGCCGGCAGAAGGCGGGTCAAAACCGCCGGCGGTGCGGAGCCCATGTTGCGGCAGCCCGGATGCCAGCTCCGTCCGGCGCTCGCGGCCGCTAGCTAGCCAAGATAGCTCCGTCCAGCTGCTTGTCTGCAAGGTTTGCTAGCTAGATTGGCACGGCAGCGCGACGGCTTGCTCGTGTGCGCCGCGCTAAGGCCAGCCATCTGGCTCGAGCGAAGGCCAGCGCGGCGGCTTGCTCGCTAGTGGGTCACGCTCGGGCCAGCCTGCCAACCCGTGCGGAGGCCAGCGCGGTGTCCGGCCCATCCGGTGGAGCGGCGGCCAACTCGCTCATCACCGGCGCCACCGACGAACACGCATCAGTACTGTTTGAAGTAATGTTCAGGAAAAATAATGATTTGAGGGGGAATAACAGGATAGAAGGTCAGATGTGGGTCCCTCGTGTCAACGGTCAAACAAAATGTGTTGGTTTAAGCTGCCTCACAAGACGGACGTGTGGGCCAACCCAGTCATAAATGGGTTTAAACGAACCTAATCGGTAGGAGTACTAGGTAGTAGTTTTGGCATGGATTAAGAAATTTTGGGTATGTTTTTGCTATTTTTGTACAATAGATTCTTCCTAGGGCTGGTTGAAAGTGGTAGTTTTTGTTAAATACTCTACATATTGTAAGTAGGAGTGAAAGTTAAGCTTTGGAAGCCAATAAGCAAGGCTAGTTACATAGTGCATATGTGTACATGATTGAAAGTAAATATCAACCATGAGTGACTAATATCTTGATGGAAAACTCAAACTATGGAATACTAGGAAAAATGCATGGTTGGAAATACTAGCAATGTTCATGTCCGTTAACGAATCATAATTAGAATAATACTTATTCACAAACTTGGTACAAAACACCCTAATTTTGATATACATATGTCACTAGAGATATATTATGTTTCAATTAGAATATATTCCTTGGGCTGTTTTGGTGAGGTCAGGGGGGATGTGGTTGGTTTTAAGATACTAATTATGGGTTTTCTGCAAATTGGTAGACAAGTGGGATGTTGGTGAGAAAAGGCAACAACTTACCTCACAATCGTTAGATGTAGATCTAATGGTCGAAACAATGGATGGCGGATACACCAAAGATCACCAACTTAGTCTTGTGTAGGAGTATTAGCAAGATCCGTGCATTGCACGGAACATCAAGATGCATTTTTATAAAAAACTTGTTGTGATTGACCCTTGCGGGAGTAATCCCATGTGTAAAAACTAATGATATCTCGAGAAATATCAGATGAGGTGAAGAGGAGTGGGGTGTGGTGGTGGTTGGTGGTCGGACTGAGCGGAGGCATGGGGCTTAACGACGCCGGCAGCGGCCACCAGACTAGTTTGTTCCAGAGGCTTCCTTTCTTAATTGCTCAACAATGAGGTTTGTTAGAGATAAGGATGAACGAGGGAAGGCCTTGTCTGCAAATGTGGAGAGGGGTGCGGGTATCTTTTAGTTTAATTTCCATCCGTCAGATATAGATCGGACGGTCTATATTGCAAGATGGCACACGTACCATCATCACCAACTCGGTTTTTTATAAGAGAAGAAATATAAGTATGGAGATACAAACATATTATCGATACTTGCTTCCGTAAACTAGCATCACATTCTATTCAACGCCTCGGCATGTGGGGCCTTAGCACAATGACTTCTCGACTGTGTAAAACAAAGATTTTCCTGTCGCCGACAAGGAGGGGGACGGCAGCGCGCTTTTTGGCTTGCTCTAGTCCTAGTAGTCATAGTAGGTGGTCTAAGCATGTGTAGATTTGTTTTTTTTTCACGTCTCGTGTTCGCCGTACTGCCACGACTGTTGATGAATAGACGGTAAGTTGTTCACAGGGAAACCCTTGTTGAGCGTGTTTGTGAGAGAGAGTGTGTGTGTGTGTGTGTGTGTGTGTGTGTGTGTGTGTGTGTGTAATATGTTAGAGACTGAGGCAATGATAACAGATTGTGTCTATGTGTGTGGAGGATAGAGAGAGACATGTACATGGGGCTTTGTGTTGTGTAACATGGAGACACATATACATAATTAGAGAGTGAGTGTGTGAGATACACATGCGGACATGGGGAGAGATGAGGATCCAGATAAATGGGTGTTTGTGCGTGTCTGTGTGTGTTTGTGCATGCGTTTGTGTGTGACAGGGAGAGAGTGTATGTGGAGTAGAGAGACCACTGATGATGTAAACCTAGTATAAGGGAAGGGGGAATGGTGTGACTTGTGTAGTAGCGAGATAGCACTGGTGCGGGCGGGGGGAGCAGACTATTTGGAAGAGACATCGAGTGTGTGTGTGGGAAAGGGGTGTGAGAGCGAGATAAAGAGAGAGCTGGCGACGGAGAGAGAGAGAGAGAGGAAGAGAGGGGGCGAGAGGGGTCGTTTGTGTCCATAAATGGCGTATAGATAGGGAGACAATGTTGATGTTGTCCGAAATTGGCCTATGAACGGAGACGCAAGGGAAGCGAGTCATCGTGTGTGTGATAGGGACTTCATGAGAGATCTAGAATAGATGGTGTAGAGAACAATGTGCGAAATCAAGAACGATTATACATTAGGGAGCTATGCAAAGAGTCACGACATATATGTATACAGGAAGGAGCTGGGAGGGTCCGCATGTGGGAGAGATAGAAAGAGGAGAGTGGTGCACAAGGAGACAAAGTGTGCTTGTTTGCAGTGGGGGTGGTGTGTGAGGTGAGTCTTGAGAACCACATAACTAGGGAGATAGACGTTTGGGGCGGCGTTTTGTGTGTATGGAAAATATACACTCTACATAGTGCGTGTGCTTGGGTAAGAGAGATAGCGGGAGACCTAGAGAGTGAGGGAAGAGATGTGTGCATGCCCGAGAGACAAAGTGATAGAGACCTATGTTGGGGTCCGGACTTTACAAGAGAGAGGGGCGTTAATGTGCTCGTGTGTATGTGTGTGTGGTGGTGGTGGGGGGGGGGGGTTGACTTCAGATAAACAGTGAGGTGTCTATATTTGAGGGACTTTAGCGTAATTGAGATATTGTGCACCCATGGTTGATCAATTTGTTTCACAGTTTTTACTATGAGATAACGATACTTTTGAACATGCGTGATATACCTTGATGTACCAGAATTACAAACCTAAGATTGGAATTTTGGAATTCGACTCCATCATTAGCTTTTGTAATTCATTTAAATGGAGGTACATTTTTTAAGCCGGGATTTCGTGATTTCAAATTCATATATCAAACCTAGAGATATACACATACGGGCATGTTCAAACTTTATAATCATTCACTTTATTCATACACATACACATTTTGCTTTTGTCATCATATTTAGGATAAACACATTTGGAATTTCATTTGAATTGGACCGTATGATGGTATTTGCTTGTAGTAGCTCAATGATCCATATTTGAATTGAATGGACAATCTAAGTTTGAGTTGGAGACATTGATTTTCAAAACTTGCACATTTTTTTGTGCAAAAAAAACAAACTGTCGGCCATGATATCATAGTCGGCCGTACAAGAGCAGAATACTTATAATTTTAGGTGCCAAAAGCTTTCAAACTTCCCGCTCACATCGAAATATCACGCGCCTGAAAGTTTAGCCCTGCGATATTCCTGTTTTACCCCTGCCACATGAATGGTAAAGGGCTGCTTTGGTAACTCCATTGTTTTCCCCTCTTTGCCCCAACATTCTTCCCAGAGCCCTCCCTTCCCTCCCCGACCCCCCAATCACGGCAAGCCGCCGAATCTAGTCCTCCACCGCAGCGGTGGACCTCACACCCCGCCGGATCTACCTTCCGCACCTTGGAAGCCCCAACTACCAACTCACCACTTCACCGGAGCCGCTTCAGCGACTAGCTTGTCCACCGCTCCAGATCTCCTTGACTGCCATCATGGTCCACCGCACCGGATCTACTTAACCGGCGCCCTCGTCCACCATAGCGTAGGCCCTTCACTGACTCCCTCGTCCGCCCCTTCGCTGGCTCTTCATACAAGCCCTCGTCCGCGGCAACAGATCCGCCTCACCGAAAGCACTGTACAACGCGCCCGCCGAAGCCTTCGTCCACTGCATCGGACCCGCTCCATGGACGCCATATTCAACTCCACCGGCCCTGCTTTACCGACGCCGCAGCCTCATCAGGTTATTTCGATTTGTACTCCTTCAGTTTTTCTCTTTATCGTGCAACTGTTCACTTACCACAGATGAGCTTTCTTGTATATCGACAGGCGCCGCAACCGTAGCACCAGAGCCGCTTCAGCGACGGCGACAGTTGGCCCAAACTCAACCGCAACACGAGCACCATCGACGATCCTTAGCTATCAAGTATGACAACGATACCCATACGCCGCCGAGAATCAGGTACTATTATCCAACGACCGCGCCTCGTTCACTTTCTAGCATAAGCACCGCACCTTTGAATTTCTTGAGGCATCATTTAGTTTTTCATGAGACGCGTTATTCGCTTGCACCGTAGGGCCATACTTACGGCAATGAACATGTTACATGTGCTAAATTACATACCGGTGCACATATAGTTAATATGCTTTAGTTTTGTTACGATGCCACTGTTGGTTCCATCGATCGCTTAATGTTCTATATGTTAATTACACATCAGCAAACTAGCATGTGGTTCCGCTGCTTTTTGTTTGTTTTACCCTACATTTTCTGATGCTAGCTATTACATCACTGCTCCAAGCCTCTGTTCATTACTTGTTTGTGTGTTCTTGATCTTCCCAAGTTGCACGACTAATTTGATGCTTCTATTAATTATGGAGCTGCCAACCCCATCAAGCAAAATATTTGTTCTTTTAGGGCTGGCACCTCGAACAAGCATAAAAAATAGAGGGAAGCGGATATATTGTCGTGTATGCACACACCCTTCTTTCATTAGTTTAGATGAACCATTGATGATCAATTCGGACCAGTGCATGTGATTAAAATTAGTTTTACCTAAATAGAAGGTGCAGAATAAACTACAACAACTAGATTTGCAACCACGGGATGCTGACGATATCTTCAAAGAACATTGCAACAGCAGCTAGGCTTCACAGCAACATATGGTAAGCCAGTGTGTTTTAGTACATGTGAAATGTAATGCGAGTGGGCTGCTTTCTTGGCTTGTGCCCTCAACGTGTAATCCTACCAAATTACAAATAGTTCGGTTATGCGCTTTGCTGTATTGCTTGATTCAATGCTTGTTTGTTGTTACGCTATACCGAGTTGGCCAATATGTCGGCGATGCTCGCTGTACTAATGTAAAGAAATGCATACCTATTTCATTTGAGTCCTTAACTTTTCCTCTCAACTTCATCACAAGACTGTCTTCGTAGTTTATATGAGGCAACACTGCTAAGTGCTTTCTCAGATTATTTCAACTGCTTAGATGCCTTGGCAACTTAAATATAGTGGTTGTACACTCCCTTTCAACTAGGGATGTCAACTGGGTCCCGTTTAATCCCGATTGAAGTCCACTAGTGGTATGATAGTTCAAAAGAGTTTTTATTTTTTGAGGAGAATGAACTAGGGAGGTAGCAAAAACTAACTAGATGAGACTGGCGGATGTCGTTTATTTGCCACTTACATCCCTAGTTTCATCTTACCATTTTAATTTCTTTTTCGCTGATGCTACTTGAACCATTTAAATATAGTTTGCCATGCTCGGCAATAATTAGTCCGTCATTTACCATGTAAGCTTACTGCTGGATCATCGATAACTATCTCTTACTTATGTCCAGTGAAACCTTTCGAGATGCTGTTCACACTAGGACACAATGTACAACCCCGAATCTATTTGTGGAAGCGATTGCACCATCCATGTTACCAGATGGTAGCGAGTTCGGAGGCAACACCGCGGAGAGCAGTCGAGCACAGATATTATAGTGCTTGAGGCTCTACTAGAGGCGAAAGCGATGGTGTGGCTGCCATGAATGAGGTAATGTTTATCTTGAGGCTGGAAATTACGGAATTAGCGGCACGCATTATGAAAGCAACCCAAGAATTGGAGGAAGTAAGAATGTTGCATTTGAAGACGGAGGAGGTCCTGCTATTTATGCTATCTGAAGCCGAAGGTAATCCCGGTTCTTCTTTAGATACCAGTTGAAACTGTCATTAGATTATTGTACTTGCATGTTGTGTCATGTCTCTGAATGGATTATGTTGCAAGACCCCCTATGTTGTCCATGTGTTGTAATGATCCGAATTTTTTAGGTGAGGGAATCCTCAGTACTTGTATGATTGACATAAGGTGAACTGTTTTTCGTGTGAGCATATTGTATTGGATGAAATAACTGTTTGAATCGAGTGTATCCAACCTACTGAATTCAAGATCACGGCATTTCTAAATCATAATCATATATAAAGGTGGAATAAATCTTTGTTGTGGTTTGGAAGAAATAAATAACAAAACGTATAATTATCTGTGGATATCCGTGTCGAATACAAATTGGATTTGAATTTAGTTTGCGGTCCCGTGGCAAACGTGAATGCTAACTCCCAAGTTTTGAGCAAGCGGCTAAACACCCACTATAATTTGTGGGCTGCCCAAGCAAGTGTTTGCGAAATGGAAATTACTGTCTACCCACGACACTTGACATCCTTATCGACCGGATTTACACTGCTATCGATAGGGGTAGACTAGTAACTTCAATCGACGTGACACGGCGGCCTCTGAGCCCATTCGAGACACGGTGGGCCAAACGTGGGCGGCAAAACACATTTGATTCAAGCTCGTCCGAAAGACATGTGTCTCTTCCTCCATTTCCCCATTCATACACGGTGGGCGGCAAAACAAACTCTCCTCGTCCGAAATCGATGTAGGCTAATATTTTAAATAGGGGCAGATGTGTAACTTCCATCAGACGTGACACAACCGCCCTACCTGTCAGCCCCGTTCATACACCGTGGGCGCCAACCGTGGGCGGCAAAACACCCTCTCCTCGCCCGAAATAGTTACCGGCAAATATTTGGGAGATGCGAGATTACCGTCCTATCCCCAACCGACGCGATGTCCGAAATTTTAAACGGGGGATAAGTTCGTAACTTTCCCCCATTTCAGAGAAGCGCGTCCCAAAGTTTCAGATCCGCCCCCTCCCCTCCATTTCCCCATTCATACACCGTCGGCGGCACGACAACCCCCGCACTGCGGTCAGCCTCCTCCGTCCGCCACCCCATCCTCATCCTTGCCAGAGCCGCTACCCCTACCCCGTCGTCCACTGCAAGAGATGGACGTCTCTCATCCACGGCGCTGGACCAGGATCCTTTCATCGCCTCCTCTTGCTTCATCGGCGCTGTCGTCCACCTTGCCATTGCCGCTCCTACGACCGCCTCGTCCACGGCAACAGGATATATCCCCCGACCCGGATGTCTGCCGTCTAAAGACTTCTTCCCCGCCGCCGACAGCCACCGCACCCGCAGCACCCTCAACGTATCAGCATAGGCCTACACGGCGTCGCAAGAGAGGTGGTACTACTTCCATATGTGCTTAAGTTATTGATCTCACCCGGAAAATAGATCATAATTTGTTTACTGTACTTTTCTTGTCCGTACCAAATCGTAGTGGCTAGTTGAAAGCAAACATTGGTTGCGAAGTAGCTTTGTCCGGTTTGCACCTTCAGATCCGCCATGGCACGGGCACTATACTCATAAAGCTTATGGTTTCCCCCCTTTATATTCACTACCATCATCGTAGGTGCTTCATGTCGTGCTAGCACTGCTCCTCAAGACCTCAACCCAAAGCTTACGTGTTGAAATACGAATCTGATATGATGCTCATATCACTAAAAGCGAGAACGTTTAATTGGTCACCTAATGTTCCTATATTCGTTTGAAAAGCATGTGCGCCACCCATCGTCCAGCTAGTTCCACTTTCCTGATTTTTCTCTTGATGCTTAGGGTTTTCCCTTTTATCTACTCTACTATGATTTGCGTAGGTGCTTTATGTAGTACTAGCATTACTCCACCCTTCAAGCTAAACAACACAACACTCGAATTCGAAAGCTTAGTTGTTCAAATATGATTGTGATATGATACTGATATTAGTTAACCGACACATTTAAATTGTTAGCTAAAGGTCCCACTTGAGTTTCCAAATGCATGTCGCGACATATAGAGAGACAGCATAATTGCATTTCTTTGTCACTTGTTGACCGTACTTTCTTGTCCATACCAAATCTTAGTTGCTATTTCAAAGAAAACATCGGTTGCTAACTACCCTTTGCGCGGTTTGCAGCTTCAGATCTGCCATCTAACTGCCACGGTCAACACTGTACTCATCATGCTTATGTTTTCCCCATTTTATGATGACCACAATCAGCTACGTGGTTCGTGGTCGTAATAGCACTGCTCCACCCATCGAGCTAAACAAGCTTAGTTGTACAAATTCATATATGATATTAGTAAAACGAGAGATGTTTAATTGGTGAGCTAAATGTTCCTACTTTAGTTTGAAATGCATGTGAGCCACATATGGAGAGACCGAAAGAATAGTATTTCTCTGTGCTCTGGTTCATCATGGGTGGCCAACCGACATTGTATTGAAAGACTTGTAATATCTTCAATCTGCTTGCTCTTCCGCTCTTCTTTAAGATGATACTCTTCTCTTGCGATCGATCGGTCAGTCGAGTTGTTCTCCTTAGTATATTTTGAATCATCGGTCAGTCGACTTGTTCTTCTTTACTATATGTTGAAGCTATCATCTGCGAAGTGTCATCACTTCTGAAGCTCTCATATTTTGAGTAGTAGGCCACATTATATTAATGCAAACAACAAATTACAGCATGCATGGCATCTTTTAAAAGAATTGCAGAGATAGCACAAAGGGGTTTACAGGAGGCGATTGGATTAGAATCACTTCTGCATTACAAAGAAAATCTCACTTGTTTTTATGTTTTCATGCATGTCAGATATTGAACATTATCAAAATGAAGATGAGAATGGGTGCACAAGAGGAATATTGTGGAACGATCCACTGGCTAACAAACTTGGCATTGGTGGAGGATGGCCTATCTTATTCACCCATCAAGGTGCTTGCTCTAACTTTGCAAAGTTGTATTGGTCGCACATATTTTGCATCTGACCTCTTGCATTACTTCTACTTTGTTACACCATCTGCTTAGTTTAAGCATCATATATGATTATATGCCATACCTATCCATTTTTTGTACCTATTCCATGTGTCGTCACACTATGTTTTTCCAGTCAAATGTTGTCCTTTCGTAATAGATGCCCAAAAGGAAGAGGGTGAGTGCAGATCCTCAAGGAGTACAAACTAGGTATTTGGAAAAGGTAGTGATACATGTTAAATCAGATAGATCAGCAGCCACAAAAACACAGCCCAACTGTACCACACTTTACCCCTACTCCAAAGGCCAAACCCCTATTAGAACTGCTAGGAGCCCAGCGTCAGTCTTGTCTATGATATCAATTCAAAATTTGAACTCCTAAATTTCTGCTTGTGCCTTACCTTGTCTCTTGTATGAAAACTAATTTCAGATGAATCTCCTTGCTCAAAGGATCATACGATCTCAAAACAATAATGGGCTCTGCATTGCTCTTGTCAGTACCTCTCTCCATTTTGCCTTGTAACGTTGTACTTAATTAATTGCTATTTGATTATGTATCATCGATGCGCACTTGAGCTTCATTATCCTCTGTTTATTCCAATATTATTTGATCTATATTTACTCTTTGCAAAATGTAGAATAATGGCAACGCTTATAAAGAATTTTCTTTGGGGAATTTATTGAATTATCCTTCCATCAACATGGAGAAGGGCTTTGTCCAGCCCGTGTTAACATGTAATGTAAGTTCATCCTTCTCAAGCCTTCAAACTTTGTTCTAGTATAGATTTGGATAGGCATCATTTCCTCCACTGCTATTTGCTTTGCTGTTTACATTTGATTGGATGTTTGCAACAACTACTAGTTTCAAATTGTAGTTGTAAAAACATGTTCCTTATGCAGAACAGATCCATTTATTTGCTTATATAATTGTGAAACCTGTTACGTGTCTCCTTGTTTCTCTTTCAGAGTCGTATCTCTTACTCCAAGCAGAACTTTAGGGAAGATAGTGAGCCAAACCATCTTGAGGACAGCAAGATGACCCCAAGGTCATGTCTTGATGAAGACAGTGAGTTGAAGCTACTCACTAGCAGGTGTGAGACAACCTCATGCGATCATTGCCTCAATCGATTCGACTTCTTCGGTCTCAACTTAAAGCGGAAAGGCTTGCTCCAGCTCAGCTCCGACTTGAAGTCAAAGATGCAATGAAGATGTCAGAGGACTGCCGTGCGCACCATCATGCCTTAAATCTAGTGTTGATGCATCTATCGTTGACACAACTGAGGTCTACTCAGCTTCTTCATCTGCTTGCGGGGCCCGAGCTTGCCAGGCCTAGTGCCTTCTGAAGTGCTCTCAGTTTTGTATATTCTTTTGTCAGCGCGTTTGTTTGCACTAGTGGCGAACTTTGATGCCCAGTGGATGTAATATGTGATAGTCGTGATAGCCTAGCGTAAGTTGCTTGCTTATTTATTTCCTTGTTGTCTTGTTTATTTGTTTGCTTGTAGTCATTGCAGTTCTTTTTCCGTGGTCT
This sequence comes from Aegilops longissima, assembly GCA_021605205.1. Lineage (NCBI taxonomy): Eukaryota > Viridiplantae > Streptophyta > Magnoliopsida > Poales > Poaceae > Aegilops > Aegilops longissima. The sequence goes on along the minus strand of CM038678.1, from coordinate 145,055,044 downwards.
GCTAGTGGCTGTAATAACCTATTTTTTAAAACTAGGCTACAATATCCATGGGCTAATATTTACTGTAGTGACACTGGGCCTCCTACGGGCCATAGAAACTGTGGGCCTTCTACGGGCCGTAGAAACAATGGGCCTTCTGCGGGCCGTAGAAACAATGGGCCTTCTACGTGCCGTATCATCAATGGGCCTTATACGGGAAGTATGATAACATGGGCCAATAACAGGCCGCATTATGGCCGTAAACGGGCTAGAGTTGGAATCGTCCATTCATGGGCCGACCATAACGGGCCATCGTTAATAGGCCGTATTTCATGACGCTATGAAAACGGCCCAACGTATTAACGGACCACAAACGGGCCGATTGTAACCACGGGCTGAATTTGGCCCACAAGCGAAAAAATGACGATGTGGGCCGTAAGTAAACGAATCTTTGAAATGAGCCCAAGAATAAATGGGCTCCGAGAAGGCCGAAGATAACATGGGCTGGAAACGCCCCAACGGAATAATGGGCGTTAATGGGTATAAAGTGATACATTTGTTCATTATGGGCCGCCACCACGGGCCATTAATGGGTGTAAAGTGATACCTTTGTTCATTACGGGCCGTTTCACCACGGCCGTTAATAGGCCAAGAGTTACATAGGGCCTCATATGGGCGAAGACGTCATGGGCCAAACATGGGCGGCGAAAACGGCTGGAATCATATTGGGTGGCCTAGATGACGCTACTGGGCCTAATTCGGATGGGGCGTAACGGGCCTTGGGTTAGCGGGCTGTAAATGGGCTATATGCGAACATGTCGTTAACAGGCTTTCCATGGGCCGGCCCGCCACCTTTTTACCAAGTCAAATGGGCCGGCCTTTTCACAGGAATGGGCCTCTGTTGGGCCGTGCCATGTGTCGACGTATCATAGGCCCCTTCTGTCCAATGAGTGGATGATATCTGTCCCAACGATGAGCTGACACGTGTTTCCTCCAGCCAATGCTGATTTTACACGTGGAAAATCCCCATTGGTCGGGGCTGTTAAAGGGTTATCGGATCCAAAACCCGACCCGATAGCTTAACGGCATTCCGTTACGGTGGATGCCACGTGTCGGTCACCCTTGACGAAAGCACTTCTGTGACGCGGGATTTATCGTCATGGAAGTGGACACTTTCGTGATGATAATTTTGGTAATGTCATGGAACACTTCTACGACAGCACAGGTATGAATATCTTGATTCTGTCATAAAATCGTCATGGATGTACATGCATGACAAAAAACGCGACCTACTGTGACAAACACGTATCATCACGGAAGTGTATTTTTTTTGTAGTGAGAGACTTGCCGGTAACGAGATTGAACTAGGTATGATGATACCGACGATCGAATCTCGGGCAAGTAACATACCGATGACAAAGGGAACAACGTATGTTGTTATGCGGTTTGACCGATAAAGATCTTCGTAGAATATGTAGGAGACAATATGAGCATCCATGTTCCGCTATTAGTTATTAACCGGAGAGGTGTCTCGGTCATGTCTACATAGTTCTCGAACCCGTAGGGTCCGCACGCTTAACGTTCGATGACGATTTGTATTATGAGTTATGTGTTTTGATGACCGAAGTTTGTCCGGAGTCCCGGATGAGATCACGGTCGTGACGAGGAGCCTCTAAATGGTCGAGACATAAAGATTAATATATTGGACCATGTTATTCGGACACCGGAAGTGTTCCGGATAGTTTCGGGTAAAAACAGAGTGCCGGAGGGGTTACCGGAACCCCCCGGGGAGTTGATGGGCCTTAGTGGGAAGGAGAGGCAGTGACCAGGAGGTGGTGCCCCCCCCCCAAGCCCGGTCTGAATTGAGCAAAGGGGTTGGGGGCACGACCCCCCTCTCCCTTCCTTCCCCCTTCTCCTTTAGGTGGAAACCTACTAGGACTTGGAGTCCTAGTAGGATTCCCCTTCTCCCGGCGCGCCTAGCTTGGCCGACCGGCCTCCCCTCCCTCCTTTATATACGGGGGCAGGGAGGCACCCTAGAACACACAAGTTTCTCTTAACCGTGTGCGGTGCCCCACTCCACAGTTACACACCTCGGTCATATCGTCGTAGTGCTTAGGCGAAGCCCTGCGCCAGTAACATCATCATCACCGTCGTCACGTTGTCGTGCTGACAGAACTCACCCTCGTCCTCAACTGGATCAAGAGCACGAGGGACATCATCGAGCTGAACGTGTCATGAACACGGAGGTGCCGTACGTTCGATACTTGGATCAGTTGGATCGCGAAGAAGTTCGACTACATCAACCGCGTTACTAAACGCTTCCGCTTTTGGTCTACGAGGGTACATGGACACACTCTCCCCTCTCGTTGCTATGCATATCCTAGATAGATCTTGTGTGATCGTAGGATTTTTAAATTACTACGTTCCCCAACAACATCTGTGGCCACTACAGTGTCTAGCGCAGCAAGAAGGAGAAGGAGTCCCTTGTTGACATCGCCTCGGCCGTCAGCGACCCCTGCCAAGAAAAATCCCGAAGCTTGGCACTGGGCCTGGATGTAGAGACTGGATGAAGCTCACCTCAAGTTCGTAGCCAAGAACATGTACACATGCTACGAGATGCACATGAAGATCGTTGACATGAGGGAGTGGCTCCTTCCAGTAATCGACGAGGGATCGAGCCACCGGCAGAGCAGTGGCGGCAAGCATCACAAGAAGAAGTAGATGATGATTAGATGATCGTTTAATGTATTTAATTATGCATTTAATAGTTTACTTTGGTGTGTGCAAATGTCATGTGTGTACTAGCCACCTATGTAATTGGATGTATAATTTCGTTTTGCAATCGTGTCCTTATAAGTATACATGTTGTTGCTCTCTAGGCAGAGCAAATCGCATTGCACACGGACTAAACTAGGGAACCGTCGGTGATAATTTCATCAATCGATGAAAATTTTATACCACCAATCATTTGCCGACAACACACACACACAACTTATTAGCACAATCGTCTGTGTTATTATCAGTCTTCGCACATGTTTCTGATTACGGACCTGTTTGCCATGTATCACACACATCTTGTTAAGTTGAACCGTTTCTGTTGTCTTGGCTCATTGAAAGCAGTTCATCCGAGTGAACTGTATGTCATCAATCGCACACACCTTGATCTGGTTCACCATTTCTGTTGTCTTGCCTAATCACAAATAGTTCATCCGAGTGAACTGTATGCCGTATATTGCACACACCTTCATCTGGCTGACCGCTTCTATTGTTGTGCTCATCGCAAACAGTTCGTGCGGATCAACTATATGCCACGTATCGCACACACACCTCTAATCTAAATCATGTTTTATGTCTCCACCATTGCAAAGAGTTCATTTCATTTTTGACGGTTTTCTTACAACACCATCTACATTTAATGCATCACACACAGTTTCATTGAGGGGTCTTTGATTATAGTGTCGCATTAGCAACATCCTGCAGTAGTGAAGGTGAATGATCAAGGTGGGAGAATAGAGTAATTTTAGAATTATTGGTTGGGCATCACCTCATAATATACATATATAAAACTAGCTTATGTAAGAAAACAAATCACATAGCCAGCGAATCATCGGCCACCACACTAGAGCCTGACAATGGCGCTTGTCGTTGGAGTAACGGCCCGATGACGACCCACACGAGCCATCCATGGCCATGATATCAGCAAACAAATGAGGGGTGGGTGGGGGTTGGGGGAGAGGAGCAAGGCAGTTGAGAGGGAAATGAGAGCTATGGATCTCAACAGCATTGGCAGAAAACCCTAATTAAAGGTCAAGGAAAGTCTTGGGTACCCATAAGTACCCACGCATGGCAGGGCGACCAGGACAAGATGGCCAAGAGACTATGTGTGAAATTACCGGACATGTATTGATGTAGTAGTTGGACGCTATGTGTGAAATTACCTATTTTCGATAAAGGGAATATATTTATATCATGAAGATACCAGTTACACCCAGCCTCTGCACCAGCAAGACATCGAAAGACATCAAGGTTGCACACAACTAAGAACAAAATAAAAAAAGAGAGAAATATAAAACAAAGAAAAAAACAAAGGCCCCGTCGGCCACAGTGATGAAACACTCACCATAGCCACACTCTAACCACTACCAAAGGCAACACCCAGACCGCAAAAGAGATTCTCCAAAAACGACGCCTTCAAAAAGGAAACAATGTACAAGCGTTATCGTTGCCCAATTAAGGATCTTCAGTTTTCACCTTGGAGAAAGTCAGAGATCCCAAAACAATGCCTTTAGCAAGGTCATTGCCAGGTACAACCACCCTGGAAATCGCGGCTCGGTACTCAAGAAGCACCACTAGAAATGTCCACCTATGTTGTCATCCCCTCCTGCCAAGGCCGCTGCTGCAAGTCCTCACCACCCGACACACAGGAGAAACCTGTGCCGCAAGTCTTCATTGCAACCAAAACTCCTCTCCACCATTACAAGCCACCAATCGTAGCCACCATGACTTTATTCACCACTGTCAATGCCATGAAAATTTATATTTAGACATGTCCCATGGCATCGGCAAGACAGTGAAACTTCACGCCACACCCTCATGAAGCCTCTCTGGCTGAAGGTAAGGGCGCGCCCAACCGAATCAATTCCCATCTGGATACCCAGTGGAGCCATGCGCCAATAGCGGATATCTCCGAGAGGAAGACCGAAACTCGTCGACGTCCAAATCGGGGAGGCTGGCATGAAGCAAATCGAGGATCCTGACCCCATACGGGTAGATCAGGTCAGCCGCCATCTCACACCGAGATTAGGAATAATGACGGTGCAAAGGGAGGCCAAGCCACATGTGAAATTACCTAGAGATAGTTTACAATGCATCTGGTTGTATGGAATTGAGGATTTGCTAATGAGTTTCCTGATTACAGCGAATCCAATCGGGCAACCCATTTCGTTCGCCCATGTTCGTTTGGGTCGCCACAGAACAAAACGCTGGCGCAATGCGCCGACCCAAACCCAAAATGCGTCTGCTTCGTGTCTGCGCCGATGCATTTCTGACCCAAATTTGGGCCTAGAATGCATCGGCGCAAACACGAAGAGGACGTGCTGCGCGTCCCCTAGGTGTCCACCGCGCCCCACATGTCGGCCGGCCAACAACCCCAAGTGGTCGTAATTAACGCGGCCACCTACCGAGGGCCCGCCTGACAGTGTGTGGAAGGGTCGCGTGCCCATCCTTTTTAATGGACGCGTGCTGCGGGGCCGGCCTCATACACTTCCCATCCACATCTGACCACCTTTGCTCCCTCGCCAGCGACCACAAAACCCTAGCCAGCTAGCCAGCCTGAAACCCTAGCAAAGCCATGGGTTTCTTCAACGGGAAGGGAGGGAGGAAGGGGAGGTTCAGAGTCGGCGCAAGTTCTTCCCGTGGGCTCCCTCCTCCATTGCCGCCGGCTAGATACGGCATGCCACCGCGGGAGCGAGAGCGGCTGTACATTCCAGTCCACCAGGCGTGGTGGCACTGGGAGTACTGCCAGCCCCTAGAGTACCCGGATGTGAACTTCCCGCACGGGTGGCATGTGGACCCGCAACGCATCCCCATCGTGCCACGGCATGCGCGAGCGCACGCGGAGGAGGTTCACCGGTGGCATGAGCTCCTTACACCGGAGTAGCGCCATTCCCCCCCCCCCCCCCAACTAGGAGTGCTGGTTTGCGCTAGAGCACGAGGAGGAGCGCCGCCACGGCGTCCACATCGACCATGATGTTCCACTGCCGCCCCCGCAAGTATTGCCGAAGGATGAGGAGGCGGAGTACGAGTACCAAGCCGTCCTCAAGGAGACCCTGCAGCACGCGCTGGAGGCGATTCGGCTCGAGGAGGACGCCCATTGGGATGGGCTGGAGCATGCCCTTTCTTTGTCCGCGGCGGGGGACTCCATCCACGTGGCCCTGTTCATGCCGCCACCGCAACCGGCGCCGCACCTTGTCGAGCCCAAGGCCGAGCCGGAGCGTGAGCCAACGCCCATGCGGAAGCGGTCACCGCCGCCCCGCACTTGCCCCGAGAAGTCATATTCGTGGACCGGCGAGCTCTGCGAGTGGGTGAGCGCGCCTCCCTGCTACTACGCCTCCACACTGGAAGAGGAGGCGACCCACCTTGAGAGCTAGAAGGCGCATTGGATCGCGGAGGAGGGGGCCGACGGCAAGCGGCAGATGCGCCGCAACGAGGAGGCGCTGAGGCTTGAGGAGGAGGAGGAGGAGCGTGCCCGCCTTGCCGTTATGTCGCCGCCGCAGCAGATGCCGGAGGAGGCTGCCCTGGCAGCCTACCAAGCGGTGTTCGATTGGGCTGGGCCGCCTCCCGTCTTCATCGACCTCACCATCGGCGATGACGATGGAAAGGGCAAGGGCAAGGCGGTCTACTAGGGCAGCGTACGGGCTTTTAGAGTGTTTTTAATGTTTAGTTATGTTTAAGTGAACTTTGGCCGGCGTTTGACTTTTTTGTGTGAAAGAAAGGGATCTTTTCCCCCGATTTCATTAACGAAACCAAGTAGTTCGATACATCCAAAACACAACAACGACCTCCTCAACGCCCGCTAAATATGCCCTTTGCACAAGCGCGTAACACCCCCATCATGCACCGATTTAACATAGCACATAAGGCGAGGAGGAGAATGAGACTACCTCCTTCTCCCGGTCTACCTTATTACAAAGAGAGATTCCAGATTAACCACCAGACAACAAGATTAACAAACTATCAAAACTTGCCCTCAACCATTCTCCAGTCCTGGTACCCAGGTCGCCCATCCTCGTCTTTCTTGAAATACTTCACTGGTGACTCGATCCAGCAGCTTTGCGCCCCGTTGCAACTCCACTTTTGCGTCCGCCTTCACCTGCAAACAGCTCCAGTCATTAATCCAATGCGACATCCTGGACATCAAAACACTAGGGTCATTAGGCCACATATGCTGGAAACATGCTAAGTTTCTAGCTTTCCAAATACTCCATATTAGTGTTGCCACCTTGACAAAGACTTTCTTCTTATTCTCTTTCCCAAAGCCCTCTAACCAGGTATGTATGCATGTGTCCATGTCACTAAAATCACATCGGAATCGAGTGCAATAGCTGACTACGTTCCACATATATCTGGCAAGCGGACATCGGAAAAATAAGTGATTGATTGATTCTTTTTCGTTGCAAAAAAGGCATTTCTCCTCACATTTCCCTCCTCTATGTAGCTGAACATCTCTAGTTAGTGTACTCTTCTTCAAGACCAACCAGACAAAAGTTTTGATTTTCAGAGGGATTTTAACTTTCCAGAGGAATCTGTTAGGCCATTTTTCCCCTATTTGAAGAATAGAGTAGAAGGATTTCACACTAAATATCCCTGTTTTATCAGGTATCCCGTGCAGCTTATCATTCTCCTTGGTTAACTTTACCAATCTACATAATTCAACCATATCTTGCCATTGAATTTCTCTTTCCCCCACCAACGCTCTTCTGAATTGAAGAATAGACATCTTGGAGGAAATAACTTCATGCACTGTAATGTGTTGATTAAGGGAAACATTATATAGACTAGGGAAAGTGTCAGATATCCTCTGTTTCCCGATCCATATGTCTTCCCCAAATCTAGTTTTCTTCCCATTTCCCACCTTAAATCTGCAACAGTTTAAGAACAAAGGTTTGCATTTTAGCAGTCCCTGCCAAAAATGCGAGTCACCTTGTTTTTTATCAACCTGTCCAAAGGTGGAGTTCTTTACATATTTATTCCATAACAATCTTTGCCATAGGCTTTCTTCATTAAAAAGTTTCCACAACCATTTAGATAACAATGCAATATTCATGAATTCCAAATCTAAAATCCCCAAACCACCTAATTCCTTTGGTCTGCACACTTTTTCCCAGGCAACTAGATGGTATTTATGTTTATTCTCCTCACCACTCCAAAAGAAACTTAGCTCTGGGTCTGTCCAATCTTTTTTTGACTCCCTTTGGTAACCCATAAAAGGAGAGCATAAAGAGGACTAGACTAGTCAGGGAGGAGTTAATCAGGGTCGTTCTCCCAGCCATGTTAAGAAACCTCCCCAGCCAGCCTCCCATTCTTTTCTATGTTTTGTTAACAGAAGGATTCCAATCACTATTCTTCAGCCTATGATCATCAACTGGGATTCCAAGATATTTAAACGGGAGTTCCCCTCTTTTGCAAGTGAGAATCTCCTCAAGAAGTTTAGCTCTATCTTCCTCTAAACCCACACAAATCACTTCACTTTTATGGAAATTAATTTTCAGTCCCGACATAATTTCGAAAATACTTAGGATTCTTTTGATATTTCTAGCCTGTTCCAAGTCATCTTGGAAAAGGAGAATGGTGTCGTCTGCGTACTGTAGAATGCAAATATCATTATCTTTATGATTTTTGGCAAGGCCGCAGACCAGGCCCCCTTCAAACGCTCTATCCAACATGATAGCTAAATTATCCACCGCGAGATCAAAAAGCAAAGGCGACATCGAGTCACCCTGCCTCAATTCCTGATGTGTTTTAAAATAAGGCGCAATTTCTCCATTTACTTTGACATCTACCTTTCCTCCCACCACTGTCTTCATCACCCAGTTAATCCATTTATCTGGGATTTTTTTCATTTTAACGGTTTGAAAAAGGAAAGGCCATTTAACCTTGTCAAAGGCCTTCTCAAAATCAATCTTAAAAAGCACCCTTATTTTCTTTGTTTTGTGCATAGAGTTCAAAGTTTCATGCAACACCAGAACCCCTTCCAAGATGTACCTTCCTTTTATAAAAGCAGTTTGAGAGGCTCTGATTACTCCAGAAATTTTACAATCAATCTGTTCACCAAAATTTTGGTGATTATCTTGAAGATAACATTCAGGAGGCATATTGGTCTATATTTTTGTATCCTATCTGCATCACTCCCCTTAGGTAAAAGAGAAATTACTCCATAATTCAGCCTGTCTAGGTCTAAATTATGCTCATAAAATTCCTCAAGCAATGCAAACAAGTCCTCCTTAACCAGTTCCCAAAATTGTTGATAAAATTCAATATTAAACCCATCCGGACCAGTAGCTTTGTTCTTCTCCATCTCAAAATAGCTTTTTTCAGTTCATCCATTGTGAATTTCTTGACAAGGTTTGCAGTGAGTGTTTCCACACCACTGGAGTCCATGTTTAAAGTCTTGATCTCAGGCCCATTGAAAAGTTCTTTGTAGAAGTTAGTGATATATTTCTTCAAATTATCCTGCCCCTCAATCACCCCATCATCTTGTACAAGCTTAATAATTCTGTTTTTTCTAAGTCTGCCGTTTGCCTTAGCATGGTAATACTTAGTATTTGCATCTCCCTCAAATAACTCTCTGTCATGAGATCTCTGAAGCCATTTGATTTCTTGTTCTTTAAGAATTTCCTTCAGAGTCTCTTGGCATTTTCTTTTTTCTTCCTTGTCTTCATCGCATATTTTTCCTTCTTCTTCCATTTTGTCTAATCTATTCAGCTCCTCCAATATTTCTTTTTTCTTTCTTCTAAGAATAGCTTCAATATTAAAATTCCACCCTTTTAACACTTTCCTTAGCTCCTTCAATTTGTTATGAACCCTGTCCAGAATGGAGCTCCCAGGAAATTTTGTTTCCCATACTTTCCTGGCTATCTCATCTAAATCTGGCCTTTGAAACCAACTGTTTTCAAATCTGAAAACGGGAGTTTTCATAGGTGCATTTCCAGTTTTTTGAGCAGTGGGGTATGATCAGAGAGCTCTCTGGGTAAATCTTCAATGTAGACTAAAGGATATTTTTTTCTCCCATGAGGTGGAGATTAGCACTCTGTCTAATAAGGCATAAGTGGGATCCTCATGGTTATTAGACCAGGTGTATTTCCTCCCCACTAATGGAAGCTCCATCATTTCCCCATAGGTAATTACTGAATTAAAAAGCATGCTCCATTTATTATAGCCACCTGGCTTGTTTTTGTCACTATCTTTCCTAGTCATATTGAAATCTCCCCCTACCAGCATGGGATGTTTCGAATTCTTGAAAATGTGAACCAGCTCCACTAGGAATTTTGGTTTGCCTTTTGGTTGAGCATCTCCATATACTACAACCAGATCCCAGCAAAAACCATCCCTAATGTTTCTTACTTTAATCTTTACAATATATTCTTCCTGGTCCACTTTCTCCGTAATGAGAGTGGCACTATTAATGCCAACTAAAATCCCCCCGATCTTCCTCTAGATAACAAAAATTCCCACTCAAATTTTTCTGAAGCACTAAGGTCAGATAGATCCAACCTGTTGAAATATGTCTTCATAGTTTCTTGTATACCTACAAAATCTAAATTATTCTTCTCAATTTGTTCTTTAATAAAGTTTCTCTTCTTCTTCTCTCCAATCCCTCTGCAGTTCCAAATTAGACCACTTAACATCTCAACCGAGTGTAAGATAAGACCACCCCTTTTATTTTGTAAATTGGCTATAATCCCACAAAAAAAGAGAAGAAAACAATAAAAGGGTATCAAAACACTTTTCCCAACTTGGATTAAAGAGCAACATAGATGGCGGGCGTTTGACTGGCCATCTATGTATAATTATGCTTTATTAAGTCTGTTTCGGCCACGTCGGCAAAACTGAGTATGCCTTCTATTGGGCGCATCTGCCGACCCAAATCAAAAGGCGGATCCGCACGTCTGCTTGGCCGACACAAATGAATGAAAAGCGGACAAAGCACGCGTCCGTTTGGGTCGGCACGTTGGAGTTGCTCTTATGGAAGCGGACATTTATGATGTAGAAGGTGCCAATTTTCGATAGTCCAACGACACGTATTGATGTAGTAGTGCATGTCAACTTTTGGTAATCCGATCACATGTACTGATGTAGTAGCTGGACGCTGCGTGTGAATTAACTAGAGATAGTTTACTATGCATGTGGTTGTATAGAATTGAGGATTTGCTAATGAGTTACCGGATTATGAAAGCGGAGATTTAAGGGGTGATCGGACGCATTTGAGAGGTCGGATTGGGTGTATCCGGTTGTAGATGCTCTAACTGCAGATTTTCATATCAATGCTCAACCCGAGTTTTTTTTTTCTCTGATGAAGGATCCTCGCCATCGTAATCTCCCCTCTACTGCCGTGTCAGCAGCCTGCGAAGGCCTCGTTGCTTCAGCGAGCAAAGGCCACAAGGTAGCCGGAAAAGTCCATGACATCTGAACCCTGAACCTGAACTCGAATGGGTTCTGACGGCGAAAGAAACAAAAGAAAAAGAAATCTGCGGCGCGTGCCGGCCGGCCGGCAGGGAGGGGCAGGGCAGGGTAGTGGGGTGTAGCCCGGAAACCGGCGCTCACTGTGAGGGGAGGAGGAGGAGGCAACAGCGCGCTGCGAAAGTCAAATCACACACTGGCGCACGTTGAAAAGTACGTGCTTTTTATTGTCCCATTCCTATCACATCTGCCTGCACATTTCGCTATGGCCACGGTCCCCGGGTACCACGGGCTTCGCCGAGATGCGCTGCCGGAGAGTACGTTCCTCTACTCCACATGAAAAGGTACAGTGGTTTTTGTCCAAAGGAAAGTGCAGTGTCTCATCGTGCAAACTTATTTGGTTTTAATTTTTTGTCTTTTTGACAAAAGGAATGTATTAATATGGCGAAGATACCAATTATACCTGGTCTATATACCAACATAATGTCCAAAGGCATCAATGATACACATAGCCAAAAAATAAAATAAAAGGAACAGAAGAAAATGGACACCAGCACGGTAATCAATCACTAGGATCCGTAGCACTCTAACCACCATGAAGACAACACCCGGATTACCGAAGAGATTTTTCAAAAGCAACGCCTCCAAAAAGAAAACAATACACAAGCATTGTCGTTGCTCAATCAAAGATCTCGGATTTTCGTCATGGAGAAAGTCCGAGTTCACCCAAAAACAATGGTTTCAACAAGTTCATGCCAGGTACAACAAATAAAGGGCGGGCCCTTAGGTTTTCACCCTGGAATCAAGATTCAGTACCGGAGGAGCGCCACCAAAAATGCAGTCCTCCAGTGCTGCCGCCCCCGCTTGCCGAGGACGTTATTGCAAGTCACCAAACACCTGGCACATAGTCTTCATCGCATCCAATACACCCTTCTACCAAAGCTTCAAAACCTCCAATTGTAGCCGCGATGACTTTCTCCACATCGATCAATGCCTTGGGAATCTTGACTTAGACATGTCTCATGACACCGATGAGAAATCGAAGCTTCACGTTGCGCCCTCTTGAGGTTGTGCTGGCTGATAATACGAGCGCACGCGACGGGAGCCTTTTCAATATAGATATCCAGTGCGACATACGCTAATCCGTATAGATCTCCGATGGAAAGACCAGAACTCGTCGGCAGCCGGATCCAAGAGGTCGACATCCGGCGGAAAGACGACTTGACGGAAAAAGAGCGCTAGGGACAAACCACCATTATTAGGACGAAGAGCCCCCACATCGCCCTCCTCTCGATCCAGACCTGCAGACAAAGGTCAGCGATGCCGCATCGTGCCACCCGCAACCGCGTAGGCCCGAACTTGCTGAGACGACAATCATGGCAGGAGACAGGGACCAGCCACTCCTGGCCGGATCCGACGACTCCCAGCCCCACCACTGCAGCTATGGCTCACCGCGTGTAGCCTGCAAGCCAAGCCACGACGCCTCCTAAGCGGCCACCGTAGCTGCAATCGCCTCGATAAGGGGTCGTGCCCTGGAGCCCTATCTCTACCATCCATTGTCGTCAGTGTGCCAACAACCACCACGGAGAGGAGACCAGCAAAGTTGCCCCATAGCCGCCACCATGCGCGGGCTTTGCCCGACTGCGGCTACCGACAACGGTGAGGAGAAGGAGCGGAGCAGGGAAGGCCGTTGACGGGAAGGAGATGGCGGCCGCGCTGCTAAAGGATGACGTGGGGGCGATTCTTTTTCCTGACGTGTGAGCATACGCGATTGTACTGTATTAAAAAACATAAGACATCAAATTGCCCCCCCCCCCCTATTTTTTCTAGAATGAGACATAAAATGGTTCAAGTCCGTCAACTTAGACATGAAAAATACCAGCAAAAGAAAAAATTAGACATGAAAACCCCTCAGATGGTCATACTTCCTCCATCTCATAATATAAGTCCGTTTTTGACACTACTTATATTATGGGACACATGGAGTATTTAGCAAAACAGAAAAACGACATTCTTCGTCGAGTGTGCATTGGTGTCACTGGTAGTGCTGCGGTTTATCATCGGCCTCCGGGCTCCGGCCAAGACAACGAGATCTACTCAACATAAACTGAATTTCTAGTTTCTGCAAGGATTTCTTCCGCGAGATAAGAAACCAACGAAAGAAATCTCGCTTTATTTAAAATCCACGTGATATGCCTCCGGAGTATCTCGCCGATTGCTGTACGACTATACGATACATACCCCTATGGTAGCAGTATACGACTACCCCGAAAGAAAGAAAAAAGACTATCGTAGGAGTACATGTGACTTCTGCAGGGTGTGCACAGCAATATCTTGACGCTGAGAGCAGAGGCATCTCATCACTCACCCCTACCATAATTGTACTCCTACCTTGGCATCTCATCTTAGGGTACGAATACAAGGGAGGAACACTCACGAGAGAGAGGTCTCCTCCGAGTCAATGGCCCTGCCACCCTGCCAGTGCCATCCTCCAAATAATTCCGGTTTTTAATGGCGCTCTGCTCCTATCCATGGCCATGCATCGGATCCATCCGTCGCGAACCAGAGTCGACGACGAATCTATGTCGACCCATTCCGGGCAGGAGCCACCCGGAAACGAGCACGCACGCCAAACGGCCACTAAATGCAACGGCGAGACGTAGTCGCAAATATAGCCACGCCGAGCTGACCGGTCGACCTTCCTAATATGCTTTTCCACAGAAAAAAAATACGAAAAACTTCCTAATCTGCACGTCTCCGGCCTTGGCTACTGCTTATGCATTTTGTTTTTTCTTCTTAAAAGGAACGGATCTTAAATGTTCATCCGAAGTAGAATGCACCTCAAACATGATTAAAAAAATTGAAGTTTCTGGAACATTGAACATTGAGCCGGCCTGGAAAATCTTCTGATGACAAATTCCATCATTGTGTACGCATGACGAAAAAACCTAACCTAACCGCCTCGAGGAACCGACAAGAGCGTACACATGAGCTCCGTCGAATCCGTCCTGTCGCACAAACTCATGGAAGATGATAGCCCGAAAGACCGACCCGAAGATGAAGTGCCGCCATCTACGCGGACACCGTCCCTGTGAGTACTAAAACCCAAACCTATCTACTAGCCGGCCATGAGGCACTGAGATTCGCTTTTCTATCATCAGCCGCCAGAGTGGCAGGCACATGGGAGGTGAATCTTTGGCACTAGAGGGAAAAGAAAATGCCATTTTTTATGTATTTCAATGTGAATTCAGTAGAATGAAATATGTTTTTTTACCAAAAGATTCATGGGACACGCTGGAAAATCAACGTGGATTTCTGAATGGGCTTCGGAGTTGATGTGCATTACTTTTTACATCAATTATCCTGCTACATATATGAGGTTTTATTTAGTTTATTATTTTATGAGAAGGTTTTATTCAATTCTTTGGACAGATCCGTCTTCAGAATATAAATATTTCCTAGTAATAAAGTAATTTACTTATGCTAATACATGCCCGTGATACCGTCACGCACGACCATGAAAGAAATGTCCAGGATTCAAAAAGAGAACAAAAGGAAAGAAATGTTGGACGCGGTTGTTCTAATCCCGACCTCATGTGAGCTCGGGTGAACAATAAAATCAAAAACACTGAAAAAAAATCAATTGATTCTGTTTTTTTTGTTTGTGAAACATGACAAAATGTTTGCTTGCTTTGCAAAATTTTATCACCATATGACATTCGAGGAAATCGTGACAAAAAATACAAAATCGATGTTCCAAAATGTTATTTTCAAATGCATTTTGGACCATCGTTTTTTTTGCTATATTTTCCACGAATGTCATTTCATGGTGAATTTTTGTAAGCTATGAAAACATTTGTCAATGTTTCACACAAAAAATCAGAATTTTATTTATTTTCATTTTTTTTATTTTACTGTTCATCCGAGCTCACGTGAGCTTGGGCTTAAAATAGCACTTTCGAGAAATGTTCAGAAATTTGATGGTCAGATGGAGCCATTGTTTTTCTTTTTTGACCCGCAGATGGAGCCATTGTTACCCTTGATTGAAATAGCAGTCATTATGGTGAGTAGGAGAGATGGCGCCATCGACTCCTCCATGCAGCAAAGCTGTCAGGTCAGGTCCAACCTTTGAACCAACGAGACAAGCATTGTGGAACCAGAATCCATGATGTCGATCGATCTAGCAAATGCCTTCCGGCCGGTCAATGCAATGCAACCGATCACTCTGAAACCTCTGCTCCGCCTTGACAGGGTCCCGGCGAATAAATATCTCATCGGTCGACTTAGTCGACGGCCGCGATAATGACACGACACTCGCACGGACTGCTATATTATTTCCTTGGGTGGAAATATGGACATCTATTCTATTCTATTCTATTATTTCTTTCTTTCGGAATCACTAATTAGCATGTACTCGCTCCGTTCTAGTGAATAAAACGTGAGAATTTTGAGATTTTACTTTGACCATCATATCAAACAAAGAATATGTAAGTGATAGTATGAGTTACAGATTATGCCAATGGTAAGTTTCAACGGTATAACTCTTGTTGAGCATAAAACACATTCTGTTGATTAAATTGATGGTCAAACTTGACTCTTAGATTTCCGAAAAAGAAACTTGATTCTTAGAATGTGTGTGCACCTTATTCACTACTCCCTCCTTTCCGGTTTATAGGGCTCAATTCAAAAATCTCACCAACCAAGGTAAATGGTGAGTGGTGGAATAATTTTTGTAGTTTGCAAAATCAGTCAATTAATGCTCTTATTTTTCTCAAACAGTTGCGTTTACCAATGCATTAATTCCAATGCATGCATGCACAAAGCACATGTATTGGTCAATTTTCTTTTAATACTTGCATGCAATGATTTAATGCACCTTGAAATCTGAACATATGATGGGGAACAACTAAATTGAGCCTTATAAAACGGGAAAACTAAAATTTTAAGATAAGCCTTATAAACCGGAAAGGAGGGAGTAGAATAGAAGAAGCATGCACAAAGGTCAACACTACGTGAAAAAATGACACCGGAATGGCGTGCGCCCCTGACGCATCAACTTTGAGAGGGGTGCAACAACATTTTTTCGCCAAGGCAACCGCTTGTATTCCAAACAGAATACAATACTCCCTCCTTTCCGGTTTATAAGGCTTATTTTAAAATTTTAGTTTTCCCGTTTTATAAGGCTCAATTTAGTTGTTCCCCATCACATGTTCAGATTTCAAGGTGCATTAAATCATTGCATGCAAGTATTAAAAGAAAATTGACCAATACATGTGCTTTGTGCATGCATGCATTGGAATTAATGCATTGGTAAACGCAACTGTTTGAGAAAAACAAGAGCATTAATTGACTGATTTTGCAAACTACAAAAATTATTCCACCACTCACCATTTACCTTGGTTGGTGAGATTTTTGAATTGAGCCCTATAAACCGGAAAGGAGGGAGTAACTATTAAATTGATTCCAAATGTTGTATTTATTGTGGCATGATATCTTATGCAAAAGGTTGCAGGCCATATGTTAAACTAAAACAATTCTTACAAGAACTTCCTTACATGAATAAGAAATTAGACGCAAGTCTATGAAGGAATCACCGTTTTTTTCACATCCAGTGGCAGTGTGGCATGAGCAAAGCTCGTTGCCGCCTCTCGGTCCTTGTCTCACCGGTGCAACCTTGTTGAAACCAAAGAGCTTGTAGAAGTAGTGTCGGGAAGTCGCTGATGTAGAAGAAAGACGTCGGTGACCTCAAACTTGATAGATCTTTGTCCCGAAGAAGATGACACCGAGGTGGTCTAGAAAAAAAATCCCAACTCTGGATAGGCGCACAAACCTCACAAGTTCCACGATAGAGTCTTATCTAACTGAGCTTCATCTAGTGGAGATGGAATTGAAGGACAAGAATATGTTGCAATAACATCCCCTGCACAGGAGGCCACTGCCATGAGACAACATTAATCACACCAAGCCGAGTGTCCAACGATGCCACTCCAAGGATGGACATTGACAAGGGGAAAGTTGAGGAACCATCACCGTTGCTGCACCGAGTTTACCGAGGACAAAGAACTCCAAAACCCTTCGAGAAACGGAATGGAATACCTAGATCCAGGGTTGCCCCAACCTCCCGCCACTACAATGGCCAGCGGAGGCCAGGGGATTGTGCTTTGGACCAGATATGTACACATGTCGTATTACGTTTCAAGCGAATCCATGCTTCCACCTATAGACTTACACTCATCATTTGTATGAATGTAACAACACTGGAGGTGTTGTGAATCAACATAGTTGGTGGTAGCATATGCTACACCATATGTTACCTCGATGCACTTCAGATGTCCTAGCAAAAGTCCTTAAAACCGCAAGGGTCGGAAGCGAGTGAAACTGAAGCGTAAAACCCGAGAATGAGCAAATTTATACACGCACATGGTTCCTTGGAGGATGAGACATGTCGAGCATGTAGGGTTCCCACCATGCATCACTGCTAGATATGTGCTTCTTTTTCGTATGATAACACATACAATAAATTGTATTCACTTGCTACTATAATATCTGGGCACAAGCATTGCATGACTCAAGCAAATTGACCCCCTTTCAAACTTATGCCACGTAACGTGGCTCCAAGGGTGCCTCCTATTGTAAATCATACATATAATTATATATTTTTCTTACACAATAAGACATTGTGCTTTGCTCGAGGAATCTGGCCCAATTTCACAAAGGACGAAGAACTCGAAAACCCCATGCAACATGGACCCACACTCAGATGCAGGCTCCCCATCCTCCCGTGGCCACAGCGGCCGATAGAGGCCATGGGATCTCGTAGCATCGACGTCTGAAGGGGAAAAGCTGCCTCCTGGCTGCCCCTCTCTAGAAAGCCCTAGAGAAACGATTCATCGGGTGATTAGGTAGTTTGCCTCATGGCATTGTCTTGAATACTAGATACGACTTTGCTTTGTTTCAATGTGAAAATTTTGATGCATCCGGAATGTGTTGGGACTCAACATAGCCAGTGCTGGTAATGTTTTCGATATCTTACCTTATTGCAAATTACTTGAGTTGATATCATTCTAGACTTCTAGTAAAAGCCCTAGAAACCGAAAGAGTCAAAAACGGGCGAAACTAAAGAAGAAAACCCCAAAATGAGCAAAGTGAGACATGTGCAGGGTTTCCTCGGAAGATGACACGCATCGAGCACATAACACTCCCGCAAGGCATACATGCTAGACATGTTCTTATTTTTTGCGATGAAAACACGGACAATAAATTGTACTCACTCGTTGCGATAGCATCATTGGCACAAGGTTTGCATGCCTGGAGCAAAATGATTCCCTTTCGAACTTCTGCCACGTAGCGTGACTTGAAGGGCTACTCCTATTGTAGGCCGTCCATATGTTTATGTCGTTTCTTACGCAAAAGACATCGTGCTTTCTTCAAAGAGTCTGCGTACCGTCCATCCATGTATACACGCCATGTCGTTTGGTACGAAAAGTTGCTAGCAGTTTCGAAAACTCTAATATACGGTGATTCTAACTTCGCAGGTGGCGAAGTAGTACTTTTTTTTTTTTGGTGAGGGCGCTCGATGAAGTTTTTTTTTTTGCGGGGGCGCACAGATGAAATAATAAGAAATCTTCTTTCTAGAATTGTTATTTTTACGTGTGTTTTCGGAAGGACGGGCCGGCATCAAATCAAAATTCAAAAACGCATACAACTCAGTCATCCAACTCAAAAAAATAAATGATGTGCTGGAAACGGAGTAGGAGTGGGGTACTGCTAGCAGTAGCAGGAGTGAGGTCAGATCTACAAGTGGTAGAGTAGCCACAGCCCACAGGCACATACAGATACAGCCATGCTGCGGTAGCCAGGTCGCGCGCCGCGCACACACAATTGCCAACATATTCCGAGGGGAGGGCGCGGGTGGAAATCCAGATCCCGAAGCCAGGAAATTCCACGCCCCCCGAAAGCCCATAAAACCCACGCTCTCCCTCCCTCTGCCTTGCTGCGCCGGACTCCCTCACAGTCACGGAGGCGAAGGCGACGTTTTTTTTCTTCCCTTTTTACCATGGAGGCAACCACCCAGGAGCGCCCCGCGCCGCCGCCGCCGTCGCCGTCGTCGGTGCAGATGCAGCTGCCGCATGCGGCCGCCGACCCGTCCAACCCTTTCCCGACCACCTTCGTGCAGGCCGACACCACCTCTTTCAAGCAGGTCGTGCAGATCCTCACCGGCACCCCGGAGACCGCGGCCGCGGCGGCGGCGGGGGGCGCGGCGGGCGCTCCGGCGGTTAAGCCGGCGCCCACGCCGACCGGGCCCAAGAAGCCGGCCTTCAAGCTCTACGAGCGGCGGGGCAGCATGAAGAGCCTGAAGATGCTCTGCCCGCTCCTCCCCGCCGCCTTCGCCGCCGGCGGCTCTGGTGGCTGCAGCGGGTTCTCCCCGCGGGGGTTCTCGCCGCGCGGGCTGGAGGTGCTGTCGCCGAGCATGCTGGACTTCCCGTCGCTGGCGCTGGGGAGCCCCGTGACGCCGCTCCCGCCGCTGCCGGGGTCGCGGGAGGCCGCCGCGGCCGAGGACCGCGCCATCGCCGAGAAGGGGTTCTATCTCCACCCGTCCCCGCGCGGCAATGCCAGCGGCCGCGGCGACCTGACGCCGCCGCCCAGGCTGCTCCCGCTCTTCCCCTTGCAGTCGCCCACCCGGCAGTGAGCCTCGCTCGCTCCTCCTTGGTATGCTCTGCTCACCCGGTTGGTCGCTGCTAAATGCTAGGCTCCTGGAGTGCGAGGTCGATTCGATCTGTGGATTATTTGCTCCTCTTCTCTCCCTGGGAGGATCTTCCGTGTATGCCCCTGTGTTGTAATCTTAGTGTCTGTAACAGCGATTTGGCTCATAAGAGGGATTAATTGATCACTCCACCAGTCTGAGTGTTCTTTGTCTCTTTACCATTGGCTATTAGTAGTTTCATACTGGCAGTAGTGGTAGATTTAGCTTGGCATTTTCCTCTTCTTGCTTCGTGAGCTTGTCTTGTCATATTACTAGTTTGGTATTGCAAATCTTGTACATTAAAGCTGTTGGAATTGGGATTCATGGGAGGCAAGTGGATGCCCAAGTTGACATCTTGCAAGGCTGGTAAAATATTCAAAACCTGAACTTGAACTGAGCCTTACTACTTACTGAGGACAGGCTGATTTCTAGATGACGGCTGATTTCTAGAGTTAGTGCAAATTCAAAGTACTGGTATGCCAGAGGCTGCATTTTATCTCCTCTAGGGCATTATAGTAAGTTATTATTCTGTGTCATCATTTTGTCACACACTCGCTGATCAGGGTCAGTTAAGAAGAAGAAACTCGATCTGAGCAGAGGGCCCCCTGTCTCACTTCAGCCTTGTTTCAAGGAAGTGGCAGCTCAAAGCAGGGCACTTTTCTGAACCCCCTTCAATAATTGTCCCCTCTTTCCAACAAAATCTTGCTAAAAATCCTGTTAAAATCTCGGAACACATTGATCTGCATTGAAATCGAAACAAAAAAATGCTAGCCATCTCTGTCTGCATCTTGTTCTTTTTATAATAATCAATCATCCTGGGGAGCTGCTACTGCTACTGGTGGTGATGGTAGGAGTGGGAATATGAGACTGATCAAAAGGCACCAAAGAAAACAATAATAATCCCGGTCGTGGTGAGCTCCACCATTTGCATTGCGGCATTATTAGAAAACTGAATTTGGGGGAAAGTTGCCAGCTTTTGGAGAGAGGGGGAATTTTCCTGGAGGGAGGAGAAAGGGGGCAAATTTTTTGGAGGGAGAGTGACCCACTTTGGTTTGGCCTCGGCCTCAGTTCAATTCCCTGACCACTCATGCATCCATGGGTGGATCATGTAATAACAGTGGGGAGCTGCTCTGGCTTTTGTCAGAAGTTTAGCGTATCCCAGATCTGCCGCCGGCCATGGCCATGGCCACGCTCACTGCCAGCTGGGGGCCGCCTTGCTGCCAGCCAACCAGCTCTCTCCTGCCCTCTAATGTAGTAATCCAGGTTAGTTTGCATGGCCTGGATACATATGAATATAATATGTGAAAGTCATCGAAAACACACTCCCTCTGTTCCATATCTTCTCATGGTTTTAGTTCCAATTTAAAAGTATGATCACTCGGGAATGGAGTAAAAAAACATAAATTAAATGACAGATCGGTAGTCTTTTGTGCATGTTATGCAACTTGTCAAAAAAAATGTTGTAACCATATATTTTACATGTATATTCCCCGTAAAAAAATTACAGTATATGTTTGTACCTGTCCTCGTGTAAAATCATTCACGATCGTTTGCAACTTAGAGCAATGTCTGTTCATAAAGTTTCAAACATTGACATACTTACCGAGCCAGGATATCACTTTACTCTCGCATACTCATTCACGAAAGAGGAAAATTCGCAGGAGTTTCCTCTTTTTAATAAGAAATGGAGAAAAGGTAGCTTACTGGTGTCCATCCGTTAGTGAAAAGGATGAAAATGGCTTTCAATTTGGGAAACGGGAGCGGAACTTTTCTGAAGCTAAAATGGAAACTTTCTTGCCGAAACTGAATGGTGTTTTCCGGCGGAACACCCGTGAAATGACATTGCTATGTATTTACATGTGGAGATACCCGTTTATGTTATGTTTGTATGCAGTCCGTGTTAGAATTAATGGGTAGGCCATGTGTAATTTCAGAAAATTCCCAAATAAATCTCTGCCCACGGATAAATGGGAAGAAGTCGTGCAATTGGTCAGTCCCATACCGCTAGTGGAGGAGGTGCGAGACCTCTTTATATAGTGGGTTCTTCCTATTACACTAAGTGAATGCTATGAGGATAGAAACATGACACCACACACACTCTCATCTTGCTATAAGGAGAGAAACATGACACAAAACACACTCTCATCTCGCCTGCCCAGGGTGTGGGCGTGCGACATGGACGTGAATGGTCATTCGAAATCCAATCCATGGCCATGTAGGAGCACAACTTTCTGATTCATCGCCGGCTGGTTCATGATTGACTTCACGAACAGGATAAATCAATTGTTGAATGGACCACAGAAACAATCGAGTAACAGGTTTAAGACAGACAACGTCAATCAGACAGATTAATTGAAAATGGAAAATCAAGTAAGAGGAGAAGAATCTACCACTGGTGGAAGGTGCTCGGAATCGTATGGTGGAACAACCCCGCTTACTCGAACACCATGAAGTTCTATCATTATGCGCTTCAGCCGAGCCTCGATCTGTTCCACGGTGATTGCTTTCTTCTTCACTCTGGTTGGATGTCGCAGCCACTATACATATACATGGTTCTTGTTCTTTTCTGAAGCGGCTAGGTACGACAACCGATAAAAGTGGACGGCAGGTCGATTCCATCTAGACCACCCCTTTTTTGTCCGACTAAAGTTGTGACCAAGATATCCACTTTGTTTTTTTCGTATTAGAGACCCTAAGGTCATTCTGACGGCGAGCTGCAACCCCCTCCGATGTATAGGGTGGAAGACCTATGGTAGATCCAAACATCTCTGCAGTAAAACTAAGTGTTCTGCCACCTCACTATTTCTGGAAATTTTATCAAAGGGAAAGTTCTAACTTTCCTAATTTGGATTCCTATTCCGCCGCATAGCTGGACAAAATTCGTCTTTGAACTACTCGAAGAAGTTTTTTTTTTGACATTCTAGGGTCGGCAGGAAAAGATGTATGTCAGTGTCAAAACCGGCAGACCTCGCGGTAGGGGGTCCCGTGCTGTGGATCTCGGATCGGTGGTAACAGGAACGAAGGAGATGATGTTTACCCAGGTTCGGGCCCTCTTGATGGAGGTAAAACCCTACGTCTTGCTCTTGCTTATATTGATGATGATGTATCGAGTACAAGCTTGATCTACCTCGAGATCGTTAGTTGTGTTCTAATCTTAGGGCTAGGCGAATGTAATTGTGATTGGGATCCCCTCTATGGGCTAAACCCTTTGGCTTATATACACGCTAGGTAGTGTATCTACGGTTACATGGTCGGTATCCAGTCGTACGCATGGAGGCGGTAGGAGATGTCTTGGAGTATACGTCAAGTCTTCGGTAGATGCAGTCTTGATCATATCCAGGCATGTAGCTTCTGGAGTGTAGGATCGAAAGTATGTCTAGAGGGAGGGTACTTGACCAAATAAAAATCTATCCTTTCCCCAATTTTAGTTGTAGGCAGATTTTAGCAATTATTAAAAGTCAAGCAATCAACCTACACATGCAATTCTAAGAGTATAGCAGCGGAAAGTAAAACATTGCATATGAAGGTAAAGGGAAGGGTTTGGAGAAGGCAAAGGCAATGGAGACACGAAGATTTTTGGCGTGGTTCCGATAGGTGGTGCTATCGTACGTCCACGTTGATGTAGACTTCAACCCATGAAGGATAACGGCTACACGAGTCTACAGAGGGCTCCACCCACAAAGGGTCCATGAAGAAGCAACCTTGTCTATCCCACCATGGTCATCGCCCACGAAGGACTTGCATCACTCGAGTAGATCTTCACGAAGTAGGCGATCTCCTTGCCCTTACAAACTTCTTGGTTCAACTCCACATCATGTTGGAGGCTCCCAAGCGACACCTAACAAATCTAGGAGACACCACACTCCAAAAGGTAATAGACGGTGTGTTGATGATGAACTCCTTGGTATTGTGCTTCAAATGCTAGTCTCCCCAACACTCAACTCTCTTACACAGATTTGGCCATGGTGGAAGAAGTACTTGAGTGGAAAGCAACTTGGGGAAGGCTAGAGATCAAGGTTCAAATGGTTGGAATGGAATCTCTTGATCTCAGCACGTGAGTAGGTGGTTCTTTCTCAGAAAATGAATGGTTGAAGTGTAGGCACGTTCTGATGGCTCTCCCCAACAAGGAAGAAGGGTTGAAGGGGTATATATAGCCTCCACACAAAATCCAACCATTACACACTTTTGACCCATCTCGGTTGCACCGATCAGAAAACTCGGTGGCGCTGATCTGTACAAAAATATGAACATTAGGAATTTCGGTGGGACCGACGGAAACAACTCGGTGGGACTGATGTTCTAGGGCTTAGGGCAAACCTCATCTCGGTGAGACCGAAGTGAATGCAATGAGCAACAGAGAATCAGTCAAGCCAACTTGGTGAGACCGATTGCAACAACTCGGTGAGACCGAAGTGAATGCAACAAGTCACAAAGAACTGGTAGGGCCATCTCAGTGAGACCGAGATCCATATCAGTGTGACCGAATCATTAGTGTTTTGGCTGTGGCTATGTCAACATGAACTCGATTGATCCGGATGGGAATTATCGGTGGGGCCGAGTTGGCGTTGGACATATGTGGATAGAGAAAGTGGCTGAGGGTTTTGGAGAAATATCACTAAGCATTTGAGCAACAAGATAATTAAGCAACACCTCAGCCCCTTTTAATAGTATTGGCTTTCCTATGGAATTAATGTGATCTTGGATCACTTAAAAAATGTAGAGCCTTGAGCTTTTGCCAATCCTTGTCCTTAGCATTTTAGGGGGCCACATCTCTATTTCATGCCATACCAATCATTCAACATCTTGAAATATTTATCTTGAATGGACATTAGTTCAGTGAGATATATGTTGTTATGAATTACCAAAACCACACGGGGATTAGTTGCGCTTTGAAGAACCCCCTTTTTGGTAATTGATGACAACATATAGATCAAAGCTTCGACAAATAATTAAATGGATGAAATACATCGCCACTTTGAGAAGTATGTGATAACCAAGAGCTTCCCCTAAATTTGTGCATTATTAAAAATTTGTGTTTGAATGCAAACGCACAATCAATTAGGATCATGGGTTACTCTTCCCTGTCACATACATCTTGGTGGAGCGCACAAAATGATATGAGTGAAATAACATGCACACATCACCAAAGACATAAGTGAATGATCATACATAAATAATGAAAGAGATAAGCATTAAGCACACATAAAACATAGTATGATCAAACACACACGACAAACGTAGTATCTCACAAGCATAACAACCAAGTAGCACGAATCAAACACACATAGTAGCAAGAACTGAAGGAAATATGCCCTAGAGGCAATAATAAAGTTGTTGTTTTATATTTCCTTATATCATGATAAAGGTTTATTATTCATGCTAGAATTGTATGAACCGGAAACTTGATACATGTGTGGATACATAGACAAAACACAATGTCCCTAGTAAGCCTCTTCTAGACTAGCTCATTAATCAAAGATGGTTAAGTTTCCTAACCATATACATGAGTTGTCATTTGATGAACGGTATCACATCATCAGGAGAATGATGTGATGGACAAGACCCATCCGTTAGCTTAGCATAATGATCGTAAAGTTTTATTGCTATTACTTTCTTCATGACTTATACATATTCCTTTGACTATGAGATTATGCAACTCCCGAATACCGGAGGAATACCTTGTGTGCTATCAAACATCACAACGTGATTGGGTGATTATAAATATGCTCTACAGGTATCTCCGAAGGTGTTTGTTGGGTTGGCATAGATCGAGATTAGGATTTGTCACTCCGAGTATCGGAGAGGTATCTCTGGGCCCTCTCAGTAATGCACATCGTGATAAGCCTTGCAAGCAATGTGACTAATGAGTTAGTTACGGGATGATGTATTACGGAACGAGTAAAGAGACTTGACAGTAATGAGATTGAACTAGGTATGAAGATACCGATGATCGAATCTTGGGCAAGTAACATACCGATGACAAAGGGAATAACGTATGTTGTCATTACGGTTTGACCGATAAAGATCTGCGTAGAATATGTAGGAACCAATATGAGCATCCAGGTTCCGCTATTGGTTATTGACCAGAGATGTGTCTCGGTCATGTCTACATAGTTCTCGAACCCGTAGGGTCCGCACGCATAACGTTCGATGACGATTTGTATTATGAGTTATGTGTTTTGGTGACCGAAGATTGTTTGGAGTCCCAGATGAGATCACGGACATGACGAGGGGTCTTGAAATGGTCGAGAGGTAAAGATTGATATATTGGACGATAGTATTTGGACACTGGAAGTGTTTCGGAATGTATTGGGTACGTATCGGAGTACCAGGGGGGGGGTTACCGGAAGCCCCGGGGGAAGATATGGGCCATAGGAGGGAGGCAAGGCAGCCCAGAAGGGGTGGTTCCCCCCCAGGGAAGGAGTCCGAATTGGACTAGGGGAGGGGGCGGCGCCCCCTTTCCTTCTCCTCCTTCCTCTCTCCCCCTTTACCTTTCCGATAAAAGGAGGGGGGGAGGATTGATCGGGAGCCCAAGTGGGACTCCTCCCACTTGGGCGCCCCTAGGCCGGCCTCCTCCCCTCTCCCTCCTTTATATACGGGGGCGGGGGCGCCTCTAACACACATCAATTGTTCCTAGCCGTGTGCGGCGCCCCCCTCCACAGGTTGCTCCTCTGGTCATATTGTCGTAGTGCTTAGGCGAAGCCCTGCACGGATCACTTCACCATCACCGTCACCACGCCCTCGTGCCGACGAAACTCTCCCTCGACACTTTGTTGGATCAAGAGTTTGAGGGACGTCATTGAGCTGAACGTGTGCAGAACTCGGAGGTGCCGTGCGTTCGGTACTTTATCGGTTGAATCGAGAAGACGTTCGACTACATCAACCGCGTTAAGTAAACGCTTCCGCTTTCGGTCTACGAGGGTACGTGGACAAACTCTCCCCCTCTCGTTGCTATGCATCTCCTGATAGATCTTGCGTGATCGTAGGATTTTTTTTTTGAAATTACATGCTACGTTCCCAAGTGGCATCCGAGTCAGGTCTGTGCATAGATGATATGCACGAGTATAACACAAAGAGTTGTGGGCGATCATAGTCATAATGCTTACCACCAATGTCTTATTTTGATTCGGTAGTATTGTTGGATGAAGCGGCCCGGTCCAACCTTACATGACCATGTTCAGGAGACTGGTTCCACCGACAGACATGCAACTTGTTTTGCATAAAGGTGGCTGGCGGGTGCCTGTTTCTCCAACTTTAGTTGAATCGAATTTGATTACGGTTGGTCCTTGTTGAAGGTTAAAACAACAAACTTGATGAAACATCGTTGTGGTTTTGATGTGTAGGTAAGAACGGTTCTTACTAGAAGCCCGTAGCAGCCACGTAAAACTTGCAACAACAAAGTAGAGGACGTCTAACTTGTTTTTGCAGGGCATGTTGTGATGTGATTTGTGAAGTAAATATACCCTACAGGTTATTGTATGCTACGTTTCCCAACAATATGGCAAGACATGATGTGATATACATTATTGTATGAGATGATCATGTTTTGTAAAAGTTATCGGCAACTGGCAGGAGCCTTATGGTTGCCGCTTTATTGTATGAAATGCAAATGCCATGTAATTGCTTTACTTTATCACTATGCGTTAGCGATATTTGTAGAAGCAATAGTTGGGGAGACGACCACGACGCTACGATGGAGATCAAGGTGTCAAGCCAATGACGATGGAGATCATGATGGTGCTTTGGAGATGGAGATCAAAGGCACAAGATGACGATGGCCATATCATGTCACATATTTTGATTGCATGTGGTGTTTATCTTTTATGCATCTTATTTTGCTTAGTACGGCGGTAGCATTATAAGATGATCCCTTACTAAAATTTAAGGAATACGTGTTCTCCTTGAGTATGCACCATCGCGACAATTCGTCGTGCCGAGACACCACGTGATGATCGGGTGTGATAAGCTGTACGTTCATATACAACGGGTGCAAGACATTTTTGCACATGCGGAATACTCGGGTTAAACTTGACGAGCCTAGCATGTACAGACATGGCCTCGGAACACTGGAGACCGAAAGGTCGAACATGAATCATATAGTAGATATGATCAATATAGAGATGTTCACCATTGAAGACTACTCCATCTCACGTGATGATCAGACATGGTTTAGTTGATATGAATCACGTGATCATTTAGATGACTTGAGGGATGTCTATCTAAGTGGGAGTTCTTAAGTAATATGATTAATTGAACTTAATTTATCATGAACTTAGTCCTGATAGTATTTGCATATCTATGTTATAGATCAATTGCTCGCATATAGCTGATGTCGCTTGAAGCTACATCGGTATTTCCCCAAAGAGAAGGGATGATGCAGCACAACGGCAGTAGGTATTTCCCTCAGATATGAAACCAAGGTTATCGAACCAGTAGGAGAACCTAGCAACACAACATAAACAGCCCCTGCACACAGATAACAAATCCTCGCAAACCCACGTGTAAAAGGGGTTGTCAATTCCTTTCAGGTAGCGGTGCCCCAGATGGGCAAACAGACGCGAGATAAAATTGTAGTAGATTGATAGATCGAACGCCAAATAAAATAAATAATAATAAATTGCAGCAAGGTATTTTTGTATTTTTGGTTTAATAGATCTGAAAATAAATGCAACGGAAAAGTAGACCGCAAAGGCAAATATATGAGAAAGAGACCCGGGGGCCGTAGATTTCACTAGTGGCTTCTCTCGAGAAAAATAGCAAACGGTGGGTGAACAAATTACTGTTGGGCAATTGATAGAACTTCAAATAATCATGACGATATCCAGGCAATGATCATTATATAGGCATCACGTCCAATATTAGTAGACCGACTCCTGCCTGCATCTACTACTATTACTCCACACATCGACCGCTATCCAGCATGCATCTAGTGTATTAAGTTCATGGAGAAAGGGAGTAATGCAATAAGAACGATGACATGATGTAGACAAGATCTATCTATGTAGAGATAGACCCCATCGTTTTATCCTTAGTAGCAACGATACATACGTGTCGGTTCCCCTTCTGTCACTGGGATCAAGCACCCTAAGATCGAACCCACTACAAAGCACCTCTTCCCATTGCAAGATAAATAGATCAAGTTGTCCAAACAAAACCCAAATATCAGAGAAGAAATATGAGGCTATAAGCAATCAAGCATATAAGAGATCAAAGAAACTGAAATAACTTTCATGGATATAAAAAGATATATCTGATCATAAACTCAAAGTTCATCGGTCCCAACAAACACAACGCAAAAGAGTTACATCATATGGATCTCCAAGAGACCATTGTATTGAAAATTCAGCGAGAGAGAGGATGCCATCTAGCTACTAATTATGGACCCGAAGGTCTACAAAGAACTACTCACGCATCATCGGAGAGGCACCAATGGAGGTGGTGAACCCCACCCGAGATGGTGTCTAGATTGGATCTGGTGGTTCTGGACTCTGCAGCGGCTGGTTCAATATTTCATCAACTCCCTTAGGGTTTTGGGAATATTGGGGTATTTATAGAGCAAAGATGCGGTCCGGGGGGCGCCCGAGGTGGGCAGAAACCCACTAGGGCGCGCCTGGGCCTCCTGGCGCGCCCTGGTGGGTTGTGCTCTCCTCGGAGCACCGCCCAGGCGCAGCCAGGGCCCATTATGTTCCTTCTAGTCCAAAAAAAATCTCTTTAAAGTTTCATTGCGTTTGGACTCCGTTTGATATTGATTTCCCGCGATGTAAAAAACATGCAGAAAACAACAACTGGCACTTGGCACTATGTCAATAGGTTAGTACCAAAAAATGATATAAAATGACTATAAAATGATTATAAAACATCCAAGATTGATAATATAACAACATGGAACAATCAAATTATAGATACGTTGGAGACATATCAATAGCTCCCCTGTTTTATTTTTGATATGGTCCTAGAGAAAACTAAGTTGAAAGATGATAGTAGTAATGATGCGGGCTGGATCCGTGATGTGAGGATTATCCTCGTTGCTGCACAGAAGAATTATGTCCTTAATGCACCGCTAGGTGACGGACCTATTGCAGGAGCAGATGTAGATGTTATAAACGTTTGATAAGCTCAGTACGATGACTACTTGATAGTTTAGTGCACCATGCCTTACGGCTTAGAACCGGGACTTCAAAAATGTTTTGAACGCCACAGAGCATATGAGATGTTCCAAGAGCTGAAATTGGTATTTCAGACTCATGCCCATGTCGAGAGGTATGAGACCTCTGACAAGTACTTTGCCTACAAGATGGAGGAGAATAGCTCAGCTAGTGAGTATGTGCTCAGAATGTCTGGGTGCTATAATCGCTTGAATCAAGAGGGAGTTAATCTTCCAGATAAGATAGTGATTGACAGAGTTCTCTAGCCACTATCACCAAGTTACTAGAACTTCGTGATGAACTATAATATGCAAGGGATGACGAAAACGATTCCCAAGCTCTTCGCGATGCTGAAATTAGCGAAGGTAGAAATCAAGAAATAGCATCAAGTCTTGATGGTTAACAAGACCACTAGTTTCAAGAAAAGAGGGCAAGGGAAAGATAGGGAACTTCAAGAAGAATGGCAAGCAAGTTGCCACTCCCGTGAAGAAGCCCAAAGTGGGCCTAAGCCTGAAACTGAGTGCTTCTACTGCAAAGGGAATGGTCACTAGAAACGGAACTGCCCCAAATGATTGGCGGATAAGAAGGATGGCAAAGTGAACAAAGGTATATTTGATATACATGTTATTGATGTGTAATTTACTAGTGTTCATAGTAGCCCCTAGGTATTTGATACTGGTTCAGTTGCTAAGATTACTAACTCGAAACAGGAGTTACAAAATGAGCAGAGATTAGTAGAGGGCGAAGTGAAGATGTGTGTTGGAAGTGATTCCAAAATTGATAAGATCACCATCGCACACTCCCTCTACCTTCAGGATTAGTGTTGGACCTAAATAAATGTTATTTGGTATTTGCGTTGAGCATGAATATGATTGGATCATGTTTATTGCAATACGATTATTCATTTAAGTCAAAGAATAATTGTTATTCTGTTTACATGAATAAAACCTTCTACGGTCATACACTCAATATAAATAGTTATTGAATCTCGATCGTAGTGATACACATATTCATAATATTGTTGCCAAAAGATACAAAGTTGATAATGATAGTGCAACATACTTGTGGCACTGCCGTTTAGGTCATATTGGTGTAAAGCGCATGAAGAAACTCCATGCGGATGGACTTTTGGAATCACTTGATTATGAATCATTTGATACTTGCGAACCATGCCCCATGGGCAAGATGACTAAAACTCCATTCTCCGGAACAATGGAGCGAGCCACTGACTTATTGGAAATAATACATACCGATGTATGCGGTCCAATG
Source organism: Aegilops longissima (assembly GCA_021605205.1). NCBI lineage: Eukaryota > Viridiplantae > Streptophyta > Magnoliopsida > Poales > Poaceae > Aegilops > Aegilops longissima. The sequence goes on along the minus strand of CM038678.1, from coordinate 145,023,730 downwards.
AGTGTTGAGGCTCGCGGCGGTTATCGTTATTTTCTAACCTTCACAGATGATTTGAGCAGATATAGGTATATCTACTTGATGAAACACAAGTCCGAAACATTTGAAAAGTTCAAAGAATTTCAGAGTGAAGTGGAGAATCATCATAAAAAGAAAATAAAGTTTCTACGATCTGATCACGGAGGCAAATATTTGAGTTACGAGTTTGGCCTTCATTTAAAACAATGTGGAATAGTTTCACAACTCATGCCACCTGGAACACCACAGCATAATGGTGTGTCTGAACATCGTAACCATACTTTATTAGATATGGTGCGATCTATGATGCCTCTTACCGATTTACGACTATCATTTTGGGGCTATGCACTAGAGACAGCTGCATTCACGTTATATTGGGCACTATCTAATTCCGTTGAGAAGACACCGTATGAACTGTGGTTTAGTAAGAAACCTAAGCTATCGTTTCTTAAAGTTTGGGGTTGTGATGCTTATGTGAAAAAGCTTCAGCCTGATAAGCTCGAACCGAAATTGGAGAAGTGCGCCTTCATAGGATACCCAAAAGAAACTGTTGGGTACACCTTCTATCATAGATCTGAAGGCAAGCTCTTTGTTGCTAAGAATGGATCGTTTCGAGAGAAGGAGTTTCTCTCGAAAGAAGTGAGTGTGAGGGAAGTAGAACTTGATGAGGTAATTGTACCTTCTCTCGAATTGGAAAGTAGCTCATCACAGAAAACCATTCCCGTGATGCCTGCACCAACTAGTGAGGAAGCTAATGATAATGTTCATGAAACTTCAGATCAAGTTACCACCGAACCTCGTAGGTCAACTAGAGCACATTCCGCACCAGAGTGGTACGGTAATCTTGTTCTGGAAGTCATGTTACTAGACCATGATGAACCACGAACTATGAGGAACCCATGATGAGCCCATATTCCAATAAATGGCTTGAGGCCATGAAATCAGAGATAGGATCCATGTATGAGAACAAAGTATGGACTTTGATTGACTTGCCCGATGATCGGCGAGCTATTGAGAATGAATGGATCTTCAAGAGGAAGACGAACGTTGATAGTTGTGTTACTATCTATAAAGCTTGAATTGTCGCAAAAGGTTTTTGACAAGTTCAAGGTGTTGACTACGCTGAGATTTTCTCACTCATATTGCTGCTTAAAGTCTGTCCGAATCATATTAGCAATTGCCGCATTTTATGATATCTGGCAAATGGATGTCAAAACTGCATTCATTAATGGATTTATTAAAGAAGAGTTGTATATGATGCAACCAGAAGGTTTTCTCAATCCTAAAGGTGCTAACAAAGTGTGCAAGCTCGAGCGATCCATCTATGGACTGGTGCAAGCATCTCGGAGTTGGAATATATGCTTTGATGAGTTTATCAAAGCATATAGTTTTATACAGAATTGTGGTGAAGCCTATATTTACAAGAAATTGAGTGGGAGCACTACAACCTTTCTGATAAGTATATGTGAATGACATATTTTTGATCGGAAATGATGTAGATTTTTCTAGAAAGAATAAAGGAGTGTTTGAAAGGATTTTTTCAAAGAAAGACCTCAGTGAAGCTACTTACATATTGGGCATCAAGATCTATAAAGATAGATCAAGACGCTTGATAAGAGTTCCGATGAGTACATACCTTGATAAGATTTTGAAGGATATCAAAATGGATCAGTCAAAGAACGAGTTCTTGCCTGAGTTATAAGGTATGAAGTTGAGTAAGACTCAAAACCCAACCACGCAGAAGATAGAGAGAGAATGAAAGTCATTCCCTATGTCTCAGCCATAGGTTCTCCAAAGTATGCAATGCTATATACCAGACCTATTGTGTACCATGCCATGAGTTTAGCAAATGGGTACAATAGTGATCCAGGAGTAGATCACTGGATGGCGGTTAAAATTATCCTTAGAGGACTAGGAAATATTTATCGGTTATGGAGGTGATAAAGAGTTCATCGTAAAGAGTTACGTCGATGCAAGCTTCAACACCGATCTGGATGACTCTGAGTCTCAATCTGGATACATATTGAAAGTGGGAGCAATTAGCTAGAGTAGCTCCATGCAGAAAATTGTAGACATAGAAATTTGCAAAATACATATGGATCTGAGTATGGCAAACCTGTTGACTAAACTTCTCTCATAAGCAAAACATGATCACACCTTAGTACTATTTGGGTGTTAATCACATGGCGATGTGAACTAGATTATTGACTCTAGTAAACCCTTTGGGTGTTGGTCACATGGCCATGTGAACTATGGGTGTTAATCACATGGTGATGTGAACTATTGGTGTTAAAGCACATGGAGATGTGAACTAGATTATTGACTCTAGTGCAAGTGGGAGACTGAAGGAAATATGCCCTAGAGGCAATAATAAATTTGTTATTTTATATTTCCTTATATCACGATAAATGTTTATTACTCATGCTAGAATTGTATTAACCGGAAACTTGATACATGTGTGGATACATAGACAAAACACCGTGTCCCTAGTAAGCCTCTACTAGACTAGCTCGTTAATCAAAGATGGTTAAGTTTCCTAACCATAGAATGTGTTGTCATTTGATGAACGGGATCACATCATTCTCTAGACAAGACCCATCCGTTAGATTAGCATGTTGATTGTTCAGTTTTATTGCTCTTGCTTTCTTCATGTCATATACATATTCCTTTGACCATGAGATTATGAAACTCCCGGATACCGGAGGACTACCTTATGTGCTATCAAATGTCACAATGTAACTGGGTGATTATAAAGATGCTCTACAAGTATCTCTGAAGTTGTTTGTTGGGTTGGCATAGATCGACATTAGGATTTGTCACTCCGAGTATCGGAGAGGTATCTCTGGGCCCTATCGGTAATGCACATCATGATAAGCCTTGCAAGGAATGTGACTAATGATTTAGTTGCGGGATGATGCATTACAGAACGAGTAAAGAGACTTGCCGGTAATGATATTGAACTAGTTATGAAGATACCGACGATCGGATCTCGGGCAAGTAACATACCGATGACAAAGGGAATGACGTATGTTGTCATTGCGGTTTGACCGATAAAGATCTTCATAAAATATGTAGGAACCAATATGAGCATCCATGTTCCGCTGTTGGTTATTGATCGGAGATGTGTGTCGGTCATGTCTACATAGTTCGCGAACCCATAGGGTCCGCACGCTTAATGTTCAATGATGATTTGTATTATGAGTTATGTGTTTTGGTGATCGAAGTTTGTTCGGAGTCCCGGATGAGATCACGGGCATGACAAGGAGTCTCTAAGTGGATGAGAGATAAAGATTGATATATTGGACAAAGGTATTCGAACACCGGAATGGTTTCGGGACGTTCCGGATATTTATCAGAGTACCGAGGGGTTACCGGGACCCCCCGGGGAAGTATAGGGCCTACATGGGCCATAGGGGAGAGAGGAGGCAGCCCACAAGGGGTGGTCGCGCCCCCCATGGGGAGTCCGAATAGGACTAGGCGAGGGGGCGGCGCCCCCCTTTCCTTCTCCTCCTCCCTCTCCTTCCCCTTTCCCCCTCCGTAAGAAAGGAAGGGGGGCCGAATAGGACTTGGAGTCCTATTCGGTTTCCACCCATGGCGCGCCCCCTAGGCCGGCGGCCTCCTCCCCTCCTCCTTTATATACAGGGGCAGGTGCCCTCCTCTACAGTTTACTCCTCCAGTCATATCGTCGTAGTGCTTAGGCGAAGCCCTGCGCGGATCACATCACCACGCCGTCGTGCTGACGAAACTCTCCCTCGACACTTTGCTGGATCATGAGTTCGAGGGACGTCATCGAGCTGAACGTGTGTGATGTCTACTACGCAAATTTATTCTTGTCGACACGTGTTGGGCCTCCAAGCGGAGAGTTTTGTAGGACAATAGCAATTTTCCCTCAAGTGGATGACCTAAGGTTTATCAATCTGTGTGAGGTGTAGGATGAAGACGGTCTCTCTCAAACGAGCCTGCAACCAAATACAAGAAATCTCTTGTGTCCCCAACACACCCAATACAATGGCAAATTGTATAGGTGCACTAGTTCGGAGAAGAGATGGTGATAAAAGTGTAATATGGATGGTAGAATTATATTTTTATAATATGAATAAATAAAACAGCAAGGTAGCAAATAGTAAACGAACACAAAAACGGTATTGCAATGCTTGAAAATGAGGCCTAGGGTCCGTACTTTCACTAGTGCAACCTCTCAACAATGCTAATATAATTGGATCATATAACACTCCCTCAAAGTGCGATGAAGAATCACTCCAAAGTTCATATCTAGCGGAGAACATAAGAATAAATTGTTTGTAGGGTACGAAACCACCTCAAAGCTATTATTTTCGTTTGATCTATTCAAGAGTTCGTACTAAAATAACACAAAGCTATTCTTTCCGTTCGATCTATCCTATAGTTCGTACTAAAATAACACCAAAGCAAACTCATATTCATAATACTCAATCCAACACAAAGAACTTCAAAGAGTGCCCCAAGATTTCTACCGGAGAAACAAAGACAAGAACGTGCATCAACCCCTATGCATAGATTACCCCAATGTCACCTCGGGAATCCGCGAGTTGAGTGCCAAAACATATATCAAGTGAATCAATACGATACCCCATTGGCACCACGAGTATTCAACTGCAAGACATATATTAAATGTTCTCAAATCCATAAAAGTATTCAATCCGATAACAACGAAATCTCAAAGGGAAAAACTCAATTCATCACAACAAGATAAAGAGGGGAAAACACCATATGATCCGACTATACTAACAAAGCCCACGATACATCAAGACCGTGACATCTCAAGAACACGAGAGAGAGAGAGAGAGAGAGAGAGAGAGAGAGAGATTAAACACATAGCTACTGGTACAAACCCTCAGCCCCGAGGGTGGACTACTCCCTCCTCATCGTGGTGTCCGTCGTGATGATGAAGATGGCCACCGGAGATGATTCCTCCCTCCGGTTGGGTGCTGGAAGGGGGTCTATATTGTTTTTCCGTGGCTACAGAGGCCTGCGGCGGCGGAACTTCTGATCTAGGTTTATTTCTGATGGTTTCTCTATTTATATGATTTTTTGGCGGTTGTTTCACGCTAAGATGGGCCTCGAGGTGAGCACAACCCACCGGGGCACGAACAAGGACCAGGTGCGCCCCTGTGTCTTTGCCCTACTCCTTCATCTTCTGGTCCTTCCACTAAGCTTCGGGGTCTCTTTTGTTCCAAAAAAATCGTCAAAAAGTTTCAGCTCATTTGGAGAACTTTCATTTCTGCACAAAAAACAACACCATGGTAGTTCTGCTGAAAACAGCGTCAGTCCGGGTGAGTTCCATGCAAATCATACCAAAACCATATAAAATTGTTGCAAACATGGCATGAATACTTCATAAATTATAGATACGTTGGAGACGTATCAGCGTCCCCAAGCTTAATTCCTACTCGTCCTCGAGTAGGTAAATGATAAAAGAAATAATTTATGAAGTGTGAATGCTAGCAAAGTGCATAAGTTTGATCAATGGTAATTTCAATCACTTTTCCTAGCATCATAACAACAACTCTTTCTCATAAAACATACTATGATAAAGTAGCAATTGAAAATGAAAATTTTGTTGTGGAAAGCTACCTATCATATTCATCATATAATCTTTCTTTTGTAGCATGGACATTTGGACTTTTATATGGTTCAAAGAAATAGTCTAGTTTTGACATGAGAACTTTAATACTCAATCATACCAACAAAAAACTATGTATTTCAAAATATCAACGCTAAAACAAGTTATCCCTAGCCCATCATGCTCAATCATTGATCCATTCATGAAACACACTCGCATATTAGCTACACCCAATGCTCAAGTACGATCATAGTGCCCCCTAGTTGATGCTTTATAAGAGAAGATGGAGACTCAAATTAAAAATAAAAATTGCATAAAGTAAAAGAAAGGCCCTTCGCGCAGGGAAGTAGGGATTTGTAGAGGTGCCAGAACTCAAAGCGAAAATTGAGACATAAAAACATTTTGAGAGGCATACTTTTCCCACCAACAAAAACGACTTAGAGCTCCCAACACTTTCCATTCTAGATATATCATAGGCGGTTCCCAAACAGAAAACAAAGTGTATTCCTTTTTCAACCATACTTTCACTTTCCATGGCTAACCGTATCCATGGGAGCCCTCCATACCAACACTTTCCAAGGAATTTATTATTTTACAACATAAAGTAAATTCATTTTTCATTTCGGGACAGGGCATCCATAATACCTTTGCCTTACTCTCGTGCAATGACAAGTGAATAAACACTCATCACATCTAGCATGGAAAATATTGGCCACCCCTCATGGCCTCGCGAGCGGTACGAGCACACAAAAGATAATTTTATTTTGAAAATTAGAGATGGCACATACAAATTTGCTTAGAACGGCAAAAGAATACCGCATATAGGTAGGTATGGTGGACTCATATGGAAGCAAAACTAGTTTAAAGGATTTTGGATGCACAAGTAGTGATCATACTTAGTGTAGAATAAAGGCTCGCAAAAGATTGAGAAGCGACCAACCAAGAAACGAATAATCTCATAAGCGAGCATTGAGCATAATTAACATCGAATAATGCACCACAAGTAGGATGTAGTTTCATTGCACAACTATTGACTTTTGTGCTTGCATAGTGAATCACAAACCTTAACACCAATATTCTTACTAAAGCATAATTACTCATCAACATGACTCACATATCACATCATCATATCTCAAAACTATTACAAGGAATCAAGTTTATTTTGTCCAATGATCTTCATGAAAGTTTTTATTATATCCTTCTTGGATATCTATCACTTTGGAATTAATTTTCATGCATTGCTTTTGAAAAGCTCAAACAAATATAAGTGAAGATCATGAGCATAATATTTATTTCTATCAAATTAATTTAAGTGAAGCAAGAGAGAATTTCTTAAAAAATACTAAAGCACACCGTGCTAAAAAAATATATAAGTGAAGCACTAGAGCAATTCCATAGAAAAGAGCTTCGTTGACGGGATGTGAATGCCGCTTACCTAGCCTCCCTGGCAACTATTTGAGGACTTTAAAAAATTCAGATCTAAGTACTTTATTAAAACAGCAAGCAAAACAAAATAAAAAGAAATTCCAAGGATAGCACACATCATGTGAAGAAGCAAAAACTTAGGCTCAACCGATACTAACCGATAATTATTGAAGAAGAAAGGTGTGATGCCTACCGAGGCATCCTCAAGCTTAGATGCTTGAGACTTCTTGAATATTATCTTGGGATGACTTGGGCATCCCCAAGCTCGAGCTTTTGTGTCTCCTTAATTCTTCTCATATCACGGTTTTCCTAAATCTCAAAAGCTTCATCCACACAAAACTCAACAAGAACTCGTGAGATAAGTTAGTATAAACCAATGAAAAAAACTTATCATTCTCTACTGTAGAAAATCACTAAAAATATTATTAAACATTGCATACTAAATGCCTCTGCATATTTAATACTCCTATCCTCTAATAGGATCATTAAACAAGCAAACATATGCAATCAATGCAAACATAACAGCAATCTGCCAAAACAGTACAGTCTGTAAATAATGCAATATTCATCATACTTACCTAACTCCAAAAATTATGAAAATTTTACGCCACTGTAGAAAATTTATCAGACCATATTTTGCAAAACGTTTCAACATTTTATCACATTCTGACTTTTCTAGGGAATTTTTGCAACAGCGGTAAACTTTCTGTTTTCAAACAGCAACATGTAGACTTGTAAAATAAGCATGGCAAAGGCTATACTTGACATTTTTATTGAAATAAAAGATGCAAAACATTATTCTAAATAACATCAAGCAAATACTAAAAAAATAAAATGACTCTCCAAGTAAAACTCATATCATGTGACGAATGAAAACATAGTTCCAAGTGAGGTTACCGATAATGTTGGAGATGAAAAAGGGGATGCCTTCCGGGGCATCCCCAAGCTTAGTTGCTTGGATCTTCCTTGAATATTAACTTGGGGTGCCTTGGGCATCCCCAAGATTAGGGTCTTGTCACTCCTTATTGATGCGGAGCATCCTTCCATCATCCCCATGGAATCTACACCAATGCATCAAGCACCAAGTGGACCTATGACAAGAGCTCGAGCACGCGCCATTGAATCCGAGGTACGAGGACGAACTCCGACAAGAGGTTAAGGAGTACCCCCAAGGCCTAAGAGAAGGACCCCAAGACCCAAGAGCTGTCCAGAGGTGTCAAGAAGAAGCAAACGAAGCATGCAGCAATTGCACTACCGGACAGTCTGGTCCCCACAGCGGACAGTCCGGTCGCACAGAATTTGCACTACCGGACAGTCCGGTCCCCACAGCGAACAGTCCAGTGGCACCCGAAAATGCGTTTGTACTCACTGAACTGTCCGGTCCATCGCACCGGACTGTCCGGTAGGCCCAGTTTCGCTCCGAATTGGGCTAAAAAGCCAGTGTAACCTCCGAGGCCCATACCCTTTCGCCCCTAGACTATATATTTCGTGCTCCTATCAGTTTTTAGGGTTAGGAAAGTATTTTAGAACACCAAAGAGAGCTTTTCTCCCTGTATCCCCCTCCTCTTGGAGACCAAGACCCCTCTTTGGGAAGAATCCTTGTGGATTGCAAGACCTCCCAAGGGAGTAGATCATCATCAAGAGCTCACCTCCTCTAGGACTGGGAAGAACTTTACCTTTGTGCTTGTTTCCTTGGATTGATCTTTGTCGGTGTACAAAAAGAGGGGCATGCTTTTGTACCCCTTTACCTGTGCACGGGCAGTCAGAGCCGCGCCCACGACCACACCAAGCAGAGCAGGGGAGGTGAGCCAAGGTAAGGCTAAAGCCCAAGACAGTCAAGGCAACGCCAAGGCCAAGACCACACAGAGCAGAGGGACGAAGCAGGCTCCCCCGGCAAGACCCTTGCCGGGCGACCTCAGCGGCCCCGGCAAGACCCTTGCCGGGACAGTTCGCCCCACACCAACAGAGCGAGCCACCCTTGAGCCCATGATCTGCAACACCATCATCCATGTGGGGCCAGGGCTCGAGAGGCACCTCTGTGGTGGCATGCAGATCTTTTTGAAGACATATTCAAGATCATATGAGGATTAGAAGACGACGATCCTCGGCAAGATCCTTGCCGGGGAAGGCCACCAGACCCCCGGCAAGGCCCTTGCCGGGGACGACAGCGCGCCACAGCGAGACCCTTGCCGGGCCACCCGGCAAGGCCCTCACCAAGGACGCCAGCAGGGCCACCGCCAGACCCGCCGACGACCAAGCTTCCACCGTCGTTCGCATGCGGCTGCCAGCCCAACCAGCTGGGCGGGCACCTGCGTGGCAACATGCAGCTCCCAGGCCAACTCATCAAGCGCCTGTGTGGCGGCATGCAGATCTTCTTGAAGGCTCCACCACCGCGCCACCTCAGCTGCCTGCCTGCCTACATGGCACCGCATGCATCACTGGCCGGGGCGCGTGTCGAAGCGAGGAGGAGCGGCGACGGACGGGACGGGCCTTGCCCCCGTCCCCGATAAAGCAAGGGGACACCTAAGTGGTGCATTAAATGCATCTTGTCCTGTAATACGAGGGATAACCTCGCAACACTGTACACCTTTCCACCTCCTGTGTGCCACTGTGGCAGCCCCTTTTTCCTATAAAAGGAGGCCCGAGGCGATCAGGAGAAGGATTCGGCTCTTTTGAACCACACGCTGACCACAGCTAGTTCGAGAGCTCAAGAACTCTCAGAAATACACCCATCAAAGCAGGACTAGGGTTTTGCGCATCCTCGCGGCCCGAACCTGGGTAAACGATCCTTGTGATGTCTGCTAGCCCTGCTCTCCTTGCAAACCTGCGCCCCAGCAACCGTAGTAGGGATTCTTGTGATCCCATAGGTGTCGTTCCACACCGACATCTTTGGCGCGCCAGGTAGGGGGCGCAATTATGAGGATCTGGTCTGGTAGTTAGCCTAGCAGTTCTTCATCGCCATGGCCCCTAAGAAGAAGATGGCCATGGTGATCGGCTCGTTGGGAGCCGAACGGCCCGTGCCGGTGCGGACGAGCAGCGGACCGGTCGTGATAGACCGGCCGCGCCCGAGAGCACCAAAGCATCGCCAGCAGCGGTCAGAACCTTCGGCGGTGTCGTTCGTGTGCCAGACGACCGGCTACACACCGCCGGATCCAAAGACGGAGCTGCCCCGCAGGCGGCGCGGGGCCCTCTGGGGGTGTCGTTGTGCCGACTCCGGGCGGCGCGGTGACCTCCAGGACACATACACCAGCGACCACCGCGCGTTCTTCCCATGGTGTGCGCGCCGAACAGGGCCACGAGGTTGGTGACCCTGGGCACCACCATAGGAAGAGCCCTGTGCGTCGTCAGCAAGACGAAGGGGTTGAGCACACTCGCCGAAGCGCTGGTGAAAATGGCACGCAACCGCTGGGTCGTGACGGAGCTCCTTCTAACATAGTTAGAAGTCGAAGCGCGCCGGGATCCACGCAGTTGTCACCGCCGCCCACGCCAGCGGAAGCTTTGGCGCGCGCACAACTACTCCTCGACTTCCCTCCCGCTGCGGAGAAGCTTGATGAGTGGAGGGCCACCATCCGGAGCCTCGTCACCGTCGCAAACAAAGACGATCCGCGACCGGCGGGGCCCTTGGGTCGGCGCTCCATCGAGCCACCGCATCTTGGGCGCCGGAGGACCGGGGGGGGGGGGCTGTGGCCACGGTGCACTCTCCTCCTCCTCGCCAGCCGCCGCGGGCGTCGGCCCGTCGCGACGACGCTTGTGATAACATCTCCATAGCATCGTCCGACTCGCGGACCCTCCGCGACCAGCGCCAGGTCCTTCGGGAGCGAGCTCACGAAGACGCTCGAATCACCGTCGAGCGCCGGCACGAAACGCGCCGCCAGTCGGACAAGCGGGCGGGACCCGCTGTGGACCACCCGGCACCGGGGGGCCTCGGCGGCCTACCTTACGAGGTGGGCTGCCCGGCTTTTACCCATGAGCTGAGGTAGTTCCAGTGGCCGTCCCACCGCACGTTCAAGCCCGACGTCGGCGAGAAGTACACCGGCAAGACCCATCCGTCCGAGTTCCTCAACATCTACACCATCGCGATGCAGGCCGCTGGGGCTCGCGACGACAAGGTGCTTGCCAACTATTTCCCGCTGGCGCTCAAGCCCAATGTGATGTCTTGGTTGATGCACTTGCCGGTGGATTCCATTTCTTCCTGGTCAGATCTGTGCCATGAGTTCGTTGGCGCCTTCACAGGAGGCCACCAAGCTCATGGCCAGGCCAGTGATCTGCATATCATTCCCGTAAGCAAGGGAGACCCCGCAAGTACATCCGAGATTCAGCCGGTGCAAGACAACATCCTCGACGCTCATCTCGCCGCTGTGATTAGCGCGTTCCACCAGAACATGCGCAATCGCAAGATGCGCGAGGAGCTGGCGATGACCAAGGTTAAGGATGTGGCCGAGCTCTACGTTTTGGCCGATAGGTGCACCCGGGTTGAAGAGGGAAGGAAGTACCCTGGCGAAGACGCCGGTGCGGAAACGGACTCTACCGATGAAGACGTCGCCACCCCAACGAAGAGGAGCCGGCGTCGCAACAGGAAATGCAAAGGCAAGGTCGTGCTTGCCGTTGAGGGATCTGACGACACCGGTGCCGGCAAGAAGGTCACGGCAGACGCCCTCGGCATGGAGATTGCCGGGTGCGCCGCCTGCCGGTACTTGGCGGCTATCGACAAGCCAGGAAGCTCCGGCAAGCAATACTGCAAGTTCCACCGCACCAAGGGCCAGGACCTCCAGAACTGCCGACAAGTCGAGCTGCTTGCTGAGAAGCAAAAAGCTGAGTATGAAAGGCGGGACAAAGAGAAGGACCAGGATGGTGCTGAGGGATCCGACAAGAAGCATGGCGGCCAAGGAGGCCGCCCCGACAAGGACAACCAGCAAGAGAGGCCCGCCCAGGGCCGCGACAAGAAACAAGAAGACGACGATCACGACAATTACGACGAGTCTGGTGAGAAAGGGTTCCAGAAGGCCACGGAGGCCATGTGCGTCGATGGCGGCGCCTCGCTGCATACCTCTCACCGCCAGCTCAAGCAGTGGGCGCGTGAGATTACAGCAGCAGAGCCGTCGTTCGACGCCCAGAAGCCGCTGAAGTAGTCCAGCACGCCCCTCATCTTCGATGCCGAGGATCACCCTGATCGCACTACCGCGGTCGGGTGTTTGCCGTTGTTGGTCTCGCCAACAATACGCAACCTCAGAGTGAACAAGATGTTGGTTGACGGCGGGGCCGGCCTGAACCTGATCTCGCCTGTCGTGATCAAAAGGTTGCAAATCCCTGATGGAGACCTCGAGGAAACGGGCACGTTTCAAGGGGTCAATCCGGGGAGGAGCCAGCCGAAGGGAAAGGTCACACTGCCTGTGACATTCGGAGGAGAATTAAACTACAGGACGGAGAGATCGTCTTCTACGTGGCCGAGATCCCCTTGCCCTACAACAGGATCCTCGGCCGCCCGGCACTGGCCAAGTTCATGGCGGCGTCACACTACGCCTACAACATGCTAAAGATGCCCGGGCCGTTGACCATCATCTCCATTCCCTCCGGTCACACTGCCTACAAGGGTGGCGCGACCAACCTCGCGAGGATTGCTGGCGGGACCCGCCTCGCGAGGGAGGCTGGAGGGATCAGCCTCGCGAGGATCTCCCTCAAGGCAACGCATGCCTCCCTCCTCTGCCACCGCAGCCAAGGAGAAATGAAGACCATCATCAGGACGAGGGGACTGGGGGCTTCCAGGAGCCGCGCGCTATCGCCTGCATCCTGGGCGGAGCTCAAGCCCCAGCCTCTCAACGCATCTTCAAGCAGTTCGCCCGCTGGCGAATGCAGTCCTCCCAAGGTCGGCCACACGCCTCGGGTGGTGGCGTGCGCCATCACCTTCAGCTCGGCGGATCAGCTCAAGTGTGCGGCCACAGCCGGAGTCCTCCCGATGCTTTGCTCCCCAATCATCAGCAACGTGCTAGTCACCAAGACCCTCATCGATGGCGGGGCAGGGCTCAACGTCCTGTCTGTGGAAACGTTCAACAATCTCCAAGTGCCTTACAATCAGCTCCAGCCAACCAAGCCTTTCTCTGGGGTCACCGACGGCTCCACGGTCTCGATTGGGCAGGTTCGCCTCCCTGTCACCTTCGGCGTGCGCGACAACTACCGCACCGAGCTCATCGACTTCGACGTCGCCCACATTCGCATGCCATACAACGCCATCCTCGGGTACCCAGCGCTGGCCAAGTTCATGGCCGTAACCCACCACGGCTACAACATCCTCAAGATGCCAGGAAGTGGCGGAGTCATCACGGTGCCCTGCGAAGAGGAAGACGCGGTGTGCTCCCTGGAGCGAGCCTTTTAGGCCGCATCACTGGAAGACCCGGATCGCGGAAGCAGGAGGCTTCCGAGACCGCCCCAAGAAGAAGAAGACATCGTCCGCCCGCCCCTCAGAGGCAGGCCCCTCGTGGTCCGCGCCTGCTCAGGGGCAACCTCCTTCTATCGCATAGGAAAGCGCGCCCGACGCCGTCCTCAGGCAGGGCTCGGGGGCTCCCCCTGGAGGGCCACCGACCTTGCCAAGGTCACGAGGGAGGCGCTTGGGCACCACTTGGAGGCGTGTTTCAGCACGCTTCCTCAAGAAGGAGCAAGGCAAGGAGGGCCGAACCTCGTGAGTTCGCTCGGCAAGATCATTCAGGAGTTGCAGGAGTCAAGAGTCATGAGTGGCAGCCGCCGCCACTCTGCCGTAGCTCCCCATCCAGGCGAGGATGGTGGGCTGCGCGGCCTCTGATCGACATACCAGGGCTCAACCGAGCCACCTCTCGAGCGCCTGCTCTCTCGCGTGGGGCCATGAAGGTCCACTCCCACAGTTCGCTCGCATGCCTTACAGCTTGCCGAACGCGGCTGCCACGCCGCCAAAGATGCCTCATGAGGAGCATCCCGAGGCTCAAGAGGCCAGCGCCCGCAGCCCCGCGAGAGATGGAGATGGTCCACGAGGAGCCACCAGCGCCTCCGGAGCCTCCCGAGGCCCGTGAGCCTGGGGGCTCGTGAGGATCGGCTCCCGCAGCCCACCGAGTCTGCTGCACCAACACCCTTTCGTCTTCAACGCTATCAGGTGACATCTTTCAAGTCTCATTCCTAGCTGGGCGCCCCTGTGGCTGCATTATTCCCAGTGCCGCATGGGTCCGCCCCTCGCGGCGGTATCCCTTTTACTTCATGTTCCTAGCTTATCTTGTTGGCGCCCCTTCGGCTGCATCATCCCTAAGTCGCCGGGCCGCACCGGCGGCATGTATCCTCTTTATGTTTATTTCGGTCATGCGTCAACCCATCATACTTGTTATTTGATGCCAATCCATGGCACCTTTTCTTCGCTCATGTCGACCGCTTGCATGTTAAAGGGGGGTACCGAGCATCGCGACTCGTGGCTCCTATCGCTCTCCAGCCCTCACCCTCTAGCCTTGTCCACGGCATCGCGACCGGCATACCAATGACGGCCGAGACCAGCTCGAGGGCTGGGACCCGAGGACGAGAGCGCCGCATCTAACCAAATCTGCAGGAACATATCACAAGATAAGGCTCAGTGCAGGCGCAACCCGCTTGAGGTAGGGCCCGTGAGTCCTCTCAGGGCTCACGGGTGCCCAGACACACCTCGTCAGGCCCTACCGTGCCAGCCACGTGTCGTATGGGGCAGACACGCCCGGGCTCCTCCCAGGGGAGCACCTCCCACGCACCTGGAAGCACCATGATCTGCGCTGGTCGACGACACCGCCGAGGAGCGGCTATGCCCGTGACACATCGGAAGCGCTATGCTCGCTACTGGTGATAAACAACCGAGGGTGGCCCCGGGCTGCATCAACCTCGGGAGCCCAGAGCTCAGTGTCCGGCCTCATCGCAACGCCTCCCTCCAGTGCCGTGGCGAGGGGTGGGCACGGGCTGCGCCTGGTCACGCCAGACGCACGCCACCCAGCCTAGGCCCCTCGGCCTGGTTTGTCGCACGCCCTCCCCGAGCGGAGCCAAGGTACGAAGGCCGCTTGAGCGCCAAGGGGACTCTTGAGCATCGCGACTCAGAGCCTAACCGGTCACGTAGCCCTCACTCCTTAGTTCCGAAAGGCTAACGGCGGTTGAGGTATGCGCGGGGCCGGGCTCTGCAGACGTAGAACGGTAGATCCACCCACATCTCACCTCCCTACTTGTTGTTCGTGCGCCAAGGAGGACTCCTGAGCACCGCGACTCAGGAGCCTAACTTGTCACGTAGCCCCTCACTCCTTGGTCCCGTCCTGGTTTCCGGTCGGGGCTAACGGCGGCTGAGGTATGTGCGGGGCTGGGCTCTGCCGGCGTAGAACATAAGCTAGTAGGAAGGAAAAGCGCAAATTTCAAGGAATTCAAAAGCAAATATTACAGTCCATAACTATTATCACAACGCCAAACGCAAGTTTAAACGCCTCCCCGAGGCATGATACATGTGCAGGAATTAAAAGCAGAACATGAGCCACAACGGAGTCACTTGTCGGCGGTGGAGCTGCGCGGAGCGGGTTCGCCTTGTGGAGCCGCAGGGTTGTGTAAGTGCATCTAGTGCCCCTTAGTGATTTTGGTGTATTGAAGACTTATAGGTTAAGGAACTAATGCGTTTGTGAGTGTACATAGGTCTATAAGTCTATGAGGAGTTTGATATTTACAGAGAAAGTCGACCCTAAAATGAAGTTCTTCAATCAAGACTTTGTTATTCAAGACTTTCTCAAGACTTTGAAAGTGAAGAAATTGGTGTGACCTTGAAGACTTGGTATTCATTTGAGGAACATGAAGCGTGAAGACTTTTGTTTTCGTAGTTTCATTTTCTCTTTGTTGAGTCATAGGAAACACCGTCTCGTTAAAGGGGGTCGAGGAAATACTAAGGAAAAATTTCCATGTGATGCTCAACTCAAAATCCTACACCTACCAATTCCTTCGAGTGAAGCCTTTGAAATCTCATACAGCTTCAGTCAATTTCTTCAAAGGATGTGAGACGAAGTTCTTCCGTCACGAGGAATTTGTTCGACCGAGGAGTTAGGAATTCGCCAAAGGCGGATTGCCTACACAAAGGAGGAACATGATAGCCCGAGGAATTTGATATTCAAATTTATGATCGTTCTTTGTCTTCTTGCGCGCGCCACCTGTCCCAAAATATCTTATCCACCTAACGGTCATATCATTGAAGGGCATTTATGTCTTATCATGTCGGGCTGCTCCCTAGGCTATAAATAGTCACCTCTACAACCACTAGCTGGTTGGCTGCTCGAGAGAACTTGACAAAGAGCAACCCATCCTCCAAGACTTTGAGCGAAAACCATCGAGTGAGGAAAACCCAAAACCAAACCCCTATAAACCCAAAGTGATTGAGCATCATCAAGAAATTGATCCTGCATGGATCCGACGCTTGTTACCTTTGAAGATCGTGCTTCTTCCAGACGGTTAGGCGCCAAGGTCTAGAGCATCCAAGAGGAATTGTGGATCGCCGAGTGACCAAGTCTGTGAAGGTTTGGAAGTCGCTCAAGACTTACCACGAGTGATTGGACGAGGTCTGTGACCTTAGTTCAAGGAGAATACGGTGAGGACTTGGTGTCCCGAGCTGCGTGCTCAGCGATCGGGTGTCCGGACTGTGTCCTCGAGTTTAAATACTCACCGCTCCAACCAGACATACAACCGAGACAACAGTTGGAACTGGTCTACCAAATCATTGTCTTCACCAACCTAATCGGTTCTATTTCCTCAACCCTTTCATTTCCTCATTATCGTGTTGAGTGTTGTTCATATCTGTGTTTGAAGACTTTGATCAAGACTTCCTCAATTTCCTCAGCCAATTTCTTCACCGCTTTGTCTTCATCTTGTGTTATCCTGTGATTACGCTTTCTGTACTCTGAGCTAGTCTTCATTTCATCATGATGACCATGCATGTATTCTGTTATGCTTACTTCTGAGTACTTATTCCGCTGCAAGTAGTTCTTCGCCAAGGAATTTCCTCACCGGCAAATTCCTCAGTGAAGAATTCATAAAAATCGCCTATTCACCCCCCTCTAGTCGATATAACGCACTTTCAATTGGTACCAGAGTAAGGTACTCCCTTGTTCTGTGTGATTTTGGTTTAACCGCCTGGAGTTTTAGTTATGTCGACCGTAGGTATGATCAAGGTCTCAGCAGGTGTCCTACCTTTGATGGGACGGACTACCCTTATCGGAAGAACAAGATGCTAATGCATCTTGAAGCAATTGACAACGATCTCGGTATGTTGTGGAAAATGATGTTCCTCACCACACCTTCTCCGAATGCTGCTGATGTGAAGAGATTCAAGCAACTCAATTCTCAAGCGAAGAATATCATATGTGGCCATCCGAGCAAAGGTCAATATGGAAGAGTGAGTGCTTTGAATCGCTAAGCTCATCCGGGACAAAGGTCCAAAGTGAATGAAGGAGTCTCAACTCAGCGTGACTCTCGAGTTGATGTTCTTCGAATCTCTTCAACCGCTTCAAAAGACTCGACAATGAAAATGTTCAACAAACCTTCGATCGCTTCATCGACATCTCAAATGAGCTTCAAGCTCTTGGCGCCATCGACATCACCGACCATGAGGTGGTGAAGAAATTGTTAAGATCGCTGATTCCTCATTTGATACTCCGCACCGATGATACAAGAGCGTGCTGACTACAAGTCACTTGATCCCGCTGATATCCTCGAGAGGCTAAATACTCATGAGTTCCAAATTGTCAAAAGAGAGATCTCTATGGTTCTAGCTATGGAAAACACGTGCCTCAAGGCCAAGGCTGTGTCTCAATCTGAGTGTGAAGACTCGTAGTAGCCTTGGAGATCCTCAAGAATTAGGCCAGAGCTAGCACCGCCGTGAAGAAATTCCAAAGTTCTCAAGACGAGGTCGTTTGGAAAATCCTCAAGGAGCAGTGATTCCTCATCCAAAGGACTATAAGAGAAGACTTTGTCACAAATGCAAGAAACCTGGTCACTACATCCAAGATTGTCCTCGGTGGAAAAGGAATTAAAGAAGAAGAAACACAAGGATTACAGTTGATGACGCCAAGAAGAAGAAGAAATCATCGAAATCTTCATCATCAAAACCCTCAAAGCCTTCTTCTCACAAGAAGAGCAGCTCCAAAAAGGCTCGGGCATTCATTGGCAAGGAAATGGACTCAAGCTGAATCGAGGAACATGAGGAAGAGGAGGCATCGAAGAATCTGAGTCTGGTGTGGCGAGTCTAGCTCTCGCTCTCGCTTTCACGACAAGTCCATCTTCAACTCAAGAAAATGACCTCACCAACAATGCCGATGAAGATAGTGATGACTACACTCCCACCTATTGCTTCATGGCAAAGGGTGCCAAGGTACTCAAATATACCTCCTCCAATCTAGTGAAAATGAATCGATGAAGATCTATAGCCCAGTTACTCAAAACTTGCTAAAATTGCTGTAAAACAACAAAGGGCTTTGGAAAAGGTTCAAAACATGCTAGATAAGAGTGATGATATGTTAGGTGAAGAAATGGATCGCACTAAAACCCTGATTGAAAATCTTCAGAGACTTCAGTCTAGGTTTGACAGCCTTCAAGGTCATCATAACACTCTCTTATCTGATCATGAGAAACTTTCTTATGAATTTCTTCAAAGAAAGCAAGATCTTGAGAAGCTAAGAGTGAGTTATGAAGATCTTCAGAAGGAGCGCGATTCATTACTTGCTCAACAAATCAGCGCTTCTCAAGAAGAATTTGTTCCTCCATGCTTAAGGTGCATTGAACGTGAATCGCTAATTCTTCACCGAATGTTCAAATGCTTCAACTGTTACAAATTCTTCACCTGCCTCGCTATCACTAATTCCTCATCCGAGAACATTGCTAGTATCACCGACGATGCAGGGCTGAAGGAATTGTATATGACAGGCATGTACAAAAGCCTCAAAGGGCATCGACTCTTTGTGATGTGCTTAAAAGCAGATCCTCAACAGAACCCTAGGAAAGAGGGTATTGCCTTTGAGAGGAAACTCAATGCTGATGGAACATATTGAAGCCCGAGCAAGATCCCAAAACCTCATGGGTTGCTGCAAAGGACCTCCAGCTGATCCATCTAACTTATCCGGCTTTTCATGCGAATCTCCTCATTCTTCCGATGAGTCATTTGACTCAACTATAAACTGTTCAAAATCAGAATGGTGAAGTATTTGCTAGATATGTTGGCACTAATCGCAGAACGGTTCCCCTATGAAGAAAATCTGGGTTCCCAAGAAATGCCTTGAAAGTCTTCGTGAATGTCCTCATGACACCACCTGTGAAGAATAGGAACCCCAGATCAAATTCTTCATATGGACCAAATTCTTCATATGGATCCAAGTCCTCATACGGACCAAATTCCTCACATGGATCAAATTCTCAAAAGGATCAAAGTCCTCATATGATTATCATCGTGCTAACAACTCTGCTTCGCAGGTAGAGCTAATGGCTATGAATATGTGCATTATTCTTCAAACCAATATGTTCATAAGTCCTCAAGAATTTCTCTACTTATTCATATGCTTACCCTAACCCTCTTATGTGAAACGAAATGGATTGGCCTCTATGCCACCATTCTCGTATGGTGCTCGCAGAGTGATGAACTCTTTGCCACCCCTTCGATGTGGGTGGTGAAGAAAAGAACTAACCTCTTCTCAGAGGTCAGGTCTCCAGACGTGCATTAAACGTCTCAAGAATTTGTCAGGGGACTCGACAAAATGCCTGAAAGGATGCAGGCTAATCATGATGAAATGAACCTTCATTTCACACGTCCTCATACTGCTTATCTCACAATGCCGATCGATGAAATTCATCGATGAACTTGATATCATATTCTTCACCGATGAAGTATATGAGATCGTAAGTTGTACTAATTCATCCGCAGGATGATCAACCCAAAGCCACCGAGTGGGTTCTCGATAGTGGATGTACAAATCACATGACCGGTGACAAGAATCTATTGATGGATGCTCCCTTATCACCGCCACATCTCAAGCATATCATCTTTTGACAAAGGCAAAAGTCGTATTGGGTCTTGGTAAGGTTGCGATCTCTAAGGACATACACATGGACAAAGTCATGCTTGTTGAGTCCTTAGGATACAACCTCATGTCGATCTCAATGCTTTGTGATCTTGATATGGTTGTTATCTTTGGCAAGTATCGCTGTGTTGTGATTATGGAAGTTGACAATTCCAAAGTCTTCAAGGCTTTAGGAGAGGAGACTTGTATATTGTTGACTTCTCTACAGACCACAACCAGCCGTGTGTCTACTTGCAAAAGCTTCGTAGGCTGGCTATGGCATCGGCGACTTGGTCACGCAGGCATGAGGAATTTGCACACGCTTGCGAAGAAGAAGCATGTCATTGGCATTGAGAATGTCAAATTCCTCAAGGATCACTTATGTGGAGCCCGTGAAGCTGGAAAATGACCAAGGCCAAGCATCCAAATAAGACTATCATGACCACTACTCGTCCTTCAATTGCTTCACATGGACCTCTTTGGTCCCAATCATTACTCAGCTGTCGTTAATGATGCATCTCTATATGGCTTTGTTATTGTTGATGATTACTCTCGTTACACATGGGTACACATTGTTACTTACAAAAATCAAGTGCAGGAAGTCTTCAAACAATTTTCCTCGAGGGCTTCAACCAACTTTGGTGTGAAGATCAAGCACATCAGGAGTGACAATGGAACTGAGTTCAAGAATTCCGGTCTTGATGACTATCTTGATGAACTTGGTATTACTCATGAGTTATCTGCTCCTTATACTCCTCAGCAAAATGGCGTCGTGGAGCGCAAGAACAGAACTCTTGTTGAGATGGCTCGCACTATGCTTGATGAATACAAAACGCCTAGTCGCTTTTGGATTGATGCAATTGATACTGCATGCCACATCATCAACAGAGTATATCTTCACAAATTCTTCAAAAAGACTGCATATGAACTCCTCACTGACAAGAAACCCAATGTAAGTTATTTCAAAGTCTTCGGTGCAAAATGCTGGATTAGAGATCCTCATCACAACTCTAAATTTGCACCGAAAGCACATGAAGGTTTTATGCTTGGTTACGAAAGGACTCGCACACCTCAGAGTCTTCAACATCACTCTTCACAAGATTGTTGACATCAGTAGATGTGCGGTTCGATGAAACTAATGGCTCGCAAAGAGAGCACCTACCTCCGTGTTAGATGAACCAGCACCGAGGATTCTATCAAGTTCAAGGCAACCGAGGATGTCATTCCTCTCAAGAATCTGCTCAAGAATTCATTCCTCAGACGCCAAGAACGCCGAGTGATGCACTGAAGATAATGCTTAAGACAATGGTGCCGAGGAAAATGATCAAATTCCTCGACGACAACCAGCTCATCCTCGCTGCAAAAGAAGTGCAAGTGGAGAAGATCATCGATGACATTAAAGCACCAGGTCCTCTCACACGCTCAAAAGCTTCACATTTATCTAACTTTTGTGGGCACTATGCTTTTGTCTCTATCACAGAGCCCACTAAGGTAGATGAAGCATTTCTGGAGCCGGAGTGGATTCAGGCTATGCAAGAAGAATTACATCAGTTCGAGCTCAACAATGTCTCGAACTGGTCAAACGTCCAGATCCTCGCAAGCATAATATCATTGGCACAAAGTGGATCTACCGCAACAAGCAAGATGAAAATGGTCTTGTGGTGAGGAATAAGGCACGACTAGTAGCTCAAGGCTACACACAAGTTGAAGGAATTGATTTCGATGAAACTTTTGCACTGTCGCTAGACTTGAGTCTATTCAGATATTACTCGCCTATGCTAACCATCACAATATCACTTTATATCAAATGGATGTGAAAAGTGCATTCCTCAATGGTAAGCTTGAGGAAGAAGTATATGTTGCTCAACCCCGTGTTTTGAAGATCCAAAGAATCTCGACAAAGTCTTCAGACTTAATAAGGCCCTCTATGGTCTCAAACAAGCGCCACGAAGCGTGGTATGATACATTGAAGGAATTCTTCGTGAAGAATGGCTTCACACCCGTTCACTCGACCCTACTCTCTTTACTAAATCTTATGATGGTGAACTGTTTGTGTGCCAAATATATGTTGATGATATTATCTTTGGCTGTCTTGACCAACGTTATAGTGATGAATTTGCCTATATGATGAGTGAAGAATATCAAATGTCTATGATGGAGAGTTGAAATTCTTCTTAGGTCTTCAAATTCCAACAACACAATGGCATATTCATATCTCAGAGAAATACCTCAAAGATGTCCTCAAGAAATTCGCATGCAAGATTGCAAAGGCGTCAAAATTCCTATGCCCACAAATGGCCATCTATGCAATCGATGAAAATGGTATTGACTTCATCACAAGGTATACCGCCCATGATTGGTTCTTTATTGTACTTATGTGCATCTAGGCCAGATATAATGCTTAGTGTTTGCATGTGTGCCCGATTTCAAGCTACACCAAGGAATCACACCATAAGGGCTGTGAAGCATATCTTCGATATCTAGCTCACACACCAACACTAGGATTATGGTACCCCAAGGGCTCTGCTTTTGATCTCATTGGATATTCTTGACTCTAACTATGCTGGTGATCGTGTGGACCGCAAGTCAACATCTGGTACTTGTCATTTCTGACGATCTTTGGTCCGTTGGTCCTCAAAGAAACAGAATCATGATCACCGCTCATCATGGAAGCTGAATACATTGCTGCTGGCTCGTGTTGTGCTCAATTGCTGTGGATGAAGCAACCTCTCAAGGACTACGGCATCAACGTGAAGAATGTGCCTCTCTCTCGTGACAATGAGAGTGCCATCAAGATTGCTCACAACCCAGTTCAGCACTCGAAGACAAAGCACATTCAAATTCGTCATCATTTTCTTCGTGATCATGTGTTGAAGGGCGACATCTCCATCAAGCACGTGAAGACTGAAGAACAGCTAGCTGATATCTTCACTAAGCCCTTGGATGAGAAGAGATTTAGCAAGTTGCGGTGTGAGCTAAATATCTTAGAATCTTCGAATGTCCTTTGAAAAGGACACACATCCTAACACTTATGCAAAATTGATGACTTAGATGCGCAACACATGAAGAAACGTTTTTCTTCAATCAATGAAGAATAACACTCTTAGTGTGAAGAAATTAATGAAGAATTTGATTCTCAGAACCATACGACAATTGTACGCGGTGTCTGAAATCATCATTCTTATACGGTGGGTCACGCCACCACCAAAGTTGAAAATCTTCAATTTGAGTTTTTCCTCGTTTTGAAATTCTTCAGTTTTTCAAATTCTTCAACTTTGCAAAATCTTCACTGCTTCCGCTGCCTTTCTTCATTGGCTATATATATATATATATATGGGTTTATGTCCTCTACAAAGATTCACTTATGGCTATTTCTTCAAGTCGCTTTTTCGCTAAGTGAATGTGATCGACCCTTTCCCTCTATGCTATACTCAACCCAATCTATTCACAAATTCTTCATGTGCGTTCTATTTGAAACTCGCTCAAAATCTTCACTGTGTCCTTGACAGCTGAAGAAATTGCGAACGGAACTTTAAAACTGATCTTATCCAAACTTTCGGTTTTGCCATTAAACTGCTCCGCATCCCACGATGCATTATTTTACTCATCCACAATCAGACACGATCTCCACTACACAAGACGTGGATGACACATGTCGTGAGAAGGAAATGGTCAGGCACGCTCGTCCTAAATCTTCGGCGATCCGCTTTTCACCGTGTCTATAAATACCCTCTCCTTTCCTCACTTCTTTTACTCGCCGACCTCTCTCCCGCCGAGCTCCTCAAACCCTAGCGCCGCCCCTACTCCATCGTCACCGGTGAGTAAGAGCTTCATCGCCTCGACCTCGTCGCCGACGATTCGCTACCGACCATGAAATCCTCACTCCGCCGCCCAGTAGCTGTCTTCCTCCGCCAAGTTAGGGCGTGGAAGATCTGAACTGATTTAACTTCCCAACTGTTCTTCTTAGTTCGTCGTGTTCTTCACTTCGTAATTAAAAGTTACTTTTATTACTTGCTTTGATTCTCAAACCTTCCTGAAAATCTTCAAAGGTGTTTATTCTTCAAATCTTCACACATATGAACACCTCAAACAAATATGCTCTTGATTCGCTTTCTAAGCAATGATTTTCTTCAAGATTCCTCAATTGTGTGGATCCTCGATCTGTACAACTCGAACCTAAGACAAAGAACGCTTAGTGAAATTCTTCAAGGCTCATCTGTCAAAATCCTCAAACTTGTTCTTTTGAAAACCTTCCGAGAACGATATGACCTCTCCAAATTCCTCGCAACTATACTCTGCTCACAGGTACACATGTCCGCTGCTGAATCACTAGGTTCTCATCAACTTAACTCATTTGCAGCGCTCTCAAGAAAAACTGCATACTTCTTCGAGAGAACTCAAGTGTTCAAATTCTCAATCAAGAACATGGCATATGGTAAGAAGCCATAGAAAGGAGGAAAGAAACCTGAGGTTATGACTGCGTTTGAAATCCCTGAGGAAATTTATGCTGACTATTGCACACCTGATGAAGAAAACAAAATCAACGCAAGGTGCGTATTCAGAAGATTGAATGGAGATGGGCACGGGAATGGAGGGAGTACAGATATGTGACTCCAAAGTACATGAAGAAATTCGCTCTCAATCCTCCATGCCCAAGAGCTCCATTGGCACCGCCAAGTAGCTGATCCCACAAGCATCAAACGTGGTGAGGACTTTCTGATGAATGGGCTAAGCGCCAAGCTAAATCGGCAAAACAAGCCAAGGAGGCAAGAAGAAATTCAATGATGATTCTGCCATCGCTATCAGCATCGAGGCCTCGGTCAAACCGAGGAAATCCATGCCAAAGAAGCCTGCTCATAAGCCAAGTGCTTCACCATCAGCCCTCACGGCCAAGTTCCTCAAGAGCACCCTCAAGGCAAATTCTCACACTGCTACAACTCCACCAAAGTCCTCAACAGCTCCGTCAAAATCCTCGCCTCGTGCATCCGCTACATGTCAAAGGACTGCTGGTTTCTCAATTGCCTCGAGTTTCAGCAAGTTCCTCAAGAAGACCAATTTCATCATCCGCCCGACTCACCAAGACCAAACACTACTAGGAAAAGGCCTACTAACGGCGCACCTAATTTGGCCATTAATGGCGCATTAGTGGTGCGCCATTAGTGCCACGCCATTAGTATATTTTACTAATGGCGCACCACCGGTGCGCCATTAGTATTCGATATACTAATGGCGCATCACCGATGCGCCATTAGTATATACAACAATCGCCATTAGTATGCCTCCTGTGGGGCCATGTATACCAGTGCTTTGGCATACTAATGGCGCATAACGCATGATGCGCCATTAGTAATTCGGCATACTAATGGCGCATCGTTTAATGATGCGCCATTAGTATCCTTTGGCATACTAATGGCGCATCGTGATGTTATGCGCCATTAGTATGAATATTAGGTTTTTTTGTTTTTTATTTTCTGTTTTTGCACAGGTTACAAAATGTATAATTGGACAAAATATAGACAGCACACATCAACAACAGATTCATCGAATACAATAGAAGATTAGTCTCTGAATACAATTCATCATATTAGTCTCTCAATACAATTCATCATATTAGTCTCCGAATTGAAAAGACCGAACAAAGATAGAACATTATATTACAAGTCTCGAGACCGCGAGTAGCGAGTTTGTCTTCACATTACAAGTCGATATCGATCATCTAAACTACCATCACATAGAAGAGAGCTGCGGTCATCACGATGAGCATCATCACGATGAAACTCGCCTTCATCCGGTTCCTCCAACGCCCTCCCTCTCCCGCTAGATAGCGGGCGATCTAGATTTGGCCTCGCCCTAGTGGTGTACCCTTTGTAACTGTTATCGCTGAATCGATGAACCTGTCTCCGACACTCCTCCCGCCGTCAGAGACTCCGGAACCTTACCCTTGTACACGACATACGCCGGCATCGCTATGCACTAGCCAAACGTAAACGTTAGTACCAATTCACGCATAATACATAAGCAATATATAAGTATGCAACAGAACGATCGGAAGGAAAAGCAAGACATTAATAGCATCGATTACATCTAAGTTGAACGACTCTCAAACCAAAGAGACATACTACAAGTTCATTAAAGTTTAATTACAACATGAGCCAATCGATGTTTCGTAACTAGACACAAGATCACCGCTTTCGACTCGACTCAAGGGACCGGAGCGGATCAAGCCGCCGCTCATCGTGGAGTCATGAAAGAACGGGCGTTGTCACCTGCATTTGTAGTATTGTGTCGATGTCACCGTTGGACGGTTGATTTCGAGGTAGAACTGCCCCGAGGTACGGCGACATCTTGATGGATGATTTCCGCAAACTCCGATCGGATGCGAAAGAATTCTTGTCCGATGTCCGCGTCTGGATTGCCGACACGCCGCGCCCAATCTTTGAGTTTACTCGGTAGCGAAGTTGATGATGGTCCCGCACGATCGCCCGCATGTGATGGATGGCGAGTAGGCACCCTTCCGATCGCCAAAGCGGCTGCTTGACGCAGCGAACGTCAGATTGTGGGAGAAACGTGCTTGCCGTGCTACGAATAGGCCTGGTGAAGGTGCCTCCAGATTGGGCGAGCTGGGAGAACATCATCAAGAACCTTCTTGACATTTGTGTAGTCTACGCTCGATTGACGGTCCGGTCGAAATACGTGGCCATGGAATATTTGGGGCTTAGGAGGATGAGCGTGCAATGTGTCACCGCAGAAAACACGGAATGTTAAAAGAAAACGATCGAAATCTAAGAATTCATATGTTACGGGCGGTTGAGGGAGGACTTACTCGGAAAGTAAGGCACGAGGAAGTTATCCTTATCTTGGTTTGCCGTAATGACGCCTTAGAGGTAAGAACTCGCGACTTGCCGGTCCCCAGCGCTGCCCAAGATCTTGGCACGCATGTAGAAGGGGTTGACTATCACGATGTCCGGGTCTTGTCGCTAATGATCCGTGATCTCCATACTTAGCAAAAATAGCCGAACGAAGGTGTAGTGCAGCGGATGAAGGTTCAACATAGCGTGGATCTCATCAAACCGCAGGACGATCGTGACCCGATGGAGTTATCCACAAAGCCCTTGCCCTCCGCACCTTGGCCACGAAAACCGGTATGCCACATCCTTCTCTCGAGACACCGCTTCTCCAAAGAAAGAACACCGTCATGCAGACTCCGCGATAGCACCGTTGCAGCATTGAGCATATTTGTCGGTAGCATCGCCCTACCCGCCACATGCACCTCCTCGAGATATCCTCAGTGAAGGTGGCCCGCCCCGAGCACGGATCGTACTTTGGTGCCGGCTGGCCCGCACCCTTGTTAGTCTTTCTTTTGCGTGCCTTCTTCTTCTCCTGTAATGGGACCGAGTTCTCCTCACAGACCGCCTTCTTGAGTGTGTTGGGGCTGATAATATTTCGCACCTCACCTATCTGAGGCTCGGTGAAGTCGGCAGCTGGAGGCGTCTCCTGAGAGCTGAACGGCAGACGACGCCTGTTGCAACTTGGCTTCTCCGTGGTACCAGCTAGATCGCGCACGTCTTTTGTTGGGTTGGGTTCTTGAGAAGGAGGCCCCATGAAGTCGCCACCGTACCCATGATCGGCAAAGTACTGATCGACGTTGGCAAATGTATCTCGTCATTGTCGTTCTGATCCTATGCCATATGCATGTTTGGATCCAGTGGCATAGGGATGTCCGGCACCGTTGCGGCGGTCTTGCCATGGGGCCGACTTGGCGACGGCACGATCGGGCGGTGTTGTCTTTGGGGTGGTGTCCCCGCCCCAAACGAATCTGGCTCTTCGCCAAAGCAGGGCCAGCTCAGCAGGCGCCGAGGGTCATCACGCCATCATCGCCGGCCCCGACGGGTTGAATCGAGGTAACAACTCGTTGCAGCCTGGCAGCACCAACCAGTTCAACCCTAAACAAGTTGGGTGGCATCTGGTACCGTGGAACAAGGTTGCCCGTTGAACGATTTTACCCTTGGCGACATCGACCAACTCGTTGTTCACGGCGCGGAGAGTGCACGAACATCGGCGGCGCCTGCGAAAACATGTAGGGCGTCGTGGATGCCCATCAAAGGCAAGGAGATGAAGTGCTCGACCGAGAGGCTTAATTAGTTACCGTGATGATGGCGTCGAGCTTGGCTAATGTCGAGGCACCGCCAACGGCGGGCGTGCAGCTGACGGAGGGGCCGCTTGTTTCAGAGGTGCCGCCGGCGACACCCGGTGCATTAAGCTTCCGTGCGGCATCGGAGACACCAATGCCGCCTCCGCCGGAGACACCAATGGCCCGCCATCGCATTCTGCGAAGTTGCTGGCCGTGAAGCTAGGAATCGGGCGGCCCTCGTGGTCGCCCGCAATCCACGACTCAACCCCTGGATCAAGGTAGGCACGATGGCGGTGATCGCCGCCCGAGTTGTTGTTGCACTTGCTCTTGGACAATCTCCAAATCCGCGCCACCTGTGCCTTGAGTTCTTGAACCTCGCTACCGGCTTTCCGAGCTGGTCTTTTTCTCCTTCCGCACACCAGCAGTATAGTATGACCCCATTTTGTGGACAAGCCTTTGCCGCCACACGACCAGCCGACGCCGGCTTCTCGAGCTTATCCTTGTTCTTCATTACATTCAACGCCCTATTTAGAGTGGTGTCCCAAGGGTTGCTCTTAGTCGACCCCTGCTATCGCTTTCACCACCATGCGGAAGGAATGTGAACCATTTAGCAATTTGGCTTCATTAATTAGAATGCAACCATATGGAGCTAATTACCCCGGGGTGGTATTCCTTACTGTAACAACCTCAAGCGCCTGGGTCTTCGGATCCGTGGTAAGCTCCTTTGTTTTCGGTCCTTCTTGTACCGGCCCCGACAAAGTTCCTGGTCCGCTTGTCACCATATTTATCGAAGAGGGGCGGTAGGCCTTGCTCGCACGCCCACGCCCTCCTTGTCCCATATAGGCTCCGCCACTCAGAACCGCCGGGACCGAGTGTGTGTTCCCTAAGTTCAGCTCCCGATTTCTTTCCCCCACCGACTTGATTCGAGTTTGCGGTGCTCGAGCAATTGATCTTGAAGTCGCTGTAGTCATCTTCGTGATCAAGGATTTTCTCCTTGATCTTCTCATAACTCTCACCTTTCTCGATCATTCTCTTCACATTGCTTTTCCAAGTAGATGGGCCTTGCTCATCTTCGTGAGGGCAGCATTGTTCACTTTATTACCTTTGAGGCTTGTGTTTTCAAATTTAGTGGGGAACTTGTATTGTTCGTGCAGCTTCGTGAAGAGGAGGTTGTGCAAATTCCTCGGTCAGATGCCTCGTGTTCTCGGTGTTGATCGAGACGGTGCTCGGAGAATGCACCCGAGCTGAAGCGAGTACCCTTGACTATTCGCTCGGGCGCCGTTGGATTCCGCCGGAGTTCACTTCAAGAACTTCCTCCTTGAGGGTGTGGAGCACGGTCGGGCGCTGGTCCTTCCGTTGCCTCTTCTGTTGGCTGCCATCTGTGCGTGCGCCGCCATCATTAGTGGTGGATCCTCGGCGGCACCATCGGTGGTGGCATCGATGGGGTCATACTCGGCGGTACCATCGGTGGTCTCGGGATCGGTGGGAAGGCGGCGTCCTCATACAAGTGAGGTTGTTCCTCCATCTCCGGGACAGCTCCTGAATGCCTTGCCGCCTCAACCCCGGCCTCATCGTTGTTGGCCATGTTTCTCTCTAAATAGGAACAAAGTTTGGTCAAAAAGTTGGTTATTGTCAAGGAACAAGATCATGGTCTCATCATTTAGGGTTTGTCGACACCGAGGCATCCTAAAAGCTAAGCTTTTATCATTGAGGGTTTTTCGACGCCGAGGCACCCTAAAAGCCTAAGCTTTCATCATTAGTCACAAGTACCCCATATGTCCTATTTTTAGCAAAGTCATGCTAAAATTCACGGAAAATTTCAGCATGACCTTTGCTGAAAATAGGACATATGAAGTAATTCAATTTGCTGGAACGGAAATTAATCGACATTCCAGCAAACTCAAGGGCCTCTCGGTGGACAAGGCAAAAAAGCCTCCATCACAACAAAGCAAATCATTGCATGGGCATACAGATGCTGAAGTAAGAACGCCGTATAGCATTAAACCATTTCCACAAGACTATGGTGATTTGAGATCATCTATTTATGTTCGCAAAGAGTAGTTTATGATCTAAGACTAAAAGGAAATGCACCAGCAGTACTAAATTGTCGGTCAGCCTCCAAAACTGATCCCAGCATTTTAAATAGTCCCTAGCAAGAACACAAATGTGGAAGCAAGTCAATCGCACAACATAAGAAACAAATTGGCAGCTACTGGCTAGAGCTAGTATTATGTTATCATGTTTTCCTAACAGATTATAGGAACCTCAAATATATGACGTTTTGCAAATGGAGATTATAAGGAACACCGACATTCGGCAAGTTCACGGGTTACTACATTGTATATATGAGACTGAAAACATCAGTTTCGGAGAGATGAACTAGATAATAAAATTAGAAGATGAACTTGTAATAGTTTCACGAGGTTTGGTTGGACACTGATGTTTGAGTAGGGGAATCAGTTTTGGAGAAAACATCACGAGGTTTGGTTGGACACTTGGGTGCGGGGGGTCAGCGGCGGCGGTTGAGTAGGGGAATCGAGGGTGCAGGGGGTCGGCGGCGGTGGCCGGTGGACCGGGGGGTGCTCGGCGGCGAGGGGGACCGGATCTTGCGAGGTGGGATAGCGATCGAGATGGAGGGGGATCGAGATCGAGTGTCCATGAAATTTAAAAATATTCATGATAGTTCAAAAAGTGCCCATGAAATACAATCGAGAAATGAAGGCTACGATTTAAATACAATTGATCTTAGCTAGCTATCTGTTCACAATCTTCTTGCCCTTATTTTTCGCAAATGGAGTTCTTCTCGTGGAACGGACGCCCTTAGGTAGGGTGGTCCTGCTTCTTCTTGTGGTGTATGCTGCTACTTCATCATCGCCGCCATGTTCGATCCTTGGGTCGCCGCATTTGTCAAGTCTTGCTCATTGGCTACTCCATCCATTCCGATGATCTTCCTTTTCCTCTCCTCACGACAACACGACCGGGCTTTGGCGGGTCGGTAATGAAGAAGCATTGGTCCACTTGGGAAGCCAGCACCCATGGCTCATTTTTCATGGTGACGCTTATGCCTCGTGGTCTTGGATTTGGCTTCGGTATAACCATGGTGGTGAAATATCGGTCTTCTTTAGGACCCTCTTGGCCCATCCGACACGGAACATCGGCACCTTCTCTCCAGCATAGCTCAGCTCCCAGATCTCCTCGATCCTTCCGCAGTATCTATCCTTGTCCTTACCGGTGTAGGATTCCATCGTTACCCCGGAGTTCTGATAACCATCGCTCTTCATGTCCTTGTCCTCGTTGTAGAATGTGTAGCCGTTGATATCGTACGCCTCATAGGTCATCAGGTTGTGCTCGCGCTCGTGACAAGGTGAATATGAGTTATTCTTCCGCGGAAGAATCTTCATGTAAAGGGTACGCATGTAAGCTTCGCTTGAACCAACGCGTGAAACATGAGTTGTGCTCTTTGAGTATATCTCCGTCCGTCCTCTGTTGGCCTCGGTCATTGTACGCCTTCTCAATGAAGGTTTTGTGCTCTACCACCCAAGGATCGACCACGCCTATGTGTTGTAGCGCGACTAGGTTTGCTCTTTCAAAGTCCGCGAGTTGACCTCGAAGTCGACATGCATTTCGCGCGACCTCACGGTGACCCCATCCAGCGAGCCTGCCGAGGTGCTGCTGACGGGCAGACCAACGGGTTCTCGAGGCCTAGATAATTCGTGCAGTAGGAGATGCACTCTTGGTCGAAAAGCCCCGCTATACTTCCTCTCGATGTGACATGTTCCAACATATCCTTTGATGACACCATTCATCCTTTCGAACGGCATCATGCTGTGCAGGAACGCCGCCCGAGTTGGATGATATCCTCCACGATATGGACCAGCAGATGCACCATAACGTCAAGAATGCGGGCGGAAGTACATCTCAAGCTCGCATAGTATCACCACGATCTCTTCCTCGTAGCCTTCGAGTTGCCTCACGCCAATCGACTTCCGAGATGACGCCGAAAAAGTTGCATAGGCCAAATAGCGTTTCACGGACGCGCGCGTCCATGATCCCACGGATTGCAACTCGAAGTATTCTGCGTCATCAACGTGATAGTCATGAGACTTCATCCCGCTGAACTTCGCTTCACTGGGTCTAGGTATCTGCTTATCTTCCCAGCAGAATCAGAAGGAAGTTTTACTCCTAGGAGGAAGGTGAAAACTGCTCGATCTCCTCCTCGACTTAGAGTGAAGCACGCGGGAGGGTAGTCATTTCCGGTCTTCTTGGCCTTTTGCCTTTGCGACGACTTTCTCGTGTCCCGCTTCGCCTCATCATCATCATCATCATCATCATCATCATCATTAGCATGAAGCTCCCGCCCGATGCCCATTGATTTCAAGTCTGCCCTTGCTTTCGCCCATCTTTGGTCCTCTCCGCATGTTGAGTAGGGTACCAAGCAGACTCTCGCACACGCTTCTTTGTGATATGCATGACATCAAGGCTGTGAGGCACACGGTGGATCTTCCAAGACGGCAAGTCCCGTAAAACAGACCTCGCTTTTCCATACCTTCAGCAGCTGCTCGCGCTTTTCGCTTCTTTCCCGCCTCGCGCCTTTTGCTTCTTTCCCGGTGGGCAGTCTTTCCAATTTTTCAACAGCTTGTCTATTTCTCGCCGCCTCTCGACATCGGCGCTGGGTTCGGTTTCACCATCGAACAGATCCTTGCGCTTCTCCACGGGTCATCGTCGCGAAGCCACCTTCGATGTCCCATGAACACGGTTTTCAAGACCCGGATCTCTATCTAGCTGGCGATACGCCAGTCATCCATGCACCTTACGCATCCGAAAATCCGTGGACTACCTGCCCCGCGAGATATTCAGAATCGAGATAGTCGTGCACCGTCGTGAGGTCAGGCGGCTCTCATAGGGAAATATTCTTTCTCTGCAAGCGCCCCACATATTGGCTGGCGTTTTCCACAGCGGTCAAGCTCCTCTTTCAGAGCCCCAGATACAGATTGATGTCGCTCCTGGTTGTTTCGCCCTTCAATTAGCATACTCATGTGAATGTACTTCCTCTTCATGCACAACCAGGGGGAAGGTTGTACATCCACACAAACGCAGGCCAGGTGCTATGTGTGCTTCTCGCTGCCAAACGGATTGACTCCATCGGTGCTCGCGCCCAAAGATGATGTTCCTTGGATCGCTCCCAAATTCTGAGTCTTCGGTTCAACGCTTGCACCGCTCGCATCCTTAGGGTGACTTAGCATCTTGTCTTTTTATCTATCTCCGGATCATTTGCGCCATCTTCTCGCTTCTTCTCCTCCCTATCCGCTGCAACGCAGGAGCTTTGCTACCTTAGGGTCCGCGAAATACCGCTGCAGACGAGGAGTGATCGGAAAGTACCACACCACTTTTCGAGGAGCTTTCTTCCTATTCTTGTATCGAGTGATGCCGCACACCGGACATATGGTAGACTCGCGTGCTCGTCCCGATAAATGATGCAATTGTTCATGCACACATGGTATTTCACGTCGGTAAATCGAGAGGACACATGATTTTCTTCGCCTCCAAACTGGTCGGGCACTTGTTCCCTTTGGGAAGACGTCGTGCTGTAATGACATGTTCTCGTCAAGCACGCGCCGGTCATTTTGTGTTTTACCTTCATCTCCGTGAGCCATGAGCGCACTTTCAAAGGGTATCCTCGGCCTGCATCCTTCATACAATGGAGTAACCGCGTCTAACTCAAGTTGATCCATCTTGGCTTTCTCTCGGCGGCAGCTCTTGCGTATCCGTCCGCTTGAGAAGCAGCTCTTGAATATGAGGGTCCCGCACCCAGCCCATCGATGGTCCAGCGTCGTCTCGCTCCGCCGCATCATCATCTTCATGATCATGCCCGTCCCCGCTTCCGCATCTTCCTCATCATCATGTCCTGCATCTTCTACATGATGACCGTCGTGATCATCTCCTGGGGATTCTTCGTCTTCTTGCCCGCCCGAGCCGCGGTGGTTGTCTTGCTGCCCTTCCTCATTTCTTGGCCGGCCCCCATGGACGACTTCGTAGTCATCTTCATCACCTTGCCACCGATAGCCATCCATGAAACCACGCAAGAGCAGGTGGTCCCGCACCTGCCCGAATCCGGTCCGCAATAAGGCTCTTCAGTTTGCATCTTCGACATGGACATCTTATCTCCGCCTCGCTCTTTTGAAGCATCTCGCCTTCACGGACCTCAAAAACCTATTCACGATGCCTTCGGTCATCGTATGGACTATGGTCGTCATGGGTAGAGCAAAACGATATTTTAGAACCAAGAAAAATTTGGCATGACTTTCCTAAAAATAGGACCAAAAGAATGCTTAATGCCAAAATTCTCGCCAAACGGAAATGAATCAACATTCCGCAAAATATTGGCAACTATCGATTTCAAATACCGGTACACCTCCAAACACAAACACATATGCAACACCACAAACATATGCAACACCACCTAACATACATAGATCTAGCTAGGCTAAAAAAGTGCATGTGCACATTGTTGTAGGAGAACAACATAAATATAGCTTCCCCTTACTTACCTATTAAAACAAGGTAATTTAACCACTTAATTTGAATGAATCTATGGTGGAAATGAGGTGAAAAGAGGAGGTACCGAGACAAGGAGGAGGTGGAGAGAATGAAGTGGGGAGAAAGTGAGTGTGGGTAGGAGAGGCTGTCCAAAATATCTTGTTGTTGACCACTTACTAATGGCGCACCAAAGACTAAATGCGCCATTAGTAATCCAGGTTACTAATGGCGCACCTTCTGAAGGTGCGCCATTAGTAGTTTTGCAAAAAAAAATATATATATAAAAAATACTAATGGCGCACTGATCCACAGTGCGCCATTAGTAGTATTGCAAAAAAAGGAATAAAAATATAATAAAAACAACATTAGTGGCGCACTTTTGACGGGTGCGCCATTAGTAGTTATAACTAGTAATGGCGATTTTTGCCTGGATGCGCCATTAGTATGTTTGGACAAAGCGCACTAGTTCAAATTTTTTTGATACTAATGGCGCACTCGGGCCAAAAGCGCCATTAGTAGTTTCAACTCTAATGGCGTATCAGCAGGTGGTGCGCCATTAGTATATACTAATGGCGCACCCACTGTCTGGTGCTCCATTAAAGTCAATCCCATCTATAGCCCTTTTTCTAGTAGTGAAAGCAACAGCTGGACGAGGTCCTCGGCCAAGTCCAAAGAAGAAACAGGTTGCATTCCATGTGCCTTCTGATGATGAAGCTTCTGATGATGAACTTGCGGAAATCATCAGAGACCGTCAAGAAAAGGCCGCTAGAGCCAAAGGTACGTTTGTGCCACTGCTGTTGGATCATAAGAAAGTCCTCGATTATATTGATCTCTGGCACAAGGATCCCAATACCCCTATGCCTGACTTTCATCTGACACCTGGACAAAGTCATATGTTGACTCACTTCATCGCTGAAGAAAATGGAAGTTTGAGAAGGCAAGAGAAATCAAAAGGCTCAATACGTAAGGAGAAGTTCCTCAAGAAAACGTTGTCAAAATGACACCGAGGAACTTCTCAAGGTCCAGATCAAATTCAAGACCTCAAAGAAAATTTCGATTCCTATTATGCTGATTGGCAAGGAGCCAAGGTCGATTCACAACCCGACGAAGAAATTCACAAATGTTGCTGCCCCAACGCAACATGCAATTCCTCAGATGAAGCCTCACCAGCAGATCGAAGAAGATGCCAAGATCACCGATGACGCTCAAAGGCCGATGAAAATGTTAGTTCCGTGGCTGATGATCCCATTCCACCGCCGAAGAAATTGCTGTGGCATCCACTAGTGGTGCGCTCAAGAAATCAAGAAGTCAGGGCAACTTCATCAGCCAGCTCAAGAAAATCAACCAAATTCCTCAGCTCCTCCTGCGCCAACTCCAACTCCAATTCTTCCATCTGCCTCTGATGTGAAGAAAACCAAGGCTGCAGAACGAGCTGCGGTGAAGAAAAGGAAGGCATCAGATGTGTCAAATTCTTTGGCTGCGAAGAAAATGAAGCCAATGACCAGCTCATTCGAAAATACAATTGATGCTATTCCGATTTCCTCCATGCCATCAAAGGACCTTGTTCCTTTTGGAGAAGACTATGAGATCCCAATCGGATCTGATGAAGAACATCATTCTGCTACTTCGTCAGAGTAGATTGATGAAGAAATTGAAGTGGACGCAATCCCTTCAACCCCAGTCATTTCCTCACCCATGCCTCAGTTCACAGCTGAAGAGGCTGGTGTTGAGGAAATTGAAGATGAAGATGTGGATATAGGGTGCACCACACCAGTGATGAATGATGAATTTTGGGAAAGTCTGCATCCCAATACTCCTCTCTTCACCCCGCTCCAACAGATTCCTCAGTCCCCTGCACAAACAGTCCAAATGGACTTTGAAGAAACTCAACCCACTTGCTCTGTGCGTGAAGAAATGCCAGCCACTAGTGCTGATGAACCTGCTGCTGCTGATCCTCAGACTGCACCTGTTGAGGAAGAAGAAAATCCTCAGCCTAAAGAACCTGAACTTGCGATTCCTGAGGTGGTGATGCAACTCACTGACACCCCTCTGCCCAAGCAAAAGAATCCGTTCTCAAGCAAACAAAAGTTCAAGGCTGTTGATTTCTTTGCCGAGCACGTGTTCTTCATCGACTATAATCCATATGATTCTCGCCGCATTAGGAAGAGGCGCTTCGACTGCCACCAAGCCAACTTCTATTCCTCGCTCTTCAACAAAGATAAAGTCTTCGATCATGCTCATATTCCTCATGTGGACATGGAGTCTCGCCAGCTTTGAGCCAGTCCTCGTTGTTCTTCACGATGCGTGACTTCTGAATTTCTGACCGATATTCGTGGATCGGAATGAAGAACTAATTCTTCAATTCTATGCAACGCTGCACATCACCGAGACGCCGACGACGTGAACTCATGGGTATTAGACCGATGTCCGAAAATACTCACTACAAGGCACCAAAGAATCGAATTGCTTCGCGCCCTACCACTCAGCCCTCCAATTGATGGTGCTCGTTGTATCTACAACGAACCGTAACTTTCAAATCACTATATGCAAGTGCCGATGAAGCCTTTGAAGCCAAGGCAGGCCCTAAGAACCAAATTCCTTGTCAAGGAATTATTGTATGTGCCTCGGACTGTCTATCGGATTCTCGACGAAGACAATGAGTCCTATCAAAGGCCACGACTCAGATGATGAAGAAGTCGCTGGCATCATGAAGAATACGCTTTCAACATCATCCATGGCGCTCCCGCCAACTTCCATGATTTCTTCATGAGGACTCGCGAACGCTATGTCACCATTTGAGTTGAAGCCTTATGCTCCTTGGATAATGAGATTCATCAGACAAGGTCTTCACTAAATTACAAGGTTGATACTCAACCATCGCAGCTACTTGCCCCCAATTGAAGTCCTCAAGCGGACATTTACCTCACCGATGACAAGGGCAAGGCTATCGCTGTGATAGATGAAGGCATTCGTCCATTGGATGGACAGTTTCAAAGCAGCATCCTACTCCACCAATGATGACTCGCCACACATGACTCGCCAAGAAATACCTCACCAAGCAAAGTCCTCAAGCTATCGCACCTGTGGTGATGATGATCGTGAGTTACTCCTCGCCTTCATCAAGGTTGATCGCAATCATAAATGGGTCAAGCGCCGCTTTGGTTCAATTCTTCACAACATGACCTCAACACACAATGCAAAGAAGAAAACCACTACTACCTCCATGAAACCTTCAAACGCACTGGCTGTTCTTTCACATGTCTACAAAGAAGAAGAACTCACATCAATGGGACTCAAGGAAGAATTTGACTGACTACACCTCCTCTCAAGAAATACAAGAAGGTCAAAGTTCCTTCCTTGGTGGCTAGCTCCTATTCTTCATCGCGACACAATCGATGAAAATGAAGACTTGGATGACACCGCTGCTGGTCCTACTTCAACAACCGACCCTAACAACGCCGGGCGCCCGCCTTCAACTTGAAATTCTTCAGAGCGTTAGTCCTCGCCGATCCTTTTGGTCATTCGATGACAAAGGGGAGAAATATGAGTTAGTCTTCAAGCGGGTCTAGTTTATTGCCTATATACAGTATTTTATTCTTGTTAAGTTACAACTCTCGTTCTTCTAAAACTTTTATTGGATTGAGTTGTAATCTTAAACCCGATGGTGCTTTGGTACTTTTTGATGCATTATGCTCTTGCACTATGCACTGATTCTCATGAGCTCCTTGAAAATCTTCATAGCAAATCTATTTGAGCTCCGATACTCTTGATGCGTTATTTTGCATGCTTGTTCCTGATTCGCACGCATGCTGAATTACATCAAGCACCATATTTCATCATGCATTTCAAATTCTTCATATTATATGTCAAATGCGTATGAACTACAAGATATAGGGGAGATCTCCATGATTCAAATCTTCAAATGTGCATTGCCTCAAAAGCAAATTCTCACTATGCGATCTTCGGGGGAGTTCTTCTATATCTTGCAATCAAATTCCTCATTATCAGATTTACACTTCATATGTTTATCCTCGTTGAAAACTTAACCTATATTGTCATCAATCACCAAAAGGGGAGATTGTAAGTGCATCTAGTGCCCTTAGTGATTTTGGTGTATTGAAGACTTATAGGTTAAGGAACTAATGCGCTTGTGAGTGTACACAGGTCTATAAGTCTATGAGGAGTTTGATATTTACAGAGAAAGTCGACCCTAAAAATGAAGTTCTTCGATCAAGACTTTGTTATTCAAGACTTTCAAGACTTTGAAAGTGAAGAAATTGGTGTGACCTTGAAGACTTGGTATTCATTTGAGGAACATGAAGCGTGAAGACTTTTGTTTTCGTAGTTTCATTTTCTCTTTCTTGAGTCATAGGAAACACCGTGATCGTTAAAGGGGGTCGAGGAAATACTAAGGAAAATTTCCATGTGATGCTCAACTCAAAATCCTACACCTACCAATTCCTTCGAGTGAAGCCTTTGAAATCTCATACAGTTCACTAATTTCTTCAAAGGATGAGACAAAGTTCTTCCGGTCACGAGGAATTTGTTCGACCGAGGAATTAGGAATTCGCCAAAGGCGGATTGCCTACATGGAGGAACATGATAGCCCTGAGGAATTTGATATTCAAATCGTTGCTGTGCTGCGCGCCAGCTGTCCCAAAATATCTTATCCACCTAACGGTCATATCATTGAAGGGCATTTATGTCTTATCATGTCGGGCTGCTCCCTAGGCTATAAATAGCCGCCCCCTACAACCACTAGCTAGTTGGCTGCTCCGAGAGAACTTGACAAAGAGCAACCCATCCTCTGAAGACTTTGAGCGAAAATCATCGAGTGAGGAAAAACCCAAAAACCAAACCCCTACAAACCCAAAGTGATTGAGCATCACTGAAGAAATTGATCCTGCATGGATCCGACGCTTGTTACCTTTGAAGACTGTGCTTCTTCTAGACGGTTAGGCGTCAAGGTCTAGAGCATCCAAGAGGAATTGTGGATCGCCGAGTGACCAAGTCTGTGAAGGTTTGGAAGTCGCTCAAGACTTACCACGAGTGATTGGACGAGGTCTGTGACCTTAGTTCAAGGAGAATACGGTGAGGACTTGGTGTCCCGAGCTGCGTGCTCACGATCGGGTGTCCGGACTGTGTCCTCGAGTTTAAATACTCACCGCCCAACCGTGACGCATAACCGAGACAACAGCTTGAACTGGTCTACCAAATCATTGTCTTCACCAACCTAATCGGTTCTATTTCCTCAACCCTTTCATTTCCTCATTACCGTGTTGAGTGTTGTTCATATCTGTGTTTGAAGACTTTCATCAAGACTTTCTCAATTTCCTCGCTCAATTTCTTCACCGCTTGTCTTCATCTTGTGTTATCCTGTGATTACGCTTTCAGACTCGAGCTAGTCTTCATTTCATCATGATGACCATGCATGTATTTTGTTATGCTTACTTCGAGTACTTATTCCGCAGTAGTAGTTCTTCGCTAAGGAATTTCCTCACCGCAAATTCCTCGCTGAAGAATTCATAAAATCGCCTATTCACCCCCTCTAGTCGATATAACGACTTTCGGTTGGCAGCGCCGCTTGCTTGGTGTCAAGTCCCGAACTTCCCAGCAGAGCCTCCGCGACGACCTTCACGGCCTCAAAGAGCGGCAGCGGCAAGCTCGCCGGCTCACTGCTCCAAAGAAGCTGTCGAGGTCAACGCTTGGGATCGCAAGGTAGATGTGGGTGAGGACCCGCCACACAGAAGACAGCAGACGCCTCTGCCTCACCAGAGGGCCAAGGCCAAGGGTGACATCTTCAAGAGCGAACCAGAAGGGAAGCAGCTTGGCGGGCCGCCCTTCTCTGCGCCGCCAGCGGGCTCTCCAGCCGCCATCGAAGCTCCTCAAGAGCGACGCCACGGTCAGCCGCCGCCGCCATGCTGGCCGGCCTCAGATCCATGTCCATCTTCTCCAACACCGCCTCACTGGGGTCCACGAGCCCACTCGAGACCAATCGCTGGAGTGTGGGTGCCCGTGGGCAAGATTAGCCGAGGGTGGATGCGCCCAACATCTACCAAGACCCACTTGCTCCTGAAGCCCTCAATCCTCTTCCCGGGGTTCGAAATGGCGATGGAGCTACCGTACGCGACGAAGCTCGCACACGCAGAGATGGAACCACGAGAGGTCCGGAGGGAGAAATAGTGGCGCAGCAGGGCCACTGAGGGCTGCACCCCGACGTGAGCCTCACAATAGTAGGCGAAGATCGCCAGAAGGAGAACAGAGTTTGGATGGAGATGTAGAGCTTGTAGCTTGTAATGGCAGAGGACAGAGAAGAAGAACTCGGAAAAGTGAGGCATCAGACCGGCAACAATGGCGCTTACAAAGAGCGGATAGAAGGTGCTCCCTTGGCCCTCAGGGAGGGAGGAGCCGGCCTTGCACACCTTCGCACGCCGTGGCCTTTGGACTTGGCGGACCACCACGCCACCACTCTCAAGACAACGCCCCGGGCCGGACTGCGTGGCATGTGGGGCACTACAGCGATTCTGGCGGCAGCGCCCCTGCTTATGTGCCCTGCATGATGGATCAAGAGGCGACGGAAGAAGACCATGGCTCGCCTTGGGCCAAGCTGGGCGACGAGACACCACAAGCTGAGCTCTTTCAGAACCCCAAGAGGGCCTCGACGATCGTGCCGCAGCAGCAACTATCTCGTACCATTAATTCTCAGAGCAAGCTTACGCTAACCGTGTGCCGCAGGAGGTACAGGTCGCCGCAGGTGGTTGCCTCGACATCTGCAACCTCTACCCTCGTGAGGGGGGCGCTGTGGCTGCAGGAGAGGGCCGAGATCCGGTTTGTCTCAAGGCGCCGGGCGCAAGATGTTCTCGGGAGGTAGGCCTCCGCCGTGGAGGTG
The DNA here is from genome assembly GCA_021605205.1 of Aegilops longissima. NCBI lineage: Eukaryota > Viridiplantae > Streptophyta > Magnoliopsida > Poales > Poaceae > Aegilops > Aegilops longissima. The sequence continues at coordinate 144,982,088 of CM038678.1, read as the reverse complement.
CTCGTGGCTCGCCACCGCAGAGGACCCATGGTCGCTTGGGAACTGGCTGGCGACCGCTTCTACCCCATTGGCGCCATCCTTGGTCTCCGCCGCCGCTGGTGGTAGAGTGTGGCGCAAGGCGGGCCTCACCGGGCGATATGAAGCAAGGACGGTACTGTGAAGAAGGCCCAAGGCTCGTGAAGCTCGCCGCCGCGACACTCTCACGTAATAATGAGTGGGACTGTACACGCCCGAGTCTCGTGAGCGCCGCCTCGCACCTTGGGGCTCCCTCCCACGCCCAAGGGCAGCACTTAGCTCCGCTACTGGTGAGAAGACGTCAAGACTAGACTAGGTGCCGGACGTGGCCTTTTGCTTTTTTGCCTTTTTCTCTGTTGACGAGTTTCTTTGATTTGAATTTAAGTTGGATCTGAGTTTGAGCCTTGCGTGCGCTTGGGGAAGGGGCGTTAGTCTCGCTCAAGCAATCTCTTGTGTTCGTGTCGCTTTATGGCCCAAAGCTAGCGCCAATCGCCTCCCTCATGAGCCCCTCGCGAGCCGGGCCGGGCCAACCGCGCCCATAGCTCGGACGGCTGTCGCCACTCCCTCTCCGGAGGTTCTTATCGCAGGATCAATGGGTTCACTCAGAAGACACACATGGTGCTATGGCCCCCACAGCCCCGCTCGGGGCTCACTAGGGTCAAAAGGTAAACGAGCCAGCCGACCCACCACCAGGCCGGCCGTTAAGCTCACATGCACCGTTAGGATTACCAAGGCATTTACCGCGAATCTTTACATGAGGGGCTTCCCCTCCCAAGATGCTCTCACAGTTTTCAGGGCCAAGCCCGAACCTCTTTCGCGCAGGGTAAACAGCGGTGACAAACGATCAGTCGGACATGTCGCCTGCCGCGCCTTCTGGGTCACCTCTGGAGGTGTCACTAGTGTCGCTGACGTCATCCCCGTCACCAACACCTCCGCCAGCACCAGGACCGTCCACCACGCCGCCTTCATCGGCGGCCACGATCACGCCGTCATCATCGGACGTGAAGGCCCTAACAAGGTCGTCCACGTGACCATCCACCCATTGCGCCAGGTCGCCCCGGACGGCTATGGGCACCGATGCGATGGCGGCATCAAAGTCGAAGTGGGGATCCGTGTCCCGCAGATAACTGAAGACATGGGAGAAAGCGCGCCCGAGCAAGACTCGACTCCTCTCCTTGACGAGCCAACGAGACCTCTCGGCGCGGTTCTCCAGGAGCATCACCACATCAGCGAAATACTGGAGGTTGCCGGCGTAGTTGGTCTCGTGCGGCTCTTCAGCGACGGCCTCGCAAATATTGCCTGGGGCCGTGTTAGCACGTTCCCTGAGCGTCCGGAGCATGGGGGCATGCTCGTGCTCCAGAACCCGCCACCGACAAATCTCGTCCTCGTTCTGCCGTGCAATGGCCTCGACGCCATCAACTCTCTGTCGAAGAAGAAGCAGTTCGACGCGGGAGGAGGTCAGCTTCGCCTGCGCTGCGTGAAGGGCGGCTGCGGAGGAGTCCACACCCCGCGTCACTTCGTCCAGCTTGGCTTTGAGGGCCGCGGTCCTGCCCTCAGCTTCGCCCCGACTAACTCCAACCTCAACTCAGATCGGCGCCGAGGCTCGAGCGAGCTTCCACGCTGGCGGTCGACCTCTTCTTGGCTCGGGCCTCAAGCGACATCGCCCTCCGCTCGAGTCACCAGCGCCCTCGCTCCAACCGCCAAGGTCGAGGTTGCGCCGCGGCCTACAACAACAACGCTTCTCACTCCTCTCGAGCTCCGCCGGTCGACGGAAGCCCCTTCACGATGCAAGGCAGCTCGGGCGAACTCCACCGCTGCTCCAGGAGTTGCTCCGGTGCTTGAGCTCCCACACGCCCTCCGCAGCCCTGCGCGCCGGTGTGCTTCCACGGCCTCCTCGACAGCTCGGGAGCAAGCCTCTCGCGAGGCCGCCAGCGACGCCTCAGCCTTTGCATTGTCAAGATCACGCTGGTGACGTGCGAGGGCAACGGCTGTCTTCAGCTTGCGCCTCTCCTCAGCAAGGCGCAAACCCTCGGCCTCAAGACGCGCATCCTCGCCGGCAAGCTCCGCCCCGAGCCGGTTCACCGTGTCCGTCGCCCCATGGAGAAATTCTTGACGAAGGGCGCGGCATTTGCGAGCACGCCTGAGCACGTCTTCCGCGTCCCCCTCGACTACTAGAGTATGCGGGGGGCCCGGAGGCGACCCGCCTCCTCCCGTAGGGCAGGGGGCTGGCGCCCCAACAATCGCCGGACAGGCCTCGCCAGGAGCAGGGCCTGGCGCCGGTCCGTCCCCAGAAGAAGAGCTCAAGATTGACTTCAACCAATCGCCGTCCACGACAAAGGAAGGAGCACGGGGCAAGCTGGTTGTGCCCCGGGAGAACTCGTGAAGGGCAGACAGCAGGCGCAGAGGCTCGGGACGCTCGGCTGAGCGGGCCACCTCTCCGACTGGCTGAGTGATAAGGGTGCCGCCTGAACTCGACGCACCAAGGACCAGCAACAAGGACGGAGCTTGGGGAGATGGATCCTTGGCCGTCTCCGTGAATTCGGCAGGAAGGGCCCTGAAGGGTCATAGTTAGTAGCGAAAACCAAGAAGCAGAGGAGCAGAGAGAGAAGAAGACTTACTCGTCTATGGCGAAGTACCTCCTGCACTTCAACAAGCGGCAAGGGCGATCGTCACCGCCCGAGGCTTCCTTCCTCTTGCGGAGGGCCGCAAAGTCTACACGGAACTGGCCTAAGAGCTCGGCGCAGGGGTCGGTTTGTGGCGTGAAGGAGGCGGCAAGGTGATCAGCGCCAATGGAACCAGCCTGGGGGACGCCACCAGGCGCCGCCTCACGAGGGACGACCGGGGCCTCGGGAGCCCCAACCTCGGGAGCCCCTACCTCGGGAGCCGGAGGCCGCGACACCTCACTTGTCATTATTCCGGAGCAAGCCCGTGGGGCTTCGCGCGGCGTCACCACCTCAACGTAATCTCCTTCAACTCCTGACGGTTCTCTTCTCCCTGCTCCAACACTCGAGACAGAGCCACCTTGGGCGACCGGAAGAGCAACCACGGCAACTGGGTTCTCGCGAGGCCCCCTGAGGCCAACCGGGCGCAGCCCCCACTCGTCAAAGCTGGGTATCTGCTTCACAAAATCGGGCCTGCCCGAGCAGAGATACAAGAGGGCACCATCACGTCGAAGGCTGCCTGGGGAAGGGTCGCCAACCAGGACCTTGAGCATCGTCTTCAACATCTCAGGCGCCAGGTCACCCTCCTGAAGTCGCATGCGGTCTTTGTGCCCCGCAAAGTCCCACATCCGATGAGAGTGGCGCTGAAGAGGAGCAATGCGACACTGAAGGAACTCCTTCACCACCTGGGCGCCATCACGTTGAGCGCCCTCAAGTTCTCGAAGTGGCGCTAGACAAATGCGAGCCGCAAGCGTCCATGAGCTGCCTCGTGACCCCAGCCTGAGTTGGGAACAGCAGGCAAGGTAGGGTGCGAGAGAAGGGGGCTGGGCACCCCGACATCCACTGCTACCTCTTGAGCACTGCGTTGGATTTCCTCGAAGAGGAGACGATGATGCAGCAAAGTAGCATAAGTATTTCCCTCAGTTTTTGAGAACCAAGGTATCAATCCAGTAGGACGCCACGCACAAGTCCCTCGTACCTACACAAAACGATAGCTCCTCGCAACCAACACGATTAGGGGTTGTCAATCCCTTCACGGCCACTTACGAGAGTGAGATCTAATAGAGATGATAAATAATATTTTTGGTATTTTTGGTAGATATGCAAAGTGAAAAGTAAAAGGAAAAGTAAAAACAAAGCAAGTATTAAAGTGATGGAGATTTATATGATGAGAATAGACCCGGGGGCCATAGGTTTCACTAGTGGCTTCTCTCAAGAGCATAAGTATTCTACGGTGGGTGAACAAATTACTGTTGAGCAATTGACAGAATTGAGCATAATTATGAGTATATCTAGGTATGATCATGTATATAGGCATCACGTCCAAGACAAGTAGACCGAAACGATTCTACATCTACTACTATTACTCCACTCATCGACCGCTATCCAGCATGCATCTAGAGTATTAAGTTAAAAAAAGAGTAACACCTTAAGCAAGATGACATGATGTAGAGAGATAAATTCATGCAATATGATAAAAACCCCATCTTGTTATCCTCGATGGCAACAATACAATACATTCCTTGCTGCCCCTTCTGTCACTCGGAAAGGACACCGCAAGATTGAAACCAAAGCTAAGCACTTCTCCCATTGCAAGAACTACCAATCTAGTTGGCCAAACCAAACGGATAATTCGAAGAGACTTGCAAAGATAACCAATCATACATAAAAGAATTCAGAGAAGATTCAAATATTATTCATAGATAAGCTGTATCATAAACCCACAATTCATCGGTCTCAACAAACACACCACAAAAAGAAGATTACATCGAATAGATCTCCACGGGAGAGGGGGAGAACATTGTATTGAGATCCAAAAAGAGAGAAGAAGCCATCTAGCTACTAGCTATGGACCCGAAGGTCTGAAGTAAACTACTCACACTTCATCGGAGAGGCTATGGTGATGATGTAGAAGCCCTCCGTGGTGGATGCCCCCTCCGGCGGAGCTCCGGAACAGGCCCCAAGATGGGATCTCGTGGATACAGGAAGTTGCGGCGGTGGAATTAGGTTTGTGGCTCCGTATCTGATCGTTTGGGGGTACGTAGGTATATATAGGAGGAAGGAGTACGTCGGTGGAGCAACAGGGGGCCTACGAGGCAGGGGGCACGCCCTAGGGGGGGAGGCGCCCCCCACCCTCGTGACCGCCTCCGTTGTTGCTTGGTGTAGGGTCCAAGTCCCCTGGATCACGTTCGGTGAGAAAATCACGTTTCTGAAGGTTTCATTCCCTTTGGACTCCGTTTGATATTCAGTTTCTTCGAAACACCGAAATAGGCAAAAACAACAATTCGGGCTGGGCCTCCAGCTAATAGGTTAGTCCCAAAAATAATATAAAAGTGGAAAATAAAGCCCAATATAGTCCAAAACAATAGATAAATTAGCATGGAGCAATAAAAAATTATAGATACGTTGGAGACGTATCATCCACATACAACCACCGCTCTTTGAACTTGGCCTCAGAGGGAGGGAGTCCGAAATCAATCCCTGAAGCGGCCGTCTCTGGCACCGGAAGGAAGCTCACACACCCCGAGCATTGAGTAGGATCGCTCAGGCGCAAAGAGAAGAGGTGACGCAGTAGAGCAACGGAAGGAGGGATGCCTACCATTGCCTCACAGACAAAGGCGAAGATAGACAGGAGGGTAATGGACTCAGGCCCGAGATGCATCATGTGGATCTGATAGTGGGAAAGCACCGCATTGAAGAAAGCGGAGAAGGGGGAACCAGACCCACCCACAGGGCATCAGCAAAGACCCGGACCTCCGTGACGATCTTGTCGGGGGAGGCATGGGACGCAGGCCAAGCCGTGGTCCTGCCGCACTCATTGAAGATGGTGGCAAGAGTAGAGCGAACCTTGCCCAAGGCCTTGGGGTTGAGTATGATAGATTGATCGACGGCGGGAGCCGCCGCCGGAGGCGAGCGGGATGAAGACGTGGGCTTCTTCACCTTTTCCTTCTTCGTTGGCACCATGGCGACCGGAAGGGTGAGGGTCCGAGTTGGATCAAGGGCAGAAGTTGGAGCCAGAGGAAGAAGGAAGAGACGAGAGTGCGCGGACGGCGAAAGGGGAATGGCTGTGTGCATCCTTGGGTCCGCTTAGCCGGCCGTGTAATGAGGCATCATGGGGAAGCGGAGACGCCCACGACCAGTCAATCGCCATGTGGCGCCTAAGGTCAAGAGGTTGTTGGGGCTCAAGGGCGCTCAGACTTGCCCTTCGCTTCTCGCTAAGCCAAGTCCGGCACGCTTTGGGCCTGGGCTACTGTCGGCGTTCGGGAACGGGTCCCAGACTCGCCGCCTCGCGCCTGCGGCGTGGCTCAAGTGGGGCCCAGGCTGCCCAGCTTCATCACTCAAGCTCAAGACCTCGCAGGGGCCAAGCCTCATGGGTGGACGACAGGAACCTCCCTCAGGAACAGCCTCGTCAGGCAGGCTCGCGAGGAGGCGGAGAGATCAAGGCAGGGTACCTCACGAGGGTGCCTCGTGATGCAAGCCATGACGATCAATACCAGGCGGGCGCCAGCTTGCGCAGTGTCCTCGTTTCCCCTTTTGGTGCAAAGAAGGCAAGCACAGGCCAAGTCATCAGGCAAAGGTTGCCTCTTCGGTGCAACAAGACCAAGACCAGCAGAACGGGAGGAAGGAGGTCATCGTGGAGCCCAGGACGGTGTCACCGTCAGAGCCTTTGGCAGCCGAAGACCAACTTTAGTCAGGATAAGTGTACTAGATGTTCCCCTTCAAAATGGCCAATTGTTGGCGCCCTACCCGCTCATTATTTGGGAAGAGGTCCATGGCCTCCCTCTATAAATAGGACTAGCCACCACAAAGAGAGGGGACCGACAAAAGACAAGTCGAATCCCCTAGAGAGAGAGAGAAGCGACTGGACTCACCCAAGTAGTCCATCTCTCCGGCTCGAGAACAGCCCGTCGCGAGGCTGTTCTTCCTTTGTACTGTTCATCATCAGCCCCTGAGGCAATCCTTCACACCACAAACTAGAGTAGGGTATTACACCACAATGGTGGCCCGGACTAGTATAAACCTCGTGTCCCTTGTGTGTTCTTCTTCCTAGTTTAGATCCCTTGCAAACCATCGACACGTGAGCCGGTAGGGGAAAGATCTCCGCGCGCACCCCAGTGTTCGAACCTCAAGGGTCTGCCGGAACGCGAAATCCGACATTAGTCACATGGCGATATGAACCAATCACATGGTGATGTGAACTATTGGTGTTAAATCACATGGCGATGTGAACTAGATTATTTACTCTAGTGAAAGTGGGAGACTGAAGGAAATATGCCCTAGAGGCAATAATAAAGTTGTTATTTATATTTCCTTATATCATGATAAATGTTTCCTTCAGTTTCCCACTTGCAAGAGTCAATAATCTAGATTACATAGTAATGATACTAACACCCATGGAGTCTTTGTGCTGATCATGTTTTGCTGGTGAGAGAGGCTTAGTCAACAGGTCTGCAATATTCAGATTTGTATGTGCTACCTCTTGAGCATGCGTTGGTTTTCCCTTGAAGAGGAAATGGTGATGCAGCAAAGTAGCGTAAGTATTTCCCTCAGTTTTGAGAACCAAGGTAACAATCAAGTAGGAGACAACGCACAAGTCAGCTAGTACCTGTACAAACAATCAAGAACCTTGAAACCAATGCGGTAAAGGGGTTGTCAATCCCTTCACGGTCACTCGCAAAAGTGAGATCTAATAAAGATAATAAAGTAAATATTTTTGGTATTTTTGTTGTATAGATTGGAAAGTAAAGATTGCAAAATAGTAAACGAGATACGATGTAAATAAAAGAATTGCAATATAATAAGAAAGAGACCCGAGGGCCATAGGTTTCACTAGTGGCTTCTTTCAAGATAGGATGTATTACGGTGGGTGAACAAATTACTGCCAAGCAATTGATAGAAAAGCGCATAGTTATGAAGATATCTAAGGAAATCATCATGAATATAGGCATCACGTCCGTGTTAAGTAGACCAAAACGATTCTGCATCTACTACTATTACTCCACACATCGACCGCTATCCAGCATGCAACTAGAGTATTAAGTTCGTAAGAACAGAGTAACACATTAAGCAAGATGACATGATGTAGAGGGATAAACTCAAGAAATATGATATAAGCCCCATCTTTTTATCCTCGATGGCAACAATACAATACGTGCCTTGATGCCCCTACTGTCACTAGGAAAGGACACAACAAGATTGAACCCCAAGCAAAGCACTTCTCCCATTGCAAGAAAGATCAATCTAGTAGGCTAAACTAAACCCCAAGCTAAGAATTCAGAGAAGAACCAAATAATATTCATAGATAATCTTGCATAAATCCACAATTCATCGGATCTGGCAAACACACCGGATTGATCTAGGGTATAAGAGTATATATAGGCGAAAGAAGTACGTCGGTGGAGCTATTTAGGCCCACGAGGGTGGGGGCGCGCCCTCCTGCCTCGTGGCATTCCAGACTTCAAAGCCAAGTCTTCTGGATTGCTTTCGGTCCAAGAAAGATCATCGTGAAGGTTTCATTCCGTTTGGACTCCGTTTGGTATTCCTTTTCTGCAAAACACTAAAATAGGAAAAAAAATAGAAACTGGCACTGGGCCTCCGGTTAATAGGTTAGTCCCAAAAATAATATAAAAGAGCATATTAAAGCCCATTAAACATCCACAACAGATAATATAATAGCATGAAACAACCAAAAATTATAGATATGTTGGAGACGTATCAAGCATCCCCAAGCTTAATTCCTACTCATCCTCGAGTAGGTAAATGATAAAAACATATTTTTTGATGTGGATTGCTACCTATCATAATTATCAATGTAATTTTCTTTATTGTGGCATGAATGCTCAGATTCGCAAGATTCAAAACAAAATTTTAATATTGACATAAAAATAATAATACTTCAAGCATACTAATAAAGCAATCATGTCTTCTCAAAATAACATGGCCAAAGAAAGCTATCCCTACAAAATCATATAGTCTGGCTATGCTCTATCTTCATCACACAAAGTATTTAAATCATGCACAACCCTGATGACAAGCCAATAAATTGTTTCACACTTTCGATGTTCTCAAACTTTTTCAATCTTCACGCAATACATGAGCGTGAGCCATGGACATAGCACTATAGGTGGAATAGAATGGTGGTTGTGGAGAAGACAGATAGGAGAAGATAGTCTCATATCAAGTAGGCATATCAACGGGCTATGGAGATGCCCATCAATAGATACCAATGTGAGTGAGCAGGGATTTCCATGCAACGGATGCACTAGAGCTATAAGTATATGAAAGCTCAAAAAGAAACTAAGTGGTTGTGCATCCAACTCGCTTGCTCACGAAGACCTAGGGCATTTTGAGGAAGCCCATCATTGGAATATACAAGCCAAGTTCTATAATGAAAATTCCCACTTGTATATGAAAGTGGCAACATAAGAGACTCTCTATCATGAAGATCATGGTGCTACTTTGAAGCACAAGTGTGGAAAAAGGATAGTAGCATTGCCCCTTCTCTCTTTTTCTCTCATTTTTTTATTTGGGCCTTTCCCTTTTTTATGGCCTCTTTTTTTCTTTTTTTTTAAATTTTTCGTCCGGAGTCTCATCCCGACTTGTGGGGGAATCATAGTCTCCATCATCCTTTCCTCACTGGGACAATGCTCTAATAATGAAGATCATCACACTTCTATTTACTTACAACTCAAGAATTACAACTCAATACTTAGAACCAAATATGAATCTATGTGAATGCCTCCGGCGGTGTACCGGGACGTGCAATGAATCAAGAGCGACATGTATGAAAGAATTATGAAGGTGGCTTTGCCACAAATACGAGGTAAACTACATGATCATGCAAAGCAATATGACAATGATGAAGCGTGTCATAATAAACGAAACGGTGGAAAGTTGCATGGCAATATATCTCGGAATGGCTATGGAAATGCCATAATAGGTAGGTACGGTGGCTGTTTTGAGGAAGGTAAATGGTGGGTTTATGGTAACGGCGGAAGTTGCGCGGTACTAGAGAGGCTAGCAATGGTGGAAGGGTGAGAGTGCGTATAATCTATGGACTCAACATTAGTCATAAAGAACTCACATTCTTATTGCAAAAATCTATTAGTTATCAAAACGAAGTACTATGCACATGCTTCTAGGGGGATAGATTGGTAAGAAAAGACCATCGCTCGTCCCCAACCGCCACTCATAAGGAAGACAATAAAAAAATAAATCATGCTCCGACTTCATCACATAACGGTTCACCATACGTGCATGCTACGGGAATCACAAACCTTAACACAAGTATCTCTCAAATTCACAACTAATCAACTAGCATGACTCTAATATCACCATCTTCATATCTCAAAGCAATCATAAGGAATCAAACTTCTCATAGTATTCAATGCACTTTATATGAAAGTTTTTGTTATACCCATCTTGGATGCCCATCATATTAGGACTAATTTTATAGCCAAAGCAAATTACCATGCTGTTCTAAAGGACTCTCAAAATAATATAAATGAAGCATGAGAGATCAATAATTTCTATAAAATAAAACCACCACCGTGCTCTAAAAAGATATAAGTGAAGCACTAGAGCAAAATTATCTAGCTCAAAAGATATAAGTGAAGCACGTAGATTATTCTAATAAATTCCGATTAAAAAAATGCGTGTCTCTCCCAAAAGGTGTGCACAGAAAGGATGATTTTGGTAAACTAAAAATCAAAGACTCAAATCATACAATACGCTCCAAGCAAAACACATATCATGTGGTGAATAAAAATATAGCCTCAAGTAAAGTTACCGATAGATTTAAGATTTAAAGAGGGATGCCTTCCGGGGCATCCCCAAGCTTAGGCTTTTGGTTGTCCTTGAATTTTACCTTGGGGTGCCTTGGGCATCCCCAATCTTAGTCTCTTGACACTCCTTATTCCAAAATCCATCAAATCTTTACCCAAAAACTTGAAAACTTCACAACACAAAACTTCAACAAAAAATCTCATGAGCTCCATTAGTATAAGAAAATAAACCACCACTTTAAGGTACTGTAATGAACTCATTATTTATTTATATTGGTGTTAAACCTAATGTATTCCAACTTCTCTATGGTTCATACCCCCCGATACTACTCATAGATTCATCAAAATAAGCAAACAACACACGAGAAACAGAATCTGTCAAAACAGAACAGTCTGTAGTAATCTGACTTGTTCGAATACTTCTGTAACTCCAAAGTTTCTGAAATAAATTGGTGGACGTGAGGAATTTGTCTATTAATCATCTGCAAGAAAAATCAACCTAAAAGCACTCTCTAGTAAAAATGGCAGCTAATCTCGTGAGCGCAAAAGTTTTTGTTTTTTACAGAAAGATCGCAAAGACTTCACCCAAGTCTTCCCAAAGGTTCTACTTGGCTCAAACACTAATTAAAACATAAAACCACATATAAACAGAGGCTAGATGAATTATTTATTACTAAACAGGAACAAAAAGCAAGGAATAAAAATAAAATTGGTTTGCCTCCCAACAAGCGCTATCGTTTAACGCCCCTAGCTAGGCATAAAAACAAGGATAGATCTAGGTATTGTCATCTTCGGTATGCAATTCTTCAATTGAAAACTCATAACCCTTAGGAGGTCCTTTGTTTTTGTTAATGATCAAACTCCTAGGCAAGAAATAAGGAAATTCATTTGTAGCAAAAGGTTCCTTAATGATATCGAAAAAGTTGGGGTGAACACTTATTGATTTGAGGTCTCCATTTTCCTTACTAGAAGATTCACCCTTATCTTTAGGAACATAGATAAACTTGGCAACTTTGGTAGGAGGAGGTTTTGAGGAATATTTAACGGTAGAAAAAGCGGACCCTAGTTGATAATAATATCTTCGAGTTTATCAATTCTATTGGAATCTTGATCTATCTTCTCATTAACTATGGGTTCCTTTTCCCTAAGATTTTTCAGAGTAACTCCTACCTTAGATCCATATTGGGTAATTTGGTTGTGGATCTTTTTATACAAATTTTCGATTAACTCTATAGTGGCAATTTTATTTTCAATAATATCAAGCCTTTGCATCACAAGCTCCAATGTTAAAATAGTTCCATTGACCAAAAGAGGTTGTCGGATTTCGGGTTCCGGCAGACCCTTAAGGTTCGAACTCTGGGGTGCGCGCGGAGATCCAACCCTCCACCGTCTCGTACCTCGCCGAATCGCAGGGACCTAAACTACTAAAAAGAACAGCACAAGAGACACGAGATTTATACTAGTTCGGGCCACCGTTGTGGTGTAATACCCTACTCTAGTTTGTGGTGTGGTGGATTGCCTCTTGGGTTGATGAAGAACGGTACAGGGAAGAACAGCCTCGCGAGGGTCTGTTCTTGGTGGGTGTGATGAACTGCTAGGTGGTGTCCCGTCGCTCTAGCTTGAGGATCGGGTCTCTATCTCTCTCTGATCTCAGTGCGGATCGTCGTCCTCCTACTCTGAGTGTGGCCACTCCTATTTATAGGCGAAGGCCCAGGGCCTCTTCCCAAATATTGAGCGGGAAGGGCGCCAACAATTGGCCATTTTAAAGGGGAACAACGGGTATGCTTATCCTGACTAAAGTTGGTCCTCGCCTGCCAAAGGCTCTGGTGATGACGCCTGCTTGGGCTCCACGATGACTCCCTTCCAGCCGTTGGGGCTGGTCTTGGTCTTGTTGCACCGAAACGGATGCCTTTGCTTGGTGCCTCGCTCGCGCTTGCTCCCTTTGCACCAAAGAGGAAAGGAGGACGCCATGCTGGCTGGCGCCTCGATCGGCGCCTTTGGTCGTCATGGCTTGCATCATGGGCACCTCGCGAGGTACCCTGCCTTGAACTCTCCGCCTCCTCATGAGCCAACCTGACGAGGCCGTGCCTGAGGAAGCTCCTAGTCGTCCGCCCGGAGGCTTGGCCCTCGCGAGGGTCTTGAGCTTGTGTAGATGAAGATGGGCTGTCCTGGCCTCCTTGAGCCACGCCGCAGGCCGCAGGCAGCAAGTCTGGGACCCCTGCTCCCGTAACGCCGACAAGAGCCCCCTGCCCACGGCGCGCCCGAACTTGGTCGAGCAGAGGCGAAGGGCAAGTCGAGCGTCAGGCCCTAACAGCCTGCGGCCTTGGGCGACGCGTGGCGGTTGATTGGACGTGTGCGCACTGCTCCCCCATGATGTCGCGGTAACCTCCCAGATTCGACAAGTCCCTGCATGCGGAGTTGGTCATGATTACCGGTGATCGTGGGGGCCGACGGTTGGCCTTCGCCAGCAATAAGTGCGGAACGGCGCGCGCCCTTCCAGTCTATCCTTTCCTGTCTCTCCTTCTTCTCCATGGCTCCACCAAGGAAGTTCTCGGCCGCAGAGAAGGGGAAGGGCCGCCAGGTCGAATCTTCCTCTCCTCCGCCTAAGCGTGGTCGAGGTCGCCCTCGCAAGCACCCCGTGGCCTCCACGGCGGTCCCCCGCGGTCGTGGGGGAGGCTCTCAGCGAGGTGACGAGCGGCTGGCCATGGTCGGAGGGCGTCCCCCGAGGCCGCGCCTCCATGCTGTTGAAGCGCTGCCGGAGTTCATGGTGAGGGCGGAGGAGCCGTCCGGCGTCCGGCTTCAGATCCCGTGCTTCCTCCTGGGTGAGCTCCCAGATGGCGCCCCTAGTGGCCTCTGGCTCCAGGCAGATGGCTGTTGCAGCCGGGCTTCATGGGCTTCTCTGGAGGTCTCTGCTGCAGGGAACCTGTTCCTGGCCCGCGGCTGGCAGACGTTCGCTCGCGCGCGTGGTCTCCGCCGCTGGTGCTCCTGCACTTCAAATATGATGGCGACGCCACCCTCTACGTGAGGGTGTTTGGGGAAGACGGCCGCTGCATGGGGTGCTGCCTCGAGGACGACGATCATGCCGAGGACTCAGCCTCGCGGCGGAGAGGGCAGCTGCTGGCGGCGGGCGATGCCCGCGGCTCCTCACGCTTCACCAGCTCTTCTTCTGGTGGCGATTCTCCCAGCAGCGGCCGCGGCCAGCCCCCACACCGCCGCGCCTGCTTGGGGGGTGGCAGCGGGTCCACTCGCCGCCACGCCCCGGTGAAACGCGAGATGGAGTCTGACTGAGCTCCGGAGGCGGCTCGGGCCTTCCAAGAGAGCCGGCACGGGGCATGCTTCACCTGCTTCTGTCCTTTTCCTTCCTTTTCTCCTGCGTAAAAAGGGAACAATGTGTGGCCCCGTGGGGGCGTGTTTAGGGCAACGCCGTTAATTATTGTACTACTTTTGTTATCCTGATACTGTTCCCTTCTGCCATGCACCCATTCGCAAGTGAACGCCGGCCGTGGGCATGGGGGCGACCGACCCTGGCCCCTGTTCAAGTTGCTGCCCGTGAGGCATGGTCGAGAGGGTGCTCCAGTATGGACCAGGCCGTGAAAACTTGAGCGATAGGGGAACGCTGGGCTCCTCGACGCTTCCGCCTCGCGAGTCCCCAAAGAAAAATCGAGGTAGGAGGGTGAAGAAGACCGAAGAACCACTGACCAAAAAGGGGCGACAGTTTCGATAAAAACTTCAAATGGGAATAACGAGTCAACTGCAGAAAGCAATGAAAAAGCCGCGTCCGCACCTAGTCTAGTCTTCGACGCCTTCTCACCAGCGGAGCTAAGTGCTGCCATCGGGGGAGGGAGCCCTAGGGCCCGAGGCCGCACTCTGAGACTCCGGGCGTGTACAGCCCCAACTCATTATTACGTGAGAGTGTCACGGGCGGCGAGCTTCACAGCGTTCGCCTTCTTCACAGTGCTCCGGCCTTTCTTCTCCGAAGCAAGCTTCACGGGCGCTTGCCCTCTTCACAGTGCTCCGGGCCTTTCTTCTGGGAAGCAAGCTTCACGGACGTTTGCCCTCTTCACATGCTCCGGGCCTTTCGAGAACGCGACAGCTTCACAGGCGTTCGCCTTCTTCACAGGCTCTGGGCCTTTTCCCAGGAGGTGAGCTTCACAGCATTTGCCTTCTTCACAGTGCTCCGGCCTTTTCCAAAAGATGAACTTCACAGCATTCGCTTTCTTCACGTGCTCGTGGCCTTTTCCAAAAGATGAACTTCACAGCATTCGCCTTCTTCATGTGCTCGTGGCCTTTTCCAAAAGATGAACTTCACAAGCTTTCGCCTTCTTCACAGTGCTCGTGGCCTTTTCCAAAAGATGAACTTCACAGCATTCGCCTTCTTCATGTGCTCGTGGCCTTTTAGGGTAAAGGCCCGGAGGTGCCGGATGTTCCACGCGTTCTATATAGGTACTCCTCTTGAGTCCCCAAGCGCACGGAGCCAGGCCCGAAACATGAACAACCTTGAATGGGCCCTCCCACATGGGAGAGAGCTTATGCAGTCCCTCCTCGAGAGGACCCGTCGGAGCACGAGGTCCCCTACCGAGAGTTCTGGGCGGATATTGCGGCAGGGTATCGCCGAGTGCCTGCTGGTACTCGCCGCTCGCAGCAGCTTCTCGACGGCGCCTCCCCAAAGACAAGGGCCGCCCCCGCATGGCGCCCCGCAGCGCTTTCATCGAATGCCAGACCAAGCGGATCGACGCTGACCTCGTGAGGGAGGACTGCTTGCCCCGAGACCAGGAAGAAGGGGTCTCTCCAGCTTGGCTTGGTTGCGGTTGTGCGGATGGACCACAACACGCATTTAAAGCTCGCTAGTACCAGCCTCGCCGCAGCTTCCAGCTTCTTCTTGAACGCCCTGGTCTTGAGGCCTCTCAAGACCTCTGCATTGGCCCGCCGCCTGTCCATTGCTGCGGGTGCGCCACCGGCGTAGCATATCTGCGCCCCAAGGTTAGCGCAATAAGTTTTAAAAGGTTATTGTGAATCGCGAACCGTTGTCGGTGATGATGCGGTTCGCACTCAACCGCTCACGATGCTCTTGATGAACTTGACCGCAGAACCAGCGGGGATGGCGCGGACGGCCTCGACTTCGGCCCACTTGGTGAATTTGTCCACGGCGACGTAGAGGTAGCGATAGCCCCCTGGCGCCCGAGGGAAAGGGCCCAGAATGTCCAGCCCCCAGACCGCGAATGGCCAAGTGAGGGGAATGATTTGCAGGCCTCCTGCCGGCTGGTGGATCTGCTTGGCGTGGAATTGGCAAGCCTCGCAAGCCATCATGAGGTCGATGGCGTCATTGAGCGCGGTGGGCCAATAGAAACCGCTGTGGAACACCTTGCCGACAAGGGTTCGTGACGATGAATGGTGCCCACAATCTCCGCCATGTATATCTGCCAACAATTCCTTCCCCTGTTCCCTGGTGATGCAGCGCAGGGATACGTCGTTCGGTCATCTCCGGTAGAGCTCTCCATCCATGATGCTGTATGCCATGGCTTGCCGCGCCACACGCTCTGCCTCCTCCTCCTTCTCCGGCAAAGTCCCACGCGTTAAGTAACTCTTGAGCTCCGTGATCCAGCACTCCTCTTGAGGTTCCATCGTTAGGAGCAGGCGTGCTCGAGGCCGGGCCACAGCCGGGCTCCCGAGGCTGGTGGCCGAGGAGCTCCTCCCGAGGCTGTGCTGTGCTTGATAACGGCGGCAGGCTGAGGGCTTGAAGAGCCGCCCTCAAAGACACCCTGCTCCTGGGGTAACCTCCTGGAGGCTCGCTTTGGCGATGTCGCCGGCCTCTTGATTGGTGCCAAGGGCACGTGCTGCAGCTCCAACCCCAGGCTGTTTCTCCATCCTGCGGACCTCCGCAAGGTAGGCCTCCATGTGTTCATCCCTTGGCTCATACACCTTGTTGGAGAAATTGACGAGGAGCTGCGAATCACTCTTGATGGCAAGGCGCTTCACCCCCAGGGCAGCGGCAACCTTCAGACCCGCTATCAGCCCCTCGTATTCTGCTATATTGTTGGAGACCTTCTCGCTATGCTGGAAACAGAGCTGCACGGCATAGTAGAGCTTGTCCTGAGCAGGAGATATGAGTACTGCCCCAGCCCCAGCGCCCTGTCTGGAGAACGCTCCGTCGAAGTACATGACCCAACCTTCTGGCGCTTCGCTCCCTGGGGAGAGGGACCGATCCTCGCCGGCCCTGAGGCCCGGTGCTTCTGTCCATTCGGCCATGAAATCTTCCAGCGCGACCCCCTTGATGACTCTTGTCGTACTGAACTCGAGCGGGAATGCTTGCAGCTCAATGTTCCACTCAGCGACCCTTCCGGCCGAGTTGGGGCTCCTGAGCACCCTCTCCAGGGGGTATGCCGAGACAACCTTGATTGATGACCTCGAAAGTAGTGTCGCAGCTTGCGCGGCCACCAACAGCGCGAGGAGGAGCTTCATGGCATGGGGTACCGTGCCCTCGATCCCGTAACACGGTGCCGACGGCACACCGGTGCTCGATGAGGTTAGGGCGCCGGTGCTGGTGGCGCCTTCCGAAGCTGGGTGCTTCCCGAGGCGACGGCGCCCCGAAGCTGGGTGCTCGGATGGGAGGCCTCCCGCCCTTGGTGCGCTCTGCTGTGACGGCTGATCTTCTTCCATTGCGGTGCTGGCTTCTGCCAGTTCCTTCTGATTCGGTCTTGCCTTAGCTCGGGTGGCCGCCGTGGTCTTGGCCTGACGCTCCTCCCTAACTGCCACCAGAGCAGCGCTAGCGAGTAGGGAGTGGCGGCAAGGTAAAGTACCAAGGATCCCGAGGGCGGGGGTCACCATCACCGGAGGGTTGGTCGGTACCTCTTGAGGTCTTGAACGCTTTGTCGGCCTCTTCACCCACTCAAGGGCCCCTTTTCTTCATCACCGGAAGAAAGGCAGCGCCCGCTCCCCAATCGGGAGATGAAACGCCCAACGCCGTTCGCCCCGTGAGCTTCTGATTTCCTGAGGGTCTTTGGTGGACTCATGTCTTCCATCGCCTTGACCTTTTCTCGGTTAGCCTCAATGCCTCGGTGGGACACGAGGAAACCCAGGAGCTTGCCCGAGGGAACTCCAAACACACACTTCTCGAGTGTTGAGTCGCAGGCTCACCGCATTGAGGCTCGCAGGTTTCTTCCAGGTCTTGTATCAAGGTCTTGGCCTCGCGAGACTTCACCTCGATGTCGCCGACGATGCCTCCACATTCTTCCCGAGCTGTGGGCCCAAGGTGATGTGCATGAGCATTGGAAGGTTGCCCTCAGCGTGCGCAACCCGAATGGCATGCATGTATAGCAGACACTCCACACGGGTTAGGAAGGCCGTTTTTCCACTTCTTCCACCGCCATCTTGATTTGGTGATACCCGAAAAGGCGCCCAAGAAGCATAACAGTCACACTCGGCGGTGGAATCGATGATCCGGTCGATGCGAGGGAGCGGAAACGGATCCTGCGGGCATGCTTTGTTGAGGTTGGTGAAGTCGACACACATACGCGCCTTTCCTCCCTTCTTTGGCACCACCACCGGGTTGGCCAGCCAACTGGTATCGAACCTTGCGAATGACCCCGCGCTTCTAGCTTGCGGGTCTCTTGGACGATGAAGGCCTGCTTTTCGGTGGACTGCCTTCTCGCTTCGCTTTATCGACGACGCTGGGGCACACGTTAAGGTGGTGTTCGATTACGCCCCGTGGGATCCCCGCCAGCTGATCGGGCTCCCAGGCGAACACCTTCTTGTTTGCACGCAGGAACTTGACAAGGGCCTCCTCCTGTTCTGGCTCGAGGTTGGCGCCTATGGTGAAGGTGGCGTTTGTGGACCCGTCCTCATCAACAGGTATCTGCTTGGTCTCCACCTTGTCTTGAGTGAATAACTGCTTCTTCTTGGTCGGCGCAGCCCCCTTGGGCTCGGGGGCTTCCGCATCAGCGGGCTGTGCTGCGGCCGCCATCTTGAGGGTGAGCCTGAGCGCTCGCAGCGCACCTTCAGTATCCCCGAGCACAGTGAGGACGCCGCTGCTCCCAGGCATCTTCATGAGGTTGTACCCCGGGTGAGTTGCGGCCATGAATTTGGCCAACGCTGGATAGCCAAGGATGGTATTGTAGGGGAGGCCGATGGGGGCGATGTCGAAGTCGACCAGTTCCGTGCGGAAGTTATCATAGGTGCCGAAGGTCACCGGAAGCCGGATTTGCCCCAAGGAGCTAGATGACCTCCCTCCTACGGCCGAAAAAGGCCGGCTGGGCTGTAGCCGCTCCCTGGGTATGCAGAGGAGGTTGAAGGCCTCGACTGAGAGTACGTTGAGGCCGGCGCCGCCGTCGATGAGGGCCCTGGTGACGGCAACCTGGCAGATGGTGGGTGTGCAGAGCATGAGGAGCGCACCCGAGCCGGCCGAGTTGGTGGGGTGGTCTTGAGAGTCGAAGGTCAGCCCGGCCGGCGACTCCGTCCGGCCTGAGGGAGCCCCCTGCCGCGTGGAAGCGGCGCCGACCCAGCGGACGAATGTCTTGACATGGCGGCTGGAAGGCAGCGCCTGCGAGCCACCCAAGAGGGCCGCGACGAGCGGAGGAACCGGCGCCACGGGGTGGGTGACGAGGAAGCCACGCGACCCCTCCCCTGAGGTCGCTGAGGAGCGTAGGGACGATGCTTGCTGCCCGTCCCCCGCCGGGCCGGTGGCGGTGTTGACGGCAGGCGACGGGGAACGACGAGGGCGCCCGCCGACGGGAGCCGTCTGGGCGACATGGGAGGCGAGGGAGGCTCGGCGCTCGGCGCAGGCCCGACGAGCGTCAGACATGGTTGCGGTGGTCGGGGAAGAACGAGGCGACGAAAGGCCGATTCCAGCGCAACCCTACCTGGCGCGCCAAATGTCGGATTTCGGGTTCCGGCAGACCCTTAAGGTTCAATGCTGGGTGCGCATGAGATCCAACCTCCACCATCTCGCACTCGCCAATCGCAGGGACCTAAACTACTAAAAAGAACAGCACAAGAGACACGAGATTTATACTAGTTCGGGCCACCGTTGTGGTGTAATACCCTACTCTACTTTGTGGTGTGGTGGATTGCCTCTTGGGCTGATGAAGAACAGTACAGGGAAGAACAGCCTTGCGAGGGTCTGTTCTTGGTGGGTGTGATGAACTGCTAGGTGGTGTCCCGTCGCTCTAGCTTGAGGATCGGGTCTCTATCTCTCTCTGATCTTAGTGCGGATCGTCGTCCTCCTAATCTGAGTGTGGCCACTCCTATTTATAGGCGAAGGCCCTGGGCCTCTTCCCAAATATTGAGCGGGAAGGGCGCCAACAATTGGCCATTTTGAAGGGGAACAACGGGTACGCTTATCCTAACTAAAGTTGGTCCTCGCCTGCCAAAGGCTCTGGTGATGACGCCTGCTTGGGCTCCACGATGACTCCCTTCCAGCCGTTGGGGCTGGTCTTGGTATTGTTGCACCGAAACAGATGCCTTTGCTTGGTGCCCTCGCCTGCACTTGCTCCCTTTGCACCAAAGAGGAAAGGAGGACGCTGCGCGGGCTGGCGCCCGACTGGCGCCCTTGGTCGTCATCGCTTGCGTCATGGGCACCTCACGAGGTACCCTGCCTTGAACTCTCCGCCTCCTCATGAGCCAACCTGACGAGGCCGTGCCTGAGGAAGCTCCTGGTCGTCCACCCCGCGAGGCTTGGCCCCTCGCGAGGGTCTTGAGCTTGTGTAGATGAAGATGGGCTGTCTTGGGCCTCCTTTGAGCCATGCCGCAGGCTGGCAAGTCTGGGGACCCCCGTTCCCAGAACACCGACAGAGGTGGTGGGCCTAACAAATCTATCATAGCATTATAAGAATCAACAGTATGGCTTCCCAAGAAATTCCCTCCGATAATGGTGTATGAACATATCTATTCCAAGGAGTGATGCCTACGCAAAAATTGTGAAGAAGAACAGAAGTAGGTTGCTTTCTAGTTGATCTATTTTGAGCGTTGCAAATTCTATACCAAGCATGTTTTAGGGTTTCTCCCTCCCTTTGTTTATAATTAAAGAACTTCATTATCGGGAGTATTAACAATGATAGGAGGGCTAGCCATGAAGAGGAAACAAATGAACCAACACATGGACGCAGAAGAAGCAAGCGAAAAGAGACGAACGGAAAAGGGCGAAGAATAGGCAAAGGTTTTTGAAAATCGTTTTACAAGTGGTGGAGAGGACAACGAGGGGCAAATTGCAAATAATGTAATGCGAGGGAGAAGAAATTATGATGGTACTTGGTATGTCTTGACTTGGCGTAGATCTCCCTGGCAAGGGCGCAAGAAATCCTTCGTGCTACCTTTGAGCATGCGTTGGTTTTCCTTTGAAGAGGAAAGGGTGATGCAGCAAAGTAGCGTAAGTATTTCCGTCAGTTTTGAGAACCAAGGTATCAATCCAGTAGGAGACAACGCACAAGTCACCTAGTACCTTCATAAACAATCAAGAACCTTGCAACCAACGCGATAAAGGGGTTGTCAATCCCGTCACTCGCAAAAGTAAGATCTACTAAAGTAAATATTTTTGGTATTTTTGCTGCACAGATTGGAAAGTAAAGATTGCAAAATAGTAAATGAGATGCGATGTAAATAAAAGAGATGCAATATAATAAGAAAGAGACCCCAGTGCCATAGGTTTCACTAGTGGCTTCTCTCAAGATAGCATGTATTACGGTGGGTGAACAAATTACTGCCGAGCAATTGATAGAAAAGAGCATAGTTATGAAGATATCTAAGGCAATGATCATGAATATAGGCATCACGTCCATGTCAAGTAGACCGAAACGATTCTGCATCTACTACTATTACCCCACACATTGACCGCTATCCAGCATGCATCTAGAGTATTAAGTTCATAAGAACAGAGTAACACATTAAGCAAGATGACATGATGTAGAGGCATAAACTCAAGCAATATGATATAGACCCCATCTTTTTATCCTCGATGGCAACAATACAATACATGCCTTGCTGCCCCTACTGTCACTGGTAAAGGACACAACAAGATTGAACCCAAAGCTAAGCACTTCTCCCATTGCAAGAAAGATCAATCTAGTAGGCCAAACTAAACCGATAATTCGAAGAGACTTGCAAAGATATCAAATCATGCCTATAAGAATTCAGAGAAGAACCAAATAATATTCATAGATAATCTTATTCATAAATTCACAATTCATCGGATCTCGGCAAACACACCGCAAAAGAATATTACATCGAATAGATCTCCAAGAACATCGAGGAGAACTTTGTATTGAGAATCAAAGAGAGAGAAGAAGCCATCTAGCTAATAACTATGGACCCGAAGGTCCGTGGTAAACTACTCACGCTTCATCGGAGAGGCAATGGTGTTGATGTAGAAGCCCTCCATGATCGATTCCCCCTCCGACAGATCGCCGGAAAAGGCCCCAAGATGGGATCTCATGGGTACAGAAGGTTGCGGCGGTGGAAAAGTGGTTTCGTGGCTCCCCCTGATCGATCTAGGGTATACGAGTATATATAGGTGAAAAAAGTACGTCGGTGGAGCTACGAGGGGCCCACGAGGGTGTGGGCGCACCTACCCCCTGGGCATGCCCTCCTGTCTCGTGGCCCCTCGTGGCATTCCAGACATCAACTCCAAGTCTTTTGGATTGCTTTCGGTCCAAGAAAGATCATCGCGAAGGTTTCATTCCGTTTGGACTCCGTTTGGTATTCCTTTTCTGCGAAACAATAAATAGGCAAAAAAAAAACGGAAACTGGCACTGGGCCTCCGGTTAATAGGTTAGTCCCACAAAATAATATAAAAGAGGATATTAAAGCCCATTAAACATCCAAAACAGATAATATAATAGCATGAAACAATAAAAAATTGTAGATACGTTGGAGACGTATCAGTATGTATTTTGCAAATCTCTATGTCTCCCTCCTTGACTTGATCGCGGATGAAATTGAAGCGTCTGTTGATGTATTTGGTTCTCTTGTGAATCTGGATTCCTTTGCCAAGGCTATTGCTCAAGTATTGTCACAAAAGATTTTCATTAGACCCGATGCACTAGGTATTACACCTAGATCGGATATGAACTCCATCATCCAGACTCCTTCATTTGCTGCTTCTGAAGCAGCTATGTACTCCGCTTCACACGTAGATCCCGCCACGACACTCTGCTTGGAACTACACGAACTGACAGCTCCACCATTCAATATAAATACGTATCCAGTTTGTGACTTAGAGGCATCCGGATCAGTGTCAAAGCTTGCATCGACGTAACCATTTACGACGAGCTCTTTGTCACCTCCATAGACGAGAAACATATCCTTAGTCCTTTTCAGGTATTTCAGGATGTTCTTGACTGCTGTCCAGTGATCCACTCCTGGATTACTTTGGTACCTCCCTGCTAAACTTACAGCAAGGGACACATCAGGTCTAGTACACAACACTGCATACATGATAGAATCTATGGTTGAGGCATAGCGAATGACTTTCATTTTCTCTCTATCTTCTGAAGTGGTCGGACATTGAGTCTGACTCAACTTCACACCTTGTAACACAGGCAAGAACCCTTTCTTTGACTGATCCATTTTGAACTTCTTCAAAACTTTATCAAGGTATGTGCTTTGTGAAAGTCCAATTAAGCGTCTTGATCTATCTCTATAGATCTTGATGACCAATATATAAGCAGCTTCACCGTGGTCTTTCATTGAAAAATTCTTATTCAAGTATCCTTTTATGTTATCTAGAAATTCTGTATTGTTTCCGATCAACAATATGTCACACATATAATATTAGAAATGCTACAGAGCTCCCACTCACTTTCTTGTAAATACAGGCTTCTCCAAAAGTCTTTATAAAATCATATGCTTTCATCACACTATCAAAGCATATATTCCAACTCTGAGAGGCTTGCACTAGTCCATAAATGGATCGCTCGAGCTTGCACACTTTGTTAGCACCTTTAGGATCGACAAAACCTTCTGGTTGCATCATATACAACTCTTCCTTAAGATATCCATTAAGGAATGCAATTTTGACATCCATTTGCCAAATTTCATAATCATAAAATGCGGCAATTGCTAACATGATTCAGACAGACTTAAGCATCGCTACGGGTGAGAAAGTCTCATCATAGTCAACTCCTTGAACTTGTCGAAAACCTTTCGCAACAAGTCGAGCTTTGTAGACAGTAACATTACCGTCAGCGTCAGTCTTCTTCTTGAAGATCCATTTATTCTCTATGGCTTGCCGATCATCGGGCAAGTCAACCAAACTCCATACTCTGTTCTCATACATGAATCCCATCTAAGATTTCATGGCCTCAAGCCATTTTGCGGAATCTAGGCTCATCATCGCTTCCTCATAGTTCGTATGTTCGTCATGGTCAAGTAACATGACCTCCATAAAAGGATTACCGTACCACTCTGGTGCGGATCTTACTCTGGTTGACCTACGAGGTTTGGTAGTAACTTGATCTGAAGTTTCATGATCATCATCATTAGCTTCCTCACTAATTGGTGTAGGAATCACTCGAACTAATTTTTGTGATGAACTACTTTCCAATTTGGGAGAAGGTGCAATTACCTCATCAAGTTCTACTTTCCTCCCACTCACTTCTTTCGAGAGAAACTCCTTCTCTAGAAAGGATCCATTCTTAGCATCGAATATCTTGCCTTCGGAGTTGTGATAGAAGGTGTACCAAATAGTCTCCTTTGGGTATCCTATGAAGACACATTTCTCCGATTTGGGTTCAAGCTTATCAGGTAGAAGCTTTTTCACATAAGCATCGCAGCCCCAAACTTTAAGAAACGACAACTTTAGGTTTCTTGCCAAACCACAGTTCATATGGTGTCATCTCAACGGATTTAGATGGTGCCCTATTTAATGTGAATGCAGCTGTCTCTAAAGCATAACCCCAAAATGATTGTGGTAAATCAGTAAGAGACATCATAGATAGCACCATATTTATTAAAGTATTGTTACGACGGTCGGACACACCATTACGCTGTGGTGTTCCAGGTGGCGTGAGTTGCGAAACTATTCCACATTGTTTCAAATGAAGACCAAACTCATAAGTCCAATATTCTCCTCCATGATCAGATCATAGAAACTTTATTTTCTTGTTATGATGAGTTTCTTCTTCACCTTGAAATTCTTTGAACTTTTCAAATGTTTCAGACTTATGTTTCATCAAGTAGATATACCCATATCTGCTCAAATCATCTGTGAAGGTTAGAAAATAATGATACCCGCTGCGAGCCTCAACACTCATTGGACCGCATACATCAGTATGTAATATTTCCAATAAGTCAGTTGCTCGCTCCATTGTTACGGAGAACGGAGTTTTAGTCATCTTGCCCGTGAGGCATGGTTCGCAAGCATCAAGTGATTCCAAAAGCCCATCAGCATGGAGTTTCTTCATGCGCTTTATACCAATATGACCTAAACGTAAGTGCCACAAATAAGTTGCACTATCATTATTAACTTTGCATCTTTTGGCTTCAATATTATGAACATGTGTATCACTACAATCGAGATTCAACAAAAATAGACCACTCATAAAGGGTGCATGACCATAAAAGGTATTACTCAAATAAATAGAACAACCATTATTCAATGATTTAAATGAATAACCGTCTCGCATCAAACAAGATCCAGATATAATGTTCATGCTCAACACTGGCACCAAATAACAATTATTTAGGTCTAAAACTAATCCCGACGGTAGATGTAGAGGTAGCGTGCCGACGGCAATCACATCAACCTCGGAACCATATCCCACGCGCATCGTCACCTCATCCTTATCCAATCTTCGTTTAATCCGTAGCCCCTGTTTCGAGTTGCAAATATGAGCAACAAAACCAGTATGAAATACCCAGGCGCTACTACGAGCATTAGTAAGCTACACATCAATTCAATAACATGTATATCAAATATACCTTTCACTTTGCCATCCTTCTTATCTGTGAAATACTTGGGGCAATTCCGCTTCTAGTGACCAGTCCCTTTGCATTAGAAGCACTCAGTCTGAGGCTTAAGTCCAGACATGGGTTTCTTCCCTTGAGCAGCAACTGGCTTGTTGTTCTTCTTGAAGTTCCCCTTCTTCCCTTTGCCCTTTTTCTTGAAACTAGTGGTCTTATTAACCATCAACACTTGATGCTCCTTCTTGATTTCTACCTCCGCAGCCTTTAGCATCGCGAAGAGCTCGGGAATAGTCTTCTCCATCCCTTGCATATTATAATTCATCATGAAGCCTTTATAGCTTGGTGGCAGTGATTGAAGAACTCTGTCCACTTAGCTTTCCCTAGGAACGCATTAAAATTCAAAGGAACCGTAGCACGGGCCATTGATCTACAACAACATAGACATGCAAAAAATATCAGGTACTAAGTTCATGATAAATTAAAGTTCACTTACTCATTTTACTTAGGAACTCCCACTTAGATAGACATCCCTCTAGTCATCTAAATGATCACGTGATCCATATCAACTAAACCATGTCTGATCATCACATGCGATGGAGTAGTTTTCAATGGTGAACATCACTATTTTGATCATATCTACTATATGATTTACGTTCGACCTTTCGATCTCAGTGTTCCGAGGCCATATCTGCATATGCTAGGCTCGTCAAGTTTAACCCGAGTATTCTGCACATGCAAAACTAGCTTGCACCCATTGTATGTGAACGTAGAGCTTATCACACCCGATCATCACGTGGTGTCTCGGCACGACGAACTGTAGCAACGGTGCATACTCAGGGAGAACACTTATACCTTGAAATATAGTGAGGGATCATCTTATAATGATACCGCCATATTAAGCAAAATAAGATACATAAAGGATAAACTTCACATGCAATCAAAATATGTGACATGATATGGCCATCATCATCTTGTGCCTTTGATCTCCATCTCCAAAGCACCGTCATGATCTCCATCGTCACTGGCTTGACACCTTGATCTCTATTGTAGCATCATTGTCATCTCGCCAACTATTGCTTCTACGACTATCGCTACCGCATAGTGATACGTCTCCAACGTTTCTATAATTTTTTATTGTTCCATGCTATTATATTATCTATTTTGGATGTTTAATGGGTTTTAATATCGTATTTTATATTATTTTTGGGACTAACCTATTAACCGGAGGCACAGTGCCAGTTGCTGTTTTTTTGCCTATTTCAGTGTTTCACAGAAAAGGAATATCAAACGGAACGAAACCTTCACAAGGATCTTTCTTGGAACAAACGCAATCCAGGAGACTTGGAGTGGAAGTGAGAGATGCAACGAGGCGGCCACGAGGCAGGAGGGCGCGCCCCCACCCTTGTGGCCCCCCCGTAGCTCCACCGACCTACTTCTTTCGCCTATATATACTCTTATACCCTGAAAACATCCAGGAGAGCCACGAAACCACTTTTCCACCGCCGCAACCTTCTGTACCTGTGAGATCCCATCTTGGGGCCTGTTCCGGGGATCTGCCGGAGGGGGATTCAATCACTGAGGGCTTCTACATCAACACCATAGCCTCTCCGATGATGTGTGAGTTTTTTTACCACAGACCTTAGGGTCCATAGTTATTATAAAGATGGCTTATTCTCTCTCTTTGGTTCTCAATACAAATTTCTCCTCGATGTTCTTAGAGATCTATTCGATGTAATACTTTTTGCGGTGTGTTTGCCAAGATCCGATGAATTGTGGGTTTATGATCAAGATTATCTATGAACAATACTTGGTTTTGATATCTTTGCAAGTCTCTTCGAATTATCGGTTTAGTTTGGCCTACTAGATTGATCTTTCTTGCTATGGGAGAACTGCTTAGCTTTGGGTTCAATCTTGCGGTGTACTTTCCCAGTGACAGCAGGGGCAGCAAGGCACGTACTGTATTGTTGCCATCGAGGATAAAAGAATGGGGTTTATATCATATTGCTTGAGTTTATCCCTCTACAACATGTCATCTTGCCTAATGCGTTACTCTATTCTTATAAACTTAATACTCTAGATGCATGCTGGATAGCGGTCGATGTGTGGAGTAATAGTAGTAGATGCAGAATCATTTTGGTCTACTTGACACAGACGTGATGCCTATGTTCATGATCATGCCTAGATATTCTCATAACTATGCGCTTTTCTATCAATTGCTCGGTAGTAATTTGTTCACCCACCATAATATATGCTATCATGAGAGAAGCCACTAGTGTAACCTATGGCCCCCGGATCTATTTTACATCATATTAGTTTCTCGTCAACTTACCAATTTCTATCGCTGTTTATTTTGCAATCTTTACTATCCAATCTATACAACAAAAATACCAAAAATATTTATTTTATTATCTTTATCAGACCTCACTTTTGCAAGTGGCTGCGAAGGGATTAACAACCCCTTTTATCGCGTTGGTTGCAAGGTTCTTGATTGTTTGTGCAGGTACTAGGCGATTTGAGTGTACTCTCCTACTGGATTGATACCTTGGTTCTCAAAAACTGAGGTAAATACTTATGCTACTTTGCCGCATCACCCTTTCCTCTTCAAGGGAAACCAACGCATGCTCAAGAGGTAGCAAGAAGGATTTCTGGCGCCGTTGCCGGGGAGATCTACGCTCAAGTCAAGACATACCATGTACCCATCACAAACTCTTATCCCTCGCATTACATTATTTGCCATTTGCCTCTCGTTTTCCTCTCCCCCACTTCACCTTTGCCGTTTTATTCGCCCTTTTCGTCCACTTCTTTCCGCTTGCCTCTTGTGTGTCAGTGTGTTAGACAGTTTGTTCCGCCATCATGGCTAGTCCTTCTATCATTGTTAGTACTCCCGATAATGAAGTTCTTAATTTTAAACAAAGGGAGGGAGAAAATCTAAAAGATGCGTGGTATAGAATTTGCAATGCTCAAAATAGATCTACTAAAAAGCAATCTACTTCCGTTCTTCTCCGCAATTTTTACGTGGGCATCACTCCTTGGAATAGATATATTCTTGATACCATTACTGGAGGGAATTTCTTGAGTAGCCATACTTTTGATTCTTATAATGCTATGATAGATTTGTTAGGCCCACAACCTCTTTTGGTTAATGGAACTATTTTAACTTTGGAACATGTGATGCAAAGACTTGAAATTATTGTAAATAAAATTGCCACTGTAGAGTTGATCGAGAACTTGGATAAAAAGATACACAACCAAATTACCCAATATGGATCTAAGGTAGGAGTTAATCTGATTTTTTTAAAGAAAAGGAACCCATAGTTAATGAAAAGATAGATCAAGATTCCACTAGAATTGATAAACTTGAGGATATTATTACCAACTTGGGGTCTGCCTTTTCTGCTGTTAGAAACACTTCAAGCCCTCCTCCTACCAAAGTTGCCAAGTTTATGTATGTTCCTAAAAATAAGGGTGAATCTTCTAGTAAGGAGAATGAAGATCTCAAACCGGTAAGTGTTCACCCCAACTTCTTCGCTATCATTAAGGAACCTTTTTCTACAAATGAATTTCTTGACTTCTTGCCTAGGAGTTTGATCATCAACAAAAATAAAGAAACTCCTAAGAGTTATAAGTCTTCAATTAAAGAATTTCACACCAAAGATGACAATACCTAGATCTATTATTGCTTTATGTCTAGCTAGGGGCGTTAAACGATAGCGCTTATTGGGAGGCAACCCAATTTTATTTTTGTTCCCTGCTTTTGGTTCCTATTTAGTAATAAATAATTCATCTAGCCTCTTTTTAGATGTGGTTTTATGTTTTAATTAGTGTTTGTGCCAAGTAGAACCTTTGGGAAGACTTGGGTGAAGTCTTTGCGATCTTGCTGTAAAAAACAGAAACTTTAGCGCTCACGAGATTAGCTGCCATTTTTTACTGGAGAGTGATTTTAGGTTGATTATTTTTGAATATGATTAATAGATAAATTCCTCACATCCACCAATTTATTTCATAATTTGTGGAGTTCCAAAAGTATTGGTTTGATACAAATTACTACAGACTGTTCTGTTTTTGACAGATTCTGTTTTTCGTGTGTTGTTTGCTTATTTTGATGAATCTATGGCTAGTATCGGGGGGTATGAACCATATAGAAGTTGGAATACAGTAGTTTTAACACCTATATAAATAAATAATGAGTTCATTACAGTACCTTAAAGTGGTGGTTTGTTTTCTTACACTAACGGAGCTCATGAGATTTTCTGTTTAAGTTATGTGTTGTGAAGTTTTCAAGTTTTTGGGTAAAGAATTGATGGATTTTGGAATAAGGAGTGGCAAGAGCTTAAGCTTGGGGATGCCCAAGGCACCCCAAGGTAAAATTCAAGGACAACAAAAAACCTAAGCTTGGGGATGCCCCGGAAGGCATCCCCTCTTTTGTCTTTGTCTATCGGTAACTTTACTTGAGGCTATATTTTTATTCACCACATGATATGTGTTTTGCTTGGAGCGTCTTGTATGATTTGAGTCTTTGATTTTACCATAATCATCCTTGCTGTACACACCTTTTGGAGAGACACACTTGAATCGGAATTTATTAGAATACTCTATGTGCTTCACTTATATATTTTGAGCTAGATAATTTTGCTCTAGTGCTTCACTTATATCTTTTAGAGCACGGTGGTGGTTTTATTTTATAGAAATTATTGATCTCTCATGCTTCACTTATATTACTTTGAGAGTCTTTTAGAACAGCATGGTAATTTGCTTTGGCTATAAATTAGTCCTAATATGATAGGCATCCAAGATGGGTATAATAAAAAAATTCATATAGAGTGCATTAAATACTATGAGAAGTTGGATACTTGATAATTGTTTTGAGATATAAAGATGGTAATTTTAGTCGTGCTAGATGAGTAATTTTGAAATTTAGAAATACTTGTGTTGAGGTTTGCATGTCCCGTAGCATGGACGTATGGTAACCGTTGTGTGACAAATTTGAAGCATGAGGTGTTCTTTGATCGCTTCCCTTATGAGTGGCGGTCGGGGACGAGCGATGGTCTTTTCCTACCAATCTATCCCCCTAGGAGCATGCACGTAGTGCTTTGGGTTTGATGGCTTGTATATTTTTGCAATAAGTATGTGAGTTCTTTATGACTAATGTTGAGTCCATGGATTATACGCACTCTCACCCTTCCATCATTGCTAGCCTCTTCAGTACCGTGCATTGCCCTTTCTCACATCGAGAGTTGGTGCAATCTTCGCCGGTGCATCCAAACCCCGTGATATGATACGCTCTATCACACATAAGCCTCCTTATATCTTCCTCAAAACAGCCACCATACCTACCTATTATGGCCATTTCCATAGCCATTCCGAGATATATTGCCATGCAACTTTCCACCGTTCCATTTATTATGACACACTCCATCATTGTCATATTGCTTTGCAGATCATGTAGTTGACATCGTATTTCTGGCAAGGCCACCATTCATTTTTCATACATGTCACTCTTGATTCATTGCATATCCCGTTACACCGCCGGAGGCATTCACACAGATTCATATTTTGTTCTAAGTATTGAGCTGTAATTCTTGAGTTGTAAGTAAATGAAAGTGTGATGATCTTCGTTATTAGAGCATTTTCCCATGTGAGGAAAGGATGATGGAGACTATGGTTCCCCCATAAGTCGGGATGAGACTCCGGACGAAAAAAGATAGGCCAAAGAAGCCCAAAAAAGAGGCCAAAGAAGCCCACCAAAAAAATGAGAGAAAAAGAGAGAAGGGACAATGTTACTATCCTTTTTCCACACTTGTGCTTCAAAGTAGCACCGTTATCATCATGATAGAGAGTCTCTTATTTTGTCACTTTCATATACTAGTGGGAATTTTTCATTATAGAACTTGGCTTGTATATTCCAATGATGGGCTTCCTCAAAATGCCCTAGGTCTTCATGAGTAAGCGAGTTGGATGCACACCCACTTAGTTTCTTTTGTTGAGCTTTCATACATTTATAGCTCTAGTGCATCTGTTGCATGTCAATCCCTACTCCTCACATTGACATCAATTGATGGGCATCTCCATAGCCCATTGATTAGCTGTGTCGATGTTAAACTTTCTCCTTTTTTGTCTTCTCTACACAACCTCCATCATCATATTCTATTCCACCCATAGTGCAATGTCCATGGCTCGCGCTCATATATTGCGTGAAAGTTCAAAAAGTTTGAGAATACTAAAGTATGAAACAATTGCTTAGCTTGTCATCGGGGTTGTGCATGATGAGAGCATTTTGTGTGACAAAAATGAAGCATGGCCAAACTATATGATTTTGTAGGGATGAGCTTTCTTTGGCTATGTTATTTTGAGAGGACATAATTGCTTAGTTAGTATGCTTGAAGTATTATTATTTTTATGTCAATATTAAACTTTTGTCTCGAATCTTTCGGATCTGAACATTCATGCCACAATAAAGGAAATTACATTGAAAATTATGTTAGGTAGCATTCCACATAAAAAATTCTGTTTTTATCATTTACCTACTCGAGGACGAGCATGAATTAAGCTTGGGGATGCTGATACGTCTCCAACGTATCTATAATTTTTGATCGTTACATGCTATTATATTATCTGTTTTGGATGTTTAATGGGCTTTAATATGCTCTTTTATATTATTTTTGGGACTAAACTATTAACCGGAGGCCCAGTGCCAGTTGCTGTTTTTTTGCCTATTTCAGTGTTTCACAGAAAAGGAATATCAAACGGAATCCAAACAGAACGAAACCTTCGCGAGGATCTTTCTTGGAACAAACGCAATCCAGGAGACTTTTAGTGGAAGTCAAAGACGCAACGAGGCGGCCACGAGGCTGGTGGCCCCCCACCCTCATGCGCCCCTCGTAGCTCCACCGACCTACTTCTTTCGCCTATATATACTCTTAAACCCTGAAAACATCTAGGAGAGCCACGAAACCACTTTTCCACCGCCGCAATCTTCCGTACCTGTGAGATCCCATCTTGGGGCCTTTTCCGGCAATCTGCCGGAGGGGGATTCGATCACGGAGGGCTTCCACATCAACACCATAGCCTCTTCAATGATGTGTGAGTTGTTTACCACAGACCTTCGGGTCCATAGTTATTAGCTAGATGGCTTCTTCTCTCTCTTTGGTTCTCAATACAAAGTTCTCCTCGATGTTCTTGGAGATCTATTCGATGTAATACTTTTTGCGGTGTGTTTGCCGAGGTCCGATGAATTGTGAGTTTATGATCAAGATTATCTATGAAGAATATTTGGTTCTTCTCTGAATTCTTATATGCATGATTTGATATATTTACAAGTCTCTTCGAATTATCGGTTTAGTTTGGCCTACTAGATTGATCTTTCTTGCAATAGGAGAAGTGCTTAGCTTTGGGTTCAATCTTGCGGTGTACTTTCCAAGTGACAGCAGGGGCAGCAAGGCACGTATTCTATTGTTTCCATCGAGGATGAAAAGATGGGGTTTATATCATATTGCTTGATTTTATCCCTCTACATCATGTCATCTTGGCTAATGCGTTACTTTGTTCTTATGAACTTAATACTCTAGATGCATGCTGGATAGCAGTCGATGTGTGGAGTAATAGTAGTAGATGCAGAATCGTTTCGGTCTACTTGACACTGACGTGATGCCTATGTTCATGATCATGCCTAGATATTCTCATAACTATGCACTTTTCTATCAATTGCTTGGCAGTAATTTATTCACCCACCGTAATATATGCTATCATGAGAGAAGCCACTAGTGAAACCTAGGGCCCCCGGGTCTATTTTACATCATATTAGTTTCTCGTCAACTTACCAATTTCTATCACCGTTTATTTTGCAATCTTTACTTTCCAATCTATACAACAGAAATACCAAAAATATTTATCTTATTATCTTTATCATATCTCACTTTTGCAAGTGGCCGTCACTACAAAAAAATACACTTTCGTGATGATACGTGTTTGTCACAGTAGGTCGCGTTTTTTGTCATGCATGTACATCCATGACG
This sequence comes from Aegilops longissima, assembly GCA_021605205.1. NCBI lineage: Eukaryota > Viridiplantae > Streptophyta > Magnoliopsida > Poales > Poaceae > Aegilops > Aegilops longissima. Next base: position 144,948,725 of record CM038678.1, on the reverse strand, counting down.
ATTTTATGACAGAATCAAGATATTCATACCTCTGCTGTCGTAGAAGTGTTCCATGACATTACCAAAATTATCATCACGGAAGTGTCCACTTCCATGACAATAAATCGCGCGTCACAGAAGTGCTTTCGTCAAGGGTGACCGACACGTGGCATCCACCGTAACGGAACGCCGTTAAGCTATTGGGTCGGGTTTTGGATCCGATAACCCGTTAACAGCCCCGACCAATGGGGATTTCCCACATGTAAAATCATCATTGGTTGGAGGAAACACGTGTCGGCTCATCGTTGGGACAGATGTCATCCACTCATTGGACGGAAGGCGCCTATGATACGTCAACACATGGCATGGCCCAACAGAGGCCCATTCCTGTGAAAAGGCCGGGCCAGTAAAAATTAGCAGGCCAGCCCATATAAGGCCTACTTGTGTCAGGTCCATTTAATCCCACGGCCCATACGAGATGTGCCAATTCGGCCCGTCAACGGCCCGTTAAAGATTTGACACCATTGCAGCCCATCGTCAGTTTGAGCCCGTTAACAGCCCACTATATATTTGGGCTCAATATTGGCCTGATGAGATTTCGGCCTGTTAACGGCCCATTTAATGGATGGGCCAATTTTCAGGATGTACATCTTTCGGCCTTTTAGCAACCCATTTAAATGTTGGGCTAATTTCCGGCCCGGTGTGTCTTTAAGCCTGTTGACGGCCCATAAATCTGATGGGCCATTGGTTGTCGGACATGAGTTTCGGCCTTTTAGCGGCCCATTTAAGTGTTGGGCCAATTTCTGGCCCGGTGTCACTTTCAGCCTATTGACGGCCCATAAATCAGTTGGGCCATTTGTAGTCGGACCTGAGTTTTGGCCTTTTAGCGACCCATTTAAGTGTTGGGCCAATTCCCGGCCCTGTGTGCCTTTCAGCCTGTTAACGGACCATAAATGAGTTGGGCCATTTGTAGTCGGACCTTAGTTTTGGCCTTTTAACGGCCCATGCCCTTCATGGTCCAATACCAGCCCGGTTTCTCTTTCGGCCTGCTAAAGGCCCACAACACAGTTGGGCCATTTATAATACGACCTGACTTTCGGCCTCTTAGCGGCCCATGGCCTTCATGGTCCAGTACAAGCCCGCTGTCTCTTTCGGCTTGCGAAAGGCCTACAGTATAGTTGGGCCATATGTAGCCCAAACTTAGTAACGGCCTGTTAACGGCCCGTGAAATAAATTGGGGCCACCTGTTGCCCGCTTCGATTTCGGCCTGTTAACGACCCGGGAGGTAAGAGGGCCCACCATTAACTTTCGGCCTAGTAACGACCCATTAACTTAATGGGCCCACTAAAGTTCGTACATGTATTTAGGCCAAATTAGATAATTTGAGCCCATTACGACGAGCAATTATGCAGAGGACCAAAACCGATCAAGCAAAGGTATGGCATACAGGGAATAATGTTGCACATCCAGCATATATTACAAGAAATTACATCCACTGGGCAATCAAAGATTGATGCCAGTGCAAATAAATGAGCAGAACCTAACCATCTACAATGTCACAATCTGCAACCTCAGCATAGATGACGGCCATAAGCATGTGGGCAAGTTCTTTCTGCTTTGCTACACTGTCTCTGAAAACATTGGTCAGTTGTTGTGTCGCACGACTCTGCACCTCTGATTCATCCACCATTTCCATCATTGCTTCAGCCATTAATTGGTTCACAAACATACATTTATTCCGTTGCATTCGAGATGAGAGGATACTTGAATGATTCAGATGGCGATTTTGGCAGGCTTGTATTATTGATAGTAGAGAGTGTCTTGACCACTGCATCATAACATAAATTAGGACGGGAACCAAAAAGATTAATCATGAGTTATTGCCATATTACCTGGCCTAGATTTACTGGAAAGAAACAATGGGGTTGCCTTGCTGTTTTCAGAGTTTGTCTTCTTATCTTCAGCAGCCTGCACAAAATTAACACACTAGCATTGCTATCATTGGCCAAGTCAGATAATAGGAAAGCAACATTAACACAACGAACGTTTGGGCAACTAGCCTACACCAAATTAACACAATATGGCACAGCTATCATCAGCCAGGTAAGGTAGTACGAAAGCAACATTGACACAATGAATGAATGGGCAACCAGAGAAGCACTACAATTCAGTAATGTGCATGATATGAGATAGTACATTCATGCAGCTCAGTATGCAAAACTACCATGTAGTTTTCCTTACAAAAATCAACATTGGCGCCTTTAACATTTTGCTACAACTAATTTTAGATCAGATAAATGTTAGATTCACGCCGATTAACAAAATACATGTTGATCTAAAAATATAGTGATATACAACAGGTACTTACATCAGCATTGGAGCACAGAGAATTCCCGCCAGATATTTTCCTCGCATACGATCCCAATGGAGGAAGTCTTCTATCGTTTAACCTTATTTTCTAAAAGAGAGATGGGTAAGAAACATGTAGAAAATATGATCTGAATGCTATAAAATTTCATGATGCGAGGATACGCTGCGCTTCTTAGAATGGAGTTGACATTCTTTTCTTTGGATCGAGCGGACTAATTCTTTGGCCACTTTGGAATCTGCTTATTATCGATGGGAGTTGGGTTTCTCTGTCTGGAGTAGTATCTATGAAAAATGGAGTTGGTTTATTATCTCCTGGCATTTGGATCTTTTGCAAAGACCTGGTTTGTAACCCTTCAGATTCTAACATAGTCGTCTTCCCCTTGCATGCCTTATATAGAAGAATGGTGATTCAGTTATAAAACGTGCTACAGCAGAGATGGAATAGGTACTGAAGAATAGAAAGGCATGACATATTGACATGTATTCCCTCCATCCGAAAATAAATGGACGGGTCTAGGCATATTTCGGTTCTAGATACATCCAGTTTTATCCATTTCTGCAACATTTAATCCGGACGGAGGGAGTATGATGTAAGAGCTAGGGATACGATAGGACAACACAGTAAAAAAACACTAAAAAACCCACTGCAGAACCAAAGTATTCAAACCCACTGATATGAGATAGTACACTCATGCAGCTCAGGATGCAAAACTACCAGGCAGTTTTCCTTACAAAAATCAACATTGTGGCCTTTAATCATACATTTTGCTACAACTAAATTTAGATCAGATAAAGGTTGGATTCATGCCGATTAACAAAGTACATGCTGATGTAAAAATATAGTGATATAAAATAGGTACTTACATCTACATTGGAGCACAGAGAATTCCTGCAAGAATCTTTCCTCATAAATGATACCATTGCAGAAATTCTTCTATCTGTTAAGCTTATTTTCTAAAAGAGAGATGGGTAAGAAACATGTAGAAAATATGATCAGCATGCTATAAAATTTCATGATGCAAGGATACGCACACGCTTCTTAGAATTGAGTTGACATATTTTTTCTGGACTGGACCGGACTAGTTCTTTGGCCACTGGAATCTGCTTATTATCAGTAGGAGTTGGGTTTCTCTGTGCTGGAGCAGTATCTATAAAAACTGGATTGGTTTATTATCTCCTGGCGTTTGGATCTTTTGCATAGGCCTTGTTTGTAACCCTTCAGATTCTAACATAGTCGTCTTCCCCTTGCATGCCTTGTATAGAAGAATGGTGCTTTAATTATAAAACATGCGACAACAGAGAGATGGAATAGGTACTGAAGAATAGAAAGGCATGACATATTGACATGTATTCCCTCCATCCGGAAAAAAAAATTGATGGGTCTAGGCGTATTTCAGTTCTAGATACATCATTTTTTATCCATTTCGCAACATGTAATCCGGACGGAGGGAGTATGGTGTAAGAGCTAGGGATACGACAGACAACACAGCAAAAAAACACTAGTTGAATGTAAAACTATATGCTAGCGGAATACGTGCGAAATAACTAAGGCAACATACACGTATGATTGGGAAAATAAGATGACATTGCAACGAGCACTAGAACAACACTTCAATGTAAAAAACATGGTATGGCGAGATGGATGAAGTACATAATTGATGAATAACAATGCATAAGATATTCGAAGCATGTGTCCAAATTAAGCAGATGGCATTGCGATAGAGTAGAATGACAAGATTTGAATTTGAAAACATGTTATCATGAATGGAATAGGTACTGAAAAACAGGAAGGCATGACATATTTACATGCATGATCAGCATGCTAAGCACATGGTATTGCAACAGAGTAGATACACTCCAGGACATTATATGCATGTTGTACCCATATCACAGGCCAAGTTAGAGCAAGGACCTTGTGGGGTGAAGAGGATTCATCATCTTTCTGCAAGTCTTCTGAAGAACTGCCTTTACATGTTCCATCATATTGGGTATCATTGACATCAAGTTTATTGGCCTTTACATTGCTCCATGAGGTTCTAGTGGATATATCAGTGTGTGAAATTATATCTGACATGCATGGAAGACAACTAGTAGTTAGATTTCTGTAAATGAGTGCCAGTAGGAGACGACATAAATAGTAGGACTGGGGTTAACTAGCAGCAACAGGTCTCATTAACTAAAGGGAGAACACAGATGAAAGCTACAGAATATGTATCGTTTGTACTCGAGATTAACTAGATGGCACACAAAAGTATTAAAGAACAACATAGGTAATACTAGAAGTGGTATAATACTATAATCACCGGCCTGTGGGATAGCATTGGATGATGGATGATAACTATGGAACAACGTTACCTAAAGAACAAGTATCTTAGCTGAACTATGGAACAACGTGAACTCCTGAACAAGACCCGTAAGAGATCAGCATGAATATACAGTGAAATGTGATGATCTATTTTCCATGCTTAGATGAATAACAAAGCCATTAATGTTGCACACAAGTAAGATGAGGTACAACCTATCGGCTGCCATCCATAGGAGTGAGCATCATGTGCTGACTTGTCGATGGCCCCGCAGCTTGTTGTGGCTGTCCATGTCGGGAACGCGCATTCGATGCAGGAATTGTTGAGTGGGGACTGTAGCTCCCTTCGGTGTATGCTTCCTTGTTGGAGCAGCTGCGGTGAGTCGGAAGACGGTGTGTCGAAGATGCGATAACGATAATGTTAAGAACGACATATCTCTTTGATCTGAAGAAATACACTAAGAGATCAATAGCAAGGTACAAGAGTGGTCACACATCTGTTGACTGAAGACTAAATTGGGGTCACACGATTTTATTTTATTTTAGTATCGTCCGATCTCGCGGATGGCTTGATGGCCGTCTTGTGCCTCCCGGTGACACTGCTCGAATCTTCCCAAAGAGCCAGCGACCAACGGCAGAGCAGCCTGCCTCGCCGTCCGTGGCCCGGCCAAAACCCGCCTCCCGCCCCCCGCCTTTGCCGTGGTTGCGCCGCCCCCGGGCCAATCCACTAAGACTCCCCGTCATCCAGATCCGGTGGCGGCAGTACCTTCAACGCACGCAACTCTAAAAGATAGCCATCTAAGCGCTCCTTCCGCGGCGAACTTGCGGCCCCGCACCCTTACGTTAGGCACCAGCCAACCAGCAGCCTAGGAGCTCCGCCACCTCGAGGGGTGCTGCTTCCCATTGGGAATCGATTGGCCCAGAATAAAAATTTAGACAACTGACGCCTAAATAAAGTGATTTGAGATGAGGGTGCGACCTATGTGGCGGCATGGTGAAGTAGGCAGGTCCAGCTGCCGAGTCGGTGAGGCCGGCGCGGTTGCGGTGGCGACCGGTGGTAGGGAAAGAGCGATGTCGCGACAGTCGACGGCTACGCGGAAGCAGCGTCAGGACTCTGGACGGATCCGGAGTTGGAGCCGCTCCGGTGCCGTGAACAACGGCGGGGGTGAATCGGCTCCGGTACGGTTCACGCGGCCGTCGTCGAGGCAGCACCAGCAGCACGGAGTAAGAGGCACACGACCCAGTGCACGACGTCGATTGAACAACGTCTCCGGCATTAGGGAGGAGGGCGGCTGTGAAATTGGTGCGGTGGGGGGCGCCATGGAGGTGGGGCTGAGGTTTCGCGGCTCGGGAGAAGGGAGCTTCCCGGGGAGAAGGTGATTTGGCGCCCACGAGGTATGAATGGGGGCGGGGGGGGAATTGGGAGGAGGAGTGGAACCATGTCTTACTGAACGCATTTGTGCGAAATGTGAGGGGGAGTTACAGTTCAACCCTTGCCTATTGGCTTCTTGGCTTGGGTCTGTGTACTGAGGGTCGGGGATAGTAGAGTAACTTTGCTTCTCCCCAAATAGTGGGCGGGAGCGATTTCGGGCGAGATTGCATGTTTCGAACTATAGTGAGCGCGAGCGATTTCAGGCGAGGAGAGCGTGTTTTGAAATAGTGGGCGCGAGCTATTTCGAGCGAAGAGAGCGTGTTTTACCGACCATGGTTTATGAATTATTCGGCACATGTCATTTCGGCCGAGGAGAAGGCGCGCTTGGATGAAGTTACGAACCTACCCTCGATGTACAACGGGCCAATAGATGCGTGTCCCACATAGGACGGTAATTTCGCGTCTCCCATTTATTTGCTCGGGCGAATTCCACCGAGCAGAGAGGATGTTTAACGGTTTGTTCAAATTTTGGGAGAACGAGCATCCACGTCTACCTTACCAAGTCGATTTGAATCAAATTTTGAAATATTAGCTTGCCACTTATTTTTTAGATGGAGAGATGATGCTCGGGAGTAATGTGTTTTTACATGCTCGTTGCTAGCGATTTACTATATGACAAATAGTTGACCCACTCAAAAACGCGAATCAAACCCAAAATGAAATATCTCGATTCAATGAACTAGCTCGTTCAGTAGGTCAAAATAGTGAACTAAATCCAAAATTGAACACCTCAATCGAGTAGCATGTTGTACAGTATTATAGTACTCCATGAACATGTTGAAAGTCAAATTAATGAACTTGTTTGATATACGCATATATCCGTTCATGTGTGGATTGCAGACAACATGTTCTCCAATTTAAATATTTGAATGCAAGTTTATATCGAAACATGGTTTATATCAGTCTTTGATGCAGAAAACGCGACCTCCCCCTCTCCCGGACTCCTGTTCCCTCTCTCTCACTCTCTCACCGACAATCTTCAATTCTGTCGCAGCATTCGACACAAAAACCTTGTTGGTCCCTCTCCCTTTCTCTCCATCTCTCTCTCTTTGTGTGTGTGTGTGTGAGCGGGGTCTTTCTAGTTCGCATTCATATATACACCATCTATAGGTCTCTCTCGCACACTATGTATGATACTCTAGCTAGTCCAAGCTAGATATCTTGGGTGCACTCATCGTACGCACACAAATTCCTTGGCTCTTTGCCCGTAACTCTCTCACGCACCACTATGTCAACTCGGAGCTCTCCCCCCCTCTCAAACTCTCCATCCACCTGGGTCACACATACACATGCATATCTCACTCGCACTCGATAGGACCATCTAAAACTATATCTCTCTCCCTCATTCTCTCTCCATCTCACACGCACACACACACACAATCTCATGCCCAGCTAGCCAAGTATGATGGTCTCTCACTCAATTGTAGGCACACGCAGTTCCCCCTATATGTATATGACTAGCTAATCTTAGTATCCATCACAAACATGTGCATGGTCTATCTCGATTTCTCTCGAGGCATCTTTCTATCGCGCACGCACTCCCTCGATCTCCCACCCATATAGTCCCCTCACGATCTCGAGGGGATCTCTCTATCACAAACACACCCTCTCTCCCTCCCCATGCGTCCATGCCATCCATGTGTCGCTCTCGACCTTTTTTTCCTTGTTGGCAAGACCTCTATTGGACATGTGCTACAGGGGTGTCTCTCTCCGTTGCAAACAATCACACACTAGCTATCTTCGTGTATCTCCTCGCCTCGCTTTTCCATCTCGGAGATGCATGCGTGATATGTTCGCATATGAAACGAAAAAACACACTCTCTCTCTAATTTATCGTTTGTTGCCACTTTCTCTTTAACACACATAATCTTTTTTGCACGCTTACTCATTCTCCTTCACACGCACTTGATCTATCTCGACTGAGGCACTCTCCTCCGTCCATAGCACATAGATTTATTGAAAAGTCAAACATCACAAAGTTTGACCATATACATGGAGAAAAAGAATTACATCTAGTACGGCAAACATATACCATTAGATTCACCATGAGATCTAGTTTTGTATGATGTATCTTTGGTATTGTAGATATAAATAACATTTGCATAAACCTGATCAAAGTTTCCAAAGTTTGACTTCTAAAAAATTTACATCCACTGCATTATCGAGCGAATGGAATATCTCTTTCCCCCTCTCAGCTATCTGACGCACCACTCAGCCTTATCGGGGCTCCTCAATCTCTCTCAAACTTTATTGGTCAGTTTGGTTCGTGACCTGACCCTCATGCCTTGATGGCCGGACTGCCTGGTGTGTATGTGAGATGTAAACTATTTCTGCCTGGCCAGGCTTGTGTGGTGCTGAAGCGTTTGGTTCATGCCTGGGCCAGGCAAAGCATCAACGTTCCATCAATCAATCCATGCATCAATTATTTAATGCTAATATCCATCCATGTTGCTGTTAGCCTCGTGGCCGCATACGACCGTGCACGGCCGAGCATTCAAATCGATCGCTTGGGCGAGGCTACTTGCGTGTCCGGAGTTCAGCCAGGCTAATTAAAGTGCAAGGAACCCAGCCCAGCGGGCTTTCTTTTCACAGGTAGCAACCAAACAAGCGTGCATGAAATCCAGCCACAACCCCAGCCCACGCAAAAGATGCTCACGACGCAAGCCAAACGGCCTTATATCTCCTGGTTCACACATACACATGTCTCGCTCGCGCTATACATATAGACCCATCCAACACTCTCCTCCCTTGTTCTCTCTCCATGTGACACGCACCCCCCTAAGTACCATAATCCCTCACTCCATCATAAGCTCTGTTTGGATCCATGGGTTAGAGTTAGTTTGGGTTAGTTTGGAGTCAACTAACCCAAACAGATCCAAATAGGAGGGTTAGTTTAGGTTAGATGCATCTAACCCATCAAAAAAAACTAACCCATCCAAGAGGTGCTTATTTGGGTTAGTTCTTCTCGGGACCACTAATAAACACTTTTTTCTCTCGCTCTCCCCGCAGCAGATCCCTCCCCACTTCCTCGAAGCTTCTCGTCCTCTCCCTCCCTCCCTCACGCACCGCCTGTGAAGGTGCCTCGCCAGATCCGCTCCCATCTAACCCTGCCATCCAAACACCTCTTTACTTAGAGTTAGTTCAGGGTTAGTTCAGGGTTAGAATCTAACTCTAACCTCTAACTGAGTTATAGTATCCAAACAGGTCCATAGGCGCAAGCACTCCCCCCCTCCTAAGTACGATTATCTCTTACTAGCCATCAGGAACACATGTATTGTCTCATTCCATCCATACGTCTATCTCGATATCTCTCGGGGCATCTTCTATCGCGCACACACCTTGTCACTCGATCTCCCACCCATGTAGTCCCATCACGATCTCCAGGGGATCTCTTTATGACAAACATACAGTCTCTCCTCCCCATGTCTGCATTTTCTCCGTACGTCTCTCTCGACCTCTCTCCCTTGTTTGCTAGACCCCTCTTGGACACGTGCTAGGGGTCTTCCTCTCTCGGTTCCAAACAACACACACTATCTCCTCACCTTGCCTCCGTTGTCAAAGATGCATGTGTGATATGTTTGCATAAGACACGCACGCTTTTTCTCTACTTCTATCGTGTGTTGTCCATGTCTCTTTCACACACGCACACACACTTTTTTCACTCACTCTCTCTCTCTCTCTCTCTCTCTCTCTCTCTCTCTCCCTCGTTAGGGGCTTTGTCACGTCCATAAGCATATGGATGTTTTGAAAAGTCAAACCTCAGAAAAGTTTGACCAGGTATATGTGGAGAAAAACATTCACATCTGGAACGATCATTAGATTCATCACAACATGTACTTACTTCATACTATCATTTATCTTTGGTATTGTAGATACAAGTAATTTCTTTATAAACTTGGTCAAAGTTTCAAAAGTTTGACTTAAAAAATGTTGTAACTACATTATCGAGCGGAGGAGTAACTCTTTCTCTCTCTCTCTGCTATCTCTCACGGGCCTCCCCTCTCACTCGAACTCTCTATACCGACGGATTATCGCTCCACCGTGTTAGCGTATAGCTCAGATATTGTTTAGTTGACGGTCAACCAATCCACATGCTGCATTGTCACTCGTGTTACTGTATCTTGGTGTGCTGCCCCATGTGGCAAAGGGTGAAAATAAGTAAACTAGAGGCCCATCGACACGCGGTGAAGTAAACAAAGTTGAAACCACTGGGTAGCACCCGCACGCTAGTAGATTGAGGCGCGTGAGGACAAACTTCTTGCGCTGAAGGGCGACTTCAAGCACAATTCACCACTATGCGGCGGCATGCACAGAAGGACGCACTCGCGCACACCCAGCACACAACACACACCAGCACACGTGTACACCGGCGTCGCCGCCGGTTAAGATGGACGGCGAGGCAGCCAACAAGAAGAGGCGGCTCGAGCCAAAACTGCATCCGGCGAGCCTGGATTCATTAGCAGCCTCCCCGACGTCATGCTTCTCGTCATCATCGGCCTCCTCCCCACCAAATCTGCCGTGCGGACCGCCCTGCTCTCCCGGCGGTGGCACCCCCTCTGGCGCTGCGTCCCCCTCAACCTCACCGTCGACAACTGCCTCTGCGACGGGGATTGCAAACGCATGGCCGCAGTCTCCAAGATCCTTTCATCGCACCCTGGGCCAGCCAGACGCCTTGACATCCGCATGTTCAGTACCAACTGCAAGGTCCAACCCAAGTTCGATGAGTGGTTCTTATCCCCGGCCCTAGATCAGCTCGAGGATCTCAGCTTTGAAGCTGGACGATGTCGCTCTCTGGCACCGTCCGTGCTCCGCCTCACGCCAATGTTGCGCCGCACCAGCTTCAGCTCCTGCTATCTTCCCCAGATTAATGCCGCTCCCGCCCTTCTTCTCCCTCAACTCAAGCAGCTCGACCTCTTCGACTTTGTCATCTCGAAGAAGGCTATGGAGCACCTGCTCTGCAGCTGTACTGCGCTCGACTACCTTCGTCTTGAGCCGATCCACGGGTTCATTAGCCTCCACATCGCCTCGACGAATCTCCGATGGATTTATGTGTCTTGCTGGCCCCGCAACAAGACATCAATTGGGAAGAGAGCACTCCAGCTGTTCCACGTTATGGTCATTGAGAACGCGCCTTTCCTTGAGAGATTGCTTGTATCGGATCTAGAAGGTCCAACAAAAATCAGGGTCATTGACGCGCCGAAATTGACAGTGTTGGTGTACTCGTCTGCCAAATTCTTCGAACTCTTTATTGGATCCGTAATCGTTGAGGTACAACACTCATCTTCTTCTTCGTCTTCTTGAAATTCACATTTTTAAATTTCTTCTTGATGTATTTACGACTGTCTTCTAGAAAATGATTCCCACAAGCTTGACCCAGTCCATACGCACAGTGAAGATCTTAGCACTAAAATCTATCGGCCCCAATCTGGATCAAGTTGCTTTCCGTGTACGGAGAAGGTACTCATTGAGGTGAAACTTCTTTCCTATAAGTAAACGGTAATCACAACGTAGCTCGATTTTTTTTCGTAATTTTCCCAAATTACGATGACAAGTGTAGTGTTCAAAACTGCATCTACGCACTGCACCGAAAGAAATGTTTTTAGTATTTTTTCTCACGTGATCACCTGCATCGTTTTTATGCTGTACTACTATAGTAGCCTAGGCTAGTCATAGTGGAAAGTAACTTAGACTACTCCAGTAACTCTATGGTTACCCTAAGAGCAAGTACTACCTCCGTCCTGGTTCACTCTTCCAATTTTGTAGTATCAAAATTTGACCATAGATTTAATCGACAAAATGTTAATGCATGTCACTAAGAACTATATTGTTGGATTCAGTATTTGAACATAATTTCAAATGGTGTAATTTTTAGTGACATGCATTGGCATTTTCTTAGGTAAATCTATGGTCAAAATTTTATACTAAATCTGAGTAGTATTCCTCGTCCCAAAATTCTTGTCTTACATTTGTTTAGATACGGATGTATCTAACACTAAAATGTAACTAGATACATCCCTATTTAGAAAAATTTAAGACAAGAATTTTGGGACGGATGGAGTACAAAAGTGGGCTATGTAGGCCAAAACATGTGCCAAATTCACTTGTGATGCATTTGCAATGGATGCCCCTCCATTGCTCACCTGGTGCCCCAATCTGGATCACCTACTTTGCTCCGGTGCCAAATTAACTCATGCAATGAAAAAACACTGCGTGGGAGAGAGAGAGAGAGGACTGTGGCAATAAAAAACACTTGTTTGGGAGAGTGAGAGGCTGGTGTAGTTGGTTCGATTGATTTGTTTAGACATGTGGGTCTGTGTGCACAGCGGTGCCAACTCTCTCACATCGTGAGGGCGGTGCCAAAATCTTCTGATTTGACATCGATGCATATTATGTGGCATACTTTTGCGAAATATGGCATCGGCCACATAGTGGAAGGCAACAAATGCCCAAGCTCTTCACGTCCTCCTAGTTAAATGAGAGGAAACAAAGAGAGAGAGAGAGAGAGAGAGTGAAAAAATATCACTAGCCAGCCAACCCTATCGTATGAGCGAATGATATTGGTACCTCTTGATGACACAACAATCTTATGCAGCCAGCTGCTCTAATATGTTCTCTTGTTTTGCAGATAAAAAAAAGACCCGAAAGTGAAAAATGTGCTGCACTATAACAATCTCATCGAATGCCTTGATCTCCATCTTACGAAAATTGATTTGATCGACTACCGAGGCAGCACATCTGAGATTAAATTGGCGGTGTTCTTTGTTACGGAGGCAAGTGTGCTCAAGGTAATGAGGTTTGGCGTTCTCTGGCGCAACAATGAATGGCGTGCTGATCACCGCAAGCATCTAAGCCTAAATGACAAAGTCTCCAGAAGCTGAATTTGTTTTGAAACATCAAGTGGCCGAGACTCGAAAACTTATTTGCCCATTAGTGACTTGTCGTATGGTGGATTTTAGTTTGTACGGTAATGCTGCATCCACCTAAAGTAACGAAAGTTCTTACGTAAATTCCTAGTAATTCCCTCTTCCTAGGTGCAGCATTACTCCTAACATTTGTAATATTAGTTTGAAACTTGTAATATTGCCGTGTCATATTCATGCGTTTTCAAAATCCTGCGAATCAAACAGGTCCTGAGTTGGTGATGATGTTGTGCCTCCCATCTTTCACCAATAGCCGTCGGATCTAGATCTGACGATACAAACCAAGCTTCTCCATTTTGCAAAAGATGCCGCACTTGTTCCCTATTTACAAACAACTCCTTGTCTCTCACAATCAGCCTTATCTCCTCCCCACCACATCTAGAAGGCCATGGAAAAATCTGGCGTGATGGCGCTGCGGAGCCGTCCACCCCAATCTTTGTGTTCCGTGCAATGCACGGGCATCTACGCACGGAAATTATGTCGAGCGGGCTAGTTGTAAGCAGGCTAGCTCTACAGCCATGATGATAGTGATTGCAGACGGTGAGGCTGACTATGGTATGTCAAACACGGCGCCTATACTCAGGTGTCATCTCCGTGCAGGTCTTGTCACTTCACCGTGAGGAGCAGCGTAATAATTTGACCAGCGGGTAGTACAAAGGCTAGTACTCCTACTACTACATTGGTAGTACTACTACTAGTACTAGTAGCACCACCGTCTGGATTTAGGAGTACTACCACGTCCATCTGGATTTTAGTATTTGACTAGCAATATCTAGTAATGCATGTCACAAAAAATGTACTACTCCCTCTGTAAATAAATACATGGTGTTTTATTCCTATCGGCGTGAGAACTTAATGTTTTTTTTGCTAACTAGAGTACTAATAGGATTACATGCAATGAACTAAACACTGCATTGTCATGTTTGGTAGTCTCAAGTCATTGAAAGCATGCACGTCCCACATCTCTCATTGGTTGATATGTCACAAAATAAGAAACAAGGAGGGAGTTAATGCACCGTGCCTAAGTGTTTTCGGATTATTTGGTTTTCGTAATGTGACTTACACAACATTTTTGTTTACATGCATTAATATTTTATTAGTTAAATCAAAGGTCAAAACTTGGCGTAAAATGCAAAGGGACCAATAAACCATAAACATCAAACTTCTCTCTTTGGCCCCAACTAGAGGTCGGTGAGATGACTATACTGCACCGCATGGAGGGGGACGCAGCTTCATTGACTTCTGACAACTGCCTTTGGGTGAATGACACGTGGGCCCGGGGGTGGCTGGCCCACCTATCATACAGCCAAAGGCAGGTGCGATGAGGGCCGAGGAATAGTACGAAATCCTCGCACCTCGCACGCTAACCAAGGGCAAGAGTGATCACTCGAATGCAAGATCAGTTGACTAGAAGCTAAGCTAGACCCATGGAGGCGATGGCGCGAGCATCGACCGGCTGTGCCGAGATGGTCCACGACGCCGACCTGCGGCTCGAACGAGGAACGTCTCCAGTAGTATTGCTTGAGGCCGCCCGAGGCGAGGGCCGCTGGACGACAACCGTCTCCTTGTTCGACGAGGTCCTCGTCGGTTTCCTCGACAAGTTCACCGTCGTCAAGAAGCTCGCGGACGACTTTGACGTAAGCCTCCAGCCGACGCGCCCAGGCTCTGCGATGCCCGCCACCCTCAACGACCACTATGGTGACAACCTCTTCGACGCACTGGTGGCCCTGCGACTGCCCGCCGTCATGCCAGAGAATGTCCACCTCGAGGTCGCGCTCGCCGCGCAGCGCCTGGCGCAGCAAGACACCATCGACATAATCACCCACATCTACACGCAAATCGTCCACAAGGTCTACTACATGCAAGAGGAGGACGATAGGACATTGGCCTTCCTGGACCGCAGGGCAACCTTGGACGACACTGTTTAGAAGCACGTTGAGCTCGCCGCCAACGCCGCTGCTCCTCACACGTCGGTTGGTGACCCGGCGCACTAGGGCATAAGGATGTCGTTGATGGATCCGTGTGTATTTTTATCTTTCTGTCAAATCCATGTAGTAGTATATGATACTATAGTAATTATCTTACCTTTCGCATCAACTTCATAATTTTCATACATACTCCATGCATGAACGGCGCCAGAACCAAACTCCTCATTACTCTAGGCAAAATCGTTATTTTCTATCTATCGATCGTGCCATGGAGCAGAACCAAATTTTACAAGTTACGAGTTCAAAAGGAAAATCCTGTCATGTTCGCATCGCACCCCCACACGGTTGGTCCGGCACGCCGCTCAAGCGGGAATGCGTGCGGTGTTGCATTTTCACTTACAAGTGGGACCGCAGTTGAGAAAACCGACTATCGGCAAACCCCCATCCCGTCCACCGCGGGATGGCTGAGAAAACAGGAGGGAGAAGAGATGGTTGTAGCATGGACTCCAAGAAAATTGGTGTCGGATGGGACTCGTGTGGGTGGCGTGTGCCGTACTGCTAGACGTGAATGCTAGTTATGGCCCATGCCACCCCACTATATCGAGCCTATATCGAGGTACGTAGAACAAATTTCCTGCAGTCCGTGCTCAGCCCTCCTCTATCTCTCTTCTCAGCCAGCCAGTGACGCCTTGAGCCCATCGTCTGCTTGCTCACATGCGGTCCCACATGTCGCTGAAAACGCATAGCGGACCCAATCGAACCTGCACATCTTTCACCTCGGCGTCTTTGGTGATGAAAAACAAATCCAAGAAAGATCTTCGGTGGCCACTTTTGGAGTTACTCAAGAGTAGTAAGATTCTATTTACAGCTTAACCCAAGATGCACATCTCGTGGCTTCAACTACCACTCTATTTTCTTTCATGACACAACCTGGATGTTGGATGTCCCACGTCGGCAAAGGAGGAAGAACCCGACCAAATCTTGGTTGTGCTCTCGGATTAGACTAGTTGTGCTAACTTAAAATTTTATTGTGTACTCCTCCGTTCCAAAATACTTGACTTCCATTTGTCCAAAATGGATGTACCTATATACTAAAACATGTCTAGATACATATATATTTTGACAAATAGAAGGCATGTATTGTGCAACGGAGGGAGTAGAATGGATGCAAGTTTTTGTATTGGGAAGAAGAGTACATCCATATATTGATAGAGCGCAATTTAGTAGATGTTCTATCACTTTTAGCTAGCACAGAGGCTATAGATGAGATTAGTGCACTTGTTGATACTACTACTTGGTATGCGTGTTGCTACTTAGACGCAGAGAAAAATGGACTGGAGGGAATACTAGAATAGAGGCTAGACATGAGACTAGATGCGAGGAAGCAACGTCTACTTCTTTACACTCGAAGAAGAAAGAAGCACGCAAGATCGAGCCTCCGTAGATCAATAATGAATGCATCGAGAAGGCACTAATCCTACTTATAGGAGTAGTAAAATGTATTCTTGTGGTTCTTGTTTTCTTTGGTCTTGCTTTTCTAGTCAAAATTATCGTTGGAGTTCATGTAAAACGGAGGTCCGTTTGGGGTCGTGTGTTGCAGTTGGCCTTACAAGTGGGACCGCAGTTAAGGAAACTGACTATCGGCAAACCCCCACCTCGCCCGCCGCGCAATGGCCGAGTTAGAGAAATGATGAGGTTGAAGAGATTGCTCTAGCACAGACTCCAAGAAATATGGTGTCAGATGGAAGTCGTGCTGGTGGCGTGTGCCGTACTCCTAGACGTGAATGCTTGTTCTGGCCCATGCCACCCTACTACTCCTACTACTTACTATATAGTACTACTAGTATCGAGGATTCGAGGTGCTGGTTACGTAATACAATATGGCTATAGTAAAAACACCCGCACGACACGCGAAGCATGTGAAACTAGTACAAATAGTGTACTACTCCCTCCGTCTGAAAATACTTGTCGAAGAACGGAGGGAGTACTATTGTTGATTGGCCTCATCCGATAACCTGTTGCAATGCACGTATAATTATTTATTCGGAAAATATTTTTTTGCCTCGTCGCACCACTCACTCACAGAAGCAACTTGAAAGCCATTCATAAATTTAGTAAGTTTATCACAGGCATATCATTTTATTACATACAACAGGTCATCAACCCACATCGACAACTGAGATACATTATAAATACTAAAGTTTTCACCACACAACAAATAACAAGCAATGAAATGAACTTCAACTCAACCATTCCTCAGCGTTGGAAACGCTTGCTTTGAACCACAAGTGATTCTCTGGGACGGGCCATCCATTGTCGATCTGGAGACCAACGCAGGACTGATCATCTAGGCTGAAGCAGCCTACTATATCAGTACCAGGGTAGGGAACCACCCAAATGTTCTAGGTATAGACACAGTTGCTTCTCATAAATGGTAGTAACGTTGTGTCAACAGCAGTTGGATCGCCTTTCACCATCATTGGATAGTTTTGTCCAAGGAAGAGCGAGTTTTCTCCAAGACTATCAATTCTGTACCAGGGAGAAGGAGTTGGCACTAGCACACTAGTATCCATCCCGAATACCATGCAACGGGTGTTGGAATAGGTCCGGAGAGTGCGACCATGGGAGACTACACCTGCTTCCTTAGCATAACATCATCGATGGGCTGTATACACACGAGAAGAGGTGATCCATCGAATTAGTTGCCAGCGCCAAATAGTATATGGGTGCTGCTCGTCCTCATGCTCGTGATCATCACCATCATCATCTCCCCTTGGTTATAAAAATCTTCAAGTATAGGTGGTGGAATGTTCACGGGACCTTGGAAACACAAGAAGAAGGTTAATTAGTAAGGCTGGCCATAGTGGGGGTAACATAAGTAGTATCATGCACTTGGGACTACGCAAAAACATGCTTATGTGGCGGGCAATTAAGGAAGAGAGAGATGGTTATAGTAACATAGGTGAATCTTGTAACATAATAAATGTGATGCTACTACGTGTCATGCATGGCAATAAATGAGACCACCTATGATAATAATCTAAGATACTATGCACTATAGAGGTAGTAACATAAACTAGTAACATATGCATGTTACTAGTCTAAGTTACTCCCACTATGACCAGCCTAAAGGAAACTTGCTAACCCGCATGCATGTGGATGAAACAATTATAATTACGGTGGAAGACAAGCGTGCGAAACAACGAGGATGCCATGCAAAAACAATTGCCACAGTGGTGGAAGCAAACACAAGGCCCTCGTATTGAATTGCATCACAGTACTCATCCGTGTACATAAACTGATTTTTGAGCAATATCCATCCAGTCAAACCACAGATGACGGCAACAAGCTTGTCGAAGATAGCAACAACTTCATAGTTGTTGTAATTCCAAGAGCGGTTGGGAACTCGAGAAATTGCTATCTTCCGTAGAAGACAGTCACCATGATTGTATTTGAACGTGCGTACAATACCGGTGTGCTCAACCTCTGGGCAGTCTGCTGAGATTTTTGGAAGTGGAACCCGGTCACGAGTGTACACATTCACAAGTTCCCACTCGCAGTTGGACCCAATGTAAACAACCCAATCTCCATTTGCGCCTGCCCAAGCCTTGCCCTCAAGCGATGGCATCTTAACATCATATGTATCATTATCAAGCGGCATCAACTTGCACAGGGCGAGGCCTCCGTCATAACGGCGCCAGTCATCAGGGTCATGGCGAAGAAGATAGGGGAGATCAAACCGCTCCTTGACTCTTGGGTTCCTTATAATGATATTATTAGTTGAGTCCAGAATGGGCTTGAACGAACTTGCCATGCTAGCCGAGGTGATGACGTTGCAACGATCAATGAGTTCCTCCACCACGTCATCTTTCAGATCAAGGCAAGAATAACGGGGTCGTTTCCGTCCTGTTCCCTCCATGGAGAAGACGATCGAACAATGGCAGAAGAAAGGGTGAAGGGCTGAAGGAAAATGGAGGAGGGAGAGGAAGAGCGTGCGACAACAGTTCCAAATTGAGAGGTAAAGGTGAAGAGTCGGTGGACAGTTGCCAGTTTGCCACGGTTCACGAAGGGGCGCCCCGGCCTACACGTCGGTTCGGAAATACTCCTACTACTCGCTGTCGTCTCACTGATATGTTGGAACGGGACCACATGTCAATGAAACATGGTGTATAATTTCTCGTGCAAAATGCGATCTGGCCGCGTTGGCCCGAGGTGCCGCGTTAGTCATCGACCTTTATTTTTTTAATGGCGTGTCGTTCAGTTTTGAAGCACGACTAACTGGTACTACTGTACATAGAGAAAATATAAACTACTCGACCACTACTCCACCTCCAGTACTAGTAGTATAAAGAAGATATATAGGCTGGAGCTTGGTAACTTTCTTGCCAAGGGCTGCCCACTTGCTTCTCACACTACCACCCTCTCTCCGGATCTAAAAAGACGGCTCCTCTCTCCTCCTCACGGTGGTCACAGATCCGCGGGGAAGAAAAGGACGTGCAGCGTTGGCCTTTTCGTCGTCGGCGGCGAGTCACGCCTTGACGACAAGGTCGTCCTCTCGGACCTAAGCGCCCACGCTGGATGGCCTCCGTCCCCAAGCTCGCTGCCGTCAGAGTGTGCGGGAGGATGACAACCACGGCGAAGCCACTTCCGCCGACCCTCGTGTATGCTACCTCTTTTGAACCATACCCTTGTTCTATTGCCCCATCTGGCATGTCGTTGCATGTGGATCTTTTTCCACTCCACCATCTTCCCAATTTGCTATCCTCTGCTCTGCTGGCCACGCAGAGCGAAAACCATAATTTGCACTATTAAAGGAAACCCTACTTCATGCAGACTAATGCATATGCGGGTTGAATAAGGAAAGGAAGGGAGGCTGTCTTGTCCAAGAGAGTAGGCATCGAACCGCATCTAGGTTGAAAAGGGGAAAATCAGTAGCTAAGGAACGAGTCTCGTGTCTCTTGGTTGAAGAAGGGTAGAAAGGCATGACAACGCAATAGAGAATGACCAGGTCGATCAGTTTGTTGTCCTCACATAGGAAAATGGTGGCTAAAGAGAACAAAAATGGGACGTAATCCACATATGCTGCCTGAATATTTGTTGCTCTGGGCAACCATACCTCCCTCACCACTCTACGTCCGTGGAGGTACATCGTCTTGGTGCCCTGTCGAATGGGCCTCCCATGCTCTTATTGCCACTTTTTTTGCTGTTAGTATAACGCCGGCAGTCAAGTCAAGCAATGCTACTACTAAAGTGATGCCACATTTAACTAACGCCGCTCTCAGTCTAATGCCACCGATAAATTTAAGCAGTGCCATTTAATGTCACTGGATCATTTCAGGTTTAGCTGTTGATTGTGGATGTATTAAAGATTTTTCAGCTAAGGCATTCTAATGCTGTTGCACAGCCAGTATACCAACGATGAAACTTGTTAATACCTTCAAATTTTTGCACTATTAATGCTTATAGATTACATACCTCACTTTCATGAGATAAGTTAAAATTTTTGTACAGTGTCACCAAAATGCCAAGGTGCTGATGTCATTTTATTTTGGTTAAACTGCATGCATAATTATGAAGACAAGAGGAAAGGTCAAGTGGGCACCTCCTCCTCCGGCTGTTCTCTTGATTAGATTCGATCAAGTTTTTATGTTTGATCGATTATCAAGATTGGGATAGCAATTTTAAGGTCCCCGAGTTGAAATGATATTTACCTTGGAGGTACATGGTTTGCATTTTTTATACTGTCATTAGTTAATAATGCTAGTTACCTTCAGACTTCGTATTTGGTTTAATGCTCATGCACAGCTAGTATACCAATGCTGAAACTTCTTACCTTTACATTTTGTATTGTTAATTCTTATAGAAACCTTCCATTGCTAGAGTTTATTGAAATCTGTTCAAGAAAACCATTGTCTTGCACCTGTAATAAACTAACTACTCTCTTGTTGCACTAGCCACTTTGGATTAGTGTATATTTGTAGTATTCGAATGGTGTTGCATTAGCGTATGGACATAAATAAAGTGTGACAAGCTTTCCCAGATATGTGCTCAAGAAAACTACTACCTATTTTTCTAAATACTAGACGTTTGGGTACTTTAAATTGAACCGCGAAAACGTCTTATATTAAGGAACAGAGGGTGTAGAGTTCACTCAAATTATCACGGTAAAGCTAGTCACACCTTTGTTAAAATTAGTGTTCATTATGTTATCGGAGGAGGTATGTATGTTTGTCTCTAATGCCTCTCTACTACATATCCGACATCATGATGTAATGTTAAGTCATTTCCTTTTGTACAGTGTCACTGAATTGTCAAGGAGGTGATGGCATTTTATTTTAGTAGAACTGCACAAAATTTTCTTAAAAGAAGAGGAAAGGTGAGGAATGGCTCAGTTTTTCAGAAAAAACTATGTATGCCTTCCTGACATCAGCCGTTGTTGCTTTATTTATTCCTTCGAACAGGTGGTTAGAAACAGTCTTGCTACCTTTTCCCATTAAGAAATTGGAATGCTTGTATTTGTGAGTCTATGCTTCAACTAGTGCCACTTTTATAGTAATCACACTTTCAATATCTATGCAAACAGGGATGCTCGATTTTAGTGGAACTGCACAAAAAGTCCAACTGGTTCAACATTAGGAGCATGTTTTTTTCCAAACCTTTATATCCAATTGGTGGCACTATGAGCTGTTCATTATGAAGGTACATGGTTTGCTACTATCTTGCTACTCTTTTGTACTGTCATTAGATAGTAATACTAGTGGTTTGCATGTGAATTTATTGGCAGGGTGGACCTACATTGGAGGTGCAGGACATGATTCAATGATTGGATGCTCAATTTCGGTTGTATCGATTTCACCTCTTCCATCACTGCGAACATGGTGTCGTATATGTTTACTAGTTGCTTGATATTTGTGCAGACAGAGATGTCTGCTCGTTGCTATTTGGCAAACAAACAAAGTGTCCACAATTTTGGTTGAACTGCACAAGAGAATAGTATAGTCACTGCATGCAGTGCCATTTGAAAATAGACACAAAGATTGGATAGTCACTTCATGGACTGCAGAAAAGTAGTACTGTAATATTTACTAGCCAACACTAGGTGCTTCATTGCTTTGGTCTGATTATACAATGGGCATCATTTTCCCTAAGTTAAAGTTTGTATTCCGAAAATAGTCTCGCGGTGTGATCGAGAGAAGACCAAATCATATTGTAGTAGATGTTCCTCCATCATGTGTGGTTCATTCTCATGGTTCCAGCTGTTGGTAAAACCACTTACATTTGCAAGAGGAATTGTAGACTTCACAAACAAATTTGTCTTTCAGTCTGTACTGAATGTTGGCCAAGAGAAGCATCCATGTTAGTAGGAAGAACAGATGTTTTTTCTAGATCTTTGCTTTTGGAGCTACATATTTGTATATGATCTGTGAATCATTGAGATGCATTAACATGTTGATCTTATGTATGGGAATTGTACTAGTTAGTTTTAGTTGCGACGCAAGATCCGAAGTGGCTAATTTTGCTTTTGGAGATACATATTTGTATATGATCTGTGAATCATTGAGATGCATTAACAATTACTTATTTCTGTTCGCTCAGTGTTTATAAGTTACTGATCGATCACTAGCTAGCCTACAAATGCGCTCCTGGCAGTTTTATTTGCGACGCAAGATGCGAAGTGGCAGTTTTTTGAATAAAAATGCCTGCCTCTGAAGAAACTGACAAGCTACACTATTGATCCTACAAGGATAAAAATGCCTACCTCTGAAGAAACTGACAAGCTACACTATCGATCCTACACGGATAAATAGCGGATCACGCACGTACTACCTCCTTTCCGGTTTGCAGGGCTCAATTCAAGAAACGACATACCCGATCCTACACGAATAAATAGCGGATCACGCACGTACTAGTATCTCCTTTCCGGTTTGCAGGGCTTAATTCAAACCTCTCACCAACCAAGGTACTCCCTCCGTCCGGGTTTATTAGTCCCGTGAGCAAAGCAGCAAGACCAAGGCATGGCAATAATTAATGGGATGCAGAAGTTTAAGCCTAATTAATTCCAGTGATTTAAGTGGCTGCATGCATGCCCTCGGCTGCGACTCGTTGCATGCTGCTTCGCGTCTTCGCTGCGGCGATTCGAGTGCTGCATGCAGCCGGCCGTAATTAAGGCAGCTAACGGTGCGAAAAAGATACGCTTTAATTGTTGCGGGCTTTTAAATCCGTGAAATCATTATTGACAAGGAGGAGATGATTCGAGTGCACTCGTTTGACCGCCATGCGGCGTGCGACCCGAGACGGGGCGGGATGGCACGATCATAATTTCAGTTTCCCTAGTTTTCCACGGCAAGTCTGGCGCGCTAAGCCATTATGCATTGACTTCGATGACCGCCACGCTACCTTCCCCCTATAAGTACTGTTTCCCGGCCTTCTCCGGTGCCACCGTGACCCAACTCGCCATATCCTCATAAGACCCCACCGGCCCGACGTCGCTCGCCACGTCCGCCATGCCCCCGCCCGTCCGTGATAGGCGACGCCGGAGGCGGTCACCGCCGGAACTAGCGTTCGGTTTTTCACCGGAAGGTAGACGGAGGGAGGAGGCATTATATCTGTCTTTAGATGGCAATGCGCAGATGGAGGAGTTGTTGGAGCGCGACCGCATGGTGGAGGAGCAGGAGTTGTTGGAGCGCGACCGCCTGGCGGAGGAGCAGCTTTTCGCCGATTTGCGCCGCCAGCGTGACATGGAGCAGCAGCGCACCGACGCTCTGAGTCGCGAGCAGAGTGCCCGCAACTGGGCCGACTACGTGGAGGCCGGCGCCCGGCAAATAGCCCTGGAGGCTGTCGGGCATGCATGCGTTCGCAACGCCGATTTTTACTACCGGCTCGTCAAGTGGGTTTCCGGCAGCCAGCAGCTTGATGGACCACGCCGGCATGGAAAGGGCCAACGCGCGCGAGCAACGCGCCCTATCACACCTCGGGCAAGTCCGAGGCGAGGCACAGGATGCCGGTGTCGGTGTTTAGTGTGTACCACAGATGGCGGCCGGCATCGTCTAGTTAGCTAAGAGTAAGTTAGTACTTGTCTAGTGGGAGTAGATAGTTAACTTGGCTATGATGGTTGTCAACATGGAAGTTCAGTACTCTATATGTGGATCAGACCTGTTACTTTGCTCTGAATGTTGAACTTTCCGTTTGAACGTATGGAATGGGTTGTTATTTTTTTAAATGGGTTGTATTTGTCCCCCACGGGTTTAGAGGCTGACTTGTGGGCCTAGCAAGTTGACACAATCAGGAGATGATTGTACGTTGAGAGGATGATAGTAGGGACCCGCCAAGGTCATGGCAGTACGCAAGCAAGTGCCTCCTTATTTCAAGCCAATAAAAAAATGGCTCCTCCTAGTGGATTTTTGACATCTGGGTCCCATGCCATTGTCAACGTAGCTAATAAACGAGAGAATTACTGTGGCGGCTGACACGAGGACCCAACAGCTCGCCCGATTATTTTGTTTTCGGTTAATTTGATAAATGCCTCAGAAATGCCACTGCAATTTCCAAACTTTGAAAATGCCATTTCATGCCATTTCTAGTGGCATTTTTGAAGTCCGAGTGGCGTTTTCAAAGTTTGCAAACTGCAGTGGCGTTTTCAAAGTTTGCAAAATTGCGTGGCATTTTCAAAGTTTGGAAATTGCGTGGCATTTTATGAATCGCCATAATTGGAGTGGCATTTATCTAATTTGTTTTTGAGACGGAAGCAGGGTGTCAACTGGGCTGTGCGGGACACTCTGGCCTGTCTAGACAGCCTTTTCTTTTATGTTTACCACATACCAACCGACTAGTTTTTTTTTCTTTCTGAAAATGGCTAGCCCAGTTTTTTTGTGATTTGTCAAGTAACTCGCTTTATCAGGCCTGTTGGGCTGCAAATCTTTCAAGACGAGGAGTGCTTCATTCGGCTGGCCGAGAAAATGGCCTATCAGTAATGAGAAATGGGCTGTACATTTTTAAAACACATCAAACCGGCAATTAGTTTCAAATATCTTTTTTTCATTTCGAGATTTTAAATTGCATTGATTTTTATGCATGGAAAATTTATTGGATTTTATATTGATATACATTTATTTTTAAAATCAGTCTGAATGTGACTCAAAATTTCGGGATTAAAAACAGTTCAGACCGCACCGACATATGCAAAATTTCGTATAATTTTTTAACCGTGGCCACAATATGGGCTGTAATGCAATCAAAAATAATATGGGCTCCAAAAAAACCCGTAAGAATTAGCAAATGAGCTATAAACTATTTGAAATAATGGCAGATGGGCTGTATGCTGTTTTCCACAGATTTGAGGCTTTCCACAGATGGCCTGTATACTGTTGGATGTCCATCCAATGGCCGTCGTGCTTCTTCAATCTCTGCTCTTCCTGCTCTAGCCGCTCAAACAAGCGCCAATGGACTGCTCTGCTCCTCCTCCCCGGCCGGCTATGCTGCCGCACAGCCTCACCGCCCCACCGTATCCCATCGCTGGCCTAGCCATCCCTCTACTCACCCACAGTCCCACACTGCTGTTATTCTCCGCGACGCAGCATTTAACTAGTAAACCCTCGTACAGTCATACTCCCCTCCGCGTGGGAAACAACTACCGAGTCTTCCCTGCCTCCGTGTCGTTCCCTTCCTAGGCCTCGCCGTCGTCCACCGCCCTGGTGCTCTCTGCGTGGCGTGGTCAACGTGGTCAATGACCGACATGCATCTGAAGTGGACTATACGTGGAGAGGCTGACAGCTCGGTCCATGGCCGCACGCAAGGAAATGCCTCCTTATTACACGCAATATAATGATTCCTCCACCTGACATCTGGGACCCACCGAAAGGGCCTCTGTATTTCGCGAAAAAAATGTTACCGCCACTGACAGTTCGGACCCACCAGCTATATCTTCGCACGCAAGGAAGTGCCTCCTTATTACGCCCAAAAAAAGAATACTCCCCCTGCTAGCTGGGACCAAGTATAGTGGGCCTACTAAGTTGACGGGGACGAAGGGCTTTGTCAACTTAGTGAATATGCACGATTCTAGCTCGACTGACCGTACGATGTCCATCCAATGGCCGTAGTGCTTCTTCAACCTCTGGTCTTCTTGCTCCAGCCGCCCAAAGCAGCGCCGGTCGTGCCGCCTTCTCCTGCCTCCCGTGGCCGGCTATGCTGCCGCGGAGGCCTCACCGCCCCCATACTACTCCCACCACTGGCCAGGCCATCCCTCCACTCCACTCACCCACACCCCCTGTTATTCTGCGGCGACGGCAGCGCAGCCGAACCAGTGAACCCTCGTACTCCTCTCCGCGTGGGCATCCATTGCCGTGTCTTCCCCGGCTCCGTGTCGTCCCCTTCCTAGGCCTCGCCGTCGTCCACCGCCGTGGTGCTCTCGGCGCGGCGTGGTCAATGTGGTCAACGACTGAATTCCATCGGAAGAATACTGTACGTGTAGAGGCTGACAGCTGGGTCCACGACAGCCGCAAGGAAGTGCCTCCTTATTATACGGGAAATAATTATTCCTCCACCTAACAGCAAGGACCCACCGGACGGGCCACCAGTATTTCGCGAAAAAAATGTTTGCCCCTGACTGCTGGGACCCACCGGACGAGCCACCGTATTTCGCGAAAAAACGTTCCCCCTGCTATCAGCTCGGACCCACTGGAAGTGCCTCCTTATTACGCACAAAAGAATGAATACCCCCTGCTAGCTGGGACCCACCTTGGTGGGAGGCTGACTTGTGGGTCTACTAAGTTGACGGGGACGGAGGGCTTTGTCAACTTAGTCAATATAAACGATTCTAGCTCCAATGACCGTACGATGTCCATCCAACGGCCGTAGTGCTTCTTCAACCTCTGGTCTTCTTGCTCCACTACGCCCAAAGCAGCGCCCGGTCGTGCCGCATGCTCCCGCCTTCCGTGGCCGGATGTGCTGCCGCGGAGGCCTCACTGCCCCCTACTATTCCCACCGCTGGCCAGGCCCTGCGGCGACGGCAGCCTCACACCATAGTCGAACCAGTGAACCCTCGTACTCCTCTCTGCGCGGGCTTCCACTGCCGCGTCTTCCTCGGCTCCCCGTCGTCCCCTTCCTAGGCCTCGCAGTCGTCCACCGCCCTAGTGCTCTTGGTGTCGCGTGGTCAACGTGGTCAAGGAACGACTTCCATCGGACATGGACTGTATGTGGAGAGGCTGACAGCTGGGTCCACGGCTGTAGCAAGGAAGTTCCTCCTTATTACGCGAAAAATAATTATTCCTCCACCTGACAGCGGGGACCCACCGGACGGGCCACCATATTTCGCGAAAAAACGTTTCCTCCCTGACTGCTGGGACCCACCAGCTACACCTTCGCACGCAAGGAAGTGTGTCCGCAAAAAAAGCGATTCGCCCCACATCACTGGGACCCACCAGCTACATCTTCGCACGCAAGGAAGTGCGTCCGCAAAAACGATTCGCCCCGACTCACGGGACCCACCAGCTACATCTTCGCACGCAAGGAAGTGCGTCCGGAAAAAAAAACGATTCGGCCCCCTGACTGCTGGGACCCACCAGCTACATCTTCGCACGCAAGGAAGTGCATCCGGGCAAAAAACAAAACGATTCGCCCCCCGACTGCTGGGACCCACGAGCTACATCTTCGCAGGAAAGGAAGTGCCTGACAGTCGGGACCCACTTGGTCAAAGCGTACGTAGCGTTTTCATTCTGGTCACGAACGTGTATGTACATACTGGTCAATGTAGAGGCGTGCACGTGTCGTAGTAGAGGCGCGCACGTAGCATGTACACGTACGTACAACGGCGAGGGTGCAAGAAAGGAAATAAGGCCACATACGTACATACGGGCAGGGTCTCGAACGGCTACTCGCGCATACGTACATGGCTGGGTCGGAACAGAGAAACAGCGTCGTAGTCGTGTTCATGGGGAGCCAACCGGCTGGGTCAAAACGAAATGCGTGGTCGTGTTCATCGGGAGGGCTTGGACGGAACAGGCGATGTAAACGAGGCCTGGCGTACCGCACGACAGAGGAAACGGCCTTGTGTTCGACCGGCCACGTTCGAAACGGGATCCTGTTGATCGGGAGGGGTCTGGCGTACCACAAAACAGAGGAAACGGACCCCCTACGGTCGAGACGGGGGTCCTGTTGATAGGGAGGGGTGTGGCGTACCGCAAAACGGAGGAAACGGACCTCCTATGGTCGAAACGGGGGTCCTGTTGATCGGGAGGGGTGTGGCGTACCGCAAACCGGACGAAACGGACTTGTGTTGGAGCGTTACGGTCGAAACGGGGGTCATGTTCATCGGAAGGGGTGTGGCGTACCGCAAAACGGGACTCCACGGGATACTGTTCATCTCCACCAACGACCTCCTCCAGCCTCCACGGGCTACCGTCGACCTCCTCCAGCCTCCACGGGCTCCTGTTCATCCACCCTCCACCGCGCGCTACTCCACCGGCTACTGTTCAACAACCCCTCCACGGGCACCCCTCCACCGTCTACTATTCATCCAGCTCTCCACACCACGGGGTCCTGTTCAACCACCCCTCCACGGGCACCCCTCCACCGTCTACTGTTCATTCAGCCCTCCACACCACGGGGTCCTGTTCATCCAGAGGCAACGCCATCACTCACTGTTCATCCAAATCCCCCATAGCCTCACTGTTCATCTAATCGATCGGCTTGATTAGCAGCAGAGTGAAGAATCGCTCGATCGGGTTCGATTAACAGCCATCGATCGATCACGGGTTCGATAGAACGCGAGCCTGCAAAGGCAATCGCTCGGGTTTAGTTAGAGGCCCACGCCTCGCTCGGGTTCGATTAGAGCCAACGCCTTGCACACACAGCGTGCGTGTGTCACGAAAAACGCGCGCATCGCTTTCGGCCCCGACCTCCCACCGTAACCGGCAAATCCCCAAAATTTTCCTCCCCCTCACTTCTACCACATTTCTTTCCGTCATGGACGGCCCAAAGAATGTCATGCAGCTGCCTCTCCGGCCCATGTCATAGAAGTAGGAGCCCACTACATCTATGATGATACCGGGTTTTGTCACAATTATCGTCATAGAAGTGTCATATGTATGACAGAATTTTTTTTTCGTTCGGCCCAAAATCTCACGGATGTGTCTTTTTTTGTAGTGCGAGAAGGGATTGACAACCCCTTTATCGCGTTGGTTACAAGGTTCTTGATTGTTTGTGCAGGTACTAGGCGATTTGCATGTAGTATCATACTGGATCGATACCTTGGTTCTCAAAAACTGAGGGAAATAGTTACGCTACGTTGTTGCATCACCCTTTCCTCTTCAAGGGAAAACCAACGCATGCTCAAGAGGTAGCACATAGTGATAAAGTAAAGCAATTACATGGCATTTGCATTTCATACAATAAAGCGGCAACCATAAGGCTCCTGCGAGTTGCCGATAACTTTTACAAAACATGATCATCTCATACAACAATTTATATCTCATCACGTCTTGACCATATCACATCACAACATGCCCTGCAAAAACAAGTTAGACGTCCTCTACTTTGTTGTTGCAAGTTTTACGTGGCTGCTACGGGCTTCTAGCAAGAACCGTTCTTACCTACGCATCAAAACCACAACGATTTTTCGTCAAGTGTGTTGTTTTAACCTTCAACAAGGACCGGCCATAGTAAAACTCGATTCAACTAAAGTTGGAGAAACAGACACCCGCCAGCCACCTGTGTGCGAAGCACGTCCGTAGAATCAGTCTCATGAACGCGGTCATGTAATGTCGGTTCGGGCCGCTTCATCCAACAATACCGCCGAATGACTATTATCACCCACTACTCTTTGTGTTCTACTCGTGCATATAACATCTACGCATAGACCTAGCTCTGATACCACTGTGGGGAATGCAATATTTTAAATTTTTTACCTATGATCACGCAAGATCTATCTAGGAGATGCATAGCAACGAGACGGGAGAGTGTGTCCACGTACCCTCGTAGACCAAAAGCGGAAGTGTTTAGTAACACGGTTGATGTAGTCGAACGTCTTCACGATCCAACCGATCCAAGTACCGAACGTACGGCACCTCCGTGTTCAGCACACGTTCAGCACGATGATGTCCCTCGAGTTCTTGATCCAGTTTAGGACGAGGGAGAGTTCCGTCAGCATGACGGTGATGATGATGTTACCGGCGCATGGCTTCGCCTAAGCACTACGACGATATGACCGAGGTGTTGAACTATGGAGGGGGGCACCACACACGGCTAAGAGATTGTCTGTTGTGCTATTGGGGTGCCCCCTGGCCACGTATATAAAGGAGGGAGGAAGAGAGGAGGCCTGCCAGGTTGCGCGCGCTAGGGGGAGTCCTACTTTGAATCCTAGTCCAAGTAGGATCCCCCCTTTTCCTCTCTTCCACCGGAGGGAAAGGAAGGAGGGGAGAAGGAGAAGGAAGGAGGGGGCCACGCCCCCACCCCTAGTCCAATTCGGTTTGGGAAAGGGGGAGGCGCGCGCCACCTCATGGCCCTTCTTCCCTCTCTCCACTGAAGCCCACTAAGGCCCATTAACTTCCCCGGGGGTTCCGGTAACCCCTCAGTGCTCCGGAAAAATACCCGGATCAGTTGGAACCATTCTGATGTCCGAA
Organism: Aegilops longissima; assembly: GCA_021605205.1. Lineage (NCBI taxonomy): Eukaryota > Viridiplantae > Streptophyta > Magnoliopsida > Poales > Poaceae > Aegilops > Aegilops longissima. The sequence goes on along the minus strand of CM038678.1, from coordinate 144,918,180 downwards.
TATCACCTTCCAATATATGAATCTTTACCTCTCGACCATTTCGAGAATCCTCGTCATGTCCGTGATCTCATCTGTGACTCTGATACGTCTCCAACGTACCTATAATTTTTGATTGCTCCATGCTATTTTATCTACTGTTTTGGGCAATATTGGGCTTCATTTTCCACTTTTATAATATTTTTGGGACTAACATATTAACCGGAGGCCCAGCCCAGATTTGCTGTTTTATGCCTATTTCAGTGTTTCGAAGAAAAGGAATATCAAACGAAGTCGAAACGGAACGAAATCAACTGGAGAAGTTATTTTTGGAAGGAAACCTACCAGATGGGCTTGGAGTGCACGTCATGGAAGAAGGGAGGTGCCCACGAGGGTGGGGGGCGCACCCACCCCCCTAGAGCGCGCCCCCTGCCTCGTGGCCCCCCCTTCGGTCCACCGACGTACTCCTTTCACCCATATATACCCACATATCCTAAAACTTCCAGAACAGAGATTAGATCAGGAGTTCCGCCGCCGCAAAACCTCCAGAGCCACCAAAAACCAATCGGGACCATGTTCCGGCACCCTGCCGGAGGGGGGAACCCTCATCGGTGGCCATCTTCATCATCCCGACGCTCTCCATGACGAGGAGGGAGTAGTTCACCCTCGAGGCTGAGGGTATGTACCAGTAGCTATGTGTTTGATCTCTCTCTCTCTCTCTCTCTCTCTCTCTCTCTCTCTCTCTCGTGTTCTTGATTTGCACGATCTTGATGTATCGCGAGCTTTGCTATTATAGTTGGATCTCATGTTTCTTCTCCCCCTCTTGGCTCTTGTAATGGATTGAGTTTTCCCCTTGAAGTTATCTTATCGGATTGAGTCTTTAAATATTTGAGAACACTTGATGTATGTCTTGCTGTGGGTATCTGTGGTGACAATAGGATATCACATGATTCACTTGATGTATGTTTTGGTGATCAACTTGCGGGTTCTGCCCATGAACCTATGCATAGGGGTTGGCACACGTTTTCGTCGTGATTCTCCGGTAGAAACTTTGGGGCACTCTTTGAGGTTCTATGTGTTGGTTGAATAGATGAATTGAGATTGTGTGATGCATATCATATAATCATGCCCACGGATACTTGAGGTGACATTGGAGTATCTAGGTGACATTAGGGTTTTGGTTGATTTGTATCTTAAGGTGTTATTCTAGTACGAACTCTAGGGCTGTTTGTGACACTTATAGGAATAGCCCAACAGATTGATTGGAAAGAATAACTTTGAGGTGGTTTCATACCCTACCATAATCTCTTCGTTTGTTCTCCGCTATTAGTGACTTTGGAGTGACTCTTTGTTGCATGTTGAGGGATAGTTATATGATCCAATTATGTTATTATTGTTGAGAGAACTTGCACTAGTTAAAGTATGAACCCTAGTCCTTGTTTCCTAGCATTTCAATACCGTTTACGCTCACTTTTACCACTTGTTACCTTGCTGTTTTTATATTTTCAGATTACAAAAACTTATATCTACCATCCATATTGCACTTGTATCACCATCTCTTCGCCGAACTAGTGCACCTATACAATTTACCATTGTATTGGGTCTGTTGGGGACACAAGAGACTCTTTGTTATTTGGTTGCAGGGTTGCTTGAGAGAGACCATCTTCATCCTACGCCTCCCATGGATTGATAAACCTTAGGTCTTCCACTTGAGGGAAATTTGCTACTATCCTACAAACATGTGCACTTGCAGGCCCAACAATGTCTACAAGAAGAAGGTTGTGTAGTAGACGTCAGACTCCGAACAAACTTCAGTCATCAAATCACATAACTCATACTACAAATCGTCATCGAACGTTAAGCGTTCGGACCCTACGGGTTCGAGAACTATGTAGACATTACCGAGACACTTCTCCGGTCAATAACCAATAGCGGAACCTGGATGCTCATATAGGCTCCTACATGTTCTACGGAGATATTTATCGGTCAACCCGCATAACAACATACGTTATTCCCTTTGTCCTTGGTATGTTACTTGCCCGAGAGTCGATCATCGGTATCATCATACCTAGTTCAATCTCGTTACCGGTAAGTCTCTTTACTCGTTTCATAATGCATCATCCCGTAACTAACTCATTAGTCACATTGCTTGCAAGGCTTATAGTGATGTGCATTATCAAGAGGGGCCAGAGATACCTCTCCGATACACGGAGTGACAAACCCTAATCTTGATCTATGCCAACTCAACAAACACCATCGGAGACACCTGTAGAGCATCTTTATAATCACCCAGTTACGTTGTGACGTTTGATAGCGCACAAAGTGTTCCTCCTGTATTCGGGAGTTGCATAATCTCATAGTCAGAGGAATATGTATAAGTCATGAAGAAAGCAATAGCAATAAAACTAACTGATCATTATGCTAAGCTAACTGACGGGTCTTGTCCATCACATCATTCTCTAATGATGTGATCTCGTTCATCAAATGACAACACATGTCTATGGTTAGGAAACTTAACCATCTTTGATTAACGAGCTAGTCAAGTAGAGGCATACTAGGGACACTCTGTTTGTATATGTATTCACACATGTACTAAGTTTCCGGTTAATACAATTCTAGCATGATTAATAAAAATTTATCCTGATATAAAGGAAATATAAATGACAACTTTATTATTGCCTCTAGGGCATATTTCCTTCATGATGCATTACGGAACGAGTAAAGAGACTTGCTGATAACGAGATTGAACTAGGTATGAAGATACCGATGATCGAATCTCGGGCAAGTAACACACCGATGACAAAGGGAATGACATATGTTGTCATTGCGGTTTGACCGATAAAGATCTCCGTAGAATATGCAGGAACTAATATGAGCATCCAGGTTCCGCTATTGGTTATTGATCGGAGATGTGTCTTGGTCATGTCTACATAGTTCTCGAACCCGTAGGATCCGCACGCTTAACATTTGATGACGATTTGTATTATGAGTTATGTCTTTTGGTGACTGAAGTTTGTTCGGAGTCCTGGATGAGATCACGGACATGACGAGGTGTCCCGAAATGGTCGCGAGGTAAAGATTGATATATTGGACGAAGGTATTCGAACACCGGAATGGTTTCAGGACGTTTCAGATATTTACCGGAGTACCGAGGGGTTACCAGAACCCCCCGGGGAAGTATTGGGCCTACATGGGCCATAGGGGAGAGAAGAGGCAGCCCACAAGGGGTGGCCACGCCCCCCCCTCCATGGGGAGTCCGAATAGGACTAGGGGAGGGGGTGGCGCACCCTTTCCTTCTCCTCCTCCCTCTCCTTCCCCTTTCCGCCTCCGTAAGAAAGGAAGGGGAGCGAATAGGACTTGGAGTCCTATTCGGTTTCCCCCCATGGCGCGCCCCCTAAACCGTCGGCCTCCTTCCCTCGTGCTTTATATACGGGGGCAGGGGCACCCCAAAGTACATCAATTGTTCTTAGCCGTGTGCGGTGTCCCCCTCCACAGTTTACTCCTCTGGTCATATCGTCGTAGTGCTTAGGCGAAGCCCTGCGTGGATCACATCACCATCACCGTCACCACACCGTCGTGCTGACAAAACTCTCCCTCGACACTTTGCTGGATCAAGAGTTCGAGGGACGTCATCGAGCTGAACGTGTGTGATGTCCACTACGCAACTTTATTCTTGTTGGCACATGTTGGGCCTCCAAGCGCAGAGTTTGGTAGGACAGTAGCAATTTTCCCTCAAGTGGATGACCTAAGGTTTATCAATCCGTGAGATGTGTAGGATGAAGACGGTCTCTCTCAAATGAGCCTGCAACCAAATACAAGAAATCTCTTGTGTCCCCAACACACCCAATACAGTGGTAAATTGTATAGGTGCACTAGTTCGGCGAAAAGATGGTGATAAAAGTGTAATACGGATGGTAAAAATATATATTTATAATATGAATAAATGAAAACAACAAGGTAGCAGATAGTAAACGGGCACACAAATGGTATTGCAATGCTTGAAAATGAGGAGTAGGGTCCGTACTTTCACTAGTGCAACCTCTCAACAATGCTAATATAATTGGATCATATAACTGTCCCTCAAAGTGCGATGAAGAATCTGTAACATCCCAAATTTACAATTTGGAATGTTATACATAGGTCGTCATATGCATATCATATTTTATTTGCATTTTGGTAGTGATCCTAAAAATCCTAAGCAACTCAAGGACCCACGGAGAGAGTTGGGGATTTCACGATTTTCCTATTTGAGTTTTCTCAAATATTGAAACGGGGATCATTTGGGTTTTAATTATTTTTCTCTCCAAAATATTTCAAATTTAAATATATGAGAGGAGATAATATGACTTCTCCAAAATAAATGAAATATTAGAGGAAAACTGCTAAAACTCAAATAAATAATTTTATTTGGATTTTTTTGCTATTTTATTTGAATTAGGAAAAAATATGCATTTTCCAAAATTGCATTTTTAGGCCAAGAAAATGTTCACTTTGTTCTAAATATTTTATTTAGATGGCGAAAATTTGTTTTGGCATTTTTAGATTTTTACTTTTATTTATTTAGGATTTTTCTCAGCAGAATATGTTTAAAAAAACTTGGCCTCGATCGGGCCCACGGCCCAGCCAGTTTCCAATGGCCGGGCCACCGCCCAAGACTGTCACACCGCTCCGACTCGGGACAGAGTCTCGAGCGCTGCCGCCGCCGCCATGGACGTGTCCGTCCCCTTCCCAAGCACCTCGCCTCCTCGGGCCTTTAAATACTGCCACGCCCCCCACCACCACCCCCGAGCAGCCGCCATGAGCTCCTCTCTGCGCCGCCGCCGCGCCGCTCGCCGCTGCTGCCGCCTAGCGCCGCCGCCGCATCCCGCTGCCGCGCCGCCGCCTAGTCCTGCCGGAATTGATCCGCCGGATCCGACGCCATTTTTTCTTCCGGTTAGGTAAAAACCGATCGGTTTTTTTAAAACCCTATATGCGTTTTTTTAGATCGGTTTTTATTCGGTTCTTGTTGGTTTATTTTATTTAGCGGATGTTCGTCCGTTAGTTCGTTTTAACGAACGTTGTTCGCCGGTTAGGTTCAGACAGCGAACGTTCGTTCGTTAGTCTTTCCTTTTTATTTCTTTTTTTCTGCTAGGGACCTATCCGCGATTATTTTTACCACAGATTAGCCCCTGATCTTCAAACCCTCGCTGTTTATAAACCGTTTGTCCAAATCCAGTGAAACCAACGCCAAAATCTTCGTCTCGAACCCCTCTTTCTGTTTAAACAACTTGAACAAGGTTTTGAAAAATTTAAAATTTGGTTTCAAGCAGATTTGAATTCGAAGTTCTTTTGACCATAGTTTCAGTTCCGTAGCTCCGATTCGATTGTTTCTTTTTGCAAATCGAATCTCTTTAGTTGAGCTTTCAGATTCAATCTTCTTATTTGAGTTTTACCCGTGCATCTTTGCTTGATTGCTTATGTATGCTATTGTTTGTTTGCGATAGAATTCCCGGAGTGCGAAGCGCACTACCACGAGTCTCTAGGGTTTGCGGATCGTCAGCAAGGCAAGTAACACATTGATCATAATCTTTTCATACCCAGTTTTTATGCACTAGTTACAATCCTCAAACATTGCATGAGTAGGATCTCTTAACATGTGGGTTTGGGAAGTAGATGATGAGGTAGAACCTATTACCTGTTTTATTATCAAACCCTTGGGAGTTACATCTACGTTATGCTTATATTGTCGTGCTATGCTCGTAGACGTGGATTGGGTTTGAGTGTAATCCATGACAGATGTGAGATTGATACTTAATGGTTAACTTAAGGTGGCTACTTAAATACACATCTGGGTGGATTGATTGTCAGGGCACCTGGAGAATCCAGTGTTGTCCTAGGATATCCCGGAGTACCTGTGTGATCATCCTATGGTTCGTCACCCATGCTCAAAGGGATCATAAGATTATTCATGCTAGAAACTTCCGTGTGCAGCCGCAAGCTATTATGGGCTCTAGCATAGTTGAGTGTGTTGCATGACCTCTTTCAGTGGTGGGCTAGCACATGTAGGGGAAAGTAGGTGTAACTGTCCACCCAAAGTAAAGAGTTAATGTTTCTGAAAGACTATGTATCGGTCATCCGTTTCTCAAACATCATGTAGTGCGAGAAATCCAACGGAGGAGATCGAGTCTTATGGGGAAAAGTGTGCAAACCTCTGCAGAGTGTACAAACTAATCATGGTTACCCGTGTCCCCGGTTATGGACATTTTGAGTATCTGGTACTTGAATTATTGATTTGATCTCATCACTCTAAATTAATTTTTTAGGAAGTTAATTACTTTTAATTGGGATTGAGTTGGAGGAACCTTCTCAATGTTTCAACCACCATGATAGTTAAATAAAATATATTCCTTTGTTGTAGGGAAAAATTGGCTTTTCGCAAAACAATATAACCATAGAGGCTCCACCAGCCATATATGCATATAGTGATAGAATTTACTCTGTTATTTGCTCTACTGTGTTATATTGCCAGCATATTCCATGTGCTGACCCATTTTCGGGCTGCAACATATCATGTTGCACACTTTTCGGACGAAGAGTAAGGTGCGCTAGGTCATATGTCGTGCACTCAGCTATGCCGTTGGAGTTGATGGACTCGCTTTATTTTCCAAGCCTTCCGCTGTTATCTTACTTAGATGGCCTTAAGCTATATTTATTGTAATAAGTTCTCTTTTGGGACATTCGATGTAATAAGTGTGTGATTGCTACTCTATTATAAATCCATTCGAGTACTGTGTGTGTCAGCATTACCGATCCAGGGATGACACTGAAGCATAGAGACTTGACCGTCTGAGGTCGGGTCGCTACAAGATGGTATCAGAGCACACGCTGAATGTAGGACACGACCACTAAGATGAGCCATAGGTCACTCTTCTCTACTCATTTTTGACTCCTCTCCATTTTCTACTCTTTAGGATGGCGTACTCAAGGAACAAGTTTGCACAACCGGATGAAGACACACCCTTTGGATGACACTTGAAGGAAGTCACTAGGTACCTGAACATCGGAATACCAAGCTTCACCGGGACCTACACCGCCACTTTACCACAATAAGAGCGTTGGATGATTCGAGTTCAAGTTCCAGGAAGGACATTCACGCCAGTTACTGAGCCCATAGAGTTTTCCTTTGATGCACCAACCTGGAGTTTAGGTAAAAGCGTGGCAGCCCACATCGCCATGGGACGCACTGGCGAAGTATATCACAAGGATCTTAAGGACACTATCTACCAGATATGTGGGCGCCGAGATGAGCAATGGGAGATGATCAGCACCAGGAGGGACAGGTCCATTGCAGCTTTCATCCAAGAGTTAAACCAACAGATTCGTCGATTGGAGAACCAGATGTGCGCAAGCATGATGGATTTGAAGAAGGCAATGACCAGGAACATGGAGCTAGAAGAGGAACTCAAGTCTACACGCGATAAATACGATGAGGAAATCACAATACTTGTGGAGAAGAATGACGACCTCATAAGGAAGCTAGGAGTATTCATGGGAGACCCCGCGCCAGGAGAAGAAGACGATGAACCCAAGGAAATTTGTTCTAAAGACTGCATCATCATCGATGAGACCAACTCCGACCCTGATGGTAGTGATGATGATTATGAAGACGAAGCTGGAGCGGGTATCATGGAGTCTTCCACCGATAAAAATTTCTAGATGACCACCATATGATTAGTAGTATTCCCCCATGTATATAGTAGAAGTCCACCGAGCACTTTTGTAACGATAGTTCTAGACCGATTGTATGCCCTTGCTTGAATTGATTTGGTGCGATATGATTGTGTTTGTCTCATGTGCATATGGGTAGTGCTTCCTCACTAGACCACATTCTATTCTAATCTCTCCCCTCTAAACCCAACAGATGCCTTCGAGACGTGACCACGGATTTGTCTTCCCACCGGAGCTCACTCAGTTAATACAACAGCAGAATGCCTTGATGCAGCTACTAGTTCAGAACCAAGGCAACGACAACAACAACCCACCGCCACCACCTCCAGTTGACAACTTAGCCTGTTTTTTGAGGTTGCAGCCGCTGGTGTTTTCCAGTAGTACCGAGCCAATAATTGCTGATGATTGGCTACGCAGGATTGGAAGGGAGTTGACCACCACAGGTTGCACAGATGCAGAGAAGGTGTTTTAGCCGCGCGTCAATTGGATGGACCTGCAGCCTCATGGTGGGAGAATTACACAACCACTATCCCTATAGCCAATATCACTTGGGATCAGTTTTAGCAAGCATTCCGCACTGCACATGTCTCAACTGGAGCTCTGAGCATGAAGAAGCATGAGTTTCGCCACTTACGCCAAGGAAACCATACTGTGGGGCAGTACGTGGATGAGTTCAGTAAGTTAGCTTGCTATGCCCAGATGATGTGGCCACAGATGCCGCGAAGCAGGAGAAGTTTATGGAAGGGTTGAATGATGAGTTGAGCATGCAGTTGATGGTAGCGACATTCACTAACTACCAGGAGTTGCTAGACAGGGCTCTTATGATTGAAGGGAAGCAGCAGCAAATTGAGAGCCGCAAGAGGAAGTATGGACAAGGGAAGTACAATTCAGGAACTCAGCAGAAGCCTCGCTTCACTCCGAACTCGGGAGGATTTACCCATAACCATGGAGGCCACACCCACAATGGAGGAAATTCACACAACCACAGTGGCCCTAAGAATGAAAACAGGAATGGAGCAGGCAACAATCAGAACCGTTCTAACCCCTCTACACCCGCCAAGAAGGATCTAAGTCACATTACTTGTTTCAAGTGCGGGAAGACTGGACACTACACCACCGAGTGTTCTGAAGCAAAGAATGGTAATGGCAATGGAAGCTCTCGGAAGAATCCCAACCCTTTCAACAGGGGAAAAGTGAACCACGTGAACGCGGAGGAGGTTGAAGAGCAGCCAGATGCAGTTATCGGTATGATTTTGGTTAAGTCATTTACTGCAATCGTTCTTTTTGGTACTGGTGCATCACATTCATACATTTCAAGGGGATTTGTGGATAAGTATAAGTTGCCCACCAAAGTTCTTAGAACACCTATGTTAGTAAGCTCGCCAGGAGCGGACTATATGGCAAGCCAAGGATGTTTTCGGATGCCATTGACCATAGGTAGGCATGTTTTCCCCTCAGACTTGATAATTTTGGAGTGACAATGATTGGATGTGATACTAGACATGGACTGGCTATCGATGTATGGGGGAAACATCGATTGCGCCAGTAAGTCAGATTTACTCACTACATCGGAGGGAAAAAGGATCAAGTAAGTTTCCAGGCATGCGCCAAGGGGAACCCAAGTAAATTCCCTCTCAGGTGTTGTTCAGGAGGAAGTGCCTATTGTGAAGGATTACCCAGATGTATTTCCAGAGGAGTTACCAGGCATGCCACCAGATCGAGACATTGAGTTTTTGATTGAGCTATTGCCAGGCACCGGACCGATATCAAAGAGACCATACCGGATGCCCGCAAATAATCTAGGGGAGATTAAGAAGCAGAGTAAGGGGTTATTGGAGAAAGGATACATTCGACGAAGTTCATCACCATGGGGAGCCCTAGTGCTCTTGGTTGAGAAGAAGGATGGATCGTTACGTATGGTCGTTGATTATCGTGATTTGAATGAAGTGACGATCAAGAACAAGTACCCACTGCCGATGATCAATGATTTGTTTGACCAGTTGCAAGGAGCTAAAGTATTCTCCTAGATCGATCAAGATCAGGCTACCACCAGCTGAAGATTCGAGAACAGGATATACCTAAGACAATTTTCACCATAAGGTACATGCTATATGAGTATACGGTTATGTCATTTAGATTGACTAACGCCCCTGCCTATTTCATGAGTGTGATGAATAAGGTGTTCGTGGAGTTCTTAGATAAGTTTGTCGTGGTGTTCATTGATGATATCTTTGTATACTCGAAGAATGAAGAGGAACACAAGGAGCATTTGCGCTTAGTTCTCGAGAAGCTCAGGGAACATCAGTTGTATGCCAAGTTCAGCAAATATGAGTTTTGGTTGAAGGAAGTAGGGTTAGTCGTGTCCCCGGTTTGGACATCTTGGGTATCTGGTACTTGAATTATTGATTTGATCTCATCACTCTAAATTAATTTGTTGGGAAGTTAATTACTTTTAATTGGGATTGAGTTGGAGGAACCTTCTTAATGTTTCAACCATGATAGTTAAATAAAATATATTCCTTTGTTGTAGGGAAAATTTGGCTTTTCGCAAAACAATATAACCATAGAGCCTCCACCAGCCATGTATGCATATAGTGATAGCATTTACTCTGTTGTTTGCTCTACTGTGTTATATTGCCAGCATATTCCATGTGCTAACCCGTTTTCGGGCTGCAACATATCATGTTGCAGACTTTTCAGACGAAGAGTAAGGTGTGCTAGGTCATTTGTCGTGCACTCAGCTATGCCGTTGGAGTTGATGGACTCGCTTTATCTTCCAAGCCTTCCGCTGTTATCTTACTTAGATGGCCTTAATCTATATTTATTGTAATAAGTTCTCTTTTGAGATATTCGATGTAATAAGTGGTGATTGCTACTCTGTTACAAATCCATTCGAGTATTGTGTGTGTCAGCATTACCGATCCAGGGATGACACTGAAGCAGAGAGGCTTGACCGTATGAGGTCGGGTCGCTAGAGAATCACTGCAAAGTTCCTATCTCATGGAGAACATAAGAATAAATTGTTTGTAGGGTACGAAACCACCTCAAAGCTATTCTTTCCTTTTGATCTATTCAAGAGTTCGTACTACTATAACACAAAGCTATTCTTTCTGTTCAATCTATCCTAGAGTTCGTACTAAAATAACACCAAAGCAAATTCATATTCATAATACTCAGTCCAACACAAAGAACTTCAAAAGAGTTCCCCAAGATTTCTATCGGAGAAACAAAGACAAGAACGTGCATCAACCCCTATGCATAGAATACCCCAATGTCACATCTGGAATCCGCGAGTTGAGTGCCAAAACATATATCAAGTTAATCAATATGATACCCCATTGTCAGTGTGAGTATTCAATTGCAAGACATATATCAAGTGTTCTCAAATCCATAAAAGTCCGGTAACAACAAAATCTCAAAGGGAAAAACTCAATTCATCACAACAAGATATAGAGGGGAAAACACCATATGATCCAACTATATTAACAAAGCCCGTGATACATCAAGATCGTGACATCTCAAGAACACGAGAGTGAGATTAAACACATAGCTACTGGTACAAACCCTCAGCCCCGAGGGTGGACTACTCCCTCCTCATCGTGATGGCCGTCGGGATGATGAAGATGACCACCGGAGATGATTCCCCCCTTTGACAGGGTGCCGGAACGGGGTCTAGATTGGTTTTCAGTGGCTGCAGAGGCCTGCGACGGCGGAACTTCTGATCTTGGTTTATTTCTGATGGTTTCTCTATTTGTAGGATTTGTTGGCGTTGGTTTCACGCTAAGATGGGCCTCGAGGTGAGCACAACCCACCGGGGCACAGACAAGGGCCCAGACGCGCCCCGGTGTCTTGTGCCCTACTCCTTCACCTTCTGGTCCTTCCACGAAGCTTTGGGGGTCTCTTTTGTTCGAAAAAAATCGTCAAAAAGTTTCAGCTCATTTGAAGAATTTTCATTTTTGCACAAAAAACAACACCACGGTAGTTCTGCTGAAAACAGCGTCAGTCCGGGTAGTTCCATGCAAATCATACCAAAACCATATAAAATTGTTGTAAACATGGCATGAATACTTCATAAATTATAGATACGTTGGAGACCTATCAGTGTGCTGAACTCGGAGGTGCCTTACGGTTAGTACTTGATCGGTTGGATCGCGAAGATGTTCGACTACATCAACCGCGTTAAGTTAACACTTCTGCTTTCGGTCTATGAGGGTATGTGGAGACGCTCTCCCCCTCTCGTTGCTATGCATCTCCTAGATAGATCTTGCGTGAGCGTAGGATTCTTCTTGAAATTGCAAACAATATGGTCAAGACATGATGTGATATACGTTGATGTATGAGATGACCATGTTTTGTAAAAGTTATCGGCAACTAGCGGTTGTCGCTTTATTGTATGAAAAGAAATCTCCATGTAATTTGTTTACTTTATCACTATGCGTTAGCGATAGTTGTAGAAGCAATAGTTGGCGAGACGACAATGACGCTACGATTGAGATCAAGGTGTCAAGCCGGTGACGATGGAGATCATGACGGTGCTTTGGAGATGGCGATCAAAAGCACAAGATGATGATGGCCATATCATGTCACATATTTTGATTGCATGTGATGTTTATCTTTTATGCATCTTATTTTTCTTAGTACAGCGGTAGCATTATAGGATGATCCCTCACTAAAATTTCAAGGTATAAGTGTTCTCCCTGAGTATGCACTGTTGCGACCATTCGTCGTGCCGAGACACCATGTGATGATCGGGTGTGATAAGCTCTACGTTCATATACAATGGGTGCAAGACAGTTTTGCACGTGCGAATACTCGGGTTAAACTTGACGAGCCTAGCATGTACAGACATAGCCTCGGAACACTGAGACCGAAAAGTCGAACGTGAATCATATAGTAGATATGAGCAACATAGATGTTCACCATTGAAAACTACTCCATCTCACATGATGATCGGACATGGTTTAGTTGATATGGATCACGTGATCATTTAGAAGACTCGAGGGATGTCTATCTAAGTGGGAGTTCTTAAGTAATATGATTAATTGAACTTAATTTATCATGAACATAGTCTTGATAGTATTTGCATATCTATTTTGTCGATCAATGGCTCGTGCTACCGTTCCCTTGAATTTAAATATGTTCCTAGAGAAAACTAAGTTGAAAGATGATAGTAGCAATGACGTGCAATGGGTCCATGATCTGAGGATTATCCTCGTTACTGCAGAGAAGAATTATGTCCTTGATGCACCGCCAGGTGACAGACCTATTGCAGGAGCAGATGCAAACGTTATGAACGTTTGACAAGCTTGATATGATGACTCCTTGATGGTTTAGTGCACCATGCTTTACGGCTTAGAACCAGGACTTCAAAAACATTTTGAATGCCATGAAGCATATGATATGTTCGAAGTGTTGAAATTGGTATTTCAGACTCATGCCCATGTCGAGAGGTATGAGACCTCTGACAAGTACTTTGCCTACAAGATGGAAGAGAATGTCTCAGCTAGTGAGCATGTGCTCAAAATGTCTGGATACTACAATCGCTTGAATCTAGTGGGATTTAATCTTCAAGATAAGATAGTGATTGAAAGAGTTCTCTATTCACTATCACCAAGTTACTAGAACTTCGTGATGAACTATAATATGCAAGGGATGATGAAAATGATTCCCAAGCTCTTCACGATGCTGAAATCAGTGAAGGTAGAAATCAAGAAAGAGGATCAAGTGTTCATGATTAACAAGACCACTAGTTTCAAGAAAAAGGGCAAGGGGAAGAAAGGGAACTTCAAGAGGAATGGCAAGAAAGTTACCACTCCCGTGAAGAAGCCCAAAGCTGGACCTAAGCTTGAAACTAAGTGCTTCTAATGCAAAGGGAATGGTCACTGGAAGCGGAACTGCCCCAAATATTTGACGGATAAGAAGGATGGCAAAGGGAACAAAGGTATATTTGATATACATGTTATAGATGTGTACTTTACTAGTGTTCATAGTAGCCCCTGGGTATTTGATACCTGTTCAGTTGCTAATATTAGTAACTCAAAACAGGAGTTACAAAATGAACAAAGACTAGTTGAGGGCGAAGTGACGATGTGTGTTGGAAGTGATTCCAAGATTGATAAGATCACCATCACACACTCCCTCTACCTTCGTGATTAGTGTTGGACCTAAATTAATGTTATTTTGTATTTGCGTTGAGCATTAATATGATTGGATCATGTTTATTGCAATAAAGTTATTCATTTATGTCAAAGAATAATTGTTATTCTTTTTACATGAATAAAACCTTCTATGGTCATACACTCAATATAAATGGTTTATTGAATCTCGATCATAGTGATACACATATTCATAATATTGATGCCAAAAGATAAAAAGTTGATATTGATAGTGCAAAATACTTGTGGCACTACCGTTTAGGTCATATTGGTGTAAAGCGCATGAAGAAACTTGCGAACCAGGCCTCATGGACAAGATGACTAAAACTCCGTTCTCCGGAACAATTGAGCGAGCCCGTGACTTATTGGAGATAATACTTACACATGTATGCAGTCCAATGAGTGTTGAGGCTCACGGCGGGTATCGTTATTTTCTGACCTTCACAGATGATTTGAGCAGATATGGGTATATCTACTTGATGAAACACAAGTCTGAAACATTTAAAAAGTTCAAAGAATTTTAGAGTGAAGTGGAGAATCATCGTAATAAGAAAATAAAGTTTCTACGATCTGATCGCGGAGGCGAATATTTGAGTTATGAGTTTTGCCTTCATTTAAAACAATGTGGAATAGCTTCACAACTCACACCACTTGGAACACCACAGCGTAATGGTGTGTCCGAACGTCGTAACCATACTTTATTAGATATTGTGCGATCTATGATGTCTCTTACCGATTTACCACTATCATTTTGGGGTTATGCATTAGAGATAGTTGCATTCACATTAAATAGGGCACCATCCAAATCCGTTGAGACAACAACGTATGAATAGTGGTTTGGCAAGAAACCTAAGCTGTCGTTTCTTAAAGTTTGGGGTTGCGATGCTTATGTGAAAAAGCTTCAGCCTGATAAGCTTGAACCCAAATCGGACAAGTACATCTTCATAGGATAACCAAAAGAAACTATTGGGTACACCTTCTATCACAGATCCGAAGGCAAGATCTTTGTTACTAAAAATGGATCCTTTCTGGAGAAGGAGTTTCTCTCGAAAGAAGTGAGTGGGAGGAAAGTAGAACTTGATGAGTGATACATCTCCAACGTATATATAATTTTTGACTATTCAATGCTGTTATATTATCAATCTTGGATATTTTATAATCATTTTTTGGTACTAACCTATTGACATAGTGCCAAGTGCCAGTTGCTGTTTTCTGCATGTTTTTTACATCGCAGGAAATCAATACAAAACAGAGTCCAAATGCAACGAAACTTTATGGAGATTTTTTTGGACCAGAAGACACCCAATGGGCCAAGGCTGCGCCTGGGGGCACTACAAAAAAGACACATCCGTGACATTTTAGGTCGAATGAATTTTTTTCTGTCATGCTTATGACACTTCTATGACGATAATTGTGACAAAACCCGGTATCATCATAGATGTGGTGGGCTCCTACTTATATGACAAAAAATCATGACTGAAAATGGGTTTTTCATCCCGGCGGGCGGAGACGCAGCTGCATGACATTCTTTGGGCCGCCCATGATGGAAAAACCGTGGCCGAAGCGATGCTGCTTTCTCGTACACGTGCGCGCGTGTGTAGGCGTTATGCTCTAATCAACCCGAGCGATGCGTTGGGCTCTAACTAAACCCGAGCGATTGCACTACAAAGTTACGCGGTATCGAACCCGAGCGATCGATCGATCCTTGCTGTTAATCAACCCGAGTGATTCTTCGTATCGCTGCTAATCAAGCGATCGATGCCGCCTCTGGATGAACAGTGAGCGTTGTTGGGGGGTTTGGATGAAAAGTTCCCGGTGGGGGTTTGGATGAACAGGACCCCGTGGTAGTAGAGGTCGTTGTTGCTGGATGAACAGGACCCCGATCGATCGAGCCGGTTGGGGGTAGATGAACAGGACCCCGTGGAGGGCTGGATGAACAGGATGACCCCGTGGAGGGCTGGTTGAATAGTAGCTGGTGGAGGGCTGGATGAACAGTAGCCCGTGGAGGGGTGGTTGAACAGGACCCCGTGGAGAGGGCTGGTTGAACAGTAGCGGGTCGAGGAGCGCGCAGTGGAGGCTGGATGAACAGGATCCCGTTGATGAACAGACGCAGGAGGAGGCTGGAGCAGGTCGACGGTGGAGATGAACAGTATCTCATGAACTCCCGTTTTGAGGTACGCCACACCCCTCCCGATGAACAGGACCCCAATTTCGACCGTAGCACTCCAACACAAGTCTGTTTCCACTGTTTTGCGGTACGCCACACCCTCCCGATCAACAGGACCCCGTTTCGACCGTAGGAGGTCCAAGAGAAGTCCGTTTCCTTCGTTTTGCAGTACGCTAGACCCCTGCCGATGAACAGGATCCCGTTTCGACCGTGTCCGGTCGAACAAAATGTTGTTTCCTTTGTTCTATGGTACGCCAGGCCTCGTTTCCATCGGCTGTTCCATCCAAGCCGGTTGGCTCCCGATGAACACGACGTATTCCCCTCCACGGGCTCCCGATGAACATGACGCATTCCATTCTGACGCAGCCGGCTGGCTCCCGATGAACACGACGACGACGCAGTTTCTCCATTTCGACCCAGCCATGTACACGAGCCATGGCCGTACGTATGCGCGAGTAGGCGTTCGAGACCCTGCCCGTATGTACGTATGTGGTCGTATTTTCTTTCTTGCACCCTGACCGTTGTACGTACGCGTGTACATGCTACGTCGCGCGCTTCTACTTACGACGCGCACGCTCTACTACGACACGTGCCCTTCCTTACACGGTCACGGTTCATAGCAGCAGCTGCGATGCACCGATCAACCAATATATACGTACACGTTCGCGACCAGAATGACAACACTAGGTACGCTTTGATCAGGTGGGTCCCGACTGTCAGGCACTTCCTTGCGTGCGAATATGTAACTGGTGGGTCCCAGCAGTTAGGGGGGAAACATTTTTTTCGTAAAATATGGAGGCCCGTCCAGTGGGTCCCTGCTGTTAAGTGGAGGAATCATTATTTTGCGTGTAATAAGGAGGCATTTCCTTGTGTGCGGCCGTGGACCCAGCTGTCAGCCTCTCGACGTACAGTCCACGTCCGATGGATGTCGTTCGTTGACCACGTTGACCACGGCGCGCCGAGAGCACCAGGGCGGCGGACGACGGTGAGGCCTAGGAAGGGAATGGCATGGAGCCGGGGAAGACTCGCCAGTGGTTGCCTATGCGGTGGGGAGTCCAAGGGTTTACTGGTTCGGCTGCCGTCACCGGAAAATAACAGGAGGTGTGGGTGAGTAGAGGAATGGCCTTGCCAGCAATGGAGTAGGGTGGGGTGGTGCGGCCTGTGCGGCAGCACAGCCGGCCACGGGAGGAGGGAGCAAGAAGTCCCAACAGCGCTGGTTTGGGTAGCTGGAGCAAGAAGACTAGAGGTTGAAGAAGCACTACAGCCGTTGGATGGACATCGTATGGTCTCTACAGCTAGAATCGTTTATATTGACTAAGTTGACAATGCCCTTGGTACGCGTCAACTTAGTAGGCCCACAGGTCAACCTCCGAAACGGTGCGCCCCAGATGTCAGTGGGAGGAATCATTTTTTGGGTGGCTGAAGCTAGAATATCCGAGATTGAAGAAGAAGCATGACATCCGTTGGATGGACATCCAACGGCCACTGCTGCAAGAACCGTGTGTTGCCTATAAGTTGACAAAGCCTTGCATACGCGTCAACTTACTTTTTTTAGGGGACGCGTCAACTTAGTAGGCCCACAAGTGTGCGGTAGAGAACTTATAGCCCATTTGCGATTTGTAAGAATGTACAACCCATTTTTGAATTCTAATGGAATTTACTACAGCCCATTTACAGTTTGTTAAAAGTACAACCAATTTTCTAGCTAGGACAACGATTAATAATTTCAGTCAATCGTTCAAAACAGAATTGAATAAAATTTCCCACATTTTGATGGGATCCAAAATATTTTTATCCCAAAAATTCTATTCAGATTAAATACAATTTCAATATAAATTTGTATTACGTAAAATCCAAAGAAACATTACGCACGCAGCAATTAATGAAATTAAAATTTTCAAAATCCAAAACTAATATTTAATAAACTAATTACGTGTTTGGTGCATTTTTTATAGTTACTGCCCGGTTTTTATAATTACATCCCATTTATTATTTCTTAAAACCCATTTTCTTGTGAAGCCTAATGCATCCCTCCTTGGAAACATTTGGATCCTAGAGGGGCGGAGAATAATAAGTTGACCTTTCCTGGGTATTCCTCAAAAAAGTATAGCTGGGCTAGCCATTTTCAGCTTGAAAAAATAATAATATCTGGGCTGGATATCTGGCTTGGGCTAGACGGTCCACAACCCGCCCAGTTAATACCTTGCTCTCCTCTAAACAACAATGAAAACATCGCTCAAGAAAAACTCGCAAAGGCTCAAACCTCAAAACACAAATATCGTTCGAGCTGCTTGGTCCCAGCTGTCGGCTGCTCCTTGTGCAATTCTCTCGTTTATTGACTACATAGGTTGACAATGGTGTGGGACCATGATGTCAGGAAACCAGGAGGAAGCAAAAAAAATTATAGTTGTATATAATAAGGAGTTACTTGCGTACGTGCGGCTATGGCCCTGGTGGGTCCCCACTGTCATCCTCTCCAAGTAAATTTATCTCCTCATTCCTCATGTCCATTGACCATGTTGACAATGCGAGACGGTGGCGCCACGGCGAGCGCAACAACTCGAAGGACGATGGAGAGGGCATCGCGGGCCCTACGGATGATCTGATACAGCGCCCGCTGCTCATTCGGGAAGCCAGGATCATAGGGCCACATGTCCGCGATGGCATTGTCGTCCGCTTGTTCACCGATGCTCGTTGAGGAGACAGAGGTTGCAGCACAGGTTCTCCTGCGCTGGTAGCTCTTCCGCCATTAGGGCGTCGAAGTGCAGCCGCACCTGCTCTATGGTGAACACAGCATGAACCAGCTTGGATAGTGGTGCCGGCTCCTAGCCGGAAGCTACGTCCATCGTCTAATTGTTGACACTCAGCTCGGCGAGCTTGCTGGCGAGCCAGCATGTCCGGCTGCTGGACCGACCCACTGCCAAGCACGAGTATGACTGCCCTGGCCCACCCAGACCACCTCCATCGCCCGTGCGCGCTTTCCGCCCGAAACGGTCAGCGCTGCATGTCGTGGTTCTAAGCCTGAGAGTAGAATGGGGGTAGGTATGGAGAGGCAAGATCCTAGCTATGGAGTAGTTGTATACGCAAGATGTTTACGAGTTCAGGCCCTTCTTGGAGGAAGTAACAGCCCTACGTCTCGGAGCCCGGAGGCGGTCGACTAGATTATATGCGTATGAGTTACAAGGGTGCGAACCCTTGACACCGAGGAGGGGGGTGGCTTATATAGAGTTTGCCAGACCCCTCCGGCCCTCAGTTATGCAGGGTTAAAGGTATATTAAGATAGGGGGTTACAGGTAACGCCCACATAAAGTGCTATGATGACCATAAAAGCTACTTAATGATCGACCGTTCATGTGCAGACTGGCTTTAGATCTCCTGGCGGTCGAGTGGTTGGCTTCATGGTCGAGTGTCTTCCAGTTGGTCGAGTGGAACCCTTCCGTGTCGATCGAAGGTAGTTTCTTCTAGAGATGTCCTTGGGGAGGGTGTCTTAGACAGGTCCATGACCCTACCCTAGGTACATGACTTCATCATTAGCCCCCGAATGGATCGAGGTTTGAGTGGGGAAGGAGTTGAACATACTCCCGACTCATTCTTGTGCTGCAATAGTGTCTTGTCTTGGATCAAATGGACTTAAGTGACGGCGTCAACATATTTTCCAGTCGCCTTGATCCATTCTTTGTATCCGTCGAGTGCGTTTCCTGTACTTGGCGATTTCCGAATGACAGGACGGAGGAAATCTTTTGTCTGATGATTTGCTCTGCGGCGCGCGGATTTAGCGAGATTTGAATCTTCGGGAAACGAGCGGGACGGAGAGAGAGAGCCGCAGTAATAGGACGGGATAAGGCAAGGACGCCTCGATCTCCGTGCCACCTTTTTCGCCACGTATCGCGCGGGCGACTGTTGCGGGATTTGACAGGATCGCCTGGGCCTACCGGTCAGTCACTCGGAAGCAACCTCATATAAGGCCCAGGACTGAGGTTTTTTGAACAATGCGTTCCCCTTTCATCCTTTCTTCCTCAGATTCAT
Organism: Aegilops longissima; assembly: GCA_021605205.1. Classification (NCBI taxonomy): domain Eukaryota; kingdom Viridiplantae; phylum Streptophyta; class Magnoliopsida; order Poales; family Poaceae; genus Aegilops; species Aegilops longissima. Next base: position 144,898,149 of record CM038678.1, on the reverse strand, counting down.
CCGCCGCGCCTGACTCCACCTCCGAACCGCTGCTCCACGCGCGTTCCGTCGGCGACAATGGTGAAATAAAAGACTACGGCTTTGGAACGGGCGAAGAAGGCGACGGCGAAGGCGAAGGGGAGGGCGACCAGTCGGGGCGGATCCTCGTCGCGGGCCAGTTTGCCGCAGGGCTGGATCCAGGGCGACTGGATTCGCTCGACCATCCACCAGGTAGATCTTGACGACCTGGCCAATGAAGGACTGATCCCTCATGGATCAGCGAGGCTTCCAGGGATGGAGTTGCAGCCGCAGCCTTAGGAGGGTGAGTGCGTCTTCTTAGCCACTCACGTCGACCGCGGGTTTTCTTTGCCGCCCCACCCTTTCTTTCGAGGGTTTCTGAACTTCTTTGGGGCACAACTCCACCACTTCACACCAAACTCTATCGTATCTCGCCGCTTCGTCTTTGTGTGAGAATTTTTGGGTTGTCGGCGCATTGGGGCCTCTTCAAACACATTTTCACCCGTCGCTCCCAGACGGTGAAAAGGCCAATCCGAGTGACGAGAGAAAGCAAGTGATTCAGATGTGTGGGGTCTTGGGGTCCAAATGAGAGGTAAGAGCTCTTTTCCAGCCATGATCCTTCCCGAAGTCAAGCTCGAGGGTGGCAATCGACCGTTCTATCGCCAAGACCAGCCGACGCCAGGCGATCGACCGACTCCTCCTTTCTCCATGGATAGAGTGAGCAAGCCATCCTCTCTGAAGGTGGTCCCGGAGGAGAAGGCTTAGGTCAAGGTTTTGGTCGAGCGTGTAGTCCAGCTCATCCATGACGGGGTGACTGGTATGGATCTTCTAGAGGTTTTTCTTCGACGGCGCATCCAGCCACTTCAGTATCGAGACCATCCGATGTGGATGTATTCTGGCACTGATGACACCACTCGGGTCCACCCGGAGGAGGTCGAGGATGCCACACTGGAGAGATGGATGGCCGCCATCACTGGGAACAAAGATAACCCCCGAGGAGCCAGAAGGATCCCTCCACTCGACCAATCGTACTAGCCAGACAAGGTTCAATCCCGTATCTTTGACTCCGACTTAGCTTACTCCATTTTGTTTGCTTAGATCGGTCGACTGACTTTGATCTTGTTTGTCTTCTTCCAGGTCACCGCTGAGATGTACTCGATGCCCAACGGGGCGCAGGAACCAGTTGAGGAGGAGGAAGTGAGCGGAGGTGAAAGGCAGGAGGAATGGCAGTCTGACGGTGGGGGGGACGAAGATAACGACAACTCCGACGAAGAGGAGGAGGAGGAAGAGGAGGAAGAAGTCGACCCTCCTCGCATGGAAAGGCGGTCCAAGCTCACCCATGACCCCGCGGTCGAGCGCGGCAAGGCTATCGCGCTTTGTCAGGGCGGTCGATTTAAACGCCCTCGACGACCTCTTCGGCGCCGACTGAAAAAGCATCAAAGCAACCCCGAGCAACGCCGTCGAAGCCGACAAAGGTTTTGCCCAAGATGAAGATGGCTATCCCCACTATTTCTGGGTACAGCAGAACTTGAGCTTTTTTGTTCAGCGCGAACATACTTTTGGTCGACTTTTTGACTGATCAACTGATTTCTGAAATCTGCAGCGCTGCCACCTCCGAGACCTCAGTCAGGAACGAAGACCAGGAGATGGACGATGCTGCTACCTCTAACCTTGATATGATCGCTGCAATTTTGCTTTTGGTTGATTGGATTTCCGTTTTTAACTTTTAATCTTTCCTGTAGTCCCTCTTCATGTCATTGATCTCCCTGATGATGATGATGAGGCGCCGTTGATGCGGAGGAGAACTAAGAAGGCACCTGCCGGTAAGACCGCTCAGGTTGCATCAATGCCTGAGGCGCTGTTTCATGAGGGTGGCAACACCACTCGGACTTATGTGTCTTTCGCTGTGCCGCTGACGAGTATCTAGCCTTCAACGTCGACTGCTGATCCGCCTTCCCTTTTCGCCACGCACCACGTCCCGGAGGACCAAGTGGGTGCTGCTAAGGAGGCTATACGCCAAGCGGGGCTCATGATGGAGCAGATGAAGGTGGTCCGGGAAGCCAGCCAAGCGTCTTATGATACCAGTTCAGCTCTTCGAGCAACGCCCGAGTTAGTTGATCACCACTTGTTCTTAGGATATGCTACCCAAAAACTCTTCTTTCAAGATCTTCAGATCAGACACCCACCGGGTGTGTCGAGTGAATTTTCGGACTGGTGGGGCACGCTGAGTGCACCCACCGGTGTAGTCCCCGAGACTATGGTGGACTCACCGGCGATCGACCATAGTCTTTATGCTTTGTATCTCTTTGATAACTTCTTCACTCGGTCCGGTCGGACCATGTCGAGTGGAATCTTGAAACCGTGGGGCACGCTGAGTGCACCCACCGGGTGTAGTCCCCGAGACTATGGTGGACTATTGGCGGTCAATCGTAGTCCAAGAACTCCTTTCTTTTTTTTGTCTCTTTCGCTGACCGATCGAACCGAAGTTGGTAGGATCGGGGGGGCACGCTATGCACCCACCGGTGTAGTCCCCAGACTACCGTCAATATTTTGATTCGGCCGTAGTCTTAGAAACGCAATGATTTTTCTTGGTCACCGGAAGTAACCCATCTGTGACGCCCGTCGACTAATTTTTGCAGAAATCTTGCGAGCTTGTGGCTCGATACACTGAATTGGAGAACAAACAGATCCAGCTCAACCTTGACTTGAAGCTTGCACAGAGAACTTGCGTATATGAGAGACGAAGCAAAAGGTATGGCTGGTGAGATCTTGATGACTATTTTTGTTTTTCTGTCCCTTCCTAATTCTGACCTCACTGTTATTTTGCAGACAAAATGGAGGAGGCTCTGAAGAAGAAGGATCATGACCTTGCCGAGGCGCAACAAACGGCTTTGAACAAGACCAAGCTCGCGGAAGAGAAGCTGTCTTCAGTCGGAAAACTTGAAGAAGAGAACACCAATCTGAAAGCTGCTCTTGATGTGGCCAACAAGGAGGTTAGCCGACTGAAGAACGACAAGATATCTCTGAGCGACAAGGCTGGCGAATCAAGGGAAGAGGAGTGATCTAGAGGCTTATCTGGGAGGGCTCGCCAAGAAGCTATTCCTCATGCTTGAAGGTAATTCCCCTTATCCGACTGACTTGTTATCATCGACTCATCATAGAACCATTAGCTTGAACTCGAGTCGTGTTTGCAGAATTCTGTCAGAACTTCGAGGAGGAGACTAGTCGAGTGGAGACAAGTCTAGACCCCATTAACTCCCCCGTGAAGGATGAAGCTACCATGAACGTGCTCCGACTGGAGTCTCGTGTTGCTGCTGTGGTGGACTACCTCGCTCGACTGAAGGTTGCGGTGTCGCGGATCGACTCAACACTCTGGCCAGGCGAAACACTTCAAAATGACCTCGAGTCTTTAATGACTCAACTGAATGACGTTCCAAGTCGAGTGCAGGAATGGAAGAAGTCTTCTGCCAGATGTGGTGCTGATGTCGCTCTGTTTCTGGTCCGCGTTCATTGCAAGGAGGCGCGATAGGAAAGGTTGGCGTCCATCAAAGTTGCCAATACCAAGAAGTACGACTTCCGATCTTTCATGGTGACCTTCATCGGTGCTGCCACCCGAATCGCTGATGGGATTGACCTAGACCAGTTCGTCGCGCCTTCCAATCCTCCACCTGAGGAGTAAAAAACTTCTATGATTCGTCTTAAATTTGCCTCGGAATACCGAGTGATCCTGTAACCGATAAACTTTAACAGGCTTTAGGCCTGGGTACTTCTGCATCCTTAGGATGTTATCCGAACTTTAATTATCGTCGAAATATGCTTTTGTTTGTCTTCGGGTGAACTTTGCTCTTCACTCGGATTATGCTTCAATGCTTGAGATGCAGCTCTGAGGTGGATCCAGTCGACCTACACTTCGTTGTTCTTGCAGGCGCAGGAGAAGGTAACAGTCGACCTGCACCTCGTCATCCTTGTGGATTGGGAGGGAGTGCACGTTGTACTTGTGGCGCAGTTCCGAAGGAGAAGGCAGCAGTCGACCTGCACCTCGTCGTCCTTGTAGATCGGGATGGAGCGCATGTTGTACTTGTGGCGCAGCTCCGAAGGAGAAGGTAACAGTCAGCCTGCACTTCGTCGTCCTTGCGGATTGGAATGGATTTCGTACTTAGGCGAGTACTGGACTGCAGCTAAGCCTCCGAGTGGGAGGGTTGCTCTCCACTCGGTAGGATTTTTTAAACTTAGGCGAGTATTGGACTGCAGCTAAGCCTCCGAGTGGGAGGTTTGATCTCCACTCGGTAGGATTTTTCAAACTTAGGCGAGTACTGGACTGCTGCTAAGCGTCTGAGTGGGAGGTTTGCTCTCCACTCAGTAGGATTTTTCGAACTTAGGCGAGTACTGGACTGCTGCTAAGCCCCCGAGTGGGAGGTTTGCTCTCCACTCGATAGGATTTTTCAAACTTAGGCGTAGCATGGACTGTTGCTAAGCCCCGAGTGGGAGGTTTGCTCTCCACTCGGTAGGATTTTTCAAACTTAGGCGTAGTCATCGACTGCTGCTAAGCCCCGAGTGAGAGGTTTGCTCTCCACTCGGTAGGATTTTTCAAACTTAGGCAAGTACTGGACTGCAGCTAAGCCTCCAAGGAGGTTTTTTGTGTCGTAGCTCTGAAGGGGTAGGCAACAGTCGACCTGTACCTCACCGTCCTTGCAAAGCGCATATTGTATTAAATACTTAGGCGAGTACTTGGACTGCAGCTAAGCCCCCGAGTGGGAGGCTGGCTCCTCATTCGGTAGGATTTTCAAACTTAGGCGAGTACTTGGACTGCAGCTAAGCCCCCGAGTGGGAGGCTGGCTCCTCACTCGGTAGGATTTTCAGATACTTAGGCGAGTACTTGGACTGCAGCTAAGCCCTCGAGTGGGAGGCTGGCTCTCCATTCGGTAGGATTTTCAGATACTTAGGCGAAACGGATTCGCAGCTAAGCCCCCGAGTGGGAGGCTGGCTCTCCACTCGGCAGGGATTTTTTTACAAACTTAGGCGAAACAGGTTCGCGGCTAAGCCACCCACTGGGGGAAATTTCTTATGTAAACGAAAAGTAATAACAATCACTGGGAAAATTATAACATTCTTGTCTTTGATAAACAATACTACAGAGGTACTTTTATTACATCTCACCCGAGTGAGTTCTTAAGTGTAAAAGGGGCGGAGCAGCTCCGCATTCCAGGCTTGAGGCTCATCAATCTGGCGTTCGACGTTGTAAAGATGGTAAGCTCCATTGTGGAGAACCCTGGTGATGATGAAGGGACCTTCCCAAGTAGGAGCGAGCTTGTGTGGTTTCTGTTGATCCACTCGGAGGACCAAGTCTCCTTCTTGAAAGGCTCGGCTCTTCACATTTCTAGCATGGCATCGACGCAAGTCCTACTGATAGATAGTCGAGCGGATCAGGGCCATCTCTCTCTCTCTTCTTCAAGGAGGTCCGCTGCATCTTGCCGGGCTTGCATTGTGAAGCAGGTCCCTCGGCAGAACTGCTTCAGCTCCATAGACCATAAAGAATGGAGTTCTCCCAGTCGACCGATTAGGAGTGGTCCTTAATCCCCAAAGAACCGACGGAAGTTCGTCGACCCACGCTCCTGCTGCATTCTTGAGATCACGCATCAGTCGAGGTTTCAGTCCTTTGATAATTAGACCATTTGCTCGTTCTGCTTGTCCATTCGACTGGGGGTGAGCAACTGAAGCATAGTCGAATCGCGTGCCCTGAGAGGCGCAAAAGGCTTTGAACTTGTCGGAATCGAAGTTTGACCCATTGTCGATGATGATGCTGTGCGGAACTCCATATCTGAATATCAACTCTCGACGAAGCTGATAGCAAAGGCACGATCAAGGTTCTTGATAGGTTTAGCTTCGATCCAATTCAGAACTTGTCGATCGCCACAAGCAAATGAGTGAAACCGCTCCTACCAGTTTTCAGTGGTCCAATCATATCCAACCCCCAAACAGCAAAAGGCCAGACGAGTGGAATGGTTTTCAATGCTGAGGCGGGTTTGTGTGACATATTGGAGTAGAATTGACATCCTTCACACTTATCGACTATTTCCTTTGCCATTTCATTTGCTTTTGGCCAGTAAAATCCCGCTCGGTATGCTTTAGCCACGATGGTCCGAGAGGACGCATGGTGACCACAGGTCCCCGAGTTGGATATCATCAAGAATTATCTGACCCTCTTCTGGCGTTATGCACTTCTGGCTGACTCCAGTCATGCTTTCTCTGAATAACTGTCCCTTCATCACAGTAAAGGCCTTGGATCGGCGGACAATCTTTCGAGCCTCTTCTTCGTTCTCCAGGAGCTCTTTCCTCAGGATATACGCGATGTACGGTACTGTCCAGTCGGGAGTGATGACCACGACTTCCATGATCAGGTCGACCACTGCTGGGACCTCAACTTCACCGGATCGGTGGCACTTTTTGGCTGTGGAGCTTCTTTAGTGAAAGGATCCTCTTGAATCGACGGCGCCGCAGATGTGCTCCAAAACACATCACCGGAATGGCTTCCTCTTGGACCCTATTTTCGCCAAATCATCGCTGGCTTGATTTTTCAATGGGTATATGATGAAGCTCTAACCCCTCAAACTTCTTCTCTAGCTTCCTCACTGCATTAGAGTAACCAGTCAAGGCTGGACTTCTGACGTCCCACTCCTTCATCACCTGATTAACCACTAGATCTGAGTCGCCATAAACCATGAGGCGACGGACGCCGAGTGAAATGGCCATACACAACCCATACAAAAGTGCTTCGTATTCTGCTTCATTGTTGGAAGAATCAAAGTGAATCTGGAGCACATATCTGAGCTTATCTCCTCGGGGGGAAACCAATACTACCCCAGCACCGGAACCATTCAGCATCTTGGAACCATCAAAGAACATAGTCCAGTGCTCCGACTGAACTTGAGTCGGTAACTGTTGTTCAATCCACTCGGCGATGAAATCTGCTATTGCTTGGACTTGATGGCTTTCCTTGCCTCAAACTTGATATCAAGGGGAAGAAGTTCAATCGCCCATTTCGCCACTCGACCAGTTGCATCTCTGTTGTGCAAAATCTCTGATAATGGGGCATCGCTGACAACTGCAATGGAATGATCAGAGAAGTAGTGAGCAACCTTCTTCGCGGTCATATAAATCCCATACACAAGCTTCTGATAATGAGGGTATCTTTGCTTTGACGGGGCTAATACTTCAGAAAGATAATATACTGGGCGCTGAACTTTGAAGGCCTTTCCTTCCTCTTCCCGCTCGACCGTAAGTACTGTACTGACGACTTGTCCTGTGCCTGCAATGTAAAGCAGCAACGGCTCCTTGCTGATTGGGGCAGCAAGCACCGACTGGGTGGAGAGCAGAGCTTTGAGCTCTGCAAACGCTGCATCAGCTTCAGGAGTCCACTCGAACTTTTCTGACTTCTTCATTAGTCGGTAAAGAGGCTATGCCTTTCACCGAGGCGAGAGATGAATCGACTTAAAGCGGCCAAGCATCCAGTAAGCTTCTGGACATCGTGCACGCACAGGGCATTTCATTCGGAGTATAGTGCCAACTTTTTCTGGTTAGCGCCGATTCCTCGCTCGTAAACGAAAACCAAGTAACTTTCCGCCAGAACTCCGAATGTGCACTTTGATGGATTAAGCTAGATATCATACCTCCCGAGACGGCAAATGTTTCAGCAAGGCCACCAACAGGTCGGAACCTTTCCGTGACTTGACCACAATGTCATCCATGTATGCTTCCACATTCGACTGATTTGAGTGAGTAAACACTTCGAATCATCCTCATGAACGTGGCTCGCATTCTTGAGGCCGAATGGCATGGTGACATAATGTAAGCACCAATGGAGTGATGAAAGCTGTTTTGATCTCGTCGGGTCCATACAGACGGATCTGATGGTACCCGGAATATGCGTCTAAGAAAGACAACCGCTCACATCCCGTAGTCGAATCGACTATTTGGTCGATGCGGGGGAGAGGAAAATGATCTTTCGGGCAGGCCCGATTGATATGTTTGAAGTCGATGCACATGCGCAGTGAATTGTCCTTCTTAGCGACCATGACAACGTTGGCGAGCCACGCGGAGTGGTAAATCTCTCGGATAATTTCTGCTGCTAAGAGCCGAGCCACCTCCTCGCCAATTCCCTTTCTCTTCTGGACGGCGGACCGTCGAAGATTTTCTTTGACAGGTTTAACTCTTGAGTCGACTCACAGACGATGCTCAGCCAGTCCCCAGGAACACACGCATGTCGTGAGGCTTCCATGCAAAGATGTCCCAGTTCTCACGGAGGAACTGGATGAGCGCTTCTTCCTATTTGGAGTCGAGTGTTGTTGAGATGTGAGTCGGAGTAGCATTGGGATCAGTCGGATGAATATGAATCGGTTTTGTCTCCCCAGACTACCGAAATGCCGACTCTGTGGCGGGCTTCTTGGCTCGCAACAAATCACTCGGGTCTGCAGTTTTTTGGTACTCTTGCAGCTCGACCACTGCCATCTGAGCATCAACGATCTTAGAGCCTTTCTGGAAACACTCCTCTGCCTTTTTCCGATTGCCAGTGACAGTGATCACACCTTTGGGACCTGGCATCTTCAGCTTGAGGTACACATAACATGGTCGAGCCATGAAACGCGCATATGCCGGCCTCCCCAGGATAGCATGATAAGCGCTCTGGAAATCCACGACCTCAAAGGTCAACTTTTCCTTACGAAAATTCTTGTAGTCGCCAAAAACCACATCGAGAGCAATTTTGCCGAGTGACTCAGCCTTCTTCCCACGAATGACTACATGGAAGCTCATGTTGCTGGTGCTGAGTCTGGACATCGGAATGCCCATCCCTTTCAACGTCTCTGCATACATATGTTCAGGCCACTGCCACCATCCATCAAAACCTTAGTTAGTCGAGTGCCTTCGACGACTGGGTCGACCACCAACGCTTGCCTCCCAGGGGTGGCTATGTGTGTTGGGTGATCAGACTGGTCGAACGTGATGGTGGTCTGTGACCATTTTAGGTAACTGGGTGTCGCCGGAGCGACCATATTCACTTCGTGGTTGATAACTTTCAATCGACTTTTGCTTTCAACGTCAGCAAAAATCATCAGAGTGGAATTGACCTGAGGGTATCCACCGTCACTATCTTCCTTGTCTTCAACTTTGTCCGACTCCTTTTCCTTGTCCTTGGGCTGCTTCCCCTGGAACTGATGAATCAAGAGCCGGCACTGTCGAGTGGTATGCTTCGGGTAAATAAGTTTACCCTCTTCATCTTTCTTCGTGTGAATGTGACATGGCAAATCTAACACATCATTTCCATCTAGGTCTTTCACTTTCTTGGGGTTCCAAGGCCCCTTGGGTTTCCCCTTGAACTTTCCTGGAGTTACGACCAAGGCTTCTCCAGGAGCAGCCGGCTCGGCTTTCCGCTTCTGTTTTCGACTGGAGTTCCCTCCCCTGGTTTCATTAGCGGCTGACTTGTACTTGCCACTCCGGAGCCGATCCTCTTCTTCACCATTGGCGTACTTGGTGGCAATCTCCATCATTCGACTCGTGGTCATGTCTCCCGTCCGCCAATTTCAGACTCAACTCTCTTTTAACTCCTTCCTTGAAGGCACAGATCGCCGATGATCGATACATTATCTCTCGTGGTGCAAAGTGACCCATCTTTGGATGTAATCCTCGAGTTTCATTCGACTTCGCACACACGATCGCAACTCACAACCCTGCTGGTCGCTTGCAAGTTCCTTCAAATGTCCTGACAAACACTCGGGCAAGATCTTCCCGAGTGTAAATGATGCTGGGTGCTAACTGATTCAGCCATGCTCTGGCCGATCCCTCTAACATAAGAGGCAGGTGTTTCATGGCCACTTCATTGTTGCCGCCGCCAATCTGGACAGCCACTTGGTAGTCCTCAAGTCAGGTATCCAGCTTGGAGTCACCAGTGAACTTACTTACTCTAGTCACCAACCTGAAGTTGGGAGGAGTCACCGCGGCTCTGATGGCTCTGCTAAAACACTCTGGTCCTGAGACGTGTACTTTGCTGCTGATGGGTGCATTTCTGTCATGACCTTCACGGTTAGCTCTGTTCCTATCGACCAGACCTTAAATGATGACGGATCTCGCATCAAAGCCTGGTTCCCTGGGGTCGACTGGAATCCTTCGCTCAACACCGTCTTTGGCGTCACATCTTGCTGCCGAGGCGATATGACCCACCCTTGGGGAGGAGGGCACTCAACGCCGATCATCACGATCGAATCGATCCTCATATCGATCACGCCGCCTCCATGTCCCTCACGCCTCGGGGGCGATCTTGGGCTATGTGTCGACTGGACTGTATTCGCAGCGACGGATCTGCTGTGAATCCTGTTCCGCGACTGCGATAGAGCTCAATTTTGATCTCCTGCTGCCCGGAGCAAATCTCTGATCTGGAGTAAGCCCCTGCCAGCCTCCGACTGGGAAGGCTGAATGGACTCTGCTATACGGGCTGCAGCTGCTAGATTCTGAATGGGAGTTTGGTATACCTGAGTCGGTTGTGGAAAGAGTTGATGTCGACTGGACGACGGGACCCGTTGTTGCGCTCGTTCGTCGAGCACTCGCTGGAGATTTTCCAGTCGAGTGTGCTCAGCCAAGTTGGCCAAACGCGCATCTTCTAAGGCGTGGGCCTCGGGGGTTTCTCCAACGATAGGAGTGTGAAGCGCATCCATGTTCCGGCGGCGGAGCTCCTCCCTCTGCAGCGAAGTGAGGGGCTCGGCTTGGTACTCTTCATGAGCTCAAGCTGCTCACCTCCGCCAACGCCCGCCGTCGGTGGGGAAACCAGGAGGACTGCGTGGTCCGCTGACCATCGTAACCTCCTCCGCTGGATCGCTCTTTGTCGCTTTTCGGATGCGATCTCTCGGAGCCGGTCGACAGATCGAACAGGCCGTAGAGATATTCGCGAGCTCGATTGTCGCGACTTGGGGAGTGGCCGACTGGCGGGCAACCGCGTGCCTCACCCACCGCTGAAGCCTCGATCGACCGGAGCGCTTGCGCCGGCGCGAGACCGGGAGGGAGGACGTCACAAGAGCCGACCGACATTGGGTCGACGGCTGCCGCAGAGGATGCCGCACGACGCCGCTGAAGTGCGCGCCCCGCGGACGGGAGTGCGCTAACGCCGAGTGGAGCCTCCTGCAACTAAGCGGAGTCGTCGGCGATGAACGTGAGCGCGCCGAGACAGATCTCGCGGCCCTCAACCAAAACTCCGACTGAAACCATGATGAATGGGATCGAAAAAACGCAACTTCTCCAACAAGTTGCTAAGACACCTGCCCCACGGTGGGCGCCAACTGTCGTGGTTCTAAGCCTGACAGTAGAATGGGGGGTAGGTATGGAGAGGCAAGATCCTAGCTATGGAGTAGTTGTATACGTAAGATGTTTATGAGTTCAGGCCCTTCTCAGAGGAAGTAACAGCCCTACGTCTCGGAGCCCGGAGGCGGTCGACTGGATTATATGCGTATGAGTTAAAAGGGTGCGAACCCTTGACACTGAGGAGGGGGGTGGCTTATATAGAGTTCGCCAGACCCCTCCGGCCCTTAGTTATGCAGGGTTAAAGGTACATTAAGATAGGGGGTTACAGATAACGCCCACATAAAGTGCTATGATGACCATAATAGCTACTTAATGATGCATACTGGCTTTAGATCTCCTGGCGGTCGAGTGGTTGGCTTCATGGTCGAGTGTCTTCCAGTTGGTCGAGTGGAACCCTTCCAGGTCGACTGAAAGGTAGTTTCTTCTAGAGATGTCCTTTGGGAGGGTGTCTTAGACAGGTCCATAGCCCTACCCTAGGTACATGACCTCATCACTGCCCACCCCGCTTCCTGGTGCAGGCGATTGCTCCGCCTTCAAATGACACAAGTGTCGTCCACCCGTCCTTCTGCTGCCCACATTAATGATACGCGGTTGCCTAGGCGGCTACTCCGGCGCCACACGTCCGTACCTCCGCCACCCACCATTGCTATATAAACTGTTGCGCCAGCCATAGCAGTCATCCGCTTCTGTTCCCTTTCTCCTGTCCACACCACTACTGCCCACCATGGCTTCCTCGTGCTCTAGCGCTCTTCGGGACGGGCAGACGACGGACCACAAGGAGATGGCAGCCATTGCTGCCGACTGGCTGACTGGCAGGCAGCCGGAGGACGACGACCTCCCAATGGATAACATGGTAGTCGACGATCCGGTGCCAACCCCCTCCTCCGCGCCTCCCTCGCTTGTACATTGCACCATAACCATCCGCGAGGCCCGTGCCCAATACATGGACACGATGAGGCAGAAGCGTCAGGAGCAGTTCCGGGAGGCACAGGCCGACACGCCTACAACCACCATCTCCTCCAGGAGCACCTGCAGGCGGAAGAGCAGATCGCCGCGGAGCAGGAGGCACTGCTCGACTCGTACCGCTCAGCTCGCAAGGGCCGCCTCGAGCGCTGGTGGTACCGCATGCGGGTGGCGAAGGCTGCAGCCGCCTACAAAGAGGGCGATGAAGCAGGCGAGGCACTGTTTGGTGAGACCGAGGATGAGGCAGAGGAAAATGTCGGCTCCGACGAGTCCCCGCTCCGCAGGCATCGACGAGGCCCTGCTCCGCCGAGACCCCACGGTGCCAACGAGGCAGAGAACACCGCCGGCACTGAGGCGGAGGACCTCGCCGGCTTCGGCGAGGCCCTACTCCGCCGAGGCCCCGCCCTGCCAACAACAAGCCAGAGGACATCGCCGGCTCATCCGAGGCCCCACCCTGCCGGCAATGAGGGTGAGGATTTCTCCCGCTCCACCGAGGAGCCACCACGCCGGCAACGAGATAGAGGACATCACCGGCTCCGTTGAGGCCCCACCCCGCTGCCAACGAGGCCGCGCCACTCAGAAAATGAGGAAGAGTAGAACATGGTAGGTCACCGCCACTCGGGTCCAAGTAAGGCCACCGCTGATACCCTCCGGTTGAAGCCAATCTAGGCGGGTTGACCATTGACGGCCGATTAGCTTCTTCGCTGCGACGTGGAGTTAAAGAGCTATGTTGAAGAAGGACGTTGTTTCAGTTACTTAACTGCTAGTGCAGTTGGGTCACTGACACGTGGGCCCAACATGCATTTGGGCCACATGTCAGTTACGCAACTGCACCTGCAGTTAAGTCACAGAAGCTGAGTCCGCTGGAGAATAAGCTTATGTTTGGCTCAGTCGGACACATGTGGGTAGATTTGGTTAATTAATTATACCTCTAGCGCACCCCTTTTTAGTTGAAGAATGTATGAAATGTAATGAAATTTGGGTTTATATGAAATCCAACCATGTATGAATGAATTTAGTTCGATTAGTTTGAATTCTTGTATCACTGGCATTGGATGAAACATGCAAAACAATGCGTACTAGGATTATTCCCAGGATGATCACCTCGTTTGCAGCAGTTTCACATGTACTCCATCCGGTCCTTTTTAGTCTGCATACAAGTTTCGTCTGCAGTCAAAGTATCTCTACTTTGACCAATCTTTTAGAAAAAAGTATGAACATTCACAATGTAAAATCAACTGACTTGAAAGAAATCTAATATGCGAAGTAAAAAGGAATAGAGGGAGTACAAAGAGTTTGAGCTGCTTTTTAGCATTCCTGTACATTGCAATCAAACACACAGGCCTGGCAATTCATAGAGAACATTCAAAATAATCGATGATTATGCATCTCAGCGATTCACTTGTCAGAGCCAATATTTACTTCACAACTAAAGAATAAAGAAAAATCGATCGATGCTGCTGATAGCAAAGGGCGTCCCATTCAACAATATCAAACGCATGTCTTCTTGCTAACATCAATGAGCAAAATTTGACAAGATTGTCCCATTCCAAAATGTCAAATGCATGTTGTTTTGCGTACATCAATGAGCAAAATTTGACAAGGTTTTCCCATTCCAAAATATCAAATGCCTAAGATTTTGGAATGGGCAGGGTTTGCCATCCGTTCGGACATTGCTAAATAAACTAGTTGTTCTTTTTGTGCAGTTCCACCAAAATCAACCAAATTCGCGCGTAGCTTGTATGATTTCGCATTTACATGTTGCAACGCCTTGGACATATCGACACCTCCTTTCTTGTGGTGGAAATGAATGATTCGATGTATTCATGAACATTTTGTGTAGTTCCCATTGAAATCAAGCTAAGATCCCTGTTTGCACAAATACAAAAAAAGTGATTAGTATAAAGCAAACCATACTATGAATTGATAGTTTAAACAGGCACCTACATGGTCCATGTAGATCACACTTTAAAAAAATGGAACTCGCCGGAAAGAATCCTAGAACAACATTGTACTTGCGCATCACAGCAAAAAAGATGGAGATCTGTCAGTCCTTCTGAGCTGAAGTTAGTTTGGTCTTGTGGGGAGTAATGTAACCATCCTTTAACCGCTCCTTCTGATGAGAAGATAGACATGGCTTCTTCATCCTGGCATAATCGGAACTAGTAACTTCACGTACTCCGTATTCTTGTTTAGAGGAGGATGATCCTGTTGTGCAAAGACAAGAGGACAACTAAATGCTAGCATCCCTGTTTGCTTGAAAAAAGGGAAAGGAAATATTTAAAATAGCACAGATGAAGCACTTCTCAAGGACCACTTTCTCATGACAGTATCTAAACAGTAGCACAACACCAATAGAGATGACAAAGCTCACTCATATGGATGAAATCCATGGGCGAGTACCAACCTTTGTCAGGAGGCTTATTGTGTAGAGCATACAGATCAAGCACTTCTCCAGAACCATCTGTTGTTATCTGCTATGATTATCATGCTTACTATATACTCCTCGATTAGTTTAATGTTTCCAACATCTTCTTGTGCAGTTCCACTAAAATATATGGTATCTTCAAAGAAGATCCCTGTTTGCACAAGTAGAGATATTTACATATTACATTAAGAGTGGCATCAAATCACTAGCAAAACAATTGCTCGTTCCAGCCATAGCAATAAATTAAGATGCAAACTATATCATTACTTGTGTCATCATAGTTCCAGTGCTTCATTACAGCACCGGGAGTTGATTTTTGTTTTTCTTCCGCTTGTTCTTCCCCTTCATCACATGGTTCAAAAACAGACAAGCTTTGCCTTCAATGTAAGATTTGGCATGTCAATTAGGGAGCACAAGTATAGCACTAAATAACGACATTAATTTTCTGATGGAAGTGGCAAAATACAGACCAAAAGTTGTGAAATATCCTTATCTTACCTCAATGGGATATTACGGTGCACATACAGATTGGAAGTCTTGTCTCCGTGTGTGCAGTTCACTAAAATCAAGCAACATTACCATACAAGTAGCGCAACATATGAAAGCACACTGCACAATCATGTGAAAGAAGGCTAGTACTGACCTCTCTCATGACACGGAATTCAAACAACTCACAAGATCTGAACCAAATTTGCCAACACAGATAGGAAGTAAGATCTCCTCTTGTGCAGTTCCACTAAGATCAAGCAATCAAGCAACATTGTCGGTGTGACATTTTGGTTGAACTGCACAAAACACTCTTAAAACAAAAGTGTTTTGTGTAGTGCAACAAAAGGTCACAATAGCAACGAGGTGAAGTAGATAACCCTGTTTACACAGAGGTGCAAAGGAAACAACAAGTGGTCAATAACGGTGGATGACACAGAAGCCAACAAAAAAAGCATCTAACTTATCTAAATGGGAAAGAAAGCAAGACAGTAGCATTTCGCAAATGGTGGCATTGATTCATATTAACAGAGAGATTATATTAACAATAAAATTTGTTAAAAATGTAATTTGCTTTTAACTGTGGCATTGCATCAATTTTCCAGCGGCATTATTAGAGGGTGTTTGTTTACAGGGAATTTTTGGTGTAGGGACTAAAAAAAGTCCCGTTCAGTCCCATCTAAACCAAACAGGAGGGACTTTTAGGGACTAAAAGAAGGCATTTGGGACTAAAGAAAGAAGACCCCGAGCGAGAGTCTTTTTGGGACTTTTTTCAACAGTTGCCCTGCCCCACATCGCACCTTATCTCTATTAGTTCATTACTAGGGGTAACATGGTCTTTTAGCATGTCATTTAATAACCTATAGTCCATGTTTAGTCCCTGGAACCAAGCAGGTAGGGACTAGGGACTTTTTAGTTGGGACTAAAAAAAGTCCTAGGACGTTTTAACCAAACAGGGCCTTAGATTAACAACAGCTAAAGGGTTGCACGGGACAGTGGACGCACTAGCTCCATGTGCATCCACAGATGTATGAAGGGGTGATGCACAATCTGTTGCAACAAAGAAAAAACAACCAAGGAGCATATTTGTGTTGGTCCCCGTTTTGTTATCTTTAGACATTTTCCCCTATGTGAGCGCAGCAAATCTAGTCCTGCTCAAACTCCACAGCCTTGTCCCCCAAAACAAAAAGATCAGTTCGTTACTGATGTGTGTACTGCGTTTGTCACTGTTTTCCCTTTTCGACCAACGTAGGTGCTGGATAGCCCCCCTTCCGTTCCTCTTTGAACCACGTCCTAGATTCATGCTATACAACTTTCCCCACTACTTTCCCCCCTTCCTTTCCTCTTTGAACCACGTCCTAGATTCATGCTATACAACTTTCCCCACTACTTTCCCCCCATTCCTTTCCTTTTTGAACCACGTCCTAGATTCATGCTATACAACTTTCCCCACTACTTCCCCGCATTCATTTCCTCTTTGAACCACATTCTAGATTCATGTTATACAACTTTCCCCACTACTCTCCTGTTTGATCCAACACCTAGATTCAAGTGCAGAAGCGGAAAAAGCCCACATGCAGCTAGAGCAATGCATGTGGAATAAGTAAATTATACCTTAGGGTTCTTGGGGTGTCGTTCGGTGGGCGACCGGAGGCCGTTCTGCCCACACTATGTACGACGGCGAGGAAGAAGGGGTTGGCGGCCCCGCTGGGTGAAAGAGAACAGTTGTGCCGGTAGTGGATTCCCTCCCTCGCCGATGGCGACAGCGTTAAGCCTCCTTCCCTTCCCGGCAGACGGTTCCTGATGGCTCTTTGACCAGCAGTGAGGGGGGAGAGAGAGAGAGAGGCCAAACGAAGTCTTGTTTAGATCTGGAGAGTGTGAGAGAGCAACTACAAGCACTGAGGCTCCAGCGTGTATATATATAGTGGAGAGAGAGTGTGAAGAGTGCAAACCCTAGAAAACAAGCGTCGAGGCCGAGATCGTATAGCTCCGTATCCATCCGATTTGACCAGTCAAAGAATCCTCTTGGCACCGCCCCAGATCACTTTCTCTGTATGTCATGCAGGGCCTACCTATCATTGGGTGGAAGAAAGAAGTCGAACAAAAACAAAATTATGCTCAAGTGTGGTTATCGAACCCGAGACCTCATGTTTGATGAGCGAATAGGCTAACCAGCTACACCACCCTCACGTTATGTTTAATGAGAGGAAAATAACCTTTTATACATTCCTGCATTCGTGTGACAAGCATGCCGTGTTTTTTTTGCATGGGAGTCATTGGGATTTAAATCATAATCGTGTCACGTGGCTTTGGTGGTAAGGTCTTTTGAGATTTAAAGCATTGTTGGTAGTACAGAAATAATGCAGCCTTAGTCACCTAACCTCTCTCCACATAGTACGTTGGATCCCACCAGTCAGAGGGTGAAACAAACAAATTAATAAGAAAAATTAAAAGCGCCAGGGGTATATCTTACCTCACACATCTCGCTACTGCTCGTGAACACTGTCCAATTGATCCCTCTGTTCGCTCATGTACTATTTTAAGTGAATCCTCATTATAACATGCACACAATTTTGGGCACTTGTATTCGACCTAAGT
The DNA here is from genome assembly GCA_021605205.1 of Aegilops longissima. Classification (NCBI taxonomy): domain Eukaryota; kingdom Viridiplantae; phylum Streptophyta; class Magnoliopsida; order Poales; family Poaceae; genus Aegilops; species Aegilops longissima. The sequence continues at coordinate 144,880,334 of CM038678.1, read as the reverse complement.
CAGTGTGCCACTGTATGTCATACTACTCCCTTCGTCTAGGTGTAATAAGTCACGTTAGAAGGTGCAGCGGGACCAAGGTGCAAGCAAATTGGAGGAGAAGGAGAAACTTGACCGGTCCTTCCTCCAATCAAAGCCCTGATTTCTGTCTCTAAACGCAACAATTAATCACAACAACTAAGAGATGCCATTTTAGCTACCATGCAGGGCCACATATTAACTCGCATGCAAGCCGACTTTGATTTCTTGACTGATCAACACGTAGTTGCACTCCATGCATTGAGTTTACGGGGGAGATAACAAGGCTGAGTAAGGAGCACTTGGTTACATTGCTAGGCTGGTCATAGTGGTGAATAACTTGGACTAGTACCATGCATATGTTACTAGTCTATGTTACTACCTTCATAGTGGGTAGTAACATATGGATGGTAACATGCAAGTCTTCATTAATTGAGATATAGACTCATTTTACCTTGATGTATGTGTGTGTGTGTGTGTGTGTGTGTTTAACAACATGTGTGTGTTAGAGAGAGCGACACATCGACCTACTTCTACAGAGAGATGGTGTGTAGTGTACAATTTAGCCGTGAGAGTCGGTGCATCCTCTCGTTTTCGGGCATCCGGTCGGGACAGGCGGACAGCTGCCATGCCCGCTCCTGGCCAGCCTGGCCCACCCAAAGCCCCTCCATCGCCCGCGCGCACTTCCCGCCCGAAACGATCAGCGCCGCTCCAAGAGTCGGTGCCGCATTCATGCCCGGGCAGAGCGGACGCGACCTCTCACTGGTGCCTGTGTTGAAGGGAGAATCGGATTCAAGAGTGATGGTTGCTTTGTTCGTCCAACTTATTGCTGGGTCTATGTGATTTGACAGCTTGTTGGTCGTTATTACTGAGGTGGTACGACTGCTGGATGTCCCACGCTTTCGGCGAAAGGAGGTACTACTAGATTACATTTTTCTCCATTCTTACATCGGAGAAGTGTGAAACCAGTGAAAACACGCAGGCTCAGTGACATGGCCCATCTCACACTATAACCATATTTTCTGGACACCGTGCGACACCTAACTCTTTACATCGTACTGTACTAGTATAGCACGTACTGTAATTTCTCAGCAAGATATATTTGTACAATGCTATGAAGCTTCCAGCTTCCGTTTCATGTATCTTGCGTCCAAGGTTGCCCGTTGCAACATTTCATCAAATACAAAGGAGACTAACATGCATGCTATTGCATCTCAATTATTGACAGATCATATCCAATATGTACTCCCTCCGTTCCAAAATAAGTGTCTCAACTTTATGCAAACTTTAGTACAAAGTTGTACTACTACTAAAGTTGACACTTATTTTGGAATAGAGACAGCTAAAGAAAAAAACGATCCATGTAGTCCCTAGCCCTTAAACCGTAAACCCTAACCATGCTTTAATTTGCTGGCAACGTTGGAGCTTCCAAAGAAATGAAGTTTGCAACCCTTTGACCATCGGATCATTTTTTGCAGTTCCACCAAAATCGAGATGAGCATCCCTGTGGCAAAGAAATTGAAGATGCGTGATTAGAATAAGATTACTGGGACTAGTTGATGAGACATAAACTCATCACAAATACAGTATGTAGAAGCCAGTAGAGATATGTGCGGGGCAAAGAAGTAGAGAAATATCCACATGGAGTGATGTGGGCAGCTGGAGCAGTGGTGCAAGCTGGCTGTAAAGGAAGTTGTACCTGAGGGATGTCGGGACGTAGCTCAACCTAGAGGAGGGCGGCGGGAGGCAGCAACTTCCCATGTTGCGGCAGTGAGCACGGGACGAAGGTAACCTCACCGGCTTTGTGAGAGAACGGCGGGGACCCCTGATCGAGACATGCCGACAGTGGGTTTTCGCCGTCGGTGACGACGACCGCATCTACACTAACCATCGATCCCTTCCCCTGGTGGACGTGATCCGCCGGGATGTTAGAGATGTGGCCACATTCGTTTTGTGCGAGAGAGTGTGAAGAGAGCAACCCCAGCAAGCAACCATGTAGGCTCGTCCTGGCTATGTATATAGTGGAGCGGTTTCCTTTTCTCTCCATATGAACCTATTTATATTGCGTACGTGCCACTAAAGAAAAAAAAACTTTATTTATAAATGACGCGGCACCGTTCATGCTTGGTTCCCGACCCTCCATTATTTATAAGTGAGTAACTACTACTAGACGCGTCAAATTATCACGTGGGCTGCATCATCTTACAGAAATGAGCTCCACCATGTCACGTGTGTGGTTGGGGAAGACACAAAAGACGCAAAGAGTGCTACTAGTACACGACGTGCGTGGGTGCGTGCACCTCTTCTCTTCGAGCATGGTTATTAAAAGTATAGCCCACTACTGTACTACCACGCGGTTATTATATATGGGCAAAGATTATAGGCAGTAATAATGACTAATAAGCCGTGAAATCATGAGGCCCACCTTTCTCTATATTTGACCGAGGAAGCATCCATCATTTCACTCCTCGTTGAATATCTATCCGCTGCTACCCCCACGAATAAATAAAAATCCGCTTCTACCTCCGTAGCATGGTTAATAATATAGCCATGTCAATTGCTACCTCTTGAGCATGCGTTGGTTTTCCCTTGAAGAGGAAAGCGTGATGCAGCAAAGTAGCGTAAGTATTTCCCTCAGTTTTTGAGAACCAAGATATCAATCCAGTAGGAGGCCACACGCAAGTCCCTCGTACCTACACAAACAAATAAGAACCTTGCAACCAAAGCGATAAAGGGGTTGTCAATCCCTTCACGACCACTTGCAAAAGTGAGATCTGGTAGAGATAATAATATTTTTGGTATTTTTATGATAAAGATTGAAAGTAAATATTGCAAAGTAAAAATAGATTGGAAACGTATATGATGGAAAATAGACCCGGGGGCCATCGGTTTCACTAGTGGCTTCTCTCAAGATAGCATAAGTATTACGGTGGGTGAACAAATTACTGTCGGGCAATTGATAGAAAAGTGCATAATTATGAGAATATCTAGGCATGATCATGTATATAGGCATCACGTTCGCAAACAGTAGACCGCCTCCTGCCTACATCTACTACTATTACTCCACACATCGACTGCTATCCAGCATGCATCTAGAGTATTAAGTTCATAAGAACAGAGTAACGCATTAGGTAAGATGACATGATGTAGAGGGATAAACTCAAGCAATATGATATAAACCCCATCTTTTTATCCTCGATGGCAACAATACAATATGTGTCGTTTCCCCTACTGTCACTGGGATCGAGCACCGCATGATTGAACCCAAAGCTAAGCACTTCTCCCATTGCAAGAAAGATCAATCTAGTAGGACAAACCAAACTGATAATTTGAAGAGACTTGCAAAGATAACCAATCATACATAAAAGAATTCAGAGAAGATTCAAATATTGTTCATAGATAATCTTGATCATAAACCTACAATTCACCAGATCTCGACAAACACACCGCAAAAAGAGTTACATTGAATAGATCTCCAAGAAGATCGAGGAGAACTTTGTATTGAGATCCAAAGAGAGAGAAGAAGCCATCTAGCTAATAACAGTGAACCCGAAGGTCTGTGGTAAACTACTCACACATCATCAGAGAGGTTATGGTGTTGATGTAGAAGCCCTCCGTGATCGATGCCCCCTCCGGTGGAGCGCCAGAAAAGGCCCCAAGATGGGATCTCACGGGTACAGAAGGTCGCGGCGGTGGAATTAGGTTTTCGTTGTGCCCCTCGATGGTTCCGGGGTACGTAGGTATATATAGGAGGAAGTAGGTCGGTGGAGCCACGAGGGGCCCACGAGGGTGGAGGGCGCGCCCAGGGGGTAGGCGCGCCCCATGCCTTGTGGCCTCCTCGGTGATTTCTTGACGTCCACTCCATGTCCTCTGGATCACGTTTGTTCCAAAACTAACTCTCCCGAAGGTTTGATTCCGTTTGGACTCCGTTTGATATTCCTTTTGTGCGAAACACTGAAATAGCCAAAAAACAGCAATTTGCACTAGGCCTTGGGTTAATAGGTTAGTCCCAAAAATAATATAAAAGTGTATAAATAAGCCCATTAAACATCCAAAACAGAATATATAATAGCATGGAGCAATCAAAAATTATAGATACGTTGGAGACGTATCAAGCATCCCCAAGCTTAATTCCTGCTCGTCCTTGAGTTGGTAAATGATAAAAACAGAATTTTTGATGTGGAATGCTACTTAGCATATTCTTCAATGTATTTCTCTTTATAGTGGCATGAATGTTCAGATCCGAAGGATTCAAAATAAAAGTTTAATATTGACATGCAATAATAATACTTCAAGCATACTAACAAAGCAATCATGTCTTCTCAAAATAACATGGCCAAAGAAAGTTATCCCTACAAAATCATATAGTCTGGCTATGCTCTATCTTCACCACAACAAAGTATTTAAATCATGAACAACCCCGATGACAAGCCAAGCAATTGTTTCATACTTTTGATGTTCTCAAACTTTATCAACTTTTACGCAATACATGAGCGTGAGCCATGGACATAGCACTATGAGTGGAATAGAATGGTGGTTGTGGAGAAGACAAAAAGGAGAAGATAGTCTCACATCAACTAGGCGTATCAATGTGCTATGGAGATGCCCATCAATAGATATCAATGTGAGTTAGTAGGGAATTCCATGTAACGGATGCACTAGAGCTATAAGTGTATGAAAGCTCAACAAAAGAAACTAAGTGGGTGTGCATCCAACTCGCTTGCTCACGAAGGCCTAGGGAATTTTGAGGAAGCCCATCATTGGAATATACAAGCCAAGTTCTATAATGTAAAATTCCCACTAGCATATGAAAGTGACAACATAGGAGACTCTCTATCATGAAGATCATGGTGCTACTTTGAAGCACAAGTGTGGAAAAAGGATATTAACATTGTCCCTTCTCTCTTTTTCTCTCATTTTTCTTTTTTTTTCTTTTTTTTGGCCTTCTCTTTTTTTGGCCTCTTTTTTCTCCTTTTTTCGTCTGGAGTCTCATCCCGACTTATGGGGGAATCATAGTCTCCAGCATCCTTTCCTCACATGGGACAATGCTCTAATAATGATGATCATCACACTTTTATTTACTTACAACTCAAGAATTACAACCCGATACTTAGAACAAAATATGACTCTATGTGAATGCCTCCGGTGGTGTACCGGGATATGCAATGAATCAAGAGTGACATGTATGAAAGAATTATAAAGGTGGCTTTGCCATAAATACGATGTCAACTACATGATCATGCAAAGCAATATGACAATGATGAAGTGTGTCATAATAAATGGAACGGTGGTAAGTTGCATGGCAATATATCTCGTAATGGCTATGGAAATGCCATAATAGGTAGGTATGGTGGATGTTTTGAGGAAGGTATATGATACAGGTGAAAGGTGTGCGGTATTAGAGAGGCTAGCAATGGTGGAAGGGTGAGAGTGCGTATATTCCATGGACTCAAAATTAGTCATAAAGAACTCACATACTTATTGCAAAAATCTATTAGTTATCTAAACAAAGTACTACGCGCATGCTCCTAGGGGGATAGATTGGTAGGAAAAGACCAATGCTCGTCCCCGACCACCACTCATAAGAAAGACAATCAATAAATAAATCATGCTCCGACTTCATCACATAACAGTTCACCATACGTGCATGCTATGGGAATCACAAACTTTAGAACAACTATTTCTCAAATTCACAATCACTCAACTAGCATGACTCTAATATCACCATCTTCATATCTCAAAACAATTATCAAGTATCAAACTTCTCTTAGTATTCAATGCACTTTAAAAAAATATCTTGGATGCCTATCATATTAGGACTAATTTTATAACCAAAGAAAATTACCGTGCTATTCTAAAAGACTCTCAAAATAATATAAGTGAAGCATGAGAGATCAATAATTTCTATAAAATAGAACCACCGCCATGCTGTAAAAGATATAAGTGAAGCACTAGAGCAAAATTTTCTAGCTCAAAAGATATAAGTGAAGCACATAGAGTATTCTAATAAATTCTGAATAATGTGTGTGTCTCTCAAAAGGTGTGTAAAGCAAGGATGATTGTGGTGAACTAAAAAGTAAAGACTCATATCATACAAGACGCTCCAAGCAAAACACATATCATGTGGTGAATAAAAAAATAGCTCCAAGTAAAGTTACCGATGGACGAAGATAAAAGAGGGGATGCCTTCTGGGGCATCCCCAAGCTTAGGCTTTTGGTTGTCCTTGGATTTTACCTTGGGGTGCCTTGGGAATCCCCAATCTTAAGCTCTTCCACTCCTTGTTCCATAATCCATCAAATCTTTACCCAAAACTTGAAAACTTCACAACACAAAACTTAACAGAAAATCTCGTGAGCTCCGTTAGCGAAAGAAAACAAAACACGGTACTGTAATGAACTCATTATTTATTTATATTGGTGTTAAACCTTCTGTATTACAAATTTTCTATGGTTCATAAACTCCATTACTAGCCATAGAATCATCTAAATAAGCAAACAACACACGAAAAACAGAATCTGTAAAAACATAACAGTCTGTAGTAATATGTAACTAACTCAAACTTATGGAACTCCAAAAATTCTAAAATAAATTGCTGGACGTGAGGAATTTATCTATTAATCATCTGCAAAAAGAATCAACTAAATAGCACTCTCCAGTAAAAAGTGCTAGCTAATCTCGTGAGCGCTAACGTTTTTGTTTTTTACAGCAAGATCAAAAAGACTTCACCCAAGTCTTCCCAACGGTTCTACTTGGCACAAACACTAATTAAAACATAAAACCACATATAAACAGAAGCTAGATGGATTATTTATTACTAAACAGAACCAAAAAGCAAGAAACAAAAATAAAATTGGGTTGCCTCCCAACAAGCGCTATCGTTTAACGCCCCTAGCTAGGCATAAAGGCAAGGATAGATCTAGGTTTTATCATCTTTGGCATGCAAGCCATAAGTCGCTCTCATAATAGATTCATAAGGTAATTTAATATTATTTCTAGGAAAGTGTTATATGCCTTTCCTTAACGTAAATTGGAATCTAATATTCCCTTCTTTCGTGTTAATAATTGCACCAATCATTCTAAGGAAAGGTCTACCAAGAATAATAGGACATGAAGGATTGCAATCTATATCAAGAACAATGAAATCTACGGGCACATAATTCCTATTTGCAACAATAAGAACATCATTAATTCTTTCCATAGGTTTCTTAATGGTGGAATCCGCAAGGTGCAAGTTTAAAGAACAATCATCAAATTCACGGAAACCCAACAAATCACACAAAGTTTTTGGAATAGTGGAAACACTAGCACCCAAATCACACAAATCATAGCATTCATGATCTTTAATTTTAATTTTAATAGTAGGCTCCCACTCATCATAAAGTTTTCTAGGGACAGAAACTTCCAATTCAAGGTTTTCTTCATAAGATTGCATTAAAGCATCAACGATATGTTTAGTAAAAGCTTTATTTTGACTATAAGCATGCGGAGAATTTAGCATGGATTGCAACAAGGAAATACAATCTATTAAAGAACAATTATCATAATTAAATTCCTTGAATTCCAAAATAGTGGGTTCATTGCTATCTAAAGTTTTGACCTCTTCAATCCCACTTTTACCAATTTTTGCATCAAGATCTAAAAACTCTGAATCGTTGGGACGCCTTTTAACTAAAGTTGGATCATCTCCAGTCCCATCATTATCAAGATTCATATTGCAAAACAAAGATTTAGTAGGAGACACATCAATTATTTTTAGATCTTCATCTTTATTACCTTCTAAATCTTCCGATTTAGCGGCCATCTTATTGACTAAGGTGGCCTGCTTTTCCGAAATTTGGGCTATTAATTTTTCAAGATGAGCAAACTAAGATCTCAAGCCATAAAATTCCTTAGACATATCATCAAGCTCTTTATTCATGTACTTCATAAAGCTTTTTTGTTCTTTAAGCTCGTTTCTAAAGAAATTATTATGCTCAAATTGCAAAGTCATAAATCTTCTGACGTTGTTTTCAATTTCTTCCAACCTTTTAAGGTAAGGATCAACGTTTTTAGGCAGGGCCATTAGGGCAAACAGGCAACAAGAAGCAATCAAAAAAGATTCGAAAGGAAAGAGAGGGCGAATAAAACGGCAAGGGTGAAGTGGGGGAGAGGAAAATGAGAGGCAAATGGCAAATAATGTAATGCGAGGGATAAGAGTTTGTGATGGGCACTTGGTATGTCTTGACTTGTACGTAGACTCCCCAGCAACGACGCCAGAAATCCTTCTTGCTGCCTCTTGAGCATGCGTTGGTTTTCCCTTGAAGAGGAAAGGGTGATGCAGCAAAGTAGCGTAGGTATTTCCCTCAGTTTTTGAGAACCAAGGTATCAATCAAGTAGGAGTCCACACGCAAGTCCCTCGTACCTACACAAACAAATAAGAACCTTGCAACCAACGCGATAAAGGGGTTGTCAATCCCTTCACGGCCACTTGCAAAAGTGAGATCTGATAGAGATGATAATATTTTTGGTATTTTTATGATAAAGATTGAAAGTAAATAGTGCAAAGAAAAATAGATTGGAAACGTATATGATGGAAAATAGACCCGGGGGCCATAGGTTTCACTAGTGGCTTCCCTCAAGATAGCATAAGTATTACGGTGGGGGAACAAATTACTGTTGAGAAATTGATAGAAAAGTGCATAATTATGAGAATATCTAGGCATGATCATGTATATAGGCATCATGTCCGCGACAAGTAGACCGACTCCTGCCTGCATCTACTAGTATTACTCCACACATCGACCGCTATCAAGCATGCATCTAGAGTATTAAGTTCATAAGAAAAGAGTAACGCATTAGGTAAGATGACATGATGTAGAGGAATAAACTCAAGCAATATGATATAAACCCCATCTTTTTATCCTCGATGGCAACAATACAATACGTGTCGTTTCCCCTACTGTCACTAGGATCGAGCACCGCATGATTGAACCCAAAGCTAAGCACTTCTCCCATTGCAAGAAAGATCAATCTAGTAGGACAAACCAAACTAATAATTCAAAGAGACTTGCAAAGATAACCAATCATACATAAAATAATTCAGAGAAGATTCAAATATTGTTCATAGATAATCTTGATCATAAACCCACAATTCATCGGATCTCGACAAATACACCGCAAAAAGAGTTACATCGCATAGATCTCCAAGAAGATTGAGGAGAACTTTGTATTGATATCCAAAGAGAGAGAAGAAGCCATCGAGCTAATAACTATGGACCCGAAGGTCTATGGTAAACTACTCACACATCATCGAAGAGGCTATGGTGTTGATGTAGAAGCCCTCCATGATCGATGCCCCCTCCGGCGAAGCGCCGGAAAAGGCCCCAAGATGGGATCACACGGGTACAGAAGGTTGCGGTGGTGGAATTAGGTTTTTGTGGTGCCCCTTGCTTGTTTCAGGGAACGTAGGTATATATAGGAGGAAGAAGTAGGTCGGTGGAGCCACGAGGGGCCCATGAGGGTAGAGGGCGTGCCCCGGGGGGTAGGCGCGCCCCCTGCCTCGTGGCCTCCTTGATTATTTATTGGCGTCCACTCCAAGTCCTCTGGATCACGTTTGTTCCAAAAAATAACTCTCCCGAAGGTTTCATTCTGTTTGGACTCCGTTTAATATTCTTTTTCTGCGAAACACTGAAATAGGCAAAAAAAACAGCAATTTGCACTAGGCCTTGGGTTAATAGGTTAGTCCCAAAAATAATATAAAAGTGTATAAATAAGCCCATTAAACATCCAAAACAGAATATATAATAGCATGGAGCAATCAAAAATGATAGATACGTTGGAGACGTATCATCAATCACGACGTAGAAATATCATTCACTGATACAATAGGGCTGGATCTAAGGCTGGTGATTTTTTTACTTTGTATCTTTCTCTTTTTGTCTCATTTACTCATTTTACATAGGAGCACGTGTAGAGAGTGGCTATTCCTTTTGATGGGACTTCTTCATGGGGTTTAAGACTAAGCAGCTCCGAATTATGCCCGCTGCCCACCACTCTGAATCGTGCCATGTATGATAGGGAGTAGTCCCATTGTAACAATGAGGTCCACTAGGTCTCGCGCGTCCTGTAAGAAGAGACTGTCACGCAAAACGTACATCTTGTTGCCTTCTTCCTCGTACAGTACGTGCCACTGGTACATACTACTAGTACTACTACTACTCGTTCTCCTATAAATCTTGCACTTGGCATCTCCAAAATATTAACCTTGCGATTGGCTCTTCGCCTCTTCGGGAAGTCGAGCAATAAAGGTACTGCGGTATATATCGTTCTGGCTATATGAGACCGAATGAATTGTTGCACGTCCACCACGTGGGCGTGGGTCGAGGGGCGAGGGAGAGTGCGTACTATTATGTTCGTTTCAATATTGACTACATACGGAGCAAAATGAGTGAATCTACACTCTAAAATACGTCTATATACATCAGTGTTTAGAGTATGTACTAGTAGTTCATATTGAAATCTACTAAAGGACATATATTCCAAACAATATGATAATCTCTCTAATCAAGGTAGGGACGAGGAGTAAACGGAGGGAGTAGTAAAATTTTCTCCTCGTCCTGCGAGCCACCGCGCGCGTGGGAGAGGGAGCGGGTGTAAGGCGTAGTAAGCAAGCTTCACCTCGTCCTGTGAGCTGCCGCGCCCATGGGTGGGGGAGACGGCATACTAAGCAACCTTCTCCTCATTCTGTGAGTTGACGGAACACATCAAAAGTAATACGCACAGAGCATCTCGAGTGTATAGAGCATTGCCTCTAAGGTAGGCCCCACATGGTTTGCCTCTTTTTTAACATAACGCGTCAAGTCGCAATTTGTTTGTTCACCCGTGGTAGACGATCCTCCATCAAGTGGACAACCAGTACACGTGTCAAATTACCATGTGGGCTGCCTTTTCGTACAGAAATGAGCTCCACCGTGTACCCGCGCGGGTGTGGTTGGGAAAGAGACGGGAGTACGTGCGCCGTGCGTGCACCTCTTCTCTTCGTGCATGTCCCCCACCTACGTGGGTGTGTGTAGAGAGATACAAACCTAGACGGATGGCGTGTGTGTTCGTGAGTTTTTTGTTTGGGGGGGTGATTTTGTGAATGTATTTGTGGGAATATGTGTCGATGACATCTCAAACAAAAATTTGGCACATGCAATGTGTGTGAAATAGAGGCCTATCGATATCATATATAGAGGGGGCGATCCACGAGAAGAGAGGGAGGGTTCATAGATATCGATAGAGTCGAAGAGAGGATCAAGTGGGTGGGTGGGAGATCGATGAAGAGAGCCATCGAAATTGTGTGTGTGCAAGTCAAAGATATATGGCGACTGACCTACCGGAACGTCAGAGGGCACAGGGAAAGTTTGTGTGTGGCAAGGAGACATGACTAGAGCGCTCGATGTATCGGTGTGTGTGGGGGGGGGAGGGGGAGGCAGAGGCCTAACTAGAGAGGTAGAACGACTCATATATGTGTTGAGAAGGAGAGACCCAGCTATGTCTTGAGGGAGATCAGTCGACATCCATACATAAATGAAGGACGGGAAATAGGTTGGGATAGAGAGAGAGAGGATAGTGAGAGGGAGGGAGAGGGGTAGAGTGATGGATGGGTGATGGAGTTGCTTCTCGAAGATGGTGGGAGAGGCCTACTAGACAAACTGAGGGTAGAACTGCAATATTATCAATAAGAGTGGGGATGTGTTTCTGTGTGTGCCTGTGTGTGATAGGTGTGTCAGGACGCATGCATGGATGATGAAGGGGAACCATGTGTTTTGTAAGCAAACCTAACTAGATCGGTAGATCAATTATTGTTTGTCGGAGGAAGGGAGAGACATAACTAATGAGGTAGATCGATGGACGCGTGGGAAAACGAGTTATAAGGATCTAGCTAGATATATGTATAGCGGGAGATCAGTCGGTGTACATCCATTTGTTAGAGGTAAATAAGGCCCAGCGAGATGGATAGACAGAGAGAATGGAGGTAGGAGGTGGTGCGAGAGGCCGAGCTACTAGCTAGATAGGGGGAGGAGTGTGCGATTGTGAGATCGATGAAAAGAGGGGCGAGAGTTTACATGTGTGTGGGACCGTATGAGAGACACGAGGCATGGACACACAAAGGAGGATATGGAAGGTGCGTGTGTATGTTGTAGGCACACATTGCTGGAGAGGTTTATCGATCAAAGGAGTTGTGGAGACTGTGGGAGAACGACCTAAAGAAAAAAAAATGAATGTGCGCGATGGATAGAATGCTGAGGGAGGGGGAGGACGAGGAGGGCGTGTTCATGCACGAGAGAAAGTTAGTGCTAGCTACAAAGGTTAGAGGATTGTGTGGGTGTAAGAGACTAACAAAGATGATAATTTGATATGAAAGTGGATTCATATATTTCAATAGGAGATCATAGTGTTATAAACATATGCATGCATGAATATAGCTTGTCACGACCGGTTTTTCAATAAAAATATTTATTGAACAACTGACCTATGAAGTCCAATATGAGGAAAATCCTCCATACCGGTAGACAAAACTTTGATACAATAAGCCAGTAGCATTACAAAATTACAGGGTTGGACTAAAGATGCCCAACCAATTATTACAAACATGCCGATAATTATACATGATGGCGGATATGACACAAAGGTGTGGGGTGGAAATACTACTGACTCGAGATATGAGTGGTTGGTGGAATAACACAATGGGGTGGTTAATAAGACTACTGCACTGGCGGCTCATCGAGCGTCGATGTGAGGCTCGATTTATTTATTTGGATAGCGGAAGCGGATATATCACAATGACTAATCCAGGGGTCGCACGAGACTGACTGGGATTCCTCTAGGCGTCGGACTCGCTATCGACCTCTTCATCCATGAGATCGCCTTCGTCAGCATCTGGCCAAATCAACAAGCCAAGTGAGTACTTTGAAAGTACTCGCAAGACAGTTCGGACAAAAGATATAACAAATGAATGCATGAATGCGACATGATTAATTTATAACAATGTGCTATCAAATCAGTAACACAAGTAAGTAAAAAGGGAATCGGCGCTAGTCCGCTCGAAAACCCAAAGAAAATAAACTCAAACCGATCGGGTGTCTGAAGCGACGCCTCGAAGGGTGAACAATTAAGTAAAACATGCCACAGTCGGGCGTCTAAGCGACACCTCAAAAAAGGCTTATACTGAAAGAAAATACATGCGTGCCGCAGTCGGACGTCGGAGCGACATCACAGAAAGGGCTTAAAATAAAAGTAAATAATAACAATGCCGCAGTCGGACGTCTGAGCGACATCGCAGAAAGGGCTTATAACAAAAGTAAATAATAACAATGCCGCAGTCCGACGTCTGAGCGACATCGCAGAAAGGGCTTATAACAAAAGTAAATAATAGCAATGCCGCAGTCGAACGTCTGAGCGACATCGCAGAAAGGGCTTATAACAAAAGTAAATAATAGCAATGCCGCAGTCGGACGTCTGAGCGACATCGCAGAAAGCGCTTATAATTCATCATTCATAACTAACAAGATATAGTGCTCACGGAAAATATTCCTCACAAGGCAATAAACGGGTTAGTCCATTCACAGGAAAATAAACACATAACACTCATATGGTTATCAGGAGTCTCTGTCACCGAGACTGATATTTGACAAGATAAGGTGGACACGGTACTCGGACATGAATAAGATGAATTCAAGAATTTTGACTCTGCAGAGTTTGTACCAAAATTGTCCACAGCCAACGGATTTCCGTAGTCACGAAGGACTAGTTCCGTTTACGATATTTCGGAGGAAACACAACTAGCTAGTACACACCCATCATTCCTCACGTTGCCAGGAATCACCCTAGACAGCGTTTAAGAAAAACTTTGAGACGGGGAGATCACAATTGCGAAAAGCATGGGATCAAATTTATATACGCGCGGTCTAAGGGGTGCCCCCTCTCGGTCCCAACCGAAAACACCCATGCCCCCTGACCGGATGAAAGGCTTTAATCCAGGGCCATGGAACCTTCATCCCGGCCTCTCGATTTGGTGTGTACCAGGAAGTGGTTTGCAACTTACTATGCCGTATCCCTTGCGGGAAACAGGTGGTAGTACGAAAGGGAAGACGGACCGGAATCTGACTAATTTGTGTTGACACGGGGTCGACGATCTGGCATAAGCCTGGCATGCTACAACATTGCCATCTTACCCATACTCATGCCAACTCATGGCCATGCAACATGTTTCCAACAACTCATGGATTTTTCCGAGCTCACTTGCCTCAACTCTTACGGGATAAACTATCATCGAAATGCTCATAAACGTGCCATGATACAAAAATAATGCAAACATTCCCAAACACTCGTCATATCAAAAGTTCAAACATTGCTTGCCTGGTTCGGAGTAGTCGGAGTCTAACTGTGCGAAGTTTGCGGCTCCGTTGCTTCCTCCGGAATCTACGGTATAAGAAAAATACGCACGTGACGTAAATACCGCGAGGTGCACAAAAATATTCCAAATAAATCTGATAAAAAACTAGACAAAAATCTAAAGAGAACAGAAAAATAATCAAACAAAAATACTTTTCTGTTTAAAAGATATAAGGGTTTTGGTCCAGGGACCTCTCTGTAATGAAACAGAAAACTTCCAGGGGGCTTTGCAAAAAAGTCCAGAAAACGGTTCGTTTAAAAGAAATGACTGAGAGGCTGACAGGCGGGCTCCACCTGTCAGGTTTGAAAATTTAAAAGAGGGAAACAGGGCGCGACGGCACCCGAGAGGTGCGGTGGTCACCGGCGGCGATCCACGGCGAGGCAGAGTGATCGGACGGTACCTTCGTGATCAGCACGTCCTTCCGCGTCTGTGGGATGTGGAAGTGGTCGCCGGCGAGCACTGTGTCAACGGCGGCCCTTGCTCCGGCGGACGGCGGTTCGGGCAGTCTTGGACCTCGTCGGAGAGTGCTGCGGAGGAGGAATTGAGGAGGGGGTTAGACTCGTGGTAGCATGAGAGGGTAGCTGACGGGATTTGGGCGCCAGGGTCGACCTCACCGGAGTAAATAGAGGTGGAGGCCGAGGCGGAACGAAGCGGCCGAAGTCGAGGAAGAAGAGCTCCTCGAGGCCCTTCCGGGGGCTTGGCGAGGGCTAGTGAGGTGGTGGAGGTGTGCCGGGGCGAGAGCAAGCTCGGGGGTGCTATTTATAGCTGGCCCGAGTCTGTTGCCGTGAATCGGATAAGTCCGGCGAGTGATTACGGCGGCGCTATGGCTGCACGGTCGGCTTAGGTGTTTGAGCATCGACTAGACGAAGTACTGGTGCTATCCCAGTGTCCGACTCAGCAAGGTGGGCGAGGTTATGGCCTGTCCACGACGGAACGGCCGCACGGCCCGTCGACGGCAGAGAACGCGCTCTGCGCGTGCCAGGCCACGGCGACGGTGCTGCATGCGTGTGCTGGCAAGGAAATGGCTACGCTGAGCTACCAGAGGTTTAGGCGGCGCCGAACGGCGTTATGCCGCAGTTTTGCTCCTGTCGGCCGCTACGGTGGTTCTGCCGCCGCAAGACACGCCGGCGCAGGCGGGCCAGGGTGCCACCGACGCCAGGAACGCGCCAAGCACGCGTGTGAAGCTCCGGACAAGCAGGCTAGGCTGTGAGTAACGTGTCAAGTGCATTGTGGGCATGTGACTGAAACTCTGACGGAGAACGACACTGCAATCTGAATTTAACTGAAGATGAACAGTAATAGTGCATGCAAGGTGTTCGACAGAATGATTTAGGCATGTAGGGATTTTTCCTTGAGCTGGTTTTTGGTGGAGGGGCCTCTCATTGCATCTAGAGGCTGCCTGAATTGTTGTGGAATTTTTGGAGCAGAGAAGATATGAATTTCACCAAATTTGACAAATCTGGTCCAAACTTGCAGAGACTGAAATTTGAAATTTTTGAAAAGAAGAGGAGTGGATCTTGATTGTTCTAGGTTGTGGGTACCAAGGACTATCCAGGGGAGTTGGTTTGAGGTCAAAGCTCAAATGCATTTAGGTACTTGCTTTGCAAATCTCCTAGGCTCAAAATAATGGACAGAAAAGATTTGGGAGGAGAAATAAATGAAATAAAATTCAGAAAAGGTTTGAACTTTTTGAGACAGAATGTTTGGATTGCCCAAAGTGGAAGGAGAGATTTTTGGGAAGATTTTTACCATGTGGTGTATGGTAAAATCATGAGTGGTTTCAAACATTAGAGAGGATGCAGAACTCCTAGAGTTTCTTTTTTTGAAAGAAAATAAACTCCAAGGATTTTTCTTGAAATTTTGAGAAGAAGGCAATCAGAAGAAAAATTTAAAAACCAAACACCAGAGTTGAAGGAGATGCAAAAATAAAATATTTGCTAAAGGGGAAAGCTTTTGAGAGAGATTTTTGGAAGGGTTTAGAAGACCTTCTTCAAAACCAACAAAATTTTTGAAGAAAACCAAAAGAATATTTTTGGAGTGTCACATAGCGGTGATAGGCGTGCTATGGTTTTGCACATGTTATACCATAACGTGATAATGCATAGCGTTTACAACTCACAGCTAAATGTCGAACAATCCAGACCATACTATACATCGAACAATCTCACATTTCATTTGAATTTGTAATAATGTGTGGCGTTTACAGCTTACAATTAAATATCGAACAATCTAAACAATACTATATATTGAACAATCTCACAATTTATTTGAATTTGTGGTAATGTGTGGCGTTTGCAACTCACATCTAAATACTTGTAGGAGTAGGGGGCGGGGCACCATATACTATGTGATAAACACATTATACATATGAGACATGGTTTACATTATGAAGATCTAGCTAGAGCTTGAAATGTACTGTGATTTGAAATCAACATAAAGTGGATTCAAATAATCGAGTTCGAGTTCATATAGTACACATAGTTCATATCTAACTCAACAGTAATCATGTGGTGTGTTGTGAAGATAATACACAAATGATGGTTTAACTTGACAATAATGATGATTGTAGATCTTGTTAAAATAGAGAAATGAATTCAAATGGTTTGACTTCACAACAATCATCATTGTAGATCTTATTCAAATAGAGAAACGAATTCAAATTTAGTTCATATTGAAGCGGTAGTATATACGTTTGGAATGCTCTAAAATGTTCATTTGAGTAGCAGGTTGCATGCATTATACACGTAGCAAAATATTTTAACTGAACATAACATGAATTCAAAGTTTTGAATGGCATTTGTAGTGCGAATTGATTTGGTACAGTACACGGGACTAGACTCTCTTGTGTGGTGCGAATTGATTTCTTTTTGTTTTTTCATCGACGGAAGTGCGAATTGATTTGGTACAGTACACGTTAGGCTTGTCCGGAAATTTCAACCCGCGCCTTGTTACCCCAAAATATTTAAGATATATCTTTGTCTCGTTGTGCTCTGAAAACTCCCTCCATCTCAACCCGCGCCTTTCTATCCCAAAATTACAACACGCGCGAAAACTACCACCTCCCGCGAAATCCCGACACGCAAAATGCCTGTGATACCCCTGAACCGAAAGAACCGCCTAGCACAAATCGGTGGGGGTACTTTCATAACTTACCCCACATTCGGATAAGTGCGTCCCTAAGCCATGGTTCCCCACTCCCATCCCATCAGCCCATCCATTCGTACACCGAGGCCACAAAAACCCGCAAAGCCCCACACCTTCCTCCGTCCGCCACCCAGCCGGAGCCTCTTCCCCAACGACGTCGTCCACAGCAACACCTCGACATCCCTCATCCATCGTACCGGGTGAGGATCCTTCGTCGATCTCGTCGTCCCGCCAGTTCAGGCCACCCCGTCCTCCACCTCCAAGGAGATGCCCCGATGTTCCCCTCGTCTTTCGCGCCACCTCCATCCCCACACTGTCGTCTTCACCTGCACCACCGGAAGAGCAGAGTAATCACCATTTTCTCGGATGAAGCTGAGGCCTAATTGGCGCCACCAAAGAGGTTGTACACTAATCGCCGCATTTTCTTTTTGATTCGATCTCACGATGCTGCCGGCGCTCGGTCCCAAGCCGACATGGCGCGGCTCCATCCACGGCAGTGTCGCTGGCCAATTACTCCACGGCATCGCTCCCTCGGCGAAGACGTCCACATCAGTAGGAGCTGCTGCTGCTTTAGCTCTCGCTCGCGCTGCTGCTCTGCTCTTGCTCTCGGTCCCCTGCCTGGTCTGCTCTTGCTCTTGTTAGCGCTGCTGCTCTCACTCTTGCTCTTGCTTGTGATGCTGCTCCGATTTAGCTACACTTCAGTCGACTTAATCGACTTTTGGATCAGTCAATTTTCAGGGGGTGGGGGGCTCGCAGGAGTTAAGTAAGAACCAGCCACAGCGGGGAGGGGGGCTCGCCGCAGAGGTACCCCACTATATATCTCAGGGTTCAGGGTGGGGCGATGGTCGCCGGTAGTGGTGGGGCGGTGGCGTGGGGATCGCTGGAGAAAAAACTCGGCACGGGGAGCCTAGAGGGATGGCCGGGACGGTGGCGGACCGGCGGTGGGGAGTGGTTTCGGGGCGGGCGGGGCGGCACACTGCCGGCCGCGGGCGACGGGGGGGCAGCGGTTTGGCCGGTGGTGGCTGGCGGCTCAGGGGGGGTGGAGGTTGAAGATGAACTGCTACACGACCAGCTTCCCCAGCTCTTGCACGCGCTGCTGCTACTGCTTTTCTACTACTAGTGCGTTCAGTTTCGACAGTAAAATTCAGTTTCGACAGCAAAATTTAGTTTCGACAGTTAAGTTCAGTTTCGACAGTTAAATTCAGTTTTGACAGTTAAGTTCAGAGATGAGTGGCTGATGTATTTTACATCTAGCACTTTGTGGTTATGTATTTTATGTCATCTATTGGAGATGCTATTAGAATTCCACTCAGGTTAGCATTGTCTCTCTTGTCCTGCTTCAGCCTCGGCGTCGTACAACTCACCGGAACTGCTCCAACGACGAAACCCTCCATCACAGTGGAGCAGTACCCCGGGATATATCTCAAGATGCCTAAGATCTTTCCCTCCTCCGACAGCCAAGTCAGCAGGTTCATCCGCACTGACCAACCCAATCACGCTGAGATCGACATGGCTTCGCCAAAGAGGTTGTACACTTGTTGCATCTCTTTTTTACTCTACATGTTATATATATTGTCCACTGAGCACACGTAGTAACGTGAAATACAATTAGTTTCTCCTACTATATGACAAGTAGTGAGGTACCGGGCAAATTAGCAATCCGTGATGGACTCTCTTGAATGCCATGATTATTTATCGATGTGCATTTGAGCTGTGGATTTGTCGATGGGCCTGGGAGTTGAGCTAGTAGGGCAGTGGCCTGGGTCCAAAGTAGTAGAAGTAGCACAAAAACATTTTTTGAGTGTAGGATTTTCCTTGCTCAAGCCTGCCTACTAGAATCGTCAGTGCTTGAAAGGAAAAGTGAAGGAAAAACATAGGAATTGGAAAGTTTCCTATGGTACTACTATTCATGCATTTGCTTCAATGGAATGGAGCAAAGGAAAACTGTAGGATTTTTCCTTTAGTGTCTCCTTGAAATGAAAATCGTAGGAATTTTACTATCCACTTGTCCTCCTTTTCAAATACATATTCATGAAGCACAAGACTAAGAGATAGTAGCATAATATCATTATAACCGTACATTTTCTTGTGGTTTGACTTAATCTCACCATTCTTCTTTTGTAGCGATCCGACCTCAGGCGATCAAATCTCTGTGTATAAGTGTCATCCCTGGATCGGTAATGCTGACACACACAGTACTCGAGGATTTATAACAGAGTTCAATCACACACTTATTACATCAAATGTCTCAAAAGAGAATTTATTACAATAATATGGTTGAAGGCCATCTAAATAAGATAACAATGGAAGCTTCGAAGGTAAATGAGTCCATCAACTCCAACGGCATAGCTGAGTGCACGACAACGACCTAGCGCACCTGACTCTTCGTCTGAAAACTCTGCAACGTAATACGTTGCAGCCTGTGTAGGTCAGCACATGGAATATGCTGACAAAATAACACTATAGATCAATGAACACGAAACAGCTATAACTATATGCATATATGGCTGGTAGAGGCTCTATGGTTATGATTTTGCAGAAAGCTAGTTTTTTCCTACAACAAAGGAATATATTTTATTTAACTACAAAGTTTGTTGAAAACATTGAGAATGATAACCCCATCTCAATCCCAAATTAATAATCAATAACCCACCAAATTAATTAAATAAAGTGATGAGATCAACATAATAATTCAAGCACCAGATACTCAAGATGTCCATAACCGGGGACACGGCTAACCATGATTAGTTTATAAACTTTGCAAAGGTTTGCGCACTTTTCCCCACAAGACTCGATCTCCTCCTTTGGAATTTCTCACACTACATGATGTTTGAGAAACGGATGACCGAGACACAGTCTTTCAGAAGCATTAGCTCATTACGACAGATAGACAGTACCACCTACATCCCCTACATCTGCTAATCTACCACTGTAAGAGATCACACAACATACTCAAATATGCCAGATCCCATAATGGCTAGTGGCTGCACACGGAAGTATCCAGCAAATAATGATCCCTTTTTGCCCGGTGGGCAAACCATAGGAAAAATCACACGGATACCCTGGGATCTCCTTTGAACAACACTGGATTACCCCTAGTGCCCTCAAACCAATCCACCCAGATGTGTGTTAAAGTAGCCACCTTAAGTTAAACCTTAGTTAATAATAAACTCTCACATCTGTCATGAATACTCTCAAACCAAACCACGTCTACGAGCATAGCATTGCAGTATAAGCATAACGTAGAAGTAACTCCCAGGGTTGGTAGTAAAAGACAATAGGTTCTACCTCATCAACTACTTCCCAATACCCACATGTTATCAAACCTACTCATGCAAAGTTTGAGGGTTGAAGCTAATGCATAAAAACTGGGTAATAAAAGGGGTATGATCAAAGTATTACTTGCCTTGCTGACGATCTGAAAACCCTAGTGACTCGTAGTAGCACGCTTCACACTCCGGAAATTCTATCGTGAACAAACAATAGCAAACATAAGCACTCAAGCATAATATGCAAGGGTAAAACTCAAGAGAAAAGATCCAAACTGAAAGTTCAACTGAAGAGCTTCGATTTGCAAAAAGAATCAATCGAATCGGAGCTACGAAACTCAAACTACGATCAAAAGAAGTTTGAAATCAAATCTGCTTGAAACCAAGTTTTAGATTATCAAAATCATGTTGAACATGGTTATTGGAAAGAGGGGAACAAGACGAAGATTTTGGCGTTGGTTTCACTGGATTTGGACAAACGAGCAAAAAGGAGCGAATGTTTGAAATTCAGGGACTAATTTGTGATAAAAGTATTCACAGATAGGTCCCTGGCCGAAAATAAACAGAAAAAGAAAAAAACTAACGAACGAACGATCGCTAACAGAACTAAACAAACGAATCCGTTCGTTAAAATGAACTAAATAGAGAACGCTCGCTAAATAACCTAAAAACCGATCTAATCTAAACCGAATGAAAACCGAACAAAAACCGAAAAAAACCTATCGGTCCTTTACCGGTCAACGACAGCGACGGGGTCAACGACGGGCAATGGAATCCGGTGGCTCAGGCGACGAGCGTCGGCGGAGAGGCGACGGCAAGACGGGCGGCGGTGCGGTGGCGCTTGGTGGCGACAATGAAGGCGGCGGCGTCATGGCAAGGCGGCACGGCAACAAGCGGCAAGGCGGCGGATTTGACAAGGAGGAGAGGGGGCTGGGGCGGCTTATAAAGAGGGGGGGCGAGGCGGTGGGGTGGCTTGGGGAAGGGGCGACTGCTCGAGAGGCGTGTCCGCCTCGGACACAGCTGGCAGCGGGGCGGCTCAAATGGGAAAGGCGGCAGCGAATCTTTGGCGGGTTGCTTGCTCGGTCGGTCAAACTTTTTAAAATAAAATTCGCCCGAAATAAAAATACTAATAAAATATAAAAAAATTATAAAAATACCAGAAACAATTTTCACCGTCCAAACCTAATATTTAAGACAAGATGAACGTTTTTCTGGCCTAAAATGCAATTTCCAAAAATGCATATTTTTCTAATTCAAATAAAATGCGAATAAAATAATAATTTTTATTTTAAATTTTCTTCTCCAATATTTCTCTTCTGTTGAAGAAGTCATTTTATCTTCTCTCATCTATTTTTGTTATTGGAAATAATCAGAGAGAAAATTATTTAAAATCAAATTGATCCACGTTTCAAATTCGAGAAAAATTCAAATATGAAAATGAATGAAACCTCCAACTCTCTCCTTGGGTCCTTGAGTTGCTTAAGATTTCTAGGATCACAACCAAAATGCAATAAAATATGATATGTGTATGATGACCGATGTATAACATCCAAATTGAAAATTGGGATGTTACCAACCTACCCCCTTAAGATGAATCTCGTCCTCAATATTTGGGTTGCCTAGAAAATAGGTGTGGGTGGTTTTTCCGTAGGTCTTCTTCTCGCTCCCAGGTGGCTACTTCCTCGGTATGATGGCTCCACTGAACTTTGCAAAACTTGATAACCTTGTTGCGGGTAACTCGGCTGGCAAACTCGAGAATCTTGACGGGTTTATCCTCGTAGGTTAGGTCACTCTCCAATTGTATTGCTTCCAGGGGCACCGTATCTCTCAGAGGAATATCGGCCATCTCAGCATGACACTTCTTCAACTGGGAAACGTGAAACACATCATGAACTCCTGACAATCCTTCGGGTAATTCCAACTTGTAGGCCACCTCTCCCACACGTTCCAGAACACGGTATGGTCCTATAAATATCGGGGCTAACTTTCCCTTAACTCCAAATTGTTCAACTCCTCGCAGTGGTGACACACGAAGATATGCTCTGTCTCCAATCTCATAGATTACCTCCACATGTTTAGTATCGGCATAACTCTTCTGCATGGACTGACCTATCTTCAGCCTATCTCGAATCAACTTAACCTTCTCTTTAGATTACTTAATTAAATCTGGTCCAAAGAATTGACGGTCTCCAACTTCATCCCACATCAACGGTGTCCTGCACCTTCTTCCATACAAAGCTTTGAAAGGGGCCATCTTCAAACTAGCCTAATAGTTGTTGTTGTATGAGAACTCTGCATAAGGCAAATTATCATCCCAGCTAGACCCATAATCTAGCGCACAAGCTCTCGGTCTATCCATCGGTCTGCGGATGAAAGGTTGTACTGAACTCTAGCCTTGTACCCAAATTCTGGTGCTAGCCTTGTACCCAAAGTCTGGTGCAACTGGTTCCAAAACTTCGAGGTAAACTGTGTCCCTCTATCTGATACGATGGTCCTCGGAACTCCATGCAGACATACGATCCTGATCATATATATCTTGTCCAACTTCGCACTCGTATAAGTGGTTTTCACGGGGATAAAGTGAGCCACTTTGGTCAAGCAATCAACTACTACCCAGATAGAATCATATCCCGATCGGGTCCTGGGTAATCCGGTGATGAAATCCATGCCAAGTTTATCCCACTTCCATTCGGATATCGGCATAGGCTGCAACAATCTAGCTAGCTTCTGATGTTCTGCCTTCACTCTCTGACATACATCACATACTGCTACATACTCGGAAATATCCTTCTTCATACCTGTCCACCAGAAACGTTCCTTCAAATCCAAATACATCTTGGAGTTTTCGCGGTGAATCGAGTATGGTGAGTCATGAGCCTCCTGGAGTTTTAACTTCCTTATCTTCGCGTTATTGGGCACATAAACATGATCCTCAAACCATAAAGTTTCATGCTCATCCTCACGATAACCCTTGGCTTTTCCTTTGCTCATCTTCTCCTTTATCTCAACAATTTCCTTACCATCCTTTTGAGCTTCTCGAATCTTTCCCAATAATGTAGACTGAACCTCCATTGCTGCAACAAAACCTCTTGGAACTATCTCCAAACGAAGTTCCTTGAGATCGTCAACTAACTCCTGCGGTAATCCTCCGCTTACGAGGGTATTGAAATAACTCTTGCGGCTCAAAGCGTCTGCTACAACATTGGCCTTTCCTGGATGATAATGCAGCTTCATATCATAATCCTTTATGAGCTCTAACCATCTCCTCTGCCTGAGATTCAGCTCCTTCTGTGTGAAGATATACTTCAAACTCTTATGATCCATGTATACATCACAACGGTTTCCAATCAGAAAATGTCTCCAGGTCTTGAGCGCATGCACTACGGCTGCTAACTCCAAATCATGCGTGGCATAATTCAACTCATGAGGTCGAATCTGACGTGAGGCATATGAAACAACTCTTCCGTCCTGCATAAGTACACCTCCAAGTCCTAGGCGAGAAGCGTCAAAAAACACTTGCAAATCCTTGCGTATATCCAGAAGGATCAACACTGGGGCTGTAACCAAACATTTCTTCAACTCTTGAAAACTGGCTTCACATTCCTTGGTCCATTTGATCTTGGTGTCCTTCTTCAACAACTCTGTCATGGATTTCGCAATCTTGGAAAAATTCTCAATGAACCTCCTATGATATCCTGCGAGTCCCAGAAAACTACGGATCTCTCCTACTGAGGTGGGTGCCAACCACTCAGTAACAGGTTGAACCTTGGTAGGTGTCGGTGTCAAAACCGGCGAATCTCGGGTAGGGGGTCAGAAACTGTGCTCCTAAGTTCGATGGTAACAGGAGACAGGGGACACGATGTTTACCCAGGTTTGGGCCCTCTCTATGGAGTTAATACCCTACTTCCTGCTTGATTGGTCTTAATGAATATGAGTATTACAAGAGTTGATCTACCACGAGATCGTAATGGCTAAAACCCTAGAAGTCTAGCCTGTATGATTATGATTGCCTCTACGGACTAAACCCTCCAGTTTATATAGACACCGGAGGGAACTAGGGTCGTACAAAGTCGGTTACGGAGAAAGGAATCTTCATATCCGAACACCAAGCTTGCCATCCACACCAAGGAGAGTCCCATACGGACACAGGAGAGAGCCTTCTGTCTTGTATCTTCACGGCCCATCAGTCCGGCCCATGTCCAACAGGCCGGACGCTCGAGGACCCCTTAATCCAGGACTCCCTCAGTAGCCCCTGAACCAGGCTTCAACGACGATGTGTCCGGTGTGCAAATTATCTTCGGCATTGCAAGGAGGGTTCCTCCTCCGAATACTCCAAAGCATCCTTCGAACACAGAAAATTTGTCCGGCTCTGCAAAACATGTACCACACACAACCGTAGAGAGTATAATATTTCACTAGTCTAATCTTTTGACAACTTTTGTAGCGTGACATCACGTCCCTGCCCGGTCATTATTTCGAACCATTTTTTAGCCTCCCGCTCCATGTTTCAAGATGCGGTTTTATTGGCACGTCTTGTCGAAGCAGAGATCGTGTCCCCTTATTGTGGGATTCTCATCAATGCGAGCGTGGGTAACCCAACTGTTCCGTTGGCATGATCCCTTGGGAATCGGCAGGCTTTAAGGCCTATCAGGAGGCGTTTGATATTCATCGCCTTTATAAAGGGGCATAGACCCGTCTATCTCCTCTACGCCTACCTCTTCCTCAACCTTTCCAACTTCGAGTTCCAGCACCCAGGTTTCAACTTAATTGCTCCGAGCCTCCCAGTCATGTCCGGACCCAGCCCTCAAGGCCGGTGGGTGGCCTCCTCTGTCACAGAGGAGGATTTTGTGAAGCTCCGGGCGGCAAGATACCTGACCGCAGAAATCCTCCACAGGTTCCCTGCTAAAGGGCAGGTTATTCCTACACCCAGATCCGGCGAGAGGGTCGTATTCATCTCCCACTTCCTCCGGGGGCTAGGGTTCGCTCTCCATCCCTTTCGCGGACTCATGTTCTATTACCGGCTAGATTTTCATGATCTAGCTCTTGACTCCTTTCTTCACATCTCGGCGTTCATCGTCATGTGCGAGGCCTTTCTCCGCATTCCCCCACACTTCGGCTTATGGCTCAAGACCTTTAATGTGAACCAAAGGTAATCTAGGGGAAGCAAGCAGAGTGTGGTGGTGCTACGGTGAGCAAGCTCACCAATACTCTTTGGCCAAAAGGCTCTTTCACAGAAACTTCCAACCTATGGCAGCGGGAGTTGTTTTACATCACTGAACCCCGTGGTACCAAGTGGGCAGCTACAACTATGTCACGATCTGGCCCTCCATTACGGCTCGCATCATGGATTAATAAGGGGCTGGATTGGGGATCAATTGACGAAGTGCAGACGCTACAAAGCCGCATCCGGAGCCTCCTCGAAAAGGAAATCGGCCTCATCAATGTAATCCAGGTAATGCTAGTCTGCCGGGTCCTGCGGTGCCAGCGACGGCCCCTCCTTATGTGGGAGTTCAATCCGGAAGGACCACGGAACCTTCAGCACTTCTTCGGCACGACGCATAGAGGAATGTGGAAGTTATTCTTCGAGACATGAAAACAGTGGCCGGATACCACTGAAGACATCGGCCTTGACTGCAACCATCCGGATACTTCGGTGAGCACTTGACTCCCGAACTCAGCTTAGTTAAATATCCCGTAATAATATACTGAGAAACCTGTCTCCGACCAGGGCTGGATAAAGAAGGTGGAACAAATTAGGTGTTTGGATCCACTCCCTGAAGACTCAGCTGATCCTGTGTTGACAAGGATGCTGGCCCCGGCACCGTATCAGGTGCCGGTGAAGGAGTTCAAGGAGGAGAGCAGAAAGGCCAAAGGTGGCCTCCACTGGAAAGGTACACCGGACGCTATGCCCGAGGAAACTGGAACTCCCTCTTCTGAAGACGAAGGGGAAGAAGAAGCTGATGTCTCTTCTCCCCATGGGAAGAAAAGGACTACCTCCGAAGATTTGGAGGTGGAGGATCCCAAAAGAGGGAAGGCATCCCTGTCAGCCAGTGCGAAAGATGATACTGCATAGTTCATCCGTAAGGACAAGCCCTTAGCTGAATCATAAGTGAACACGGGTGTTTTTAGACATATCCCGTTCTTTTCGGGTCACAAGGGTAACATCTTAAATATATTTTTGCAGTCCGGCCCGCAGTCTTCCTCAACGGTCCTCCTCCTCGGGTGACCTGCTTCCGGAGATGATGGAAAGTGAGACGCCTCCACATTCTTCCTCGCCCCTTATGGCGGACGACTTCGAGGTGTCATCCCGGAGGGTCTCTCCCGATCAACAAGTGGTGCGAGGGACAATGAAGACCACGCCTGAAGGAGATACTTCGGTAGTCCAAGGTCCGGGGCATGGGGCCCCTTTGGGGACCAACAATAAAGGCCCCGGATTATCCGGTTTACAGCCGGAGATGACTCTAGGGTTGAGTAGACATATCCCTTCGAAGGGAGTCTGTACTCTCACTGCCACTTCCAGGAATCCGGAGGCGCCGGATACATTGATGGACATGTTGCAACATGCGTCCATCTCAGAGGAACATCGTACCTTAATGGGTACGGTAGTTGAGAGGATTCTGTCCGCGAGAAGCGGATTGAATGACGCCTTCACGGGCCTGGTAAGAGGCTTCAAGGTATGCAATGTTATATCTTCAATTTCACTCTACGTGCAAAATGCACCTGTGTATAGGTAGTAGCCCCTGAGACTCTGGTTGGCTTCCATAGGGAGGCAATCATAGGATCCAAAGATATGCTCAGGAAATAATATGAATAATTTAAAAAACAGGCTGTTACGTCAATGACGACTACCTCCGCTGCGGAAGTTGCGGATTTGAAGCAAAAACTTCGAGTCAGTGGATGAGGATATTACTCTTATTAACAGGCGGCTCGACGAGGGACAAGGTATGTTTTGGGGCAGTCAGCTTATGCATGTATAATAATATGAGCACGAAGCCGAGAATTATATACTGGGTCATGCATAATTGCAGATGGTGCTGCTGCGGTTGAGACCCTTTGGGCTGAACTTGCCCGGGCCAAGGAGCAAGCCAGAGTGAGCAATGCGGCTGTCAAGAGGGCAGCTGCTGATTTAAAGGCCGAACAGGCTGCTCGGCGCGAGTGCGAGGAGAGAATATCTACCATGGCATGCGAGCTAAAGGATGCCACTGTCCGATGCGAATTCCTCAAGAAGGATAACAAAGCCAAAATGGCCAATCTCGACAAGGCCTTACAAGAGGAGAGAGAAGCACGGTCCAAGTCTAGAGCGGTTCGGGAGGAGATCCGGCAAGCTGGGGAGATAGCAGCCGGTAAGCCCTTCTTATTACATACTAAATTCGGCGATCCGAAGTATGCCCCTCTTAATCAAATGTGAGTTCTCCAGACGCATTCTTGGACTTGCCGAAGAGTGACTCTAATGCGGCGCAGTTTTTCCAAGCGCAAGAAGGACATGCAAAGGAGAAGCTTTTCTGGTCGTAATTCAGCATGCCAAAGCGTCCACTGTTGCTGAACGAACAGATGGCCCAGTGGGCCGAGCTCCATAAGATATCCGGATCTGCCATGAAGGACGTCGTGGTCCGGCTGTGGCCGACTGAGCCAATTCCGAATAGTTATTTCGGTTTGGTGCAGGGACTTGTTGATGCGGTGCCGCGTATCGACGCCGTTAAGCGGTCAATCGTGCATTGAAGGTGCACAGATGGCCCTTGCCCGTGTCAAGACGTACTGGGCGACGATGAAGGCCACCGATATTGCAGGAAAGAGTCCACCTGGGGTCGAGGACAATCACACGCCGGAGCATTATTTTGAGGATGTCCTAGAGGGCGCCCGCTTGATAGAGGGTCAGTGCTCGAAGGATATGATATTCGAGTGATTGTCCCGAAATTGTAAAAACAATATTATGATATATTATAGGCTATGCTTTTTGCCTGAAAGTTTTGGTTCCTCCTGTGCGGCCATTTTTTTGTATAATCTGAAAGTTTACCAGTCGTCGGCTTCGGCCCCCTCACATATAATACGGGGGTGTTCGGAAAAGCACTTGATCACTCTTGACCCAACGTCTTGGTCCATGAAGGAGGTGTCAATGCAACGAATTAGGCAATCGGACTATAGGGCTTTAACACTTTCACTTAACCATAGGGTTTTCACGGTGGGACTATGATATAGCCCCTGGTATGTACGCGGTTATCTGAATACGGTGCATTACATAGGTGACCAGAAGAATGGTCCTTCGTGTAATACGGAAGGAATCGCGAAAGATTCTGATAAGTCATCGAGTGGTTGACCAGCTCTCGCCGAATCATGACAGTCAGTTTTCGCCTTTCTCTACTAAGGCGCTTGACCAGATGAACCGGAAACATAATCGAAGTAGTTCTCCCTTTACTACCTTAGCTGATAGGACGGAACGTAAGGTAGTAAGCACAGGAGCCGCGCAACCCAACTATTGACCAAAGACATGATTCGGAGCTGATGCATATAAGGCCAAACTCATGACGCCGAAGTGTGCTATAAAGCTGTTCGGACTTGTCGGCAACTCATATGTTGCCATATCAAGCCCCTGGCGATTTTTGCCGAGGTGCGTGCGTGAAACAAGCGAAGAAGCAAAATTCAGTTCTTTAGAAAAAGCAAATACTGAATATGGACTATGTTCACTGGAATCTGATTGACACATCAAACGCAATCTTGCAGATTATAACGCCACTACCCGGGCTATTTAACATGCCGGGGGTCGAAGCCTGAGGAAAAAGGCACTTTACAGGTTTGAAAAAAAGAGTGCGGCTACAAAAAATCATTTGGACCTCCTATCGCACGTCTGCGTTGCCTTGCCTCGGCGAAAGGACTCCTATGCAGGAATAGCCTTCGGTTATCAATATGAAGCCAAACTCAGAAAGAGTCCGTAAGATGACTAGGCTTTGAGTCACCTGTGGTAAAAGATAAAAAATAGTTAGAAAAAAGAAGAAGGCTATAGGAGTGCGAACCGCATTGTAAGCCTGGTCAAGAGGAGGTGGCGCAGGCGGCGCCGCAAGGCAACCTCCTGGACTCCAGGCGCGTGGGGGCGAGACCCCCAGGGGCTCTAAGCCCAACCCTTGTCCGGACTCCATTCCGGAACCTTCAGCGGTTCCGAAGTCCGACAAGCGGTCCCTTCGTAGGAAGGGTAAGACGCCGGTGTCCTCCGTCCAACCGGAGGCGCCGGATAGCATCGGAGGCGCTTAACAGGCGCCTCCGAGGAAGGAGCACCGCCTTTATTATGAGTGTGGTGATCCGAGAAGTTCATCCGCCAAGAGCGGGCTGACTTAAGCCTGCACAGCCTTCTAACAGGCTTTGAGGTAAGTTTAGAATATGTAAAATATTACCGCATAGACAGTAGTTCTCGATGCTTAGTTCGTGTTCGGAAAGAAAAGCCGGACTAAGGATCTAAAAGATATACGCAGGAGTCTAACATAAGTATGTCAATATGGGAATGCAGGCTGCGCTGCTGACCTCTGCCAAGACCGATCATGGAGGTCGATGCATTGAAGCGAGCCTCGAGCGGTCCGAGAACGAGCTCGGCCTTGCCAAGAAGCAGCTCGAGGACAAGGAAGGTAAGTAATACCTTATTAAAGAAATACCTTATAGAAAGGTTTCAGTTGCAACAAATAACAGGAATAACGTGGGTATTGTAGGGGCCACAAGCGAGGTGGCGACCCGGAAGGAGGCGGTGTCCGCGGCCGAAAACAAGGCGGCTGCGGAGCGCACCGAGCGAGAGAAGGGGGAGGCGCAGCTGGCGAAGGTACGGCAAGAGCTCCAGGCTCTCGTGGAAAAACACGAGAGTTTGGAGCGTGACTCGAAGACTCGAGAGTCCGAGCTCGCCTCGGCTCTTGAGAGTGCCAAAGCCGCTAAGGCCGAAGCCCAAAATGCCCTCCAAGAAATTGAGGCAATAAAGAGGATCGCGGAGGGTAAGGCATTCTTTATGCAGAGCAAGAATGTAAAAGTCAATTATCTAGTACTTACCCGAATCCGGAGCTCTCCAGGAGCGTTCGCAGATCTACCTCGTAGTGTGTCTGATGCTGCCGCGTTCTACCACGCCAAGGAGGGGAGCTCGACGGAGAAGGTGTTCTGGTCTCAGTATGCTGAGGCCGACCGTCCGGTGCCCCTGAGCGACCAGCTGAAGCACCAATGTCGGTGTCAAAACCGGCGGATCTCGGGTAGGGTGTCTCGAACTGTGCGTCTAGGCGGATGGTAACAGGGTACAAGGGACACAATGTTTTTACCCAGGTTTGGGACCTCTCGATGGAGGTAATACCCTACTCCTGCTTGATTAATATTGATGATATGGGTAGTACAAGAGTAGATCTACCACGAGATCAGAGAGGCTAAACCCTAGAAGCTAGCCTATGGTATGATTGTTGTTCGTCCTACGGACTAAAACCCTCCGGTTTATATAGACACCAGATAGGGTTAGGGTTACACATAGTCGGTTACAATGGTAGGAGATCTACATATCTGTATCGCCAAGCTTGCCTTCCACGCCAAGGAAAGTCCCATCCGGACACGGGAGGAAGTCTTCAATCTTGTATCTTCATAGTCTAGGAGTCCGGCCAAAGATGATAGTTCGGCTATCCGGACACCCCCTAGTCCAGGACTCCCTCACGCACCTTGTCAACATATGTGCAACCTGCGGTGATCAGCTCCCTTCCAATCCGACGGAGCCAGTTATCAGCAACAATCTGCTCGGTGCTACTGGAAAACACCGGCAGATTCAACCTCGAAAAATGGGCTAAGTTGTCAACTGGAGGTGGTGGTGGTGGGTTGTTGTTGTTGTTGTTATTGCCTTGGTTCTGGACTAGAAACTGCATCAACGCATTCTGCTGTTGGATCAACTGAGTGAGCTCTGGTGGGAAGACAAATCCGGGGTCACGTCTCGGAGGCATCTGATAGGTTTCGAGGGGTGAAAATAGAATAGAGCGAGGTCTAAAGAGAAATCACTACCCATATGCACACGAGACAAACACATTCATTATCACACCACTCAATTCAAACAAGGGCATACAATCAACCTAATCTACCATTACAAAATACTCGGACTATTACTATATATATGGGGGAACACTACTGATAATTTGGTGGTCGACTAGAAATTTTGATCGGAGGAAGACTCCATGATATCTGCTCCAGCTTCATCTTCGTAATAATCATCACTATCGGGGTCGGAGTCGGTGTCGTCGATGATGATGTAGTCTTCGGGGTGGTTGTCCTCCTCTGGTTTGTGATCTCCCATGAATGTTCCTAGCTTCTTCTTCAGGTCTTCATTCTTCTCCAGTAACACTGCAATTTCCTCTTCATATCCATCGCGTGTAGACTTGAGTTCCTCTTCTAGCTCCATGTTCTTGGTCATCACTTTCTTCAGGTCTATCATGCTGGCTCACATTTGGTTCTCCTGACGACGAATGTGTTGGTTTAACTCCTGGATGTAGGCTGCAATGGATTTATCCTTCCTTGTGCAAATCATCTCCCATTGCTCATCTCGGTGTCCACATATCTGGTAGATGGTTTCCTTAAGATCCTTGTTTGGTGCGTCCGATGGCGATGTGGGCTGCCATGCTCTTTCCAAGACTCCAGGTTGGTGCATCAAACGAAAACTCTATGGGCTCAGTCACTAGCGTGAAGGTCCTTCCTGGAACATGGACTCGAATCATCCAGCGCTCCTCTTCTGGTAAAGTGGCGGTGTAGGTCCCGGTGAAACTTGGTATTCCGATGTTCAGGTATCTAGTGGCTTCCTTCAAGTGTCGTCCAAAAGGTGTGTCTTCATCCGGTTGAGCAAACTTATTCCTTGGGTCCGCCATCTATAGAGTATAAAATGGAGAAGAATCAAAACTGGGTAGAGAAGAGGGTCCTATGGCTTATCTTAGTGGTCGCGTCCTACAGTCAGCGTGTGCTCTGATACCATCTTGTAGCGATCCGACCTCAGGCGATCAAATCTCTGTGTATAAGTGTCATCCCTGGATCGGTAATGCTGACACACACAGTACTCGAGGATTTATAACAGAGTTCAATCACACACTTATTACATCGAATGTCTCAAAAGAGAACTTATTACAATAATATGGCTGAAGGCCATCTAAATAAGATAACAACGGAAGCTTCGAAGGCAAATGAGTCCATCAACTCCAACGGCATAGCTGAGTGCATGACAACGACCTAGTGCACCTTACTCTTCGTCTGAAAACTCTGCAACATAATATGTTGCAGCCTGTGTAGGTCAGCACATGGAATATGCTGGCAAAATAACACTATAGAGCAATGAACATGAAACAACTATAACTATATGCATATATGGCTGGTGGAGGCTCTATGGTTATTATTTTGCAGAAAGCTAGTTTTTCCCTACAACAAAGGAATGTATTTTATTTAACTACAAAGTTTGTTGAAAACATTGAGAATGGTAATGCCATCTCAATCCAAATTAATAATCAATAACCCAACAAATTAATTAAGTAAAGCGATGAGATCAACATAATAATTCAAGCACCAGATACTCAAGATGTCCATAACTGGGGACACGGCTAACCATGATTAGTTTATACACTCTGCAGAGGTTTGCGCACTTTTCCCCACAAGACTCGATCTCCTTCGTTGGATTTCTTGCAC
Organism: Aegilops longissima; assembly: GCA_021605205.1. Taxonomy (NCBI): domain Eukaryota; kingdom Viridiplantae; phylum Streptophyta; class Magnoliopsida; order Poales; family Poaceae; genus Aegilops; species Aegilops longissima. The sequence goes on along the minus strand of CM038678.1, from coordinate 144,846,829 downwards.
TACATAATGTTTGAGAAACGGATGACCGAGACACGGTCTTTCAGAAGCGTTAGCTCATTACGACAGGTAGAAAGTACCACCTACATCCCCTACATCTGCTAGTATACCACTGTAAGGGATCACACAACATACTCAACTATGCCAGAGCCCATAATGGCTTGTGGATGCACACAAAAGTTTCAAGCATGAATAACATAATAATCCCTTTGAGCCTGTGTTGCAAACCATAGGAAAAATCACACGGATACCCCGGGATCTCCTTTGGACAACACTGGATTACTCCAGGTGCCCTCAAACCAATCCACCCAGATGTGTGTTAAAGTAGCCACCTTAGGTTAAACCTTAGTTAATAATAAACTCTCACATCTGTCATGAATACTCTCAAACCAAACCACGTCTACGAGCATAGCATTGCAGTATAAGCATAACGTAGAAGTAACTCCCAGGGTTGGTAGTAAAAGACAATAGGTTCTACCTCATCAACTACTTCCCAATACCCACATGTTATCAAACCTACTCGTGCAAAGTTTGAGGGTTGAAGCTAATGCATAAAAACTGGGTAATAAAAGGGGTATGATCAAAGTGTTACTTGCCTCGCTGACGATCTGAAAACCCTAGTGACTCGTAGTAGCACGCTTCGCACTCTGGAAATTCTATCATGAACAAACAATAGCATACATAAGCACTCAAGCATAAGATGCAAGGGTAAAACTCAAGCGAAAAGATCCAAACTGAAAGTTCAACTGAAGAGCTTCAATTTGGAAAAAGAATCAATCGAATCGAAGCTATGATACTCAAACTACAATCAAAAGAAGTTTGAAACCAAATCTGCTTGAAACCAAATTTTAAATTGTCAAAATCATGTTCAAGTTGGTTATCTGGAAAGAGGGGAACAAGACGAAGATTGTGGCGTTGGTTTCACTGGATTTGGACAAACGAGCAAAAAGTAGCGAAGGTTTGAAATTCAGGGACTAATCTATGATAAAAGTATTCGCGGATAGGTCCCTGGCTGAAAATAAACAGGAAAAAAACTAAAGAACGAACGTTCGCTAACGGAACTAAATGAACGAACCCGTTTGTTAAAACGAACTAAATGGAGAACGCTCGCTAAATAACCTAAAAAATGATCTAATCTAAACCGAAAGAAAACCGAACAAAAATGTAAAAAAACTGTCATCTTTTACGGCCAACGATGGCGGCGGGTCAACAATGGCGGCGAATCCAGCGGTTCTAGCGACGAAGTCGTGGCGAGGCGACGGTGAGGCGGGGCGGCGGTGCGGTGGCGACGGCGAATGGCGGCGCGGAAAGCGTCGGCGGTATGGCGCGGCAGCAAGGCATTCTTGGCACATCATGGGGCGGCTTTGACAAGGAGGAGAGGGGCGGGCGGCTTATAAAGAGGGGGCGAGGCGGGGGTGGCTTGGGGAAGGGGCGACAGCCTCGGGAGTCGTGTCCGCCTCGGACACGGTCGGCAGCGGCGGGGCGGCTCCCGCGCAGGGAAAGGCGGCGGCAGCCTGCTGGGCACTGGGCTTCGGCCGAGTCGGTCGAAACTTTAAAAAACTCCTAATAAAATATAAAATAAATTCTAAAAATACCAGAAACAATGTTCATCGTCCAAACCTAATATTTAAGACAAGATGAACATTTTTCTGGCCTAAAATGCAATTTTCAAAAATGCATATTTTTCTAATTCAAATAAAATAGCAAATAAAATGCAAATAAAATAATAATTTTGATTTTAAATTTTCTTCTCCAATATTTCTCTTCTGTTGAAGAAGTCATTTTATCTTCTCTCATTTATTTTTGTTATTGGAAATAATCGGAGAGAAAAATATTTAAAATCAAATAGATCCTCTTTTCAAATTTGAGAAAAAATCAAATATGAAAATGAGTGAAACCTCCAACTCCCTCCTTGGGTCCTTGAGTTGCTTAAGATTTCTAGGATCACAACCACAATGCAAATAAAATATGATATGCATATGATGACCTATGTATAACATCCAAATTGAAAATTGGGATGTTAAATCTTTGCATCCTGTGAGCTTCCAATTCTTGTGAACCAAACACCCAGATTGGCAGAAATCCTGTGTTTTTAAATTCTCTGTTTTGCACATGCATTCCTATCCCATTACTGTGTATTTCCTATCCCTAAGTTGTTAGAATCCTCCAATTCAAATGAGCCCTTACAGAATTACTTCTCTTACAGATAGTTGTCAAAGAAAACCTTGTCTGGTTTGTCCCGCTCTCGCTGCTACTGTCGTCCACCCCTGATCACCGCTCCAACGACGAAGGGTCCAAAGACAACAGCAGGATCCAGCCTCCAGACTGTCTTTCGCCTCCTCAGATCTTCTTCCTCGCCACGGGCAGCCATGACAACTGCATTACCATCATCAACCGAGCAGATGACCTCAAGGACTACACGGGTCCGCAAGAGAGCTCGCACTCTTCCATGTCTGCTTACGTTATGCATCGCTTAATATTACATGCTACTTTATCGTCCTGTTCACCGATTAGACTCTGAGTCAGCTCCAAACTAATGATCAAACTTGAGTTTTTAAATAGTTGTGGGGTACATATCGGGGCCGCAATCAATAGTATCTATCTACTATCGGGTTAATCTCTGGTGTCTACTATGAGTTTCATGTTGGGTGGGAAACAAACAGTAAAGAAGCCATTATCTGTATTTTTTAAGTAAAGCCATTATCTGCCTGCTATCATTGGTTTTGGGTCTATCCACAGGTTGCTACCATCACTCTGGATTTCTGCATGCACTCCTTACATAATCTCACTATGTTTTATTCCTATGCATGTCAGATATTGTACACAATGTAACTAAACATTTAGAGCAAAAGAGACGAGCCTTGCGTGGCAATAAAATTTCAGGCGGATGTCGCTCCATAGTAGGTGCAAAGGCAGCCCCCCTCCACCCATTTCGGATTGTAACCGAGAGGAAGATATCTGTTCTGAGGGGGATTCAAAAGGAGAAGACCACTCCTATTTAACCCCTGAGGTCTTCGCTCTAACTTGGCATGCTGATTTTGGTTATATCATGCATATGGTACCTTGCATTGCTTACTTTATACATCGAATATGTCATCTGCTTAGTTTAGACATGCTTTGTGTGAATGCCATCTGTTTAGTTTATTCATCGTTTATGTGAATTATGCAACGCCATCTTGTTTATCCGGGCATCATATATGTGAATTTTGCAATGCCATCCTGCTTAGCAAGTCATCTTATATGTGATTTATATCAGGCCATCCGTTTTTTCGTTACGTATTACATTTGTCAACAATGTTAGTACATTCAACTACTCTTCGTGTGCATCGGCCATTTGACACGATGATGGAAAATTCTGGAGTGAAAACAAGGTCTTCAGAGCAGACTATGCTATCTGATGAAGCGCACATCTCGCTGGTTACGGATAGCTCCTCAGAGGAGGATTCAGAGATAGATGACCAGTCCTATTCCCCGAGGTGTATGCTCTAACTTGGCAGGGTTATGTTGCTCATATCATGTGTATCGTGTCTTGCGTTGCTATGCCATTTGATTAGTTTAGACATGCTTTGTGTGAATGCCACCTGTTTAGTGGCTAATTACCATATATGTGAATTATGCATTGCCATCTTGGTGCAAGACATTATATATGTGAATTATGCAATGATATCTTGTTGCAAAGGCATTATATTTGTGAATTATGCAATGCCATGCTGTTTAGCCAATCATCATGTATGTGAATTATATCATGCTATCATTTTTTGTATTACGTGTTCCATTTGTCGACAATGTTTGTATATTCAACTACTCTTCCTGTGCATCAGCCATTTGAATCGGTGATGGAAGTATCTAGAGTGAAAACAAGGTATTCAGAGCAGACAATGCTACCTGCTGAAGCAGACATCTTGTTGATTACAGAGAGCTCCTCACATGAGGATTCAGAGACTGATGACCAGTCCTATTTCCCCCCTGAGGTCTATGCTCAAACTTGGCAGGGTTATGTTACCCATGTCATGCATGTTGTCTTGCATTGCTTAGTTTTTACACCATATATGCATTGCCATCTGCTTACTTGCTTACTATATAAATCATATATTTGAATTATATCATGCCATCATGTTTACATACACAGCATCTATCTGAATTATGGCATGGCAACCCATTTAATAAAGACATCATATAGTTATATCATATCATCCTATTTAGTGTTTACAGTCATCATATTTTGAATTATGTCATTCTATCCGTGAATTATATCATGATATCATGTTTCCATAGGCGGCATGTATGTGAATTATGGCATGCCAACCTATTTAATAAACACATTATATAGTTATATCATGTCATCCTGTTTACATAGTCATCATATTTTGAACTATGTATTTCCATCTTTTTTAGTTAGCCATCATAATGTGAAATTGTGCCATGCTATCCTGTTTAGTTAGCCATCATATATGTGAAATCGTGTCATGCTATCCTGTTTGGTTAGACAACATAAATGTGAATTATTTCATGCCCTCTTTTATTCCTCATTATCCATTGCACATGTCTATCATACAATGTCTATACATTCAATTACTTTTCTTGTTTATCAGCCATTTGAATTGGAGAGGGTAATGGCAGTATCTAAGGGAATAACAACACGGTCTTCAGAAAAGATAGTGCTACCAGTTGATGCAGATAGAACCATGGTTGTACTTGCCCAAGAACCAGCCCCACCACACATAACCCAGACTCTCGCAGATCGTACCCCTACCCAGTTGGACAGAGAACTAGCTACACCCTTTCTAACCCCAACCCCAGCAGATAATAACCCAGTTCCAGTTGACACAGCATCGTCTCCACCACAGAGCACCCATACACGAGCAGTTAGTAAGGGAACTGCAGTGCCCAAAGCACGAGGACCACCACTCCAATCCCAACTCAACGCTTAAAGGAGAAGAAGAATTATTCTCAGGTCAGGTTCTGTAGCTATGGTTCATACTCCTTTGCTCTTGCATCACTGTATTTACTCATACCAACTATTTTCAAATTTGAAGGATGGAACTGAAACTCCAATGGCGCAACGGGTATGTTTTAAACATGTTTCTTTAACTAGTTTTCTGTTGTAACTTGCTCTGTGTTGATTTCAGTTTCAATTGAATAAACAATTATGTTCTCATGTCATGCACATTACAAGTGTTGTTATTGCTCTATAGTTTCCCACACTTATGTTCTATCTATCTTGCTTTGTCTTGAACAAATATTATTTGAACTGTGTCTCTATCTTGATTTGGCAACAAAAACTAGAATGATATAGACCATAAAGTGACCATGGTACATAGATATATGTTTGTTTCATGCTGTTATCATGTCCACTTTACTACTAAACCAATTTACCAAAATGAGTTTCATATACAACATGGTAAACATGTGATGTGTCTGCTTGTTTGTCTTTTAGAATGCGGACAAAATATTGGATAACAGTACCCCGTTATGTAATGGCAAAGGAAGTAATGCAGATAAGGTTAAAGATAGTGAGACATCCCTGTCGGTCTCCAAGAAAGCTGATAAAAAACTAACTTGACGACAGTGAGAGAACCCAAAAGTCATGTCTTCATGTAGTGTTCGAGTTACTGGCCACTACTGCTGGCACAAGCTCTTAGAACTCGCTGCCTGAATCAGTTCGTCTTCTTGAGTCTCAACTTCAAGTTGAAAGACATCGATCGATGTCTTTGCGACAGAAGGTGAAGGACCGAGAAGTCCTTCATAATTCAGATGCATACTTTACGGTGCAACAACAAGTTACTGGAGGATTTAAGCGCCAAACAAGAGAAAGTTAATAAGCTTGCTAAGCATCTTGCCAGCATTATGGGCACCCAGGATATTGTTTCTTGAGCTCTTCTGAAGTGGTTTCATTTCTGGACTTGTTTTGCTGCAGCGTTTACTTGCACTGGTCACCAACTTTGACAACCAGTGTATATGATATGCTACTTTGTTCCCTATATTTGCACTGGTGGCAAACTTTGATGCCCAACGGATGTAATATGTGTAATAGCCGTGATAGCCTAGCGTAAGTTGCTTGCTTATTTATTTCCTTGTTGTCTTGTTTATTTGTTTGCTTGTAGTCAGTTCAGTTCTTTTTTCGCGGTTTGCTAGTGGCTACAATAACCTATTTTTTAGGCCACAATAACCATGGGCTACATATTTACTGTAGATACCATGGGCCTCCTACGGGCCGTGGAAACAATGGGCCTTCTAAGGGCCATAGAAACAATGGGCCTTCTACGGGTCGTAGCATCAATGGGCCTTCTACGGGCCGTATGATCGATCGGCCAAACATGGGCCAATAACAAACCACATTATGGGCCGTAAACTGGCTAGATTTTTAATCGTCTGTTCACGGGACGACCATAACGGACCGTCGTTAATCGGTCGTATTTGATGGCGCTATGAAAATGGCCCAACGGATTAACGGGCCGCAAACGGGCCAATTGTAACAATGGGCTGAATTTGGCCCACAAGCAGAAAAGGCCAGTAACGGGCCATAAGTAATCGAATGCTTGAAATAAGCCCAAGAATAAATGGGCCCTGAGAAGGCCGAAAGATAACACGGCTTGGAAATGGTCCAATGGAATAATGGGTCGTTAATGGGTATAAAGTGATACACTGTTCATTGCGGGCCAGATTCACCATGGACCGTTAATGGGCCAAGAGTTACAAATGGCCTCGTATGGGCCGAAAGGCATCATGGGCCATACATGGGCCGGAAGTTACAACGGGCTGGAATCATATTGGACGGCCCGGATGAAGCTACTAGGCTTAATTCCGATAGGCCATAACGGGTTGTGAGTTAGCGGGCCGTAAATGGGCTATATACGAACGGGCCGTTAACAGGCTTTTCGTGGGCCGGCTCGTTACCTTTTGACCAAGTCAAACGAGCCGGCCTTTTCATTGAAATGGGCCTCTATTGGTCCATGCCATGTGTCGAACTATCATAGGCGCCTCCTGTCCAATGAATGGATGACATTTGTCCCAACGTTGAGCCAACACGTGCTTCCTCCGGCCAATGACAATTTTACACGTGGAAAATCCTCATTGGCCCGGGCTGTTAACGGGTTATCGGATCCAAAACCGGACCCCATAGCTTAACGGCGAACTGTTACGATGGATGCCACGTGTCGGTCACCCTTGACGAAAGCATTTCTATGACGCGCGATTTATCATCATGGAAGTGCACACTTCCGTGATGATAATTTTGGTAATGTCATGGAACACTTCTACGACAGCACAGGTATGTCTATCTTGATTCTGTCATAAAATCATCATGGATGTACATGCATGACATAAAACGTGACCTACTGTGACAAACACGTATCATCACAGAACTGTATTTTTTTGTAGTAGGGGTGCTCCGAGTGGAGCACAACCCACCAGGGCGCGCCAGGAGGCCCAGGCGCGCCCTGGTGCGTTGTGCCCACCTCAGGTGCCCCTGGACCACCTCTTTTCTCTATAAATACCCCAATATTCCATAAACCCTAGGGGAGTCGACGAAAATTAATTTCAGCCACCGCAGAGTCCAGAACCACCAGATCCAATCTAGACACCAACACGGAGGGGTTCACCACTTCCATTGGTGCCTCTAGTATTTTTTTGTAGACCTTCAGGTCCGTAGTTAGTAGCTAGATGGCTTCCTCTCTCTCATTTGATTCTCAATACAATGGTCTCTTGGAGATCCATATGATGTAACTCTTTTTGCGGTGTGTTTGTTGGGATCGGATGAACTTTGAGTTTATGATCAGATCTATATTTTTATATCCATGAAAGTTATTTGAGTTTATTTGATCTCTTATATGCATGATTTCTTATAGCCACGTATTTCTTCTCCGGTATTTGGTTTTTGTTTGGCCAACTTGATCTATTTATCTTGCAATGGGAAGAGGTGCTTTGTAGTGGGTTCGATCTTACGGTGTTTGATCCCAGTGACAGAAGGGGAACCGATACGTATGTATCGTTGCTACTAAGGATAAAACGATGGGGTCTATGTCTACATAGATAGATCTTGTCTACATCATGTCATCGTTCTTATTACATTACTCCGTTTCTCCATGAACTTAATACACTAGATGCATGCTGGATAGCGGTTGATGTGTGGTGTAATAGTAGTAGATGCAGGCAGGAGTCGGTCTATTAATCTTGGACATGATGCCTATATAATGATCATTGCCTGGATATCATTATGAGTATTTGAAGTTCTATCAATTGCCCAACAGTAATTTGTTAACCCACCGTTTGCTATTTTTCTCGAGCGAAGCCACTAGTGAAACCTACGGCCCCCGGGTCTCTTTCTCATATTATTTGCCTTTGCGATCTATTTTCCCTTGCTTTTATTTTCAGATCTACTAAACAAAAAATACAAAAATACCTTGCTGAAATTTATTCTTATTTATTTTACTTGGAGTTCGATCAATCAATCTTCTACAATTTATTCACGTCCGTTTTGCCAATTTCTGGCACCGTTACCCGAAAGGGATTGGCAACCCCTTTAATACGTCGAGTTGCGAGTAGTTTTTAGTTGTGTGCAGGCGCCGCTTACGTGTTGTTGCTTGCTTCTCCTACTAGTTTGATAACCTTGGTCTCATCACTGAGGGAAATACCTACCGTCGATGTGATGCATCATCCTTTCCTCTTTGGGGAAATATCGATGTAGCTTCAAGCCGCATCAAAAGGAACTTCTGGCGCCGTTGCCATGGAGGATCACGTCAAGATAGTCTCCGGCCACGTGCCAATTTCTGGCACCGTTGCCGGGGAGGATCTTCAACATATACCAGGTTCCTAATCACAAATCTCATCTCCTCGCAATTTACATTGTTTGCCATTTGCCTCTCGTTTTCCTCTCCCCCACTTCACACAATTTTGCCGTTTTATTCGCCCCTCATTTTCGTTCGCCGTTTTCTCGTCAGATCTATCCGTGTTCTTGCTTCCTACTCATAATGACTAGCGTGCCTACTCCTCCTCTGTCACCAGATTTTGAAGTTCTTTACTTCAAGCAAAGACAAGGAGAAAATTTGAAAGATGCTTGCTATAGGCTTATGGAATCTTATCGTATTTGCAATTTAAAGGGGGACACTAAGATCTTGCTTCATAATTTTTACATAGGATTGGCTTTGCATCATAGACAACTCCTAGATTTTGCCGCTAAAGGAAATTTTATTGAGCTTGATGCCAATGCTGCCTATGAAATTTTAGAAGGAATATTGGGCGTTGCAACTCAAAAGAAGGGGTTTTCTTTCACCCCTGAGGGAGTTCAAATGATGGACAAACTTGGTGATTTGCATAAACATATGGTTGAAATACAGAAATATAATGAACCCCTCAGACATCTCAATGGTAGTATCAATCGCATGAATACTTTGATTACTTTTGCCAACAAGCGATTGGATATTTTGGATCTAAAGATGGTTTGTTTTCCTGAGAATCTAGGGAAGCGTAAAGAACCTCCCGGGTTTGAGAAAACGCTTACCAAAGTAGCTAAAACTACGTATGACAAAACTTAGATCCTTGCTTTATGCCTAGCTAAGGGCGTAAAACTATAGCGCTTGTTGGGAGGCAACCCAATGAATAAAATTTATTTTTTCTTTTTGCTTTCTATTCTTGAGTGTTGACACAATCATGCTACTTTTATGATTTTGTTTTTTGTGTTTTAGTTAGTGTTTGTGCCAAGTAAATCCTTTAGGATCTTCTTGGGTGATAGTTGTTTGATCTTGCTGAAAAACAGAAACTTCTGCGCTCACGAAAACAATTCTCATTTTTTACCAGAGCGTGATAAATCGCCAATTCATTTTTTAGAAGATTAATATAAAAATTGCTCAGGTCGTCCTAATTTTTTAGAATTGTTGGAGTTTCAGAAGTATTCGAAATATCTAGATTGCTACAGACTATTCTGTTTTTGACAGATTCTGTTATCTTTGCGTTGTGTGCTCGTTTTGATGGCTCTATGGTTTTCTTTGATGATTTTTTGCCATACAAAAGTTGGAATACGATAGATATAATGCAAGAACAAAATATGAATTGCTTTGCTACAGTTATAGTAGTGATTTGCTTTCTTATACTAACGGATCTCATGAAGGTTTTGTTGAGTTTTGTGTGATCGAAGTTTTCAAGTTTTGGGTTATCTTACGATGGATGAAGGAATAAGGAGTAAGAAGAGCCTAAGATTGGGGATGCCCCGGCGTCCCAAGCTATTATCCAAAAGAGAGCAAGCAACTAAGCTTGGGGATGCCCCGAGTGGCATCCCCTCTTTCTTCTAACGACCATCGGTATTTTACTCGAAGCTATATTTTTATTCATCACATACTATGTGTTTTGCTTGGAGCGCCTTGTATGATATGAGTCTTTTCTAGATTTATTTTGTGTTTTAAGTCTTGATTCCTTGCTGGACACACCTATTTGAGAGAGCCAAAATTATGTCATGACTTGTTAAAATTGTTCTCTATGCTTCACTTAAATTTATGTGAGCTATGGACTTGCTCTAGTGCTTCACTTATATCTTTTTGAGCATGGTGTGCTTTAGTATTTTTGAAGAAATGATCTCTTGCTTCACTTAGATTTATTTGAGAGTTAGAAAAAATTTCAAGAAATTCTCTCTTGCTTCACTTAAATTAATTTGAGAGAAAGAAATTTTATGCTCGTGATCTTCACTTATATTTGTTTGAGCTTGTCAAAAGCAACATATGAAAATTAGTTCCAAAGTGATAGATATCCAAGAAGGATATAATAAAAAAATTCATGAAGATCATTGGAAAAAATAAACTTGATTCTTAGTAATAGTTTTGAGATATGATGATGTGATATGTGAGTCATCTTGATGAGTAATTATGCTTTAGTAAGAATATTGGTGTTAAGGTTTGTGATTCCCTATGCAAGCATGAAAGTCAATAATTATGCAATGAAATTATATCCTACTTGTGGTGCATTAGTCGGTGTTAATTATGCTTAATGGTCGCTTATGAGATTATTCGTTTCTTGGTTGGTTGCTTCTCAATCTTTTGTTAGCCTTCATTTTGCACTAAGTATGATCACTACTTGTGCATCCAAAAACCTTTAAACCAGTTTTGCCACATGAGTGCACTATATCTACCTATATGCGGTATTCTTTTGCCGTTCTAAGCAAATTTGTATGTGCCATCTCTAATTTTCAAAATAAACTTCTATTTTGTGTGTTCGTACCGCTCATGGAGCGGTGAGGGGTGGCTAATATTTTCCATGCTAGATGTGGTATTCTCACGATGAGTGTTTATTCACTTGTCATTGCACGAGAGTAAGGCAAAGATATTAGGGATGCCCAGTCCTGAAATGAAAAATGAATTTACTTTATGTTATCAAATAATAAATTCCTTGGAAAGTGTTGGTATGGAAGGCAACCGTGGATTCGACTAGCCATGGAAAGTGAAAGTATGGTGGAAAAGGAATAAACTTTATTTTCTGTTTGGGAACCGCCTATGATATATCTAGCAAGGAAAGTGTAGGGAACTCTAAGTCGTTTTCGTTGGTGGTAAAGGCGCACCTCCCAAAATGTTTTTATCTCTAAGTTTTTCGCTTTGAGCTTTGGCACCTCTACAATTCCCTCTGCGAAGGGCCTTTCTTTTACTTTATGCAATTTTTATTTTTGGAATTTGAGTCTCCATCTTCTCTTATAAAAGCACCAACTAGGAGGCAATATGGTCATACTTGAGCATTGGCTGTAGTTAATATTCGAGTGTGTTTCATGAATGGATCAATGATTGAGCATGATGGGCTAGGGATAGCTTATTTTAGCGTTCATATTTTGAAAGACATGGTTGCTTGTTGATATGCTTGAGTATTAAAGTTATCATGTCAAAACTAGACTATTGCTATGAACAACATAAAAGTCCAAATGTCCATGCTATAAAGAAAATAATTATGAGATGACATGTTAGGCAGCATTCCACACCAACAATTCTGTTTTTATCACTTACCTACTCGAGGACGAGCAGGAATTAAGCTTGGGGATGCTGATACGTCTCCAAAGTACCTATAATTTTTTATTGTTCTATGCTATTATATTATCAATCTTGGATGTTTTATAATCATTTTATATCATTTTTGGTACTAACCTGTTGACATAGTGCCAAGTGCCAGTTGTTATTTTCTGCATGTTTTTTACATCGTAGGAAATCAATACCAAACGGAATCCAAATGCAACGAAACTTTACAGATATTTTTTTGGACCAGAAGACACCCAATAGGCCAAGGCTGTGTCTGGGGGTGCTCCGAGGGGAGCACAACCCACCAGGGCGCGCCAGAAGGCCCAGGCACGCCCTGGTGGGTTGTGCCCACCTCAGGTGCCCCCCGGACCGCCTCTTTGCTCTATAAATGCCCCAATATTCTAGAAACCCTAGGGGAGTCGACGAAAATCAATTCCAGCCACCGCATAGTCCAGAACCACCGGATCCAATCTAGACACCATCACGGAGGGGTTCACCACTTCCATTGGTGCCTCTCCGATGATGCGTGAGTAGTTCTTTGTAGACCTTCGCATCCGTAGTTAGTAGCTGGATGGCTTACTCTCTCTCGTTTGATTCTCAATACAATGGTCTCTTGGAGATCCATATGATGTAACTCTTTTTGCAGTGTGTTTGTTGGGATTGGATGAACTTTGAGTTTATGATCAGATCTATCTTTTTATATCCATGAAAGTTATTTGAGTTTCTTTGATCTCTTATATGCATGATTGCTTATAGCCTCATATTTCTTCTCTGATATTTGGGTTTTTTTTGGCCAACTCGATCTATTTATCTTGCAATGGGAAGAGGAGCTTTGTAGTTGGTTCGATCTTACGGTCCTTGATCCCAGTGACAGAAGGGGAACGACACGTATGTATCATTGCTATTAAGGATAAAATGATGGGGTCTATCTCTACATAGATAGATCTTGTCTACATCATGTCATCGTTCTTGTTGCATTACTCTGTTTCTCTATGAACTTAATACACTAGATGCATGCTGGATAGCGATTGATGTGTGGAGTAATAGTAGTAGATGCAGGCAGGAGTCGGTCTACTAATCTTGGACGTGATGCCTATATAATGATCATTGCCTAGATATCGTCATGAGTATTTGAAGTTCTATCAATTACCCAATAGTAATTTTTTTACCCATTGTTTGCTATTTTTCTCGAGAGAAGCCACTAGTGAAACCTACGGCCCCCGGGTCTCTTTCTCATATTATTTGCCTTTGCGATCTATTTTCCCTTGCTTTTATTTTCAGATCTACTAAACCAAAAATACAAAAATACCTTGCTACAATTTATTCTTCTTTATTTTATTTGGCGTTCGATCTATCAATCTACTACAATTTATTCACGTCCATTTTGCCAATTTCTGACACTGTTACCCAAAAGGGATTGACAACCCCTTTAATACGTCGGGTTGCGAGTAGTTGTTATTTGTGTGCAGGCGCCGCTTACGTGTTGTTGCTTGCTTCTCCTACTGGTTCGATAACCTTGGTCTCATCACTGAGGGAAATATCTACCCTCGCTGTGCTGCATCATCCCTTCCTATTTGGGGAAATACCGACGTAGCTTCACCCCGCATCAATGAGGTAATTGTATCTTCTCTCGAATTGGAAAGTAGTTCATCACAGAAAACTGTTCCCGTGATTCCTACACCAACTAGATAGGAAGCTAATGATAATGATCATGAAACTTCAGATCAAGTTACTACCGAACCTCGTAGGTCAACCACAGCATGTTCCGCACCAGAGTGCTACGGTAATCTTGTTCTGGAAGTCATGTTACTATACCATGACAAACCTACGAACTATGAGGAAGCGGTGATGAGCCCAGATTCCGCAAAATGGCTTGAGGCCATGAAATCTGAGATAGGATCCATGTATGAGAACAAAGTATGGACTTTGGTTGACTTGCCCGATGATCGGCAAGCCATAGAGAATAAATGGATCTTCAAGAAGAAGACTGACGCTAATGGTAATGTTACTGTCTACAAAGCTCGACTTGTCATGAAAGGTTTTCGACAAGTTCAAGTAGTTGACTATGATGAGACTTTCTCACTCGTAGCGATGCTTAAGTATATCCGAATCATGTTAGCAATTGCCGCATTTTATGAAATCTAGCAAATGGATGTCAAAATTGCATTCCTTAATGGATTTATTAAAGAAGAGTTGTATATGATGCAACCAGAAGGTTTTATCAATCCTAAAGGTGCTAACAAAGTGTGCAAGCTCCAGCAATCCATCTATGGACTGTTTCAAGCATCTTGGAGTTGGAATATACGCTTTGATGAGGTGATCAAAGCATATGGTTTTATACATACTTACGGTGAAGCCTGTATTTGCAAGAAAGTGAGTGGGAGCTCTGTAGCATTTCTGATAGTATATGTGGATGACATATTGTTGATCGGAAATGATATAAAATTTCTGGATAGCATAAAATGATACTTGAATAAGAATTTTTCCAATAAAATACCTCGGTAAAGCTACTTATGTATTGGGCATCAAGATCTATGGAGATAGATTGAGACTCTTAATAGGACTTCCACAAAGCACACACCTTGACAAGATTTTGAAGGAGTTCAAAATGGACCAGTCAAAGAAGGAATTATATCATGTATTGTAAGGTGTGAAGTTGAGTAAGACTCAAAACCCGACCACGACAGAAGATAGAGAGAGAATGATGGTCATTCCCAATGCCTCAGCCATAGGTTCTATAAAGTATGCCATGTTGTGTGCCAGACCTATTGTATACCTTGCCATGAGTTTTTGCAAGGGGGTACAACAGTGATCTAGGAGTAGATCACTGGACAACGATCAAAATTATCCTGAGGTACCTAAAGAGGACTAAGGAAATGGTTCTTGGTTATGGGGGTGACAAAGAGTTCGTCGTAAAGTGTTACGTCGATGCAAGCTTTTACACCGACCAAATGACTGTGAATCTCAATCTGGATACGTATTGAAAGTGGGAGCCATTAGCTAGAGTATCTCGATGCAGAACATTGTAGACATAGAAATTTGCAAAATACATACGGATCTGAATGTGGCGGACCCGTTGACTAAACCTATCTCACAAGCAAAACATGATCACACCTTAGTACTCTTCGGGTGCTAATCACATGGCGATGTGAACTAGATTATTGACTCTAGTAAAACCCTTTGGGTGTTAATCACATGGTGATGTGAACTATTGGTGTTAATCACATGGCGATGTGAGCTAGATTATTAACTCTAGTGCAAGTGGGAAACTAGAGGAAATATTCCCTAGAGGCAATAATAAAGTTGTTATTTTATATTTCCTTATATCATGATAAATGTTTATTATTCATACTAGAGTTGTATTAACCGGAAACTTGATACATGTGTGGATACATAGACAAAACACAGTGTCCCTAGTAAGCGTCTTCTAGACTAGCTCGTTAATCAAAGATAGTTAAGTTTCCTAAGCATAGACATGAGTTGTCATTTGATGAATGGGATCACATAATTAGGAGAATGATGTGATGGACAAGACCCATCCGTTAGCTTAGCATAATGTTCGTTAAGTTTTATTGCTATTGCTTTCTTCATGACTTATACATATTCCTTTGACTATGAGGT
Organism: Aegilops longissima; assembly: GCA_021605205.1. NCBI lineage: Eukaryota > Viridiplantae > Streptophyta > Magnoliopsida > Poales > Poaceae > Aegilops > Aegilops longissima. Next base: position 144,831,227 of record CM038678.1, on the reverse strand, counting down.
TATGCAACTCCCGAATATCGGAGGAATACCTTGTGTGCTATCAAACGTCACAACGTAACTGGGTGATTATAAAGATGCTCTACAGGTATCTCCGAAGGTGTTTGTTGGGTTGGCATAGATCAAGATTAGGATTTGTCACTGCGAGTATCGGAGAGGTATCTCTGGGCCCTCTCTGTAATGCACATCGTGATAAGCCTTGCAAGCAATGTGACTAATGAGTTAGTCACGGGATGATTTATTACAGAACGAGTAAAGAGACTTGCCGGTAACGAGATTGAACTAGGTATGAAGATACGGACGATCGAATCTCGGGCAAGTAACATACCGATGACAAAGGGAATGACTTATGTTGTCATTACGGTTTGACCGATAAAGATCTTTGTAGAATATGTAGGAACCAATATGAGCATCCAGGTTCCGCTGTTGGTTATTGACCAGAGATGTGTCTCGGTCATGTCTATATAGTTCTCGAACCCGTAGGGTCCGCACGCTTAACGTTCGATGACGATTTGTATTATGAGTTATGTGTTTTGGTGACTGAAGATTGTTCGGAGTCCCGGCTGAAATCACGGACATGACGAGCAGTCTCGAAATGGTCGAGAGGTAAAGATTGATATATTGTACGATATTATTCATACACCGAAAGTGTTTCAGAATGTATCAGTGCGATCGAGTACCCGGGGTTACTGAACCCCCGGGGAAGATAAGGGCCATATGGGCCATAGGAGGGAGGCAAGACAACCCACAAGGGGTGGCGCCCCCCACCCCAGGGAAGGAGTCCGAATTGGACAAGGGGAGGGGGCGGCGCCCCCCTTTCCTTCTCCTCCTCCCTCTCCTCCCCCCTTTCCCCTCCGGTAAAAGGAAAGGTGGGGGCCGACTTGGACTAGGAGCCCAAGTGGGACTTCTCCCACTTGGGGCGCCCCTAGGCCGGCCTCCTCCCCTCTCCATCCTTTATATACGGGGGAGGGGGTGCCTCTAACACACATCAATTGTTCCTAGCCGTGTGCGGCGCCCCCCTCCACAGTTTGCTCCTCCGGTCATATTGTCGTAGTGCTTAGGCGAAGCCCTGTGCGGATCACTTCACCATCATCGTCACCACGTCGTTGTGCTGACAAAACACTCCCTCGACACTTTGCTGGATCAAGAGTTCGAGGGACGTCATCGTGCTAAATGTGTGCAAAACTCGGAGGTTTCGTACATTCGGTACTTGATCGGTTGAATCAAGAAGACGTTCGACTACATCAACCGCGTTAAGCAAACGCTTCCGCTTTCGGTCTATGAGGGTACGTGGATGCACTATCCCCCTCTCGTTGCTATGCATCTCCTAGATAGATCTTGCGTGATCGTAGGACAATTTTTGAAATTACATGCTACGTTCCCCAACAAGAACTTGAGAAAAACCAAAGGGCAAAAGCGAGAAACTCTGTCTCTCTCGAAGCCTAATGATCTATACAATTTCTTCCCTTTGGCAACAAGTACCAAAAAGTTCGAAAAGGTATAGAGCTATGCGTCTCTCTAGGCACGATCCTCGGGAGCTCTTGAAGGTGACTTTTGGCTGTTGGCTCTGGTGTGCGTAGATGGCGTTGAGATGAGTTCGTCCACAAATGCTTCTGATGATGTCTACTGGGCTGGTGGAGTAGAAACTGGAGGTAGTACTATGGCAGTACCGGAAGGTGTAGAATGAGTGGTCCTCGTATCTGTAACTGGCACGGCTGAAGATCTGGGTGCCCTGGGTACCGTCTGAAATCTCTGAGTAGTAGGTCACTCATCTCCACTATTATCTGCAGCAATCGTGCTTGCCTCGACATCATCTCTAAGCTTCTGCATGATAGTCTGAACCTCTGTGATCTTTACATCAAGATCATGAATCTTTGTCTCGACAATACACTATAGAATCTCCTGGTTCTTAGAGATGTATGCTACCCTATCTTGCGAGTGTGTGTCTTATTTGCCTTGTCTTGTCTTTCTCGCAAACTCTTTTGTCGTCATTTGCTTTGGTTTTGTTTGTGCTCGTGAGACCTGGTTACCCTTGTTGGAAATATGCCCTAGAGGCAATAATAAATTAGTTATTATTATTATATTTCCTTGTTCATGATAATCGTTTATTATCCATGCTATAATTGTATTGATAGGAAACTCAAATACATGTGTGGATACATAGACAACACCATGTCCCTAGCAAGACTCTATTGGCTAGCTCGTTGATCAATAGATGGTTACGGTTTCCTAACCATGGACATTGGATGTCATTGATAACAGGATCACATCATTAGTAGAATGATGTGATGGACAAGACCCAATCCTAAGCCTAGCACAAAGATCGTAGTTCGTATGCTAAAGCTTTTCTAATGTCAAGTATCATTTCCTTAGACCATGAGATTGTGCAACTCCCGGATACCGTAGGAATGCTTTGGGTGTATCAAACGTCACAACGTAACTGTGTGGCTATAAAGGTGCACTACAGGTATCTCCGAAAGTGTCTGTTGGGTTGGCACGAATTAAGACTGGGATTTGTCACTCCGTGTAAACGGAGAGGTATCTTTGGGCCCACTCGGTAAGACATCATCATAATGTGCACAATGTGACCAAGGGGTTGATCACGGGATGATGTGTTACGGAACGAGTAAAGAGACTTGCCGGTAACGACATTGAACAAGGTATCGGGATACCGACGATCGAATCTCGGGCAAGTACAATACCGCTAGACAAAGGGAATTGTATACGGGATCGATTGAGTCCTTGACATCGTGGTTCATCCGATGAGATCATCGTGGAACATGTGGGAGCCAACATGGGTATCCAGATCCGCTGTTGGTTATTGACCGAAGAACGCCTCGGTCATGTCTACATGTCTCCCGAACCCGTAGGGTCTACACATAAGGTTCGATGACGCTAGGGTTATAAAGGAAGTTTGTATGTGGTTACCGAATGTTGTTGAGTCCCGGATGAGATCCGGGGCGTCACGAGGAGTTCCTAATGGTCCGGAGGTAAAGATTTATATATGGGAAGTCCTGTTTTGGTCACCGGAAAGGTTTCGGGCGATATCGGTAATGTACCGGGACCACCGGGAGGGTCCCGGGGGTCCACCAAGTGGGGCCACCTGCCCCAGAAGGTTGCGTGGGCCAAGTGTGGGAGGGTACCAGCCCCTAGGAGGGCTGGTGCGCCCCCCACAAGGGGCCCAAGGCGCAAGGGAGAGTGGGAGGGGGCAAACCCTAGTTCAGATGGGCCTTAAGGCCCACCTAGTGGGCGCCTCCCCTCTCCCCCCTCTTGGCCGCCTCCCCAAAACCCATCTAGGGCTGGCCGCCACCCCTAGGGGGTGGAAACTGTTGGGGAACGTAGTAATTTCAAAAAATTTCCTACGATCACGCAAGACCATGGTGATGGCATAGCAACGAGAGGGAAGAGTGTCCGTCCACGCCCTCGTGAGACCGAAAGCGAAGCGTTATAACAACGCGTTGATGTAGTCGACGCGTCTTCACGACCCGACCGATCCAAGCACCGAACGTCGGCACCTCCGAGTTCTGCACACGCTCAGCTCGATGACGATCCCGGACTCGATCCAGCAAAGTGTCGGGATGAGTTCCGTCGAAGACGACGGCGGTAGCGATGATGATGCTCCACCGACGCAGGCTTCGCCTAAGCTCCGCGACGATATGACTTCTCCAGCGCAGGCTTCACCTAAGCTCCGCGACGATATGACCGAGGTGGAATATGGTGGAAGGGGCACCGCACACGGCTAAGGAAAGATCCGTAGATCAACTTGTGTGTCATGGGGTGCCCTCTGCCCTCAGATATAAAGGAGGGAAGGGAGGGGCTGGCCGGCCACCTATGGCTGCGCTGGGAGTCCTACTCCCACCGGGAGTAGGATTCCCCCAATCCTAGTCCAACTAGGGTTTGACCAAGGGAGAGGGAGAGAGGCGCCACCCCTTCTCCTAATCCTAATAGGACTAGGGAAGGGGAAGGCTGCGCCAGCATATGGCCCCTTTTCTCTTTCCCCTTAAGGCCCATCAAGGCCCATTGACTCCCGGAGGTTCCGTAACCCCGGTACTCGATAAAATTCCCAATTTCACCCGGAGTGATTCGGAGTCCAAACATAGGCTTCAATATATCAATCTTTATGTCTCGACCATTTCGAGACTCCTCGTCATGTCCGTGATCTCATCCGGACTCGAACAACCTTCGTACATCAATATCATATAAACTCATAATAACTGCCATCGAAGCGTTAAGCGTGCGGACCCTACGGGTTCGAGAACTATGTAGACATGACCGAGACACCTCTCGGTCAATAACCAATAGCGGGACCTGGATGCCCATATTGGTTCCTACATATTCTACGAAGATCTTTATCGGTCGACCGCATAACAACATACGTTGTTCCTTTGTCATCGGTATGTTACTTGCCCGAGATTCGATCGTCGGTATCCAATACCTAGTTCAATCTCGCATCTTGGCAAGTCTCTTTTCTCGTTCCGTAATACATCATCTCACAACTAACACATTTAGTTGCAATGCTTGCAAGGCTTATGTGATGTGCATTACCGAGAGGGCCCAGAGATACCTCTCCGACAATCGGAGTGACAAATCCTAATCTCGAAATATGCCAACCCAACATGTCCTTCGAGACACCTGTAATGCACCTTTATAATCACCCGATTACGTTGTGACGTTTGGTAGCACCAAAAGTGTTCCTCGGCAAACGGGAGTTGCATAATCTCATAGTCATAGGAACATGTATAAGTCATGAAGAAAAGCACTAGCAACAAACTATACGATCAAAAGCTATGCTAATGGAATGGGTCATGTCAATCAGATCATTCAACTAATGATGTGATCCCATTAATCAAATAACAACTCCTTGTTCATGGTTAGGAAACATAACCATCTTTGATTAACGAGCTAGTCAAGTAGAGGCATACTAGTGACACTCTGTAGGTTTATGTATTCACACATGTATTATGTTTCCGGTTAATACAATTCTAGCATGAATAATAAACATTTATCATGATATAAGGAAATAAATAATAACATTTATTATTGCCTCTAGGGCATATTTCCTTGATCTCCCACTTGCACTAGAGTCAATAATCTAGATTACACAAGAATGATTCTAACACCCATGGAGTCTTGGTGCTGATCATGTTTTGCTCGTGGAAGAGGCTTAGTCAACGGTCTCGCAACATTCAGATCCGTATGTATCTTGCATATCTCTATGTCTCCCACCGGACCAAATCCGGATGGAGTTGAAGCGTCTTTTGATGTGCTTGGTTCTCTTGTGAAATCTGGATTCCTTTGCCAAGGCAATTGCACCAAGATTGTCACAAAAGATTTTCATTGGACCCGATACACTAGGTACAACACCTAGATCGGATATGAACTCCTTCATCCAGACTCCTTCATTAGCTGCTTCCAAGCAGCTATGTACTCAACTTCACATGTAGATCCCAAGAACGACGCTTTGTTTGGAACTGCACCAACCGACAGCTCCACCGCTTAATGTAAATCGTATCCGGTTTGCGATTTAGAATCGTCCGGATCGAGTGTCAAAGCTTGCATCGACGTAACCGTTTGACGAGCTCTTTGTCACCGCCATAAATGAGAAACATATCCTTAGTTCTTCTCAAGTACTTAAGGATGTTCTTGACCGCTGTCCATGATCCACTCTGGATTACTTTGGTACCGCCTGCTAAACTTACAACAAAGGCACACATCAGGTCTGGTACACAGCATTGCATACATGATAGAGCCTATGGCTGAAGCATAGGAACATCTTTCATTTTCTCTCTATCTTCTGCGGTGGTCGGGCATTGAGTCTTACTCAATTTCACACCTTGTAATACCGCAAGAACCCTTTCTTTGCACGATCCATTTTGAACTTTTTCAAAACTTTATCAAGGTATGTGCTTTGTGAAAGTCCTATTAAGCGCCTTGATCTATCTCTATAGATCTTAATGCCCAATATGTAAGCAGCTTCACCGAGGTCTTTCATCGAAAACTCTTATTCAAGTATCCCTTTATGCTATCCAGAATTCTATATCATTTCCGATCAATAATATGTCATCCACATATAATATCGAAATGCTACTGAGCTCCACTCACTTTCTTGTAAATACAGGCTTCTCCAAAAGTCTCAGATAAAACCAAATGCTTTGATCACACTATCAAAACGTTTATTCCAACTCCGAGAGGCTTGCACCAGTCCATAAATGGATCATTGGAGCTTGCATACTTTGTTAGCTCCTTTGGATCGACAAAACCTTCTGGTTGCATCATATACAACTCTTCTTCCGTAAATCCATTCAGAATGCAGTTTTAACATCCATTTGCCAAATTTCATAATCATAAAATGCGGCAATTGCTAACATGATTCGGACGGACTTAAGCATCGCTCGGTGAGAAGGTCTCATCGTAGTCAATCCCTTGAACTTGTCGAAAACCTTTTGTAACAAGTCGAGCTTTATAGACGATAACATTACCATCAGCGTCGGTCTTCTTCTTGAAGATCCATTTATTCTCAATTGCTTGCCGATCATCGGGCAAGTCAACCAAAGTCCATACTTTGTTCTCATACATGGATCCCATCTCAGATTTCATGGCCTCAAGCCATTTTGTGGAATCTGGGCTCACCATCGCTTCTTCATAGTTCGTAGGTTCATCATGTTCCAAAGAACATGACTTCCAAAATAGGATTACCGTACCACACCGTGCGGATCTTGCTCTGGTTGATCTCTGAAGTTCTGAGAAATTTGATCTGAAGTTTCATGATCATCATCATTAGCTTCCTCCTATTTGGTGTAGGTGTCACGAAACTGTTTTCTCGTGATGTACTACTTCTCAATAAGGGAGTAGATACAGATTATCTCATCAAGTTCTACTTTCCTCCCACTCACTTCTTTCGTGAAAACTCTTTCTCCAAAAAGTTTCCGAATTTAGCAACAAAATCTTGCCTTCGGATCTGTGATAGAAGGTGTACCCAACTGTCTCCTTTGGGTATCCTATGAAGACACATTTCTCGATTTGGGTTCGAGCTTATCAGGTTGAAGCTTTTTCACATAAGCATCGCAGCCCCAAACTTTCAAAAGCGACAACTTTGGTTTCTTGCCAAACCACAGTTCATAAGGCGTCGTCTCAGCGGTTTAGATGGTGCCCTATTTAAAGTGAATGTAGCCGTCTCTAAAGCATAACCCCAAAACGATAGCGGTAAATCAGTAAGAGACATCATAGATCGCACCATATCTAATAAAATACGATTCTGACGTTCGGACACACCATTACGTTGTGGTGTTCCGTGGCGTAAGTTGCGAAACTATTCCACATTGTTTCAAATATAGGCCAAACTCAGTAACTCAAATATTCTCCTCCACGATCAGATCGTAGAAACTTTATTTTCTTGTTACGATGATTTTCCACTTCACTCTGAAATTCTTTGAACTTTTCAAATGTTTCAGACTTGTGTTTCATTAAGTAGATATACCCATATCTGCTCAAATCATCTGTGAAGGTGAGAAAATAACGATATCCGCCACGAGCCTCAACATTCATTGGACCACATACATCAGTATGTATGATTTCCAATAAATCTGTTGCTCTCTCCATAGTTCCGGAGAACGGTGTTTTAGTCATCTTGCCCATAAGGCACGGTTCGCAAGTGCCAAGTGATTCATAATCAAGTGACTCCAAAAGTCCATCAAGATGGAGTTTCTTCATGCGTTTTACACCGATATGACCTAAGCGGCGATTACCACAAATAAGTTGCACCATCATTATCAACTCTGCATCTTTTGGTTTCAACATTATGAATATGTGTATCACTACTATCAAGATTAAGTAAAACAAACCATTCTTCAATGGTGCATGACCATAAAAGATATTATTCATATAAATAGAACAACCATTATTTTCTGATTTAAATGAATAACCGTCTCGCATCAAACAAGATCCAGATATAATGTTCATGCTCAACGATGGTACTAAATAACAATTATTTAGGTCTAATACTAATCCCAAGGTAGATGTAGAGGTAGCGTGCCATTGCGATCACATCGACTTTGGAACCATTTCCCACGCCAAGATCGTCACCTCGTCCTTAGCCAATCTTCGCAATCCGTAGCCCTGCTTGAGTTGCAAATATTAGCAATGAACCAGTATCAAATACCAGTGCTCTGCGAGTATTAGTAAGGTACACATCAATAACAAGTATATCACATATACCTTTGTTAACCTTGCCATCCTTCTTATCCGCCAAATACTTGGGGCAGTTCCGCTTCCGATGACCAGCCTGTTTGCAATAGAAGCACTCGGTTTGAGGCTTAGGACCAGACTTGGGTTTCTTCTCTTGATCAGCAACTTGCTTGCCGCTCTTTTGAAGTTTCCTTTTCTTTCCTTTGCCCTTTTCTTGAAACTAGTGGTTTTGTTAACCATCAACACTTGATGCTCCTTTTGATTTCTACCTCCATGACTTTCAAATCGCGAAGAGCTCGGGCATAGTTTTGGTCATCCCTTGCATATTATAGTTCATCACGAAGCTCTTGTAGCTTGGTGGCGTGATTGGAGAATTCATCAATGACGCAATCATCCGGAAGATTAACTCCCGTTGAATCAAGTGATTGTTATATCCGGACATTACGAGTATATGCTCACCGATGAACCATTCTCCTCCATCTTACAGCTATAGAACTTATTGGAGACTTCATATCTCTCAATCCGGGCATTCGCTTGGAATATTAACTTCAACTCTGGAACATCTCATATGCTCCATGGTGTTCAAAACGACGTTGAAGTCCCGGTTCTAAGCCGTAAAGCATGGCACATCGAACTATAGAGTAGTCATCAGCTTTGCTTTGCGAGACGTTCACAACTTCGGCGCAGCCCTTGCACCAGGCCGGCACCTAACGGTGCTTCGGGACGTAATTCTTCCGTGCAGCAATAAGGATAATCCTCAAATTCGGACCCAGTCCGTGTAATTGCTGCCATCATCTTTCAACTTTGCTTTCTCAAGGAACGCATTAAAATTCAACGGAACAACAAACGAGCCATCTATCTACACATCATAGACAAGCAAGATACTATCGGTACTAAGTTCATGATAAATTTAAGTTCAATTAATCATATTACTTAAGAACTCCCACTTAGAAAAATATCCTCCAATTCTCTAAGTGATTGCGTGATCCATATCAACTACACCATGACCGATCATCACGTGTGATGGAGTAGTTTCAATGGTGAACATCAATATGTTGATCATATCTACTATATGATTCACGCTCGACCTTCGGTCTCCGTGTTCGAGGTCATATCTTATATGCATAGCTCGTCAAGTATAACCTGAGTATTCGCGTGTGCAACTGTTTTGCACCGTTGTATTTGAACGTAGAGCCTATCACACCCGATCATCACGTGGTGTCTCGACGAAGAACTTTCGCAGCGGTGCATACTCGGGAGAACACTTCTTGATAATTTAGTAAGGATCATCTTATAATGCTACCGTCAATCAAAGCAAAATAAGATGCATAAAGGATTAACATCACATGCAATCAATATAAGTGATATGATATGGCCATCATCATCTTGTGCTTGTGATCTCCATCTCCGAAGCACCGTCATGATCACCATCGTCACCGGTAGCGACACCTTGATCTCCATCGTAGCATCGTTGTCGTCTCGCCAACTATTGCTTCTCGACTATCGCTACTCCTTAGTGATAAAGTAAAGCAATTACATGGCGTTGCATTTCATACAATAAGCGACAACCATATGGCTCCTGCCATTGCCGATAACTTCGGTTACAAAACATGATCATCTCATACAATAAAATATAGCATCACGTCTTGACCATATCACATCACAACATGCCCTGCAAAAACAAGTTAGGCGTCCTCTACTTTGTTGTTGCAAGTTTTACGTGGCTGCTACGGGCTGAGCAAGAACCGTTCTTACCTCGCATCAAAACCACAACGATACTTCGTCAAATAGACTCCGTTTAACCTTCTCAAGGACCGGGCGTAGCCACACTCGATTCAACTAAAGTGAGAGAGCGAGACACCCGCCATCACCTTTAAGCAACGAGTGCTCACAGCGGTGAAACCAGTCTCGCGTAAGCGTCTGGCGTAATGTCGGTCCGGGCCGCTTCATCTCACAATACCGCTGAACCAAAGTATGACATGCTGGTAGGTAGTATGACTTGTATCGCCCACAACTCACTTGTGTTCTACTCGTGCATATGACATCAACGCATAAAACCAGGCTCGGATGCCACCGTTGGGGAACGTAGTAATTTCAAAAATTTTCCTACGATCACGCAAGACCATGGTGATGGCATAGCAACGAGAGGAAGAGTGTCCGTCCACGTACCCTCGTGAGACCGAAAGCGAAGCGTTATAACAACGCGGTTGATGTAGTCGTGCGTCTTCACGACCCGACCGATCCAAGCACCGAGCGTCGGCACCTCCGAGTTACGCACACGTTCAGCTCGATGGCGATCCCGGACTCCGATCCAGCAAAGTGTCGGGGATGAGTTCCGTCAACCTGACGGCGTGGTGACGATGATGATGCTCCACCGGCGCAGGGCTTCGCCTAAGCTCCGCGACGATATGACTTCTCCAGCGAGGCTTCACCTAAGCTCATGACGATATGACCGAGGTGGAATATGGTGGAAGGGGCACCGACACGGCTAAGGAAAGATCCGTGATCAACTTGTGTGTCATGGGGTGCCCTCTGCCCAGTATATAAAGGAGGGAAGGGAGGGGCTGGCCGGCCACCTATGGCTGCGCTGGGAGTCCTACTCCCACCGAGTAGGATTCCCCCAATCCTAGTCCAACTAGGGTTTGACCAAGGGAGAGGGAGAGAGGCGCCACCCCTTCTCCTAATCCTAATAGGACTAGGGAAGGGGAAGGCTGCGCCAGCATATGGCCCCTTTTCTCTTTCCCTTAAGGCCCATCAAGGCCCATTGACTCCCGGAGGTTCCGGTAACCCCGGTACTCAAGAAAATTCCCAATTTCACCCGAGTGATTCGGAGTCAAACATAGGCTTCAATATATCAATCTTTATGTCTCGACCATTTGAGACTCCTCGTCATGTCCGTGATCTCATCCGGACTCGAACAACCTTGGTACATCAATATCATATAAACTCATAATAACATCATCGAAGCGTTAAGCGTGCGGACCCTACGGGTTCGAGAACTATGTAGACATGACCGAGACACCTCTCGGTCAATAACCAATAGCGGGACCTGGATGCCCATATTGGTTCCTACATATTCTACGAAGATCTTTATCGGTCGATCAAGCATAACAACATCGTTGTTCCCTTTGTCATCGGTATGTTACTTGCCCGAGATTCGATCGTCGGTATCCAATACCTAGTTCAATCTCGTTACTGGCAAGTCTCTTTTCTCGTTCCGTAATACATCATCTCACAACTAACACATTTAGTTGCAATGCTTGCAAGGCTTATGTGATGTGCATTACCGAGAGGGCCCAGAGATACCTCTCCGACAATCGGAGTGACAAATCCTAATCTCGAAATATGCCAACCCAACATGTACCTTGGAGACACCTGTAATGCACCTTTATAATCACCCGATTCGTTGTGACGTTTGGTAGCACCAAAAGTGTTCCTCGGGCAAACGGGAGTTGCATAATCTCATAGTCATAGGAACATGTATAAGTCATGAAGAAAAGCACTAGCAACAAACTATACGATCAGGTGCTATGCTAATGGAATGGGTCATGTCAATCAGATCATTCAACTAATGATGTGATCCCATTAATCAAATAACAACTCCTTGTTCATGGTTAGGAAACATAACCATCTTTGATTAACGAGCTAGTCAAGTAGAGGCATACTAGTGACACTCTGTAGGTTTATGTATTCACACATGTATTATGTTTCCGGTTAATACAATTCTAGCATGAATAATAAACATTTATCATGATATAAGGAAATAAATAATAACATTTATTATTGCCTCTAGGGCATATTTCCTTCAGAAACCCTAGAGGGGGCGCAGCCCTCCCCTTCCCCTATATATATGAGGCCTATGGGGCTGCCCATAAGAGATGAGTTCTCTCCCTCTTGGTGCAGCCCTGCCTCTCCTCCTCCTCCTCTCCCTTGGTGCTTGGCGAAGCCCTGCGGGATTTCCACACTCCTCCATCACCACCATGCTGTTGTGCTGCTGCTGGATGGAGTCTTCCTCAACCTCTCCCTCTCTCCTTGCTGGATCAAGGCGTGGGAGACGTCACCGGGCTGTACGTGTGTTGAACGCGGAGGTGCCGTCCGTTCGGCACTAGGATCTCCGGTGATTTGGATCACGACGAGCACGACTCCTTCAACCCCGTTCTCTTGAACGCTTCCGCTTAGCGATCTACAAGGGTATGTAGATGCACTCTCCTTCCCTCGTTGCTAGTTTCTCCATAGATAGATCTTGGTGACACGTGGGAAAATTTTGAATTTCTGCTCGTTCCCCAACAAAGGCATCATGAGCTAGGTCTATTATGTAGATTCTTTGCACGAGTAGAACACAAAGTAGTTGTGGGCGTTGATGATGTTCAATATGCTTACCGTTACTAGTCCAATCTTGTTTCGACGGTATTGTGGGATGAAGCGGCCGGACCGACCTTACACGTACTCTTCGTGAGACAGGTTCCACCGAATGACATGCACTTGGTGCATAAGGTGGCCAGCGGGTGCCGCCTCTCCACTTTAGTCGGAACGGATTCGATGAAAAGGGTCCTTATGAAGGGTAAATAGCAATTGGCATATCACGTTGTGGTTTTGCGTAGGTAAGAAACGTTCTTACTAGAAACCCATAGCAGCCACGTAAAACATGCAACAACAATTAGAGGACGTCTAACTTGTTTTTGCAGGGTATGCTATGTGATGTGATATGGCCAAGAAGAATGTGATGTATGAGATTGATCATGTTCTTGTAATAGGAATCACGACTTGCATGTCGATGAGTATGACAACGGCGAGAGCCATAGGAGTTGTCTTTATTTATTGTATGACCTGCGTGTCATTGAACAACGCCATGTAATTACTTTACTTTATTGCTAACCGGTAGCCATAGTAGTAGAAGTAATAGTTGGCGAGACAACTTCATGAAGACACGATGATGGAGATCATGGTGTCATGCCGGTGACGATGATGATCATGGAGCCCGAAGATGGAGATCAAAGGAGCAAAATGATATTGGCCATATCATGTCACTATATAATTGCATGTGATGTGTATTATGTTTATGCATCTTGTTTACTTAGAACGACGGTAGTAAATAAGATGATCCTTACACAAATTTCAAGAAGTGTTCTCCCCGATCTGCACCGTTGCTACAGTTCGTCGCTTCTAAGCACCACGTGATGATCGGGTGTGATGGATTCTTACGTTCACATACAACGGGTGTAAGACAGATTTACACAGCAAAAACACTTGGGGTTAACATGACGAGCCTAGCATGTGCGGACATGGCCTCGAACACGGAGACCGAAGGTCGAGCATGAGTCGATAGTAGATCGATCAACATGAAAGATGTTCACCGATGATGACTAGTCCGTCTCACGTGATGATCGGACACGGCTTAGTTGACTCGGATCATGTAATCACTTAGATGACCAGAGGGATGTCTATCGAGTGGGAGTTCATAAGATGAACTTAATTATCTTGAACATAGTCAAAAGACCTTTTGCAAATTATGTCGAAGCTCACGCTTTAGTTCCACTGTTTAGATATGTTCCTAGAGAAAATATAGTTGAAAGTTGAAACTAGCGATTATGCGGACGAGAAAGCTTATGTCCTTAATGCACCGCTCAGTGTGCTGAACCCCAAACGTCGTTTGTGGATGTTGCGAACATCAGACATACACGTTTTGATAACTACGTGATAGTTCAGTTAAACAGTTTAGAGTTGAGGCACGAAAGACGTTTTCGAAATGTCGCGGAACATATGAGATGTTTCGAGGGCTGAAATTAGGATTTCAGGCTCGTGCCCACGTCAAGAGGTATGAGACCTCCGATGATTTTCTTAGCCTACAAACTAAGGGAGAAAAGCTCAATCGTTGAGCTTGTGCTCAGATTGTCTGAGTACAACAATCACTTGAATCGAGTGGGAGTTGATCTTCCAGATGAGATAGTGATGTTTCTCCAAAGTAATTGCCACCAAGCTGCTAGAGCTTCTTGATGAACTATAACATATCAAGGATAGAGATGATGATCCTTGAGGTATTCGCTTTGTTTGACATCGCGAAAGTGAAAATCAAGAAGGAGCATCAATTGTTGATGGTTGGTGAAACCACTAGTTTCAAGAAGGGCAAGGGCAACAAGGGATACTTCATGAAATGGCAAAACAGTTGCTGCTCTAGTGAAGAAACCCAAGGTTGAACCCAAACCCGAGACTAAGTGCTTCTGTAATAAGGGGAACAGACACTGGAGCAGAACCACCCTAGATACTTGGTAGATGAGAAGGCTGGCAAGGTCGATAGAAGTATATTGGATATACATTATGTTAATGTGTACTTTACTAGTACTCCTAGTAGCACCAGGTATTAGATACGGTTCGGTTGCTAAGTGTTAGTAACTCGAAATAAAAGGCTACGGAATAAACGGAGACTAGCTAAAGGTGAGTGACGATATGTGTTGGAAGTGTTTCCAAGGTTGATGTGATCAAGCATCGCACGCTCCCTCTACCATCGAGATTGATGTTAAACCTAAATAATTGTTATTTGGTGTTTGCGTTGAGCATAGACATGATTGGATTATGTCTATCGCAATCTGTTATTCATTTAAGGAGAATAATGGTTGCTCTATTTATTTGAATAATACCTTCAATGGTCTTGCACCTAAAGGAATGGTTTATTGAATCTCGATCGTAGTGATACACATTTTCATGCCAAAAGATACAAGATAGTAATGATAGTACCACTTACTTGTGGCACTGCCATGTAAGTCATAAAAGCATGAAGAAGCTCCATGTTGATGGATCTTTGGACTCACTCGTTTTGAAAAATTTGAGACATGCTGAACCATGTCTATTGGTGTATACGCATGAAGAAACTCCATGCAGATGGATCGTTTGGACTCGCTTGATTTTGAATCACTTGAGATATGCAAATCATACCACATGGGCAAGATGACCTAAAAGCCTCGGTTTCAAAGAAGATGGAACAAGATAGCAACTTGTTGGAAGTAACACATTTTGATGTGTGCAGTCCAATGAGTCTTTGAGGCATCTGATGAATATCGTTATGTTCTTACTTCACGATGATTTGAGTAGATGTTGAGTATATTTACTTGATGAAACACAAGTCTGAATTATTGAAAGGTTCAAGTAATTTCAGAGTGAAGTTGAGGATCTTCGTGACAAGAGGATAAAATGTCTGTGATGTGATCATACAGATGAATATCTGAGTTGCGAGTTTGGTACACAATTGAGACATTGTGGAAATTGTTTCACAACTAATACCGCCTGGAACACCATAGTGTGATGGTGTGTCCGAACATCATTGTTGCACCCTATTAGATATGGTGCGTACCATGATGTCTCTTATCAAATTACCACTATCGTTCATGGGTTAGGCATTAGAGATAACCACACTCTCTTTAATGGGGCACCACGTAGTTCCGTTGAAGACGACACCGTTTGGAGAAACCTAAGTTGTCGTTTCTTAAAGGTTTGGGGCCATGACGCTTATGTGGAAAAGTTTCCGGTTGATAAGCTCGAACCCAAAGCGAATAAAATGCATCTTCATAGGACACCCAAAACAGTTGGGTATACCTCCTAATTCAGATCCGAAAGCAATAGGGATTGTTTCTTGAATCGGGTCCTTTCTCGAGGAAAAGTTTGTCTCGAAAAGTTGAGTGGGAGGATGGTGGAGACTTGATGAGGTTATTGAACCGTCTCTTCAACTAGTGTGTAGCAGGGCACAGGAAGTTGTTCCCGTGGCACCTACACCAATTGAAGTAGAAGCTTATGATACTGATCATGAAGTTTCAGATCAAGTCACTGCCGAACCTCGTAGGACGACAAGGACGCGTACTGCTTCGGAGTGGTACGGTGATCCTGTCCTGAATATCATGTTGCTAGACAACAATGAACCTACGAGCTATGAAGAAGCAGTGGTGGGCCCAAATTTCGACAAATGGTTAGAAGCCATGAAATCCGAGATAGGATCCATGTATCAGAACAAAGCATAGACTTTGGTGGACTTACCCGATGATCAGCAAGCCATTGAGATGAATGGATCTTTAAGAGGAAGACGGACGTGGACGGTAATGTCACCGTCTATGAAGCTCGACTTGTGGCGAAGAGTTTTTCACAAGTTCAAGGAGTTGACTACGATGAGATTTTCTCATCCGTAGCGATGCTTAAGTCCGTCGGAATCATGTTAGCATTAGCTGCATTTATGAAATCCGGCGATGGATGTCAAAATGAGTTTCCTTACCGCCAGTAAGGAAAGGTTGTATGTGATGCAATCGAAAAGTTTTGTCGATCCTAAGGATGCTAAAAGGTATCTTGGCTCCACAATCCTTTCTAAGGACCGGAGTAAGCATCTCGGAGTTGGAATGTGCGCTTTGATGTGATGATCAAAGATTTTGGGTTTATACAAAGTTTATGAGAAACTTGTATTTCCAAAGAAGTGAGTGGGAGCACTATAGAATTTTTGATGAGTATATGTTGTTGACATATTGATGATCAGAAATGATGTAGAATTTCTGGAAAGCATACAGGGTTATTTGAAAGATGTTTTAAGCTACTTGAACATTGAGCATCAAGATCTATAGGGATAGATCAAACCGCTTAATGGTACTTTCAAATGAGCATATACCTTGACATGATCTTGAAGGTGTTCAAGATGGATCGATCAAAGAAGAAGTTCTTGCACGAGATGTAAGGTATGAAGTTGAGACTTAAAGCTCGACCACGGCGAGCAGAGAGAAAGGACGAAGGTCGTCCCCTATGCCTTAGACGTAGGCTCTACGGTATGCTATCTTGTGTACCGCACCGAAGTGTGCCTTGCCATGAGTCGATCAAGGGGTACAAGAATGATCCAGAATGGATCATTGGATAGCGATCAAAATTGTCCTTGGAGTAAATAAGGACATGTTTCTCCATTATGGAGGTGATAAAGAGTTCGGCGTAAAGGGTTACGTCGATGCAAACTTTAAACACCTACCCGAATGACTCTGAGTAGCAAACTGGATACGTATAGTGGAGCAACCATTTGGAATAGCTCCAAGTGGAGCGTGGAAGCAGCATTTACAATATGACATAGAGAATTGCAAAGCACACACGGATCTGAAAGGTTCAAACCCGTTGACTAAAACCCGTTGACTAAAACCTCTCTCACAAGCAAAACATGATCAAACCTCAGAACTCATTGAGTCTAAATCACATGATGATGTGAACTAGTTTACAGACACTAGTAAACTCTTTGGGTGTTGGTCACATGGCGATGTGACCTATCAGTGTTAATCACATGACGATGTGAACTAGATTATTGACTCTAGTGCAAGTGGGAGACTGTTGGAAATATGCCCTAGAGGCAATAATAAATTAGTTATTATTATTATATTTCCTTGTTCATGATAATCGTTTATTATCCATGCTATAATTGTATTGATAGGAAACTCAAATACATGTGTGGATACATAGACAACACCATGTCCCTAGCAAGCCTCTATTGGCTAGCTCGTTGATCAATAGATGGTTACGGTTTCCTAACCATGGACATTGGATGTCATTGATAACGGGATCACATCATTAGTAGAATGATGTGATGGACAAGACCCAATCCTAAGCCTAGCACAAAGATCGTAGTTCGTATGCTAAAGCTTTTCTAATGTCAAGTATCATTTCCTTAGACCATGATATTGTGCAACTCCCGGATACCGTAGGAATGCTTTGGGTGTATCAAACGTCACAATGTAACTGGGTGGCTATAAAGGTGCACTACAGGTATCTCCGAAAGTGTCTGTTGGGTTGGCACGAATTAAGACTGGGATTTGTCACTCCGTGTAAACGGAGAGGTATCTCTGGGCCCACTCGGTAAGACATCATCATAATGTGCACAATGTGACCAAGGGGTTGATCACGGGATGATGTGTTACGGAACGAGTAAAGAGACTTGCCGGTAACGAGATTGAACAAGGTATCGGGATACCGACGATCGAATCTCGGGCAAGTACAATACCGCTAAACAAAGGGAATTGTATACGGGATCGATTGAGTCCTTGACATCGTGGTTCATCCGATGAGATCATCGTGGAACATGTGGGAGCCAACATGGGTATCCAGATCCCGCTGTTGGTTATTGACCAGAGAACGTCTCGGTCATGTCTACATGTCTCCGAACCCGTAGGGTCTACACATAAGGTTCGATGACTCTAGGGTTATAAAGGAAGTTTGTATGTGGTTACCGAATGTTGTTGAGTGCGGATGAGATCCGGGGCGTCACGAGGAGTTCGGAATGGTCCGGAGGTAAATATTTATATATGGGAAGTCATGTTTTGGTCACCGGAAGGTTTGGGCGATATCGGTAATGTCTGGGACCACCGGAGGTCCTGGGTCCACCAAGTGGGGCCACCTGCCCCGAGAAGGTTGCGTGGGCCAAGTGTGGGAGGGACCAGCCCCTAGGAGGGCTGGTGCGCCCCACAAGGGGCCCAAGCGCAAGGGGAGTGGGAGGGCAAACCCTAGTTCAGATGGGGGCCTTAAGGCCCACCTAGTGGCGCCTCCCTCTCCCCCTCTTGGCCGCCCCAAAACCCATCTAGGGCTGGCCGCCACCCCTAGGGGTGGAAACCCTAGAGGGCGCAGCCCTCCCTTCCCCTATATATATGAGGCCTATGGGGCTGCCCATAAGAGACGAGTTCTCTCCTCTTGGTGCAGCCCTCCTCCTCCTCCTCCTCTCCCTTGGTGCTTGGCGAAGCCTGCTGGGATGCCACACTCCTCCATCACCACCATGCCGTTGTGCTGCTGCTGGATGGAGTCTTCCTCAACCTCTCCTCTCTCCTTGCTGGATCAAGGCGTGGGAGGCGTCACCGGCTGTACGTGTGTTGAGCACGCGGAGGTGCCGTCCGTTCGGCACTAGGATCTCCGGTGATTTGGATCACGACGAGCACGACTCCTTCAACCCCGTTCTCTTGAACGCTTCCGCTTAGCGATCTACAAGGGTATGTAGATGCACTCTCCTTCCCTCGTTGCTAGTTTCTCCATAGATAGATCTTGGTGACACGTAGGAAAATTTTGAATTTCTGCTACGTTCCCCAACAACCCTATCATATGGTGTGAGACATATGCTACCATATCCTATTATTATCTATGTATGTCGAGTACTTTGGTAGTATGTGAATTTCATGCTTATCTTGATTCTACGTTGCTCACTTACTACTCTATTGCCTCCTAGCTCTATTTATCTCATTTTAGATGCAAGTGTTTCCAGGGCTATAAAATATAGGGGGAGTGTTGATCCTAATGTGTGTACTTTGCATTCCAAAGGCACTTCTAATTAAGTGAACACATCTAGGGGAGCCCGTCTATATTTTGTAGTGTCTGGGGTTTCGCTTACTCTCCTTTCATATCTTTATGCAAATCCTGTATTGTCATCAGTCCACCAAAAAGGGGGAGATTGTTAGGGCATGCCTCTCTCTAAGTGGTTTTGGCGATTGATGACAATGCATTTGCGGACTAATCGTGTGCATTGAGCATTTCAGATATTCATTCATTGGACAAGACAATTCTTTCCCCTCGGAGCTCAAAGTGAAGATGGTGTAGGCTCCTTCGTTTCGGTTGTGGTGGACTTGAGTCGTAGGAGACACCGTACTATCAAGAGGGGATCCGCATCGGAAAGGCTAGGGTGGAATCAACACGTACACATCATTCATGCACCCCCATCTCATTCTCGCCTCTTTGGAGTTCTCCGTTCTCGTGGATGTGGCATAAGGATGGCGCCAACGGTAGTGCCGCTGGTCCAGAGCGGCAGTACCGCCTATGGCCATCAGCGGTAGTACCGCTGTCTCACAGCGGTAGTACCGCTCCTGGCCATGAGAGGTAATGCGGCTCTGGTTCAGTGTTGATACTGCCTCGATTCGAGACTGAGTTTCTCGTGTCGGGTTCTGCGACAGTAGCAGTGGTACTACCGCTCGCGAGCGGTAGTACCGCGGCTACCACCGCTGCTAGTGCCGCCCAGGCCCTCTCGTCCACATCCGCTCCGTCTCTTGGGTCCTGCGTTGTGTCTCTGCCGTAGTACCACTCGGGCTCACGATAGTACCGCTACTGCCAGCGGTAGTACCGCTCCCCTGAGCGATAGTACCGCCCTCTGCGGGCTGAGATGTTGAATAACGGTTGGAATTGCTCCCCCACTATAAAAGGAAGTCTTCTTCCCCAAGTTAACCGACCTCTTTTCCCCCATGCTCCATTGTTGCTCCAAAGCTCATTTTCGCCCGATCTCTCTCCCTAGCCAATCAAACTTGTTGATTTTCTAGGGATTGGTTGAGAAGGCCTGGATCTACACTTCCACCAAGAGAAATTTGACTCCCCCCACTAATCTATTGTGAATCTTGTTACTCTTGGGTGTTTGAGCACCCTAGACGGTTGAGGTCACCTCGGAACCATATTCCATTGTGGTGAAGTTGTGTGGTTTCGTTGGGAGCCCCAACCTTGTTTGTAAAGGTTCGGTCACTGCCTTCAAGGGAACCACTAGTGGAATCATGGCATCTCGCATTGTGTGAGGGCGTGAGGAGAATACGGTGGCCCTAGTGGCTTCTTGGGGAGCATTGTGCCTCCACACCGCTCCAATGAAGACGTACTTCCCCCAAAAGGAAGGAACATCGGTAACACATCCTCGTCTCCACTGGCTCCACTTGTGGTTATCTCTTCCCTTTACTTTGTGCAAGCTATTATTTTGTTGTATCCTTTGCTTGCACTAGTTGTTGTTGTTGTTTGTATCATATAGGTTGCTCACCTAGTTGCACATCTAGACAACCTATTTGTTGCTAAACCTAATTTGTTAAGAAAAGCTAAAAATTGGTAGTTGCCTATCCCCCCCCCCAGAAAAGCTAAAAATTGGTAGTTGCCTACCCCCCCCCCCCCTAGTCAGCCATATCGATCATTTCACTTGGTTAGCAGGTGATGGAGGGGGTCGATGTCAAGGATGAAGAGCAGGGGCGAGAGGGGGTCGCCCTGCCGGAGGCCACGACGGTGCCAGAAGCTGGGACCCGGCGAACCATTTAACATGGCCAAGGAGGATGCAGTTTTGAGGAGCAGGGCGACCCATTCTCTCCACCTGGGTCTGAATCCGAGTCGCTGCAGGAGTTCCAGCAGATACTGCCAAGGCTGGGAGTCGAATACTTTGGCGATGTCCAGTTACAAAGCAGGGCATGCTTCTTTTGTCGGTGAAGGGCCTTCATGCATCCGTGCACATACAGGTAGTTCTTGCCATCTCAAGCCCGACCCTGTCGGTCCACCCAGGCCCGGCCCTAAAATCCAGGGCCTAGGCCCGATGGGCTTGCTCATGGGCCGGGCTTGGGCCTAAGTTTTGAGCCCACCAGTAGGGCCTAGACGGGCTTGGGCTTGGCATATTGGCATTTTAAGGAAGAGGCCCGGCCCACGGCCCTAAGCCCTAAGGGCTTTTCAGGGCTTTTTACCAGATGGGCCGGACTTGGGCTTGAAAAGTAGGCCTGATGGTAGGGCCTGGGAGGGCCTGGGCTTCAGTTTTCTACCATGGGCTTTTTCAGGCCCGGCCCGGCCCATGGCCAGATATACATACAGGTAGCTGTCGTGGATGCATTGTCCTTTTTGAAATGTGGTTTGCTCCGGCGAGATGACGTGCTTCAGTGCTGCAGCCAGCCTCATTGGCAGAACTTTGCTGATGAGTT
The DNA here is from genome assembly GCA_021605205.1 of Aegilops longissima. Classification (NCBI taxonomy): domain Eukaryota; kingdom Viridiplantae; phylum Streptophyta; class Magnoliopsida; order Poales; family Poaceae; genus Aegilops; species Aegilops longissima. The sequence continues at coordinate 144,809,364 of CM038678.1, read as the reverse complement.
CTGCGATTGAGTGGATCAAGTTGATCGACCGGTAGTAGCTCATTTCAATGGCACCATCTTTCTTTGGCAGCAGAGCAATGAAGGCCTTGTTCAAATCTTTGAAATTTCCTCCTGCAATCTGATAGAAACTCTGGAAAAGTACCATGATATCGTCCTTGATTACCCCCAGCATGATTTGAAGAATTTGCCCGTGAAGCCGTCAGGGTCGGGTGCTTTTTTTTGCCGAAGACGCCGCGATTGCAGACCACACTTCAGGTTCAGAGAATGGGTTGTCCGGGCCCCTCATATCAATTGTTGGCAGCTGCAATTCATCACAATTTAGTGTGCACAGCCGTGTCTTTTTCTCACCGAGCAAGCTTGTAAAGTAATCGAGGGCAACTTTCGCCTTTTCTGAATGTCCCGAGGCTTCAAAATCGCCAGCTTTGATCGTGTGGATGAAGTTTCTTCTTCTGCGCGAACGCGTTGATCGATTATGAATCTGTCGACCATTTCGGAACTCTCCCTAAATTGCTCATTCTAAGACGACCTCGCTCTAAATGGTAGTAGTACCGGTGTAGTACGACCAGTTGAGCTTCCAGTTTGACCTTGTCAACCAATTAACCGGCGATTTATGTTTGGTCGACGACTCGACGTAGCACTGCACGTACAGACGTAGTATACACTGTTAGTATACGGTCTACCTGCAGCAAAGACGGTATCCGTTTGATTGTTGTGGTTTGACAAACTAACTTGAATGCTTGTGTACCATATACTTATGTACAACCGAAACGTTGCAGAGTACTCGCTGTATCTGTCACGACACGAAATACAGCGGTACTGTACTAGTAGGACGACAGTAGAATTGGTAAGCTGATGACGGATCCCACGGCGCCTCGATCGGTTACTTCCACGCAAAGTTACTGCGCTCTGACCCTGACACACTGACGGGCGCACACCGCAGCGCAGACACGCGCGTACACATGCAAGAAGTAAAGCCGACGCCGCCATACTCTGCTTGCTTTCAGGAGGTCAGAGGCACACATGCCCCATTCATTCCTTGCATCATCGTCGAGCTGAGCTGAGAAGCTCTCTGCAACTGCAAACACGTTGGAATTGAAACGTGGATAATGGTCGCGGTTAAGATCTCCAGCAGAGTGTTTTTACTGCGCTCGGAAACAAGCCAGTGAAGCCAAATTACTGCCGAAGTATTTACATATACGGATGCAACGGCCCAAGATGTCACCAGTCTGATAGTAAGTGATGATACGGAGTGCATGATGCAAGAGCAATTAAGTGTACCATGTACCTGTATAAATGAAACACTGCTGCCACCACAGATCCATGGATGGACGATTCGGTTTGAATTTTGAATGTCACGCCGTGCAAACGACCCAGAAAAGAAGAGAAAAATCTACTACTCCTACTACGGGCGAGCTGAACGTTAATTCTGGCATCAATGTGTAGTTATTTCTGTGGAGTACGTACCAACACATTTAATTGGTCGGAGTCGTAAAAAGCCGTTGCTGCGCTGTGGCCGTTACGGGCATCCGATGTGCACTGTAACTGTACGGCCTCGATCGAGTGTATGTGGTTGCTGACTTGCTGCACGTAACAAGTTCTTCTTTTTCTACGTGGCTGCACGTAACAAGTTTACCCGAAAGACAGATTAGATTGACAGCAGGACATCATCAGTTGTACTAGAATCTTCTGGCTTCTTATAAAAAAAAAATCTTCTGGCTTCTCAGCTGTCACAAATCTCATTTGCAAGAATAGAAAAGGGTAGTGCTAAAATGCTCGCTTACAGATTAAAAGTGAGCTTCTAATGTGAATGTTTATTTCAAGTAGTATGCGATTGCCATCACGAGCTGTTTTTACAGTCGTTCTCAGGAAACAGATAGTATAAGAAAGGATAACGGAAAGCAGAGCCCGACTTCCTATCGCGCCCTGCCGCTGTCGCTGCGAGAAACTAAACTGACCAGTGACCAAAAGCGATTCCTAATCACTGAACCATGCTTGCTGAATGTGAGGCAGTGATCCAAAATGCCAAATCATGGCTCGCAAGATAATATTGTTCCGGATTGACCCATTGACCCTTCTCTGAACGGCGGGATCGATTTAATTAGCAGTTTGGCATCCGATCCTTTGTTTTTTTTTTGAAACAAGGCAAAAGACTTGCCATTTTTATTTAATAAGAAGAGGTTTCAGAATAGACATCGCCAAGCGGCGGAAAAGCAAAATAATTACTCTCGCGGCATTACATTACGCAAATGCTTAGCGCCTGCAGTGGCCCAAATAGAAACTTCCTCTTTGATGCGTCGCATGACAATCGCCACCGGCGCCGCTTTCTCCTGAAGACACGAGCATTCCTTTCATTCCATATCTCCCATCCCACAAGAAGTAACAGGAAGATAGGGCCTTCGTCGGAGTGTATTATCGGAGAACCGCATCCCACCAAGATTTCACCGAATCGAACAAGAGCCACGGGCCGTGGGGATAGCAAGCCCAAGCCATGAGAAGATCGCATTCCAAATCCGAGCAGAGAAACGACACTTGAAGATCGATGTCTTTGCAGATTCTTGCACCCGATCGCAGAGCGGACATTTGTCACAATTTGGCCATCCTCTTCTAAAGCCTATCACCGTCCAAACTCTGTTTTGGATAACGAGCCACGTGAAAAATTTGCATTTGGGGATCCCGCCTTCCAAACCGCAGCAAACGAACTTGAGGCGGGAGGTCATGAAATGCGCCAAATAAGCAGACTTAGCAGAGTCTTGCCCATCATTGGTTGACTTCCACAATATAGAGTCCTGGACACCCGGCTGAATGGCCACAGTCGCTAGCTTCTCCCAAAGGGCCAAGAATTGTTGAATGTGTTCTAGAGTGAGGCCAGCGTCAATGTTGATTTGTGCTATCCATTGCCCATCCCTTAAGGCCGTGGCGACCGTAACACCTTTCTTACGTGAAATATCGAAAATCTTTGGCGCAATATCTTTGGGCCTAACGCCCTGAAGCCAAGAGGATTTCCAGAAGGAAGCCTTCTGTCCATCGCCGATCTTGACCTCAGTCAAGACCGCAAAAAGGTCGCGGTCAGAAGTCGTGCAAGGCGTCTTCAATCCACACCACGCACGGGATGGGTCATTCCACTCAAGCCATAGCCACCTCAGCCGGAGGGCGGCAGCAAACTTGCGAAGATGCAGAATGCCAAGGCCCTTGACCCATTGACCCTTCTCTGAACGGCGGGATCGATTTAATTAGCAGTTTGGCATCCGATCCTTTGTTTCCCGTGACAGGGAAAGGAGGCAGCAGAAACAACCCAAACCTGACCTCCTCCACACATCCTGCCATCCATCACTCTTTTTTAGTGTTGCACCCATACCCATTCATCACTCGGGGAGTAGTGCTGATGCAACGGAAATGGTTCGCGACTGAAAAATGTTTTTTTTATCAGGAATCATCTCATGTCAGCATGCACCCACGCAGACAGGGGAATTTTGCCATACAAAGCAGCAAGCTCCGGAAGAAAAGAAAAGGTTAGGTAGAGATTCCGCCATTAGTTACGGGTGCGAGAATAATCAGCTCACGGTCAGGGGCGGTGTCCGACGAATATCATGTACAGTACCCCCAGTGTTTCACTTGGGTTGCCAGACAGAGAACAACAAAAGGGGTCGGGGTCAACGCACATTCTTTTTCTTTTCCTCTGGAAATTCACTATCGTATTTCCCATGGCGTCGATATTCTTCTTGATGTTCCTTTTCTTTTCCTTTTTCAAGACATTTTCATTTCGAAGTTTTGCCATCGCCATTTCCGTTTCTGTCATGATACTCCTTCAGAGAAGCCAGTTCAAACGGGGAGGCTCCACGAGGCCTTTGCTTGAAACACTCGCCTTCTAAATCCAAGATTAGTAGCCTCATAGAACCATAGATCCCAATTAGTTAGTCGCCGGCTAACTCCTTGTCCTTTCTACGACGTCGATCTTAAAGAAGGCACAATGATATATTAGTAATATTCAGACCGTGAACATAGGAAAAGTAGCAGAATCTATTGACACAATGACACTGGCATTTTGCCAGCGTGATGGGCGGAGACATGCCAAGCAGAAAAACATCCATCGTCGATGTCATTTCGCGTCTGGCATCTGCATGCCGGCCAATGGCCGCGCGGCAGTAACACCGACGAGCAAAGCATGTACTATCGCAGTGAACCCATGATACCATGAGGTACTATCATACCTGACCTGACACGACCCGACTCGACCAAAGCCGACTTTCAGACAGAGTGACTTTGGCGTACCGTCCAAGAGTTCAGAGAAGTAAGCCAAAATCACTATTCTGACATTGTTAGAAATCTTCAGCGACCTCTCGAAAAAACTATTTCACGATCTGACCCTTTCTGAAACGCCAAACCTTGTGATGTTACTGTTCAAAGTAGAAACGTCATATTATTCAGCGTTGCTAGCCGGCCACGTGGCAAGTCGAAAACGCCGAAGTTTCCCGCGTTGGTAGAAACGCCAGACCTATTGGCGTTGCTGTTGGACGTGAAAACGCCAAAATCCTAGGCGTTGCCCTCCTGGTCCATTGCTACAACTAGCATCCAGCATGCATGCATGGTTAGCTCGCCGGCAATGCATGAAACAGTCTGACTCTTCTTCCGATTGATGCATGCATGTTATACGTCGCCGACAATTCATGAAACAAATTGACTGGTTTTGCGATGCCATCGATCCAATGGCTGCTTGGCAAGATTGTATTCTCCTACACATGAAAAGGCAACAAATATGTGAGTGAGGTGCATCGTCGTGGCCTTCAAGGGGCAAGATCAAGAGAGAGAGGTACGTAATTAAGCTCTAATTGACTGACTGATCAGGTCTGTAATTGTGATCATATATTAGTGGTCTGTAATTGTGATCATATATTAGTTAGAGCAACTTCAACGTGCCGACCCAAACGGACGATGATATTGTCCTTTTAATCGGCCGCCCACTCGATGTCCGCCCTGTGTTTTTTTTTGGTCTGTGGTGCGCCCAACGCCCGCAACTCATTTCATGTCCCGCAGAAATTTGAAAAGGCCCGCGGTAATAGATCATGCCAGTGTCCATGACGTCGCCTAAAGTTCATACCGGCACCATGCTAGCGGCCGGCATACAATGCAAGCCTTCAAAAAAGACCACCACACAGTTCTTGCTAGCGCATTTGCCAGCGGCCGGCGATCGACGCCGCATCCCGCTTGTCCTCCTTCTTGGAGTTAGTCTTTCTCCCGAGCTGTGGCTCTTCGCCCTCGCCAACTTCCTCCACGGCTTTCTTCCCCCCACGCGCCATGACGGCGACATGTTGCGCCTTGAACTTCTTCTCCCCGTTGATGACCACTGCTTTCTCCATTGCGTCCGCCGCGTGCCTGTGGCCCTTCCTCTTGGCCGACTCCAAGGCCCGCTCCAGGGGCGTCAGCTGCTTCTTCTTCTTGGGCGGCACCACAATCTTGCAGGGGGTGCGGGGCTTGCCTTTGCCGGAGGGGGCGAGGGAGGCGAGGCCGACGGCGGCATCGAGGTCGTCGTCCATGGCTCACGACCAGGAGGGCCAGCGGGTGGGAGTTTTTGGAGAATTGGAGGGGAAGGTTGTTCGCTTTGCCACCGATTGGCGGATCATGGGAAGGAGTAGGCGCGCGCCGCGCGTGTTCGCTTCATGCCCGCGCCGACACAAATAAGGCCCAAAATTGGGCCGGGAATAGGACAACAGACCGATGAAAAGCGGACACGCGTCCGTTTGGGTCGGCACGTTTTCTGTCTGCGACGACTCAAAGGACACACGTGAACGAAATGAATCGACACGTTGGAGTTGCTCTTAATTAAGAGAAGGGAAGGGTGGATCACATGCATGTAACATGCAGGTAGGCGTCGTTTTCTCTGTGAAATCAGCAAAGAGCCACATCATTTATTCTTGGCGCATGTTTAATTGTTTATATATGCATCAAAATCAAAACTTGCCACGTGGCCAAAGTCAAACTGTTTCATGCATTGCCGGCGAGGTAACATGCATGCATGCTGAGGGCAACGCCTAGGACTTTGGCGTTTTCACGTCCAGCAGCAACGCTAACAGGTCTGGCGTTTTTACCAACGCGGCAAACTTCGGCGTTCTGACTTGCCACGTGGCCGGTTGGCAACGCTGAATAGTATGGCGTTTCTATTTTGGACAGTAACGTCATGAGGTTTGGCATTTTAAAAAAGGATAAATTGTGAAATAGTTTTTGAGAGAGGTCATTTTGTGCTGAAGATTTCTGACAAGGTTAGAATAGTGATTTTGGCCAGAGAAGTATACTTTGGAGCACATGTACATGTGAAATGGAATCAAGATTTAGCAAAGTGGCGCCATTGCGCTCGCTGCTCGGCACAGCCCAATTTGGACGTGCAGTCGTTGGGTTCTGCCTCTCAATAACGTCTCTTTATTTCGGAAATCATAAAATATACATGGATTACAAAAAAGTTTGAGATTTTTTTAAATCGCGTATTCAAAAAATATTCATGAATTTTAAACATCTTTAAAACATTAAAAAATGTTAGCAATTTCAAAATTTATTCCTAAATTTCAATAAAGCAGATCAATTAAAAAACATTCATAAATTAGAAAAATATTTGTCAAAACAAAAAATGCTCATGATTTCAAAACTTGTTCCCAAATTTCAAAAAATGACCGTCAATCCAAAAAATGTTCGCCGATTCAAAAAAGTTCACAATTTTTAAACAATATTCACAATTTCAAAACATGTTCACGAATTTGTAATAAAAATTTATGAATTCAAAAAATGTTCCTGATTTCAAGATGATGTTTAAAAATTCAAAAGATATTCATGATTTCAAAAAATGTTCGTGAATTGGAAATATTTTCAAGTTTCCAAAAAAATGTTTGTTAATTCATTTTTTATCGTAATATTCATGATCTAAAAAATGTTCAGTAATTTGTAAGATCTTCTCAAAACGACATGGAAGCAGAAAAAGGTAAAATAAGTAAAAATAAGAAAACTAAAAGGAAAATAAAAAGGAATATGGAAGAATAAAAAAATATTAAAAACCAAAAATTTGAAATTAAGAAAAAACACATAGAAAGAAAGGAAAACCGGTATGGGAGAACCTTCCCAAAACCCGAAGGGGAGTCTCCCGAATAGTTTACTTGTGCCAGCCCGGTATCTTCGCATGGGTAAGCTTTACCAACTCCCGAACTGCATCCCCGAGAAAAAACTCCAGAAATGCACAACTCCTTTAAAAAAAAAAGACTCCAGAACCCTTTTTAAGGGTAAAAAAAAAAACTCCAGAACTGCAGGCCGCACACCAGGTGGTAGGCATGACCCGTTGTGATGACATAGCCTCAAAACAAGTCCAAGTGCATATACCGAAGCCCACTTAATTCAACAGAGTTGTCTAAAAAAAACTTAATTCGGCAGAGGAGGAAAGAAACGTGGAATAGCCCATGCGTCTATTTGCCAATTGATCTTCTTCAAAGCTAAAATTAGGCTAGCGCAAGTTGCACCGTCAGTTGATCCCTCCTCACAGTCACAGGTGCCGTCAATTAATACTTATTCAACATTTGTCAAATAATTGTTCAACATTTTATTACTTATTCAAAATTTCAAATACTTGTTCAATATTTTTCAAATATTCTTTTAACATTTTTCAAATATATATGTATAATATTATAAATATAAAAAGTACAAAAATAAAGCAAAAAACAAGAGCAGAAAACAGAAATAATAAATAAATAACATGCTTTGACCTTCCGTGCAGTTCGGCCGGCCCATCTTGGCTCCCCCAAACGCGAGGCTTCCCGGAAGCTGCTCCTACTTGCCGCATTCCGTGGCAAAAAGACGTCCCTTCATATAGGGCGCGCCCGACTGGGCCGGCCAATTCGAATGGAACTTAAGCGAGTTTTCGGGCGAAAAATGCGCAAGAACTTTTTGGCGCGCTAACTGGAATTCGAACTACACACCTACTGCTTTTGGATGTATCGGGCTAACGGGTCCACCTATTGATTGCTGGTGCCATAATGAGCAGAGCACACTATAAAATAACTGAATTTAGCGGCGTAAACTGAACATTAGTTAAAATATCCAGAAATGTTTCAAATTTCAAACACTTTGTTAAAGTTATGAATAATTTTAAGCAAACTATGAATTTTTTCAATTGGCCAAACATTTTTCGAATTTGTAAACAAAATATACAAATGGAACATCTTTGGGCATTCCGAAAAATAAATCTTTTCAAATTTATAGAACATTTTTAAAATTTCCAGAACATTATAACAAACATGTTTTTTTTTCAAAATTCCAGAACATGTTTTGAAAATGTGAACATTATTTTAATTGGTTAACAAAATTCGAAAACAGGGAGAAAATTATAAATTCAGAACAAAATTTTTTAACTGAGAACAATTGGAACATCCTGATTTTTTTAAATGTGAACATTTCAATATAGGTGAGCATTTGTAAGATCTTCTCAAAACAAGATGGAAGCAGAATAAAGGAAAAAAAAATAGGAAAACGAAAAATAAAGTAAAAACTAAAAGAAAAATTAAAAGGAATATGGAAGAAGACAAAAATATTAAAAGCCAAAAATTTGAAAAGAAGAAAAAACACAAAGAAAGAAAGGAAAACTGGTATGGGAGAACCTTCCCAAAAGCGGAAGGGGAGTTTACCGAATAGTTTACTTGTGCCAGCCCAGTATCTTCGCATGGGTACGGTTTACCAACTCCCGAACTGCATCCCCGGAAAAAAAAACTCCAGAACTGCATAACTCCTTTAAGAAAAAGACTCCAGAACCTATTTTTAGGTGTAAAAAAACTCCAGGAACTGCATGCCGCACACCAGGTAGTAAGCACAACCCGTTGTGATGACAGAGCCTCAAAACAAGTCCAAGTGCATATACCGAAACCCACTTAATACAACAGAGTTGTCTAAAAAAACTTAATTCGACAGAGGAGGAAAGAAACATGGAATGAGCACATGCGTCTACGTGCCAATTGATCTTCTTCAAAGCTAAAATTAGGCTAGCGCAAGTTGCGCCATCAGTTGATCCCTCATCACAGTCACATGTGCCGTAAGTTTATACTTATTCAACATTTGTCAAATAATTGTTCAACATTTTATTACTTATTCAAAATTTCAAATACTTGTTCAACATTTTTCAAATATTCTTTCAACATTTTTCAAATACTTTTTCAAATATATAAGTATAATATAATAAAATATAAAAAATGTACAAAAATAAAGAAAAAAACGAGAGCAGAAAACAGAAATAATAAATAAATATAAGGACTTGTCCTCTCGCCCCGATGCGAGGCTTCCCGGAAGCTCTACTTGCCGCTGTGGCAAAAAGACGTCCCTTCGTACAGGGCGCGCCTGACTGGGCCGGCCCATTCGTGTTGAACTCAAGCGAGCTGTCGGGCAAAAAATGCGCAAGAACTTTTCAGCGCGGATGTATCGGGCTAACGAGTCCACCTACTGATTACTGGTGACATAAGGAGCAGAGCGCACTATAAAATAACTAACTTAGCGGCGTAAACTGAACATTAGTTAAAAAAATCCAGAAATATTTCAAATTTCAAACACTTTATTGAAGTTATGAATAATTTTAAGCAAACTATGATTTTTTTAAATGCCCAAACATTTTTAAAATTTATAAAAAATTTATAAAATTGGAACATCTTTGGGAATTCTAAAAAAATAATTTTTTATTTTGTAGAACATTTTAAAATTTACAGAACATTATTAAAAACATGATATTTTTTAAAATTGCAGAACATGTTTTGAAAACGTGAATATTATTTGAATTGGTGAAAAAATTGAAAACAGGGAGAAACTTTTAATTAATAACAATTTTTTTTAACTGTGAACAATTGGAAAATCCTGATTTTTTTAAATGCGAACATTTCTATATAGGTGAACAAAAAATTGAAACGGAAACTATTTCCTAAACCTTCAAACATTTCTCGAAAAAGCGAGTATTTTTTGAATTGATGAACAAAATTTGAAAACGGGAACAAATTTTGTGATTCAGAAAAAATGAAACCGAGAAACTTTGAAAATCCCGATTTTTTTTGGAAAGGTGAACATTTTTTTATAGGCGAACAATTTTTTTGAAAATTGGAACGTTTTTCTCAAACTTCAACCATTTTTTTAAAACTTTAGCAAATTTTCGAACTTTGAACAATTTTTTAAAAAGCAATTTTGTGTAAAAGCCGAACAAAGTTTGGAAATGCAAGTAATTTAGCATATTTTGAACAATGTGTTAAATTTGTACAGTTAGTAACAAAAATGGAAGAAAAGGAAAAAAGAAACAGAAAAAATGGAAAAGAAAAAAAGAAACATAAAACAGAAAAAGAAAAAGAAAAAAGAAAACGGTTCAGGAACCTTCTAGAAGGTACCTCAAAACTGAAAAAATCGTCTATGAACCATCTGGAAGGTTCCTAAAACCGAAACTTGCTATGCGTACAATGGGACATGGGCCGGGCCAATTGATTGTGTGTCAGTCGACCCTCTGACATAGAGAGCGTCAAATAGGGTTTTCCAGACTTCTTCGTGTGCTCGCTTAAAGCGAGAAACTATATAGAGCTTTACCAAATCCAGAACTGCAGGCCACACACCAGGTGGTAGGCACGGCCCGTTGTGACGACAAAGCCTCAAAACAAGTCCAAGTGCTACCCTGTATATTCTATGTCCCGCTTTAAGCTTCCCAGAGGGCTATGCGACCACATCAAATCAATCATACGCAAGTTCTGGTGGGTCTGCAAACAGGGAGAGCGCAAACCTGCTTGGGTCACTTGGGATGTGATGACAAGACCGAAGCATCTGGGTGGACTTGGTTTCAGAGACATGGAATTACCTAACTGGGCTCTTTTGGCGCGACGGGCCTGAAGAATCCTTCAGGAGCCTGATACATTGAGTGCAAGAATCCTCAAGTCAGTTTATTTCCCAGATTGCACAATACTTGAGGCAGAGCTTGGATCAAGGCCATCTCAAATATGGCGGTCCATTAAGGAAGGTTGTGACTTGCAGAAGCAAAGAATTATTCGTCGCACCATTATATGGGCTGATAACTGGATTCCCAAAGAAACATTACCAAGACCCATCGCGTCATTAGTGCCAAACCCTCCAAAGTTAGTGGCGGAGCTCTTGTCTCCTGCAAGAGTGTCGTGGAACGAGGCATTGGTAAGGTCTATTTTTCTACCAATTGATGCTAATGCGGTTATGAAAATTTCCATATGCACACGTAACATTGAGAACTTCTGGGCCTGGTACCCGGATAAAAATGGGAGATATTCAGTGAGCTCGGCTTATAAATTTTTATTGCAAACCAAGCTGCTATGATAGGAATGGCTTGAAGGTAGAGGTGGATCATCGAATGTTCAACAAGACGAGAAATCCTGGGTTGCTTTATGGAAATTAAAAATTCCTTCAAAAATCGGGATATTCTTGTGGAGACTTGCCCATCATTCTCTCCCCACGACAGATACTTTGATGAAATGAAACATGGCCGTGCAGGACACTTGCCCCTTGGTTGCGCTAACTCGTGGAGACACACTCTTGTGTCGTGCACTATGTCCAGATGTGTATGGGCACTTTCAAATGTTGATATGGTTGCGCGCATGACATGTAATATGAAACCCAATGCGAGACCATGGCTATTCGAGCTCTATGATTCTTTGGATCATGCAGCATTCGTCAGGATGGCCGTCACTCTTTGGTCCATCTGGTAAGCTAGGCGCAAGGCAGTTTACGAGGCCATCTTTCAAAGCCCGCAGAACATTATTTCGTTTGTTAACAATTTTATTGCGGAACTGGGGCAATTGGAAAAGCGAGAAGATGGAAGGAGAGCACCGGCTGCTCCGGCTGTTCAGCAGAACCGGTGGCTACCACCGCCTACTGGTGCTGTCAAGGTGAACGTGGATGGGGCAGTAGCTAGATCACACCATGGAGGAGCTATCGCTGCAGTATGCAGAGATGAGGCAAGCTTATATCTGGGCTCTTCGGCGATCGTTTTTCAGGGTATAAATGATCCCCTTGTCCTGGAGACATATATGTGCCGAGAAGCATTAGCTTTGGCGGATGACCTTGCAGTGCAATCTATTTGCGTCGCCTCGGACTGCCAGGGTGTTGTGACACATATCACGAGAGGGGCTGGAGGCCCAAATGCTGCCATAGTACATGAAATCAAGGAACATTGTAATAGTTTTATCTCTTGTTTTTTCGTTCATGAGCGCAGGAATCATAATTTTGAGGCTCATAATCTCGCCAAATCACTTGTAACTTAAGTGTAGGTAGACATGTGTGGTTGAGCATACCTCATGACCCAAACCTTGTACCTATATCCGTTGCTCAAAATTAATAAAGTTGGCGAGCTATAAAAAAACTTAATTCGACATGGCTAAAAAAAAACTTAATTGGACAGAGTTGCCTAAAAAAACTTAATTCGACAGAGTTGTCTTAAGAAAACTTAATTCGTTAGAGGAGGAAAGAAACGTGGAATGAGCCCATGCGTCTACGTGCCAATTGATCTTCTTCAAAGCTAAAATTAGGCTAGCACAAGTTGCACCGTCAGTTGATCCCTCCCTCGCAGGTGCCGGGGCAAGAGGCCGCAACGCGCGGCGGCACCGGCCAATCCGACGTGCGGCCGCCCTGCTTCCTCTCCCGTCCAGCTCCTCCCTTTCCAAATCCCCATTCCCCCGCGTCTCCTCTCCACCTCTCCCTCCTCCCATCCCCTTCAAAGAGAGAGGAAGGCATGGAGGGATCCACCCTAGCCGCAGACCGACAAACCGCAAGAAACCAGCAACCAGACTGAAGACCGACATGGCCCGGATCGGCGTCGCGGTGCTCGCGCTCCTGGTGGCCGCCGCGGCGGTGGCCTGCCTCCCGGCCCCGGCCTCCGCGGGCGAGCAGGACTCCATGCTGCTGACGCGCGCGGCGACCTGCGACGGGGCCGTCGGGGAGTGCGGCGTGGACGAGGACGAGGAGATGGGGACGGGCGCCTACGGCACCGGCGAGGCCCTGCGCCGGTCGCTGGCGCGGAAGCCGACGGCCAGGTACATCAGCTACGCCGCTCTGCGCGCCGACCAGGTCCCCTGCAACAAGCGCGACAAGTCCTACTACACCAACTGTGGCTCGATGCAGCAGGCCAACCCCTACACGCGCGGCTGCTCCGCCATCACGCGCTGCGCGCGCAACATGAACTGATTTCGTCGTCCGGATGCCTCGTCGATCTCGCGCACGGACGGCAATCATCGATACGTGCGTACGGAACGGGGAGGAGATGTGACCGTGTGAGCGCCTAATTAAGCACTGTATGCGTTTTGTGCTGCTTCAACATTGATCCAACAAAATTAACGACTGTTATTGTTTTCGTGAGTAGCTTCTATCTATGTACCCACCGTGTTCCTTCTATTGCCACGCCAATTTATTCCTTTTGAAAAAATGTTTGTATATTTGAAGAAGAACAGAGTTTTTTTTTCCGCCTCTATTTTCATATGCTTGTAATTTTCATAAACGGGGTTGTCATGTCGAAGAACGAGTTAGAATTTGTGCATGTATTCTATTCACTCGATTTAATTATTAAAATTCAGTATGAACTTTTTACGAAATTGATGAACTTTTTTCAAATTTGTGAACTATTTGAAAACCAATGAACTGTTTTTCAAATTCAATGAACCTTTTTCAAAATTCATGTTTTTTCAAAATTCAATGTACCTTTTCCATAATTGATGAACTTTTTTCAAAGTGGAAGAATATCTTTTCAAGATCGACGAACTTTTTTCATTTTTCCCGGTTCTATTCTATTTTTTTACTTTTTTGTCCAAAATTCATTTTTAAGTATTTTTTTAATTTATTTTCAAATAATTAATACTGAGTATATAATATATCTCTAGTCAAATAGCTCTCGTTCCTAACAGGGGACAAGGTATGGCGCTCAGTCTTTTGGTTATGGTGCCAGGTTATTGTTGGTTCCGTGAAGAGTCCGAATCTCGGTTCTTGCACACCCCGAGTATAATTTTTGTGCAGTTTATTCTTCAGAATGTTGTTGGGCTGGACCGCCATGTTTCCTTGCGAGCGCTGTCAGCGGGAAATAGTGCTTACAACGCCAAATAGGACTCCTGATTTTCTTTATGAAAACCTTGTTCTTATAATATACTCCCTCCGTCCGAAAATACTTGTCATCAAAATGAATAAAAGGAGATGTATCTAGATGTATTTTAGTTCTAGATACACCTTTTTTTGTCCATTTTGATGACAAGTTTTTTCCGACGGAGGGAGTAGTAACAATTTACTGTACATGGCTATTTGGGAAGCCCATTCCCATCATGTTTATGGCTCAACATGCTTGCCCGAGGTAGTGTGCATTCTTCTGTTTTCTTGGTCATGAGGAGTGACGCGAACATAGATGGTATCATCACGACCTCCTAATCCTGGTGGGTTCTTACATAAGGGTACTTGCGTTTCAGGCAACCCCATTTACAAAGAAGCAAAATATCGGTTTTCTACTCAAACCAAATAAGATCGGTTGTATCCACTCAGATGGAAGAATCCCAAGTTGCTGCCATAACAAAACAAAGCCTCAACCGATCTTCTTCTAGTTTGCATGAGAGGTTTACCCGAGGAACTGGCTTCCGTAAGAACTTGCAGTGTATGTGCCAAAGGTGCATCAGTTCTAGGAGATTGCATCTTTTGTCTAGGATCAAGAACAATATGCTACAGCCTAGTTCACAGCCTGGTGAACTGACTAAGCTCAGGTTCAGACGAAATGTGGTGCAAGCCCGAAAGCCAACGTTGATCATTGAGGGCTTGAGCTATAAAGAAGTTTTCCTATACCAGAGGCAGAAAAGATCCGGGGCCAGATGATAAGGAGCCTCGCTGAGGGAGTCCAGGACTAGGGGGTGTCCGGATAGCCGAACTATCATCTTTGGCCGGACTCCAAGACTATGAAGATACAAGATTGAAGACTTCGTCCCGTGTCCGGATGGGACTTTCCTTGGCGTGGAAGGCAAGCTTGGCGATACAGATATGTAGATCTCCTACCATTGTAACCAACTCTGTGTAACCCTAACCTATCCGGTGTCTATATAAACCGGAGGGTTTTAGTCCGTAGGACGAAGAACAATCAGACCATAGGCTAGCTTCTAGGGTTTAGCCTCCTTGATCTCGTGGTAGATCTACTCTTGTACTACCCATATCATCAATATTAATCAAGCGGGGTAGGGTATTACCTCCATCGAGAGGTCGAACCTGGTAAAAACATCGTGTCCCTTGTCTCCTGTTACCATCCGCCTAGGCGCATTCGGGACCCCTACCGAGATCCGCGGTTTTGACACCGACATTGGTTCTTTCATTGAGAGTTCCTCGTATGTCGTCACCGATAGGCCCGATGGCTCCTTCAATCATCAACAACGACGCGGTCCGGGTGAGACTTTTCTCCCGGACAGATCTTCGATTCGGCGGCTTTGCATGCGGGCCAATTCGCTAGGCCATCTGGAGCGGATCGAAGCTACGCCCGCCATCAGTCAGATTTGGAAGTTTGAACTATCGGCCGATGTCGCGGAGACTTGATCTTGACGGATTCGAGCCGCAGCCAAGCGCCCGCACTATCTCGATGGGCATGACCTAACTCGCCACCAAACGGTGTCACGGAGGCGCACTAGTGTCCGCTCCGAACATTGATTGAGCCGATCTCGCCGATCGAGGATGGTTGGTTGGACACCACCTTGGGGCTGAAATCTCTCGGCGATTGAGCGAACACAATCCATGTCCTTTGTGAAGACCGTGACTCAAGGTGCGGACTCCTCTCCGGACTCTGAACCCCAGCGCCGCCCATCGAATCCGATTGGGCGCCGGTCATGGAGTTCACTACGCGGACATCTTTCAAAGACTCGCCCTTTGGCGACATTCTGAATTCACTAAAGTCTCTCTCTTTATCCGGAGAGCCTGGCGGACTACGGTCGGGAATGTTGGGATGCGACGACGAAGAAATTCAACACCCACCCACCACCCACTTTGTAGCCACGCCGATGATTTAACCGACATGCTCGACTTGACTCAAGACATCGGCGGTATGGATGACGATGCGGAGGCGACCAAGACCCAGCGCCTACAGGGGCTCGGAAGGCCACCTCGTCATCGACATATACATGGTGGACATCCCAAAAGATGGGAACCGCGATGGAACAACGGAGGATGACCCTTCAAGAAGCAACCGAAGCGCCCGGCGTCGTGGCGCCGCTCTAAATCCCGCCACAAAAAAAGCGGTGATTCCGGCACGGAGATAATAACACCCGGACGGTGCGAAGACAACCCCCCAGCAGGACTCGGCGGGGAGGAGGGAGAAGCAAGTCCGCCGACGGTCTGCGCAAAAAAAGAGGTAGAGGGCGATAATTATCGCCTCCCTCCGAAGATGAGGCAAGCCTCAACGACAGCGAATTAATTGCGTGCTCGAGGATCCCGCCGAACAGGAGCGTTTCAAGCGCAGGCTTATAGCCACGGCAAGCAGCCTCAAGAACAAGCAGCAACAGCTTAGAGCTGACCAAGACCTGCTAGGCGGCGGATGGATGAAGTCCTTGCAGCGAAGAGTATGAACTCGAGCGCCCCTCAAAAGCTACCCCAAGCGCGGGCCGTTGCCTCGTCGGAGGAGGAAGCACCCAAGTCACCAGCGCCGCGACATGGCAGACCGGCCACCCGTGGCGCGATAGAGAAGCCTCTCGGCCCTCCGCTCAAGCCACACCCGGCGCGCTCAAAACTACCAAGGCACGGAAAAGCGCCGGACTTGCGAGATATATTGGAGGATAAGGCAAAACATACAAGATCGATCTACGGATCGCGTGGGCCTAACGACTCGGGATGATTACCGTCGCGCGGGCGAACACGAATGCGAGCTCATATGAGCTACGTCGTGACATAGCCCAATCTGAGGCGCCGCACCCACTATGCTTCACGGATGAAGTAATGGATCATCAAATCCACGAGGGCTTCAAACCCGTAAACATCGAATCATACGATGGTACCACAGATCCTGCGGTGCGGATCGAGGACTATCTCCTCCATATCCACATGGCCCGGTGATGATCTACATGCCATCAAATACCTCCCACTCAAGCTTAAAGGACCAGCTCGGCATTGGCTCAACAGCTTGCCGGCAGAATCAATTGGTTGTTGGGAGGACACGGAAGCCGCATTCCTTGATAACTTCCGGGGCACATATGTGCGACCACCGACGCCTATGACCTTAGCCATATAATTCAGCAGCCGGAAGAATCGGCGGACAATTCGGACACGGTTCCTAACAAAGAAAAATCAAATCGTTGACTGTCCGGATGCAGATGCCCTTGCAGCCTTCAAGCATAACATCCGTGACGAGTGGCTTGCCCGGCACCTAGGACAGGAAAAGCCGAAATCCATGGCAGCCCTTACAACACTCATGACCCGCTTTTGTGAGGGAGAGGACAGCTGGCTAGCTCGTAGTAACAACTTGACCAAAAACCCTGGTAGTTCGGATACCAAGGACAGCAATGGCGGTCGCGTCGCAACAAGAACAAGCGCAGCATAAGCGGCGACAATGATGAAGATCGACGATCAATGCTGGATTCGAGGGCTCTAAACCGGTCGCGGAAGAAGCCATTCAAAAGGAATACCGGGGCCCGTCCAACTTGGACCGAATACTCGATCGCTTGTGCGGATACATGGCACCCCGAAAAACCAGCCAACCACACCAACAGGATTGTTGGGTGTTCAAGCAAGCAGGCAAGTTAAGTGCGAACTCAATGACAAGGGGCTGCATAGCGATGACGAGGAAGAGCCCGACCGCCCGAACAATAGAGGACGAAGGGCTTTCCCACACAAGTGCGGACGGTGAACATGATATCGCAACCCACATACCCAAAAGGGAGCGGAAGCGTGCACTAAAGGGCGTATATGCGACGGAGCGGTCGCCCCAAAGTTCAACCCATGGTCTTCCTGCCCGATCACATTCGATCGAAGGACCACCCACTAGCATCCGTCACGGCGGTTTCGCCGCATTGGTTCTTGACCCAATCATTGATGGATTTCACCTCACGAGTCCCGATGGACGGCGGTAGCAACTGAACCTGCTTTATCGGGATACAAGTCGCAAAATGGGCATAGACCCTCAAGGATTAAACCTACAAAGGCGACCTTTAAAGGTGTCATACCGGGTGTAGAGGCCAATTATGCAGCTCGCTTACACTCGAAGTGGTCTTCGGATCCCAGATAACTTCCGAGCGAAGAGTTAATCTTCGACATAGTCCCGTTCATGGCGGCTATCACGCCTTCTGGGGACGAACCGCATTGCAAAGTTCAATGCGGCGCCGACTCGCGCATACCTCAAGCTCAAGATGCCAGGCCCTCGAGGAGTAATCACGGTCAATGGAAACACCGAACGCTCTCTCCGAACGGAGGAGCACATGGCAGCCCTCGCGGCGGAGGTGCAAAGCAGCCTCTCACAGCAGTTCTCGAGTCCGGCCGCTAAACGTCCGGACACTGTCAAGCGCGCCCGGTGTAACCTACAACAAGACCGTCTGGCACGATTCAAGCACGCGTAGCAATCCGGCCCCAACCCCAGCCCTCGCGAAATTGCGAAGCCAGTATACGCGTACATAACTACGCTCTGGAGATACCATGGGCATAAGGGGAGGGGCACGACCACGGCACGCCCAGAATGCGGCTCAACCGCACCAGGGGCTCCCAATTGTGTCATTCTTGTTTTTTCTTCTTACTTTCAGGACTCTGTTCTCCAGAAGACCTGTCCGGCATTCGCGCCGAATACACGATGCAACAGCCAGGGAAGCAGAAAATTGCGTCGAGTGTCCAGGTGGTCTCTACTACGAGCATTATACCTGTTTTACATACCATCCTGCAGCTTACCCCTGGAGGGGGACATGTTAAATAGTCTCATCCCTTGCTTATCGCACAATTTGTATCGTTCTGCCTTTATTTGCAGTCTCTTTTTAATAACCAATATATAGCTCTTGCCTATTATTACATTTTTTATCTATATATATGTTCATTTCATGACATGTTGCACCCGTACACTTTGGTACGGCCAATACACCAGGGGCTTAAGTACCCCAAAATTATGGTGTGATAAGTCCGAACACTTTCACAAGTGCGGCACCCCGAACTTATAGCATTATATGCATCGGCTCTGAATCATGTCTTGGGTCAATAGTTGGGTTTGCCCGGCTCCCGTGTTTTGGTACCTTACGTTCCGTTATATCGGCTAAGGTAGCACCGGAGAACCACTGCGATTGTGCCCAGTTGAGCTGGGTTGAGCACCTCGGTGGAAAAGCTAAAACTGACCGTCATGATAGGCGAGAGCCGATCGCTGTTCGAGAGGTTTTTGGTCCCTAAAGACTTATGCCGCTTAGAGCGAGGAACCGAATTGTCCGGCCAAGGCGTGGATAGCGCCCGAACTCGGTCTTCGAATACTAGGGCTTCACGAAATTTAAAATTATAGAATTCTATGGCTAAGTGAGAGTGTTCAAGCATTATAAGTCCGGTTGCCTTGTTACGTTGCGTTGGCGCCTCCTCGATGGACCCAAGAATGGGAACAAGAGCGCTCAAGTTTATCCCGAACACCCCAGCACTCGTGGCATGGGGGCTGAAGCCAACGACTTGCCATCTCTCAAATTTGATAAACGGCCGCACAGAAGGTAATATTTTAAATTAACAAGCGTTGCTTAGCGCATATGAACTAGTTTTCAGCGTACAGGATAACAAATGCGAGTTTATTCAAAAATTACATCTTTGGAACACTCATCCGCTATACGGCGGGCACCCTTCAGGACGCCCTCATAGTATATTTCGGGCGTGCGATGCTCCTTGCCCTCCGGTGGCCCGTCCGTCACAAGCTTCTCCGCATTCAGCTTGCCCCAGTGCACTTTAGCATGGGCAAGGGCCCGACGGGCACCTTCAATGCAGACGGAGCGCTTGATGACTTCAATCCGTGGACATGCGTCCACCAGCCGCCGCACTAAGCCGAAGTAGCTCCCAGGCATGGCTTCCAATGGCCACAGCCGAACTATGAGGCCCCTCATGGCCTGTTCGGCGACCTTGTGGAGCTCGACCAGCTGCTTCAGCTGGTCGCTTAGGGGCACGGATGTCCGCCTCGACATCTGAGACCAGAACACCTTTTCCGTCGAGCTCCCTCCTTGGCGCGGTAGAACACGGCAGCATCGGACACACTCACGGGCAGATCTGCGAATGCTCTGGAGAGCTCGAATCCGGGTAAGTAATAGGTAATTCACTTTCACATGCTTGCTTTGCATACTGAATGCCTTACCGCCGCTATCTTCTTTAATGATTCAATTTCTTGGAGGCTTTTGGGCCTCGGCCTTAGCAGCTTTGGCACTCTCAAGAGCGAGGCAAGCTCGGACTCTCGGGTCTTGAGTCACGCTCCAAACCCTCGTGTTTTTCACGAGCACAGAGCTCTTTCCGCACCTCCGCCAGCTGCGTCTCCCCCTTCTCTCGCTCGGTGCGCTCCGCGGCCGCTTTGTTTTCGGCCACGGACATCGCTTCCTTCAGGGTCGCCACTTCGATCGTGGCCCCTGCAGTACCCATGCTATTCCTGTTATTTTTTGCAACCGAAACCTTTCTATAAGGTATTTCTTTAATAAGGTATTACTTACCTTCCTTGTCCTCGAGCTGCTTCTTGGGTTCAATGCATTGACCTCCATGATCGGTCTTGGCAGAGGTCAAGGCGCAGCCTGCATTCCCATATTGACATACTTATGTTAGACTCCTGCGTATATCTTTTTAGATCCTTAGTCCGGCTTTTCTTTGAACACGAACTAAGCATCGAGAACTCTGTCTATCGCGGTAATATTTTACATATTATAAACTTACCTCAAAGCTTTGTTAGAAGGCTGAGTACAGCTTGGTCAGCCCGCTCTTGGCGGATGAACTGTCGGATCACCGCACTCATAGCGATGCGGTGCTCTCTCGATGGAGGCGCTGTTAAGCGCCTCTAGTAAGTTATCCGGTGCCTCGGTTGGGCGGAGGACACCGGCGTCTTCCCTTCTTCGAAGGGCGCTTGCGGACTTGAACCGCTGAAGGTTCCGTTATGGAGTCCGGACAAGGGTCGGGCTTAGAGCCCCGAGGTCTCGCCCCACGCACTGGAGTCCGGAGGTCGCCTTGCGGCGCCTCTGCGCCACCTCCTCTTGACCAGGCCCCTTGGGGCCCCACCTCGGCGTCATCCGCAGCGTGAGGCGAGGCGGCCGAAGTGAAGTACTCTCCATTTCCGACGAACTCAGGGACCCGCTCGACGAAGCGGCGAACTCTCCCTTGGGCGGGCTGCATAATTGTTCAGCATTAGAGAACACTATGCAATGAAAAAGCCATGGGTATCCGGACACTTACGATCTCGCCAGGGGCTTGGCCCTTGTTGGCCACTCCTCCTCGTTGTTGTCGGCGTTGGTGGAGAAGTCCGGAGGAAGGTCCTTCCTTCTTGGACCCTCCGGCCTCCCGGTTAGGCGGCCTTCCTTTTCCTCTCCTCCCCGGGGAGAGACTTATTTTCCTCCTCCTCGTTCTCGGGAGAGGATTACGCTTGAATCGACACACCGGCGTTGGGAGCTCCTTGAGTTCCGTTGCCTCCTTCTTAGCCTTCTTCTCCGGCACCACATGAGGTACGGAGCCAGCAGCCCGTCAATCAGGCGTCCGCTGGTCTTCGGCAAGGGGCAGACGGTTAATCTGTCCGGGCGTCTTGACCAGATCTGTCAAAGGTTAGGGAGTTTTAGATCCCGTGAGAGTCAATCTATGAAAAAGAGTCCGTAAAGGGTAAAATAACTTACCTCGCTAGCTTGATGTCTGCGAGCTGAATCCGCGATCTTGATGGCGGATGTAGAACCTCGGGCCCTTGAACAACACCTTCCGGGCATCTTCGTGCGTAGTGTCGAAGAGCCTTGTCGAGAGATTAGTCTTGTGCGGATCGAACTCCCACAATTTGAAGGCCCGTTGTTGGCATGGGAGAATCCGGCGGATGAGCATCACACGGATTACGTTGACAAGCCCGAGATTCTTGTCCACCGGTTTTGGACGCATTTTTGAGTCCGGATAGCTCGTCCGAATTCCCCCACGCCAGCCCGTCTCTTTCCATGATGAGAGCCGTGTGGGAAGCCAGATCTGAATTGGGGCCGCCGCCCATTTGGAGTCGCGGATCGGTGATATAGAACCACCCCGATTGCCACCCCTTTATTGTCTCCACGAAGGAGCCCTCGAGCCATAGGACTTTGGCCATCTTGCCAACCATGGCGCCTCTGCACTCCGCTTGACGGCCGCCCACTACCTTCGGCCTGACATTGAAAATCTTCAGCCATAAGCCGAAGTGGGCTGGATGCAGAGGAAGGCCTCGCACACGAGGATGAACGCCGAGATGTTGAGGATTAAATTCGGGGCCAGATCGTGGAAGTCCAGGCCCTAGTAGAACATGAGCCCCCGGACAAATGGATGAAGTGGAAAACCTAGTCCGCGGAGGAAGTGGGGGAGAAACACCACCCTCTCATGGGGCCTGGGGGTTGGAATGAGCTGCCCCTCGTCGGGTAGCCGACACGCGATGTCGCCGGACAAGTATCCGGCCTCCCGCAGCTTTGTGATGTGCCCCTCCGTGATGGAGGAGGCCATCCACCTGCCTCCCGCTCCGGACATAGTTGGAGAAGGTTGAGGTGGGGTGTGCGGACTTGGGCGCTGGAGCTCGAGTGCGCGGAAATGGATGAGCAAAGGAGGAAGAAGGCGTAAGTGAAAAGGTGGATCCTTATCCCCTTATATGGACGGACGAAGCTATGCGTCCCCCGCCAGCCTGGTAAAACTCGCTTATCTCCAAAGCGCCGTAATCAATGGCGCAGATGGGTTACCCACGTCCATATTGATGAGAATCCGGAATAAGGGGCACGATCTATGCTTTGATAAGGCGTGCGGAAACCGCCTCGCTAAGCGCTGAGGTGGAGCAGTAAAAACGATTCATATAAAGGCCTGGCCGTGGTGTGATGTCACGCCCGCGAATCGTCAGCAGATCTGTGCAAAATTATTCTCTCTACGGTGGTATGTGGAATTTGTTTTGCGAGCGGACACTATCCTTGTGTTCAAAACCTTCTATGAAGTATTCGGAGGAGGAAACCGCCTTGCAATGCGAAGACAATATGCGCGCCGGACTCGTCGTCATTGAAGCCTAGTTCAGGGCTCTTGAGGGAGTCTGGACTAGGGGTGTCCGGATAGCGAACTATCATCTTTGGCGGACTCCAAGACTATGAAGATACAAGATTGAAGACTTCGTCCCGTGTCCGGATGGGACTTTCCTTGGCGTGGAAGGCAAGCTTGGCGATCTGGATATGTAGATCTCCTACCATTGTAATCGACTCATGTAACCCTAACCTATCCGGTGTCTATATAAACCGGAGGGTTTTAGTCCGTAGGACGAAGAACAATCAGACCATAGGCTAGCTTCTAGGGTTTAGCCTCCTTGATCTCGTGGTAGATCTACTCTTGTACTACCCATATCATCAATATTAATCAAGCATGAGTAGGGTATTACCTCCATCGAGAGGGCCCGAACCTGGGTAAAAACATCGTGTCCCTTGTCTCCTGTTACCATCCGCCTAGACGCACAGTTCGGGACCCCCTACCCGAGATCCGCCGGTTTTGACACCAACACTCGCCATCATGCCAGCGATCCTGCCAAAACCTGACACGGGATCTGCAGCCCAAGGTGATGTTGGTGGAGGCGATGTACATGGCGAGGTCATCCCAATCGCATGGAATCGGTGATCCAACCCAAGAGTCATCTTGAGCGCGCTATTCCAGCCATTTCCATGTGAGATGCAGAGCCCGGCTGAAGCGCTTGAGGTCGATGATGCCAAGGCCACCGAGGCATTTTGGCTCGCAGGCGGTTGATCTGTTTACCACCCCAATTCATTGTCAACATCTGGCCTATAACACCAGAGGAAGTTTCATCTCAGCTTGTGGATCTGCTTTATAGCCCAGGCGCCAAACTTGAAGAAGGTGATTAGATACACGGGAATGGCTAGAAGCCCCGAGTTAACCAGTCACAACCGGGCATCCCCAGACATAAGCTTGATGGGCCATCTATGAATCTTGCATGCCAACTTGTCGAGAATAGGTTGAATATCATTTCTAGTAATGTTTTTGTGGTGTAGTGGTAGGCCAAGGTATATGCATGGAAACTGAAGAATAGGCACCAGACATTGCTATAGTAGGGCTGAAAGGTCTAAGTTGTCACAACAAATGAGGTAGATACCATTTTTGCTAATGTTGCAGGCGAGGCCAGAAGCAGAACTGAAGTAGGGAAGTATCTTTTGGTAAGCATAATGTCCGGCAACTGGGGAGGGGATGAAAATCATGGCATCACTAGCATAGAGACGCACCCGCTATCAAGACAGCAACAAGTGGATAGGAGTGATAGCCTGAGCGGACACCGCTTTGGTAGGATCGACTGTGATTGTGAATAGCATTGGTGAGAGCAGATTGCCCTACCGCAGGCCATGACAGTGACTAGGGTTGCCCAAGCTCTCCATTTGCGAACACCCGGGAAGAGGTGGAAGACCAGAGCAGCAAGAGCATGCCACACCAATGTGTGTGCCAAAACCCATCCAGGGGTCGGAGCTTGAGCAGGAAGGACCATGACACATTGTCGAATGCACCAGCGATATCTAGCTTGATCACTAAGGCCGGATCCTTGAGCTTGTGCATATTGCGGTATGCGTTCGTGAAAAATAGGAAATTGTTATGAATACTTGAAAAAGGAGGGCGCAACAGAACATGCGGGTACTTCTTGTACACGTTACACAGTCCTAACAGTGGACAAACTATGGTGCTTAGTCTTCTGGTTATGGTGCTAAGTGATTGTTGGTTCCGTTAAGAGTTTGAATCCTAGTTCTTCCACAAACAGAACATAAACTTTTTGCAGATTTTTCTTCGAAACATTGTTGGGCCGGCCCGCCACGCTTCCCCTGCGAGCGCCGTCAGCGCGAACCAGCGCCAAATAGGAACTGCTGAATTTTTTAGGTAAACCGTTTTCTTATATAATAACAATTTATTGTACGCAACTATTTGGGAAGCCCATTCCCATCATGGTCATGGCCCAATATACTTGTGAGAGGTAGTGCACATTCTCCCGTTTCCTTGGTCATGAGGAGTGGCGCATATATAGATGGTAGCATCACGACCTCCTAATCCGGGTGGGTTCTTACACAAGGGTACTTGTGTTTTAGGCAACCCCAGTTACAAAGAAATGAAAATATCGGTTTTCTACCCGAACCAAATAAGACCGCTTGTATCCACTCAGATGGAAGAATCCCAAGTTGGTGCCATAACCAAACAAAGCCTACACCGAGGGGCGCATCCACAGATTAACAAAAGAATCTTACAAATAAAGAAAAAACTAAAAAGATAAGTGTGAAAAAAGAAAAAAGAAACCATAAAAACATGTGTTTGTTGGACCATCTCTGAATCTTGCATGCCAACTTGTTGAGAATAGGTTGGATATCATTTCTAGTAATGTTTTTATGGTGTAGAGGCAGGCCAATGTATATGCATGGAAACTGAAGAATAGGCACCAGCCATTGTTGTAGTAGGGTCGAAAGGTCTAAGTTGTGGCAACAAATGGGGTAGATATCGTTCTTACTAATGTTGCAGGCCAGGCCAGAAGCAGAACTGAAGTAGGGAAGGATCTTTTTGTAAGACCGGGGGAAGATGAAAAGCACGACATCATCAGCATAGAGACGTACCTGCTGTTGAGACAACAATAAGCGGGTAGGAGTGAGAGCCTGAGCGGACACCACTTTGGCAAGGATCGACTGTGATGGTGAATAGCATTGGTGAGAGCAAATTGCCCTAGCGCAGGCCACGACAGTGACTAAAGGGTTGTCCAAGCTCTCCATTTGGCAATACCCGGGAAGAGGTGGAAGACGAGAGCAGCAAGAGAATGTTAGACCAGTGTATGCGAAAACCCATCCAGGAGTCGGAGCTCAAGCAGGAAGGACCATGACACATTGTCGAACGCACCAGCGATATCCAGCTTGATCACTAAGGCCGGATCCTTGAGCTTGTGCATATTGCGGTCTGCGTTCGTGACAAATAGGAATTTGTTATGAATACTTGAATTCTTGAAAAAAAAGTTATGAATACTTGAAAAAGAAGGGCGACAGAACGCGCGTGTGCTTCTTGTACACGTTACACAGTCCTACTAGTTATATGCTGCTTAGCGATCTATACATTTCGAAGGATCGTCGAGGCTTCACTATAGCGACAAAAGAGCAAATCGCATGGTTCCCTGTACAATATCATTTTCAGAACGTGCTCGACAAAACTGTGACTCCTCCCTCCCCCCTCCTCTCCCATGGTGGTTGAGAGTACTGATAATGTCACCAAACCACACGTCTTCTGTGTAGTATAAATCTCTTTCTCGATCGCCGGTTAAATCCATCAGTCGTTGACCACAATCTCCCACAATCTAAATGACCACTCTCTAGCTTAGCTAAAGCGAAGTGTGCTCATCCGAACGTGCTACCTAGAGCCATGGATGGAGCCAGTAGCGCAAGCGGCGGCGAAGGCTCGGCAGAGCCGCATCGGTCACCGCCACCGCCAGAACGGCGGTACAAGGGCGTCCGGCTGCGGAAATGGGGCCGGTGGGTGTCGGAGATCCGCATGCCCAACAGCCGCGAGAGGATATGGCTCGGCTCCTACCAGTCCGCCGAGAAGGCGGCGCGTGCGTTCGACGCGGCAGCCGTCTGCCTCCGCGGCTCCCGCGCCGGGTCTCTCAACTTCCCAGAGTTCCCGCCCGACGTGCAGCACGTCCCTGGCATAGTGCCTACCCCCGGGCGTATCCAGGCGGCGGCCACGAGACACGCGAACCGCCCATATCCGGTTCCGGCGGGCCGGACAATGACGGTCACCACTGCTATGCCATCGCAGGAAGTGACGAGCACGTGCAATGCCATAGCTGTAGAGTCATCGCCGTCCGCTGGCAATGCCGCTGCCTACGACGATGTGCTTGATTGGTGGTTCATGGATGCGTTGCCGTCGATGCCTGCGTCGTCGGTGCCGGGGACCATTGTTCCGGTTATGGATGATGTTATGTTCGGTTTCTCGCCGATGCCGCCACCGCCACCGCCAGAAGAGGCAGACGAGGATATGATCGACGATGATGGTGATGACCATGCATTTATATCTGACCTCTGGAGGTTCTGAGGTTAACAGGGAATCCCTCGCAAAAAGAAAAAAACAGGGAATGTAATGACATGACCGGTTACACCCCATACGGATGAAATATATGATTACATTTTTTAGATAACTATAAGTATTTTATTCTCTCGTCGTTTCGTCAAGACGATGCTACGAAACAAAAAGAGCTTCCCCGGGCACTGTCGTGATGGTAAGTCATGGTACGTCATTCGTTTCGATCGTTTCGCTTCCAATCGTACATCAGATCTCTTTCCTTCGCCCAGGTCTCTCCTGATGGAATAATCGGCATATTATCTCCCCGTTTTCTGGTAATAATGCAATTTTTTTGCATAATAATCCACGATGGAGTGGAAGAAAAAAGGAGCGTCGCCTCCCCCCACGCCGCCTCCACGTCAGTGATGCCGACGCCCCCACTAGATGGACCACCACCCCATCGGCGACCCCGGCGGCCTAACACATGACGGTCATTAAACCTAAGCACGCCCACATGCCGCGATGCCCTAGCCGTCACATGTCCCTCCACCGGCAGCCTCACGACAACCGGGGAACGGGATCCAGTGGCGTCTTGGAACAACGAGAGGTGATGGAGAGAGGCTTGGAACGACATTCAGATATCCAGTAGTGGCCTCTCATCCGCCCAGCTCAGGTGGCTGTTTCCTATCCGCTGATGCACCTTGTAACAAGGCGAAGCTAGGTTGGGTCAGGCTTGGGCAGGCGTAGCTCGAACAGATGGAGCGAAGCGAAAGGTACATCAGGTATGCAACTGCGTCGGGCGAGATGGCTGTAAAAGAAGTGGACGAGTTCTCGAAGATTCTTTGGCTTGCCGTGTTCGTCGGGCTCTCTTACCAATTTGTTATTGAGCATGCCAACTTACTGATTTGATTTGATAAGTTGGCTTCGGGAATTGGCGGTTGGCATTGAATGAAGTTGTTAATACAAATTCTTTTGGTGCGTGCTAATGACATATCCCTAAACCTGCATCTCTATTGTTTGTGTGTCAGGGCTATATTGTGGTGGATAAGGCTGATGGGCATTGATGAATTTCATATGGAGCTTATAGCACGGCGAGGGAGAACCTTGATCTCTATCTCGTGTTACATCTTGTACCGGTAATGTTTCATGCTGTGTTGGACCATCAAATTTTCAGAAATTAAGAAACAGTAAAATGGGGCGAGCTACGAGCCACCACAACGCTTTGATTCGTTGGCCATTCGATTTCATCTATCGCACATCGTCTGGCCATCTGCATCCGTCTCTTGGGTAGCTGCTCCGCAGAGTTACCTGGGCTTCATGTCATTTATCGGGCCAAATTGGGCTGGGAAATCTCTTCTCTTTCGCGAGCCCGTGTTGAGGAACACGACGTCTCCTCACCTTTACCTTCCCTGTGGCGGCGGCGGCGTTCGGCATGACTCAGTCAGCCATCCTCCTAGACGTGCACATAGGGCCTCTGTAGTCTCTCCTCCTTCGCAGGATTGTTTCCTCGCTACCCCTCAACATTGGAGCATCGTCTCCGCTTCACAGTCCGGCAATGGGGACGACAGCTGCTCCTTGGACCGCCTCCAGGATGCTCAATCTCCCCCTTCCCGGCGACGCAGGTGCCCCACGGAAGCATGTTCTTGTTGTCGATCTCGCTGTTCCTCCAATCCTCCCTTCCCAACGACGAGGGTGTGCGGTAGACACGCTCTGGCGGTGCAGTGAAGCGCGTTTGGAAAGGAGATGCAATGAACCTGATGGTTGCCGCAGACACCATCTCCTCCGCCCGCAGAAGCTTGTTCAAATTGTCATCTAATCCCTCTCAACTCACAGAGCTTCCTTTGCAATGCCCATTTATTAATATACAGATCCGATCCATGCAAAATAGTAGTACTACCCAGCTATCTGACCAGTAGTTTCTTTAGCTGTAGTAATTTGATTGTTGCATTTTTCAGTGTCTGACACATCTCAGAAGCAGAATTCTAAGTTTGGTGTTGATGATGAAGAGGGATGGATAAAACAAATGTCATCAACGAAAATCAAGTAGGCTTTGTTCTCAATACATTACTTAATTATGCAAGTTCTGAATTGCTAAGTCGTTTCTTCACTAGATATCTTATAGCTCGACCACTAATGCCTATACTCGAATGTCTCTTCCATGTTCTACACTATTGATGGCATGCTTCAGTATTCATACATGTTTTTATAGAATACTTTATTCATATCTGTTACTTATAGATTATAATAATTATTCATCTGTTGTTAAACTCACAATTTCACCTGTGATGTATATATTTTTAATTTTACCTTGATGCAAAAGTAGTTGATGATTTGCAGGTTGACTCTCCTGAAACGAGAACAATTCCCTCACCTCTGCTCCGTTGGGCTACATCGTATTTTGCCTTTGCAAATGCATTTCACATCATTTTGTATATCTACATATTTTTATAATATCATCAGATGTCGTCAATCAGACTATCATAGCTGAATATGTGCCAGCCAAAAGAGTAATATTAGTTTGTTAATTAACTTCTCTTTTGCCTTGCGTATCCCCTCCCCATGGGTTTTGTGCTTCCTGCTGCCTCAGTTTCAATCACCACCTCCCGTCAGTGCTACAATTGCCAAAGGTGCCAAGGCAGGGAAATCTCCACATGTGATGTTTTTTCTCCTTATCATATTAAACATAACAATACCATATTTTCTAGCTATATCAGTAAGGAAATGTGTATGTGCATCCACTTTAATGTTAAACCATCCAGCTTATATGCTTTCGTTCTTGTCGGATGCACATTTTTGCTTTTTATCATGTGGATGGTGTAGTGTCTGGATTGTCATATTTTCTATATGCTCCATGAAAAGATAGAATCTATACAAGGTTTCTATCATAAGTTGTCTCGTGGTTTTGTATTAAGGTGGTATAATTTGAATCTTGCCTATACCTTTATGTTCAATTTTTGTATTATTTCTATCATTCTTTATCGAAATGGACGAGCGCAGCAACGCGCGCCTCTTTGTTCTAGTATAAGCATTAAGCATCAGAGCTTTCTCTTTCTCAGCATGACAATTGATGTGGTTGTGAATGAATCATAGTTTAGATGAATATATACTGAAGCTGGACTGAATAATTTTGTAGCTTGCCCCTAGCCCTAATTGCATGTGCACATGTACATGCTAAATTCTGTAGCATGTTTTACCTTTGAGTAAAAGGGATCAGGTAAAAAGTAGATGTAAGAATATAAATTTTCATAACATATACAAATTCCAAATTTATATTCAGTCTCATGGCCAGTTGAAATACTTCTCCTTTGATGTTATTGGTGATGTAATAAATTGGCTTTTTAGTTTTCCACATCATTGCAATTTATAATAATTTAGTCCACACTGTTTTGGAGATTAGTTTCGTCAGCAAAAAAAATTACGAATTGAATTGGATGCACATATACTGGCACACTCACTGGCATTTACTAGGTGCAAATTCACTTTCAATGTTTAAATAATGTTAGAGACCTGACCTTCATAGCAGAAAGTATAAAGGAGCAGATCAAGGAACTAGAGCAGAGAAAACAAAAAGATTGGGTATAGGCAGCTGCAGCAGCAGCAGGTAGAATCAGAGCAGAGGAGGATACATGGTTCATGTTCAATTTACAGTCTGCCCAAAAGCAACCAGCATATAGAGTAAGAAAAAGCTACTAAAAGAAAATTCAATAAACACCTACATGCCGGCTCCTCATTGGACACAACCAATCTCATTACTTGGTCCGTTTGGGGCCAGTGATGTGCACTGGACGCGGACTGAAAGGTCGAAGCTTCCTCCTGTTTACCTGCCGGCTTTCGTTCAGTGTAGCTTCTAGGCCCATGACAAATAATCTATAGATTGATTCTTATTTATGAAATATTTCTATTTTTTTCCAATAGGGGCTTATCCAGTAATACGTTGCAGGATACAGTCCCGTATTCTCTTAACTTACACATTTGTATCTGGTTTTCTTCATGTGCATAAACATGTGAACGTGGTATGGTTATGTGTTATGAGTCCATGAAAAAATGATTATTTTCACAACCTATCCAGCAACCTATGCATGAAGTTTCTAATAGGAGTAATACTATAAGATAACTTGCCAATTTTATTGAAACTCAGTGAGTTATCTTGTAGTTTGTTACTTGTAGCTATCTAATTCATTCTGCATATTCAATTTGTAAAGATATTGTTGTCATATACTTGCTCTTTCTTTAAGACCACCAATGATAAGCTATGTTACGTTCCTTTTATATTGTTTCATCCGTATTTTCATATGTTAATGCAGCTTTACTGGAAATCCAATAAATAAAACCTCGTTTGGTATTGAAGAATAAATAGAAGATGAAGCAACTTGCACCTATTATCTGGTATTCTTTTTCCAATTCTAACAGTACTTACTTTTCTTGCCTTATAAATATGTTGGCCCCGTTCAAAGTGCAGTGGATGCGGTTGTGTTCACTACAAGAAATATGTCAACATGTGACCACCAGTATTGGTCACTGAAAGGTCATTGTTTTTCATTTGCGACCTTTTTGTGACCAAAAACAGATGGTCAAAAGGTGGCGGTCGTAAACTGAAATTAACGACGTTCTTCGGGATAAGGTCGTAGACGTTTACGACCAAAACAAAAGGTCGTTGAACCAATGACCTTTTGTTTTGATCACTGACTGTCTTCCCAGGCCATGTCGGATCCGACGTGGCAAAATTGCGACCAATTAAAAAGGTCGTTGACAAGATTCAGCCCGGTCCAATTCGATGCTTTACATGGGCCGAGCCCAATAATTCAGCCTTTTTACTGTATATTTTTTCTGTTAGTTTTCTTTAGCTACATGGGTCTGGCCCAACAATTTGGCCTTTTGATTTTAGGGCATGGCCTTTTGCAGATCGTTTCATTAAGCCTATTTTTCTGGTTTTCAAGAATGCACAATATTCTGATCCACTATAGTTTGGGCCGCAACCTTTTTAGAGCCCAAATGTTATTTTTTCAAGTAGAACATTTGGTCTACTTCATTCACAGATTTAAATTTACACATTTGAACAGCAAAAAATCAATAAATATCTCAATTAACTGATTAAATCCAGAAATCATCTAGCCAAATACTCACAAGAGAACTGATGTCTACTACACAACCTTCTTCTTGTAGACGTTGTTGGGCCTGCAAGTGCACAGGTTTGTAGGACAGTAGCAAATTTCCCTCAAGTGGATGACCTAAGGTTTATCAATCCGTGAGAGGCGTAGGATGAAGATGGTCTCTCTCAAGCAACCCTGCAACCAAATAACAAAGAGTCTCTTGTGTCCCCAACACACCCAATACAATGGTAAATTGTATAGGTGCACTAGTTCAGCAAAGAGATGGTGATACAAGTGCAATATGGGTGGTAGATATAGGTTTTTGTAATCTAAAAATATAAAAACAGCAAGGTAACAAGTGGTAAAAGTGAGCGTAAACGGTATTGCAATGATAGGAAACAAGGCCTAGGGTTCATACTTTCACTAGTGCAAGTTCTCTCAACAATAATAACATAGATATATCATATAACAATCCCTCAACATGCAACAAAGAGTCACTCCGAAGCCACTAATAGCGGAGAACAAACGTAGAGATTATGGTCGGGTACGAAACCACCACAAAGTTATTCTTTCAGATCAATCTATAAAAGATTTCGTACTAGAATAACACCTTAAGACACAAATCAACCAAAACCCTAATGTCATCTAGATACTCCATTGTCACCTCAAGTATCCGTGGGCATGGTTATACGATATGCATCACACAATCTCATATTCATCCAACCAACATAAAAGTACTTCAAAGAGTGCCCCAAAGTTTCTACCAGAGAATCAAGAACGTGTGCCAACCCCTATGCATAGGTTCCCAATGTCACGAAACCCGCAAGTTGATCACCAAGACATACATCAAGTGTTCTCATAAAAGACTCAATCCGATAAGATAACTCCAAAGGGGAAACTCAATTCATCACAAGAGAGTAGAGGGGAGAAACATCATAAGATCCAACTACAATAGCAAAGCTCGGATACATCAAGATCGTGCCATAGATGGAACACGAGAGAGAGATCAAACACATAGCTATTGGTACATACCCTCAGCCCCGGGGTGAACTACTCCCTCCTCGTCACGGAGAGCACCGGGATGATGAAGATGGCCACGGAGATGGATCCCCCCTCGACGCAGTACCGGAAGGGGTCCCGATTGGTTTTGGTGGTTACGGAGGCTTGCGGCGGCGAACTACCGATCTAGCTTCTGTTCGGAAGTCTTAGGGTGCGACGGTATATATGGGTGAAAGGAGTGCGTCGGTGGAGCTACGGGGCCCCACGAGGCGGGGCGCGCCCGTGGGGGGCGCGCCCCCACCCTCGTGAGCACCTCCGTATCTTCCGCGTGGGGTCCAAGTCCATCGGTGGGTTTCCTTCCAAAATAACTTCTCTAGTTGATTTCGTTCCGTTTTGACTCCGTCTGATATTCCTTTTCCTCGAAACACTGAAATAGGCATAAAACAGCAAATCTGGGCTGGGCCTCCGGTTAATAGGTTAGTCCCAAAAATAATATAAAAGTGGATAATAAAATCCTATATTGCCTAAAACAGTAGATAAAGTAGCATGGAGCAATCAAAAATTATAGATACGTTGGAGACGTATCAAGCATTCCCAAGCTTAATTCCTGCTCGTCCTCGAGTAGGTAAATGATAAAAAAGAATTTTTGATGCGGAGTGATACTTTGGCATAATTTCAATGTAATTCTTCTTACTTGTGATATGAATATTCAGATCCGAAAGATTCAAGACAAAAGTTCATATTGACACAAAACTAATAATACTTCAAGCATACTAATCAAAGCAATCATGTCTTCTCAAAATAACATGGAAAAAGAAAGTTCATCCCTACAAAATCATATAGTTAGGCTATGCTTCATTTTCGTCACACAAAGATGTTCCCAACTTCTATACCCCCGATGACAAGCCAAGCAATTGTTTCATACTTAAATAATCTCAAACTTTTTCAACCTTCACGCAATACATGAGCGTGAGCCATGGACATAGCACTATGGGTGGAATAGAATATGATGATGGGGATTGTGTGGAGAAGACAAAAAAGGAGAAAGTCTCACATCAACGAGGATAATCAACGGGCTATGGAGATGCCCATCGATGTCAACATGAGGAGTAGGGATTGCCATGCAACAGATGCACTAGAGCTATGAATGCTCAACAAAATAAAACTAGTGGGTGTGCATCCAACTTGCTTGCTCATGAAGACCTAGGGATTTGAGGAAGCCCATCGTAGGAATATACAAGCCAAGTTCTATAATGAAAAATTCCCACTAGTATGAAAAAGACAACTTATGAGACTCACTATATGAAAAACATGGTGCTACTTTGAAACACAATATATGAGACTCACTACATGAAGAACAAGGTGCTACTTTGAAGCACAAGTGTGGAAAAAGAGATAATAGCATTGCCCTTTTTATTTTTTTATTTTTTGGGGCCTTTTTTTGGGCCTTTTTTTGGCCTTTTTTTTTATTGGGCAATGCTCTAATAATGATGATCATCACACTTCTATTGATTACAACATAAAGATTACAACTCGAAACTAGAACAAGATATGACTCTATATGAATGCCTCCGGCGGTGTACCGGGATGGTGCAATGAATCAAGAGTGACATGTATGAAAAATAATGCATGGTGGCTTTGCCACAAATACGATGTCAACTACATGATCATGCAATGGCAATATGACAAAAGTAAAGTATGTCATGATGATGAACGGAACGGTGGAAAGTTGCATGGCAATATATCTCGGAATGGCTATGGAAATGCCATAATAGGTAGGTATGGTGGCTGTTTTGAGGAAGATATAAGGAGGTTTATGTGTGAAATAGTGTATCATATCACGGGGTTTGGATGCACCAGTGAAGTTTACACCAACTCTCAAGGTGAGAAAGGGCAATGCACGGCATCAAGAGGCTAGCAATCATGAAAGGTAAAAGTGTGTAAAAAGCAAATTACATCCCTAATCCAAAATTTTTAAAAAATTAATGAAAAATTTATAACTAAAGCAAAAAAATTGAACATTTAACCACTCCACCAAAATTTTGGGAAAAATTTTGTTTTCAAAAGAACGATTAAGCAAAAAGAGGAAAGGCATCCGCTTTTTTGAAACTGTGAAAACTTAATATAACTAAAAAAAAACAAAAAAAGCTCCTCCCAAAACCATATCATGTTAAAAAAAATTGAATAAAACCAAAAAGGGAAAAGGGGGCCTCCGGGGCAAACAACTTTTTGGTACTTAATATTATTTTTGGGTAAATTACTTTTCCCCCTTTTCCATGTATAATTTTACCCAAAATTAAAATTAACCACAAAAAAAAGAAATTCACCCGTTAGGAAATAAAACAAAACAACTTCGGACTTAAAAATTTATTTATTTTTTGGGTTTAAATTTATTAATTCTCAGGATAAACTAATAGCCATTTCAAAAAAAGAAGCAATAAATGAAAAAGTCTGTAAAAACAGAAAGCTTAAATCTTCAAATAAACTTTGGCCCAAAAAATTTAAAATAAATTTTACCGAGGTTTGTTATTAATATTTCAAAAGAACAAAAAAACCTAAAAAAAATTTTTTTCCCCAAAGTTTCTTTTTACAGCATGCATAAAGATTCAAAGCTTCCCAAAGGTTTACTTGGACAAAACTAATTAAAAATAAAACCCAATCTAACCAACTAGATAGTTTTTACAAACAAACAAAAAGAAAAATAAAATAAAATTGGGTTGCCCCAAAAAAGCTACTTTGTAGTACATGAGAAATGATTCATAAAAGATAAGCTCAAAAAAAAAAAGAATAATTTAAAATTAACCACCCTAGCATTTTTTGACAAAAACTTAGAAAATAACAACTCAAAAAAAAACTCTTAAGATTTTATTACATAAAGAGAAACTTAATTTTAAATTCCAAAAGTTTTTCAAAAATTTTCATAATCATGAAGAATTAACAATATAACCAAAAAGCATTTTTTCATACAAAACATAAAAAACTTTCTCCCAATAACAAAACTTCTCAAATAGTGGGAATCATAAAATTGAACCTAAAATTATTTCCACATTAAGATAATTTCAAAAAAGGGAATCAAACTAAAATTTTTAAAATGACACTCTTTTTAACAAATTTCATCAAATAACATCATAAGTAGAACCGTTTCATTATAACATTCCTTCCCAAATGGGAATCAAAATAAATTACCTCTTAAATCCATTCCAATTTTCCAAATAAATTCAAATTCCAAAATATATCCTAATTCCAAAGTTCACCTTGGCCCCTTTCATAATATAACCATCTAGGTAAAGGAGCACAATAACAATTTGATATCAAAATTGGGTTTAGAAAACATCTTTTAAAAATACTAACTTGGGCCTTTTCCCAAAATTTCTCTACTCCTATAAAATGTTGCTTCCCTTTCATATCATAAGATAATAAGATTAAAAATTTCCCAATAGTATCTTATTCATTTTAAAGCAATTTTGGGGGGAATTTTTTTTTTCCCTTCTTTTCTTTTTTCTTCCATTTCCCTTTTATCCTTAGATAATTGGGAATAAACCTCCTATTACATTCTCATAAAAAAAGGAGGGTTAAGCTCTTTTTTCAAGTATTCCTTTATCCTTTATTTGCTTTTTTATGAACAAATAAGGATTTTAATGCATTTCATCAAATCAAAAATTTTCTAATAAAATAAAATCTTAAATTAAATTTTGGAAATTTTGTTTATTTTCCCTCAAAAAACTCTCTTTTGTGTGGGTAATCAAATTATCACAAATTTGGAAACATTGTCATAAAAAATCATTACTTTAAATACCATGTTCATTGAAATTAAAAATACTAAAAATTGAATCTTTTCACATTCATTACCTTCAACAATTTGGTTTTAATATTATGTTCAATAAATTTTTTATTTGGTGTGTTATGAAAATGACTAAAAAGTTGAATGAAAGAATATTTTGAAATCCTGTAATTCATTTTTTCAAAAATAGCAATCTTAGAAAATTCATATCTTTTAGAGTTTTTAGTATTTTGAGTGATTCCAATTGCTATGTGTCACAAATTTGCTGAAGTTTCTGTTAGTGTCTCTGGATTTCAAATTTGAGTAGTTTAAATTTGAATTTGATAAATTTTGTTCAGATTAGTATTTTGGCCATAACTTGAGTTTAAAAATAGGTTTTAATTAATTCTTTTTGCTCCTGGTCTCTAGGACCTTTGTTTATCCAGTAGTATTTAGTATTTTATTTATAGGTTAATTTAAATTAGGTTTTTAGCAAAACTGTAATGTTTTATTATTAGTTCTGTTTTAGCTTTTTCTTTATTGTTTTATTAGTTTTAAATTATTTCTTTTGTCACTTTTGACAAAATTAGTTGTGTTTCTGTTAGACAACAGGAGAAAATTTATTTTTATTTAAAAAATTATTTTCCTTAGTTTTGTATGAAACCTTCTATAGGTCATAGTTAGAGTTTTATAAAAGCTTTTATTTGTTTCTTTTTGCAAATAAAATTTTATGGAAAAAATACTTTCTGTTAAATTAGTTATTTTACATTTTATTTTCTGTTAATTTATTAGTTTAGTATTTTAATTGTTGTTAAGTTTTTACTTACGGCAAAACTATATTAGATGTTTGTAGCAAAGTCATAGATCTTCGTTAGTAGTTTTTCTTTGTAGTTTTATTTGAAGTTTCTTTTGATTTTGTTTGAGTTTTATTGTCGATTTTCCTTGCTGTTTTGATTGTTATTTCGAGTGCTAAAATTGTTTGCTAGGATGTTTGCTTATGTGAATGCTATGTTTGACTATATAGATTTTCAACGGAGTGACGATTAGTTCTACCAAGTCATTTTCTCGACAAATTGTTATCTTCATCAAGTATTACCAGCAAGTTCACTTTGACCATGCTTTCATACCTATGTTTTATTGCATTTAGTGGCATCTTTGCAACAACCCTCCAAAGAGTGATATTGAATCCTTGTAGTTGAGTAGTATGCATGAGGCAGAACCCATCACCCTGTTACCAAGCCCGGACGTTATTTATTTTAATGCTACGCTATTGTAGACGGGTTGGTATGAGTGCTCGGAGTGGTGTGAGAATGGAGGATCTACGCCAATGACGATAACTCCATGATGGAATCTGCAAGGACTGCATCTTCAAGGCCTCAAGACTTCAAGACTCGAGACAAGAATTCAATACACACTCATTGGGTGAAGGATGGTTGACGGGCACCCTGGAGAAACCAGTGGTTGGCCGGGATGCATGGAGAAGCGCCATGACATCTTGCGGAAAGCTTCACCCAGACTCAAAGAGACGGAAGAATACTTCATGCCCGAAGCTTACCTGTGCAACCGCAAGTCACTATGGGCTCGGCTTGGTTGACCTTAGTTGTGACTCTGGCTGGGGCGGTGCTAGCAGATGTAGAACTACGGTAGGATTGGATGAGCACCGGACGGTGGTCGAGGAACTCTTCGAAGACCATGTTTGGTCGTCTTGTTCTCAAACACCTCGAAGTGCGAGAACGTAAAAGAGGGATCGAATCTTGCGGGTAAAGTGTACAAACCTCTGCAGAGGGTTTAAACCTAATCGATTAGCCGTGTCCCCTGCTACGGACAATTTGAGCATCCGGACTTGGATCTATCTCGAACTCTCAACACCGGATTGATAACTTAATTGTGGGCAACTTATGATGATTTTGGGCTATGAGACATCGGTTGGCGGAACCATGTCATGATAGAAAACTCCATAGTACAGACTTCATTTATTCCTTTGATGTAGGGAAAATAAAACCAGCTTTTACGCAAAAACCCCTGACATACGAGCCACAAAGCCATATTGCATATAGTATAGTTTTATCATCTGTTCTTTTATTGTGATCTTGCGGTACATTCAATGTAATCGACCTACACGGCTGCAACGTATCATGTTGCGATACTTTCTTCCGATGAGTAAGAATACGGTGCAGGGTTACGGTCTACACTCAACTCTGCCGATGGCGTTGATGGGACTCCACACCCGATTACTTGTTTCACTGAGACTATTGAGGTATATATCAGTTTTACATTATTTGTACATGTGATTGCACTTTGATATATACATTGATGTACTGTGTGTGCAAAGATACCGATCCGTGGATGGCACGGATACACGAGGCTTGACCGTCCGAGGTCGGGTCGCTTCTGATATGGTATCGAGGCACATGTTGATATGAGGACGTGACCCTAGAAATCGGAAAGCCCTAGGACAGGAAATCTCTAAAACTTTATTTTCAAAAGGATCCTTTACTTCGCGTCTTTTCTGATTTTATCAAGTAGTCCCTCGACCTCAAATAGTTAGAATATACACCTTTCCTTTTGACCACACGGAAGATCAATCAAGTCACTCCAAGAATTAAAGATATCGGACAACCGATGGCCATTTCAAAGTAACAAGGGTTTTACCATGCATTAGAAGAGTTGAAGCTGCAACAATTGAAGACTCAAGACTAGAAGAATTTGAAGAATCAAGAATTATTTCACCTTTAGAAGACCAAACCTCTGTACACACTTACGTTAGATGCGGCGATAGTTGTCATTTGTTTGATGTTTTCCGACAGCCACAAAGTAAAACCCGCTTTCTTCAAAAACTATTGTTTGTATTGTGTGTATCCTCCCCACCTCTCTCATATCTCATCCCAAAACTTTTGGACCCAGAGATGATTAATGAAGTTGGACCGGTATTCTCTGGACGAAAACCCAGCCGGAGGCGAGCTATGGATTCGAACATGGAGAGTCACTTGAGGAGCAATTTGGTTTCAAGGAAGAATGAAGTATCGTGCGCTCTTGAAGATTTTGAAGGAAGTGCTGCAACATGGTGGCAGATGCATCAAGCTATACAGGATGGAATGGAGCAAAGACTTGGGAAGAATTCAAGAAGACTCGACAAGATCTCGCCTTATCCGAAGCACCATGATACACCAAGAAATAAACCTTGTGCCTGCAAGATTTGCGGAGAAATAGGACACACCAGGAGGAACACAAGGATGGATGCCCTCATTGTGAGGAGAAACACCCACCGAGGAATGCCCAACTAGTCGTGTGACTTGTTTCTTGTGTGAAGGAACCACCCACTACCCGACTCAAGGTCACATTTACCCCATGGTGCAACAAACTATTCAGGAGCAGGAAGAAGGAATGAAAGAAGCCCTCCGAGAAGTTATGAAAGAACCTGTGATGAAGGAATGTGTTGAAGACCACGATGGAGAAGGCCTCAACAGATTTTACTCCAATGCCTGCTATTCATGTGGAGAAGAAGGACATTTTCGCAGATTGCACCAAGGAAAGAAAAGAGTGTCTGGATACTTCGGCGGAAGCAATAGAGTTTGATCCACAGGAATAGAAGGTTTGATCGAACGAAGAAACCCATGAAGAGAAAACAAACACACCCTCGTAACAACCCAATTTCCGCAAAGAGGGACAAGAGTCGACATTACACTGTTTTGAATGTAAGGACGCCGGGCATTATGCCAATCATTATCTTGAAAGGAAGCAAGGAACTCAAGGAGCAGGCACCATCTCCAAGAAGCCCAAAGACTTATCGAAAGTTATGTGTTTTCATTGCAAGGAAGCAGGACATTATGCTACTAAATGTTCCTACAAGAAGGAAGCTGGAGTTGAGTAGTTGGAATTTTGATATGGATAATAAGAGTGGTAGAAACCAATTTTTTTCATGAGTACAATAAGTTGAGTTATGTAATGGGTGCTCAGAGTTTGTAATGGATTCATGAAATCAATAAAGTTAAGGTGACATGTTTTCATATGTTTAATTGTATGAGTTGTTACTCTATGAACACGGATTTTGACCATTTTCGAGGATATGAGAAATATGGTCTATGGATGGATTTGTGAATTTCATTTTAAGGGTGATAGTACCCTATGAAGAACACTAGACCAATGGAAATGGAAATGTGTCCCACAGGTTGGAGTTTGGAAAAAATGAGTTGAAGTTTTATCTTTGATATGATGGTATTAAGAAATGAAATGTTATTGGATTTAAAGTGGTGTAATGTTGGAAAATGGAGCAATTGTAACTCCAAGGATGAGTGAAATTGGTACAAGTGTTGAAGTGGGCTCATAACCCACAGGCCCAGGAATTAATAAGGTTCAAGTACCCACCGAAGAAGAAATTTTGGGAAGATCATGATTTGATCACAGACGTTTCGTAGGAGGTTACGCAAAAACCGAGAGTTGTGAAGAAACGATAGATGTTTTGTTCAGCTTGCGTAATCAATGGAATTATCCGAACTAAGTTCGTTGAGAAGAGAAATTCTGCAATGCTTGTGAGTATGCCCAAGTGTTAGAATACGTGATTCACTGCTTACGTATGTTGTAATGATTCAAGTACGGGATGGATTGGCCCCCATACCGGAGACTTCTATCATGAACTATCATATGTTGATGGAAAATCAGAGAGACTTGAAAACTTTAGAAGAGCGTCGATACGACAAGCCAAAAACCTTAGAATGGTAGGACGATTGATCCATGTACCGGCAACCGTTGCCAAACGTAGGTCATACGGTGAGACCCAACCCAACCCATTATTCCTGCAGGAGAAACCTGTAATGGTCGACCACCATGAGATCTCGATAGTTGTTTATTGGCGACAGACACTGTCATTAAGGAGACACAGTCTCGGAAGAACCTCACCAGGATGAAAGGACACGATTTGAGGAAAAGGTTTTGACCCTACCTAAGAGCCCCAGTGTAGGAGTTACTTGAAGTTGTGAGAAGACCGATGGTGTTCACCCTAGGATGGAGTACCGAGTTCCATTGGAACCATAACCCGCTTTTAAGTGTGGTAGCACACTAGACCATTCGATCGACGGATTTGCTGGAAGACCCCAAACCCTAACCTTTTCTTGCGCCTCTTGAATCTCGAGGACGAGATTCATTTTAAGTGTGGTAGGTTTGTAACATCCCAAAATTCTAAATTTTGGAATGTTATAATAAATAAATAGTTTTGATTGATTGATTGTTTGTTGTGTGATTTATTGTGTGAAATTGAGTGAAATTTGAAACTTTCTGAAAGTTGAATGAGAGGAATGAAATGACTTTTCCAAACTTCCACCTTGCATTTATGATCTCCATGAATTCAAATTCTTTTCATCACAAAACCCCGGAGAGAAGATGACATGACTTCTTCCATTTATTTAAATGACAAGGGTGTTGAAAATATTTGAATTTCATTTGGAAAATATTTCCAATTCTGAAACTTTATGCAACTCAATGATTTTCACGAGAGAAGATAAAATGACTTCTTCAAATTAAATGAAATATGAGTTGGGAGTTTTAAAAGAATTAAATTCAAAGTTCTTTTGAATTTATTTCCAATTTGGAGTTATTTGAGTTTTATTCAAATTATTTTTCTCCAAAAACAAAATATATAGAAAATAGGGTAACATGATTCCCTACATCAGAAAATTGAGAGAAATTAATTTGAAGTCATTTTGGTATTTTAAAATGATTTTATTGGATTTTATTGGACCGGTAGCACTGTGTGAATTATTAAAATTTGTGTGTATTTTATTTGAAGCTAAAATAGTGTTCATGTTGTAGAAAATCTTTTTCTGAAAATTTTGATATATTATATGCCTATATAAAATTTTTATTTATTTCTGTTTTGTTGTCTCTGTCAAAAAAAAAGAAAAACATTTGTCAGCGCTCACGGGCCAAGGGCCAAGGCCCAAGGCCAAGCCAGCGGCGTCGCCAAGGCCATCCACCGCACGCACCTAGGGAGCCAGGAGCCAAGGTTTCCTATTCTTTTACAAATCCTAGTAGGATTTGATCCTGCTTCGTTATTCCGCTTATTCCGATTTGTTTCTAGATCTTTTCCTTTTGTTTCCTAATCCAAGTCTATTTCTTGTCCCCTACCAAAGCAAAGCCCTCCCTCCCCACTATAAATACCCAAGCACCCCCTCCAACACATCAAACCAACACCTCTCCTCTCCTCTCCTCTCCGCTCCTCTCCAGCAGCAGCAAGAAGCAGTAACACCACCGCCGCCGCCAAGTGCCGCCGCCCTCGACCTCTCCCGAGGTTTATATGACCTCCTCTCCACCGTCCCCGTGATCTCCTTTCCTCTAGGAGCAACCGCAACATCGGATCCGATCTTCTTCCCCAACTCCGACGACTACTCCG
This sequence comes from Aegilops longissima, assembly GCA_021605205.1. NCBI lineage: Eukaryota > Viridiplantae > Streptophyta > Magnoliopsida > Poales > Poaceae > Aegilops > Aegilops longissima. Next base: position 144,765,953 of record CM038678.1, on the reverse strand, counting down.
GTGAGATCCATGAAATCCCGTAATTCATTTTTTTCAAAAAATAGCAATCTTAGAAAATTCATATCTTTTAGAGTTTTTAGTATTTTTGAGTGATTCCAATTGCTATGTGTCACAAATTTGCTGAAGTTTCTGTTAGCGTCTCTGGATTTCAAATTTGAGTAGTTTAAATTTGAATTTGATAAATTTTGTTCAGATTAGTATTTTGGCCATAACTTGAGTTTAAAAATAGGTTTTTAATTAATTCTTTTTGCTCCTGGTCTCTAGGACCTTTTTTTATCCAGTAGTATTTAGTATTTTATTTCTAGGTTAATTTAAATTAGGTTTTTAGCAAAAATGTACTGTTTTATTATTAGTTCTGTTTTAGCTTTTTCTTTATTGTTTTTATTAGTTTTAAATTATTTCTTTTTGTCACTTTTGACAAAATTAGTTGTGTTTCTGTTAGACAACAGGAGAAAATTTATTTTATTTTAAAAAATTATTTTCCTTAGTTTTGTATGAAACCTTCTATAGGTCATAGTTAGAGTTTTATAAAAGCTTTTTATTTGTTTCTTTTTGCAAATAAAATTTTATGGAAAAAATACTTTCTGTTAAATTAGTTATTTTACATTTTATTTTCTGTTAATTTATTAGTTTAGTATTTTAATTGTTGTTAAGTTTTTACTTACGGCAAAACTATATTAGATGTTTGTAGCAAAGTCATAGATCTTCGTTAGTAGTTTTTCTTTGCAGTTTTATTTGAAGTTTCTTTTGATTTTGTTTGAGTTTTGTTGTCGATTTTCCTTGCTGTTTTGATTGTTATTTCGAGTGCTAAAATTGTTTGCTAGGATGTTTCCTTATGTGAATGCTATGTTTGACTATATGGATTTTCAACGGAGTGACGATTAGTTCTACCAAGTCATTTTCGACAAATATTGTTATCTTCATCAAGTATTACCGAGCAAGTTCACTTTGACCATGCTTTCATACCTATGTTTTATTGCATTTAGTGGCATCTTTGCAACAACCCTCCAAGAGTGATATTGAATCCTTGTAGTTGAGTAGTATGCATGAGGTAGGAACCCATCACCTGCTACCAAGCCCGGACGTTATTTATTTTAATGCTACGCTATTGTAGACGGGTTGGTATGAGTGCTCGGAGTGTTGTGAGAATGGAGGATCTACGTCAATGACGATAACTCCATGATGGAATCTGCAAGGATCAGATCTTCAAGGCCTCAAGACTTCAAGACTCGAGACAAGAATTCAATACACACTCATGGGTGAAGGATGGTTGACGGGCACCTGGAGAAACCAAAGGTTGGCGGGATGCATGGAGAAGCGCCATGACATCTTGCGGAAAGCTTCACCCAGACTCAAAGAGACGAAGAATACTTCATGCCCGGAAGCTTACCTGCAAACCGCAAGTCACTATGGGCTCGCTTGGTTGACCTTAGTTGTGACTCTGGCCGGGCGGTGCTAGCGGATGTAGAACTACGGTAGGATTGGATGAGCACCGGACGGTGGTCGAGGAACTCTTCGAAGACCATGTTTGATCGTCTTGTTCTCAAACACCACAAGTGCGAGAACGTAAAAGAGGATCGAATCTTGCGGGTAAAGTGTACAAACCTCTGCAGAGGGTTTAAACCTAATCGATTAGCCGTGTCCCGCTTCGGACAATTTGAGCATCCGGACTTGGATCTATCTCGAACTCTCAACACCGGATTGATAACTTAATTGTGGGCAACTTATGATGATTTTGGGCTATGAGACATCGGTTGGCGGAACCATGTCATGATAGAAAACTCCATAGTACAGACTTCATTTATTCCTTTGATGTAGGGAAAATAAAACCAGCTTTTACGCAAAAACCCGCATACGAGCCACAAAGCCATATTACATATAGTATATTTTATCATCTGTTCTTTTATTGTGATCTTGCGGTACATTCAATGTATCGACCTACACGGCTGCAACGTATCATGTTGCGATACTTTCTTCCGACGAGTAAGAATACGGTGCAGGGTTACGGTCTACACTCAACTCCGCCGATGGCGTTGATGGGACTCCACACCGATTACTTGTTTCACGAGACTATTGAGGTATATATCAGTTTTATGTTATTTATACATGTGATTGCACTTTGATATATACATTGATGTACTGTGTGCCAAAGATACCGATCCGAGGATGGCACGGATACACGAGGCTTGACCGTCCGAGGTCGGGTCGCTACATTCAAAGATTTAGTGCCAAACAATTTAATGCATTCTTCTTCTAACACTTTGGCACAATTTTCCTTTCCATCATACTCACGAAAGATATTAAAAAGGTGAAGCGTATGAGACAAACTTAAATCCATTTTTTGTAATTTTCTTTTATAAACTAGACTAGTGCTAAAACAAGAAACAAAAAGATTTGATTGCAAGATCTAAAGATATACCTTCACTTACCTAGCCTCCCGGAAGCGGCGCTTTAAAAAGAGCTTGATGTCTACTACACAACCTTCTTCTTGTAGACGTTGTTGGGCCCGCAAGTGCACATGTTTGTAGGACAAGAGTAAATTTCCCTCAAGTGGATGACCTAAGGTTTATCAATCCGTGGGAGGCATAGGATGAAGATGGTCTCTCTCAAGCAACCCTGCAACCAATTAACAAAGAGTCTCTTGTGTCCCCAACACACCCAATAAAATGGTAAATTGTATAGGTGCACTAGTTCGGCGAAGAGATGGTGATACAAGTGCAATATGCATGGTAGATATAGGTTTTTGTAATCTGAAAATATAAAAACAGCAAGGTAACAAGTGGTAAAAGTGAGCGTAAACAGTATTGCAATGATAGGATACAAGGCCTAGGGTTCATACTTTCACTAGTGCAAGTTCTCTCAAAAATAATAACATAGATAGATCATATAACAATCCCTCAACATGCAACAAAGAGTCACTCTGAAGCCACTAATAGCGGAGAACAAACGTAGAGATTATGGTCGGGTACGAAACCACCACAAAGTTATTCTTTCAGATCAATCTATAAAAGATTTCGTACTAGAATAACACCTTAAGACACAAATCAACCAAAACCATAATGTCACCTAGATACTCCATTGTCACCTCAAGTATCGTGGGCATGGTTATACGATATGCATCACACAATCTCATATTCATCCAACCAACATAAAAGTACTTCAAAGAGTGCCCCAATGTTTCTACCGGAGAATCAAGAACGTGTGCCAACCCCTATGCATAGGTTCCCAATGTCACGAAACCCGCAAGTTGATCACCAAGACATACATCAAGTGTTCTCATAAAAGACTCAATCCGATAAGATAACTCCAAAGGGGAAACTCAATTCATCACAAGAGAGTAGAGGGGGAGAAACATCATAAGATACAACTACAAACAAAGCTAGGGATACATCAAGATCGTGCCATAGATGGAACACGAGAGAGAACACGAGAGAGAGAGAGAGAGAGAGAGAGAGAGAGAGAGAGAGAGAGATCAAACACATAGCTATTTGGTACATACCCTCAGCCCGAGGGTGAACTACTCCCTCTCTCGTCATGGAGAGCGCCGGATGATGAAGATGGCCACGGAGATGGATCCCTCCCAGTGGTAATCGGAAAGGGGTCCCGATTGGTTTTGGTGGTTCGGAGGCTTGCGGCGCGAACTCCCGATCTAGCTTCTGCTCGGAAGTTTTAGGGTGCGACGGTATATATGGGTGAAAGGAGTACGTCGGTGGAGCTACGGGGCCCCACGAGGCGGGGGCGTCTTGAGGGGGCGCGCACCCCACCCTCGTGAGCACCTCCCGTATCTTCCGACGTGGGGTCCAAGTCCATCGTGGGTTTCCTTCCAAAATAACTTCTCTAGTTGATTTCGTTCGCTTTGACTCCGTCGATATTCCTTTTCCTCAAAACACTGAAATAGGCATAAAACAACAAATCTGGGCTGGGCCTCCGGTTAATAGGTTAGTCCCAAAAATAATATAAAAGTGGATAATAAAGCCCGATATTGCCTAAAACAGTAGATAAAGTAGCATGGAGCAATAAAAAATTATAGATACGTTGGAGACGTATCAAGAACATACACGTCTACACGTCCAACAAGTGCACATACAATCAAAAACAGAGATACACAGGCACTACTGATGTTGTTCATCTTCAAGCAACTTAAACAAGTGCACATACAATTAAATAGGTACATCAGTAGAGATACGCCAACTAAAACTATGGTGCGCATATCCAAGCTTCTTCATCTTCTGTCACAGCAGCAGCAGCACCGACGACATTAGATCCTGATAAGCAGCATCAAACATAGCTTATAAGAAAGAATTGACAATAAGCTCAATTTAACAACACAAGATTTTGATATATTTATACAGTTCATAAGGTCAGCTGACTATTAACGCCTTTCCCATAGATTACAAACAATTGTGTGTACAAGGCAATTCAGCATTTAAGTTGGAAGGTGTTCAATAGCAAAATAGAACATGATACTCCCTCCGTCCGGAAATACTTGTCATCAAAATAGATAAAAGGAGGTGTATCTAGACGTATTTTAGTTCTAGATACATCCCTTTTTATCCATTTTGATGACAAGTATTTTCGGACGGAGGGAGTATATACTAAACAACTTGAACTGGTAATACGCAACTAAATTGGCTATTAATACATCAAGCATGACATGACAACAGCTACTTGATAGATTTGATTAAACATGTATAAAGCAACAGCTCGCATAGACAACGATGCAAGGACCGAATCGAGGTACAAGACGGCAAGCATGTGGCCCGGACCTAATGCTCTCGGCATCCTGACAAGGGAAACACGCATCTCAAGACCAGCTGCATTTCCTAATATAACCGGTGAACCACAATAGCAAGTATAGTTAATGGCCAAATGTAAAACATGCATGACCTAATCGAAGACCAGCTGCAGCCACGGCATCAATCTACCTTCATTCAGTTGCAAACTACCTTCTAAACTTTTGCAACAAGGCATTCAGGAGCAGAACTTGGAGGGCAAAGAACTTGGTGTTGACGTTCTGGGAGTTCTGCAGGATGTGCACCACTTGTAGCCACATGTCAGGGTTGTTTTGCAGATCCCACAGTATCAGATCAGCGGCGTTCCTCTGAAACAAAGCAGTCCATTTCAATTAGCAAAGTTAAAAGCAGTCACATAAACCACATCAGTAGTAGCATAACCCCGACGCTGCTGTAAACCAAACATGTGTGCAGATAAAGGGGTCACTTGCATTGCATGATCCCTTGGGCCTTGTGTGGAGTGGAGAGCATATCCTCAATAACACTGATGTATCACTAGTACTAGCACTAAAGGATGAACTTGACTGGAAGGAAATCAAAACAATGACAATAATTTGTTGTTGCACCCAATAATCTGGCATACCCAGAAGGAATCAACAAGGAATTACCTCAAATAAGAAGAACAAGAAGAAAAACGAGATTCAGGTTCAGGCGTTCAGCTAGGTGTCCATGAGTGGCAAACCTTCCCTCTTCGAAAGGGAAGGGGTATGTTGAATTGTCCTACAGCGCAACACAAGAGAGGGAGCATTAGAAACAAGGCACATAGATTTAATTACACTACAATTTGATATCTAAACCAATAACCTTGAGTATTGATTGCGTCATTTGCATACATCAAAGAAAGATGATTAAATTCAAATGACAGTAGCACGCAATATATATGAAGGATTATAGATTGCATAAACTGGTCAACTAATCTTCCATCTATATTTCTATCAGCGGCACACTAGATAGGCCACACATTTATTCCTATAGTACAGTGAGGTAAAAACAGATTATGGTGCCTGCCAAGTTTGTTGTCGTTGCACTGGTAACCAACAATGTTAAGTTTCAGTAACTATCTTCAGTACCATATATACTTTTCTTCATGTAAAATGCTGCGCCTTAGTCCACATGGTCCAACGCAACGGTAAAAAGATGGTCAAATGTCAAAACTACAACCACATCATGCGAGGTGGATGGTGAAACAGGATAAGTCAGTCATCAGTTAACTGAATCAAAATGACAAGAGGAGTTACTATCACTATGCATCAGCAAGATGTGAATCAATACTTGAGTTCCAAGTCAGGTTGATAGTTAATACTGTACAATGCTATATACTACATGTGAATGGCATTATAGTGGTTCAGTGTATGAACAATGCTATCATCAACTGAGCAAAGGTGTTGTACTGTGCAGCAACCAAACAAATAAAATGTAACAAATTGACATGCAAGATGAAGTCCTACAATGAAGTAGGACCAGGACAGGTACTCCTCCTGATTAGAGAACTTCAGAGAGAGATTTGAGAAATCTAGATTAGATAAAAGTTCTGTTCTTCTGCTCTCTCATTGCGATGATTGGATGCCCTAATTTGCTCATTGGACAACTCTCTCTAGCTGCAAGATAGTATTTTTTTGCTTCTCTTCTCTACTATTCATGCAGTGCAGGTATGGTAGGTCAGGGCCACCCAGCTAGCTAAGCTCGACATTGCTCGGTTGGAGAAGCAATGCATTTACGTGGTGGTGGCTGGCTGGCAATCATGGCTGCTAGCTCATGCTGCCAGTGTGCGTGCACATCTCCCCACTGGAACCAACCCAACCCAAACGAAGCAACAGTAGCAAACCACACATGTACCAGTTAACTTCAGTATGAAACAGTTTCTCACCAAAAGAAACTACCAAAGCATTTCCAAGAATTTCGAAGAAACCGCCTCAAGTCGATTCAGCCAAGGATATTATTTTCCACAAGCAAAAAACTATGGTTCAGCCCCCACATGGGCATCGGGGTTTTTGGGTTTCGAGACACAAATCACAGAACTGTATGGGCATATAGAAGGTACATTGTGAATCTACGGTGTCAACCTGCTGGAGCTACTTGTCCTCAGTGATGAGAGCAGCTGCTTCCTCCTTGGGCTTGGTCACCTGGACTGCCAAGAAAAAGCATGCAACTGTAAGAAGATGGATTGATGGTAAAAAGAGTGAAGAATTGTGATTCAGTGAACAAAAAAGCATATGTACATTATAATACTGCAGACAGGAAAATAATAAGCCTAATATGAAGATAAGTGTTTTTCTTATGGATGGCTGTAAGATGGATTTGATGGTAAAAAGAGACAAGAATTGTGATTCGGTGAACAGAAAACAAGACGTTATGATTCAGCAGTGATACTCGATATTTGACAAGTATGGTTTCATGTATACAAGTTAGGTAGAGAAAATTACAAGATAAATCGTTTTATATAAAGCATGTCTAATCAATATACAGAATGCTATCGAGCAGAGCGTAGAAACGGAGTCCCAAAAATCTAATTAGCTGCTGCGGCGACAACCACGCGGCGAGCCGGCAGCGGCAGGCTAGGGCGAGGGTTGGGGAGGAGGCAAGTGTTCTCAGGTTATTAACAGGGAAACTGGGTGATTAACATCATATTTTCTACAGTCGTTGACCCACTAATAGTTCTATTTTACAAATATAGATGCCAAAAGCTTCATGTGGGTTTTAGGAATTGGGACTACGTCGTGGGAAACATAAATGTCTTTCTCCCTAGCTCCCCTTTCCACAACAACTTCGCATCCTACTCCTTCCTACCTGCCATACATCTCCTTCTCTGCCCTCATCTCGCCAGAAGACAAGTATTGCCATACATGTGCAATTTATTAACAAGATGCAACTTTCTCATTTCCATGCCGCCACAAACTTTCAGCGTGTTGTCTGTCTAGATTTATATCAGAAACGAAAGAACAAGAAATAGCTGCTACAAGAGTTCACCTTCTTAATCAAACAAACAAGGGAGAAATGTTGCATCGGAGCATCATTTGATTAAGTAATCAGGATAAGCAACAAACAGGGCATGTTCAGTGAGTAGAATAAAAATTCCCGTTCTTGAAATGACATCTAATGCGTTATTGCTGAACTTCAGCCAGCTATTTCGCCCAGCTAGGTTCAGTGAGAGAGTTAATCAAGATTCAATTGAGAGGTAAATTGAAGATTACTACGTACTGGAGGCAGGGTTTGACCAGCTAGGTTCTGCATGAACGCTAGGATCAAGTCCTGGATCAGGCACTACAAGATTATCGCATCTCGATTTCAACAACAAAGACGTGGTATTACCAGAACTTGAACTCCAGGAGGCGGCGGAGAACTGCTTGAACTTGGCTGCCGCGGTTGGGGAGCAGCTTGGGCCAGCGCTGCCAGCGTGCGTGCGTGCGTGGACCAGCCCATTCCCATGCTGGAGGACGAGTCGAGGTCGCAGCTAACCCGAGGGCTTGATGACGACCTACGTGAGGAAGAAAAGCAAATCGGGTATGCGTGAGGAACTGCGGCGCACGACCCAGATCGAATCGATAGAAGAAGAGGCGCGCGCGACTGGAACCTCCATCGCGTGACAAGGGCGGGGATCCGGAAGCACCGCGGTGGCCATGGCGGAGGAAGAGGAGGGCCAGCCGAACGTGTCACTGCTCTACTTGGATGTGCGTGCCACGGCTAGCAACAACACTGGTGGTGCATGCACCTGCGTAAGGAGGGAAGACACTGCGCCGTAAGGTAAGGTAAGGGAAGCCGAGGGAAAAAGAGCAAATCGACAGATTGCGTTACCTAGACGAGCAGCAGAAGCACACCCAGATGCGTCATTGACCGAGCGGGAGCAGACGTGGGGATGCAGCCAACTCGCGATGCAGACCGAGCGGATCTGGAAGCGGACGCCATGGAGATGAGCTCTAGGTCCAGCCCCTGGGCGGATCTAGGAGCCGCCGCCATGGACATGGAGCTCCAGGTCCACGCCCTTGGCGGATCTCGGAGCCGCCGCCTGACCTGCTCGCACGTACGGTACAAGGCGGTGGCCGGGGAAGGATCGACGGTGGAGGGGTGAGAGGAGGAGGAGGAGAGGCGTCGCGAGCGAGCGCTAGGCAGGGTCGGCGGCGCTGTGGGTCGTGCAGGAGATTGGAGGTCGTGCGGGAGAAAGGAAGAAAGAAAGGGAGGCGGGGGTGTAGAAGGAAAAACGCCAAGGTGAGGGCAGATGGGAGCTAGGGTTTGGGGTTTCTTTTCGTGTGAGAGAGATGGATTTTTTTATTTGGTAATAGGATATGGAAAGGCAGCCAGCCAATGGCATGCGAGTCCACGGATCCATCCCCAAGATCAAATCCTAGCCATCCACTTCTCTCGCATCCAACAGTCCAAAACTCTTCCCTCGTCCAACACTCCTTTCTTTTTGTTTTTTCTCTTCTTTTTGATTCAATTGGTTTTCCCTTTGCCTCTCTCCTTGCGGGCAAGAGCGGACAGAAATCTCAGGGCTTGGTGCGGGTGAAATCGAACCAAAAATTCATGTTGGGGTGAGTCGCGGCCACGAAGGAGGACGTGAAGGATATAGGCGGGGCTGATAATGGGCGTGGCGGTTTTGCACGATGGCGACGGGTGCATATGATGACTCGTGAGCAACGGTGCGGGAGGGCCGCACCTGTGTGCCGGTCAATCCGAGGCGTGGTCAAGACGGGGTCATGTCAAACTATTGTGAAAAATTCCAAGATTCAACCACTAGCTAGGAACAGTCATGTCCGCCGTTTTGACCGCATTTTGAAACGGGCATAAAAATTTCAAAAAAAAACAAAAAATTGGAAAACCTTCGGATTCTGTCATTATATGTGACCAAGTTACCAGCAAAAATTATAAACTTTTAATATGGCGATTATTTTAAAAAAGTGTTCTCAGAAACGAGCTATCAAGTGTGAAGATGCATGGCTTTCAACCCAAATGCTCAATCTTATGGCCACATTCATGACTTAGTTTGTTCAAATGATCACATATTGTGCACAAGGGTGCATCTTGGAATTCCAAACAATGTTTCCTAAGAGATTTTTCATTTTCTTTGCACGGAAAATTCATTTTCCATTTTCTGAGTGCTTGAAATGAGTTTTTTTTGAAGGACCTACCATATATTTGGTGGAAAATTGGACCTAATCAATTTTATAAAATACTACTCCCTCCGTCCCATAATGTAAGACGCTTTTTGACACTATTGTAGTGTTAAAAAACGTCTTACATTATGGGACCAAGGGAGTATGTCACATCCCAGTTAGACCATGCATTAGGGCGTGCATCATGTTTAAATTTCATTTGAATTTGAAATGGGAAGGCGAGAAACCCCGAACACCCCCTTAATTCAACTAGGGTTTACTAAAATTATTTCAATGAACTCAAATGCCCTTCAAAATGATCATCATCTTTGCTTTGGTTCGAGCCTATGTCAAAAGTGGTGCATCATTTTCTAGGTCATCCAAAGGTCCTTGGATTAATTCATAAGTTTTTGAACTTGAGCATTTCAAATTATATAAAATATTTTAAATATCCAAAACTTGCCAAACCAAAATGTTTCATGTTGGAAATATTCCAACAATGGACCAGAGCATTTTGGTGAATTTTAAAACTGTTTTGGTATTTTAGAAAACTCCACAAAGTTGCGTAAAATTAGAAAAAGATAAAACAGAAGGACTTACTCGGCGCCTCCCTACCGCCCACTGCTGGCTTGGCCCGAAGAAGCGCCGCCAATGAGCCGCTTGCTCGGCTTGACAGCAGACCAGTCTTTCGGCGGCGGCACCGCATGGGTGCCACGCACTGTCGCCGCCTCGCCCTCCTCTCGCCAGTGCCGAGAGATCGCCTCTCTCTCCCCGAACCCCTGGACACCTCCTCTCCTCCCGGTTCCTCTCCTCGTGCTCCCCTTGGCCGACGCCTTGCCCAGACCATCGCCAGAATCAGTGCTCCCGCCGTCCGTGCTCCTCCTCACCTTGTCCAGAGCTCCGCCAGACTCCACTACCCCAAACCAGCCGAGCCTCGCTTGCTCAAGTGAACCGAGTCCACCCCACCGACTCGACCAAGTTCGCCGTCACGGAGATCCTTTCAACGCCGCATGATCGCTCCGATTCGTCCCGACCTCGAACGAGAGCTTCTACGCGTCGCCTGTGAGCCCATCTACCTCCCTTCCCTCTCTCGCGCCCTCGGCAACAGAGCAACCAACCACGCCACCACGCACCGCTGCGCCGTGGAGCTCGTCGCCGACGTGCTCCCGATCACTCTCCGCCACCCCATGGTGTCCATCACACTCACCGCACCCATGGGGTCTAACCATGCATCCCCGCACCTCACCGACCCTCTAGCCCCGAGTTCATCTTGGCCGAACCCGGCGGCCGCCTAGCTCGTCAGCCGGCACCAACTCCGCCACCCCACCCTAACCGGCTCCACTAACGGCCGCGGCTTGCTCCCGACTATCCGTAGCCACCCTCCGCGACTCATTTGGTCACCGGAATCACCAAAAGCACTTCTCCGCCAAGCGTCGGGCTCGCCCGGACTAGTCGCCGGTGCGGCCGGCGTGGACTTTGACCACGTGGGCCTGTTTGACCCGACGAGTCATCGACAGATGGGGCCCACCACCGCTAACTAAATAGGTTTAGTTTTAATTAAACATTAGTTAAGTTAATTACCACGACACGTGGGACCCATCGTCGGGTTTGACTGGACGTCTCTGTTGACCACGACGTCATCTCGACGATGGTCGACGCTTTAATCTAGTTTATGGATTTATTCTAATACAATAAATTCCGAATATAACTCAAATTTCAAATGCTTATAACTTTTAATCTGTAACTCCAAATGCAAAGATTTATATATGACAAATGATCAGAAAAATCCATTCTATCCATTGGTACAGGTTTCATGCATGTTAAAACAAGTTAACCTTGATGTTTAACCAGAATAAGATAATGCACCTTTAGGGCTATTTCAAATGAGCTATCATTTGAATCTTTGATTCAAATGAGTTCATCCCCTATTATTTCAGCTTGCATTAGGCCAACACACATCCATATTGCCATGTCATAGAATGCATCATATTGTTGCATATTGTCATGTGTGTTTACTTTCGGTATGCCTTTCGTGATAGGTTACGCTCCGAGGATAACCTCGACTATCCATCCAAAGGCGATACTCTACCCCGTTCCATCGTGCAAGCAACTCATTGATCATTCCGATACAAACCCATGTTCTCGCTTCGCTCTCGTTCTCGCACTAAGACAACGCGATTCAAACTGTTGTGTCTTGCGGTAGTTGAACCCACTTCCTTTGCATGACTGTCATTGCCACAAGAATTAGATGAAACCCACTAGTATGTGTAGGAGTTGATTGAGCCATGTTTGTGATTCCTACCATGCTATGCTTGCTATGCTTAGAGTTGTGTCAGTCCGCTCATCGGGATGATGAACCGGAGTGAAAGGTCGTGTTGGTTCGAGAGTGAAAGTGTTGAACATGATTTGGTAAAGGTATCGATGAGAGGCCATGTAGGAGTACATGGTGGGTTGTTTCATTGAAGCCGATCCTAAGAACTGAGATCTGTGTTTGTGATCCATGAAACAGATTACTACCACGCATTGGGATCCTTAATTGACCCTCTCGGCTTCTTAACCACCCTTGTTCTTAGTCCGGAGTTGCAAGTAGTTTCTAGTGTTTGTAGCATCTTTGGGTGCGCACGCAACGCCGACCTTAGGGTGGGTTGTGTTGCGGTAGGCACGTGGCCTGTGTCCGAGTGCCGTTTGGTATCTCGGGAACCCCGCACATCGTTCGGGGTTGTATGGGAAACCTCGGCGGACTCCTGCGGATGGAACCGAATAGGCGATAAACCCGACTAGGGACTTGAGTGTTTAGGTAGGTGTGGCCGACACCCACGCTGGGCTTCCGCTTGAAGGTTGCCGAGTGCATGTCGTAAACGTAAACGGTAAGTGGTGAGAGCGTGTGAAGAAGTACACCCTGCAGGTTAATATGATCTATTCGAATAGCCGTACACGGAGAAGGACTTCGGGTTGCCTATATCGGTTCATAGACAAGTAAATGGATACTACTAAAAGCCTCAAGATAAGTGTGAGTATCATGGATGGCCCTCTCGTGGGATGACGAGAGAGGATCCACGGTGGAGTATTGTGATGGTGCTTAGTGGACTCGTGTGCGACAAAATGCTTTACAAAGTGGTGTCACGTGGGATAGCTTAGCCAAGAGTCAAAGCTGGCTTGTCAAAATAACTCCACCACCTTCTTGAGAATGTGCATGTATGATAGGATTCGTGGTAAGACTTCTTGAGTACCTCCGCACTCATGTTTGCTTAATTAATGTTTTTAGAGGACAACACTACCCTCCGATGGATTCTATGTTGATCTCGACTTGACGAGTGAACTAGCCACCCGGTGGTGATCTCGGACTTGTGAAGGGCCATTGTAGATAGAAAGGCTCCAACAAGCTTTCTTTCTTTCTAGAGTCGTACTCGAGACTAGTTTGCTTCGCATGTGCTTGTATGATTGTATGACTTGAGTGTTGGGTCGTGTGACCTACCTGTATGACTATGTTATGTATGGCTCCTCGGAGCCTTTTAAATAAAGTACTTGAGTTGTAGAGTTTTGTTGTGATGCCTTGTTGTATTTACTCATATCGGGCATATTATGTATGATTGAAATGCTTGGTATGAGTGGGATCCGACAAACTAGTTGTTTATCCTTGGCAGCCTCTCATATGGGGAAATGTAGTCTCGTGCTTCGAGCGTTAGTAGTCCGCTACTGACCGGTTCACCGAGTCCTCGCTAGCCCAAAGACTACTGCTTGGACACTTGATCGGCAAGCATGTGTTTCACTTCGTTCCTATGTACATCCCGTCGGGAAATGTCACGCGTGGTATTCGAGTCCCGCCTAGCTCGCTACTGACCGGGATACCGAGTCTGTTAGCCCAAAGCTGCAGCCGAATATATACGTTGATGACCGACATGCTCGATGTGATTCATGTATGCTGTCCCCATAGGTTAGCGCCGCTTTGGGTTCACGACTAGCCATGTCGGCCGGGTTCTTTGTCATGTGGATGCTAGCGACACTATCATATACGTGAGCCAAAAGACGCAAAAGGTCCCGTGCCATGGTAAGGCGACACCCGTGGGAATACCGTGCGTGAGGCCACAAAGTGATATGAGGTGTTACCGCTAGGTCGATGTGACTTGGAATCGGGTCCCGACAGCGTTGGCATCGAGCGGGGCTGCTCAGAGGTTCGCTAAGCCAAGCTGGTCAAGTTGAGTCTAGAAATGCTTTAGTTATATGTAGGGAATTGATTGTGGGAGGAACGTAAGGCTCTTTTTACTCCTTTACCTTATGCCCTCCGATCCGAGTCATCCTCTTCTCATTCGACGTGGATATAGGACTAGGCTCTCTTCTCTATCGTGTTCATGTGTTACTAATCCGTAGTAACTTATAGGATTGTTGGTTACATCCTCGATTCGGTGCTACTAAATTTTTAGTATGCTATCGCTTGAACCGAACCTTGATATGATGTTGTTGAGTGGTTTTGCAATCTGATTTTGAATGTCTCAAATCTGATTTTGAGCATTTACAGATGTTATGCTGCCTTAATTTCCTAGAAATTCTAATGTCTTTGCATTGTGGTCAGTGCTTTCGGATGGCCACCGTCCCCGTAACCAAGTGGTTCGTTCGACCCGTTGCATCGGTGTGTGTGGTCACACGACAATGCTTGGTTCGGTGATGATTGAGACTGGTTATCGATGGTATCTGAATATACCGTCGAGGAGCGGTTTAGGGATTTCAACCAAAGCCAATATCTATGCACGGTCCGAATTTATCCATCTTATCCCGAGCTCTTGAACCACTTCATTTGTTCTTATGGGCTCGGAATCACTATTGGAATGTCCGCAAGATGCAGCCTATTCTATGATGACTATTATTCGAGCGAACTGCCTTTGTTTGGCAACACCGATTTCCGCTACATGCCAAGATCCCTTCACGGGCGCAAGGCTACCTTCGTGGTTTGTACAATGATGCATCCCATGAGGACTCACTCTTCGCACTACTACCGAGATGCCGGAAGACAAGGACCGTGAGAACCGGCCTTGCGTATGGAGCTTTTTAATGCCCGCTCGATCAATGGGCTACTCGACTAGGTTTGCACCGCCGTGCAAGCTTGGATATATGGACATGAGGGACTTGTACCTGTGCGGGCGAGTCTGCCGGACTTCATGGAGTGGCGCGAGGTTGGGGCATCACTCCTCCTCGTGGGCCTCGTCGCCACCGTTTGTTGGACCACGGCCACATCCGAGTCCTTATGGTCCACAGGCCCCACAGGATTGTCTGTTTCCGGATGACCATGTCCCACTTCCAGGCTTGGGTGGTGACTTCTATGAGGACTACTATGGAACTGCCTGAGTTAGTAGTAGTATTCCTAGTGTTGTATTAGTTGTATTTCCACTGTCCTGCGTGACTTGTGGAATATGACTTAGTATGTATCGTTCCGGAAGTGTAGAAAAAAATAATGTATAGGAGTTGGAATGCTTCCGATGAGATGTAACGCCTTTCCTTATAGTTGTACTCCGTCAGGCTTGTACTAAACTATGAATGGTGTGTATGACCGCTGGTACATATATGGCGTTTTATATTACCATGTCATACGGATGAACATCTTTGCATTCCATGTTATCCATTACCTTCCGCACTTCCTTGTTAAATTCTGCCATCCTGGTTTAAACCTTTGCTTTGTCTCCTAGGATGGTCAACACCATAATAATCCTGCTGCTCGGGAGCGGGGAGAAGCTAGTGCAGCCAGAATGTGAATCGCCGCAACCGCCATCTTTGGCCGAGGTTATGCCGGAAGAAGAACGCAATAAGCGCGAGACCAATCGCTCATCGGAGTGGATTGAACAAAACACCGCACGCCAGCCAAGAAATGATGTGGTTTCACTCAATGACTTCGCAAGTCAGTATCCCCAAAGTTCAAATATTCCGTCGAGCCTCTCGACGCGATGATTGGCTTCGCAAACATCCACCACAAGCTGCGCTCCGCCAACGTGGCTGAGGCCGACAAGGTTACCTTTGCCGCTTATCATCTGGAAGGCCCCGCTAGTCTCGGTGGGAGAATTATGAGGCTATGCGTCCGGTTGGACAAGTTACAACTTGGGCTGAATTGATGCGCTTAGTGAGCATCATATCCCGTAAGGTCTTATGGACCGCAAAAGGGAGGAATTCTGCAGCTTTCACCCAAGGTAGGTGACGGTGGATGCCTCACAACCGTGAATTTGGGAGGTTAGCACGTTATGCTCCCGAATAAGTTTCTACCGACGCCAAGAAGCGAGCAAGGTTCCGCAAGGACTTAGCCTGAGCTACGCCGAGACCTTCGCTCGCATGAGTGCACCTCTTTTCGGCTAGTCAATAAGGCTATCACTAAACCGGGCGATCTGATTTTGAGGCTTCACGCAAGCACATCCGTGACTCGATCTTCATCCGCTCTGGATCCCGAAGCGCGGGTTTGGATTCCAAATCTCGCTCTACCACCTGTGTTCACCCCGAGGCCATCCTTTGAGGCGCCTCGCCCCAACCAGCGATATGTTCCGCCTAAGACTTATGGAGGCCCCATCGCTAATGCTGCTCCACGCCCAAATGTGATAACTTGCTTCAAGTGTGGAGAGACGGGCCACTACATCCGTGAGTGTCCCCCGAACAACCCCAGATCAAGTTGGAAAGTCTCATTGGCCGTGGCAAGCCAGCGAGAAAGGTGCCCTATGCTAAACCAGTTGCCACCGCTCGTGGCCATGTCAACTATGTTTCTGCTGAAGAAACCTATGAGGATCCCAACGTCGTTCTCGATGCGCTCCTTGTTAATTGCCATCCGCAACTCGTTCTTTTGGATACCGGAGCATCTCATTCATTTATTTACGAGAGCTATGCTCGATTGCACAACACCACATTCTCGTGACATGCATACCTCCATGGAAATTAAACTCCTGGTTCTAGATGGCAAACCTCTAGAATAAGTCATGGGAATGAAATTCTTGTCGATGATTAGTCTTTCTTGCTTCTCTAATAGCTCTTAAGTCCTCGGACATAAACATCATCTTGGGTATGGACCGGATGTCACCCATTATGCTAAGATTGATTGCTCTACTAGAACTGCTCAACTCACCCATCCCTCGGGCAAGACGGTGAATGTTTTAACCCGAGTGTCTAAGCGCCAGATTTACTCCTTAAATGCCAACCCCCTTCCGCACCTCAAGATATTCCGATAGTCCGTGATTTTCCGGATGTCTTTCAGAGGAACTGCCAGTGTTCCACCCGACAGGATGTCGAGTTCGTGATAGATCTTGTTCCGGAACCGTCCCAATCTCTAGAAGACCTTATAAGATGGCACCCCTAGAACTAGTGAACTTAAGAAACAACTCGATGAGTCCTTGCAAAAGGTTTCATCCGTCCTAGTTCATCTCCATGGGCTTGCCCGTCCTCTTCGTCAAGAAGAAGGATGGTGCGGATCGGATGGTTGTAGATAACCGACACATCAATTTGGTCACCATCAAAACAAGTATCCGCTCCCGGGATCAACGATCTATATGATCACTCGCTGGATCCTCGCCTTTCTCAAGATGGATTTGAGGTTGGGCTACCATCAAATCAAAATCAAGAACGGGACATTCCTAAACGGCTTTTGTTACTCGTTATGGCCAATACGAGTACACCGTCATGTCCTTCGGTTTAACCAATGCTCCAGCCACCTTCTCTCGGTTAATGAACTCAATCTTCATGGAGTATTTGGATAAATTCGTGGTGGTATACCTCGACGATATACTCATCTACTCCAAGAATGAAGAAGAGCATGCCAACATCTACGGCTAGTATTGATGAAACTTGAGAGCACCGCCTTTATGCCAAATTCTCTAAGTGTGAATTCGGTTACCGTAGTGACCTATCTAGGCCATGTAATCTCCGGTAAGGGCATTGTTTGTCAATCCCGAAGCGAGTTCAAGCCGTCCTTGATCGGACTCCACCGAATCGGTCAAGCAAGTTCGAGTTTCCTCGGCTTAGCGAGCTATTGCCGCCGCTTCACGAGAATTTCTCTAAAGTTGCTAAACCTCTAACCGAACTCCTCAAGAAAGATAAAAGGTTCGAATGGACGCCACGGTCGAGTTCAGCTTTCAGAACCGAAAAGACGCTGACATCTGCTCCGTACTTGTTCCACCAGATTTTTCTAAGGACTTTATTATCTATTGCGGCGCCTCGCGACAAGGACTAGGTTGCATACTCATGCAAGATCGTCATGTGGTTGCCTACGCTTCTCGACGATTCGTCCCACATGAGGATAACTACCCCACACGATCTAGAGCTTGCAGGCGATGGTTCATGCACTCAAAACTGGCGACATTACCTTCTTGGTAATCGTTATAAATCTACACCGATCACCAAAGTCTGAAATATATCTTCACCCAACCGGATTTGAATCTCGAGCAAAGACGTTGGGTCGAGTTGATTACAGATTACGACTTAGGAATATCTTACACCCGTGCAAAGCCAATGTCATGGTGGCGACTAAGTCGCAAATCTTATTGTAACAATCGATGTTACAACAAAGTCAACCATTTCTCCACGAGGAATTTCGTAAGCTTAATCTCCACATTGTTCCTCGAGGATTCCTTTCCACCACGGTGGCGAAACCTCGACCACGGATCGAATCATAGCTGCTCGGCGAGATGATAGAGGATATCTCGGATCAAGGAGAACATTGCTAGCGGAGCTGCTAAGTGTTTCTCCATAGATGAACGAGGTGTTGTCTTCTTTGAAAACCGCTTGGTGGTTCCCAAGAAACAACAACTACGGCAATTGATCCTTGAGGAAGCTCACGACTCTCCTCTCACCATTCATCCCGGTAGTACTAAAATGTATCAAGACCTCGCCAGAGGTTTTGGTGGACTAGGATGAAGAGGAAATCGCTCAATACATTGCTAATTGCGACGTCGTCGTCGAGTTAAGCGAGCATCAACGACCTCTTTGGTACCCTTCAACCTTTGGAAATTCCTGAATGGAAATGGGATAAAATCGGTATGGATTTCATTACCGGGTTTCCAGACCAAGAGAGGGAATAATGCTATCTTCGTTGTCGTTGATCGTCTTTCCAAAGTAGCCCACTTTCTACCCGTTCGTGAGAGTATAACCGCTAGCCAGCTAGCTGATTTGTACATCTCTCGAATAGTATCTCTTCATGGTGTTCCATTAGAGATTAACTCAGACCGTGGAAGTTTCTTCACCTCTCGATTTTGGGAAAGTTTCCAAAACGCTATGGGAACTCGTCTCTCCTTTAGCACCGCTTTCCATCCTCAATCAAGTGGTCAAGTAGAACGAGTCAATCAAATCCTAGAGGATATGCTTCGAGCCTCTGTCATCTCTTTCGGCATGAATTGGGAGAAATGCCTTCCATTCGCCGAGTTCGCTTATAACAATAGTTATCAAGCCACTGGCAAAGCCCTTTCAAGTTCTTTATGGACGGAAATGTCGAACGCCTCTTAATCGGTCGAAACCGGGAGAGACAACTCTTTGGCCCGACATGATTCAGAAGCGTAAGAGCAGGTTCGCGTTGTTCGTGAGAAATTGAAAACAGCCCAATCTCGCAAAAGAGCCAATATGACCGCAAGCATAAGCCTATGACTTATGAAATTGGCGAGAAGGCTTACCTTCGGTTACTCCTTTGAAGGAACCCATCGATTCGGTATCAAAGGCAAGTTGGCTCCTCGTTACATTGGACCCTTTCGCATTCTTGCCAAACGAGGAGAAGTTGCCTACCAATTGAACTACCTCCGCATCTTTCCAGAGTTCATGATGTCTTCCACGCTTCCCAACTCAGCGTTGCTTCTGATCCTATCCGTGGAGTGGACCACAAAACGCTTGATCTCCAAGATAACCTCACCTATCGAGAATATCCCATTCAGATTCTCGATCAAGCCGAGCGTACCACTCGACGTCGAATATCAAGTTTCTAAAGGTTCAATGGTCAAACCATTCCGAGCAAGAAGAAACTTGGGAAAGGGAGGATCGCCTTCGACTTGAGTATCCCACCTTTTTCATAGAACAGATCCTAAATCTCGGGGCGAGATTCTTTTGAGTGGGGTGAGTTGTCACATCCCGCTTAGACCATGCATTAGGGTGTGCATCATGTTTAAATTTCATTTGAATTTGAAATGGGAAGGCGAAACCCCGTAACACCCCCTTAATTCAACTAGGGTTTACTAAAATTATTTCAATGAACCTGAAATGCCCTTCAAAATGATCATCATCTTTGCTTTGGTTCAGAGCCTATGTCAAAAGTGGTGCATCATTTTCTAGGTCATCCAAAGGTCCTTGGATTAATTCATAAGTTTTTGAACTTGAGCATTTCAAATTATATAAAATATTTTAAATATCCAAAACTTGCCAAACCAAAATGTTTCATGTTGGAAATATTCCAACAATGGACCAGGAGCATTTTGGTGAATTTTAAAACTGTTTTGGTATTTTAGAAAACTCCACAAAGTTGCGAAAATTAGAAAAAGATAAAAACAGGAAGGACTTACAGGCGCCTCCTACCCGCCCACTGCCGGCCCAGCCCAAAGGCAGGCCAATGAGCTGCTTGGCTCGGCTTGACAGCAGCCAGTGCTCACGGCCAGGGCACCGCATGGGTGCCACGCACCTGGTCGCCGCCTCGCCGCTCCTCTCGCCACCGCCGCCGAGGATCGCCTCTCTCTCTCCCCGAACCCCTGGACACCTCCTCTCCTCCCGGTTCCTCTCCCTCGTGCTCCCCGCTTGGCCGACGCCACCCGCCCTTGCCGACCATCGCCAGAATCAGTGCTCCCCGCCGTCCGTGCTCCTCCTCACCTTGTCCAGAGCTCCGCCAGACTCCACTACCCCAAACCAGCCGAGCCTCGCCTGCTCAAGTGAACTGAGTCCACCCCACCGACCTCGACCGAGTTCGCCGTCGCGGAGATCCTTTCAACGCCGTCGTCGCTCCGGTTCGTCCCGACCTCGACGAGAGCTTCTCTGCGTCGCCTGTGAGCCCATCTACCTCCCTTCCCTCTCTCTCGCCCTCGAGCAGCGTAGCAACCGAACCACGCCACCCGCACCATGCCGCCGTGGAGCTCGTCGCCCGACGTGCACCCAATCACTCTCCGCCACCCCATGGTGTCCATCACACTCACCGCACCCCATGGGGTCTAACCATGCACTCCCGCACCTCACCGACCCCTCTAGCCCCGAGTTCATCTTGGCCGAACCCCATGCGCCGCTTAGCTCGTCGCCGCGCCAACTCCGCCACCCCGACCCCAACCGGCTCCACTAACGGCCGCGCTTGCTCCCGACTATCCGTAGCCACCCTCCGCGACTCATTTGGTCACCGAATCACCAAAGCACTTCCTCCGCCGCGTCGGGCTCGCCCGTGACTGATCGCCGCCGTGCAGCCGACGTGGACTTTGACCACGTGGGCCTGTTTGACCCCGACGAGTCATCGACGGATGGGGCCCACCACCTTTAACTAAATAGGTTTAGTTTTAATTAAACATTAGTTAAGTTAATTACCCCGACACGCGGACCCACTGTCGGGTTTGACCGGACGTCTCTGTTGACCACGACGTCATCTTGACGATGGTCGACGATTAATCTAGTTTCGGATTTATTCTAATACAAGAAAATTCGAATATAACTCAAATTTCAAATGCTTATAACTTTTAATCAGAACTCCAAATGCAAAGATTTATATATGAAAATGATCAGAAAAATCCATTCTATCCATTGGTACAGGTTTCATGCATGTTAAAACAAGTTAACCTTGCTGTTTAACCAGAATAAGATAATGCACCTTTAGGGCTATTTCAATGAGCTATCATTTGAATCTTTGATTCAAATGAGTTCATCCCTATTATTTCAGCTTGCATTAGGCCAACACACATCCATATTGCCATGTCATAGCATGCATCATATTGTTGCATATTGTCATGTGTGTTTACTTTCGGTATGCCTTTCGTGATAGGTTACGCCCCGAGGATAACCTCGACTATCCATCTGAAGGCGTTACTCTACCCCGCTCCATCGGGCAAGCAACTCATTGATCATTCCGATACAAACCCATGTTCTCGCTTCGCTCTCGTTTACTCGCACTAAGACAACGCGATTCAAACTGTTGTGTCTGCGGTAGTTGAACCCACTTCCTTTGCATGACTGTCATTGCCACGAGAACTAGATGAAACCCACTAGTATGTGTAGGAGTTGATTGAGCCATGTTTGTGATTCCTACCATGCTATGCTTGCTATGCTTAGAGTTGTGTCAGGTCTGGCTCATCGGGATGATGAACTGGAGTGAAAGGTCGTGTTGGTTCGAGAGTGAAAGTGTTGAACACGATTTGGTAAAGGTATCGATGAGAGGCCATGTAGGAGTACATGGTGGGTTGTTTCATTGAAGCCGATCCTAAGAACTGAGATCTGTGTTTGTGATCCATGAAACAGTTACTACCACGCATTGGGATCCTTAATTGACCCTCTCGGCTTCTTAACCACCCTTGTTCTTAGTCCGGAGTTGCAAGTAGTTTACGTGTTTGTAGCATGTCGGGGCCGCACGCAACGCTGACCTTAGGGGTGGGTTGTGTTGCGGTAGGCACGTGGCCTGTGTACCGAAAGTGCCGTTTGGTATCTCGGGAACCCTGCACACATCGTTCGGGCTGTATGGGAAACCTCGGCGGACTCCGCGCGGATGGAACCCGAATAGGCGATAAACCCGGACTAGGGACTTGAGTGTTTAGGTAGGTCGTGGCCGACACCCACGTTGGGCTTCCGCTTGAAGGTTGCCGAGTGCATGTCGTGTAAACGGCGGTAAGTGGTGAGAGCGTGTGAAGAAGTACACCCCTGCAGGGTTAATATGATCTATTCGAATAGCCGTGTCCACGGAGAAGGACTTCGGGTTGCCTATATCGGTTCATAGACAAGTAAATGGATACTACTAAAAGCCTCAAGATAAGTGTGAGTATCATGGATGGCCCTCTCGTGGGATGACGAGAGAGGATCCACGGTGGAGTATTGTGATGGTGCTTAGTGGACTCGTGTGCGACAAAATGCTTTACAAAGTGGTGTCACGTAGGATAGCTTAGCCAAGAGTCAAAGCTGGCTTGCTGCAAATAACTCCACCACCTTCTTGAGAATGTGCATGTATGATAGGATTCTATGGTAAGACTTGGCCGAGTACCTCCGTACTCATGTTTGCTTAATTAATGTTTTTCAGAGGACAACACTACCCTCCGATGGATTCTATGTAGATCTCGACTTGACGAGTGAACTAGCCACCCGTGGTGATCTCGCACTTGTGAAGGGCCATTGTAGATAGAAAGGCTCCAACAAGCTTTCTTTCTTTCTAGAGTCCAGACTCGAGACTAGTTTGCTTCGCATGTGCTTGTATGATTGTATGACTTGAGTGTTGGGTCATGTGACCCCTACCGTATGACTATGTTATGTATGGCTCCTCGAGCCTTTTAAATAAAGTACTTGAGTTGTAGAGTTTTGTTGTGATGCCTTGTTGTATTTACTCATATCGGGCATATTATGTGTATGATTGAAATGCTTGGTATGAGTGGGATCCGACAAACTAGTTGTTTATCCTTGGCAGCCTCTCATATGGGGAAATGTAGTCTCGTGCTTCGGCGATAGTAGTCCGCTTCTGCCGGTTCACCGGAGTCCCGCTAGCCCACTACCGCTTGGAC
Source organism: Aegilops longissima (assembly GCA_021605205.1). Taxonomy (NCBI): domain Eukaryota; kingdom Viridiplantae; phylum Streptophyta; class Magnoliopsida; order Poales; family Poaceae; genus Aegilops; species Aegilops longissima. The sequence continues at coordinate 144,742,409 of CM038678.1, read as the reverse complement.
ACTTGACTGGCGGCATGTGTTTCACTTTGTTCCTATGTCCGTCCCTTCGGGAAATGTCACGCGGTGGTATTGAGTCCTGCCTAGCTCTGCTACAGCCCGGGATACCGGAGTCCTGTTAGCCAGTGCTACAGCCGAATATATACATTGATGACCGACATGCTCGATGTGATTCATGTATGCTGTCCCCATAGGTTAGCGCCGCTTTGGGTTCACGACTAGCCATGTCGGCCCGGGTTCTTTGTCATGTGGATGCTAGCGACACTATCATATACGTGAGCCAAAAGACGCAAACGGTCCCGGGCCATGGTAAGGCGACACCCGTGGGAATACCGTGCGTGAGGCCACAAAGTGATATGAGGTGTTACCGGCTAGGTCGATGTGACTTGGAATCAGGGTCCTGACAGAGTAGGACATATTTAATGCACAATTGACAAAATGGTTGGGTGTCAAAAGTTTTGATCCACCTCTGGTGAAAAAGACAAATTCCATGATTCACCGAAGCGGTCAAATTTGAACTGCAGCAGCCTCATAGTTTGCCCTTTATTTTTTCCAAAAATAATTTCTAGGTACATAAGTACCCATTTAATCAGAAAAACATCAAAAGTTTTCCAAGATTCAACCACTAGCTCGGAGCAGTCAAGCCCGCTGTTTTGACCGCATTTTGAAACGGGCATAAAAATTCAAAAAAATCAAAAAATTGGAAAACCTTCGCATTATGTCATTATATGTGACCAAGTTATTAAAGAAAATTATAAACTTGTAATATGGCAATTATTTTTTAAAAGTGTTCTCAGAAATGAGCTATCATGTGTGAAGATTCATGGCTTTCAAGCCAAATGATCAATCTTACGGCCACATTCATGACATAGTTTGTTCAAATGATCTCATATCGTGCACAAAGGGGCATATTGGAATGGAAAACAATGATGCCTAAGGAAGTTTTCATTTTCTTTGGACCAAAATTTCATTTTCCATTTTTTCGAGTGCCCGAAATGAGTTTTTTGTGTGAAGGATCTACCATATATTTGTTGCAAATTTGTACCAAATCATTTATATAAAATACTAGGCCATATTTAATGCACAATTGAAAAAATGGTTGGGTGTCCAAAGCTTTTATCCACCTCTGGTGAAAAAGACAAATTTCTGCCGGTTCAGTTGGAAACGGGTTAAATTTGAACTGCGGCTGCCTCATAGTTTGCTATTTATTTTTTCAAAAATTCATTTCCAGGTAGAAAAGTACACCAAAGGTTTTCCAAGATTCAAGTAGTAGCTAGGAACGGTGAGGCCCGTCGTTTCGACCGCATTTTGAAACGGGCATAAAAAATTCAAAAAAAATCAAAAAATTGGAAAACCTTCGCATTCTGTCATTATATGTGACCAAGTTACCAGCAAAAATTATAAACTTGTAATACGGCGATTATTTTTAAAAAGTGTTCTTAGAAACGAGCTATCAAGTGTGAAGATGCATGGCTTTCAACCCAGATGCTCAATCTTATGGCCACATTCATGACTAGTTTGTTCAAATGATCACATATTGTGAACAAGGGTGCATCTTGGAATTCCAAACAATGTTGCCTAAGGGAGTTTTCATTTTCTTTGCACGGAAAATTCATTTTCCATTTTCCGAGTGCCCGAAATGAGTTTTTTTTGTGAAGGACCTACCATATATTTGGTGCAAAATTGGACCTAATCAATTTTATAAAATAATAGGACATATTTAATGCACAATTGACAAAATTGTTGGGTGTAAAAAGTTTTTATCCACCTCTGATGAAAAAGTAAAATTCCCGCCGATTCAGTTGGAAGCGGGTCAAATTTGAACTGCAGCTGCCTCATTGTTTGCTCTTTATTTTTTCCAAAATCATTTCTAGGTACATAAGTACCCATTTAATCAGAAAAACATCAAAAGTTTTCCAAGATTCAACCACTAGCTAGGAGAGGTCAAGCCCACTGTTTTGACCGCATTTTGAAACGGGCATAAAAAATTCAAAAAAAAATCAAAAAATTGGAAAACCTTCGCATTATGTCATTATATGTGACCAAGTTATTAGAAAAAATCATAAAATTGTAATATGGCAATTCTTTTAATAAAGTGTTCTCAGAAATGAGTTAACATGTGTGAAGATTCATGGCTTTCAAGCCAAATGATCAATCTTATGGCCACATTCATGACATAGTTTGTTCAAGTGATCTCATATCATGCACAAAGGGGCATCTTGGAATGGCAAACAATGTTGCCTAAGGAAGTTTTCATTTTATTTGGACGAAAATTTCATTTTCCATTTTTTCTAGTGCCCGAAATGAGTTTTTTTGTGAAGGACCTACCATATATTTGTTGCAAATTTGTACCAAATCATTTTTATAAAATACTAGGTTCAGTTGGAAACGGGTTAAATTTGAACTGCGGCTGCCTCATAGTTTGCTTTTTATTTTTTCAAAAATTCATTTCTAGGTAGAAAAGTGTCTGTTTAATCAGAGAAACACCAAAGGTTTTCCAAGATTCAACCACTAGCTAGGAACAGCCAAGTCCGTCGTTTTGACCGCATTTTGAAACGGGCATAAAAATTCAAAAAAATCAAAAAAATTAGAAAACCTTCGCATTGTGTGATTATATGTGACCAAGTTTTCAGGAAAAATAATAATTTTGTAATACAACAATTCTTTTAAAAAAGTGTTCTCAGAAACGAGCTATCATGCGTGAAGATTCATGGCTTTCAAGCCAAATGATCAATCTTATAGCCACATTCATGGCATACTTTGTTCAAATGATCTCATATTGTGCACGAGGGTGCATCTTGGAATTCCAAACAATGTTGCCTATGTGAATTTTCAATTTCTTTGCATGGAAATTCATTTTCCATTTTTTGAGTGCCTGAAATGAGGTTTTTTGTGAAGGAGCTACCAAATAAAATTGACCAAATCAATTTTATAAAATACTAGGCCATGTTTAATGCACAATTCACAAAATGGTTGGTTGTAAAAAGTTTTTATCCACCTCTAGTGAAAAAGACAAATTCCCGCCAATTCAGCAGGAAGCGGGTCAAATTTGAACTGCAGCTACCTTATAGTTTGCTCTTTATTTTTTGCAAAAATCATTTCTAGGTACATAAGTATCTATTTAATCATAAATACATGGTTTGGTGGCGATATGTCGTGGTTTGGACGGTGGCCGAGGGCCCCAAGTCCAGAGCGCGTAACCTCGCATGACCGCCGCGTGGTCACCGCGTGACCGTGGCATTGCCCTACGTTCTGGACGGCATAGGCATGTCTAGTGGGTTGGGAACTCCCCAGGTAGTTGCTAGGAAGAAAATGACAACAAAAGAATCCAACGAGGAGACCGAACTATGCTCAAACATGAATTAGCAGCCAAGTGTTTGACTAGCGGTACGGGAAATGCACATGGACAATGGGCGTGAGTTTTGGTTGAGGATGATCATCTACTAAGAACACTGTCTTCACAAATTTTCAGCTCAAATGGAGGAGCCTAGGTGGCATTTGCTTTGCAACGTACCACACTGGAAGCGGGTCAAATTTGAACTGCAGCTGCCTCATAGTTTGCTCTTTGCAGTGTGTCATTATTCGTGACCTAGTTTCTAGGAAAAATAATGAACTTGGACTATGGCAAATGTATTTAAACCGAGATAAGATTTTTTATATACATGTTCAACATTTTTATACACAATTTGATCATTTTTGGAATTCTTAATTTCTAGTTTTGAAATACAAGTTTTTTTAATACATGCTCAACTTTTTTTCTACACATTCTAACATTTTTAGATGCTTGATTGACATTTTTCAAATACAATATTAATAGTTTTTAATACATGGTCAACATTTTCTCAAATGCTTATTCAAATTTTTATACATATTCTTTTTATATTTTTCAAATGCTTTATTAACATTTTTCTTCAAATGTTGAGATAAACCAAACCTATTTTTGGATAATATTGATCCAAGGTCATACGCAAAATTGACGGTGCAATTATATTTTAGAATTTTCCTTTTTTGTTTGAACTCCCTCCGTTTTTCTGAGAGAAATTGAACTCCACTATTTATATGGCCTCAAAGTTGTTGGAAAAAACATATTTGCCACCAGATGGACCGTTGAAAGGCCTATGGGTTGTCGACCCACTCGACACAATGAAAAAATTTAAAAGAAAAAAAACAGCTGGCCTTCTGTAAAAAGGCCCAGGGCCCAGCCACGCTCTCTATACCTTAAGTAGCCCGCGCGAGGTAGCCTAACACAAAAGACCAAGTGGCGTGGTGGTCTTGTTCGACTCCCAGGAACGGGGGATCGCAGGTTCAACTCCCCTCCGCTCCCTAGTTTTTGTTAGATTATTTGCTTGGTTGTTTAAGTGTGCTGGGTCCCATGTGTCAGCTTGTGTGTGTCTGCAAGTTGACATATTTCGATTATTCGCTTGGTTGTTTGAGTGTGCTGGGTCCCACGTGTCAGCTTGTGTGTGTCTGCAAGTTGACATATTTCTTGTAGTGGTTGGCATCGGGCGGTTGCGTGTGGGCCAAGTCCTGGCCATATTCGACAGGGTTGTAGCTAGGATTTAGCTTGTGACGCGGGGCATGGGCAGAGGACCTCTGGGTCTCTGGTGGGGACTGATCTGCCACGGCGGCTTGCGCGTGGTAGGAGTGGCTCTGGTTTGCATGGTATGTTCCAATTTAGATCCAGCTTCAGTATATATTCATGTCACCACTTTAGCATGTTGTGACGCCCCTGATTCAATCGTACACTAATCATACACGCAAACGTGTACGATCAAGATCAGGGACTCACGGGAAGATATCACAACACAACTCTAAAATAAAATAAGTCATACAAGCATCATAATACAAGCCAGGGGCCTCGAGGGCTCGAATACAAGTGCTCGATCATAGACAAGTCAGCGGAAGCAACAATATCTGAGTACGACATAAGTTAAACAAGTCCGCTTTAAGAAGGCTAGCACAAAGCGGGATCGAGATCGAAGAGGCGCAGCCTCCCGCCTCGATCCTCCTAACTACTCCTCGGTCGCCGTCGGTGAAATGCTGCACGTAGTAGTAGGCACCTCCGGTGTAGTAGGAGTCATCGTCGACGGTGGCATCTGGCTCCTGGGCTCCATCGTCTGGTTGCAGCAAACGGGTAAAGAAAGCGGGAAAAGGGGGAACAAGGCAACCGTGAGTACTCATCCAAAGTACTCGCAAGCAAGGAGCTACACTACATATGCACGGGTATATGTGTAAAGGGCCATATCGGTGGACCGAATGAGCTGCAATGCCGAGAATAAGAGGGGATAACTAATCCGTCAAGACTACGCTCGCAGCCTCCGCCTTGCAGCATGTAGAAGAGAGTAGGTGAAGTCCTCCAAGTAGCATTGCATAGCATAATCCTACCCGCGATCCCTCCTCATTGCCACATTAGAGAGCGATCACCGGGTTATATCTCGCACTTGGAAGGGTGTGTTTTATTAAGTATCCGGTTCTAGTTGTCATAAGGTCAAGGTACAACTCCAAGTCATCCTCATTATCAAGATCACGGCTATTCAAATAGATTAACTTCCCTGCAGGGGTGCACCACATAACCCAACACGCTTGAACCCATTTGGCCGGACACACTTTCCTGGGTCATGCCCGGCCGCGGAAGATCAACACGTCGCAGCTCCACCTAGGCACAACAGAGAGGTCAGCACACCGGTCTAAACCTAAGCGCATAGGGGTGCGGGCCCATCGCCTTAGCACACACACGCGTTGCGTGGGCGGCGGAAGCGCACCTAGCCTAACAGGCGTTCGGTCCAATCCGCGCGCGCGCCGCGATCGCCGACGTCACGGCGTGCCGGTGATACCACGACGCCGAGTGCCCATAAGCTGCTCCCACGTAGTTGGTTAGTGCGTATAGACCAAATGGCGGACTCGGATCAAATACCAAGATCTCGTTAAGCGTGTTAAGTATCCGCAGACGCCGACCGGGCCAGGCCCACCTCTCTCCTAGGTGGTCACAACCTGCCACTGCGCTCCGCCACAAAGTAACAATCGGGATCGTGGGGAACCCGGTGCCCACCTCTACCGGATGGAGCCACCTATCCTTTCAAATTTCATCTCCTAACAAGATCACGGGTAATATAATAGTGTAAAGTATATAGTATATGCCCGTGATCACCTCCAAGTGATCACAACCCAAAGAGTATAGCATGGCGTATTTGGACAAGAGTGTAGGGCCATTTGGTGGAACACTAGCATCCTATACTAAGCGAGAGGATAGCGGTAAAGGTGACAACAGAGTAGCAAGGACAAAGCTATGCAACAAAGATAGGATTAACTGAAAGCAGTAATATGCTACACTACTCTAATGCAAGCAGTATAGAGAAGAATAGGCGATATCTGGTGATCAAAGGGGGGGGGGCTTGCCTGGTTGCTCTGGCAAGTGAGAGGGGTCGTCAACTCCGTAGTCGAACTGGGCAGCAGCAGCGTCGGTCTCGGTGTCTAGCGGAAGAAGAGGGGGAAGAAACAATGAATATTTAAGCAAACAGATGCATGATGATGCATGACAAAGCAAAGCGTGATGCTAGGCGTGCCCTAACACGGTATGAGGTGATGCCGGTGAAGGGGGAAACTTCCGGGAAAGTGTCCCCGGTGTTTCGTGTTTTCGGGCAGAGGAGTCGGAGGGGGAAAGTTGCGAGTTTGATAGGTTAGGGATGCGTGGCGGATTAACGGGCTGCGTTTCCGGGTTCGTCTCGTCGTTCTGAGCAACTTTCATGTTGAAAATATTTTAATCCGAGTTACGGATTAAAAGATATGATTTTCTAAAGATTTTATTAATTTCTGCAATTTAATTAATTAATTAATTAATTCGAAAATGAATTAATGACATCAAGATGATGCCATCTTGACGTCGTGATCAATAGAGTTGATCGTCAACTGACGATCGGTCCCATCGTCGATGACACATTTTAATTAAATGAGTTAATTAAACTAATCATAATTAATTAAGGGGTGGGCCCCACTATCGTTGTTTGATTAATTAGCTAACAGCTAATTAGGTTAATCTAATTGTGACTAATTAACTTAATTAATTCGTTAATTAATTAATTAATCTAATTATTATTCTCTATTTATTATTATTATTTTTTTTAATTCCTTTTTTTTACTACAACGTTCGGGTGGGGCCCCATGCCGATGTGAGGGCCTTAACGTGGGCGCATGGGCTACTGGTGGTGCCCGACAGTGGCATCGCGAGGAGCGCACGCAGTGAAGGGGAGGGTTCATGGTGGCGGTGGGCGCACCGTGGCGTCGGCGGCCATAGTAGGTCTTGGGAGCAGGAGGCCGATGGCCACACGGGTGGAGGCGAGGCGGTGCGGCGTGGTCGGGCCACCACGACGAGGCAGGCACGGCGCGGCGCGAGCGCCGAGTAGGTGAACTCCGGCTCAGTGGAGGTCGCTGGCGAGGCCGTGGCCTCGGCGAGGCTCGCCGGCCGCGACGGCGAAGGCGGCGATCGCGAGGATGGGCGCCGCCAATGACCGAGGCGGCGGGACGGACACCGGCGCGATAGGGCGGGGTTGTCTTGAGAGAGCTGCGGAGGCGAAAATCGGGGCGCTGGGCGCGACCGATGTGGGGGCGGGGAGCAAAGACGGGCATGACCCGCGTGGGCGTGGCACACCGACGCTGGCGGGCGTCGCCGTTCAGCGGCGAGGAGGAAAGAGGGGTGGCGGCTCACGGGGGCCGTGGGGTCCGGCAATGGGCTCGGCAGAGGTCGAGGACGACGTCTGTGAAGCGACGGAGAGGAGGCGACCATCGGGGAGGGCAGTCCGGCGAGGTGCGTCGGCGATGGACGTCGTCGGGCGGCGAGGATCGAGCGGCGCGGGCGTGGGGCAGTTCCGGCGGGGAGGAGGATGAGGAGGCGACGACGAAGAGGGGACGAGGCGGCATCGGGGACGGGCGCCAATGTTGGGGCGCGAGGCGCAGTCGTCGGAGGCGCGAGGCGTGGTCGTCGGGGTGGATCCCCGATCTAGATCGAGGGGGAGTGGGAGGAGTGAGGGGGGAATCGTGGGGGTTAGGGTTTCAGGGGAGTGGGGGTTAAGGCGGCGGGGTGGGCCAGCCTGGTAGGCCGGGCAGCTGTCTTGGGAGTGGTCCAGTGGGCCGAGGGCGGTGAGTGGGGCGAAACCAGGGGGTAGGGGTTGTCTTTCCCCCCTTTCTTTCTTTTGTTTTCTATTTGTTCTTCTCTTTTGTATTTTCTTTCTTTTATTTATTTTCTTTTCTGTTTTAAATCATTTTAAATTACTTAGGCACTTTATAAAAATGGGTTTGTTGCACCATAATTACCTTTGTAATATTCGGCAACCACCGAACATTTTTGTTTTATTTATTTTTTTGAAAACTTTTGTTGTTATCATTAATTTGAACTTGAATTTTGAATCCGTTTTGAACTAACGTGAGGTTAACAACAGTAATCGTGGTGACGTGGCATCATTAGCATGGAATTACTGTAGCTTAATTATCCGGGCGTCACAATTCTCCTCCACTACAAGAAATCTCGTCCCGAGATTTAGGACCGGGAGTAAGGGGGAAAGGGTCTAGTTAGGTAATTCTAACGAATCTCCTCGGTCTTGGTTGCTTTTCTTGAAGAGGTCAGTCCATTACGTTGATGTCTTCATTTTCTAGTTTAGGTCATCATGATGAAGTAGGCATCCTTTCTTCAGGAACTCCATCGCACTTATGAAAGGATAAGGGGGTATTCCGAAGGAACGGGTCGCTACAGTGTTGCTTATATGGTAGATAACATCGGGGAAGGTGGCGGAAAGTAACTCTCGAATTGATACTTAATAAAATGTCGAGAGAAGTAATGAGGTATCATGGGAAGTTTCGAGCGAGCAGGCAACCGTTCGATGCCTGAAACAGGGCGTGAAAGGGGCTCAAAGCAATCGGGAATAAGTATTGTGTTTAACACCAGAATTGAGGATCACACGGAAGGTGGCTCGTGAATTACATACGAAGCCAAGCGTGAGGAATAACTTTGGATATAGGGGGTGTATAGGAGAGTCAGGTTTCGATCATGTGGAACTGTGGGTTATGGGCCCACCAAGTGGTTGAAAGTAGGAAGGGGGCCGACATCTTGCATGGCCACGATTGCAAGGCCTGTCAGAGGGTAGCCCAACAACATCGATACCAAGGGCGAGGGACGAAGAGAACCATTTTCCTGCTCGTTGAACGAGGCGGGCCAATAGGCAAGGTTCTCGTCCATCGGTGGCTACGGGAATGTCAGCAACAATAGTAACAGGGTCTTACTGTCAGAGTGGTACAACGAGGTAGTTACATAAGCAGGGAATATTACTGCTTATATTATATAAATCACAAGAAGGTTTAAACAAACCAATGGAAAGGAAAAGTGATTATTAGGTTTAAACAGAACAATGGAAGGGAAAATGTGTATACACACATATTTCGGGGGTATATCCTTCCCAAGGATAAGCAGAGTATGATATCCAGGACAGGATATAATGTAGAAAACTCTTTAGGTAGGGGAAGTAATTTTCATTACATTACCCATACAGCGGTGTTTGGATAATTGAGCAGGAAATATTTAGCATTGGGCTTCAAATGTTCTTGTTGAAAATCAGAGTACCATAGACATGCTTTAGGATAGCATTGACATGGTCTTCAAGCAAAAGGTCAGACTCTGGATACACGAAGGATTCATCAGGAACAACTTATAGAATAAGTCTTACTATTTCCTCACGGAAGAATAGATAACCTTGCTAAAAAGGAAAACTATAACATTAGGTCCTCCGGCCAAGGGTGCTGGGCATGACATCACCTTACCGGGTCATAAAATACCAGTGTTATAACTCTTGGAATTATGTCCCAACCATCATATCCGAGCTAGATTCAGATCTGCTTGGGGTCAGGATACCTCAGACTCAGGATGCCTGAGAAGAAAAAGGTGCAACGCAATTCGACGAGAGGACATCGTAAGATTCTCGGGAAATGAACTATGTAAGCGAGTTCAAACAAGAGTTCATCATTAAATCAAAGAGAGGATGAGGAGGTGGTGATGGTCTCAAATGACAATTCATCGAGATTTCCAAAAGATGGATCTCCACAATTATGAGAACGAGGAGATAACGTTTGACAGATCAAATGATATAATGATGTATGCTCGAGGGAAACATACACAATTAATCACTGATTGAAAGGTGCACCCTAAGTATGACCTTAGGCAGCAAGACCAATGTTAGAGTGACGATCCAATAACCAACAGTCTAAGAACGAACTGTCGATCGTTAACTTCAAAGCAATAAGGTTGCTAGAAGTTTGGAATTACACCGCACATTTCATTTGTTGGTATTCCGGTTAGCAACAATACGGAGACCAAGTTATGAATGGTGATGGTGAGAAGTATCACCTATATCAAGAATTCTTAAGAGGTGGAGTAATCCTGATGACATTCTTGACATAAAAGATGGTAATACTCCAAGCTAAGGAAGAACAATTGCTGGATTGCATGGATCTCAAGGTACAACGCAAAACTAGAACAAGTTTTGTGTTGTGGAAATGCAAGAATTCGTTGATGTTAGCACCATCATCAAGGGGGAAAGGATGATATCTCTCATCATGGATTCGATTGATATTCTGGAAAAGCTCAGAATGTTGATGATGATCATGACACAATTGTCGAGAGATTTCATGAAGATGTAATCGATCAGCGATGACATCAAGTCAAAGGAATGATGACGCGAAAGGTTATTGGAACCACGAGTACGAAGCAACTCAAAATCAAGCTTGCAGTTCAAGGCGAAAAGATATGATGAGCAAAGTCTACGTAAGCTTAGCTCATCATCGAAAACTTTGCTCCGGGAAGGACCAGTAGCACAGCTTAAAAAGTTGCACGATAATGATATGGCCGATTAGGCTAGCAATGGCGTGATCGGTACAAACTCGTACTTAAAGAAGATTATCAAGAGTTGTTGAACCAGAGTGTAGACTCGGTTCGATTATCGTTGTCTTTGAGTGTTTAATAACTCGAGCCCATGAAAATCAGAACCAGTGAGAATGTAGTACTTGATGAAGAACTCATAAGAAGTTATGCGTTCAAGATAATCTCGAGATACCGGGGTAATACTCAAGACGGATCAAAGTAGAGGTTGGATGGGGTATTAATCCGCAAAGACAAATGTTTAAACTTGCCCGAGAAATGGGAACAAGAAGAACAATATGGTCGAAACCATAACTACAAGGGGTCCAATTTAATAACACCGAAAGAATTACTCGAATGAGTAAATATTTGGCAAGAAGCTTCCATGATAAGTTCCACATCAGTCCATGGGCATGAACTCGAGTTCAAGGTCGACTCCACTTCTCCAATGCATACCCTTTCATTCACTTCTACGCTTTCGATGGAGTTATAGTGTTGAAATATTATCCGCAAAACAACAAAGAGAGTATGACCCGTAGTAGTTTCCGGGTTCACCCAGATTAGAAAAGGCATAGGTTCAATCCATCAGGGTCTCTTAGGAACATATACCACAAACTTCAGGAATAAATAACACAAGCTCGAAGGCAGAGTATGGTTGGTCAATCAAGGGATATGATTTACCAATGGAGAAAGAACTTCCAAAGTGATTGGATATGAAGGACGCTATCGGATAAAATCCAACAAGGGACCCGGTGGTCCTCAAGGGATCTGATGTGAGCATCGGTACTCAACCAGAGGAAGATACAATGCAAGGAGATAAGACTATAGAAACAACCGACTAATTCAAAGCTCAAATGCAAAAGAATTAATGATTTCCACATCAAGGGATCAGAAGCAAACGCTCTGTTTAAGGTTGGATAACTTGAGTAAACTTAGGGTTACAAACAACGACAATTTGATTGGTCGAGATCCACTCATGTTAAAAATGAGGTCCGAGCCTAAGGATGAATTCTAGGATATGATTGAGGATTGCGAGCATTCGCAACATATCGAATCAACGGACTCAAAATGATATTGACAAAGGATGCCAATAATATGACCAGACTTATGGGATTAACCATAATGCAAGCAAGCAAGAATTTCAAGAGCAATAGGCTGCTCAGGATTTTCGGAAGATCGGGTAGTATTTGAATGTATTTTTGTGAAACACATGAACAACTGGGGGATGAGCGGATAGTCGATAAGTGCGAGAATTAACCGTAGGGGTATTCAGGTGACAAAGAACAGCAGGGCAGTAAGCTCAAAGGATTATTGAAACAACGACGAGTTTTTCAGGGTATCTCGTAATAACAAGACCAACTGGGGATGAAGGTAAGAATAACAACTGCAAGTAGTTATCGATAAGGGTTTACGGTGGAAGGGGAATTGCAAACGTGATGAACACAAGTTCTCGAGTTAACAACGGAGAGTATCTTCAGGGTCTTCTGGTGCAGCAGACGATCATCAGTAATAAGGGGCTCTCCGGGTGAAAGTGATAACGAGATCCTAATGTTAGATTTAGTAAAATTCATTTAACCCGAATAGAAGAGAGATCAGAATCCCAGAGTATAGACAAGGAATAAAAGATCCTAATACCACCCAATGGCAACGTGTGCCCGTAAGACACACAACCATGTTAGTAAAAGTTTTGCAATGTCTAGACTCGACTTCGGCCAAGAAGTTGGAAGGGGGATTCCTACAGGCAGTCGGCTCTGATACCAACTTGTGACGCCCCCGATTCAATCGTACACTAATCATACACGCAAATGTGTACGATCAAGATCAGGGACTCACGGGAAGATATCACAACACAACTCTAAAATAAAATAAGTCATACAAGCATCATAATACAAGCCAGGGGCCTCAAGGGCTCGAATACAAGTGCTTGATCATAGACAAGTCAGCGGAAGCAACAATATCTGAGCACAGACATAAGTTAAACAAGTCTGCCTTAAGAAGGCTAGCACAAACCGGGATGCAGATCGAAGAGGCGATGCCTCCCGCCTCGATCCTCCTAACTACTCACAGTCGCTGCCGCCGGCTGCACGTAGTAGTAGGCACCTCCGGTAGTAGGAGTCGCCATCGACGGTGGCATCGCCCTGGCTCCATCGTCTGTTGCAGCAAACGGGTAAAGAAAGAGGGAAAAGGGGAACAAGGCAACCCCGAGTACTCATCCAAAGTACTCGCAAGCAAGGAGCTACACTACATATGCATGGGTATATGTGTAAAGGGCCATATCGGTGGACCGAATCGCAGAATGACGTAATAAGAGGGGATAACTAATCCCGTCAAGACTACGCTCGCAGCCTCCGCTTCTGCACATGTAGAAGAGAGTAGGTCAAGTCCTCCAAGTAGCATCGCATAGCATAATCCTACCCGCGATCCCTCCTCATTGCCTCGTTAGAGAGCGATCACCGGGTTATATCCGCACTTGGAAGGGTGTGTTTTATTAAGTATCCGGTTCTAGTTGTCATAAGGTCAAGGTACAACTCCAAGTCGTCCTGCTATCAAGATCACGGCTATTCAATAGATTAACTTCCTGCAGGGTGCACCACATAACCCAACACGCTTGATCCCATTTGGCGGACACACTTTCTGGGTCATGCCCGCCGCGGAAGATCAACACGCCGCAGCCCCACCTAGGCACAACAGAGAGTCAAGACGCCACCTAAACCTAAGCGCACAGGGTGCAGGCCCATCGCCTTAGCACACCTGCATGTTGCGTGGGCGGCGGAAGCAGCACCTAGCCTAGCAGCGCTTCAGTCCAATCCAACAGGCGCCGCTTCGATCGACGCCACTTAATTGCTTCGGTGATACCACGACGCCGAGTGCCCATAATCGCTCCCGCCAGAAGTTGGTTAGTGCGATAGACCAAATGGCCGACTCGGATCAAATACCAAGATCTTGTTAAGTTTATTAAGTATCCGCGAACGCCGACCAGGCCAGCCCACCTCTCTCTAGGCGATATCCGGTGATCGGGGGCTTGCCTGGTTGCTCGCAAGTGAGAGGGGTCGCCAACTCCGTGGTCGAACCGGGCAAAGCAGCTGCTTGGCCTCGATGTCTAGCGGAAGAAGGGAGGAAGAAACAATGAATATTTAAGCAAACAGATGCATGACGATGCATGACAAAGCAAAGTGTGATGCTAGGCGTGCCCTAACACGGTATGAGGTGATGCTGGTGAAGGGGGAAACTTTCGGGAAAGTGTCCCCGGTGTTTCGTGTTTTCGGGCAGAGGAGCCGGAGGGGGAAAGTTGCGAGTTCGATAGGTTAGGGATGCGTGGCGGACGAGCGGGCTGCATTTCCGGGTTCGTCTCGTCGTTCTGAGCAACTTTCATGTTGAAAATATTTTAATCCGAGTTACGGATTAAAAGATATGATTTTCTAAAGATTTTATTAATTTGTGGAATTTAATTAATTAATTAATTAATTCGAAAATGAATTAATGGGATCAGCATGATGCCATGCTTGACGCCGGCAGATCAACAGAGATGATCGGTCAACTCGACCATCGGTCCCATCGTCGATGACACATTTTAATTAAACAGATTAATTAAATTAATCATAATTAATTAAGGGAGGGTGGGCCCCACTGTCATTGTTTGATTAATTAACTAACAGTTAATTAGGTTAATCTAATTGTGACTAATTAACTTAATTAATTTGTTAATTAATTAATTAATCTATTTATTATTATTATTATTATTTTAATTCCTTTTTTTTACTACAACGTTCTGGGGCTGGGGGCCCCATGCTAGTGGCCCCAGGGGGCCTTAACGGGTGTGGGCGCATGGGCGCGCGGGTGCCCGACAGGGCACCGCGGGAGGAGCGCACGGTGAAGGGCAGGGGGGTTCGCGGTGGTCGTGAGGGCGCACCGTGACCGTCGCCGGGCGGCCATAGTAGGGTGCCGAGCGAGGCGCAGCAGCTGGCCACCATGGTGGAGGCGAGGGGGGGCAGCGGTCGGTCGGCCAGCCGGGAGACGAGGCACGGCGCCGGCGCGAAGCGCCGAGTAGGTGAACTTCGGCTCGTGGAGGTCGCCGGGCGAGGCCGTAGCCTCGGCGAGGTTCGCCGCCGGCCGCAATGGCAGGCGGTCGCGGATGGGCGCCGCCAATGACCGAGGCGGGCGGGACGGACAACGGGCGCGCGAGAGGGCGGGGGATTTGTGCCGAGAGAGCTGCGGGAGGTTGGGTCGAGGAAAGGCTACCGGGCGCGACCAGGGGGGAGGCGGGAGCAGACGGCATGGCCACGCTGGGCGCGGCACACCGACGCGGCCGGGCGTCGCCTGTTCAATGAAAGGGGAGGAAAGAGGGGTGGCGGCTCACGAGGGGCGAGGGTCCGGCAATGGGCTCGATGGAGGTCGAGGACGACGTCGGCGGGCGACGGAGAGGAGGCGGACCATCGGGAGGGCGATCCGGCGAGTGCGTCGGCGATGGACGTTGTCGGCGGCGAGGATCGAAGCGCGCGCGTGGGGCGGTTCCGGCGGGGAGGAGGATGAGGAGGCGACGACGAAGAGGGGACGAGGCGGCATCGGGGACGGGCGCCGAGGTCGGGGCGCGAGGCGCAGTAGTCGGAGGCGCGAGGCGTGGTCGTCGGGGTGGATCCCCGATCTAGATCGAGGGGGAGTGGGAGGAGTGAGGGGGGAATCGTGGGGTCGTGCTTGAGGAGTGGGGGTTAAGGCGGCGGGTGGGCTGGCTGGTAGGCCAGGGTGTCTTGGGGTGGTCCAGTGGGCCGAGGGCCGTGAGTGGGCCGAAACCAGTAAAGGTGGGGGTTGTCTTTCCCCCCTTTCTTTCTTTTGTTTTCTATTTGTTCTTCTCTTTTGTATTTTCTTTATTTTATTTATTTTCTTTTCTGTTTTAAATCATTTTAAATTACTTAGGCACTTTATAAAAATGGGTTTGTTGCACCATAATTACCTTTGTAATATTCGGCAACCACCGAACATTTTTTTGAAAACTTTTATTGTTATGAGAATATCTAGGCATGATCATGTAAATAGGCATCACGTCCGCGACAAGTAGACCGAAACGATTCTGCATCTACTACTATTACTCCACACATCGACCGCTATCCAGCATGCAACTAGAGTATTAAGTTCATAAGAACAGAGTAACACATTAGGCAAGATGACATGATGTAGAGGGATAAAATCAAGCAATATGATATAAACCCCATCTTTTTATCCTCGATGGCAACAATACAATGCATGCCTTGCTGCCCCTGCTATCACTGGGAAAGGACACCGCAAGACTGAACCCAAAGCTAAGCACTTCTCCCATTGCAAGAAAGATCAATCTAGTAGGCCAAACCAAACTGATAATTCGAAGAGACTTGCAAAGATAACAAATCATACATAAAAGAATTCAGAGAAGATTCAAATATTGTTCATAGATAATCTTGATCATAAACCCACAATTCATCGGATCTCGACAAACACACCGCAGAAAGAATTACATCGAATAGATCTCCAAGAAGACCGAGGAGAACTTTGTATTGATATCGAAAGAGAGAGAATAAGCCATCTAGCTAATAACTATGCACCGAAGATCTGTGGTAAACTACTCACACATCATCAGAAAGGCTATGGTGTTGATGTAGGAGCCCTCCATGATCGATTTCCCCCCGGCGGAGCGCTGGAAAAGGCCCCAAGATGGGATCTCACGGGTACAGAAGGTTGCGGCGGTGGAAATAGGGTTTCGTGGTGCTCCTGGATGTTTTCGGGGTATATGGGTATATATAGGAGGAAGAAGTAGGTCGGTGGAGCTGTGAGGGGCCCATGAGGGTGGGGGGCGCGCCTCCCTGCCTCGTGGCCTCCTCGCTTCTTTATTGACGTCCACTCCGAGTCTGCTGGATCACGTTTGTTCCAAAAATCAGTCTCCCGAAGGTTTATTCCGTTTGGATTTCGTTTGATATTCCTTTTCCGCGAAACGCTGAAATAGGCAAAAAAAACAACGATTTGCACTGGGCCTTCGGTTAATAGGTTAGTCCCAAAAATAATATAAATGTGTATAATAATGCCCATTAAACATCCAAAACAGGTAATATAATAGCATGGAACAATAAAAAAAATATAGATACGTTGGAGACGTATCAAGCATCCCCAAGCTTAATTCTTGCTCGTCCTCGAGTAGGTAAATGATATAAACAGAATTTTTGATGTGGAATGCTACCTAACATAATTTTCTAAGTAATTCTCTTTATTGTGGCATCAATGTTCAGATCCGAGAGATTCAAGATAAAAGTTTAATATTGATATAAAAATAATAATACTTCAAGCATACTAACTAAGCAATTATGTCTTCTCAAAATAACATGGCCAAAGAAAGTTCATCCCTACAAAATCATATAGTTTGGTCATGCTCCATTTTTGTCACACAAGAATGCTCTCATCATGCACAACCCCGATGACAAGCCAAGCAATTGTTTCATACTTTAGTAATCTCAAACTTTTTTCAACTTTCACGCAATACATGAGTGTGAGCCATGGATATAGCACTATAGGTGGAATAGAGTATGATGATGGGGGTTATGTGGAGAAGACAAAAAAAGATAAAGTCTCACATTGACGCGGCTAATCAACGGGCTAGGGAGATGCCCATCAATTGATGTCAATGCAAGGAGTAGGGATTGCCATGCAACGGATGCACTAGAGCTATAAATGTATGAAAGCTCAACAAAATAAACTAAGTGGGTGTGCATCCAACTTGCTTGCTCGTGAAGACCTAGGGCATTTGAGGAAGACCATTGTTTGAATATACAAGCCAAGTTCTATAATGAAAAATTCCCACTAGTATATGAAAGTGACAAAACAAGAGATTCTCTATCATAAAGATTATGGTGCTACTTTGAAGCAAAAGTGTGAAAAAAAGGATAGTAGCATTGTCCCTTTTTATTTCTTTTCTCTTTTTTTTCTTTTCCCTTTTTTTGGGCCTTTCTCTTTTTTTATTTGGCCTTTCTTTTTTTTCTTTTTTATTTGGGACAATACTCTATTAATGATGATCATCACACTTCTATTTATTTACAACTCAATGATTACAACTCGATACTAGAACATAATATGACTCTATATAAATGCCTCTGGCGGTGTACCGGGATGGGCAATGAATCAAGAGTGACATGTATGATAAATTATGCATGGTGGCTTTGCCACTAATACGATGTCAACTACGTGATCATGCAAGGCAATATGACAATGATGAAGCATGTCATAATAACTGAAAGGGTGGAAAGTTTCATGGCAATATATCTCGGAATGGCTATGAAAATGCCATAATAGGTAGGTATGGTGGCTGTTTTGAGGAAGATATAAGGAGGTTTATGTGTGATAGAGCGTATCATATCACGGGGTTTGGATGCACCGGCGAAGTTTGCACCAACTCTCAAGGTGAGAAAGGGCAATGCACGATACCGAAGAGGCTAGCAATGATGGAAAGGTGAGAGTGTGTATAATCCATGGACTCAACATTAGTCATAAAGAACTCACATACTTATTTCAAAAAGCTACAAGTAGGAAAAGACCATCGCTCGTCCCCGACCGCCACTCATAAGGATGACAATCAAAGAACACCTCATGCTTCAAATTTGTTACACAACGTTTACCATATGTGCTTGCTACGGGACTTGCAAACTTCAACACAAGTATTTCTCAAATTCACAACTACTCAACTAGCACGACTCCAATATTACCATCTTCATATCTCAAAACAATCATCAAGTATCAAACTTCTCATAGTATTCAATGCACTTTTTATGAAAGTTTTTGTTATACCCACCTTGGATGCCTATCATATTAGGACTAATTTTATAGCCAAAGTAAATTACCATGATGTTCTAAAGGACTCTCAAAATGATATAAGTGAGGCATGAGAGACCAATAATTTCTATAAAATAAAACCACCACCGTGCTCTAAAAGATATAAGTGAAGCACTAGAGCAAAATTATCTAGCTCAAAAGATATAAGTGAAGCACATAGAGTATTCTAATAAATTCCGATTCACGTGTGTCTCTCCCAAAAGGTGTGTACAGCAAGGATGATTGTGGTAAACTAAAAAGCAAAGACTTAAATCATAAAGACGCTCCAAGAAAAACACATACCATGTGGTGAATAAAAATACAGCCTCAAGTAAAGTTACCGATATACGAAGACGAAAGAGGGGATGCCTTCCGGGGCATCCCCAAGCTTAGGCTTTTGGTTGTCCTTGAATTTTACCTTGGGGTTCCTTGGGCATCCCCAAGCTTAGGCTCTTGCCACTCCTTATTCCATAATCCATCAAATCTTTACCCAAAACTTGAAAACTTTACAACACAAAACTCAACAGAAAAATCTCATGAGCTCCGTTAGCGAAAGAAAACAAACCACCACTTCAAGGTACTGTAATGAACTCATTCTTTATTTATATTGGTGTTAAACCTACTGTATTCCAACTTCTCTATGGTTTATACCCTCCGATACTAGCCATAGATTCAGCAAAATAAGCAAACAACACACGAAAAACAGAATCTGTCAAAAACAGAATAGTCTGTAGTAATCTGTATCAAACATATACTTATGGAAATCCATAAATTCTGAAATAAATTTCTGGACGTGAGGAATTTGTCTATTAATCATCTGCAAAAAGAATCAACCTAAAAGCACTCTCCCGCAAACAATGGCAGCTAATCTCGTGAGCGCTAAAATTTCTATTTTTTACAGCAAGATGAAAAAGATTTCACCCAAGTCTTCCCAAAGGTTCTACTTGGCACAAACACTAATTAAAACATGAAAACACATCTAAACAGAGGCTATATGAATTACTTATTACTAAACAGAACCAAAAAGCAAGAAACAAAAATAAAATTGGGTTGCCTCCCAACAAGCGCTATCGTTTAACGCCCCTAGCTAGGCAAAAAGGCAAGGATAGATCTAGGCATTACCATAATAATGGTAAGGCAAATCGCGAAAAATCATCTCATATTCCCTATGTTCAGCAGCAAGTTTTCTTTGTGGCAAGCAAAAGTAATCAAAAGGGCTAAATTTAATGGGACAAAAGTCCCCAAGATCAAGCTCGGAAGGTATGGGTTCCTCCTTTGGCCCCTTATATTGCACAACCAAATCATCATTATAAGCATTCTTTTGGCAAAAAGTCATGAGCCTTTGTTCAAGAGAAAAACCTAACCCATTGTTCTGAATAGCAAAATCATCATTGAGTTCAGAAATTCTATCAACTAGAACATCGGTAGGAACCTTCTTTCATATTGCCTCCTAGTTGGTGCTTTTATAAGAGAAGATGGATACTCAAATTTCAAAAATAAAAATTGCATAAAGTAAAAGAAAGGCCCTTCGCAGAGGGAAGTAGGGATTTGTAGAGGTGCCAGAGCTCAAAGCGAAAAACTTAGAGATGAAAACATTTTGGGAGGTGTATCCGTCCCACCAACGAAAACGACTTAGAGTTCCGAACACTTTCCATGCTAGATATGGCATAGGCGGTTCCCAAACAGAAAACAAAGTTTATTCCTTTTTCCACCATACTTTCACTTTCCATGGCTAGCCGAATCCACGGTTACCATCCATACCAACACTTTCCAAGGAAATTATTATTTGACAACATAAAGTAAATTCAATTTTTTTTGCATTTCGGGACTGGGCATCCCTAACACCTTTGCCTTAATCTCGTGCAATGACAAGTGAATAAACACTCATCGTGAGAATAACACATCTAGCATGGAAAATATTAGCCACCCTTCACCGCTCCGCGAGCGAAACAAACACACAAAAGAGAAGTATTTTTTTTAAAATTAGAGACGACACATGCAAATTTGCTTAGCACGGCAAAAGAATACCACATATAGGTAGACATAGTGGACTCATGTGGCAAAACTGGTTTATAGGATTTTGGATGCACAAATAGAGGTCATACTTAGTGCAAAATGAAGGTTAGCAAAAAGATTGGGAAGCGACCAACCAAGATACAAATAATCTCAAAAGCAAGCATTAAGCATAACTAACACCAAATAATGTACCACAAGTAGGATATAATTTTCATTGTATGATTATTGACTTTCGTACTTGCATAGGGAATCACAAACCTTAACACCAATATTCTTACTAAAGCATAATTACTCATCAACATAACTCACATATCACATCATCATATCTCAAAACTATTACTAAGAATCAAGTTTATTTTGTCCAATGATTTTCATGACATTTTTTTTCTTTATTTCTTTATCCTTCTTGGATATCTATCACTTTAGGACTAATTTTCATGTGTTGCTTTTCATAAGCTCAAACACATATAAGTGAAGATCATGAGCATAACAAATTTTCTTCCTCTCAAAATAATTTAAGTGAAGCAAGAGAGAATTTCTTCAAAATTTTACTAACTCTCAAATAAATCTAAGTGAAGCAAGAGAGCATTTCTTCAAAAATACTAATCACACCGTGCTCAAAAAGATATAACTGAAGCACTAGAGCAAGTCCTAGCTCATAAAAGATTGAAGTGAAGCATAGAGAGCAATTCTAACAAGTCATGACATAATTTTGGCTCTCACAAATAGGTGTGTCCAGCAAGGATTCATGACTTAAAAAAGAAAATAAAACAAGCAAAGACACATATCATACAAGACGCTCCAAGCAAAACACATATCATGTGACGAATAAAAATATAGTTTCAAGTAAAATACCGATAGTTGTTGGAAGAAAGCGGGGATGCCACTCGGGGGCATCCCCAAGCTTAGTTGGTTGATCATTCTTGGATAATAGCTTGGGATGCCGGGGCATCCCCAAGCTTAGGCTCTTCCATCCTTCCTTCTTTCATCATAAGATAACCCAAAACTTCAAAACTTCAATCACACAAAACCCAACAAAACCTTCGTGAGATCCGTTAGTGTAAGAGAATAAACCACTACTATAAGTACTGTATTAAACCAATTCATATTTGGTTTTTGTATTATATCTACTGTATTCCAACTTTTCTATGGTAAAAACTCATCAAAGAAAACCATAGAGCCATCAAAATAAGCACACAACACAAAGAAAACAGAATCTCTCAAAACGTAATAGTGTGTAGTAATCTGACTTAAACGCAAACTTATGGAACTCCAAAAATTCTGAAAAAATAGGACGACCTGAGTAATTTTTATATCAATCAAACATAAAAAATTCAGAGTTTTTCGTCGCTCCTGTGATTTGAAAAAATTCTAACTCTGAACGCAAAGCTTCTGTATTTTCCAGCAAGATTAAACAACTGTCACCCAAGAAGATCCTATAGGTATTACTTGGCACAAACACTAATTAAAACATAAAAAACACAATCATAACAGTAGCATAATTGTGTAAGCACTCAAGAACAGAAAGCAAAAAGCAAAAATAAAATTTATTCATTGGGTTGCCTCCCAACAAGCGCTATAGTTTTACGCCCTTAGCTAGGCATAAACAAGGATCTAAGTTTTGTCATCTTTGGTTCGATATCCATAAGATGCCCTCATGATTGATTCATAAGGTGGCTTGATTCTAGTTCTAGGAAAGTGTTCCATACCCTTCCTCAAAAGAAATTGAAACTTAATATTGCCTTCTTTCATATCAATCACGGCACCGATAGTGCGTAAAAACGGTCTACCAAGAATAATTGGACAAGACAGATTACAATCAATATCAAGAAAAATAAAATCTATGGGAACATAATTCCTATTTGAAAGAATAATAACATCATTAATTCTTCCCATAGGTTTTTTAATAGTAGAATCCGCCAAGTGCAAATTCAAAGAACAAGATTCAAGATTGGTAAGACCAAGCACATCACATAAAGATTTCGGAATTGTAGAAATACTAGCACCCAAGTCACACAAAGCAAAACACTCATAATTTTTAATCTTGACTTTGATAGTAGGTTCTCATTCATCATGCAATTTTTTAGGAATTGAAACTTCTAATTCCAATTTTTCTTCCAAAGCTTTCATCATAGCATCAACAATATGTTTAGTAAAAGCTTTATTTTGTTCATAAGCATGGCGTGAATTGATCATGGATTGCAACAAAAAAATACAATCAATCAAAGAGCAACTATCATAATTAAAGTCTTTGTAATCCAAAAGAGTGGGCACATCACTAGTTAAAGTTTTGACCTCTCCAAACCCACTTTCATCAATTTTCTCAACAAGATTTTCACCCTCCAAAATATTGGGACGCCTTCTACCTAAAGTTGACTCTTCTCCAGTCCCTTTTTCATTAATTTTAACTTTACTAAATAAGAAATCAATAGAAGAAACATCAATCATTTTAAGATCTTCATCACTTTTGCAAAAGAAATCATTAGAAAACGAAATTCTCTTTTAGCTCTAAGCATAGCGGTTCTTTTATTGCTTTCATCCATAGAAACATAAAGAACTTAATTGATTCATCTACTTTAGGCACAAAAACTTTCATCTTGAGATTTTCCACATCATGAGCAATTCTATCAACACTTCTAGACAAATCATCAACTTTATTCAATTTTTCTTCCATAGAAGTGTTGAAAACTTTTTGCGTGTTGATAAATTCTTTGATATTATTATCAAGATCAGAGGTGTTCATATTATTATTATAAGATTTATTTCCATAGGAATTACCATAATTATTAGAGAAATTACTAGGAAAAGGCCTAGGATTAAAATTACCTCTATAAGCATTGTTGTTGAAATTATTCCGAGAGATAAAATTCACATCTATGGCATCACTATTTTGCTCAATCAAAGTAGACAAAGGCATATCATTAAAATCAATAGGAACACTTTTACTAGCAACCAATTTCATAAGAGCATCAACTTTTTCACTCAAAGAAGAAATTTCTTCAACCGAATTAACTTTTTTTACTAGTAGGAGCCCTTTCGGTATGTCATTGTGAATAATTTGCCATAATATTATCAAGCAATTTGGTAGCTTCACCCAAAGTAATTTCCATAAAAGTACCACCCACGGCGGAATCTAAATATTACGAGAAACAAAATTCAACCCCGCATAAAAATTTTGTATGATCATCCAAAGATTTAACCCATGAGTTGGGTAATTCCTTACCATCATTTTCATCATTTCCCAAGATTGTGCAACATGCTCATGTTGAAGTTGCTTGAAATTCATGATCTGGGTTCTAAGGGAAATATTTTTTGCGGGAGAAAAATACTTAGTGATAAAAGCATCTTTGCACTTATTCCAATAATCGATACTATTACGAGGCAAAGAAGAGAACCAAGTTTTTGCAGAATCACGCAAAGAGAACGGAAATAATTTCATCTTGACCACATCATTGTCCACATATTTTTTCTTTTGCATATCGCATAATTCCACGAAGGTATTAAGATGGGACGCGACATCCTCATTAGGAGTACCGGAAAATTGGTCTTTCATAACAAGATTCAGCAAAGCAGTATTAATATCACAAGACTCCACACTAGTGGCGGGAGGAGCAATCGGAGTGCCGATAAAATCATTGTTGTTGGTATTTGAGAAATCACATAACTTGGTGTTCTCTTGAGTCATGATGACTACACAACAAGATTGCACTCAAAAATAGATCCGGCAAGAAAACGGCGAACGGAAAAGAGAGGCGAATAAAATGAAAAAATTTGTGAAGCGGGGGAGAGGAAAACGAGAGGCAAATAGGAAATAATGTAAATTGCGAGGAGATGAGATTTGTGATTAGGAACCAGTTATATGGTGAAGATCCTCCCCGGCAATGGCACCAAACATTCCTTTTGATCGCTCTCTGACTATAGCGCCAGTAAAGCTCCTATCTGCTAGGACTACGTCGGTATTTCCCCAAGGAGGAAGGGATGATACAACACAGCGACGATAGTTATTTCCCTCAGTGAAGAAACCAAGGTTATTGAACCAATAGGAGAACCAAGCAACACAACGTAAAAATCACCTGCACACAAATAACAACACCTCGCAACCCGACGTGTTAAAGGGGTTGTCAATCCCTTTCGGGTAACGATGCCAGAAACTTGTAGTAGATTGAAATAATAGATCGCGAATAAAATAAAGTGCAATAAAGTATTTTTGTATTTTTGGTTTAATAGATCTGAATAAAAATGCAAAGGAAAAGTAGATCGCAAGCAAATATATGAGAAAGAAAACCCGGGGGTCGTAGGTTTCACTAGTGGCTTCTCTCGAGGAAAATAGCAAACGGTGGGTAAAGAAATTACTGTTGGGCAATTGATAGAACCTCAAATAATTATGACGATATCCAGGCAATGATCATTATATAGGCATCACGTCCAAGATTAGTAGACCGACTCCTGCCTGCATCTACTACTATTACTCCACACATCGACCGCTATCCCGCATGTATCTAGTGTATTAAGTTCATGGAAAAACGGAGTAATGCAATAGAACGATGACATGATGTAGACGAGATTCATTTATCTATTGCGTAGATATAGATCCCATCTTTTTATCCTTAGTAGCAATGATACATACGTGTCGGTTCCTTTTCTGTCACTGCGATCAAGCACCGTAAGATCGAACCCACTACTGGGCACCTCTTCCCATTGCAAGATAAATAGATCAAGTTGGCCAAACAAAACCCAAATATCGGATAAGAAATACGAGGCTATAAGAGATCATGCATACAAGAGATCAAAGAAACTCAAATAACTTTCATGGATATAAAAAGATATGACTGATCATAAACTCAAAGTTTATCAGATCCCAACAAACACACCGCAAGAAGAGTTACATCATATGAATCTCCAGGAGACCATTGCATTGAGAATTCAGCGAGAGAGAGAAAGCCATCTAGCTACTAACTACAGACCCGAAGGTCTACAAAAAACTACTCATGCATCATCGGAAGGCACCAATGGAGGTGGTGAACCCCATCCGAGATGGTGTCGAGATTGGATCTGGTGGTTCTAGACTCTGCGGCGGCTGGATGAATATTTCGTCGACTCCCCTAAGGTTTCTGGAATATTTGGGTATTTATAGAGCAAAGAGGCGGTCCGGGGGGCACCCGAGGTGGGCACAACCCACCAGGGCGCGCCTGGGCCTCCTGGCGGGCCCTGGTGGGTTGTCCCCTCCTCGGGACACCCCCTAGGTGCTACCAGGGCCCAACATCTTCCTTCTGGTCCATAAAAAAGCATCATGGAGTTTCTTGGCATTTGGACTCCGTCTGGTATTGATTTTCTGCGATGTAAAAAAACATGGAAAAAACAGTAACTGGCACTTGGCATTATGTCAATAGGTTAGTACCAAAAAATGATATAAAATGACTATCAAATGATTATAAACATCCAAGATTGATAAAACAACATGGAACAATAAAAAATTATAGATACGTTGGAGATGTATCAGGCGTCGACCAGGAAGACGGCGGCGACGCACAAACCTAGCTTCCGAGCAGGCTGCCTCTGAGCGGAACCATTCGCTTGCCAAACAGGCTGAAACAACCCGTGGATGAGGGTGTTGGTGTGATGAAAAAAACCGACAAAAAATCACGAAACTGATAACAAATTGAATAGGTACATAAATGCTTTCATGATAAGGTTTATTTGTTTCCAGAAAACTCGTTATTTGTATGGCAAGAGAATGTGAAGCTAAATGATTGAGATGCTAAATGATGTATGGGAAGAGAATGTGATGGACGACAAGTTCAATGAAAAAGGGCAGCTAAAGTGATGCATGGTGCTTGTTAGAATAGAGAGAAGAAATGATTGTTGGCCCGTGGCAACGCACGGGCAGTCAATTAGTCAATTTTGGAGAAGACTAGCATAGAGACACATCTTGGGACGTCTTTGATTCGTAGGATTCTCAAAACGCGGGAATAGGAAAAATAGAAAATTGGAACGACATGCCCACTTGAATCTCATAGGATTAGCACATAGTGTTTGATGCACAAGAAAAACAAAGAAAGTGAAAAAGATGTTAGAGTGGATGCTAGATTTCCAATAAAATGTACTCCTTCCATCCCAAATTTTTTGTCTTAGATTTGTCTAAATACGGATGTATCAAGTCACATTTTAGTATTAGGTACATCCGCATCTAGACAAATTTAAGACAAGAATTTTGGGACGGAGGGAGCAGTACACATGATTCCATAGGAAAAATTCTATAGGATTCTATCCTATTAATCAAACGACCAATGTAGGAAAAATTCCTAAGGATTCTAACTCTCCAAAAATCCTATGGAATTCCTTTGAATCAAAGGAGCCTTGAGTGTGCAAAAATGGAAAAAAAATGAATGTGGGTTGTCGGACCAGAGTAAAGCATGTAGAGCTTTAATTGGAGAAGGAAAGGGGAGCGGGCCCCACCCAATGAAATTGGGGGGGGGGGGGGTCATTAAGTTTTGGAAAGGCTCCGTAAAACCTTTGTAAACGTCCGGCGATGCAGCATTTTTTGTCGGGCCGCGAACAAATGTCTCAGACTGATCCGTGGGGAGCTGTTAGGGACATGGTGGAGGGACTTGTTTTGTACTCCCTCCATCCCATAATGGAGAGTGTCAAAAGTGATGTTATATTATGGGACAGAGTGAGTATATGTTAGTCCATGTTTTTTCACGAAATGAACATGAAGCTCCAACACCTCCCCACGCCCCATCTCAGACATCCATCCATGTGATTCGGTGAAACACATTCATTTTCTAGTTTTTCACCCTAAGATGTGTATAGTCTATCCTGACGTTTTCGCGATAGCAATTTAGATGTCTTGACTGCAGAAGTCTTGAAGCTCCACGATATGATCTCGATTGTTGCGCCATGTGAGTTTAAACAGGTGATTCGTGCGTGTGAATAATACTTGGTATTTTTAAGTTAAGTTAGGACCTCAATAAGTCCCGAACGTTGGGAATTTAAGCATGCCAATCCAAACTCTTTTCATGGCAACTTTAATCAAGGCGTTGTTGACAAAACATGGCAATTTTCTGACAAAAAATCGAGCTGGAACGAAGTTGCCATGTGTTAACAACTAAAGTTGCCACCTCACAGCAACTAAAGTTGCCATCAAAAAACGTTCGGGATGACATGCTTAAATTCCGAACGTTTGGGATTTATCTATTCCATTAAGTTAATATTGTTGAACTTTGAAAATAAACACGAAGGATGCATCTTAATCCTTGAGGTGAGCTCATCATCCCTTTCCCCTCCCTGGCTAGGCAATTATAGAGAATCAAAATGTGAGACCGTTGTGTGTTCCCTCGTCTCGCCACTTAGGCTCCCCGCCCGTGCTTCCAACGTGTATATAGTAGAATTAAGGTTTTTGTTGATGGTGCTATGATGGCAAGGGTTGTATTTCTCGTACTAATATATATCCAATCACTTCAACTTTTAGGGCGTCCAATGCTCCCTCCGGTTCAAAAAAATGCGCATCTTAGTGTTTTTGAAGTTTTGCAACACATATTAGGAAATCGAGGTACAACAGGCCAATGCATGAAAGAGCAGTTATGATAAATAACTTCATTAACCGATGCATGCAGTCTAAACAACCACTTCTAACTCCATATGTGAGTTGCTCCTAAAATGCCTTTCTTTCTGAAACGGAGGGCCTTACTATATATTTACTACTATCAAGTACACTGTACACCATTCAACCTTAGTTCAAAACAGCGACTCTTATTCTGGATCGAAGGAAGTATCAATTAGGATACTGTTTAAGGTTCATTTATGAGTTGTTTAACTCAGAAGTGCAGGGACTCGTCAGGTTGCTTCCTTGCATGCCCTTCAGTATAATCCTCTTGAAGAAACTAAATGAAGTACCGATCCAACATGATGCTTTGCTAGGTTAAATAAAAAATTGTTTGCATGTGCTATATTTGAATTCTTATCTGAGACACCACACCATGCCAGGAGACAAAGGCATGTCCCGGTAGCCTGTTTATACTAAAACCATGTATATAGCACATGCATGCTGTGCAAGGCGTGCTCTCTGCGGTTTCAAATTGTTTAAGTACATCATGTGGTTGCAGAGTCTCAGGTAGTACTGCACAATAATGTACATACATTAATCGACTATATTGAATCGGGAGGTCGATTGAGAATCTGAGGCTTGTGCCAAGAGATTGGAATTTGTAACCAATGATTTGTCAAAGTGTGGATGCTGCCATGGTGGTGACATGATCTATAGTCTATGCAACATTATAAGTAAGATGCATATATTTTCCATATTTCAATAAGCTTGTCGCACTCTCTTGCCTTTGGCGTTAACTTTACAATGATGGTATTTTTTTTAAAAAGGAGAATGACCCCTGGCCTCTGCATCTGGGAGATGCATGCGGCCATTTTATTGATTATTCTTGAGGACCTTACAAAGTAGAACAACAATATGCCTGAATCCGGCATCTTGGCAACATCTGCCGATACTCCTATCCAAATGATGAAGGTGTGCAAGCTGGACTACATACCTAGACCTCTCACTTAAGCCTAACATCTAAAGCCGGAGGCTCCGATCGAGCCATCTGGCGGGTTCGGGGCTCAAACCGGTCCAACGCACTTACATGTGTCGTCGCCGCCATCTTCCACTAGTCCATCTTCAGAGCACATCGAGGTGACAACCTTGGCAGGTCCTCCGCCATCGACGCCACCATGACGCCAAACGAAGACCTCCACCTACGCGAGTCTTGGCAGGTCCTCCGCCAGTGATGCCACCACGATGCCAGACGACGGCCTTCACCTACGCGAGTCCATCTCCAAGCAACGGACGTAAATCCATGCTAGTTACACTTTTGGAGCGCACATGCCGAAACAGTTTTTCTTTATTTTATGAACTACAACAAGCGTTGCATTTTCATCGCAATAAGAACATAAGTTCTTTGTTACAAAAAGATTAATTAGATACATGCCACTGCAATTCTTACATATTATAAACGGAACGACTAAAACTCAGTCGACTGATTTCTATCGAAGTCTCAGTCGATGCCTCCATTGATTTTTTTTATGCTAGCTTTTTTTTTTTGAGGTGAACTAGGGATTTTATTCAACGTTCAAAGCCGAAGCAATACAAGCGATGTCTGGCAGAATCCCTAGCCACAAACGGCGACCTGGAGGGGAAGCTGAAGCCGCCCTAGCAATGGCATGAGCTTCCAAGTTTGCTTCCCTACACTCATAACGAAAACTAACTTTAACAAAGTCATTCATTGATTCTTTAACCTCATCTATGACTAGTGCATATGATGAAAACGATCTTCCATTGATGTCAGCCACCACCTGCATGCAGTCGGATGCTATCACCGCATGTGAGATATGAAGATCCCTTGCCAGTGCCAGTGCCTCGCTGCACGCTTGGGCTTCAAGACTTGCCGCATCCACTAAACCATCAAAAGTGACTGCTGATGCCCCCAAATAGTTGCCGTGCTTGTCTCTGCATATGGCAGCCGCTGCCCCCGCCATTCCCGATCTGGAGATTGCACCATCAACATTAATCTTCACTGAATCTTCACCCGGAGGAATCCATCGACGAACACGCTGCGTAGGAGGTTTTCCATTGGGCGTCACCCTCCTAGCAGTAGCAATATCTAGGTCTTCCAAGTAACGATTGATGAAACACATAGTAGATAGAGGACTCTGGTATTCATCATCATGTATTGCCCTTCTTCTCGCCCACCAGATAGCC
This sequence comes from Aegilops longissima, assembly GCA_021605205.1. NCBI lineage: Eukaryota > Viridiplantae > Streptophyta > Magnoliopsida > Poales > Poaceae > Aegilops > Aegilops longissima. The sequence continues at coordinate 144,711,927 of CM038678.1, read as the reverse complement.
CACATTGTAACTAGCACTCTCGCTAGATCAGGTTGATTCATAGTATCAAATAACCAAAAGAGCCACAGTCTAGCGTTATCATCTCGGTTAGACAATATATGCTCGACAACCGCTTCGTCCCCCAAAGCCCAGACGCATCTTGCCATGCGGCACTCAAAGAGAGAGTGCCGCCATGAGTCTGTATCAGCACTGCATATGGAGCATGCCGGTGTGGTCGCCATATTCCTTTCATGTCGGGTTGACCCAGTAGGAAGAGACATATGCGATAATCTCCATACAAAAACCTTGACTTTAGACGGAATAGACACTTTCCAGAGGCGCGACCATGATTTCCTTTCCTGCTCCAGATTTGAGTGCCCCGGCCTATGCTCCAGCCAGTCCTCTCTCTGAAATTTTATCCCGTTTATCATTCTGTAGGCCGACCGTACCGAGAATATACCCCTTCGATCATAATGCCATGCCCAGAAATCCGGCTGCACTCTCGAGCTCAATGGTATGTTCAGTATAACATCAACGTCCGAGCAATGAAGTGCTCATTTATCGCCTGTTTGTTCCACGTACGCAAAACAGGGTCAATTAACTCCGAGACGCGTTGTGGCGGATTCGCTGTAACAGAGCAGATTGGCCTCAACTTGTAGTCGCGCGGCAGCCAATTATCATGCAAAATACTCGTTTCTGCTCCTGTACCGATCCTCCTGATGAGACCCAGAGCAAGAACATCTCTTCCTTCAATCAATGATCGCCAAACCTGTGACGGGTGAGCACCCATAGTTGCATTCATGATATCCACCTGGGGGTAGTATTTCGCTTTCAATACTCTGGCACTAAGAGTATCCGGCTCCTGAAGCAATCTCCAAACTTGCCTGGCTAGTAATGCCAGATTAAAAAGTTCAATATCCCGAAACCCCATGCCTCCCATGAACTTGGGTTTGCACATTGTTCTCCACGACACCCATGCCGGTCGTCTCTGGCCTCCCTTGCTACCCCACCAAAATTTACGGAGTAGCCCGTTTATGTGCTCACATAAACCTCTAGGTAATTTAAAACAGGCCATGGAATAAGTAGGTATCGACTGAGCAACCGACTTGATCAACACTTCTTTCCCTCCAGCCGACAAACACTTCTCCATCCATCCCTGAATATGCTTCCATATTCTATCTTTTAGATATCTGAAGCATCCCTCTTTCTCCCTCCCCACATCAGTGGGAAAGCCAAGGTACTTTTCAGACAATGCCTCGTTATGCACATCCAAGATATTTTTAATCTCCAGTCGTTGTGGATCCGAGACCTTCTTGCTGAAGTATATGGATGATTTGTCTGTATTTATGCGTTGACCTGAAGCAGCACAATACGTGTTCAAAAGATCTCTTATCTTGGCAGCATCAACACTTGTTGCTTCAAAAAATAGAAGGCTATCATCGGCGAACAGTAAATGATTAACAGCAGGTGCATTGGGTGCAACCGAGATACCCTGAACCCCACTGTCATGTGCTTTAAGCAAACAAGATAGACCTTCAGCTGCCAATAAAAACAAGTAGGGGGAGATTGGATCTCCCTGACGTAATCCTCTTGATGGACTGAAAGTCTGCAGACTGCCACCATTGAAAAGAACTGAAAATGACACTGACGATACGCACCTCATTACTGTCTCGGTGAACCTTGGACTGATCCCCAATTTACGCATAACTTCCTTCAGATAAGCCCACTCTAATCTGTCATACGCCTTCATCATATCCAACTTGAGTGCACAGAACCTGTTGCCCCTAACTCTCTTTGTTTTCATGTAATGCAAACATTCATAGGCAGTTATGAAATTATCTGTGATTAAGCGACCAGGAACAAAAGCCGACTGCTCCTCAGAAATAACCTCGGGGAGAATACTTTTCAACCTGTTTGCTAAGACCTTAGATGCGATTTTGTAAATCACATTACATAGGCTTATAGGCCGAAACTGTCCTAGGATTTTTGGACTTGCTATCTTGGGAATAAGAACGATGAACGTTTGATTTATATCCTCCAAAGAGTCATCTCCACTGAGCACCCTGATAATCATACCTGTCACTTCCTCTCCACACAACTCCCAATGCCTCTGAAAAAAGTGTGCCGGAAACCCATCCGGACCCGGAGCTTTAGTTGGGAACATTTGAAACAGAGCAATTTTCACCTCCTCATTCGTGTAAGGTGCATTGAGAAGGGCATTCATATGAGCATCAACTCTAGGTGGTATGTGTGATAAAACCTCCTCCATCCCAATGGTTCCTTCCGATGAGTACAGATTCTCATAAAAATTAGTAGCCATAGTGGCTAACTCTTCCGGGTCCATGCTAGCTGCTTGTCACGTTTAAGTCAGCCTGTTAGGATGACACGGCCGGCCTGTTTCTTTTTGTTTTTCTCTGTTGGGCTACGATTGAAAATAGGCCGTGCAAAGTGCAAAGAGCAAAGCGTTGTCTTGTTTTTTCTACTAGATCAGCATGTGTGTCCTATGTTTCCCTATATCTTTTAGCATGTCACATATTCAATGCACACTTTTATTTTCCTCCATGCAATTTTTATTTTCCTCCACGCTGTGAGTCAAACTTTGCTCATACAAGATTTTGTAATGCGATAAACCGTTTAATCTATGCGTCAATTCGTGCAATTTTTTGTTGCATTTCCTTTTTCCGGTCGCAACATTCTGTATTATTATTTTTAAATGGCTTGTGCCAATTCATTTTGGATTTCTAGGATAGTTTTCCTTCTGATTTTTTGTTTGTTCTTTTAAAATTATTAATTATTTCCATTCTTGTCATTTTTTCTTGCTCTCTTTTTCTCTCATAATTCCTTCTTTGAAGTATGTTCGTGTGTTTTTTCATTTTTATTTTTTGACTTTTATTAATTATTAATTGTTCATGTTTATTTTTGTCATTAGCACACATTGTATTCGTGTGTAACTATGTTTTTATTTATTCTTTATTTTTAGCCTCGAAAGGAAAAATTGCTTGTATGTAGCATGTTCATTTATCCATGGACAACTACACACGTCTTAGTCCACATGCAATTGGTGAAGGACTAGCCTTTGCGTATATATTTTCTCTTTTTTCGTCGGGAGTGGGGGCAGTTGCATATCTGCCACTAGGCACGCAACTCCAAGTGCGGTCCCCAACTACAACTACATGTCTTCGATGCGATTGCAACTCGGCGGTGTGTTTGTCAGGGGAGGGGGGGTAGTTGCATGTCTGCCAACAGGCATGCAAGTGTAGTGTCGTCCCCGACTGATATTTGCAACTCAATAGTGTTTTATCGGGAAGGGGGAAGTTGCATGTTTTTCACTAGTCACGCAATTGCAAGTGTCACACCCGCCCACAATTTTTTGGTGTTTTGTGGAGGGAGGCGGTTGCATATTTGCCACTAGGCACGCAACTACATGCCCACACCCGATTGCAATGACCTTTGTTTTGTAAGTCAGCCGTGGGAGAGGGGGAAGTTGCATGTCCAACATTTGGCCTTGCAATTGCAAGTGCCGCCCCCGTTTGCAACTGCATGTCTCCCTCCCGAATGCAACTAGCCTTGTGTTTTTGTCGGAGGGTGGCGAGAGAAGGAGGGGGGGCATTTGCATGTCCGACACTAGGCTTGCAACTCCAAGTATCACCCTTGACTGCAACTCATGTCCACACACCCAACCACAACCGACCTTTTGTTTTGTATGTGGGCGTCGAAAGAGGGGGTGGGTAGTTGCATGTCTGCCACTAGGCTTGCAACTGCAAGTATCACCCTCGACTGCAACTGTATGTCTGCACACCCAACCGCAACCGACCTTTTGTTTTGTAGGTGGGCGTCGAAAGAGGGGGTAGGTAGTTGCATGTCCGACACTAGGCTTGCAAATGCAAGTGTTTCCCTCGACTACAGTTGTATGCCCATGCACCCGACTGCAACTAACATTTGTTTTATAAGTGAGCAGCGGAGAGGGGCAGTTGTGTGTCCGACTCTAGGCTTGCAACGGCAAGTGTCGCCCTCGACTACAACTGCATGTCTTCCAACATGCTTGCAACTGGATATTATTTTCTTGGACGGGGTGGGGGAGGGGACATGCGAGGGCTAACACTAGGCTCAGAATCGCAAGTGTCGCCCCATCGCAACTACATGCCCACACACCCCGGCTGCAGCTGGCATTTGTTTTTGTAAGTGGGCGGTTGGAGAGGGGGAGTTGCATGTCCGACACTAGGCATGCAACTGCAAGTGTCGCCCCGACTGTAACTGCATGTCTCCCCTCAGACTACAATTAGCCTTGTGTTTTTGACAAAGGGCGGCGGGAGAGGCGGTGGCAATTGCATGTCCGACAATAGGCTTGAACCGGAACTGTCCTTTTTTATTTTGTAAGTGAGCGGCAAGAGAGTGGGAGGAGGGGGGGTGGGGGGCAATTGCATGTCCAACACTAGTCATGCAATTGTAAGTGTCATCCTTGAATGTAACTGCATGTCTCCAACATGGTGCAACTGCAAGTGTCGCCCTCGACTTCAATTGCATGCCTTCGACGATGGCGTGGGATAGCGATTCGCTTTTTTGGAGATCGACCGTGCATGCATGTACATGATGCAGGCGTATGTTTTTGGTGCAGGAGCGGATGGTGTAGATGATGCAAACGATTCGTGGTACCTTTTTAGATGTGTGAAAAAACAAATTTTTAGTCCAGCTGACAAATATAATAGTAAAACGTAAGTAAAAATGAAAAGATAAAAATGAAAAATAAAAACCAAAAAACTGATAAAAACCGTTAGATAATTTGCACGTACAACAGTTTTCCTTTTTGAGGGGGTACCTACACCAGCTAATATCCCGGCTGTTACACCACCGAGATGAGCAGCAGCTGCTGGCCCATCGCTGCTCCAGTACGCACGAAGGCATTGCCAGCCCAAAAAGCAACAACGGAGGAGGACATGGGCTGGCTTGACAACCAACAAGCAACGAAGGGATGACGTGTTATAGAAAAAAAAAACTGATGATGTCTGAGACCTAGACAGATCCTATTATAAAACGAGAATTACCACTATTTCTCATTGGATTGGCAAACACCAACGATACAGGCACTGTCTGCCATGAAAGATCATGTCCTCTCGCTCACATCTCAAGCTGAAAAGTCGTCTGTTACGTTCTTCTCACAGCATCCACCAGACCAGTCACGAAGAGAGCGGGAGACTTAATTTTTAAGAAAATTGGCTAACGTAGAAACTTAACGTGTGGAACAGGCTGCCAATCTACTAGTGCTGCTGCTGCATCCAGTGCCCATTCAGGCCTCCCTTGGTTTTTTAAGAAAATTAGTGGACCTGTTGCGCCAAATGGCGCAGAGGCACCCTAAATCCATGTGTGCGATGAAAAAAATATCCATAGTTGAATCCCTTTTAATAGGAAACATGGTGGATTGGTGTCTACAATGAGATGTGTATACATATTTTATTTTGATAGCACAGAGTATATGTTTTAGTTAGCCTAGCTATGGGCAAGTACATATCATAATAAACATAATCTCCTTTAGTCGGAAAAATGGTGTCTTGTTGTGTACAATGAGATATATATACACATTATAATTTGGTGGTATAAAGCCCCATTCAAAACCTCTGGCATATTTACACGCTATTATAGTAATGTAACTTATTAGTCTCTGCTGACTGAAAATCTATGTTGTTTTAGGTTTCCACCGCGGCTGAGTATGAGGGGAGCTCGCATGAATGATCCTGTGAACATTAGCTCTGCTGAAGCCGTGGACACGAGCTCTGATGAAGGCGTGGAGACCTGATGAAGAAATTTTCAGCAATGCTAGACATCAGTTACGCATAGGAACATACATATATCTGCAGCCACGAATAATGGACATGCAGAAGAAAAGGAGAGCAAACCTTGAGGAGCAGAAACGAGTTGCAGGTCTAGAAACAGAGCAGTTCGTCTAACCTGCAAAATAAACACAGACAAAAACGTAAGAAAACAGGCACAACAATGCAAACATAAAGCACATCTATCTATCAACGCATTAAAACATGTCTGAAAGGCCATCCAATACATACAGAACAACAGGACGGCATAACAATAATACCTTTAATCTAAGAGAATAATACTGAAGAAATCAATGGAAGGAGAACAGAGCTATAAAGCTTTTGTTAATCAATGAGTAGTCTGGTTCTCTTTCCAATAATAAATATGCATAAACTGGGGAAGATGGCAACCGATCAATTGACATGCTCTGCTTTCAGCCAAACTAAGATACACAACAAGCCAATGTATTTTTTACCTCCACTTCACCAATCTTATTGTAAGCTAATCTAGCAGAAAGAATATACAATAAACCATGCCAACATCATCATCAGTACATAAGCGCACAGCCCATGGTATATGCAGACAGCTCAACCATAGAAAAAAGTAGGCCTAGCGCCAGAAAACACACCCACCAAATTATACCAAGCAAAAGAAAGCACATACTATCAATTGCAGAGGCAGCAGCATACGCAAAACGTAGGACTCATAAGAAATACAAAGAAAGAAGCTAAGGAGCAGTGCATTACCAGAAGGAAGAAGCACATCCAGGACAGCAATGAGCAAACGACAACCTGAGTAAAAAATGGCCGGATCACTGCATGGTAGAGTAGGCTATAGATAATCAAGAACCTGTGAACTCATAGTAAATTCGTAATATAGTGTTCCAAACAAACTTGAGAAGAAATAATTTGACATGTTTTAGGCTAAACAAAAAATAAAGACCGTGATAATATTTAGATGACGATTGAGATGGTTAGTTACATACTTTTTTGATAGCTCACTCCCCATCTCCATGGTACGCAAGCATAGAGGAATTAATTCAGTTTGCAGGAGAACGCCGATAACCACAGTATCATCAACCTGCATGCATAATAAGAAGGTCAAAAGGCTTGCTTTCTGGTAGAGAAGTCAGTCAGTCTCAGATGCTACATCGACAAAACAATCAAGAAATCATGTTTTGCTCATATAGTCATCCAGACCTGCAGGTCTTGTTCATATAGTCATCAGGACACCGAAAGCTGAAGCAAGCACATGACAAACACACGACTACATATATTCTGAAATTACAGAGCAGAACTGGGTAGAGAAGTAAGTCAGTCCAAGATGCTGCATCGACAAAACAATAAAGAACTCAAGTTTTGCTCGAGTTGAGCCTTGAATCGGCAGCCTTCCATCGACAAAATATGTGCAGCACATAATACTTTTGAGAAATCAGTGTACACAAACATGAGGAATATGTAATCCAAACCCCGGATGCAAAACAGTTGCATGTATATATGCAGTCCATATTCCATTCTCATAATTTTCTTACAACACTTTCTATAATTCAAGCAGGTTGTTTCTTTCTTGCCACTTATCAGTAGAACAAAACACACCAAAAAAACAAGAAACAATCTAAAAAATGTCTTCACACTTTCAAGAAAAAAAACATATGAATTAACTCTCAAGATCAAGCAATGGGCGCCTTCCCTGTCTACTACCGCTAGCCTCAACACCAACTCCACATATCAGACACATTGCCTTTCCACTGACGCCTCGTTGCCTGAGAAGAATAAAAGAGGGAACGGCGTGTGAAGCTCACCTTGATGTGTTGGAATCAGATGCACTCGCTGTAGCTCGACCGAGCTGTGCCCATGATCTGAACCAGCGCTCCCGCTGGCTGTACAGTCCGCTGCAGGTTACAAGACCTGCCCCAGCCTCCTCGTAGGCCCCGATCCAGGAGCAGATCGAGCCGCCACCAACCACAAGGTTCAGCCCGACCTCGCCGGCGCAGGCCGACGCGGGCCGGTGACCCTCTCCCGTCCGACGCGACGCCTCCCTCTCCTCTTTCCTCTCTCTTTCTCTCTCTCTCATCTTCTTCCTTCGCTCTCCCTCTCATCTTCTCTCTCTCCTACAGAACGAATCGAGCGCCGCCACCGTCGCCCTTTGCCTGCACGCCGCAGCCGCCATGGCCGCCGGGGAAGCTCGCCTCGAAGCCCGCTGAGGAGGTTTGGACGAGATGCGTGAGGTGGGCGCGATTGACATGGGAGGATGGGCGACCGTGGAGGCGGCTAGGATTCGTGTGGGAGGAGTGGTTTGTGCGCGGCGTGCGCGGGGAGGCGCTTCGCTTTTTCCCTTGCCCTCTTTTTCTGTCGAAACTGAGCCACACGCAGCGCTGGGCCCGCCCTGCACGCGACCGCAACCAACGACGCGACGACCCCTGACGAATGCATCCAGGGTAGCCGACGAGCGGGACCAGGACCAGCGCCAGCCCACCAGTCATCACGGTAGGCCAAAGGTAAGTGCAGAAGCCGGGTGCACACGCACCGGCCGACCCCTCCACAACTGCTCCCCCAGCGCACGTCGCGAGCAGCGCGCCAGAGCGCCCCGCCAAAAACTGTTGACCCGAGAAAACACTACCCTACCCCTAACACCGTGGGACATGCAGCCAGTGGCACCAACGAGCGAGACCAAGGGAAGCACCGGCCCACCCGTCATCTGTACATCACAGGTGCGGGAGCAGAAAACTGATGCATCAGCGCTCGCCAATTCCTCTGTAGCTCGCCCATGCCGCACGACGCGGACTCCGTGCGACGCAGCAGGACTGGCTCACCCGAGCAAAATTAACCCAGCCAATGAAAGGCATCGCCGAGCCCACAAGTCATCGTGCGTCAACGAAAAAAATCTGGATCAAAACAGCCTGTAAAAATCAAACGATCATGCACTCGCGTTGACCTGACCAAGCCTGATCGAACGGCAAGAAACGCAGTGAAATCAGGGGACGCTCAGGACGGCGGGTCGCCCCGGAACTTTATATGTTAAAATTGGCTAACATAGAAACTTTACATGAATTTTGTAGGAACTCTATACAAGTTCATAGAGATGATAAAAGAGCAAACTGAAGATGCAAAGTAGCGTAGTCAAGATGGGAAGAAAGCTACGGGCAAGCCTGGTTCAACTGCTCCAGCTACAGAGTTATTCAGGGTTTAATACAAAAGGCATCGGTCCACAGTAATGGATCTGATGGAATAAACTAAACAAGTACCAGAGCACATCACACCAACTAATCAGCTGATTTTCTATGCCCTAGATCGACCCCTACGAGCAAAGACTATAATCATATGTTGCATGCATGTGGAAACGATGTTCAGGATTCCAAATATGATGTTGTGAATCACGTGCCAGATCAAATATAGAAAACTGTTATGGATTGGATTTTTTTTCTTTCGAAAAGGGGTGACTCTCTGGCCTCTGCATCAGAACGATGCATACGACTATCTTATTAAATAAATAAATAGGTTCCAACAAGGTCTTAAAGTCTCAAAACTAAAAAGAAGAGCTCACACAGAGCCAAAAGGGCTAGAAGACAAACTAGCCAAATAAAGGACGCCACAACCGGCTGGCAAAAGAGAGGTAGGTAAACTAATTGTCTATCCTATTACATGAACGCCATCCAAACCGGTTGAAGATATTCCGAGCTACCATCTCCCAGCGGATAGATCCAGTAACCAAACGCTCCCTGGCCTCCATCGGGGCGAGTAGCGACCACAAACGGATCAACGCCGTGGCTCGGAAAATAACCTGCAGAAAATAAATGTTGGTTGTCCTGTTAAAAACCAAATCATTTCTGCAGTTCCAGACTGCCCACAATAAAGCACAGACTCCTACGCGAATATGTCTCGCTGTTTCGGGCTCTATCTCATTAAGCCACGTTCCAAATAACGTGTTGACAGAACTCGGTGGAGTAATATTAAAAGCAATATAGACAGTCCGCTATAAAACGTTGGCTAGCAGGCAATCAAGAAGAGGTGTTTGATCGTTTTATCCCGATCACAGAAACTACACGGATTGGATACTGAAGTGGGTCAGCCCGTCGGTGACATGAGTGTCCTATAGCTAGAGGATTCCCTGCGTTGTAGCGGGAATTAGTAGCACAATACGGTTAAGAACATATGAAATGCTTAAACAACACTATCATCGTTATGAATAACAGTGACTCCTGATTGATAATATTTTGTCAGATTTTTTTAGGACAACACATTTGTAATATTTTGTAGAACAGAACTTGTACAACATTTTCCAAAAGAATCAACAGCAAGAAAATAGTATTAGGCAGCTATTGGTTCCCTTTCAATCACCTTCATTCAATCTACAATGATGAGAGCAAGAATGATAATCATCATCTATATTGCATATGCTTATTCTTGGGATAAGAAGCTAGCCTGTCATTTTTGCAAACAGTATACTGGTAAGTGCCCCTGGAAAATTTATATAAATTAAAATGTCGCTCTAATCATACTACAAAGTTCCATATCGGGAATCATCAAAAGACCGGGAGAAATGCCCTTTGTTCTGTACTTAAACTGGTGTGAGACGAAGCAGTGTATTATGCTGCAAAAAAACGATAGGTTTTTCTTTTTCAAATGAATTGCAACTTCTCCGATTCTCCACAACCTACAAAAACACTAAAAGACTTGAAAATATATAGCAAAAATTATTATTTCCGTCCTTCAAGAATTTAAGTATAGAAATGGTTCGTCAATTCCAAAACCAGCAAACGTTAGAGCATCTACAACCAGGCGCCTCAGTCTCCCCTCAAACGCCCGGGTGGACAGCCTGGTCAATGACCGGTCAAAAGTGACCCAGACGGGTGTCTCAAACCGGCCTCAAACACCTGTGCTAACTGACACCTCTCATGTCCAACCCAAATCTGTGATGGATATGGGAGGCCCGGGTGCGACCGGCTGCGTCCGCCACGTCGGATCCAACCGACGATGGCCCACGTTGGATCTAGCCCACATATATTTGTCACCATATGCTTGCCCGACCAAACCCTAACCACTCCACTCCATTCACCTCAAGCTCCTGTCCAGAGATCTCCTGCCTTCTACGGTATGGCGGGCAACGGATTTGACTCCGATCACTCCGAATCCGCCGACTGTGGTGACGTCCCTTGCGGGTTGGGGGAGGCAATGGTCGTCCGCATTGCCTCGACCAGACCATAGTCACTCCACTCTGCCTCCAAGCTCCCGTCTGGTGATCTCCGGCCTTCTACGGCTTGGTGGGCAGCAGATTTGACACCGACTAATTTGGATCCGTCGACTGGGGTGTCGTCCCTTGCGGGTTGAAGGAGGCAATGGTCGTCCGCATTGCTCCGCATTGCCCTTCGACGCTCCCGGGAGGACTGTGCTCGACTAACGACTGGATCTGTCAGGCGCAAAACATCTACGTCGGCCCAACGGGTGCTCAGATCCTCCGGGGTTGGATCACGACGCCTCCCCATCACTGGTCCGCCAGAGTATGTGCTACATGGACCAGTGTGCCCGCCGTGGAAAGGAGAGCATGATGGTGGCTGAGGCCCGCCTCGCTGCCGACATGGCGGCGAGGGATGTGGCGGTGTGTGCTACCGCAGAGGAAGAAACCAATCGTGCCCGCATCCTAAAGAAGCGGCAGCGGAGGAACACGCGCGCCCTCGCTCGGGAGAAAACTTGGGCGGTCTATGCCATGGCCGGACTGCCCCCCCTCCCCCCTCCCCCAAAGAGGAGAAGGAGGACAACGACGGGTCGGACAACTCCGACGAAGAGCATATCCGGCTTAATCCATTTTGCGTTTCAAGCCCTACTTCCGTGAGAAAGACGGCAAAGGCGTGGGGAAGGGCAAGGGCTGACATGGATGATCTTCTTCATAGCTAGTAAATTTTTTTGGTTCTCCATACTACTCCCTCCGTCCGAAAATACTTATCGGAGAAATGAACGTACCTAGATGTATTTTAGTTCTAGATACATCTATTTTGACGATAAATATTTCCGAACGGAGGGAGTAGCTATGTAGGTAAAACATGCCAATTTTTGTAGTCCAATGACATCTCCTGATGTAGTAGCTGGGGGATTTATGTTGCGTCATAATCGTTACATTACATATGTTTGTATGGATTTTAAAGTTTGTTAATTGAGGCGTTCAGTTGTGCAAAGAAAAATTTAAGGTGTGACCGTCACCTCCCGCGGATGTAGATACCATTAGTCCCTCAATTTCTCAAACCGGACAACTTCATTCATTTGTGCCGCTTCATGTGGCATACGCGCCACATCGAGCTTTGACGAGGCATGGGCGCACCGGCCGACAGCCACGGCGAGGCCGGTGAGGTCCTTGGTTCGCACCACGTCTCATTGGCATTGAATGAACACCATGAGCAATGTACCACGCACACAGATATCAACAGTAACACGCACGTCTCACTAGCCGTGAACACACGTAGGCACCATCACACACTACCAGGCATCAGCACGCCACGCACGCACCAGCAAAGTTCGCGGCGAGCAGCCGGAACTGGCTAGTGAGTACTACGTCCAGCTGGTGACCGCGGTAGCAAGCACGCGCCTGAGACGCCGTCCATCACGGTGCTCGCGCTCGCCAAGGGGCAGCATGTCAACGCCAGCGTCACTCGTGCAGCTTGGCCGGGGGTTGACGTTGCTGCTACAGGCGTCGGGGTTGGCGTTCCGGAACGAGGCCGACGGAGAAATCCAGTACGTGGTGCTGGAGGCCTGCATGGTGCTCGGCATGCTTCACGCGAGCCTGCGCCTAGATGTCATCTTACTGCCCTACTATACGGTGCTGGAGGCGCTCCGATGTGCGCGTCATGATTCAGCCGTAGGAGGAGTACATGAGGTCTACGAGCTGCGGCACAACGAGGCACGCGGGGTCAGCAGGACCGGGGCGGGGATGTACGCTCGGCCAGCGGTGCGGAGGCACCCAGCGGCCTACCCGTGCCACTCCAGTGTACTGTGTGCTCCTCCTTTTTCTACCTCCATTCATCCGTGTGAGAGAGCGGTTCCAACAATTGGTATACAGAGTTTCGGTTCGGGCGATCACCGGCGACCATGGCGCTCGTCTCACACGGCGGAGGCGCGGGCGGATCGGCGACGATGGCGATGCCGATGCTGACCGCGGACAACTACACGGTCTGGGCCATTAAGGTGCAGGCGATCCTCGACGTCCACACTGTATGGGAGGCGGTGGCACCGGGCGACGCGGCGGTGAACGCGTGGAAGGACAAGATGGCGCGCACGTTGCTTCTCGGGGCGTTGCCGGAGGATGTGCTGTTGCAGGTGTCGACGAAGCTCACCGCCAGGGAGGTATGGGACTCCCTGAAGGTGAGGTTCGTCGGTGCCGATCGGGTCCGCGCGGCGAGGCTGGGGACGCTGCTCGGCGAATTCGACCGGATGAAGATGGCGACGGCGAGGAGCTTGACGTGTACGGCGGGAGGCTCGCGGCGAGGTATGCCAACCTCGGGGAGACGCCGGGCGACGCAGCACTTTTCAAGAAGTTGCTGGATACGATGCCAGATCGCCTCTTCCCCGTCGTCGCCGGCATCGAGCAGTTCCACGACGTGACGACGATGGCGTTCGACGAAGCGCTCGGGCGGCTGCATGCGTTCGACGAGCGGGTTCGGCGCTGTGGACAAGACGGCGGCGAGCGCGGGGTTGAGCAGCTGCTCATGACGGCGGCACATTGGGCAGCACGGGAGCGTCGACACGGAGGTGTTCGGGACGACGACGGCGGGCACAGCGTGGCGTCGGGGAGCGGCGGCAACAGGCGCAGGCGCTGCTACAAGTGCGGGGAGCATGGGCACTTCCGGCGCGAGTGCCCGCAGTTGCGGAAAGGACTGGCGGCAGAGCAGGCTCTCTTGGCCGGCGCCAACGTCGATGACGACGGACTCCTCTAGGCCGTGGCTTAGGGTGTGTGTGTTGGAATAAGCCACGACGTGTGTGGTCGGGCTCGTCGGGCGCATCGGGTACGCGCGGGATGGGCGGGACACACTGGTACCATCGGGCTTGTCAGGTTCGTCGGGCGTGTCGGTGGCGCGCGGGACGGGTGGGACGTGTGGGACGCAGCAGCGTGGTGTGCGTGTGTAGTGTGTGTGCGCGCGCTCGTGGCAGTAGCATGAGTGTGTACTGGTGATAGTAGTCAGTGTGTTAGGTGTAGCCGGTGGAGTGGAGCTGTCCGCGTCGTGTGTCAGTGCATGCGTCGGATGGATAAGCTAGCTACTTGCATAGGCCGGTCAAGTTAGTTTGGTAGTGCAGGGATTAGTGGCCACGGCTGAGTCATGTGCGTCGTGGGCATGCAGATCATGTCCGTGCATGCAGCGCGACGGATGCGTGGGCGCTACGTTTGTTGCCAAGGCTACAAAGCCGTCTTTGTAATCCAGTGAGTCGTGGCTTTGGGAATAGTAATAGGGCTGTGAAGCCGGGTGAAACTTCAGTGTACTGTGTGCTCTTTCTTCTTCTACCTTCATCCATCCGTGTGAGAGAGCGATTCCAACATGGCGTGGAGGAGGGACAGAGCCGGTGTTTGGCCACCTTTTGCTGCTGAAGCTACGACGACTGTCGTGTAGCCACCAACCACCCTCTAGCTCCCCCAACCTCTCCATATCTCTCCAATCTCCTGCTTTAATGCGGTGACAGCAGTAGGAGGCCAACGAGTGTAGACGGCAGGAGCCCATGAGGTGTCCACATCAACTATTCGACGAAATGCCCATCGAATGAGAAAACAGAACAAAGATGAGGTGGTGGTCAACTAGGAACACCATGGTCAAAACCGTGCCACATCCTCTATAAAAAACCAGTGCCACATCATAAACAAAACCACCTGAAGGGGTATGAGAGACTAAAAAAGGTATCTGATTTGAGAAGTTGAGAGACTAACATTTGTTGGTTTTAGAGTTGAAGGACTATTTATACACTATCGAGGGAGTTTAGAGTAAAACGAGAGGCAAATTGAAAATACTGTAAATTGTAAGGAGATGAGATTTGTGATTAGGAACCTGATAGATGTTGATGATGTCTCCCCGGCAACGGCGCCAGAAATTCCTTTTGATGTCTGCTAGAACTACGTCGGTACTTTCCTAAAGAGGAAGGGATGATGCAGCACAACAACGATAGGTATTTCCCTCGGTGATGAGACCAAGGTTATCGAATCAGTAGGAGAACCACGCAACACTATGTGAACGGCACTTGCACAGAAATAACAAATACTCGCAACCTGATGTGTTAAAGGGTTGTCAATCCCATTCGGGCATCGGCGCCAGAAGTTGGCAAGTAGACGTGATAAAACTATGATAGATTGGATAAACAGATCTCGCAGGAACGCGAGATAAAATAAATAAGAATAAATTACAGCAAGATTTTTTTTTGGGTTTTTGGAAATATAGATCTGAAAATAAAAGCAAATGAAAATAGATTGCAAAGGCAAATATAATAAGGAAGAGACCCGGGGGCTGTAGATTTCACTAGTGGCTTCTCTCGAGAAAAATAGCAAACGATGGGTAAACGAATTACTGTTGGGCAATTGATAAAACTTCAAATAATCATGATGATATCCAGGCAATAATCATTATATAGGCATCACGTCCAAAATTAGTAGACCGACTCCTTCCTGCATCTACTACTATTACTCCACACATCGACCGCTATCCAGCATGCATCTAGTGTATTAAGTTCATGGAGAAACGGAGTAATGCAATAAGAATGATGACATGATGTAGACAAGATCTATTTATGTAGAAATAGACCCCATTTTGTTATCCTTAATAGCAACGATACATATGTGTCGGTTGATACGTCTCCAACGTATCTATAATTTATGAAGTATTCATGCCATGTTTACAATAGTGTTATATGATTTTGTATGATTTGATTAGAACTAACCCGGACTGACGTTGTTTTCAGCAGAACTACCGTGGTGTTGTTTTTGTGCAGAAATAAAAGTTCTCGGAACACGATGAAAATCAACGGAGAATTTTTCTAGAAAATAAAAAAAATACTGGAACAAAAATCTACCGAAGGGGAGTCCCGTGGGCCCCACGAGGGTGGGGGTGCGCCCACCCCCTGGGTGCGCCCCTGTGCCTCGTGGACTCCCCGAGGGCCCCCTGACGTGAAATCAACGCCAACTCCTCCTATAAATACAGAAACCTTCGGGAAATAACCTAGATCGGAAGTTCCGCCGCCACAAGCCTCTGTAGCCATGAGAAATCAATCTAGGCCCTCTCTGGCACCCTGCCGGAGGGAGCCATCATCACCGGAGGCCATGGAGGAGGATCCCGGAGGGGCCATCATCGCCATGAAGGCCAAGGACCAGAGGGAGAACCTCTCCCCATCTAGGGGGAGGCCATGGAGGAGGAAGCACAAGGGGGAGAACCTCTCCTCCTCTCTCTCGATGGCGCCGGAGTGCCATCGGGAGGGGAATCAACGCCGCGGTGATCGTCTTCATCAACATCACCATCATCATCACCATCCTCATCTCTTTTACGCGGTCCACTCTCCCGCACCCCGCTATAATCCCTACTTGAACATGGTGCTTTATGCCACATATTATGATCCAATGATGTGTTGCCATCCTATGATGTTTTGAGTAGATATCTGTTATCTTTGGGTTGATTGATGATCTAGATTGGTATGAGTTGTATGTTTTATTTTGGTGTTGTCCTATTGTGCCCTCCGTGTCGCGCAAGCGTGAGGGATTCCCGCTGTAGGGTGTTGCAATATGTCCATGGTTTACTTATTGTCTGCGTTGCTTGAGTGACAGAAGCATAAACACGGATAAGTGGGTCACGACGTATGGGATAAAGGGGACTTGATGCTTTAATGCTATGGTTGGGTTTTACCTTAATGATCTTTAGTAGTTGCGGATGCTTGCTAGAGTTCCAATCATAAGTGCATATGGTCCAAGATAAGAAAGTATGTTAGCTTATGCCTCTCCCTCATATGAAATTGCAATAGTGATTACCGGTCTTGTTAACAAATGCCTAGGACGATTCCGCACACCGATCCATCATTATTCCACACTCGCTATTTATAATATTTAGTAATATATTCTAACTTTATGATAACAGCACCTACTTTTATATTTTAGCTCTCTGATATCATACAAAGTTATCCTCTTCATACCCACAACGTAGTTTTATTTCTCATTTCTAGTTGGAAGCAAACGTACGGTGTACATAGAGTCGTATCAGTGGAAGATAGGGCTTGAGAGAATATTGATCTTACCTTTAGCTCCTTGTGGGTTCGACACTCCATACTTATCACTTCCACATTTGGAAATTGCTACGATGATTCCCTTCACTTGGGGATTATCAAGCTCTTTTCTGGCGCCGTTGCCGGGGAGCAATAGCGTGGGGTTGATATTCTCGTAT
Organism: Aegilops longissima; assembly: GCA_021605205.1. NCBI lineage: Eukaryota > Viridiplantae > Streptophyta > Magnoliopsida > Poales > Poaceae > Aegilops > Aegilops longissima. The sequence continues at coordinate 144,694,754 of CM038678.1, read as the reverse complement.
GTGCTTGTTTGCTTTCTTCACTAAGTAGATTTTGTTTTTTCCTTTTTGTTTCTGTTTAGTTGTGGGTGAAACATACAAAAAAATTCAAAAGAATGAAAATACAAAAAAATACTTGCCTTTCATGCCTAAAAAGTTTTTTCAAAAAGAGAAGTGATTGGAAAGTTATGCATTGAAGAAATGAGGGTCGACCTTGAGCACTTGTGTTCATGCTCATGGAAACAATGTATAATTTTTCATGAAAGTTTCTCTGTAAATAATTATCCCCTTGTATATATCCATTGTATTATAAAATTAATGTACCAAGCTTTGGTTTTAGGATGATTAGATTGCTTGTTTAATTTGTGCAATACAAAAACAGAAACTTTGTCTGTAGCGCGTGATTTTACATTTTTTACTGGAAAGTCAGATGGGTCTGAAACTTTTTGCACATTACTTCTGTACAAATTTTTCAAATTTTCTAAATTATTTCATAATTTTTGGAGCTACATAAGTTTACTAAACTTCCAGATTACTACAGACTGTCCTGTTTTTGACAGATTCTATTTTTCACGTGTTGTTTGCTTATTTTGATGAATCTATGGCTAGTATCGGGGGGTATGAACCATAGAGAAGTTGGAGTACAGTAGGTTTAACACCAATATAAATAAAGAATGAGTTAATTACAGTACCTTAAAGTGGTAGTTTGCTTTATTACGCTAACGGATCTCACAAAGTTTTTGTTAAAGTTTTGTGTGGATGAAGTGTTCGAAGATCGAGGAGCTATCAATATGAGAAGAATAAAGAGAGGCAAGAGTTAAAGATTGGGGATTCCCAAGGCACCCCAAGTAATATTCCAAGGATACTCAAGCATCTAAGCTTGGGGATGCCCCGGTTGGCATCCCATCTTTCTTCTTCAACAATTATCGGTATACCTGGGTTTTTGTTTTGTTCACATGATTTGTGTCCTTTGTGTTTTTGTTTTTCCTTTAAGAACCATGCTAGTATGAGATATCCCTTCATTGATTTATAGAATACTTCATGTGATTCACTTATATCTTTTAAGTATGATCTTATAGAATTGCTCTTTGTGCTTCACTTAAATCTTTTGAGTATGGTTTTATAGAATGCTTCGTGTGCTTCACTTATATATTTTGAGCTTGGATATTGGTTAGTCTATATTAATTGTAGAATTCTCCATGAACTTCACTTATATATTTTGGAGTATGAATAATAATATCATCTAAAGCGGGTTTGGAAGAGTGTCAACTTTAGGAATTAGTGATCCAACTATTCCGAATGAGAAGAATTTTGCTCATGTGGAGAGTAGAAAAGTTTCTATGCTTGTAGATCATGAAAAGGATGCTTTATGTGATGGTTATATTGTTTAATTAATTCATGATGCTACTGAAAGTTATTATGAGGGAGGAATACGTGCTTGTAGGAGTTCCAATAATGTCAAGTTTCCTCTCTATGTGCTTAAAGTTTTGAAGTTATACTTGTTTTGCCTTCCTATTCTAGTTGATTCTTGTTCCTATAAATTATGTGCTCACAAAATCCCTAGGCATAGGAAGTGGGTTAGATTTAATTGTTCTAGTCATATTCTTTATGATGCTCTTTTTTTGTTTCAATTCTTTTCTTTTATGTGAGCATCGTTGAAATCATCATGCCTAGCTAAAAGGCATTAAAGAAAAGCGCTTGTTGGGAGACAACCCAATATTTATCCTTATTGTTTTTATGTGTTTACATGATTAATCTACTGTATTAATCATGTTTTATAGCTTTTTGTTTCAATAAAGTGCCAAGTAAAACCTTTGGGAAGACATAGGTGAGAGTTAATGTGATCTTGCTGTAAAAAACAGAAACTTTGCGCTCATGGGATTAGCTGCCATTTTTTACATAAGAGTGCTTTTGAGTTGATTCTTTTTGCAGAAGATTAATAGACAAATTCCTCACGTCCACCAACTTATTTTGTAATTTTTGGAGTAGCAGAAGTATGGTTTCTGTTCAGATCATTACAGACTGTTTTGTTTCTAACAGATTCTGTTTTCATCGCATAGTTTGCTTGTTTTCTAGTTTCTATGGCTTATATTTCTAAATATAAATTGTAGAAATGATATGGTACAGTAGGAATTGTGTGAGAAAAATTATGAACCTTGTCTTTGACAGTACCAAAGTGAATGGTTTACTCTTTATCATACTAACACATCTCATGAAGTTCCGTTAAGTTTTGTGTGATTGAAGTTTTCAAGCTTTGGGTGAGATATTGATATGAGGAGAATAAGGAGTGGAAAGATCCTAAGCTTGGGGATGCCCAAGGCACCCCAAGGTAATATTCAATGAAGACTCAAGCGCCTAAGCTTGGGGATGCCTCGAGGCATCCCCTCTTTCGTCTTCAAAACTATCGGTATACCTTACTCGGAGCTATATTTTTGTTCGTCACATGATATGTGTTTTGCTTGGAGCGTATTTTCAATTCTACTTTCTGTTTGAATAAAATCATTGGATCTGAAATCTTGAGTGAAAAAGAATCCTCCCATGGCTAGTTAATTATTTGACTACTCAGTGTTCCTCACTTATATCTTTTTGGAGTAGTTTGTCATTTACTCATGTGATTCACATATATCCTATGAGTAAGGAAACGCAGAATTGGTCACTTGAACAATTCGTGAAAGTATATTGAAGGAAGAGAGATTTCACATATAAATATACTTACTTGGACATCTTTTGTAATTGTGAGCACTCATTAAAATGTGACATGCTAAAAGGTTGATGTTGAACAAGGAAGACAACGTAATGGGTTATGTTTTCTTATATCCGAAATAAAGTATATTGTCATGGATCATCCAACGTGTCGAGCTTGCCTTTCTCCCTCATGCTAGCCAAATTGTTTGCACCAAGTAGAGATACTACTTGTGCTTCCGAATATCCTTAAACCCGGTTTTGCCATGAGAGTCCACCATATCTACCTATGGATTGAGTAAGATCCTTCAAGTAAGGTGTCATTGTTTCATGCAATAAAAAAATTGCTCTCTAAATATGTATGATCTATTAGTGTGGAGAAAATAAGCTTTATACGAACTTGTGATAGGGAAGAAATAAAAGCGATGGACTGCATAATAAAGGTCTCTATCATAAGAGGCAATATAAAGTGGCGTTCTTTTGCATTAAGACTTTGTGCATCCAACCTTAAAAGCACATGATAACCTCTGCTTCCCTCTGCGAAGGGCCTATCTTTTAATTCTTGTCTTATACCTTATACAAGAGTCATGGTGATCTTCACCTTTCCTTTTTACATTTTATCCTTTGGCAAGCACATTGTGTTGGAAAGATCCTGATATATGATATATATATATATATATATATATATATATATATATATATATATATATATATATATATATATATATATATATATATATATATATATATATATATATATATATATATATATAATTGGATCTAATTAAGTTATCATGAACTATTATTGTTGACATTACCCTTGAGGTAAAAGGTTGGGAGGCGAAACTATAAGCCCCTATATTTCTCTGTGCCTGATTAAAACTTTGAACCCATAAATATCACATGAGTGTTAGCAATTGTGAAAGATTAAATGATAGTTGAGTATGTGGAGTTTGCTAAATCAAAGCTCTGACATAGACCCTTCCTGAAAATAAGATGAATTGCAATTGTTTGATGACTGAGAATATAGTCTGTTAGTTTCAAGAAAGTTTGTGATCTATACTTTAACATGTGAATAGCTTGTTACTTGATCATGAGAAGTTTTATGAGTTGAGCTACTGTTATGATATATAATGATGCTAGAAAAAGTTATTGGAACTATCATTGATCAAACTTATGCACTTACTAGCATTCACACTTCATAAATTATTTCTTTTATCATTTACCTACTCGAGGACGAGCAGGAATTAAGCTTGGGGATGCTGATACGTCTCCAAGGTATCTATAAGTTATGAAGTATTCATGCCATGTTAACAATAGTTTTATATGATTTTGGTATGATTTGATTAGAAGTAACCCGGACTGACGCTGTTTTCAGCAGAACTACCGTGGTGTTGTTTTTGTGCAGAAATAGAAGTTCTCGGAACGCGATGAAAATCAACGGAGATTTTTTCTGGAAAATATAAAAAATACTGGAACAAAAATCTACTGAAGGGGAGTCCCGTGGGACCCATGAATGGTGGGGGCGCGCCCACCCCCCTGGGCGCGCCCCTATGCCTCGTGGACTCCCCGAGGGCCCCCCTAACGTGAAATCAAGGCCAACTCCTCCTATAAATACAGAAACCTTCGGGAAATAACCTAGATTGGAAGTTCCACCGCCGCAAGCCTCTATAGCCACGAGAAATCAACCTAGGCCCTCTATGGCACTCTGCCGGAGGGGGCCATCATCACCGGAGGCCATGGAGGAGGATCCCGGAGGGGCCATCATCGCCATGAAGGCCAAGGACCAGAGGGAGAACCTCTACCCATCTAGGGGGGAGGCCATGGAGGAGGAAGCACAAGGGGGAGAACCTCTCCTCCTCTCTCTCGGTGGCGCCGGAGTACCATAGGGAGGGGAATTATCGTCGCGGTGATCGTCTTCATCAACATCACCATCATCATCACCATCCTCATCTCTTTTACGCGGTCCACTCTCCCACACCCCGCTGTAATCCCTACTTGAACATGGTGTTTAATGCCACATATTATGATCCAATGATGTGTTGCCATCCTATGATGTTTTGAGTAGATATCCTTTGTCTCTGGGTTGATTGATGATCTAGATTGGTATGAGTTGTATGTTTTATTTTGGTGTTGTCCTATTGTGCCCTCCATGCCGCACAAGCGTGAGGGATTCCCGCTGTAGGGTATTGCAATATGTCCATGGTTTACTTATTGTCTGCGTGAGTGACAGAAGCATAAACATGGATAAGTGGGTCACGGCGTATGGGATAAAGGGGACTTGATGCTTTAATGCTATGGTTGGGTTTTACCTTAATGATCTTTAGTAGTTGCGGATGCTTGCTAGAGTTCCAATCATAAGTGCATATGATCCAAGATGAGAAAGTATGTTAGCTTATGCCTCTCCCTCATATGAAATTGCAATAGTGATTACCGGTCTTGTTAACAAATGCCTAGGACAATTCCGCACACCGATCCATCATTATTCCACACTCGCTATTTATAATATTTAGTAATATATTCTAACTTTATGATAACATCACCTAATTTTATATTTTAGCTCTCCGATATCATACAAAGTTGTCCTCTTCAGACCCACAACATAGTTTTATTTCTCGTTTCTAGTTGGAAGGAAACGTTTGATGTACGTAGAGTCGTATCAGTGGCAGATAGGGCTTGAGAGAATATTTATCTTACCGTTATCTCCTTGTGGGTTCGACACTCCATACTTATCACTTCCACCTTTGGAAATTGCTACGATGATTCCCTGTACTTGGGGATTATCATCGGTTCCCCTTCTGTCACTGGGATCAAGCACCGTAAGATCGAACCCACTACAAAGCACCTCTTCCCATTGCAAGATAAATAGATCAAGTTGGCCAAACAAAACCTAAATATCAGAGAAGAAATACGAGGCTATAAGCAATCATGCATATAAGATATCAAAGAAGACTCAATAACTTTCATGGATAAAAAGATAGATCTGATCATAAACTGAAAATTCATCGGATCCCAACAAACACACCGCAAAAAGAGTTACATCATATGGATATCCAAGAGACCATTGTATTGAGAATTAAAAGAGAGAGAGGAAGCCATCTAGCTACTAACTACGGAGCCGTAGGTCTACAAAGAACTATTCATGCATCATCGGAGGGGCACCAATGGACATGATGAACCCCTCTGTGATGGTGTCTAGATTGGATTTGGTGGTTCTGGAACTTGCGGCGGCTGGAATCGATTTTCGTCGACTCCCCTAGGGTTTCTGGGATATTGGGGTATCTATAGAGCAAAGAGGCGGTGCGGGAGGCCACCAAGGTGGGCACAACCCACTAGGGCATGCCTGGGCCTCCAGACGTGCCCTGGTGTCTTGTGATCACCCCGGGCTCCCTCTTCGGTACTTCTTTGGCCCACTGGATGTCTTATGGTCCAAAAAAATCCACAAAAAGTTTCGCTGCGATTGGACTTCGTTTGGTATTGATTTCCTGCGACGTAAAAAAACATGCAGAAAACAGCAACTTGCACATGGCACTATGTCAATAAGTTAGTACCAAAAAATGATATAAAATGACTATAAATGATTGTAAAACATCCAAGAATGATGATATAATAGCGTGGAACGATCAAAAATTATTGATACATTGGAGACGTATCACATTCCATCTCGCAGATCATCCCATGAATGCGAAGACTATGGGATCTCAAAGATGGTTAAGTTTCCTGACCATAGACATGTGTTGTCATTCGATGAACGGGATCAATTCATTAGAGAATGATGTGATGGACAAGACCCATCCGTTAGCTTAGCATAATGATCATTTTGTTTTATTGCTATTGCTTTCTTCATGACTTATACATATTCCTCTGACTATGAGATTATGCAACTCCCGAATACCGATAGAACACTTTGTGTGCTATCAAACGTCACAATGTAACTGGGTGATTATAAAGATGCTCAGGTGTCTTCGAAGGTGTTTGTTGATTTGGCATAGATCGAGATTAGGATTTGTCACTCAGTGTATCAGAGAGGTATCCCTGGGCCCTCTCGGTAATGCTCATCACTATAAGCCTTGCAAGCAATGTGACTAATGAGTTATTTGCAGAATGTTGCATTATGGAAGTAAAGAGACTTGCCGGTAACGAGATTGAACTAGGTATGAAGATACCGACGATCGAATCTCAGGCAAGTAACATACCGATGACAAAGGGAATGACGTATGTTGTTATGCAATTTGACCGATAAAGATCTTCGTAGAATATGTAGGAGCCAATATGAGCATCCAGGTTACGCTATTGGTTATTGACCGAAGATGTGTCTTGGTCATGTCTACATAGTTCTCGAACCCGTAGGGTCCGCATGCTTAACGTTCGATGACGATTTGTATTATGAGTTATGTGATTCATTAAGCGAAGTTTGTTCGGAGTCCCAAATGAGATCACAGACATGCCGAGGAGTCTCTAAATGGTCGACAGGTAAAGATTGATATATTGGAAGGCTATATACGGACATCGGAATGGTTCCGATAAGGTTCGGGGATTTATCGGAGTACCGGGAGGTTATCGGAACCCCCCGGGAAAGTTATTGGGCCTAATGGGCCATAGTGGAGGAGAGGAGGCAGGCCACAGGAGGAGGGGCGTGCCCCCTTGCCCCAATCCAAATAGGACAAGGGGAGGGGGCGCGGCCCCCCTCTTTCCTTCTCCCTCTCCCTCCTTTCCCCCCATCTCCGTTGGAAGGAAAGGGGGGCGAATCCTACTAGGTTCTGAGTCCTAGCAGGACTCTCCCCCTTGGCGCGCCTCCCCCTTGTCCGGCCTCCTCCTCACCCCTCCTTTATATACGTGGGCAGGGGGCACCCCAAAGCACAACAGACAATCTCTTAGCCGTGTGCGGTGCCCTCCTCCACAGTTTAACACCTCGGTCATATCGTCGTAGTGCTTAGGCGAAGCACTGCGCCGGTAACTTCATCATCACCGTCGCCACGCCATCGTGCTGACGGAACTCTCCCTCGCCCCTCTACTAGATCAAGAGCTCGAGGGATGTCATCGTGTTGAATGTGTGCTGAACACGAAGGTGCCGTACGTTCGGTACTTGGATCGGTTGGATCATGAAGACGTTCGACTACATCAATCGCGTTACTAAACGCTTCCGCTTTCGGTCTACGAGGGTATATGGACACACTCTCCCGTCTTGTTGCTATGCTTCTCCTAGATAGATCTTATGAGGGTACATGGACACACTCATACGAGCCAGGTCTATGCGTAGATGTTATATGCACGAGTAGAACACAAAGAGTTGTGGGCGATAATAGTCATACTGCTTACCACCAACGTCTTACTTTGATTCAGCGGTATTATTGGATGAAGCGGTCCGAACCGACATTACATGACCGCGTTCATGAGACTGGTTCTATTGACGTGCTTCGCACACAAGTGGCTGGTGGGTGTCTGTTTCTCCAACTTTAGTTGAATTGAGTTTGACTACGGCTGGTCCTTGTTAAAGGTTAAAACAACACACTTGACGAAAAAATTGTTGTGGTTTTGATGCGTAGTTAAGAACGATTCTTGCTAGAAGCCCGTAGCAGCCACGTAAAACTTGCAACAACAAAGTAGAGGACGGCTAACTTGTTTTTGCAGGGCATGTTGTGATTTTATATGGTCAAGACATGATGAGATATAAATTGTTGTATCAGATGATCATGTTTTGTAAAAGTTATCAACAACTGGCCGGAGCCTTATGGTTGTCGCTTTATTGTATGAAATGCAATCGCCATGTAATTGCTTTACTTTATCACTAAGCGGTAGCGATAGTCGTAGAAGCAATAGTTGGCGAGACGACAACGATGCTACGATGGAGATCATGGTGTCAAGCCGGTGATGGTGGAGATCATAACGGTGCTTTGGAGATGGAGATCAAAGGCACAATATGATGATGGCCATCATTTCACATATTTTGATTGCATGTGATGTTTATATTTTATGCATCTTATTTTGGTTAGTACGGCGGTAGCATTATAAGATGATCTATGACTAAATTTCAAGTTATAAGTGTTCTCCCCAAGAATGCACCGTTGCTACAGTTCGTCGTGCCGAGACACCACGTGATGATCGGGTGTGATAAGCTCTCTGTTCACATACAACGGGTGCAAGCCAGTTTTGCACGTGCAGAATACTCGGTTAAACTTGATGAGCCTAGCATATGCGGATATGGCCTCGGAACACTGAGACCGAAAGGTCGAACGTGAATCATATAGTACATATGATCAACATAGTGATGTTCACCATTGAAAACTACTCCATCTCACGTGATGATCGGACATGGTTTAGTTGATATGGATCACGTGATCATTTAGATGACTAGAGGGATGTCTATCTAAGTGGGAGTTCTTAAGTAATATGATTAATTGAACTTTAATTTATCATGAACTTAGTACCTGATAGTTTTTGCATGTCTATGTTGTTGTAGATCAATGGCCCGTGCTACCGTTCCCTTGAATTTTAATGCATTCCTAGAGAAAGCTAAGTTGAAAGATGATGGTGGAAACTACACGGACTGGGTCCGTAACTTGAGGATTATCCTCATTGCTGCACACAAGAATTACGTCCTGGAAGCACCGCTAGGTGCAAGACCCGCTGCAGGAGCAACTCCTGACGTTATGAACGTCTGGCAGAGCAAAGTTGATGACTACTCGATAGTTTAGTGTGCCATGCTTTACAGCTTGAAATCGGGACTTCAAAGACATTTTGAACGTCATGGAGCATATGAGATGTTCCAAGAGTTGAAGTTAATATTTTAAGAAAATGCCCGAGTTGAGAGATATGAAGTCTCCAACAAGTTCTATAGCTGGAAAATGGAGGAGAATAGTTCTGTCTGTGAACACATACCCAGAATGTCTGGCTACCACAACCACTTGACTCAGGTGGGAGTTAATCTTCCTGATGATATTGTCATTGACAAAGTTCTTCAATCACTGCCACCAAGCTATAAAGGCTTCATGATGAACTATAATATGCAAGGGGTGGAAAAGACAATTCCCGAGCTCTTCACAGTGCTATAGGCTGCGGAGGTAGAAATCAAGAAGGAGCATCAAGTGTTGATGGTTATCAAGACCACTAGTTTCAAGAAAAAGGGAAAAGGGAAGAAGGGGAACTTCAAGAAGAACAACAAATAAGTTGCTGCTCAAGTGAAGAAATCCAAGTCTGGACCTAAGCCTGAGACTGAGTGCTTCTACTGCAAAGGGACTGGTCACTGGAAGCAGAATTGCCCCAAGTATTTGGCGGACAAGAAGGATGGCAGAGTGAAAGGTATATTTGATATACATATTATTGATGTGTACCTTACTAATGCTCACAGTAGTGCCTGGGTATTTGATACTGGTTCTATTGCTCATATTTGCAACTCAAAATAGGGGCTACGAATTAAATGAAGATTGGCTAAGGACGAGGTGACGATGCGCGTGGGAAATGGTTCCAAAGTGGATGTGATCGCCGTCGGCACGCTACCTCTACATCTACCGTCGGGATTAGTTTTAGACCTGAATAATTGTTATTTGGTGTCAGTGTTAAGCATGAACATTATATCTGGATCTTGTTTGATGTGAGACGGTTATTCATTTAAATCAGAGAATAATGGTTGTTCTATTTATATGAGTAATATCTTTTATGGTCATGCACCCTTGATGAGTGGTCTATTTTGTTGAATCTCGAATGTAGGGATACACATATTCATAATATTGAAGCCAAAAGATGCAAAGTTAATAATGATAGTGCAACTTATTTGTGGCACTGCCGTTTAGGTCATATTGGTGTAAAGGGCATGAAGAAACTCCATGCTGATGGGCTTTAGGAATCAGTTGATTATGAATCACTTGATGCTTGCGAACCATGCCTCATGCGCAAGATGACTAAGACTCCGTTCTTCGGAACAATGGAGCGAGCAACTGACTTATTGGAAATAATACATACTGATGTATGCGGTCCGATGAGTGTTGAGGCTCGCGATGGGTATCGTTATTTTCTGACCTTCACAGATGATTTGAGCAGATATGGGTATATCTACATTGATGAAACATAAGTCTGAAACATTTGAAAAGTTCAAAGAATTTCAGGGTGAAGTAGAAAATCATCGTAACAAGAAAATAAAGTTTCTATGATCTGGTCGTGGAGGTGAATATTTGAGTTATGAGTTTTGTCTTCATTTGAAACAATGTGGAATAGTTTCGCAACTCACACCACCTGGAACACCACAGCGTAATGGTGTGTCCGAACGTCGTAATCATACTTTATTAGATATGGTGTGATCTATGATGTCTCTTACTGATTTACCGCAATCGTTTTGGGGTTATGCTTTAGATATGGCTGCGTTCACGTTAAATAGGGAACCATCTAAATCCGTTGAGACAACACCATATGAACTATGGTTTGGCAAGAAACCTAAGCTATCATTTCTTAAAGTTTGGGGCTGCGATGCTTATGTGAAAAAGCATCAACCTGATAAGATCGAACCCAAATCGGAGAAATGTGTCTTCATAGGATACCCAAAGGAGACTGTTGGGTACACCTTCTATCACAGATCCAAATGCAAGATATTCGTTGCTAAGAATGGATCATTTCTAGAGAAGGAGTTTCTCTCGAAAGAAGTGAGTGGGAGGAAAGTAAAACTTGATGAGGTAATTGTACCTTATCCTGAATTGGAAACTAGTTCATCACAGAAATCAGTTCCAGTGATTCCTACACCAATTAGTGAGGAAGCTAATGATGATGATCATGAAACTTCAGATCAAGTTACTATTAAACCTCGTAGGTCAACCAGAGTACGGTCCGCACCAGAGCGGTATGGTAATCCTGTTCCGTAGGTCATGTTACTTGACCATGATGAACCTACGAACTATGAGGAAGCGATGATGAGCCCAGATTCCGCGAAATGGCTTGAGGTCATGAAATCTGAGATGGGATCCATGTATGAGAACAAAGTGTGGACTTTGGTTGACTTGCCCGATGATCGGCAAGCCATAGAGAATAAATGGATCTTCAAGAAGAAGACTGACGCTGACGGAAATGTTACTGTCTACAAAGCTCGACTTGTTGCGAAAGGTTTTCGACAAGTTCAAGGAGTTGACTACGATGAGACCTTCTCACCGTAGCGATGCTTAAGTCTGTCCGAATCATGTTAGCAATTGCCGCATTTTATGATTATGAAATTTGGCAAATGGATGTCAAAACTGCATTCCTTAATGGATATCTTAAAGTAGAGTTGTATATGATGCAACCAGAAGGTTTTGTCGATCCTAAAGGTGCTAACAAAGTGTGCAAGCTCCAGCGATCCATTTATGGACTGGTGCAAGCCTCTCGGAGTTGGAATATACGCTTTGATAGTGTGATCAAAGCATATGATTTTATGCAGACTTTTGGAGAAGCTTGTATTTACAAGAAAGTGAGTGGGAGCTCTGTAGCATTTCTAATATTATATGTGGATGCCATATTGTTGATTGGAAATAATACATAATTTCCGGATAGCATAAAAGGATACTTGAATACAAATTTTTCAATGAAAGACCTCGGTGAAGCTGCTTATATATTGGGCATCAAGATATATAGAGATAGATCAAAACGCTTAATTGGACTTTCACAAAGCACATACCTTGATAAAGTTTTGAAGAAGTTCAAAATGGATTAGTCAAAGAAAGGGTTCTTGCCTGTGTTACAAGGTGTAAAGTTGAGTCAGACTCAATGCCCGACCATTGCAGATGATAGAGAGAAAATGAAAGTCATTCCCTATGCCTCAGCCATAGGTTCTATCATGTATGCAATGCTGTGTACCAGACCTGATGTGTGCCTTGCTATAAGTTTAGCAGGGAGGTACCAAAGTAATCCAGGAGTGGATCACTAGACAGCGGTCAAGAACATCCTGAAATACCTGAAAAGGACTAAGGATATGTTTATAGTTTATGGAGGAGACAAAGAGCTTTCATAAATGGTTACTGTCAGTGTCAAAACCGGCGGATCTCGGGTAGGGGGTCCCGAACTGTGCGTCTAAGGTTGATGGTAACAGGAGACGGGGGACACAATGTTTACCCAGGTTTGGGCCCTCTCTACAGAGGTAATACCCTACTTCCCGCTTGATTGATCTTGATGAATATGAGTATTACAAGAGTTGATCTACCTCGAGATCGTAATGGCTAAAACCCTAAAAGTCTAGCATGTATGACTATGATTATGATTGCCTCTACGGACTAAGCCCTCCGGTTTATATAGACACCGGAGGGGACTAGGGTTGTACAAAGTCGGTTACAGAGAAAGGATTCTTCATATCAGGGCGCCAAGCTTGCCTTCCACGCCAAGGAGAGTCCCATCCAGACATGGGAGAGAGTCTTCGGTCTTGTGTCTTCATAGCCCATCAGTCCGGCCTACGTATCACAGTACGGACGCCCGAGGACCCCTTAATCCAGGACTCCCTCAGTATCCCCAGAACCAGGCTTCAATGACAAGGTGTCCGGCGCGCAGATTGTCTTCGGCATTGCAAGGCGGGTTCCTTCTCCGAATACTCCAACACAGTCTTCGAACACAACGAACGTGTCCGGCTCTGCAAAACAAGTACCACACACCGCAGAGAGTATAATATTTCACGAGTCCAATCTGCTGACTACTTTTTTGTAGCGTGATATCACGTCACCACCCGGTTATTGTCTCGAACCGTTTTTTAGCCTGTCGCTCCATGTTTCGAGACGTGGTTTCATTGGCACGTCTTGTCGAAGCAGAGATCGTGTCCCCTTACTACGGGATCCTCATCAATACGGGGGTGGGTATCCCAACCGTTCTGTTGGCATGATTCCTTAGGAATAGGCAGGTTTTAAGGCTTAGGAGGAGGCGTTCGATATTCATCGCCTTTATAAAGGGGCTAAGACCCGTCTGGCTCCTTCACGCCAACCCTTTCCTCAACCTCTCCAACCTCGAGTTCCAGCACTCAAGGTTCAATTTAATTGCTTCGAGCTTCCCAGTCATGTCTGGACCCAGCCCTCAAGGTTGGTGGGTGGCTTCCTCTGTCACAGAGGAGGATATTGCGAAGCTCCGGGTGGCAAGATACCTGACCGTAGAGATCCCCCACAGGCTTCCTGCTCAAGGGCAGGTTATTCCTACTCCCAGATCCGGCGAGAGGGTCGTATTCATATCCCACTTCCTCCAAGGGCTAGGGTTCTCTCTCTCCACCCCTTTGTTCAAGGGCTCATTTTTTATTAGGGGCTAGATTTTCATGATCTAGCTCCGGACTCCTTTCTCCACATCTCGGCGTTCATTATCATGTGCGAGGCCTTCCTCCGTATTCCCCCACACTTCGGCTTGTGGCTCAAGACCTTTAATTTGAAGTCGAAGGTAGTTGATGGGAAACAAGCGGAGTGCAGTGGTGCTACAGTGAGCAAGCTCATCAACGCTTCTTGGCTAAAAGGATCCGTCACAGTGTCTTCCAACTTATGGCAGCAGGAGTGGTTTTACATCACTGAACCCCGTGGTACCATGTGGGCAGCTACACCTACGTTCCAATTTGGCCCTCCAATTCAGCTCGCATCATGGATCAATAAGGGGTTGGGCTGGGGATCAATCGACAAAGTGCAGACTCTACAGAGCCGCATCCGGAGTCTCCTTGAGAAGGACACCGATCTCATCGACGTGATTCAAGTAATGTTAGTCCGCCGGGTCCTCCCGTGCCAGCGATGGCCCCTCCGTATGTGGGAGTTTAATCCAGAAGGACCACGAACCCTTCAACACTTCTTCGGCGCGACGCACAGAGGAATGTGGAAGTTATTTTTCGGGACACGAAAACAGTGGCCGGACACCACCGAGGACATCGGCCTCGACTGCAACCATCCGGATACCTTGGTAAGCACTTGAGTCCCGAACACAGCTTAGTTAAATATCCCATTATAAGATGCTGAGAAAACCATCTTCCTCCAGGGCTGGATAAAGAAGGCGGAGCGAATTAGGTGTTTGGCCCCTCTTCCCGAAGACTCAGCTAGTCATGTGCTAACAAGGATGCTGGTCCCGGCACCATACCAGGTGCCGGTGAAATAGGACAATGAGGAGAGCAGGAAGGCAAAAGGTAGCCTCCATTCTGAAGGTACACTAAACACTGTGTCCGGGGAGATTAAGGCTCCCTCTTCCGAAGAAAAAAGAGAAGGAGAAGCTGACATCCTTTTTCCCCATGGTAAGAGAAGGGCCGCCTTTGAAGATTGGGAGGTAAAGGCTCCTAAGCGAGGTAAGACGCCCCTGTCAGGCCGTTCGGGCTCGGAAGGCGACGTTGTCGCACAGTTCCTCCGTAAGGACAAGCCTTTAGCCGAATCGTAAGTGAACAAAGGTGTTTTAAACATATCTCGTTCCTTTTCCTGTTACAAGGGTAACATCTAGAATATATGTTTTGCATTCCAGCACACAGTCTTCCTCAACAATCCTCTTCCTCAGGGGATCTTCTTACAGAGATGATGGAAAGCGAGACGCCTCCACAAGCTTCCTCGCCCAATAGGGCGGACGACTTCGAGGTGTCGTCCCGGAGGATCTCTTCTGATCAACACAGGATAATGAAGACAACGCCCCAAGGTGAAACTTCGGCCGCCAAGGGTCCGGGGTGTGCGGTCCCTGCTGGGACAAACAACAAAGAAATCGGACTATCAGGTTTACAGCCGGAGACGACTCTAGGGTCGAGCAAACATATCCTTTCAAAGGAAGTCCGTACTCCCACGGCTGCTTCCAGGAATCCGGAGGCGCCGGATACGCTGATGGACATGTTGTGATATTTGTCCGTCTTAGAGGAACATCATGCCTTGATGGGTACGCTGGTTGAGATGATTCTTTCCGCGAAAAGTGGATTGAATGAAGCCTTCATGGGCCTGCTAAGAGGCTTCGAGGTACGTAATGTTATATTTTCGATTGTGCTTTATACGCAAAGTGCACCTGTGTATAGATAGTAGCCCCTGAGACTCTGGTTGGCGTCCAAAGGGAGGCAATCAGAGGATCAAAAAATATATGCCCAGGAAATAATCTAATTAATTGGAACACAGGCTATTGCTTCCATGACGACTGCCCATGCTACAGAGGTTGCAGGTCTGAAGTAAAAACTTGATGTGGCGGATGACGACATCATGCTTATTAACAGGTGGCTCGACGAGGCGCAAGGTATGTTTTGGGGCGGTCAGTGTATGTATGTATAATAACATGAGCACGAAGCTAGAATTATATACTGAAACATGCGTGACTGCAGATAGTGCTGCCGCGGTAGAGATCCTTCGGGCTGAACTTGCCCGAGCCAAGGAGCAAGCCTGGATGAGTAATGTGGCTGCCAAGAAGGTAGCTGATGAGTTAAAAGCTGAGCAGGCTGCTCGGCACCAGTGCGAGGAGTGAATGTCTAATATGGCGCGCGAGCTAAAAGAAGCCACTGTCCAGTGCGAATTTCTCGAGGGGGATAACAAAGCCAAAGCGGCCGACCTCGACAAGGCCTTACAAGAGGCGAGAGAAGCACGATCCGAGTCTAGAGCGGCTCGGGAGGAGATCCGGCAAGCTGGGGCGATAGCAGCCGGTAAGCCTTTCTTATTACAGACTAAATTCGGCGATCAGAAGTATGCTCCGCTTAATGAAATGTGTAGCTCTCCAGACGTATTCTTGGACTTGCCAAAGAGCGCCTCTGATGTGGCGCAATTTTACCAAGCGCAGGAAGGGTATGCAATGGAGAAGCTTTTCTGGTCACAATTCGGCACGCCAAAGCACCCGCTGTTGCTAAACGAACAGATGGCCCAGTGGGCCGAGCTCCACAAGATATCCGGTTTTTCCATGAAGGACGTCGTGGTCCGGCTGTGGCCGACTGAGCCAATTCCGAATAGTTATTTCGGTTTGGTGCAGCGACTTGTTGATGCGTGATAACCCAGAAGTATAGGGGATCGCAACAGTTTTCGAGGGTAGAGTATTCAACCCAAATTTATTGATTCGACACAAGGGGAGCCAAAGAATATTCTCAAGTATTAGCAGTTGAGTTGTCAATTCAACCACACCTGGATAACTTAGTATCTGCAGCAAAGTATTTAGTAGCAAAGTAGTATGGAAGTAACGGTAACGGTGGCAAAAGTAACAATAATAGTTTTGTAGTAATTGTAACAGTGGCAATGGAAAAGTAACTAAGCGAAAAGCAATATGTGAAAAGCTCGTAGGCATTGGATCAGTGATGGATAATTATGTCGGATGCGATTCCTCATGCAATAGTTATAACCTAGGGTGACACAGAACTAGCTCCAGTTCATCAATGTAATGTAGGCATGCATTCCGAATATAGTCATACGTGCTTATGGAAAAGAACCTGCATGACATCTTTTGTCCTACCCTCCCGTGGCAGCGGGGTCCTATTGGAAACTAAGGGATATTAAGGCCTCCTTTTAATAGAGTACCGGACCAAAGCATTAACAGTTAGTGAATACATGAACTCCTCAAACTACGGTCATCACCGGTAAGTATCCTGATTTTTTTCACTTCGAGGTTAACGGATCATAACACATAATATGTGACTATAGACTTGCAAGATAGGATCAAGAACTCATATATATTCATGAAAACATAATAGGTTTAGATCTGAAATCATGGCACTCGGGCCCTAGTGACAAGCATTAAGCATAGCAAAGTCATAGCAACATCAATCTCAGAACATAGTGGATACTAGGGATCAAACCCTAACAAAACTAACTCGATTACATGGTAAATCCCATCCAACCCATCACCATCCAGCAAGCCTACGATGGAATTACTCACGCACGACGGTGAGCATCATGAAATTGGTGATGGAGGAAGGTTGATGATGATGATGGCGACGGATTCCCCTCCCTGGAGCCCCGAACAGACTCCAGATCAGCCCTCCCGATGGAGATTAGGGCTTGGCGGCGGCTCCGTATCGTAAAACGCGATCAATCCTTCTCTCTGATTTTTTTCTCCCCGAACGTGAATATATGGAGTTGGAGTTGAGGTCGGTGGAGCACCAGGGGGCCCACGAGGCAGGGGGGAGCACCCAGGGGGTGGGTGCGCCCCCACCCTCGTGGACAGGGTGTGGGCCCCCTGGCCTTGATTCTTTCGCCAGTATTTTTTTATTAATTCCAAAAATATTCTTCGTGAAGTTTCAGGTCATTCCGAGAACTTTTATTTCTACACAAAAATAACACCATGGCAATTCTGCTGAAAACAGCGTCAGTCCGGGTTAGTTCCATTCAAATCATGCAAGTTAGGGTCCAAAACAAGGGCAAAAGTGTTTGGAAAAGTAGATACGATGGAGACGTATCAACTCCCCCAAGCTTAAACCTTTGCTTGTCCTCAGGCAATTCAGTTGACAAACTGAAAGTGATAAAGAAAAACTTTTACAAACTCTGTTTGCTCTTGTTGTTGTAAATATGTAAAGCCAACATTCAAGTTTTCAGCAAAGATTATGAACTAACCATATTCACGATAACATTTAGGTCTCATAGTTACTCATATCAATGGCATAATCAACTAGCGAGCAATAATAATAAATCTCGGATGACAACACTTTCTCAAATCAATCATAATATGATATAACAAGATGGTATCTCACTAGCCCTTTCTGAGACCGCAAAACATAAATACAGTGCACCTCTGAAGATCAAGGACTGACTAAACATTGTAATTCATGGTAAAAGAGATCCAGTCATAGTCATACCCAATATAAACTAATAGTAATGCATGCAAATGACAGCGGTGCTCTCCAACTGGTACGTTTTAATAAGAGGGTGATGACTCAACATAAAAGTAAATAGATAGGCCCTTCGCAGAGGGAAGCAGGGATTTGTAGAGGTGCCAGAGCTCGATTTTGAAATAGAGATAAATAATATTTTGAGTGGCATACTTTCTTTGTCAACATAACAACCGAGAGATCTCGATATCTTCCATGCTACACACATTATAGGCGGTTCCCAAACAGAATGGTAAAGTCTATACTCCCCCACCACCAACAAGCATCAATCCATGGCTGGCCTGAAACAACGGCTGCCTCCAACTAGCAGCAGTCCTGGGGGAGTCTTGTTTGCAATTATTTTGATTTGATTTGAGCATGGGACTGGGCATCCCGGTGACCAGCCATTTTCTCGTGAATGAGGAGCGGAGTCCACTCCTCTTGAGAATAACCCTCCTAGCATGGAAGATACAGACAGACCTAGTTGATACATGAGCTATTCGAGCATGCAAAACAGAATTTCACTTGAAGGTTTAGAGTTTGGCACATACAAATTTACTTGGAACGGCAGGTAGATACCGCATATAGGAAGGTATGGTGGACTCATATGGAATAACTTTGGGGTTTATGGAAGTGGATGCACAAGCTGTATTCCCGCTTAGTACAAGTGAAGGCTAGAAAGAGACTGGGAAGCGACCAACTAGAGAGCGACAACAGTCATGAACATGCATTAAAATTAGTAAACATTAAGTGCAAGCATGGGTAGGATATAATCCACCATGAACATAAATATCATGGAGGCTATGTTGATTTTGTTTCAACTACATGTGTGAACATGTGCCAAGTCAAGTCACTCGAATCGTTCAAAGGAGGATACCACCCTATCATACCACATGACAACCATTTTAATAGCATGTTGGCACGCAAGGTAAACCATTATAAACTCCTAGCTAATTAAGCATGGCATAAGAAACTATAATCTCTAATTGTCATTGCAAACATGTTTCATTCATAATAGGCTGAATCAGGAACGATGAACTAATCATATTTATAAAAACAAGAGAGGTTGAGTTCATACCAGCTTCTCCCATCTCAATCAGTCCATCATATATCGTCATTATTGTCTTTCACTTGCACGACCGAACGGTGTGTATAATAATAATAGTGCACGTGCAATTGGACTAAACTGGAATCTACGAGCATTTAATACAAAGGAGAAGACAAGGCAAAATGGGATCTTTGTTATATCAACAATAATGCATATAAGAGCCACTTCAACATTTTAATCATGGTCTTCTCCTCTCGACCCCCAAGGAAAAGAAAGGAAATAAAACTATTTACACGGGAAAGCTCCCAACAAGCAAAAGAAGAACGAGAAATCTTTTTGTGTTTTCTTTTTAATTATTACTACTACAGGCATGGGAGGTAAACTAGCTAAAAGCTACAACTAATTTTTTTTGGTTTTTCTTAAGATTTTTCAAACACACAAGAAGAAGGCTAGAAAAGAAAATAAACTAGCATGGATATTACAATGAAAAAGTATGAACACTGACAACTAGAATGAGTGTCTGAACATGAATGTAATGTCAGTGAGAAATACGTACTCCCCCAAGCTTAGGCTTTTGGCCTAAGTTGGTCTATGCCCATGGATCAAAATGGTCCTCTCCAGTGTACTGAGGAGGATCCTCGGGGTGCCACTGGTTAGCGAGCTCTTGCGGATCCCACTGATAAATAGACTCCTGATATGGGTCAGGAGATGGCTCAGGCTCAGGCTCTGGGGATCGTGTTTGCTCCCAATATGCATAAATGTCATCGGGCAAGATGATGTATGTGCCTGAATAAATGTTAAACAAGGAAGGTGCAGGCAGAGCAATAATCTGACAAGTCTTTTCACTGAATACCAGGTTATAAATGAGTCTCTTCTCCTTATCATCGCAAATAAAATCATGTGCTACCATACTTTTATAGTCTAAGAAAATAGGGGGCAGCAACTTTTCTTCTTTCTCATAGTGTCTAATAGGTATCTCAAAATATTTAGCAAGACGCGAAGCAAAGATACCTCCAAAAATGGGGCCCTTTGTACGGTTTAGACTCAACCATTTAGCAACCATAGCACCTAAACTGAAAGTTCTGTCACGGAATAGAGCATGGCGCAAAATGGCGAGGTCAGGAGCACTGAGGCCCCCACTGTTCCCGCGGCCAATTAAACATCTACTAGCAAATATTGCATAGTAACGTAGAACAGGGAAATGTATGCTAGTAGTTCTTGCTTCTGACACTTTTCTCGTTTCCCCTACAAAAATCATATCAATAAATCCTGCCACATCCCTAGGATGTGGTTCCTCGACGCTGCCCTCAAAAGCCTTGCAAACCGCACAAAAATCATAAAGAGACATCTCCCTATACTCATCATATAAATAAAAATCCACCGAAGGTGGTGATCTCCTACCATGGAAATGAAATTTTTGCACAAAAATATTAGTGGGTAGGAGATACAGTTCGAGCTGGTCGTGGAGGAAGTCGGTGAGGCCTGCATTCTCAGCCAATTAATAAAAAACATCATGAATCCCGGCTGCTCTCAAGAACTCATCACAAGGCCAAACCTCCGTGGTGCGAGGGAGATTATATTTGGGCTTCTTATCCTCTTCACTTTGCTTATCCTTCGAGCTTCGGCTTGAAGAGCCCCTCAATAATCTCTTCATCATTTTCTGAAAATTTCTGAAATTTTTAGTAACTCAAAATAAAAGTGAACCAAACTTAACAAGATTGATAGCAACTACTCCCACAAGTGCCTAGATACTATATCATGCATTAGAACTACTTGGGACCAAATAAATTTGACATGCAAGCTCAAGAATAGGGTCACCTAAGCAGCAAAATTTTGCAATGAATAAAGCACTAGAACAAAAACTAATTGGACCATTGGATGAGTCACATACCGAAGAACAATCCCCCAAAGCAGTTTTGTGAGTGGAGCTTTGAGCAAGGAGATCGAAAATCGCAGCAAAACGAGCTAGAACACGAGTATGAGCTGTGTGGTGATTTTTTCTGGAGGAAGACGAAGTGTGTGGGTGCTGGAATAAGTGGAGGGGGCCCACCAGGGGCCCATGAGGCAGGGGCGCACCCAGGGGGGTGGGCGTGCCCTGGACCCTCGTGGCCTGGTGCTTGCTCCCCATGATGTGTTCTTAGTGCCAGATATTCTCAAATATTCGAGAAAAAAAATCATATTTCATATTCAGGGCATTTTGAGAACTTTTATTTTCGGGGTATTTTTTTATTGCACGGGTAATTCAGAAAACAGACAGAAAATACTATTTTTGCTTTATTTAATCTAAATAACAGAAAGTAAAAGAAGGGTACAGAAGGTTGTGCTTTCTAACTTCATCCATATCATGCTTATCAAAAGGAATCCACTAACAAGGTTGATCAAGTCTTGTTAACAAACTCTTTTCGAATAACATGGAACCGGAGAAATTTCGAATAACACTAGGTTACCTCAACGGGGATATGCACATCCCCAACAATAAGAATATCATATTTCTTCTTGACAATAGGTAGAGGAAATTCAGAACCTCCAATAGTAATCGTTGAAATTTTTCCAATAGAATTGATACTGTGGACTCGAGGTTGTTTCGTCGGAAAGTGTACCGTGTGCTCATTACCATTAACATGAAAAGTGACATTGTCTTTGTTGCAATCAATAACAGCCCCTGCAGTGTTCAAAAAGGGTCTACCAAGGATAATCGACATACTATCATCCTTGGGAATATCAAGAATAACAAAGTCCGTTAAAATAGTAACGTTTGCAACCACAACGGGCACATACTCACAAATACCGACAGGTATAGCGGTTGATTTATCGGCCATTTGCAAAGATATTTTAGTAGGTGTTAACTCATTCAAATCAAGTCTACAATATAAAGAGAGAGGCATAACACTAACACCGGCTCCAAGATCACATAAAGTAGTTTTAATATAGTTTCTTTTAATGGAGCATGGTATAGTTGGTACTCCTGGATCTCCAAGTTTCTTAGGTATTCCACCTTTAAAAGTATAATTAGCAAGCATGGTGGAAATTTCAGCTTCCGGTATATTTCTTTTATTTGTAATAATATATTTCATATACTTAGCATAAGGGTTCATTTTAAGCATATCACCAAACGACATACATAAAAGCTAGGTCTAATCATTTCAACAAAGCGCTCAAAATCC
Source organism: Aegilops longissima (assembly GCA_021605205.1). Lineage (NCBI taxonomy): Eukaryota > Viridiplantae > Streptophyta > Magnoliopsida > Poales > Poaceae > Aegilops > Aegilops longissima. The sequence goes on along the minus strand of CM038678.1, from coordinate 144,672,184 downwards.
TCATCATCCTTTTTCTTGGATGGTTTGGGAGGAAAAGGCATGGGTTTCTGAACCCAAGGTTCTCTTTCTTTACCGTGCTTCCTAGCAACAAAGTCTCTCTTATCATAAGTTGATTCTTTGATTGTGGGTTATCAAGATCAATAGCAGGTTCAATTTCTACATCATTGTTATTGCTAGGTTGAGCATCAACTTGAACATTATCATTAAATTATTACTAGGTTCATGTTCATCACCAGATTGTCTTTCAGCATCAGAAATAGAAATATCATTGGGATTCTCAGGTGTGTCTACAACAGGTTCACTAGAAGCATGCAAAGTCCTATCATTTTTCTTTTTCTTCTTTTTAGAAGGACTAGGTGCATCAACATTAGTTCTCTGAGAATCCTGCTCAATTCTCTTAGGGTGGCCCTCAGGATACATAGGTTCCTGAGTCATTTTACCCCCTCTAGTCATAACTCTAACAGCATTATCCTTTTTCTTATTATTTAATTCATTGAGCAAATCATTCTGAGCTTTAAGCACTTGTTCTACTTGAGTGGTAACCATAGAAGCATGTTTACTAATGAGTTTAAGTTCACCTTTAACTCTAGACATATAATCACTCAAGTGTTCAATCATATAAGCATTATGTTTCAATTGTCTACCAACATAAGCATTGAAGTTTTCTTGTTTAACAATAAAATTATCAAACTCATCTAAGCATTGGCTAGCAGACTTATAACAAGGAATATCACCTTCATCAAATCTATAGAGAGAATTTACCTTTACTACCTGTGTCGGGTTATCAAGACCATGTATTTCTTCAATAGGTGGTAAATTCTTAACATCTTCAGCTTTAATACCCTTTTCTTTCATAGATTTCTTTGCCTCTTGCATATCTTCAGGACTGAGAAATAGAATACCCATTTTCTTCGGAGTTGGCTTAGGAGTTGGTTCAGGAAGTGTCCAATTAGTTTCATTAGTCAACATATTATTCAATAGCAATTCAGCTTGATCAACAGTTCTTTCCCTGAAAACACAACCAGCACAACTATCCAGGTGGTCTCTGGAAGCATCGGTTAGTCCATTATAAAAGATATCAAGTATTTCATTTTTCTTGGGAGGATGATCAGGCAAAGCATTAAGTAATCAGAGAAGCCTCCCCCAAGCTTGTGGGAGACTCTCTTCTTCAATTTCAACAAAATTATATATTTCCCTTAAAGCAGCTTGTTTCTTATGAGCGGAGAAATATTAAGCAGAGAAGTAATAAATCATATCCTAGGGACTACGCACACAACCAGGATCAAGAGAATTAAACCATGTTTTAGCATCACCCTTTAATGAGAACGGAAATAACTTAAGGATATAGTAGTAGCGAGTTTTCTCATCATAAGTGAATAGGGTGGCTATATCATTTAATTTAGTAAGATGTGCCACAACAGTTTCAGATTCATAGCCATAAAAAAGATCAGATTCAACCAAAGTAATTATCTCAGGGTCAGAGAAATCATAATCCTTATCAGTAACACAGATAGGTGAAGTAGCAAAAGCAGGGTCATATTTCATTCTAACATTCAAAGATTTTTCTTTCAGCTTAGCTAATAATTTCTTAAGATCATATCTATCATTGCAAGCAAGAAAGTCTCTAGCAGTTTCTTCATCCATAACATAACCCTCAAGCACAGCAGGCAATTCATATCTAGGGGGAGAATCTTCATCATCACTTTCATCAATATTATCAGTCTCAATAATTTCATTCTCTCTAGCCCTAGCAAGTTGTTCATCCCGAAATTCACCTAGTGGCACAACATTATCAAGCATAGAAGTAGTTTCATCATAAGTATCATGCATAGCAGAAGTGGCATCATCAATAACATGCGACATATTAGAATTAATAGCAGAAGCAGGTTTAGGTGTCGCAAGCTTACTCAAAACAAAAGGTGAATCAAGTGTAGAGCTAGATGGCAGTTCCTTACCTCCCCTCGTAGTTGAGGGATAAATTTTGGTTTTCTCGTCTTTCAAGTTCCTCATAGTGACCAGCAGATATAAATCCCAAGTGGCTCAAAGAATAGAGCTATGCTCCCCGGCAACGGCGCCAGAAAATAGTCTTGATAACCCAGAAGTATAGGGGATCTCAACAGTTTTCGAGGGTAGAGTATTCAACCCAAATTTATTGATTTGACACAAGGGGAGCCAAAGAATATTCTTAAGTATTAGCAGTTGAGTTGTCAATTCAACCACACCTGGATAACTTAGTATCTGCAGCAAAGTATTTAGTAGCAAAGTAGTATGGAAATAACATAGAACGTGGCAAAAGTAATGAATAGTTTTGTAGTAATTGTAATAGTGGCAACGGAAAAGTAACTAAGCGAAAAGCAATATGTGAAAAGCTCGTAGGCATTGGATCAGTGATGGATAATTATGTCGGATGCGATTCCTCATGCAATAGTTATAACCTAGGGTGACACAGAACTAGCTCCAGTTCATCAATGCAATGTAGGCATGTATTCCGAATATAGTCATACGTGCTTATGGAAAAGAACCTGCATGACATCTTTTGTCCTACCCTCCCGTGGCACCGGGGTCCTATTGGAAACTAAGGGATATTAAGGCCTCCTTTTAATAGAGTAGCGAACCAAAGCATTAACAGTTAGTGAATACATGAACTCCTCAAACTACGGTCATCACCGGTAAGTATCCCGAGTTTTGTCACTTCGGGGTTAACGGATCATAACACATAATAGGTGACTATAGACTTGCAAGATAGGATCAAGAACTCATATATATTCATGAAAACATAATAGGTTCACATCTGAAATCATGGCACTCGGGCCCTAGTGACAAGCATTAAGCATAGCAAAGTCATAGCAACATCAATCTCAGAACATAGTGGATACTAGGGATCAAACCCTAACAAAACTAACTCGATTACATGGTAAATCTCATCCAAACCATCACCGTCCAGCAAGCCTACGATGGAATTACTCACGCACGGCGGTGAGCACCGTGAAATTGGTGATGGAGGAACGTTGATGATGACGATGGCGACGGATTCCCCTCTCCGGAGCCCCGAACGGACTCCAGATCAGCCCTCCTGAGAGAGATTAGGGCTTGGCGGCGGCTCCATATCATAAAACGTGATGAATCCTTCTCCCTGATTTTTTCTCCCGAACGTGAATATATGGAGTTGGAGTTGAGGTCCGTGGAGCACCAGGGGGCCCACGAGGCAGGGGGCGCGCCCAGGGGGTGGGCGTGCCCCTACCCTCGTGAACAGGGTTTGGGACCCTCGCCTTGATTCTTTCGCCAGTATTTTTCATTAAGTCCAAAAATATTGTCCGTGAAGTTTCAGGTCATTCTAGAACTTTTATTTCTGGACAAAAATAACACCATGGCAATTCTGCTGAAAACAGCGTCAGTCCGGGTTAGTTCCATTCAAATCATGCAAGTTAGGGTCCAAAACAAGGGCAAAAGTGCTTGGAAAATTAGATACGATGGAGACATATAAATGCGGTGCCGCGTATCGACACCGTTAAGCGGTCAACATGCATTGAAGGTGCACGGATGGCCTTTCCCCGCATCAAGACGTACTGGGCGAAGATGGAGGCCACCGATATTGCAGCGAAATGTCCACCCAAGGGCAAGGACCGTCACATGCCAGAGCATTATTTGGAGGATGTCTTAGAGGGTGCCCGCTTGATAGACGATCAGTGCTCGAAAGATATAATATTCGAGTGAAATGTATTGAAATTGTAAAAACAATGTTATGATATTTTAAGGCTATGCCTAAAAGTTTTGGCTCCTCCTGTGCGGCCGTTTTTGTATAATCTGAAAGTTTTCCAGTCGTCGGCTTCAGCCCCCTCGCATAAAATACGGGGGTGTTCGGAAAAGCACTTAATCACTCTTGACCCAATGTCTTGGTCCGTGAAGGAGGTGTCAATGTGGCGAACTAGGCAATTGGACTATAGGGCTTTAACACTTTGACTTAGCAATAGGAGTTTGACGGTGGGTCTACGATGTAGCCCCTGGTATGTACGCAGTTGTCCGAATGCGGTGCGTTACATAGGTGACCAGAAGAACGGTCCTTTGTGTAATATGGAAGGAATCGCGAAAGATTCTGACAAGTCATCGAGTGGTTGACCAGCTCTCGCCGCATCATGACAATCAGTTTTCGGCTTTATCTACTGAGGTGCTCATCCGGATAAACCAGGACACAATCGCAGTAGTTCTCCCTTTACTACCCTAGCCGATAGAGCGGAACGTAAGGTAGTAAGCACAGGAGCCGGGCAACCCAACTATTGACCAAAGACATGATTCAGAGCTGATGCATATAAGGCCAAACTCGTGACGCCGGAGTGTGCTACGAAGCTGTTCGGACTTGCCGGCAGTTCATTTGTTCCTATATTGAGCCCCTGGCAATTTCTGCCGAGGTGCGTGCGTGAAACAACCGAGGAAACAAAATTCAGTTCTTTAGAAAAAGCGAATACTTAATACAGATTATGTTCACTGGAACCTGATTGATATGTCAATTGCCATTTTACAGATAATAACGCCGCGACCCAGGCTATTTGACATGCCGGTGGTCGAAGGCTGAGGGGGAAAGCACTTTACAGGCTCGAAATAGAGAGTGCGGTCTACAAAAACTTATTTGGACCTCCTGTCGCACGTCTGCGCCGCCTTGCCTCGGTGAAAGGACTCATTAACAGGAATAGCCTTTGGGTAAGTGTATGAAGGCGAACTCCGATAGAGTCCGTAAGATGACCAGTCTTTGAGCCACATGTGGTAAAATATAAAAAATAGTTACAAAAGAAAAGGAGGCTATGGGAGTGTTTGCAGGCATGTCCGTATTGTGCCTCCGCCGATGACCAGGATATTTTAGGTACATAATTATGTATGCGCGGTACAAACTTCGCGGGTATATGAGGCGAACGACAGAGGCCGAACTGCTAATCCAGCTCTGAGATTGTTCGGTTCCATTTAATAGAGACCGGCGGCTTAATGGCCGATGAGATATGCGGCTTGATGCGACCGCTTTGTATTTTGGCTGTAGTAGCCGTAGTATGATCCTCTGTACGGAGGGAGTGTTCCATATTTCCATTTATTGTTATGATGCCATGTGGACCAGGCATCTTAAATTTTTCGCGGGAGTAGAGTGGGACCGCGTTAAAACAAGCAAAAGCGGTACGCCCCAGAAGTGCATGGCAGCTACTGCGGAACGGGACAATAACAAAGGTCAAGCCTTTGCTTCGGAAGTTGTTCGGCGAACCAAAAACGACTTCCAATGTGATGGAGCCCGTGCAGTGAGCTTCTACGCCGGGTACTGCTCCCTTGAGGGTAGTTGTCGTGGGCTTGATTCTTGAAGGATCGATGCCCATTTTGCGGACAGTGTGTTGGTAGAGTAGATTAAGGCTACTGCCGCCGTCCACAAGGACTTTTGAGAGATGGAACCCATCGATAATTGGACCGATGATCAGAGCCGCTGAACCTTCGGGACGGATATGGCTAAATTTTGGTGGTAACGGCTCTATAGCGTATGCGTCCCTAAGTGCGCGCATGCACTCCCCTGTAGGGGTGTGCGTCATGTATACCATGTTTACGTTTTTCCCTTCGGGGGGAAGTTGCTTCTGACCCCCGGTATTTGGCTGGCGAGTCTCTTCGTCATTGCTGTCACTGGGCGGCCACTTCCCCTTGTGTTCGGCATTAAGCTTGCCGGCTTGTTTGAAGACCCAAAAGCTTCTGTTGGTGTGAGTAGCTGGTTTATCGGGGGTGCCATGAATCTGGCAGGGCCGATCCAGTATCTTGTCTAGATTGGATGGTCCGTCTCTATTTGCCTTGAATGGTTTTTTCCGTTGACCGGGTTTGGAGCTACTGAATCCGGCGTTGACCGCCGCGTCTTGCGTTCTTTCATTATTATTGCGACGCTTGTGTTTATTGCGCTGTGGCTTGCCGTTGCCGTCTCGGACTTCGGAAGTGTCTGGATCGCTGGCGCTGTTGCCTCTACGCGCGAGCCAGCTGTCTTCTCCCGCGTAAAAGCGGGTCATTAGATCGGTAAGGGCTGCCATGGATTTTGGTTTTTCTTGACCGAGGTGGCGGGTGAGCTACTCTTCCCGGATGCTGTGTTTGAAGGCCGCGAGGGCTTCGGCGTCCGGACAATCAACAGTTTGGTTCTTTTTAATTAAGAACCTAGTCCAGAGCTTCCTGGCTGACTCTCCGGGCTGCTGGATGATGTGGCTTAAGTCATCGGCATCTGGTGGCCAGACATATGTTCCTTGGAAGTTATCGCGAAAGGCGTCTTCCAGGTCTTCCCAGCTGCCAACAGAGTTCTCTAGAAGGCTGTTTAGCCAGTGCCGCGCTGGTCCTTTTAGTTTTAGTGGGAGGTATTTGATGGCATGGAGATCATCACCGCGGGCCATGTCGATATGGAGAAGAAAATCTTCAATCCATACCGCGGGATATGTTGTTCCATCGTATGATTCGACATTCATGGGTTTAAACCCTTCTGGGAATTTGTGCTCCATTACCTCGTCAGTGAAGCAAAGGGGGTGTGCGGTGCCTCTATATTGGGCCACATCGCGACGTAGCTCAGATGGAGTCCGTCTGCGGTTCTCGGCCTGGGCGTGATTATGATTGTTGCGTCCGGCTAGGTAGCCGTTGTCGCGTGTCGGGGCATGCCCCCGTGATCCATAGATCGATTCGTTCTGCCCTGCTCTACTGTCCAAGTTTTGCCGCAGGTCATATGTATGTCCCCAAGCTGTTTTATCTCTGCCTTTACGGTGAGGTGGTGCTGGCTGGTGTTTGGCTTGAGTTGCCGCTTTGTCCCGGCCACGTGGTGGTCAGTCAGCTGCATTGCGCGATGATGGTACGGGCTCCAGCGCCTCGTCATCGAACTGAGGTAGCAATTTGTGCCTCGGATAACATTTGGTTGGGCACTCGAGGCCGTATTCCTCGGCTGCCAGGACATTAGTCCATCTGTCCTTGAGCAGATCCTGATCAGCTTGAAGCTGCTGCTGCCTCTTTTTCAGGCTCCTTGAAGTGGCGATTAGCCGGCGCTTAAAGCGCTCCTGCTCGAGAGGTTCCTCGGGTACGATGAAGTCTTCGTCACCGAGGCTCACCTCCTCCTCGGAGAATGGTAGATAATTGCTGTCCTCCGAGTCTTCGTTTATGGCCTGTTCATCAGGGCTAACTTGCCCATCTTCCCGATCATCCTGTTCGGCAGTTTGCTCATCGGGGTCTTCTCTGTCTTCGGCACCGTCCGAAGTGTTATCTTCTCCTGTGCCGGTATTGCTGTTCTTTCTGTGGCGTGATTTAGAGTGGCGCCGCTGATGTCGGCGCTTTGGCTGTATCTTAGGAGGTTCATCCTCGACTGGATCTTCCTCGTTATCGCCATTGTTCTCTTTAGGTGTGTCCACCATGTACATGTCGTACGAAGACGTGGCCGTCCAGCACCCGGTAAACGGCGGGTTTTGGCCCTGCTCCTCTTCGGCATCGTCGTCTATACCGTCGATGTCTTCGGAGCCGTAATCGAGCGTGTCGGTTAACTCTTCGACAATGGCTATGAAGTGGGCGGTGGGTGGGAAGCGAAATTCTCCGTCATCAGCCTCTAGTTCGAACTAGATATAGTTCGGTTGTGAGTCCCCCGCTAAAGAGAGTGTTTTTAATGAATTTAGCACATTGCCTAAAGGTGAGTGCCGGAAGATGTCCGCGGAGCTGAATTTGACGATCGATGTCCGATCAAGCTTGCGGTACGCGGACGCAAGTGGTTCAGAACCTGTAGCCGGAAACGAGTCCGAGGCTCCTGTGGCGCAGATTCCACCCGAGATTGGGTCTGTGTGTGTAACACCCCGGAAGTAACTTTCCATATTTGTAACTCCAACTCTTGCCATTTTCGGCCTTGATATATGATATTCCCTCCGTGGTTGGGTTTTCTTCTTTTTGCATTTTGTCCGTGTCATGCATTTTATATTAGGTCATCATGTGCATCGCATTTGCATACGTGTTCGTCTCATGATTCCGAGCATTTTTCCCGTTGTCCGTTTTGCAATCCGACACTCCTATCTCCCCCGGCGGTCCCTTTTGCGTTTTTCCGTGTGCGGGTATTAAACCTTCTCGAAATGGACGAGGTTTGTCTAGTGGCCTTGGTATAACACCGGAGACCACCGTCAAGTTTGAGTCATTTGGAGCTCGTTTGGTACTCCAGCAGTTAACCGCACCTTCAAAGGCCTCTTTTAAGTTGCAGCCCAACACCCTTCAAAACAGCCCAATAACCCATCTAAGTCACCTCCATGCTCTCCGTCGTTCGATCACGATCGTGTGGTAAAACTACACCTCATTTGGAGTCTCCTAGCTCCTCTACCTATAAATATAGATCCTTCCCAAATCCGGACGAAACCCTAGTCTCCTCTCGCCCTTCAAGGCCACGGACGAAATCCGGACGGCGGACACGTCATGGCCCCTCCGCCGCCACGTGGCAGTCCCCACACCACCATGGCGCCCACGCCCACATCGCCGCGCCCGCCCGGCCACAGCGAGGCCACCACGGCCGCCTCGCCGCCGCCGCTCGGCCCGGCCGCCCGCGCCTCCTCCAGCGCGGCGCCCGCCGCCTCCGCCGCTTCTCCGCCGCCGCGCCCGCCAAGCCACCGCTCTCCTCCGCCTCGCTGATCCGGCCGGCCCGTCGCCGCCACCGCTCCTCCGGCGAGCTCCACCCCCCCGGCCCGACCTCCACCGCCCGCCGCCGGTCGCCCCGGTCCCCTCCGGCGCCGACCTTCCTCCTCCCCGCGCCGGCGAACCCCGCGCCCGATCGGCCCGATCCGATCCGGCCTCGGGAACAGCGCCACCGTTGACTCTCTCCCCTCCCTTTTTTTCCCTAAGTCCTAAATCTTTGTAATTTTGTGCAATAGTCAACTTGCTATATCTTCGCATCCGTAGATCCATTTTTCGCGTATAGTATGTCAAAATGTTCGCCTCGAAGAGTAGATCATTTCATTGCATTGCATCATTTTCATTTAAGCTCATCTTGATGCCCGAAATGCTGTTGGAAGAGTGCTATGTGCTGATAGTTTCTGATTTTTATCAGAAGTTGCACTTTTGTTATTTTTGCCATGATTATTGTGTGCATCCTATGAATTTGAATCCTACATGTGTTTTGTAAAATGCCATGTCATCTTTCCAGGGGTGTATGCCATGTATTTTTGTGATCTATGTGGTGACTAGCACAAGCATGCAAAGTAGGTGTCCTGTTGTTGCTGATTTCAGCCCTGTTTTAGCTGATTTTGATGCCATGTTTGCTTGATGATACCGAGAGATCTATGCATATTTTGAGATACTTCAGTAAGGGTGTTTTGTAAAGCATGACTTGCTCTATCCATCCATGCCTTTGTTTGCAATTATGGGATGCCATAGCTTGAGTCAATCGAGCTCTACTTTTGCTATCAAATGATTCCTGGCAGATTGTATACATGTTATTCAAATTTGCCTAGCTTGTTGTGGTTGATCCATATATGCTATGTTAGTGTTCTTGCCATGTATGTCTTCTATGTCAGGTCTTCTTGATGTATGTATGCTTAGTTTATCATTTGAGGCTCTGTAGTGAGTGCATTGAGCTTGTAAACATGCCATCTCGTTATCAGTTTTTGACATGTCATGTTGCTGAATCTGTTAACAAGACTTTCAATATTGACATGAGTGTTACTATATTTTCTAGTCCTTTTTGGCTTATGGTCAGTAAGAGACTTTTGTTCTAGGCTTTGAGTATATTCATGCCATGCCATGTTTTGCTATTTTAAGTTCCCGTAGCATGTAGTTTTGATGCTCTGAACATTGCAACCTGTTACTGTTTTTGCCATGTCCAGCCTGTTACTTTGAGCTCTTTTGCCATGCTTGTTTGAGCATGTTATTATGTGAACTAACCGTAGCTCAGTGCTCATCTTTTGTCGAGCATCATGTGTAGATCACTGCCATGTGCTTTGTTGATACGTTTGTGTGCAGTAGCTTAATTAATTGCTGCTTGCTAAGTGGCATCATGCTGTTAATGGCAGATTTGCGTCATTCTTGTTTTGCTTGCCATTTGCAAACCGTGCATCCGTTTCCGGTGATCTTTATATCGATTTCAACCGAAATCATCTCATCTTTCCAGTGGCATGCTTGGTTTGCCAAGTTGATGCCTGGTTCATCATTTTTCCTTCCGGAGCGCACATAAGCATTGCATATCTCATCATGCATATCATGCCATGTTTTGCATCATGTTGATTGTGCATTGCACCGTGATTTATTGTGGCTCTTTTGTTTGTGTTGTTGTTTTGGGTAGAGTCGGGAGACGAGTACGTGAACGAGGAGCCTGTTGAGAACGTTTTCGAGGATCAAGCTTTCGACAACTCTGAGAACATTGCAGGCAAGATGACCATACCCTCGAAATCACTTCTATCTTTGCTATGCTAGTTGCTCCCTCTTTTGCTATGCCTATGCTGCGATGCCTACCACTTGCTATATCATGCCACCCATATTGCCATGTCAGCCCCTAACCATCCTTTTCCTAGCAAACCGTTGATTGGCTATGTTACCGCTTTGCTCAGCCCTCTTATAGCGTTGCTAGTTGCAGGTGAAGCTGAAGTTTGTTCCTTGTTGGAACATGGAGATGTTGTTCCTCTTTGGAACATGTTTACTTGTTGGGGATATCACAATATATATGTATCTGCTATAATTAATACATCTATATACTTGGTAAAGGGTGGAAGGCTCGGCCTTATGCCTGGTGTTTTGTTCCACTCTTGCCACCCTAGTGTCCGTCATACCGGTGTTATGTTCCTTGATTTTGCGTTCCTTACACGGTTGGGTGATTTATGGGACCCCCTTGACAGTTCGCTTTGAATAAGACTCGTCCAGCAAGGCCCAACTTTGGTTTTACCAGTTGCCACCTAAGCCTTTTCCCCCGGGTTTTCGCGAGCCCGAGGTCATCTTTATTTTAACCCCCGACCAGTGCTCCTTGAGTGCTGGCCCGAACCGAGCAACCTCTTGCGGGGCCACCACGGGAAACTTCGAGGCTTGGTTTTACTCGTAGCTTGACTTATCCGGATGTGCCACGAGAACGAGATATGTGCAGCTCCTATCGGGATTTGTCGGCACAATCGGGCGGCTTTGCTGGTCTTGTTTTATTCTGTCGAAATGTCTTGTAGTCCGGATTCGAGATTGATCGGGTCTTCCGGTAGAAGGAATATCCTTCGTTGACCGTGAGAGCTTATAATGGGCTAAGTTGGGACACCCTGCAGGGTAATATCTTTCAAAGCCGTGCCTGCGGTTATGAGGCAGATGGGAATTTGTTAATGTCGGTTGTAGAAAACCCAAAGTTGACCTTAATTAAAATACACATTCAACGCGTGTGTAACCGTGATGGTCTCTTCTCGGGGTCCGGAAGTGAACACGATGTTGGAGTTATGTCGGCGTAAGTAGTTCAGGATCACTTCTTGATCACTACTAGTTTCACGACCGTGCTTTGCTTCTCTCCTCGCTCTCTTTTGCGAAGTAGCCACCATATATGCTAGTCGCTTGCTGCAGCTCCACTTTACTACTCTGTCCTTCCTATTAGCTTAAATAGTCTTGATCTCGCGGGTGTGAGATTGCTGAGTCCCGTGACTCACGGATACTTCAAAACAGTTGCGAGGTTCGATGAGGCGGTCAGGGTGATTCAACCGAGCTCAAGTGGGAGTTCGACGAGGAACGTGGTCGTTACTATGTGTCTTTCCAGATGATCGATAGTGGTGCCCAGTTGGGACGATTCGGGGATCTGTGTTAGCATTTGGGGTATCTTCTTTTATTTTGGTTCCGTAGTCGGACCTTGAGTGTACTCGAATGATGGATGTTTATTTATGTCTTTGGGTGAAGTGGCGTTGTAAGCCAACTAAGTACCTTTCCTTATTTATTACATGGGTTGTGTGAAGATTACCTCACTTGCGACATTGCTTTCAATGCGGTTATGCCTCTAAGTCGTGCCTCGACACGTGGGAGATATAGCCGCATCGGGGCGTTATAAGTTGGTAATCGAGCCTTCCCGACTTAGGAGCCCCCTACTTGATTGTTTGTTTGGCGTTGTTGAGTCTAGAATGGAAAATGTTTTGAGTCTTAGGATTATATATATCGGAGAGTAGGATTCTTTTTACTCATCAGTCCCTTCGCCGCTCTGTGAGGTATCCCGCGTAGAGTTTTGACTCTTCTCTCCTCAAATTTCACTAAAATTTTTTAGGATCACGTGGGTATCTTGGAATCGTTCGATGGTTTTGTGGCGAGAACATTGTTCTTGGTGCCTCGACATTTAGGGGTTGTGGCGGTGTCCGGGGAGTTGAGCTCCGAGGTGTTGTCGTCACAATTTTATCGTTGCGATTCTGGAATACCTGAGTTTTGCCGACATCGAAATCTCTTTTGTGCGATTGTTGGTGAGATAACCTGATAGCCCGATCTTGTGGCGAGTCGGGAGTATTGCCATGACTTGCATAACGGATGTTTTTCAAGGTCGAGTACCACGATTTCGAGGATTTCTTGGTTATGTGTTGATGGATGGATACAAATTGGATCTAGGTATTGTTAGTTTGGGTGATATATTTTGTGTCCCTGTATCCCCAACACCAGATTGCATAACCAGAAAGTTTCGGAGTTTATAGGTGGGAATTCTAGTAGCTTACGGGATATTCTTTCCGACGGATGTATGATTTGAGATTGGGGTTCAACGTCTAGTGGTCCGCCCATTCACGGTCGATTCTGATGGTCGCGAGGCGTCTTAAAGAATCCTTGGCTATGCTGATTCGGGGCGTCTTGTTAGTCATTCGTGACGTCCGCTATACGTCGTGTCCGTGTGGGCCCCACCACGAACACTTTGAGCGAAATCTCTATCATGTGTTTGTTCCGGCTCATTCTAGCAGTCAATCTTTTGTTTTCAGTTGTGATTTTCGATTTGTTTCTAAGACAGATGTTCTTTTCCATATCTGTATCTAAGTGGCTTCTCACCTTATTGGACGTGTGACGATTAACTTTGGAATTCATTCGTTCATTCTTGTTCGAATGTTTATTGTGAAGACTATATGTTGCAATTTCTATCCGTTGATTCTACTTATCTATTTGTCTATCAAAGGACTAACGGATGTCACCCTCTCCGGATGGCTCCATGCAGCGTACGAATCCGGATCGCAATGATGGGGATCGATCAATCCTCCACCTCCACCTCCACCTCCGCCTCCGAGCGTGGCAAGCGATTATGGCAGCCACCAATGCCAATGCTCGATGATTTTGCAGCTCTTGCAAGAACGTACTCGAGGGCAAGGCAATCAAGGCAATCAAGGCAATCAAGGTCAAGGCAACCATCAGCCACACTTTGCTACTCTCGATCGGTTCCTCGCTAATCGGCGAAGTCTTTCGGTTTACGTGTTGAGGCAACAGACGCGATGATTGGCTAGTGGATATCTGCAAGCACTTTGGTCAGTAGCAATGTCGGACACGAGGACTTTGTCAAGTTTGCGTCGTTTCAACTCAAGGATCAAGCTGCTGAGTGGTTCCAGCAATACAAAGATTCGAGAGGAGGTCGTGTCATTACAGGATGAGTTCGCCGTGATTTCGAGCTCATCACATTCGAAAAGTGTTGTTGAGAGTAAGCGTGAGGAGTTCCGCAATCTCAAGCAGGGCACCATGTCATCTATCAATACAATATCCAGTTCGAAGCTTCGCTTTCGTTTTGCTAAGCAAGATGTACGATGAAAGGAGTATGATCTATCGGTTCGAGGTGGTGCGAGAGAAGATCTGCAATTACCTCTTGTCTGTTTGAGCGAGATAAATATGATGATTTCTACAACATGGCTCTGAAGCAAGAAGCTGCTCAGCTCAAATCGAGGCTTCTAAGAAGAGAATCGGGGATGCGATTCAGTCCTCCTCGTCCTCTCAAGTGGCAGCCAAGCAGCAGAAGTTTTACCTGCCCCTCCTCCGTTCCGTCGGCCTTACCAAAGAAGAACTCAGGTGGCCGTGGATCTTCCACCCACCCAACCCAAGCTATCGAAACAAGTCTAATTCTCAAGCTCCAAGGTCAAGTGCTCCTTACCACCGTCCGCTCTCGAGGTCACTTGCAACAAGTGTCGGCAGAAGGGTCACTATCTAACAAGTGCTTCAACCAGAGGCGCCTTCCGCCTCCTCCTCTGTGAAATCTTCCAGCAATGCGGTGGTCAAGCATAATCCAAAGCATGCCAAGGTCAATATGATGAATGCAGCTCAGCGGAGGATTCTTGAGATGTGATCATGGGTAATCTCTCGATTAATGATATTCCCGCAAAAGTCTTATTTGATCTTGGTGCATCGCATTGTTTCATGTCAAGACCGTTTTTACCAAGCATGAATTCACTTCTTCTCATTTGGGTAAACCCATGGATGTCATTTCTCCGGGTAAGCGGTTGAGCTCCAGTTTGGTGGTTCGGATGTTTCTATCAAGATGGGCGATTATAGGTTTCGGCTAAACCAATTGTCCTTGGTGACTCGGATATTGATCTTATTCTCGGAATGGACTGGCTTTATCAGCACAAAGCTCAGCTTGATTGTGCTGCCAGGGAAATTCAATTGACTCACTCTTCTAATGATGTGATCATCTATGCCTCTCGTGATGAAACTATTCGGTTGTTTTCTCTCAATGAGAAGGGCGAACTGAATGCCATCTCTCGATTCGATCGTTTGTGAGTACCAAGATGTCTTTCGGAAGAGCTTCGGGTATGCCTCCTCATCGGCCGATGGAGTTCGTTATCGATCTTGAGCACGGCCTCAACCCGTTTGTAAGCGTCCATACAAGCTTGGACTGATGAGCTGAAGGAATTGAAGAAGCAGCTCGATGAACAAGAGCGTCTGGGTTTGATCGGACCGAGTTCATCTCCTTGGGGTTGTGGTGTTCTTTTGTCCGGAAGAAGGATGGCGCGGACCGACTTTGCGTCGATTACCGTCCATTGAATAAGAAGACAATCAAGAACAAGTATCCACTTCCCAACATCAATGAGCTTTTCGAGCAACTCAAAGGTGCTACTGTGTTCTCTAAGCTTGACCTTCGTATGGGGTATCATCAGATTCGCATTCGTGAACAAGATATTCCCAAGACAGCATTGAAACAAGCTTTGGTTCTTATGAATATCTTGTCATGTCTTTCGGCCTCGTCAATGCTCCTCCAACTTTCTCTCGGATGATGAACTTCATATTCAACCCCTACACCAATGAATTCGTCTTGGTCTATCTTGATGATATTTTGGTCTTCTCCAAGAATAAGAAGGATCATGCCAAACATTTGCGATTGGTGCTAGACAAGCTCGAGAGTACCAATTCTATGCCAAGTTCTCCAAATGTGAATTCGGCTTGATGAAGTGCTTTATCTTGGTCATATCATCTCTGCCAAGGGTATCATTGTTGATCCCGAGAAGGTATCCGCAATTGTGAATTGGGAACCTCCTCGAATGTCAAGCAGCTCATGCTTTCTTGGTCTTGCAAGTTATTGCGAAGATTCGTTGAGAACTTCTCCAAGATTGCAAAGCCTCTTTCCAACCTTCTCGAAGCAGGTCAAGTATATCCGGTCTCCCGAGTGTGGCGTTGCTTTCAATACCCTCAAAGAGAAACTCGTCACAGCTCTGCTACGACTCCTCTGATGAATCCAAGCCATATGAAGTTTTCGTGATGCTTCTCTTCAAGGTCTCGGTCTTTGTGTTAATGCAAGAGAAGAGAGTTGTGGCTTATACCTCTCGCCATTGAAGCCCAACGAGAAGAACTACCCCACTCACGATCTTGAGTTGGCGGCGATTGTCCATGCATTGATTACGTGGAGACATCTCTTGTTGGGAAGGAAAGTGGACATTTTCACCGATCACAAGAGTCTCAAGTACATCTTCACTCAGCCCAACCTCAACCTCGAGCGGACTCGATGGGTGAAATGATTCAAGAGTACAACCCAAGTATTGAGTATACTCCGGCAAAGCCAATGTCATTGCAGATGCTTTGAGCAGGAAAGCTTCTCGCAATCTAATCCTCAAGCCCTTTCACCGGTCTCTGTGAATCTTTCCATAAGCTGAATCTTCAAGTTGTTCCTCAAGGCTTTCTTGCCAACCTCATAGTCTCTCCTACTTTGGAAGATCAGATTCGTGAGGCTCAACTTCGGATACCATGGTGAAGAAAGTGAAGCGTGGTATCGACAAGGGCATTTCAAGTACAAGTGCTTCGCGTTGATGACAAAGACACTCTGTTCTTTGAGGACGGATTATGGTTCCTAAGGGTGATCTGCGAAAAGTCATTATGAGCGAGGCTCACAATTCGCTTCTATCCATTCATCCTGGAAGTACGAAGATGTACCATGATCTCAAGCAGTCATATTGGTGGACTCGAATGAAGCGAGAAATTGCTCAATTCGTGAATGAGTGTGATGTCTGCAGAAGAGTGAAAGCAGAACACCAAAGACCAGCTGGTCTCCTTCAACCTCTTGCTATTCCTGAATGGAAGTTTGATCACATTGAAATGGACTTCGTGGTGGCTTTCCAAAGTCCAAGCGTGGAAATGATGCTATCTTCGTTGTCATTGACAAGCTTACTAAAGTGGCTCATTTTCTTCCTATCAAAGAATCCATCACGCAACTCGGTTGGCGAGCTATACACCTCGAGGATTGTCTCCTTGCGGCATTCCACAAGTGATCTCTTGAGACCGTGGCAGCATCTTTACCTCCAAGTTAAGGGAGTCTTTTGAAGGCCATGGGCACCAACATTCGTTTCAGCACAGCTTTCCATCCTCAAACAAGTGGCCAAGTTGAGCGAGTTAATCAAATCCTTGAAGATATGCTCGGGGCTTGTGTCATTTCCTTGATATGAAGTGGGAAGATTGTCTTCCATATGCCGAGTTCTCTTACAACAACAGCTTCCAAGCGAGTTCGGGCAAGGCCCCATTCGAAATTCTCTATGGCGAAAGTGCCGTACTCCTCTCAATTGGTGCAGGGCAGGTGAGCGCCAACTTCTTGGCAATGACTTGATCACGAATGGAAGAAATGTGCCAAGTCATTCGTGAGAATCTCAAAGCCGCATAATCGCGCCAAAAACTATTATGATGATAAGCACCGTGATGTGACTTTTGAAATCGGAGACCATGTCTACCTCCGCGTCTCTCAATGAAAGGCACTCGTAAACCCGGTATCAAAGGAAGCTTGCCCCTAGATCGTGGGTCCTTTCAAGATCATTGGGAAAAGAGGCGATCTCGCCTATCAACGAGCTTCCATCCAACTTTGCAAGCGTGCGATGTGTTTCACGTGTCACAACTTCGCAAGTGCTTCAAGACTCTGAACGCACTATCAACTTCAAGAGATTGACCTTCAAGAAGATCTCTCTTATCATGAGCACCCGTTGCTATTCTTGAAGAAACCGGCGCAAGACTCGCAACAAGTCAATCAAATTCCTGAAAGTGAAGTGGTCACACCATTCCGACCGAGAAGCTACTTGGGGCGCGAGGATCACCTCCGTTCGAGTATCCGGAGTTCTTTCAGTCCTAGATCTCGGGACGAGATCCTCTTGTAGTGGTGGAGTGTTGTAACACCCCGGAAGTAACTTTCCATATTTGTAACTCCAACTCTTGCCATTTTCGGCCTTGATATATGATATTCCCTCCGTGGTTGGGTTTTCTTCTTTTTGCATTTTGTCCGTGTCATGCATTTTATATTAGGTCATCATGTGCATCGCATTTGCATACGTGTTCGTCTCATGATTCCGAGCATTTTTCCGTTGTCCGTTTTGCAATCCGACACTCCTATCTCCCCGCGGTCCTTTTGCGTTTTTCCGTGTGCGGGTATTAAACCTTCTCGAAATGGACCGAGGTTTGTCTAGTGGCCTTGGTATAACACCGGAGACCACCGGTCAAGTTTCGGTCATTTGGAGCTCGTTTGGTACTCCAACAGTTAACCGCACCTTCATAAAAGGCCTCTTTTAAGTTGCAGCCCAACACCCTTCAAAACAGCCCAATAACCCATCTAAGTCACCTCCATGCTCTCCGTCGTTCGATCACGATCGTGTGGTAAAAACTACACCTCATTTGGAGTCTCCTAGCTCCCTCTACCTATAAATATAGATCCTTCCCAAATCCGGACGAAACCCTAGTCTCCCTCGCCCGCCCGCGCCATGGGGCGAAATCCGACGGCGGACACGTCCGCCCGCCCCTCCGCCGCCACGTGGCAGTCCCCACAGCCACATGGCGCCCCGCCCACATCGCCGCTGCCCGCCTGGCCAGCAGCGCAAACCGGCTCCGCCGCCGCCGCCCGGCCGCCCGCGCCTCCCAGCCAGCCCGCCTCCGCCGCTTCTCCGCCGCCGCCCGCCCGCCACCGCTCTCCTCCGCCTCGCCGATCCGGCCGCCCGTCGCCACTCCTCCTCCGGCCCGAGCTCCACTGCCCCCTTGGCCCCCGACTCCACCGGCCCCGCCGCCGCCAGTCGCCCGGTCCCCTCCGGCGCCGACCTTCCTCCTCCCAGCGCCCGGCGAACCCGCCCGATCGGCCCGATCCGATCCGGCCTCGGGAACAGCGCCACCGTTGACTCTCTCCCCTCCCTTTTTTTCCCTAAGTCCTAAATCTTTGTAATTTTGTGCAATAGTCAACTTGCTATATCTTCGCATCCGTAGATCCACTTTTCGCGTATAGTATGTCAAAATGTTCGTCTCGAAGAGTAGATCATTTCATTACATTGCATAATTTTCATTTGAGCTCATCTTGATGCCCGAAATGCTGTTGGAAGAGTGCTATGTGCTGATAGTTTCTGCTTTTTATCAGAAGTTGCACTTTTGTTATTTTTGCCATGATTATTGTGTGCATCCTATGAATTTGAATCCTACATGTGTTTTGTAAAATGCCATGTCATCTTTCCAGGGGTGTATGCCATGTATTTTTGTGATCTATGTGGTGACTAGCACAAGCATGCAAAGTAGGTGTCCTGTTGTTGCTGATTTCAGCCCTGTTTTAGCTGATTTTGATGCCATGTTTGCTTGATGATACCGAGAGATCTATGCATATTTTGAGATACTTCAGTAAGGGTGTTTTGTAAAGCATGACTTGCTCTATCCATCCATGCCTTTGTTTGCAATTATGGGATGCCATAGCTTGAGTCAATCGAGCTCTACTTTTGCTATCAAATGATTCCTGGCAGATTGTATACATGTTATTCAATTTTGCCTAGCTTGTTGTGGTTGATCCATATATGCTATGTTAGTGTTCTTGCCATGTATGTCTTCTATGTCAGGTCTTCTTGATGTATGTATGCTTAGTTTATCATTTGAGGCTCTGTAGTGAGTGCATTGAGCTTGTAAACATGCCATCTCGTTATCAGTTTTTGACATGTCATGTTGCTGAATCTGTTAACAAGACTTTCAATATTGACATGAGTGTTACTATATTTTCTAGTCCTTTTTGGCTTATGGTCAGTAAGAGAATTTTGTTCTAGGCTTTGAGTAGATTCATGCCATGCCATGTTTTGCTATTCTAAGTTCCTTTAGCATGTAGTTTTGATGCTCTGAACATTGCAACCTGTTACTGTTTTTGCCATGTCCAGCCTGTTACTTTGAGCTCTTTTGCCATGCTTGTTTGAGCATGTTATGATGTGAACTAGCCGTAGCTCAGTGCTCATCTTTTGTCGAGCATCATGTGTAGATCACTGCCATGTGCTTTGTTGATACGTTTGGGTGCAGTAGCTTAATTAATTGCTGCTTGCTAAGTGGCATCATGCTGTTAATGGCAGATTTGCGTCATTCTTGTTTTGCTTGCCATTTGCAAACCGTGCATCCGTTTCCGGTGATCTTTATATCGATTTCAACGAAATCATCTCATCTTTCAGTGGCATGCTTGGTTTGCCAAGTTGATGCCTGGTTCATCATTTTCCTTCCGGGCGCATATAAGCATTGCATATCTTATCATGCATATCATGCCATGTTTTGCATCATGTTGATTGTGCATTGCACCGTGATTTATTGTGGCTCTTTTGTTTGTGTTGTTGTTTTGGGTAGAGTCGGAGGCGAGTGCGTGAGCGAGGAGCCTGTTGAGAACGTTTTCGAGGATCAAGCTTTCGACAACTCGAGAACATTGCGAGCAAGATGACCATACCCTCGAAATCACTTCTATCTTTGCTATGCTAGTTGCTCGCTCTTTTGCTATGCCTATGCTGCGATGCCTACCACTTGCTATATCATGCCACCCATATTGCCATGTCAGCCCCTAACCATCCTTTTCCTAGCAAACCGTTGATTGGCTATGTTACCGCTTTGCTCAGCCCTCTTATAGCGTTGCTAGTTGCAGGTGAAGCTGAAGTTTGTTCCTTGTTGGAACATGGAGATGTTGTTCCTCTTTGGAACATGTTTACTTGTTGGGGATATCACAATATATATGTATCTGCTATAATTAATACATCTATATACTTGGTAAAGGGTGGAAGGCTCGGCCTTATGCAGTGTTTTGTTCCACTCTTGCCACCTAGTTTCCGTCATACGGTGTTATGTTCCTTGATTTTGCGTTCCTTACGGTTGGGTGATTTATGGGACCCCCTTGACAGTTCGCTTTGAATAAGACTCGTCCAAAGAAGGCCCAACTTTGGTTTTACCATTTGCCACCTAAGCCTTTTCCCCGGGTTTTCGCGAGCCCGAGGGTCATCTTTATTTTAACCCCGGACGGTGCTCCTTCGAGTGCTGGCCCGAACCGAGCAACCTGCGGGGCCACCACGGGAAACTCGAGGCTTGGTTTTACTCGTAGCTTGACTTATCCGGATGTGCCACGAGAACGAGATATGTGCAGCTCCTATCGGGATTTGTCGGCTGTCGGGCGGCTTTGCTGGTCTTGTTTTATTCTGTCGAAATGTCTTGTAGTCCGGATTCCGAGATTGATCGGGTCTTCCCGTAGAAGGAATATCCTTCGTTGACCGTGAGAGCTTATAATGGGCTAAGTTGGGACACCCTGCAGGTAATATCTTTGAAAGCCGTGCCGCGGTTATGAGGCGATGGGAATTTGTTAATGTCCGGTTGTAGAAAACCGAAGTTGACCTTAATTAAAATACACATTCAACGCGTGTGTAACCGTGATGGTCTCTTCTCGGCGGTCCGGAAGTGAACACGATGTTGGAGTTATGTCGGCGTAAGTAGTTCAGGATCACTTCTTGATCACTACTAGTTTCACGACCGTGCTTTGCTTCTCTCCTCGCTCTCTTTTGCGAAGTAGCCACCATATATGCTAGTCGCTTGCTGCAGCTCCACTTTACTACTCTGTCCTTCCTATTAGCTTAAATAGTCTTGATCTCGCGGGTGTGAGATTGCTGAGTCCCGTGACTCACAGATACTTCAAAACAGTTGCGAGGTTCCGATGAGGCGGTGCAGGTGATTCAACCGAGCTCCAAGTGGGAGTTCGACGAGGAACGTGGTCGTTACTATGTGTCTTTCCCAGATGATCAGTAGTGGTGCCCGAGCTTGGGACGATTCGGGATCTGTGTTAGCATTTGGGGTATCTTCTTTTATTTTGGTTCCGTAGTCGGACCTTGAGTGTACTCTGAATGATGGATGTTTATTTATGTACTGGGTGAAGTGGCGACTGTAAGCCAACTATGTACCTTTCCCTTATTTATTACATGGGTTGTGTGAAGATTACCTCACTTGCGACATTGCTTTCAATGCGGTTATGCCTCTAAGTCGTGCCTCGACACGTGGGAGATATAGCCGCATCGGGGGCGTTATAGTGTGCGGCTCCAATGCCGCTGAGTCTGCGGCTTCCATGGCGGGCTTGAGCTTCCCGCCCTCGGACAGTGCGATCTACTCCAGATCTAGGGCCAGAGCAGTTACAGGCGCTATCTCCTGGGTGTGGTCCGATGACAGATTTAAGTCATGTTCATCACGACGGCAAGGAGCGGCTGCCGTGGGCTCGAATCCATCGAACATCAAGTCTCCGCGGATATCAGCAAAGTAGTTCAAGCTTTCAAATCTGACCTGATGGCCAGGGGCGTAGCTGTCGATCTGCTCTAGATGGCCAAGCGAGTTGGCCCGTAGTGCAAAGCCGCTGAATACGAAGATCTATTCGGGGAGGAAGACTTCTCCCTGGACAGCATTGTTGTAAATGATTGATGGGGCCATCAAACCTCTTGAAGACAACGCAGCAGAACTCTCACTGAAAGCACCAATGTCGGTGTCAAAACCGGCGGATCTCGGGTAGGGGGTTCCGAACTGTGCATCTAAGGTTGATGGTAACAGGAGACGGGGGACACAATGTTTACCTGTGTTCGGCCCTCTCTATGGAGGTAATACCCTACTTCTGCTTGATTGATCTTGATGAATATGAGTATTACAAGAGTTGATCTACCTCGAGATCGTAATGGCTAAAACCCTAAAAGTCTAGCCTGTATGACTATGATTATGATTGCCTCTACGGACTAAGCCCTCCGGTTTATATAGACACCAGAGGGGACTAGGGTTGTACAAAGTCGGTTACAGAGAAAGGAATCTTCGTATCAGGGCGCCAAGCTGGCCTTCCACGCCAAGGAGAGTCCCATCAGGACACGGGAGAGAGTCTTCAGTCTTGTATCTTCACAGCCCATCAGTCCGGCCGATGTATCACAGTCCGGACGCCCGAGGACCCCTTAATCCAGGACTCCCTCAGTTACGTTGATGCAAGCTTTGACACTAATCCAGATGACTCTAAGTCACAAACTGGATACGTATTTATATAATGGTGGAGCTATCAGTTGGTGCAGTTCCAAGCAGAGCGTCGTGGCGGGATCTACGTGTGAAGCGGAGTACATAGCTGCTTCGGAAGCAGCAAGTGAAGGAATCTGGATGAAGGAGTTCATATCCGATCTAGGTGTAATACCTAGTGCATCAAGTCCAATGAAAATATTTTGTGACAATACTGGAGCAATTGCCTTGGCAAAGGAATCTAGATTTCACAAGAGAACCAAACACATTAAGAGACGCTTCAATTCCATCCGTGATCAAGTCAAGGAGGGAGACATAGAGATTTGCAAGATACACACGGATCTGAATGTTGTAGATCCGTTGACTAAGCCTCTTCCACGAGCAAAACATGATCAGCACCAAGACTCCATAGGTGTTAGAATAATTACTATGTAATCTAGATTATTG
This sequence comes from Aegilops longissima, assembly GCA_021605205.1. Taxonomy (NCBI): domain Eukaryota; kingdom Viridiplantae; phylum Streptophyta; class Magnoliopsida; order Poales; family Poaceae; genus Aegilops; species Aegilops longissima. The sequence continues at coordinate 144,649,090 of CM038678.1, read as the reverse complement.
ACTCTAGTGCAAGTGGGAGACTGAAGGAAATATGCCCTAGAGGCAATAATAAAGTTGTTATTTATATTTCCTTATATCATGATAAATGTTTATTATTCATGCTAGAATTGTATTAACTGGAAACTTAGTACATGTGTGAATACATAGACAAACAGAGTGTCCCTAGTATGCCTCTACTTGACTAGCTCGTTAATCAAAGATGGTTAAGTTTCCTGACCATAGACATGTGCTATCATCTGATGAACGGGATCACATCATTAGAGAATGATGTGATGGACAAGACCCATCCGTTAGCTTAGCATGACTTATACATATACATATTCCTCCGACCATAGCATCATTTAGTCTTATTTCTATTGCTTTCTTCATGACTTATACATATTCCTCTGACTATGAGATTATGCAACTCCCGAATACTGGAAGAACACTTTGTGTGCTATAAAACGTCACAACGTAACTGGGTGATTATAAAGATGCTCTATAGGTGTCTCCGAAGGTGTTTGTTGATCAAGATTAGGATTTGTCACTCCGTGTATCGGAGAGGTATCTTTGGGCCCTCTCGGTAATGCTCATCACTATAACCCTTGCAAGCAATGTCACTACTGAGTTAGTTGCGGAATGATGCATTACAGAATGAGTAAAGAGACTTGCCGGTAACGAGATTGAACTAGGTATGAAGATACTGACAATGGAATCTCGGGCAAGTAACATACCAATAACAACGGGAACGACGTATGTTGTTATGCGGTTTGACCGATAAAGATCTTCGTATAATATGTAGGAGCCAATATGAGCATCCAGGTTCCTGGTTATTGACCGAAGATGTGTCTCGGTCATGTCTACATAGTTGTCGAACCCGTAGGGTCCGCACGCTTAACGTTCGATGTCGATTTGTATTATGAGTTATGTTATTTGATGAACGGAGTTTGTTCGGAGTCCCGGATGAGATCACGGACATGACGAGGAGTCTTGAAATGGTCGAGAGGTAAAGATTGATATATTGGAAGGTTATATACGTGAAGGAAATATACCCTAGAGGCAATAATAAAGTTGTTATTTATACTTCCTTATATCATGATAAATGTTTATTACTCATGCTAGAATTGTATTAACCAGAAACGTAGTACATGTGTGAATACATAAACAAAACAGAGTGTCCCTAGTATGCCTCTACTTAACTAGCTCATTAATCAAAGATGGTTATGTATCCTAACCATAGACATGTGTTGTCATTTGATGAACGGGATCATATCATTAGAGAATGATGTGATGGACAAGACCCATCTGTTAGCTTAGCATTATGATTGTTGAGTTTTATTGCTATTGCTTTCTTCATGACTTATACATGTTCCTCTGACTATGAGATTATGCAACTCCTGAATACCGGAGGAACACCTTTTGTGCTATGAAACGTCACAACGTAACTGGGTGATTATAAAGATGCTCTACAGGTGTCTCAGATGGTGTTTGTTGAGTTGTCATAGATCGAGATTAGGATTTGTCACTCGGATTGTCGGAGAGGTATCTCTAGGCCCTCTCGGTAATGCACATCACTATAAGCCTTGCAAGCAATGTGACTAATGAGTTAGTTACGGGATTATGCATTATAGAACGAGTAAAGAGACTTGCTGGTAACGAGACTGAACTAGGTATGATAATACCGACGATCGAATCTCGAGCAAGTAACATACCGATGACACAGGGAACAACATATGTTGTTATGCGGTTTGACCGATAAAGATCTTCGTAGAATATGTAGGAACCAATATGAGCATCCAGGTTCCGCTATTGGTTATTGACCGGAGATGAGTCTCGGTCCTATCTACATAGTTCTCGAACACGTAGGGTCCGCACGCTTAACGTTCGATGACGATCGGTAGTATGAGTTTATGTGTTTTTATGTACTGAAGGTAGTTCAGAGTCCCGGATGTGATCACGGACATGAGGAGGAGTCTTGAAATGGTCGAGACATAAAGATTGATATATTGGACGATGTTATTCGGACACCGGATGAGTTTCGGGGGTCACCGGATAAATATCGGAGTGATGGGGGTTTATCGGAACCCACGGGGGAACTAATGGGCCAACATGGGTCTTGTGAGAGAGAGAGAGGAGGGGGCCTTAGGGCTGCCCCCCCCCCCCCTTGAGGAGTCCGAATAGGACAAGTAGGGGGGCGACGCACCCTCTTTCCCTCCCTCTCTCCTCTCCTTCCTTCCCCCTCTCTCTTCCCTTGTTGGAAACCTACTAGGAATAGGATTCCTAGTAGGAATCCTACTTGGGGCGCGCCCCATGAGGGCCGGCCGGCCTCCCCCTTTCTCCTTTATATACGGGGGCAGGGGCACCCTAGAACACACAAGTTGACAATTGTCTTAGCCGTGTGCGGTGCCCCCCTCCACAGATTTCCACCTCGGTCATATCGTTGTAGAGCTTAGGTGAAGCCCTGCATCGGTAACTTCATCATCACCGTCACCACGCCGTCGTGCTGACGAAATTCTCCCTCGGCCTCAGCTGGATCTAGAGTACGAGGGACGTCACCGAGCTGAAGTGTGCAGATCGCGGAGGTGCCGTGCGTTCAGTACTTGGATCGGTTGGATCGCGAAGACGTTCGACTACATCACCTGCGTTACTAAGCGCTTCCGCTTTCAGTCTACGAGGGTACGTGGACACACTCTCCCCGCTCGTTGCTATTCATCACCTAGATGGATCTTGCGTGTGCATAGGAATTTTTTTGAAATTACTGCGTTCCCCAACACTGGCATCCGAGCCAGGTCTATGCGTAGATGTTATATGCACGAGTAGAACACAAAGAGTTGTGGGCGATAATAGTCATACAGCTTACCAGCATGTCATACTTTGATTCAGCGGTATTGTTGGATGAAGCAGCTCAGACCGACATTACGCGTATGCTTACGTGAGACTGGTTCTACCGACGTGCTTCGCACACAGGTGGCTAGTGGGTGTATGTTTCTCCAACTTTAGTTGAATTGAGTGTGACTACACCCGGTCCTTGTTGTAGGTTAAAACAGCAAATAACTTGACAAAAAATCGTTGTGGTTTTGATGCGTAGGTAAGAATGGTTCTTGCTAAGCCCGTAGCAGCCACGTAAAACTTGCAACAACAAAGTAGAGGACGTCTAACTTGTTTTTGCAGGGCATGTTGTGATGTGATATGGTCAAGACATGATTATATAAATTGTTGTATGAGATGATCATGTTTTGTAACACAGTTATCGGCAACTGGCAGGAGCCATATGGTTGTCGCTTTATTGTATGAAATGCAATCGCCATGTAATTGCTTTACTTTATCACTAAGGGTAGTGATAGTCGTAGAAGCAATAGTTGGCGAGACGACAACGATGCTTCGATGGAGATCAAGGTGTCAAGCTGGTGAGGGTGGTGATCATGACGTTGCTTTGGAGATGGAGATAAAGGCACAAGATGATGATGGCCATATCATATCACTTATATTGATTGCATGTGATGTTTATCCTTTATGCATCTTATTTTTCTTAGTACGGCGGTAGCATTATAAGATGATATCTCTCACTAAATTTCAAGGTATAAGTGTTCTCCCTGAGTATGCACCATTGCTACGGTTCATCGTGCCGAGACACCACATGATGATCGGGTGTGATAACCTCTACGTTCACATACAACGGGTGTAAGCCAGTTTTGCACTCGCAGAATACTCGGGTTAAACTTGACGAGCCTAGCATATGCAGATATGGCCTCGGAACACTGAGACCGAAAGGTCGAGCGTGAATCACATAGTAGATATGATCAACATAATGATGTTCACCATTGAAAACTACTCCATCTCACGTGATGATCGGACATGGTTTAGTTGATATGGATCACGTGATCACTTAGAAGATTATAGGGATGTCTATCTAAGTGGGAGCTCCTAAGTAATATGATTAATTGAACTTTAATTTATCATGAACTTAGTACCTGGTAGTATTTTGCATGTCTATGTTGTTGTAGATAAATGGCCCGTGTTGTTGTTCCATTGAATTTTAATGCATTCCTAGAGAAAGCTAAGTTGAAAGATGATGGTAGCACTTACACAGACTGGGTCCGTAACTTGAGGATTATCCTCATTGCTGCACAGAAGAATTACGTCATGGAAGCACCGCTGGGTGCCAAACCCGCTGCAGGAGCAACGCCAGATATTGTTAACACTTGGCAGAGTAAAGCTAATGACTACTCGATAGTTCAGTGTGCCATACTTTACGGCTTATAACCGGAACTTAAACGAGGTTTTGAACGTCATGGAGCATATGAGATGTTCCAGGAGTTGAAGTTAATATTTCAAGAAAATGCCCGGATTGAGAGATATGAAGTCTCCAATAAGTTCTACAGCTGCAAAATGGAGGAGAATAGTTCTGTCAGTAAGCATAGGCTCAAAATGTCTGGGTACCACAATCACTTGACTCAGCTAGGAGTTAATCTTCCAGTTGATAGTGTCATTGACAGAGTTCTTCAATCGCTGCCACCAAGCTACAAAAGCTTCGTTATGAACTATAATATGCAAGGGATGGACAAGACGATTCCCGAGCTCTTCGCAATGCTAAAGGCTGCGGAGGTAGAAATCAAGAAGGAGCATCAAGTGTTCATGGTCAACAAGACCACCGGTTTCAAGAAAAAGGGTAAAGGGAAGAAGGGGAACTTCAAGAAGAACGGCAAGCAAGTTGCTGCTCAAGTGAAGAAGCCAAAGTCTGGACCTAAGCCTGAGACTGAGTGCTTTTACTGCAAAGGGACTGGTCACTAGAAGCGGAACTGCCCCAAGTATTTGGCAGAGAAGAAGGATGGCAAAATGAAAGGTATATTTGATATACATGTTATATATGTGTACCTTACTAATGCTCGCAGTAGCGCCTCGGTATTTGATATTGGTTCTGTTGCTAATATTTGCAACTCGAAATAGGGGCTATGGATTAAGCGAAGATTGGCTAAGGACGAGGTGACGATGCGCGTGGGGAATGGTTCCAAAGTCAATGTGATCACCATCGGCACGCTACCTCTACATCTACCTTCGGGATTAGTTTTAGACCTGAATAATTGTTATTTGGTGCCAGCGTTGAGCATGAATATTATATATGGATCTTGTTTGATGCGAGACGGTTATTCATTTAAATCAAAGAATAATGGTTGTTCTATTTATATGAATAATATCTTTTATGGTCATGCACCCTTGATGAGTGGTCTATTTTTACTAAATCTTGATAGTAGTGATAAACATGTTCATAGTATTCAAGCCCAAAGATATAAGTTTAATAATGATAGTGCAACTTATTTGTGGCACTGCCGTTTAGGTCATATTGGTGTAAAGCGCATGAAGAAACTCCATTCTGATGGGCTTTTGGAATCACTTGATGCTTGCAAACCATGCCTCATGGGCAAGGTGACTAAGACTCCGTTCTCCGGAACAATGAAGCGAGCAACAGACTTGTTGGAAATAATACATACTGATGTATGCAGTCCGATGAGTGTTGATGCTCGCGGCGAGTATCGTTATTTTCTGACCTTCACAGATGATTTGAGCAGATATGGTTATATCTACTTGATGAAACATAAGTCTGAAACATTTGAAAAGTTCAAAGAATTTTAGAGTGAAGTGGAAAATCGTCGTAACAAGAAAATAAAGATTCTACGATCTGATCGTGGAGGAGAATATTTGAGTTATGAGTTTGGTCTTCATTTTAAACAATGCGGAATATTTTCCCAACTCACGCCACCTGGAACACCATAGCTTAATGGTGTGTCCGAACGTCGTAACCACACTTTATTAGATATGGTGCGATCTATGATGTCTCTTACTGATTTACCGCTATCGTTTTGGGGTTATGCTTTAGAGACGGCTGCATTCACGTTAAATAGGGCACCATCTAAATCCGTTGAGATGACGCCATATGAACTGTGGTTTGGCAAGAAACCCAAGTTGTCGTTTCTTAAAATTTGGGGCTGTGATGCTTATGTGAAAAAGCTTCAACCTGATAAGCTCGAACCCAAATCGGAGAAATGTGTCTTCATAGGGTACCCAAAGGAGACTATTGGGTACACCTTATATCAAAGATCCGAAGGCAAGATATTCGTTCACTACTGCAGGATGCTGCTAATGCGACACTATGATCTGAGACCCTTCGAGAAACTGTGTGCGATGCAATAATCGCAAACGGTGCTGTATGAAAACCGTCAGAAATGTATAAAACATTTGCGATGACAGATGCATCAAACACGGTTCAGGTTTTAGTTGCGTGTGCGATGAAGGGCATACGATTTAGTTCAATTAACTGTTTGCGATGAGGAGGAACAAAAGAGACGGGCAGCAAGATGAAGGCGTGTGCGATACACATCATACGGTTCACTTGGATGAACTATTTGTGATTAGGCAACACAAAAGAAACGGTCAGCCAGATGAAGGTGTGTGCGCGATATACAACATATGGTTCACTCAGATGAACTGTTTGCGATTAGGCAACAGAAAAGAAACGGTCAACCAGATCAAGGTGTGTGCGATATATGCATGCGGTTCACTCGGCCCTTGTCGTCAGTGTGTGACCTCTGTGGCAACCGTTCGCTCCCCAGGCGCCTCTTCGTGTACCGTAAAGCATCCGCCGCCTCTTCGCCTTTCCCTCTCGATTTGGAACTGCTATCGCACGCTCTTCCTCCCTCCTCCCTTCGCCTTCACCCTTCCTTCTTCATTGTTCGATCATCTTCTCCATGGAGGGAACAGGCTGGAAATGACCCTGTTATTCTTGCCCCGATCTGAATGATGACTCGGTGGAGGAACTCATTGATCGGTGCGATGTTATCACCTCGACTAGCACGGCAGGTTCGTTCAAGACCATTCTCGACTTAACTAATAACATCATTACAAGGAACCCAAGGGTCCAGGAGCGGTTTGATCTTCCCTATCTTCTTTGTTGTGACCTTGCTAACTGGCGCGGGGACGAGGGAAGCCTCGCCTTGTGCAAGTTGATGCCACTTGATAATGATATGTATGATGGTAAGATGCCATCGCTTGAGGGTAAGGCTTGGGCAGGCGCAAATGGAGATTGGGTTGTTTACATTGGGTACAACTGCGAGTGGGAACTTGTGAATGTGTACACTCGTCACCGGGTTCCACTTCCAAAAATCTCAGACGACTGCCCAGAGGTTGGGTACACTGGTATTCTACGTGAGTTCAAATACGATCATGGTGACTGTCGTCTATGGAAGATAACAATTTGTCGAGTTACCAGCCGCTCTTGGGATTACTCGAACTATGAAGTTATTGCTATCATCTACAAGCTTGTTGCCTTCCTTACTTCCACGCCTCGATGGATATTGCTCAAAAATCAATTTATGTACACGGATGAGTACTGTGATGCAATTCAATACGAGGGTCTTGTGTTTGCTGCCACCACTCGTGGCACTATTTTTGCATGGATCATCATGCTTTCAGTACGTTTGTCTTCCACCATAATTATAATTGTTTCATCCACATGCATGCGGGTTAGCTAGTTTCCCTTTACTAATTAATTAACCTTCTTGTGTTTCTAAGGTACTATGAACATTCCACCACCTATACTATTAAATTTTTATAACCAAGGGGGAGATGACGATGTCGATGATCACGAGCATGAGGACGAGTGCTACGTCTTGAGCTTGCGTTGGTTTTCCCCGAAGAGGAGAGGATGATGCAGCAGAGTAGCGTAAGTATTTCCCTTAGTTTTAGAGAACCAAGGTATCAATCCAGTAGGAGGCCACGCGCAAGTCCCTCGTACCTACACAAAGCAAATAACTCCTTGCAACCAACGCGAATAGGGGTTGTCAATCCCTTCACGTCACTCACTTAGAGTGAGATCTCGATAGAGATGATAGATAATATTTTTGGTATTTTTGGTATAAATATGCAAAGTAAAATAAAAGGCAAAGTAAAAAAGCAAAGCAATAATAAAGCGTAGGAAGATTAATATGATGAAAATAGACCCCGGGGGGCCATAGATTTCACTAGTGGCTTCTCTCAAGAGCATAAGTATTTTACGGTGGGTGAACGAATTACTGTTGAGCAATTGACAGAATTGAGCATAGTTATGAGAGTATCTAGGTATGATCATGTATATAGGCATCATGTCCGAGACAAGTCGACCGACTCCTGCCTGCATCTACTACTATTACTCCACTCATCGACCGCTATCCAGCATGCATCTAGAGTATTAAGTTAATGAAAACAGAGTAACGCCTTAAGCGAGATGACATGATGTAGAGGAATAAATTCATGCAATATGATAAATACCCCATCTTGTTATCCTTGATGGCAACAATTCAATACGTGCCTTGCTGCCCTTACTGTCACTGGGAGAGGACACCACAAGATTGAACCCAAAGCTAAGCACTTCTCCCATTGCAAGAACTACCAATCTAGTTGGCCAAACCAAACGGATAATTCGAAGAGACTTGCAAAGATAACCAATCATACAAAAAGAATTCAGAGAAGATTCAAATATTGCTCATAGATAATCTTGATCATAAACCCACAATTCATCGGTCTCAACAAACACACCGCAAAAAGAAGATTACATCGAATAGATCTCCACGAGAGAGGGGGAGAACATTGTATTGAGATCCAAAAAGAGAGAAGAAGCCATCTAGCTACTAACTATGGACCCGAAGGTCGGAAGTAAACTACTCACACTTCATCGGAGAGGCTATGATGATGATGTAGAAGCCCCCATGGTGGAATCCCCTTCCGGTGGAGCTCTCGAACAGGCCCCAAGATGGGATCTCGTGGATACAGAAAGTGGCGGTGGTGGAATTAGGTTTTTGGCTCCGTATCTGATCTGTTGGGGGTACGTAGGTATATATAGGAGGAAGGAGTACATCGGTGGAGCTTCGGGGGGCCCACGAGGCAGGGGGCGCCCACCTCGTGGCCGCCTCCTCCTTTCTTGACCGAGGGTCCAAGTCTTCGGATCTTATCGATGAGAAAATCACGTTCTCAAGATTTCATTCCGTTTGGACTCCGTTTGATATTCCGTTTCTTCGAAACACTGAAATAGACAAAAAACAGCAATTCTGGGCTGGGCCTCCGGTTAATAGGTTAGTCCCAAGAGTAATATAAAAGTGGAAAATAAAGCCCAATATAGTCCAAAACAATAGATAATATAGCATGGAGCAATCAAAAATTATAGATACGTTGGAGACGTATCAGGCATCCCCAAGCTTAATTCCTGCTCGTCCTCGAGTAGGTAAATGATTACAACTCGATACTAGAACAAAGTATGACTCTATATGAATGCCTCCGGCGGCGTACCGGGATATGCAATGAATCAAGAGTGACATGAAAGAATTATGAACGGTGGCTTTGCCACAAATACTATGCCAACTACATGATCATGCTAAGCAATATGACAATGATGAATGTGTCATGAAGAACGGTATGGTGGAAAGTTGCATGGCAATATATCTCGGAATGGCTATGGAAATGCCATAATAGGTAGGTATGGTGGCTGTTTTGAGGAAGATATAAGGAGGTTTATGTGTAAAAAGAGCGTATCATATCACGGGGTTTGGATGCACCGGCGAAGTTTGCACCAACTCTCAATGTGAGAAAGGGCAATGCACGGTACAGAAGAGGCTAGCAATGATGGAAGGGTGAGAGTGCGTACAATCCATGGACTCAACATTAGTCATAAAGAACTCACATACTTATTGCAAAAATCTACAAGCCATCAAAAACCAAAGCACTACGCGCATGCTCCTAGGGGGATAGATTGGTAGGAAAAGACCATCGCTCGTCCCCGACAGCCACTCATAAGGAGGACAATCAAATAACACCTCATGTTTCAAATTTGTTACATAACGTTTACCATACGTGCATGCTACGGGACTTGCAAACTTCAACACAAGCATTTCTCAAATTCACAACTACTCAACTAGCACGACTTTGATATTATCACCTCCATATCTCAAAAAAATTATCAAGCATCAAACTTTCTTAGTATTCAATGCACTCAAAAGAAAGTTTTACAAATCTCGAATACCAAGCATATTATTATTTTAAGCAAATTACCATGCTATTTAAGACTTTCAAAATAATCTAAGTGAAGCAAGAGAGATCAATATTTTCTTTAAAACAAATCCACCACCGTGCTCTAAAAGATATAAGTGAAGTACTAGAGCAAAACTATAAAGCTCAAAAGATATAAGTGAAGCACATAGAGCAAAACTATAAAGCTCAAAAGATATAAGTGAAGCACATAGAGTATTCTAACGAATTCCAATTCATGTATGGCTCTCTCAAAAGGTGTGTATATCAAGGATGATTGTGGTAAACTTAAAAGCAAAGACGCAAATAATACAAGACGCTCCAAGCAAAACACATATCATGTGGTGAATAAAAATATAGCTCCAAGTAAAGTTACCGATGGAAGTGGACGAAAGAGGGGATGCCTTCCGGGGCATCCCCAAGCTTTGAATTTTTGGTGTCCTTGGATTATCTTGGGGGTTCCATGGGCATCCCCAAGCTTAGGCTCTTGCCACTCCTTGTTCCATAATCCATAAAAAAAATTCACTCAAAACTTGAAAACTTCACAACACAAAACTCAATAGAAATCTCGTGAGCTCCGTTAGCGAAAGAAAACAAAAGACCACTTCAAGGTAATGTAATGAACTCATTCTTTATTTGTTTTGGTGTTAAACCTACTGTATTCCAACTTCTGTATGGATTATAAACTATTTTACTAGTCATAGATTCATCAAAATAAGCAAACAACACACGAAAAACAGAATCTGTCAAAAACAGAACAGTCTGTAGTAATCTGTAACTAACGCAAACTTCTGGAAATCAAAAAATTCAGCCGAAATAGGAAGACCTAGGCAATTTTTTTATTGATCAGCATCAATTGGAATCACTATTTTATCATGTTCTGGTGATTTTTAACAATTGTTTTCGTGAACAGAAAGTTTCTGGAAATTACAGCAAGATCAAATAACTATTATCCAAGAAGATCCTATAGGTTTAACTTGCACAAACACTAATTAAAACACAAAACCACATCTAAGCAGAAGTTAGATGGATTATTTATTCCTAAACAGAAACAAAAACAAAAAAAACTAAAATAAAATTGGGTTGCCTCCCAACAAGCGCTATCGTTTAACGTCCCTAGCTAGGCATAAAAGCAAGGATAGATCTAGGTATTGCCATCTTTGATATTCGGAGAGAAAAGAGCAAATTTCCTTTCTATGGCGTTAATCCTTCTACTTTGGGAAAGCACATTGCCATTAATGGAGGAAGTGATATTAAGCACGTTACAGAAATTTGCATCTAAACTATATTTCATCTCTTTAATAATTTCGTTTTGATAGAAGCATAAGAGAGTGGTAGACTCAACCTTATCATTCATGGGGTGCTCGAATATAGTTTTCATTCTTTCATAAGTATCTATGGCATCCCCTTCAAGAAAACCTTCATCAAAAATAGAGTCTAAAACTTGTTTAAAAGAAGCGGGCAATCCAACATAGAAACTCTTTAAGTAAACCTCAATTTGATATTGTGGTACATAGCTAGCCCGAATCCTAAGTAACCTATCCCAAGCATCTTTTAAAGACTCATCAAGTAAATAACAAAAAATTCCAGAGTCATCTTCATCAAAATTATTTAAGCTCTCATTGGTAACCCCGTTGGGTCTTTCCGTAGCATCATTATCTATGAGCTTAGAGAGGATAGATGGGTTATCCAAGGTACTAGAACCCTGGAAAGGACCCTTAGTTCTTTTTGATTCGGCCATGGCAACATGAAGGAAAACGAAAAAGAGAGGACGAATAAAACGGCAAGGGTGAAGTGCGGGAGAGGAAAACGAGAGGCAAATGGCAAATAATGTAATGCGAGAGATAAGGGATTGTGATGGGTACTTGGTATGTTGACTTTTGCGTAGACTCCCCGGCAACGGCGCCAGAGATCCTTCTTGCTACGTCTTGAGCTTGAGTTTGTTTTCCCCGAAGAGGAGAGGATGATACAGCAGAGTAGCATAAGTATTTCCCTCAGTTTTTGAGAACCAAGGTATCAATCCAGTAGGAGGCCACGCGCAAGTCCCTCGTACCTACACAAAGCAAATAACTCCTCGCAACCAACGCGAATAGGGGTTGTCAATCCCTTCACGGTCACTTACGAGAGTGAGATCTGGTAGATATGATAGATAATATTTTTGGTATTTTTGGTATCAAGATGCAAAGTAAAATAAAAGGCAAAGTAAAAAAGCAAAGCAATAATAAAGCGTAGGAAGATTAATATGATGAAAATTGACCCGGGGGGGGGGGCATAGATTTCACTAGTGGCTTCTCTCAAGAGCATAAGTATTTTACGGTGGGTGAACGAATTACTGTTGAGCAATTGACAGAATTGAGCATAGTTATGAGAGTATCTAGGTATGATCATGTATATAGGGATCACGTCCGAGACAAGTCGACCGACTCCTGCCTGCATCTACTACTATTACTCCACTCATCGACCGCTATCCAGCATGCATCTAGAGTATTAAGTTAATGAAAACAGAGTAACACCTTAAGCAAGATGACATGATGTAGAGGAATAAATTCATGCAATATGATAAATACCCCATCTTGTTATCCTCGATGGCAACAATACAATACGTGCCTGCTGCCCTTATCATCATTTGGGAAAGGACACCGCAAGATTGAACCCAAAGCTAAGCACTTCTCCCATTGCAAGAACTACCAATCTAGTTGGCCAAACCAAACGGATAATTCGAAGAGACTTGCAAAGATAACCAATCATACAAAAAAGAATTCAGAGAAGATTCAAATATTGCTCATAGATAATCTTGATCATAAACCCACAATTCATCGGTCTCAACAAACACACCGCAAAAAGAAGATTACATCGAATAGATCTCCACAAGAGAGGGGGAGAACATTGTATTGAGATCCAAAAAGAGAGAAGAAGCCATCTAGCTACTAACTATGGATCCGAAGGTCTGAAGTAAACTACTCACACTTCATCGGAGAGGCTATGATGATGATGTAGAAGCCCTCCATGGTGGAATCCCTTCCCATGGAGCTCAAACAGGCCCCAAGATGGGATCTCATGGATACTGAAAAGTTGCGGCGGTGGAATTAGGTTTTGGCTCCGTGTCGATCTGTTGAAGTACGTGAGTATATATAGGAGGAAGGAGTACGTCGGTGGAGCTTGGGGGCCCATGAGGCGGGGCGCCCTAGGGGCGCCCTCCACCTCGCCGCCGCCTCCTCCTTTCTTGACCGAGGGTCCAAGTCTCCTGGATCTTATCTGATGAGAAAATCACGTTCCCGAAGATTTCATTTCATTTGGACTCCGTTTGATATTTTGTTTCTTCGAAACATTGAAATAGGCAAAAAACAACAATTCTGGGCTGGGCCTCCGGTTAATAGGTTAGTCCCAAAAGTAATATAAAAGTGGAAAATAAAGCCCAATATAGTCCAAAACAATAGATAATATAGCATGGAGCAATCAAAAATTATAGATACGTTGGAGACGTATCAACGAGCTGGACCCATATACTTAGTGGCACCTGGCAACTTATTCCGATGGATCACCTCTTCTTCTTGTCTGTATACAGGGCACTGCTGATGTTACTAAGGAAGTAGGCGTTGTCTCGCATGGTCGCACTCTCCGGACCTATTTCAACATCCGTTGCAGGGTATTCGGGATGGATACTAGTGTACTAGCGCCAACACCTTCTCCCTGGTTCAGTATTGAAAGCCTTGGAGGAAACTTGCTCTTCCTTGGACAAAACTATCCAATGATGGTGGAAGGCGGCGATCCAGCTTCTGTTGACACAACGTTACTACCATTTATGAGAAGCAACTGTATCTATACCTCGGACATTGCTATGCTTCCCTACCATCCCAATATGGGTTCTGACATAGGCCACTTCAGCCTAGATGATCAGTCCTGCGTTGGTCTCGAGATTGACAGTAGCTGACCCTTCCCAAAGAATCACTTCTGGTTCAAAGCAAGTGTTTCCAATGCCGACGAGTGGTTGAGCTGAAGTTCATTTCATCGCTTTTTTATTTGTTGTGTGAGAAAAACTGTACTAGAATGTTTTGTTGGAAATGATCTATAATCCAACGTGTATCCTCGTTGTCGTTGTGGGCTGATGACTTGTTGTATGTAATCAATGGTACATTTGCATAAGCGTCCATCAACTCACGCCTGCTAGTGGTGTCCATATGAACAGTGCTAGTGATTTTAGTTACAAAAATTAGATAGTGCTAGTGATTTTTTGCTGCATATTTTGACAAATCGCAGTGTTACAAGGTTGACAAATGGCAATGTTACTAGATAAACAAATGTCAATCTTTCCAGTTTGACAAATGGCAACATACCCAAAATGACAGATATGCAAATCTTACACAATTGTTTGTACGTGGTTGCACACGGGTCATGCAAAACAACCTTTTGCATTGAAGGGATGCAGAAATCCTGCTCGGCACATTTTCCCTTGGCTTCCCGGGGAAACTGTCGGTTTGCATCCGGGTGTTCTAACTAAAACGTTTGCGATGAGTGTTTTATATTTAAAAACCATTGACGTTTTTCTCAAAAGAAAATCATTTGATAAGTCTGTACATTAAGAGAGAAAAACGCAACTTCGTTCAAACCATATATTTCATTCAGTCACACTGTGAATTTATATTCATATGATTGAGAATTCGAGATATAGTATTAAACCCCAAAAAAAATATTTTCGGCGGCGGCAGAGGCGGCGTGCCGCGCCGTTGTTGTCGTTGTCGTCCTCCGGGACGCCGTTGTTGAAGTCTTCAAGGCAGCACAAAATGTTCTTCACTTGTAAATAAAAGATCATGTCGTCGCGCGACCGACGGGCGGGGTGCGGGAGGACGGCAACTGGCGCCACTGAGAGGTAGCGGTCGATGGCTGCGTCCCATGCCACCGAGGGGGGCGCGCGAATGGGCACGGGGCACGGGCGCGCTGGTGCAGCCAAATGCACGGGGGTCGGCGCCACATTGGGTGGAGGGGCGCGCACGGGCACGTGCACGGGCGCTGGCAATGGCATGTACACGCGCTCGTGCGGGTCCGCGGAGACCTCGCTGACGCCCGCGGCTTCCGCTCTGCGATAGTGCTCGGCGACCAGCCCATCAATGCTACGGGGATGGTCGCTCGCGCGGGCGCGGGGATGGGAGCAGGGACGGGAGCGGGTGCAGCAACCACCGCAGCTAGCTCGTTCTGGGCCATGTCCATGAGGCCCCATTCCTCCTTATTTTCTATCTCCTCTGGCTCGGAGTCGACTTCACCAAACTTTAGGACTAGTGGCAGATGATCGTTCTGCGGCTGCGGGAGGGAGGGGAATGGGAGGCGAACAGTAAGGCCGCCCGTATTAAACAGCGGCTCAGGCGCCATTAATGGAGAGGAAGGCGGGCGGCCATGGAAGTCAAAGGGCTCGCTTCCCAATGAGCCTACACAGCGTACAGCTCGCACGCTTCCCAGTGAGCCTGCACATTGGAGGACAGCTTGCACGCCTCTCGGTCAGCTGCAAGATTTGGACTGCGCCGACGCCTCCCGCTCACCAAGGTCAAGCAGCTGTCCGCACGGCACCTCCTACAGCCATTAAAACCAAGACACGTGGTGTCACGTGAATGGTTAAAAGAACGCACACGGTTTGAATTCTACAAACGTTTGAGATATTAAAGTGGCAGCTATTTATTCAAAATCCTTTGTTGGCAGTCATTATTCGAGTACACCTTCTCTCAAAATGGACACGAAAAATGCCACAACATGTCGGGTGCCATTCCATGATAGCATGCCAAGTTTCATGAATTTCAAACGAGCTTTGGATTTACTAGAATTTAAAAACCAGGCATCTCAATGTTTTGCCGGCAATCAACGGTGCCCTGGTGTTTGAAATTCATTCCCATTTCTTGCATGGGACCTAAGCATGCACCCAAGGACACATATTTGATTTTTCAACCAATTTATATGCACTGGAGCATGTGCATGTAGTTAAAATTTGAATTATGCACATAAATACATTGAAAACTCAGTTAATGCATAAAAATATCCAAACGAACCATGAAAAATCCCAAAAATTGACACAACACTCATGTTGTTCTATCTTGACACGAGAAAATTTATGAAAGCAACAAGAGGCAATGGATATTGTTTCGTACCCAAAGGTGGGACGTTCCCTACTGAAACCATCATGCTAGTTGTGAGAAGCTCTGGTTTGTGAGAAGCGTATACCCGAACCTGCCCCGAATGGGACAATTTTTTTACCACGGCATGTAGATGATTTTCCATGATAGCATGTCAAGTTTCATGAATTTCAGACGAGTTATGGATTTACTAGAATTTAAAAACCAGGCATCTCAACGTTTTACCGGCAATCAACAGTGCCCTAGTGTTTGAATTTCATTCTCATCTCTTGCATGGGACCTAGAAATTCGCCCAAGGACACTGATTCGATTTTTCAACCAACTTTAGTGCATTGGAGCATGTGCTTGTAGTTCAAATTTGAATTATGCACATAAAATGCCTAGAAAATCAAGTTAATGCATAAAAATGTCCAAACGAACGCCAAAAAATCACAAAAATTGACACAACACTTTTGTTGTTCTATGTTGACACTAGAAAAATTGAAAGCAATAAGAGGCAACGAATATCGTTTCGTCCCCAAAGGTGGGACGTTCCCTATCGAAACCATCATGCTTGTTGTGAGAAGCTCTGGTTTGTGAGAAGCTTACACTCGAACCTGCCCCAAATGGGACAAAGTTTTTACCACGGCATGTTGATGCCGCTCCATGAGCATGCAAAGTTCCATGAATTTCAGAACAAGTTATGGATTTACTAGAATTTAGAAACCAGGCATCTCAACGTTTTGCCGGCAATAAACAGTGCCCTAGTGTTTGAATTTCATTCCAATCTCTTGCATGGGACCTAGAAATTCACCATAGGACACACATGTGATTTTTCAGCTAACTTTGGTGCATTGGAGCATGTGCTTGTAGTTCAAATTTGAAATATGCACATAAAATGCCTATAAAACCCAGGTAATGTATAAAAAAGGCCAAACGAACCCCCAAAAATTCCAAGATTAAACACAACACTCCTGTTGTTCTATGTTGACACTAGAATTCTTTTGAAAGCAATAAGAGGCAACGGACATCGTCCGGTCCCCAAAGGTGGTACGTTCCCTATCAAAACCATCATGCTTGTTGTGAGAAGCTCCGGTTTGTGAGAAGCTTATACCCAAACCTGTCCCAAATGGGACAAAATTTTCACCACGGCATGTTGATGCCGCTCCATGATAGCATGCCAAGTTTCATGAATTTCAGACGAGTTTTGGATATACCAGAATTTAAAAACCAGGTATCTCAATGTTTTGCCGGCAATCAACAGTGCCCTGGTGTTTGAAATTCATTCCCGACTCTTGCATGGGACCTAAGCATGCACCCAAGGACACACATCTGATTTTTCAACCAATTTATATGCACTAGAGCATGTGCTTGTAGTTCAATTTTGAATTATGCACATAAAATGCCTAGAAAACTCAGTTAATGCATAAAAATGTTCGAACGAACCCCAAAAAATCCCAACAATTGACACAACACTCCTGTTGTTCTATGTTGACACGAGAAATTTTTTGAAAGCAATAAGAGGCAATGGATATCGTTTCGTCCCCAAAGGTGGTTGTGAGAAGCTCTGGTTGTGAGAAGCTCTGGTTTGTGAGAAGCATATACCCAAACCTGCCCCAAATGGGACATTTTTTTACCACGGCATGTTTATGCCGCTCCATGATAGCATGCTAAGTTTCATGAATTTCAGACGAGTTTTGGATTTACTAGAATTTAAAAACCAGGCATCTCAATGTTTTGCCGGCAATCAACGGTGCCCTGGTGTTTGAAATTCATTCCCATTTCTTGCATGGGACCTAAGCATACACCCAAGGACACATATTTGATTTTTCAACCAATTTATATGCACTGGAGCATGTGCATGTAGTTCAAATTTGAATTATGCACATAAATGCATTGGAAACTCAATTAATGCATAAAAATGTCCAAACGAACCCCGAATATCCCTAAAATTGACACAACGCTCATGTTGTTCTATGTTGACACGAGAAAAAAATTGAAAGCAATAAGAGGCAATGGTATCGTTTCGTCCCCAAAGGCGGGACGTTCCCTATCGAAACCATCATGATTGTTGTGAGAAGCTCTGGTTTTCTCTGGTTTGTGAGAAGCATATACCCGAACCTGCCCCAAATGGGACAATTTTTTACCACGGAATGTTGATGCCGCTCCATGATAGCATGCCAAGTTTCATGAATTTCAGACGAGTTTTGGATTTACTAGAATTTAAAAACCAGGCATCTCAACGTTTTACCGGCAATCAACAGTGCCTGGTGTTTGAATTTCATTCCAATCTCTTGCATGGGACGTAGAAATTCACCCAAGGAAACACATGTGATATTTCAGACAATTTTTTACCACGGAATGTTGACGCCGCTGCATCATAGCATGCCAAGTTTCATGAATTTCAGACGAGTTTTGGATTTACTAGAATTTAAAAACCAGGTATCTCAATGTTTTGCCGGCAATCAATAGTGCCCTAGTGTTTGAAATTCATTCCCATCTATTGCATGGGACCTAGAAATTCACCCAAGGACACACATGTGATTTTTCAACCAACTTTGGTGCATTGGAGCATGTGCTTGTAGTTCAAATTTGAATTATGCACATAAAATGCCTAGATAACCCAGTTAATGTATAAAAAAGGCCAAACGAACCCCGAAAAATTCATTCCCATTTCTTCCATGGGACCTAAGCATGCACTGAAGGGCACAGATTTGATTTTTCAACCAATATGTATGCACCGGAGCATGTGCATGTAGTTTAATTTTGAATTGTGCATTTGAAATGGCTAGAAAACCAGTTTATTGTATAAAATGTCCAAACGAACCCTGAATAATTCCAATTCTTTTACGACACACATATAGTTGCATGTTCACTGCGGATAAAAGGTCTAGCAATTCAAACAGTGTCCATTGCCGCTGTGACCCCATCTTGTAATTCAAATCAAGTAGATACCACACAGTTTATTATCACCAACCGTGGAGATGTAGTACAAAATATCTTGGAGCACCATCGGTGTATAGTACGCCTATGGCTTACGCGAGAAGGTGCGTCGGCTGCAGTCCACAGCCGGCGTGTTAAGCACACTAGCTCACTCCCCAAAAACTCCCGCCTCTGCATCCCTCGCAATCTCGAAAATATCTACCGCCTGGAAGGTTTTAATATTTGATAGCACACGATTAGTATGTGCGGACTGTGTGCGATGTCTGTTACTCCCGCTCTGCTTCAGTCCCTTGATTCAAATTTTCAGTAGCCCCGGCATTTTACTCCCGCCTCTGCATCCCTCGCAATCTCAAAAATATCTGCTCGCCCTTGATCCAAATTTTCAGTAGCCCCGCCTTGTTACTCCCGCCTAGTAAAATTTTCAGTTGCCGCAGTATTTCCTCAAACACAACCTTGCTCCCCCCTCCACACACACACCCCAAAACCTCCGCTCACACAGACACACACAACCCTCGAAACCATTGGTAGGTCGCCGCCATCGTCGGCGCCTCCATCCTCAACCTCTGCCATGTGCCGGGGAGCTCGAGGAGCCAATGGCCAAAAAGAGGTTTATCGCGGCCTTTTTGCCCGACGCCGGCGAGGTGGCCGCCGAGGTGTCCCCGTCGTCCTCCACGGGCCCGATCCGCCGTCGCTGGTCCCCCGATCCGCCCGCCGCCGCGGCCCTACGCTGGTTCGAGGACTTCCCCGTCCTCCCTCAGACCCAATAGCCGTCAAAGTCCTACCTCGGGGTCCGGCAGCAGCGGTGGGGGACATGGGTCGCCGAGATTATACATCGAGAGACCCACACCCGTCGGTGGCTCGGTAGCTTCCACACGGCCGACGAGGCCTACATGCAAGAGCTCCGCCGGCACCACCCAGAGCTCGTGGAGGCGGAGCGGGCGATCTTTGCTGGCGCGGAGGGCGGCGAGGTTATCGCGCTCTCCTTCGATGACGAGGTCGAAGGCGGCGAGGATGGCGGCGCTGAGGGTGGAGAGGTTATCACGCTCTCCTCTGATGACGAGATCGAAGGCGGCGGTGACAGCGGCGTGAAGGGCGTCGAGGTGGGTCCCAAGGACGAGGAGGTCAACGTCTACGAGTGGAGGAGTGCCTTCCCCAATGACCCCGATGACGGTACTGGCCCGGACCTGGCTCGCGGCACACCGTACATGACGAGGAAGTATTGACTCGACCTCTACTTCGACCGAAAGTAGTTTAGCTTAGTTTAAATTTATGTTTGAATGCATGCTACTTTCGGTTGAACCTGCTTTGAACTTGATCAATTTGAAGTTTACAACCTTAAGTTTAGGGGGTCGACTAGAAAAGGCCAAAATTGCTGGAGTATATATATATATATATATATATATATATATATATATATATATATATATATATATATATATATATATATATATATATATATATATATATATATATATAAGGGTTTTAGTCCTTTAACTTTTAAAGGATCGCCTAGAGATGTCCTTATGACTTGTTTATTTCAGTTCTTCACAATGTGATGCTCCATATGTGCAACTTTTTGCCGTGCAGTTCAATTTCATCAATAACAGTTTCAGCAATACCACTATGAATTACGATATTTGGTTGCTGTTAAGAATATTGCAGTTAACATGCCTTTTCGTTTTTCAATTGTTGTTTAGCAACATTCATTGTATTGAATGACTACATATGCAATCCCAGGCTACATAGCAACAAGGAAGAGTGTTACCTTAATGTTCTGATGATGTCTAGATATACATGTAATAAAATCTTATATAATGGGATGGATGGAGTGTTGTACTACATCATTTTTCAATCATTTTTTAGCTTCTAATATTAACTTGGTGCTTTTAGGTACATATATCATTGCCAAAGATCCACACTTCGACCCTTTCTGCGTATGGGGCAATGAGATATTCATGAACCAGCATCAAGTGAGGAAACTGATAAAGATTGTTATTAAAATGGGCCAAAAGATGTCAATCGAACTATTTGTTTACACTTTATGCAAGACAACGATGAACTGCAGGATGGTAAGTAAGAACCATGTAGCCTTCTTTTTACCGCCTGTAATGAGTTGTGTTAGATGACAATATTTGAATCTTTTTCTTTTGCGGTGGATCCTGAAGCAGTTTACTCAAGATTACCTCTCAAACTACATGATTGGTGGCGGACATCACAAGGGGTTGACTAGAGTCCTGCATGCCTTCTACATCCAGAGAGCACAATAGGGCCATTCCGCTTCACCTTGTTCAAGAATCGGAATGTCTCGCCTCTTTCTTTACCATCTGTAATAGTACAAGTATAGAACCCTGGTACATCATTCTTTATTTGGTGCTTATGTAATTCTTAAACATACGTACCTGTGAATCGAATATTGCATTGGTTGTTTGAACCTGATGGATATGAATAAAGCTATAGCCTACTTTCAAATTTAAATTAAGTACAATTTTAAATAAAAACAATTAAATTAGGGTGAAATTACGTTGTGCAGGTCATTATGGCACACACGGTTGCTAAAACACAAACGTTTGCGATATACCATAATCCGAGACGGTTCACAGAGAGGAAACGTATGCAAGCATGCACATAGTTGCCGTTTGCAAAGCGTGTGTGATGTCAGACACTATCACATATGGTGCAGGAAAACTAAATGTGTATGATTGTCTACCCATCGTACACGGTTTATAATCATGAGCTGTTTGTGATGTGCCAGGCATCGCAAAACTCCCGTGCCTAGAATCTTCCTGGAAAACTCCCTAGCCTGGAATCTGCCTGGTTTTAGGCATAACCACAAAATTCTAACTGCGATGGAAATGTGAGCACAAACGAGTAGCAAGGATGAAACGTTTGGGATATTCGAGATATCGGAAACGGTTATATAGGGACAACTGTATGCAGCAAGGCTCCCTATCCCCGACGGTTTCTGGGTCATGTGGGAAGGGCCCCCCTATCGCCCACACTCACTTGGCGACGGTTCCAAATGCCGTCGCGGAAAGGGGTAAAAAACCATTTGTTTAGGACCGACGCGCACCAGTGGTTTGTAAGAATGGATCCTTTCTAGAGAAGGAGTTTCTCTAGAAAGAAGTGAGTGGGAGGAAAGTAGAACTTGATGAGGTAATTGTACCTTCTCCTGAATTGGCAAGTAGTTCATCACAGAAATCAGTTCCAGTGATTCCTACACCAATTAGTGAGAATGTTATTGATGATGATCATGAAACTTCAGATCAAGTTACTACCGAACCTCGTAGATCAACCAGAGTACGATACGCACCAGAGTGGTGGTAGTCCTGTTCTGGAAGTCATGTCGCTAGACCATGATGAACCTACGAACTATTAGGAAGCGATGATGAGCCCAGATTCCGACAAATGCCTTGAGGCCATGAAATCTGATATAGAATCCATGTATGAGAACAAAGTGTGGAGTTTGGTGGACTTGCCCGATGATCGGCAAGCCATTGAGAATAAATGGATCTTCAAGAGGAGAACAGACGCTGATAGTAGTGTTACTATCTACAAAGCTCGACCTGTCGAAAAGGCTTTTTTACAAATTCAAGATGTTGACTACGATGAGATTTTCTCACTCGTATCGATGCTTAAAGTCTGTCCGAATCATGTTAGCAATTGCCACATTTTATGAAATCTATCAAATGGATGTCAAAACTGCATTCCTTAATAGATTTATTAAAGAAGAGTTGTATTTGATACAACCAGAAGGTTTTGTCAATCCTAAAGGTGCTGACAAAATGTGCAAGCTCTAGCGATCCATCTATGGACTGGTGCAACCATCTCGGAGTCGGACTATACGCTTTGATAAGTTGATCAAAGCATATAGTTTTATACAGACTTGCGGTGAGGCCTGTATTTACAAGAAAGTGAGTGGGAGCACTACAGCTTTTCTGATAAGTATATGTGAATGACATATTGTTGATCGGAAATGATGTAGAATTTTTCTGGAAAGTATAAAGGAGTGTTTGAAAGGAGTTTTTTCAAAGAAAGACCTCGGTGAAGCTTCTTACATATTGAGCATCAAGATCTATAGAGATAGAACAATACGCTTGATAAGTTTATTCAATGAGTACATACCTTGACAAGATTTTGAAGTAGTTCAAAATGGAACAGTCAAAGAAGGATTTCTTGCCTGTGTTCCAAGGTGTAAAGTTTAGTAAGACTCAAAACACGACCATGGCAGAAAATAGAAAGAGAATGAAAGTCATTCCCTATGCCTCAGCCATAGGTTCTATAAAGTATGCTATGTTGTGTACCAAACCTTTTTGTGTACCTTTCCATGAGTTTGGCAAGGGCGTACGATATTGATCCAGGAGTGGATCACTTGACAGCGGTCAAAATTATCCTTAGAAGACTAAGGAGATATTTCTCGAGAGTTTGTCTTAAAGAGTTACACCGATGCAAGCTTTCACACTGATCCGGATGACTCTGAGTCTCAATCTGGATACATATTGAAAGTGGGAGCAATTAGCTAGAGTAGATCCATGCAGAGCATTGTAGACATAGAAAATTTGCAAAACACATATGGCTCTGAATGTGATAGAACCGTTAAATAAGCTTCTCTCACAAGCAAAACATGATCACACCTTAGTATTCTTTGGGTGTTAATCACATAGCGATGTGAACTAGATTATTGACTCTAGAAAAACCCTTTGGATATTAGTCACATGGCGATGTGAACTAATTACATTGGTGATGTGAACTATTGGTGTTAAGTCACATGGCGATGTGAACTAGATTATTGACTCTAGTGCAAGTGGGAGACTGAAGGAAATATGCCCTAGAGGCAATAATAAAGTAGTTATTTATATTTCCTTATATCATGATAAATGTTTATTATTCATGCTAGAATTGTATTAACCGGAAACTTAGTACATGTGTGAATACATAGACAAAACAGAGTGTCCCTAGTATGCCTCTACTTGACTAGCTCATTAATCAAAGATGGTTATGTTTCCTAACCATAGATATGTGTTGTCATTTGATGAACGTGGTCACATCATTAGAGAATGATGTGATGGACAAGACCCATCCGTTAGCTTAGCATTATGATCGTTGAGTTTTATTGCTATTGCTTTCTTCATGACTTATACATGTTCCTCTGACTATGAGATTATACAACTCCCGAATACCGGAGGAACACCTTGTGTGCCATAAAACGTCACAACGTAATTCGGTGATTATAAAGATGCTCCACAGGTGTCTCCGATGGTGTTTGTTGAGTTGGCATAGATCGAGATTAGGATGTGTCACTCCGATTGTCGGAGAGGTATCTCTAGGCCCTCTCGGTAATGCACATCACTATAAGCCTTGCAAGTAATGTGACTAATGAGTTAGTTACGGGATGATGCATTACGGAACAAGTAAAGAGATTTGCCGGTAACGATATTGAACTAGGTATGATAATACTACCGATCGAATCTCGGGCAAGTAACATACTGATGACAAAGGGAACAACATATGTTGTTATGCGGTTTGACCGATAAAGATCTTCATAGAATATGTAGGAACCAATATGAGCATCCAGGTTCCGCTATTGGTTATTGACCGGAGATGACTCCCGGTCATGTCTACATAGTTCTCAAACCCGTAGGGTCCGCACGCTTAGCGTTCGATGATGGTCGGTATTATGAGTTTATGTGTTTTGATGTACCGAAGGTAGTTCGGAATCCCGAAGGTGATCACGGACATGACGAGGAGTCTCGAAATGGTCGAGACTTAAAGATTGATATATTGGACGATGTTATTCGGACACCAGATGAGTTTCGGGGGTCACCGGATAAATATCGGAGTGATGGGGGTTTATCGGAACCCACGGGGGAACTAATGGGCCAACATGGGTCTTGTGAGAGAGAGAGAGGAGGGGGCCTTAGGGCTGCCCCCCCCTTGAGGAGTCCGAATAGGACAAGTAGGGGGGCGGCGCGCCCTCTTTCTCTCCCTCTCTCCTCTCCTTCCTTCCCCCTCTCTCTTCCCTTGTTGGAAACCTACTAGGAATAGGATTCCTAGTAGGAATCCTACTTGGGGCGCGCCCCATGAGGGCTGGCCGGCCTCCCCCTTGCTGCTTTATATACGGGGGCAGGGGCACCCTAGAACTAACAAGTTGACAGCTGTCTTAGCCGTGTGCGGTGCCCCCCTCCACAGATTTCCACCTCGGTCATATCGTTGTAGAGCTTAGGCGAAGCCCTGCGTTGGTAACTTCATCATCACTGTCACCACGCTGTCGTCCTGATGAAATTCTCCCTCGGCCTCAGCTGGATCAAGAGTACGAGGGACGTCACCGAGCTGAACGTGTGCAGATCACGGAGGTGCCGTGCGTTCGGTACTTGGATCGGTTGGATCGCGAAGACGTTCGACTACATCAACCGCGTTACTGAACGCTTCCGCTTTCGGTCTACGAGGGTACATGGACACACTCTCCCCGCTCGTTGCTATGCATCACCTAGATAGATCTCTCGTGTGCGTAGGATTTTTTTTTGAAATTACTGCGTTCCCCAACAATACGGACATCGGAATTGTTCCGATAAGGTTCGGGGATTTATCGGAGTATCGGGTGGTTATCGGAACCCCCTGGGAAAGTTATTGGGCCTAATGGGCCATAGTGGAGGAGAGGATGCAGGCCACAGGAGGAGGGGCTTGCCCCCCTTGCCCCAATCCGAATAGGACAAGGGGAGGGGGCGCGACCCCCCTCTTTCCTTCTCCCTCTCCCTCCTTTCCCCTTTCCCCCTCTCCGTTGGAAGGGAAGGGGGGCGAATCCTACTAGGTTTGGAGTCCTAGTAGGACTCCCTCCCCTTGGCGCGCCTCCCCCTTGGTTGGCATCCTCCTCCCCCCTCCTTTATATACGTGGGATGGGGGGCACCCCAAAGCACAATAGACAATCTCTTAGTCATGTGCGGTCCCCACTCCACAGTTTAACACCTCGATCACATCATCGTAGTGCTTAGGCGAAGCCCTGCACCGGTAACTTCATCATCACCGTTGCCACGCTGTCGTGCTGATGGAACTCTCCCTCGTCCCTCTACTGGACCAAGAGCTTGAGGGACGTCATCGTGCTGAACGTGTGCTGAACAAGGAGGTGCCGTACGTTCGGTACTTGGATCGGTTGGATCGTGAAGACGTTCGACTACATCAAACGCGTTACTAAATGCTTCCGCTTTCTATCTACGAGGGTACGTGCACACACTCTCCTGTCTCGTTGTTATGCTTCTCCTAGATATATCTTGCGTGATCGTAGGATTTTTTTTTTGAATTACTATGTTCCCCAACAGTAAGAACTATTAGAGGGAAAGTGTCATCTTCGACGTGGCCCACATCGGCCTGGAGGACAATGCCTTCCTTGGTTACATTTCACTGGCTTAGTTCATGGCCATAACGCATCACGCCTACAACACTGTCAAGATGTCGGGCCCCGGGGGAGTAATCACCGTCCAGGCAGACTATGAAGACGTTGTTCGATGCATTGAGCATTTCTACAAGGCAATAGGTTCCGCCGCCCCAGATGACCCGGACTTCCCAGGCATCTCGGAAGCCTTGGCCTCCCGCAGTCAGAAGTTGATTAGAGGAAAAGACTTCCACTAAAAGGATGGTGCTCAATAAAGGAAAGGAGACCCCCGTCCTCATTGGCGGAAGGCTCGCGGCCAAATAGGAAAGCGCTCTCATTGCCTTCCTGTAGGCAAATGCTGACATGTTTGCCTGGAGAGTGTCAGATATGCCTGGAGTTCCGAGGGAGGTGATTAAGCACCATTTGGTGGTATGCCCCGGCTACCATCCCATTGAGCAGAAGATTCGGTGACAGTCACCAGAAAAAAAGAATTTATTGCCCAGCAGATTGAGAAGATTCGGTGACAGTCACCAGAAAAAAAGAATTTATTGCCCAGCAGATTGAGAAGATGAAGAAAGCCAAGTTCTTCAAGAGGTGACCCATCCAAAGTGGGTCGCTAACCCGGTGGTGGTACCCAAGACCAATGGGAATTTTTTTATTTGCGTGGACTTCAAGGACATCAACAAAGCCTGTCCTAAGGACCTATATCCTTTGCCAAGGATATACCAAATCATCGACTCGACGGCGGGGTGTGATCTCCTTTGGTTGCTCGACACCTTCCCCAGCTACTATAAGATCAAGATGGCCAAAGAAGATGAGGAAAAAATGGCATTCATCATGCCTTGTGGGGTGTACTGCTTCGTCGGCATGCCACTCGGGTTGAAAAAATACCGAGGCAACCTTCCAAAGACTCATGCGTATGGCCCTTGGCCTCTAGATGGGCAGAAATGTTGAGGCTTATGTTGATGACATTGTCGTCAAAACCCGCAAGCAGGACAAATTGTTCGCATACTTGGAAGAAACCTTCGCCAACCTTCGGAAGGCCAACATCATGCTCACCCCCGACAAGTGCATGTCCGGGGTCCCTTCTGGAAAACATCTCAGTTTCCTAGTGTCGCATCGGGCATCGAGGCCAACCCTGAAAAGATCTAGGCCCTCGAGGAAATTTCGCCCCCGAAGCACATTAAGGACATGCAGCGCCTGGCAGGATGTGTCACCGCACTGGGACGATTCATCTCCAAGCTGGGAGAACGAGCCTTGTCGTTCTTCAAAATCATGAAGAGAACATGGCCTTTGGACTGGACCCCCGAGGCTGATCAGGCATTCCAAGACCTAAAAAGATACCTGGCTACGCCCCCGATCATGGTGGCTCCCCGTCCGAACGAACCGCTATTGCTCTACCTTGTGGCTACCCTGTAGATGACATGTGCGGTCCTCATAATGGAATGGGAGCCTTTGGGAGCATCACCAGAGCAAGCTCAAGGGCAGCAGGAGCCGGAGGTAGCAAAGGCCCCTCTAGTGCAAGTTCTCTCAACAATAATAACATAATTGGATCATATAACTATCCCTCAACATGCAACAAAGATTCACTCCAAAGTCACTAATAGAGGAGAACAAACGAAGAGATTATGGTAGGGTACGAAACCACCTCAAAGTTATTCTTTCTGATCGATCTATTCAAGAGTCCGTAGTAAAATAACACAAAGCTATTCTTTCCGTTCGATCTATCCTAGAGTTCGTACTAGAATAACACCTTAAGACACAAAGCAACCAAAACCCTAATGTCACCTAGATACTCCAATGTCACCTCAAGTATCCGTGGGTATGCTTCTATGATATGTATCACACAATCGAAATAATGAGAGTATCATAAGAAACTCAAATACTATAAATTGTTTCCACGTTAAAAGAGTAGTGTTCGGAGAAAGGGTAATCATAATCATGACAAGTTTTATAAATATAATCACCACTACTCTTTATAGCATAAGTGTCATCGCAATAATCATCATAAATAGGAGGCATGCTATCATCATAATAAATTTGCTCATCAAAACGTGGGAGGCTAAAAATATCATCTTCATTAAACATACCATCCCCAAGCTTGGGACAAACATTAATCAGCAAATATATTCTCAAACATGTCATTCTCATCAAACAAAGCATCCCCAAGCTTGGGCCTTTTCATATCATAAGCATAATCACTCTCATCATTAATAGTATGGATAACACCAATAGTATAGCAATTATCATCATCACAATGAGTAATAGGAGCAACATCATTTGGGGGGGGGGGATACCTTTCTACCTTTACTTCTCTGTCTTTTCTTTTTCTTCTTCACATCATGTGTGGGTTTAACCCTCTGTTTTGAGCTCCTTATTAATGAGATTGGTTGAATAGAAAGCTCCTAGTTACCTGATTCATCATAAGAAATAATAGGAGGATATTGGGAAGTCTTTTCCCTCTCATTAGTATTCTCTTCATCTTCTATTTGTTTTATTTTCTTTATATACTTGGCAATATAAGGATTTTCAATGCAATTCACCGCACAATACATAGAACTCTATCAAGAACTCTATCAAGGGCAAATTCTGGAATAACCTTAGTTATACGTTTCATTTCTTCATAACCCAAGAGCAAACTAAGTTCATTATGATGTGCAAGGGAAATCAAGTCATCACAATTTTTGGACACGATACGATCATGAAACAGTTTGCATTGGGTATTGAAATGATCACGTTCATTGCAAAGTTCACAAGTACGGCTAAGAAAGTTTAAATTTTCAGCACAAACATCTAGCCTTTCTTGCAACCATTTAGTTTCCAAATACTTATGCCTCTTGCAAAATCTATCTTCCCTGTTTGGTATGTATTTTCAAACTCTATGCACTCCACAGAAATCGACATGCTTATAAGAGATATTTTCATCATGACTAGTGCAATCATCATTAGTACTATGGATATTCAGAGAGTTCATACTAATAACATTGCAATCATGCTCATCATTCAAATATTTAGTGCCAAACAATTTTCCTTTCCATCATTCTCACGAAAGATATTAAAAAGATGAAGCGTATGAGGCAAACTCAATTCCATTTCTTTAGTTTTCTTTTATAAACTAAACTAGTGATAAAACAAGAAACTAAAAGATTCGATTGCAAGATCTAAAGATATTCCTTCAAGCACTCACCTCCCTCGCAACGGCGCCAGAAAAGAGCTTGATGTCTACTACACAACCTTCTTCTTGTAGACGTCGTTGGGCCTCCAAGTGCAGAGGTTTGTAGGACAGTAGCAAATTTCCCTCAAGTGGATGACCTCAGGTTTATCAATCCGTGGAGGCGAGGGATGAAGATGGTCTCTCTCAAGCAACCCTGCAACCAAATAACAAAGAGTCTCTTGTGTCCCCAACACACCCAATACAATGGTAAATTGTATAGGTGCACTAGTTCGGCGAAGAGATGGTGATACGAGTGCAATATGGATAGTAGATATAGGTTTTTGTAATCTGAAAATATAAAAAACAGCAAGGTAGCTAATGATAAAAGTGAGCGTAAATGGTATTGCAATGCGTTGAAACAAGGCCTAGGGTTCATACTTTCACTAGTGCAAGTTCTCTCAACAATAATAACATAACTGGATCATATAACTATCCCTCAACATGCAACAAAGATTCACTCCAAAGTCACTAATAGAGGAGAACAAACGAAGATAGGGTACGAAACCACCTCAAAGTTATTCTTTCTGATCGATCTATTCAAGAGTCCGTAGTAAAATAACACAAAGCTATTCTTTCCGTTCGATCTATCCTAGAGTTCGTACTAGAATAACACCTTAAGACACAAATCAACCAAAACCCTAATGTCACCTAGATACTCCAATGTCACCTCAAGTATCCGTGGGTATGCTTCTATGATATGTATCACACAATCGAAATAATGAGAGTATCATAAGAAACTCAAATACTATAAATTGTTTCCACGTTAAAAGAGTAGTGTTCAGAAAAAGGGTAATCATAATCATGACAAGTTTTATAAATATAATCACCACTACTCTTTATAGCATAAGTGTCATCGCAATAATCATCATAAATAGGAGGCATGCTATCATCATAATAAATTTGCTCATCAAAACGTGGGAGGCTAAAAATATCATCTTCATTAAACATACCATCCCCAAGCTTGGGACAAACATTAATTGCAGCAAATATATTCTCAAACATGTCATTCTCATCAAACAAAGCATCCCCAAGCTTGGGCCTTTTCATATCATAAGCATAATCACTCTCATCATTAATAGTATGGATAACACCAATAGTATAGCAATTATCATCATCACAATGAGTAATAGGAGCAACATCATTTGGGGGGGGGGGATACCTTTCTACCTTTACTTCTCTGTCTTTTCTTTTTCTTCTTCACATCATGTGTGGGTTTAACCCTCTGTTTTGAGCTCCTTATTAATGAGATTGGTTGAATAGAAAGCTCCTAGTTACCTGATTCATCATAAGAAATAATAGGAGGATATTGGGAAGTCTTTTCCCTCTCATTAGTATTCTCTTCATCTTCTATTTGTTTTATTTTCTTTATATACTTGGCAATATAAGGATTTTCAATGCAATTCACCGCACAATACATAGAACTCTATCAAGGGAAAATTCTGGAATAACCTTAGTTATACGTTTCATTTCTTCATAACCCAAGAGCAAACTAAGTTCATTATGATGTGCAAGGGAAATCAAGTCATCACAATTTTTGGACACGATACGATCATGAAACAGTTTGCATTGGGTACTGAAATGATCACGTTCATTGCAAAGTTCACAAGTACGGCTAAGAAAGTTTAAATTTTCAGCATAAACATCTAGCCTTTCTTGCAACCATTTAGTTTCCAAATACTTATGCCTCTTGCAAAATCTATCTTCCCTGTTTGGTATGTATTTTCAAACTCTATGCACTCCACAGAAATCGACATGCTTATAAGAGATATTTTCATCATGACTAGTGCAATCATCATTAGTACTATGGATATTTAGAGAGTTCATACTAATAACATTGCAATCATGCTCATCATTCAAAGATTTAGTGCCAAACAATTTTCCTTTCCATCATTCTCACGGAAGATATTAAAAAGATGAAGCGTATGAGGCAAACTCAATTCCATTTTTTTAGTTTTCTTTTATAAACTAAACTAGTGATAAAACAAGAAACTAAAAGATTCGATTGCAAGATCTAAAGATATTCCTTCAAGCACTCACCTCCCTCGCAACGGCGCCAGAAAAGAGCTTGATGTCTACTACACAACCTTCTTCTTGTAGACGTCGTTGGGCCTCCACGTGCAGAGGTTTGTAGGACAGTAGCAAATTTCCCTCAAGTGGATGACCTCAGGTTTATCAATCCGTGGGAGGCGTAGGATGAAGATGGTCTCTCTCAAGCAACCCTGCAACCAAATAACAAAGAGTCTCTTGTGTCCCCAACACACCCAATACAATGGTAAATTGTATAGGTGCACTAGTTCGGCGAAGAGATGGTGATACGAGTGCAATATGGATAGTAGATATAGGTTTTTGTAATCTGAAAATATAAAAAACAGCAAGGTAGCTAATGATAAAAGTGAGCGTAAATGGTATTGCAATGCGTTGAAACAAGGCCTAGGGTTCATACTTTCACTAGTGCAAGTTCTCTCAACAATAATAACATAATTGGATCATATAACTATCCCTCAACATGCAACAAAGATTCACTCCAAAGTCACTAATAGAGGAGAACAAACGAAGATAGGGTACAAAACCACCTCAACGTTATTCTTTCTAATCGATCTATTCAAGAGTCCGTAGTAAAATAACACAAAGATATTCTTTCCATTCGATCTATCCTAGAGTTCGTACTAGAATAACACCTTAAGACACAAATCAACCAAAACCCTAATGTCACCTAGATACTCCAATGTCACCTCAAGTATCCGTGGGTATGATTATACGATATGTATCACACAATCTCAGATTCATCTATTCAAGCCAACACAAAGTACTTCAAAGAGTGCCCCAAAGTTTCTACCGGAGAGTCAAGACGAAAACGTGTGCAAACCCCTATGCATAGATTCCCAAGGTTACGGAACCCGCAAGTTGATGAGCGAAACATACATCAAGTAGATCACGTGATATCCCATTGTCACCACAGATAAGCACATGCAAGACATACATCAAGTGTTCTCAAATCCTTAAAGACTCAATCCGATAAGATAACTTCAAAGGGAAAACTCAATCCATTAAAATAGAGTAGAGGGGGAGAAAAAACATAAGATCCAACTATAATAGCAAAGCTCGCGATACATCAAGATCGTACCACCTCAAGAACACGAGAGAGAGAGAGAGAGAGAGAGAGAGAGAGAGAGAGAGAGAGATCAAACACATAGCTACTGGTACATACCCTCAGCCCTGAGGGTGAACTACTCCCTCCTCGTCTTGGAGAGCGTCGGGAAGATGAAGATGGCCACCGGTGATGGATCCCCCCTCCGGCAGGGTGCCGGAACGGGTCTAGATTGGTTTTCAGTGGCTACAGAGGCTTGCGGCGGCGGAACTCCCGATCTATTATGTTCTTCGATGTTTTTAGGGTATATGGATATATATAGGTGAAAGAAGTCGGTCAGCGGAGCCACGAGGGGCCCACGAGGGTGGGGGCGTGCCCAGGGGGTAGGCGCGCCTCCCCGCCTTGTGGCCACCTCGAAGCTTCCTTGACTTCAACTCCAAGTCTCCTGGATCACGTTCGTTCCAAAAATCACGCTCCCGAAGGTTTCATTCCGTTTGGACTCCGTTTGATATTCCTTTTCTGTGAAACACTGAAACAAGGGAAAAAATAGAAACTGGCACTGGGCTCTGGGTTAATAGGTTAGTCCCGAAAATCATATAAAATATCATATAAATGCATATAAAACATCCTAGAAGGATAATATAATAGAATGAATACTTCATAAATTATAGATACGTTGGAGACGTATGAAGTTCGCGGCGACTAAGATTATCAAGAGTAAAGCTCTAGCGGAGTCCGTTGTAGAATGGACGCCCTCTGTCCTGGAATACGTCCGGGAACAGACCACTCTCCCGGGGCAAGAAGCCCCGGAACACTAGATAATGAATTTTGATGGCGCTTTCTTACTGCTGGGCGCAGGGGCTGGAGTCATTTCACATGGACAAAGGGAGATCAGATTTCCTACTTTGTGTAGCTGGACTTCAAGCGTGACAAGGTCACCCACAACATTGCCGAATACGAAGGGTTGATGGCGGGACTCTGGGTGTTCATAGCTCTCGACATAAAACACTTGGTCGTAAAAGGAGACCCCCAGCTGGGCATTAACCAATCCAGTAAAGACTACAAGGCAAAGGGCCCCCGAATGGCCGCATAGTTGGAGGCGGTCAGAAGAATAGAGCAACATTTCCTTGGTATGAGCTTCAAGCACGTCGTGCGTCTAGACAGCCACGACACCGATGACATCGCCAAAAAGGCCGCCACGAGGGAGCTGCTCCCGCCCGGTGTCTTTGAGGAGAGGCTTACCGAGCCATCCGAAAAAATCGAGGAGACGAAGGGGGAAATTCCTACTAAGGATGGTGGGAGGCTAGAAGTAGGGAAGGCCGCTGCAAGCCCCCCTCTCCCGACACTACCACGTCTCCTAATGATCGTGCCCTGTTATCCCTAGCCCACCTGAAGCAAGATTGGAGGGAGGAAATAAAAAATATCTTAACCTGGAAGACCCTCCCAGAGGACGAGGATGATGTGGAAATAATCCTATGCCAATCTAAGCTATACTCCATGAAGGATGGAGATCTGTATCGTGTTCGCCCAAATGGAGTTTCCCTCGAATGTTTACCCTGCAAGGAGGGTTGTGATCTCCTCACGGACATCCATAGGGGGAATGTGGCAGCCACGCCTTGTCACGCACCCTCATGGGCAAGGCCTTCCGGCAAGGATTTTTCTGGCCTACCTCCCACCAGGATGTGGCCAAAATGGTCTGAAGCTGTGAAGCCTGCCAGTTCCACGTTGAACATATCCACCAGCCCGCTCAGGCCCTCCAAACCATCCCACTCTCCTGGCCCTTCGTGGTCTGGGGCTGGATACCCTACTGTTGGGGAACATAGTAATTTCAAAAAAATTCCTACACACACGCAAAATCATGATGATGCATAGCAACGAGAGGGGAGAGTGTTGTCCACGTACCCTCGTAGACCGAAAGCGGAAGCGTTAGCACAACGCGGTTGATGTAGTCGTACGTCTTCACGATCCGACCGATCAAGTACCGAACGCACGGCACCTCCGAGTTCAGCACACGTTCAGCCCGATGACGTCCCTCGAACTCTAATCCAGCTGAGTGTTGAGGGAGAGTTTCGTCAGCATGACGGCTTGGTGACGATGATGATGTTATACCGACGCAGGGCTTCGCCTAAGCACCGCTACAGTATTATCGAGGAGGACTATGGTGGAGGGGGGCACCGCACACGGCTAAAAGATCAAACGATCAATTGTTGTGTCTCTAGGGTGCCCCCCTGCCCCCGTATATAAAGAAGCAAGGGGGAGGTGCGGCCGGCCTAGAGGGGGCGTGCCAGGAGGAGTCCTACTCCCATCGGGACTAGGACTCCCTCCCTTTTCCTTGTTGGATTAGGAGTGGAGAGGGAAAGAGGAGGGAGAGAGGAAGGAAAGGGGGGGCGCCCCCTCTCCTTGTCCTATTCGGACTAGGGGGGGGGGAGGGGCGCGCGGCCCTGCCCTGGCCGCCTCTCCTCTTCTCCACAAGGCCCACTATGGCCCATTAAGCCCCTGGGGGTTCCGGTAATCTCCCGGTAATCCGGTAAAATCCCGATTTCACCCGGAACACTTCCGATATCCAAATATAGGCTTCCAATATATCAATCTTCATGTCTCGACCATTTCGAGACTCCTCGTCATGTCCGTGATCACATCCGGGACTCCGAACAACCTTCGGTACATCAAAACATATAAACTCATAATATAATTGTCATCGAAACGTTAAGCGTGCGGACCCTACAGGTTCGAACTATGTAGACATGACCGAGACACGTCTCTGGTCAATAACCAATAGCGGAACCTGGATGCTCATATTGGCTCCCACATATTCTATGAAGATCTTTATCGGTCAAACTGCATAACAACATACGTTGTTCCCTTTGTCATCGGTATGTTACTTGCCCGGGATTCGATCGTCGGTATCTCAATACCTAGTTCAATCTCGTTACCGGCAAGTCTCTTTACTCGTTTTGTAATACATCGTCCCGCAACTAACTCATTAGTTATGATGCTTGCAAGGCTTATAGTGATGTGCATTACTGAGTGGGACCAGAGATAGCTCTCCGACAATCAGAGTGACAAATCCTAATCTCGAAATACTCCAACCCAACAAGTACCTTCGGAGACACCTGTAGAGCACCTTTATAATCACCCAGTTACGTTGTGACATTTGGTAGCACACAAAGTGTTCCTCCGGTAAACGGGAGTTGCATAATCTCATAGTCATAGGAACATGTATAAGTCATGAAGAAAGCAATAGCAGAATACGAAACGATCGTGTGCTAAGCTAACGGAATGGATCAAGTAAATCACATCATTCTCCTAATGATGTGATCCCGTTAATCAAATGACAACTCATGTCTATGGCTAGGAAACATAACCATCTTTGATCAACGAGCTAGTCAAGTAGAGGCATACTAGTGACACTGCTTTGTCTATGTATTCACACAAGTATTACGTTTCCGTTAATACAACTCTAGCATGAATAATAAACATTTATCATGAAATAAGGAAATAAATAATAACTTTATTATTGCCTCTAGGGCATATTTCCTTCAGTCTCCACTTGCACTAGAGTCAATAATCTAGATCACATCGCCATGTGATTTAACATCAATAGTTCACATCACCATGTGATTAACACCCATAGTTCACATTGTCATGTGACCAACACCCAATGGGTTTACTAGAGTCAATAATCTAGTTCACATCGCTATGTGATTAACACCCAAAGAGTACTAAGGTGTGATCATGTTTTGCTTGTGAGAGAAGTTTAGTCAACGGGTCTGCCATATTCAGATCCGTGTGTATTTTGCAAATTTCAATGTCTACAATGCTCTGCACGGAGCTACTTTAGCTAATTGCTCCCACTTTCAATATGTATCCAGATGAAGACTTAGAGTCATCTGGATCAGTGTCAAAAATTGCATCGACGTAACCCTTTACGACGAATCTTTTTGTCACCTACATAATCGAGAAATATATCCTTATTCCACTAAGGATAATTTTGACCCCTGTCCAGTGATCTACTCCTAGATCACTATTGTACTCCCTTGCCAAAATCAGTGTAGAGTATACAATAAATCTGGTACACAGCATGGCATACTTTATAGAACCTATGGATGATGCATAGGGAATGACTTCCATTCTCTTTCTATCTTCTGCCGTGGTCGGGCTTTGAGTCTTACTCAATTTCACACCTTGTAACACAGGTAAGAACTCTTTCTTTGACTGTTCCATTTTGAAATACTTCAAAATCTTGTCAAGGTATGTACTCATTGAAAAAACTTATCAAGCGTTTTGATCTATCTCTATAGATCTTGATGCTCAATATGTAAGCAGCTTCACCGAGGCCTTTCTTTGAAAAACTCCTTTCAAACACTCCTTTATGCTTTGCAGAATAATTCTACATTATTTTCGATCAATAATATGTCATTCACTTATACTTATCAGAAATGTTGTAGTGCTCCCACTCACTTTCTTGTAAATACAGGCTTCACCGCAAGTTTGTATAAAACTATATGCTTTGATCAACCCATCAAAGCGTATATTCCAACTCTAAGATGCTTGCACCAGTCCATAGATGGATCGCTGGAGCTTGCATATTTTGTTAGCACCTTTAGGATTGACAAAACCTTCTGGTTGCATCATATACAACTCTTCTTTAATAAATCCATTAAGGAATGCAGTTTTGTTTATCCATTTGCCAGATTTCATAAAATACGGCAATTGCTAACGTGATTCGGACAGACTTAAGCATCTCTACGAGTGAGAAAATCTCATCGTAATTACCACCTTGAACTTGTCGAAAACCTTTTTGCGACAATTCTAGATTTGTAGATAGTAACACTACTATCAGCGTCCGTCTTCCTCTTGAAGACCCATTTGTTTTCTATGGCTTGCCGATCATCGAGCAAGTCAACCAAAGTCCACACTTTGTTCTCATACATGGATCCCATCTCAGATTTCATGGCCTCAAGCCATTTCGCAGAATCTGGGCTCATCATCGCTTCCTCATAGTTCGTAGGTTCGTCATGGTCTAGTAACATGACCTCCAGAACAGGATTACCGTACCACTCTGGTGCGGATCTCACTCTGGTTGACCTACGAGGTTTGGTAGTAACTTGATATGAAGTTACATGATCATCATCATTAGCTTCCTCACTAATTTGTGTAGGAGTCACAGGAACAGATTTCTATGATGAACTACTTTCCAATTAAGGAGCAGGTACAGTTACCTCATCAAGTTCTACTTTCCTCCCACTCACTTCTTTCGAGAGAAACTTCTTCTCTAGAAAGGATCCATTCTTAGCAACGAATATCTTGCCTTCGGATCTGTGATAGAAGGTGTACCCAACTGTCTCCTTTGGGTATCCTATGAAGACACATTTCTCCGATTTGAGTTTGAGCTTATCAGGATGAAACTTTTTCTTATAAGCATCACAACCTCAAACTTCAAGAAACGACAACATTGGTTTCTTGCCAAACCACAGTTCATACGGTGTTGTCTCAATGGATTTAGATGGTGCCCTTTTAACGTGAATGCAGCTATCTCTAATGGATAACCCCAAAACTATAGTGGTAAATCGGTAAGAAACATCATAGATCGCACCATATCTAATAAAGTACGGTTATGACGTCCGGACATACCATTACGCTGTGGTGTTCCAGGTGGCGTGAGTTGCGAAACTATTCCGCATTGTTTCAAATGCAGACCAAACTCGTAACTCAAATATTCTCCTCCACGATCAGATCGTAGAAACTTTATTTTCTTGTTACGATGATTTTCCACTTCACTCTGAAATTATATGAACTTTTCAAATGTTTCAGACTTTATGTTTCATCAAGTAGATATACCCATAGCTGCTCAAATCATCTGTGAAGGTCAGAAAATAACGATACCTGCCGCGAGCCTCAATATCCATCGAACCACATACATCAGTATGTATGATTTCCAACAAATCTGGTGCTCGCTCCATTGTTCCGGAGAACGGCGTTTTAGTCATCTTGCCCAAGAGGCATGGTTCGCAAGCATCAAGTGATTCGTAATCAAGTGATTCCAACAGCCCGTCAGCATGGAGTTTCTTCATGCGCTTTACACCAATATGACCTAAACGAGAGTGCCACAAATAAGTTGCACTATCATTATTAACTTTGCATCTTTTGGCTTCAATATTATGAATATGTGTATGACTTACGATCGAGATCTAACGAACCATTTTCATTGGGTGTGTAACCATATAAGGTTTTATTCATGTAAACAGAACAACAATTATTCTCTAACTTAAATGAATAACCATATTGCAATAAACATGATCAAATCATATGCATGCTCAACACAAACACCAAATAACACTTATTTAGGTTCAACACTAATCCCGAAAGTATAGGGAGTGCACGATGATGATCATATCAATCTTGGAACCACTTCCAATACACATCGTCACTTCATCCTTAACTAGTTTCTGTTCATTATGCAACTCATGTTTCGAGTTACTACTCTTTAGCAACTGAACCAGTATCAAGTACCGAGGGGTTGCTATAAACACTAGTGAAGTACACAGCAATAACATATATATCAAATATACTTTTGTTCACTTTGCCATCCTTCTTATCCGCCAAATACTTGGGGCAGTTCCGCTTCCAGTGACCAGTTCCTTTGTAGTAGAAGCACTCATTCTCAGGCTTAGGTCCAGACTTGGGCTTCTTCACTTGGGCAGCAACGCGCTTGCCGTTCTTCTTGAAGTTCCCATTCTTCCCTTTGCCTTTTTCTTGAAACTAGTGGTCTTGTCAACCATCAACACTTGATGTTTTTCTTGATTTCTACCTTCGTCGATTTCAGCATCACGAAGAGCTTGGGAATTACTTTCTTCATCCCTTGCATATTATAGTTCATCACGAAGTTCTACTAACTTTGGTGATGGTGACTAGAGAATTCTGTCAATCACTATTTTATCTGGAAGATTAACTCCCACTTGATTCAAGCGATTGTAGTACCCAGACAATCTGAGCACATGCTCAATGCTTGAGCTATTCTCCTCCATCTTTTAGCTATAGAACTTGTTGGAGACTTCATATCTCTCAACTCGGGTATTTGCTTGAAATATTAACTTCAACTCCTGGAACATCTCATATGGTCCATGACGTTCAAAACGTCTTTGAAGTCCCGATTCTAAGCCGTTAAGCATGGTGCACTAAACTATCAAGTAGTCATCATATTAAGCTAGCCAAACTTTCATAACGTCTGCATCTGCTCCTGCAATAGGTCTGTCACCTAGCTGTGCATCAAGGACATAATTCTTCTGTGCAGCAATGAGGATAAACCTCAAATCACGGATCCAATCTGCATCATTGCTACTAACATCTTTCAACTTCGTTTTCTCTAGGAACATATATAAAACATAGGGAAGCAACAACGCAAGCTATTGATCTACAACATAGACATGCTAATACTACCAAGACTAAGTTCATGATAAATTAATGTTCAATTAATCATATTACTTAAGAACTCCCACTTAGATAGACATCCCTCTAATCCTCTAAGTGATCACGTGATCCAAATCACCTAAACCATGTCCGATCATCACGTGAGATGGAGTAGTTTCAATGGTGAACATCACTATGTTGATCATATCTACTATATGATTCACGCCGACCTTTCGGTCTCCGTGTTCGAGGCCATATCTGTTATATGCTAGGCTCGTCAAGTTTAACTTGAGTATTCGCGTGTGCAACTGTTTTGCACCGTTGTATTTGAACGTAGAGCCTATCACACCCGATCATCACGTGGTGTCTCAAAGCATGAAGAACTTTCGCAACGGTGCATACTCGGGAGAACACTTATACTTTGATAATTTAGTGAGGGATCATCTTATAATGCTACCGTCAATCAAAGCAAGATAATATGCATAAAAGATAAACATCACATGCAATCAATATAAGTGATATGATATGGCCATGAACATCTTGTGCTTGTGATCTCCATCTCCGAAGCACCATCATGACCACCATCGTCACCGGCGCGACACCTTGATCTCCATCGCAGCATTGCTGTCGTCTCGCCAATCTTATGCTTCTACGACTATCGCTACTGCTTAGTGATAAAGTAAAGCATTACAGGGCGATTGCATTGCATACAATAAAGCGACAACCATATGGCTCCTGCCAGTTGCCGATAACTCGGTTACAAAACATGATCATATCATACAATAAAATATAGCATCACGTCTTGACCATATCACATCACAACATGCCCTGCAAAAACAAGTTAGACGTCCTCTACTTTGTTGTTGCAAATTTTACGTGGCTGCTACGGGCTTAGCAAGAACCGTTCCTACCTACGCATCAAAACCACAACGATAGTTCGTCAAGTTGGTGCTGTTTTAACCTTCGCAAGGACCGGGCGTAGCCACACTCGGTTCAACTAAAGTTGGAGAAACTGACACCCGCCAGCCACCTGTGTGCAAAGCACGTCGGTAGAACCAGTCTCACGTAAGCGTACGCGTAATGTCGGTCTGGGCCGCTTCATCCAACAATACCGCCAAACCAAAGTATGACATGCTGGTAAGCAGTATGACTTATATCGCCCACAACTCACTTGTGTTCTACTCGTGCATATGACATCTACGCATAAAACCTGGCTCGGATGCCATTGTTGGGGAACGTAGTAATTTCAAAAAAATTCCTATGCACACGCAAGATCATGGTGATGCATAGCAACGAGAGGGGAGAGTGTTGTCCACGTACCCTCATAGACCGAAAGCGGAAGCGTTAGCACAACGCGGTTGATGTAGTCGTACGTCTTCCCGATCCGACCGATCAAGTACCGAACACACGACACCTCCGAGTTCAGCACACGTTCAGCCCGATGACGTCCCCCGAACTCCGATCCAGCTGAGTGTTGAGGGAGAGTTTCCTCAGCACGACGGCGTGGTAAAGATGATGATGTTCTACCGACCCAGCGCTTCGCCTAAGCACCGCTACAGTATTATCGAGGAGGACTATGGTGGAGGGGGGCACCGCACACGGCTAAAAGATCAAACGATCAATTGTTGTGTCTCTAGGGTGCCCCCTGCCCTCGTATATAAAGAAACAAGGGGGGAGGTGTGGCCGGCCTAGAGGGGGCGCGCCAGGAGGAGTCCTACTCCCACCGGGAGTAGGACTCCCTCCCTTTTCCTTGTTGGATTAGGAGTGGACGGGGAAAGAGGAGGGAGAGAGGAAGGAAAAGGCGGGCGCCGCCCCCCTCTCCTTGTCCTATTCGGACTAGGGGGGAGGGGCGCGCGGCCCTGCCCTGGCCGCCTCTCCTCTTCTCCACAAGGCCCACTATGGCCCATTAAGCCCCCGGGGGGTTCCGGTAACCTCTCGGTACTCCGGTAAAATCCCGATTTCACCCGGAACACTTCCGATATCCAAATATAGGCTTCCAATATATCAATCTTCATGTCTCGACCATTTCGAGACTCCTCGTCATGTCCGTGATCACATCCGGGACTCCGGACAACCTTCGGTACATCAAAACATATAAACTCATAATATAACTGTCATCGAAACGTTAAGCGTGCGGACCCTACGGGTTCGAGAACTATGTAGACATGACCGAGACAAGTCTCTGGTCAATAACCAATAGCGGAACCTGGATGCTCATATTGGCTCCCACATATTCTAGGAAGATCTTTATCGGTCAAACCGCATAACAACATACGTTGTTCCCTTTGTCATCGGTATGTTACTTGCCCGAGATTCGATCGTCGGTATCTCAATACCTAGTTCAGTCTCGTTACCGGCAAGTTGATACGTCTCCAACATATCTATAATTTATGATTGCTCCATGCTACTTTATCTACTGTTTTGGACCATATTGGGCTCTAT
This sequence comes from Aegilops longissima, assembly GCA_021605205.1. Taxonomy (NCBI): domain Eukaryota; kingdom Viridiplantae; phylum Streptophyta; class Magnoliopsida; order Poales; family Poaceae; genus Aegilops; species Aegilops longissima. The sequence continues at coordinate 144,606,506 of CM038678.1, read as the reverse complement.
TTTCCACTTCTATATCATTTTTGGGACTAACCTACTAACCGGAGGCCCAGCCCAGAATTGTTGTTTTTTTGCCTATTTCAGTATTTCGAAGAAAAGGAATATCAAACGGAGTCCAAACGGAATGAAACCTTCGGGAACGTGATTTTATCGCCGAACGTGATCCAGAGAACTTGGAGTGCAAGTCAAGAAGCAACCGGAGCCTCCACGAGATAGGAGGGCCCCCCCCATAGGGCGCGCCCCCTGTCTTGGGGGCCCTTTGCGCGGCCACCGACGTACTTCTTCTTCCTATATATACCTACGTACCCCGAAAACATCCAGGGACACCACGAAACACAATTTCCACCACCGTAACCTTCTGTATCCGTGAGATCCCATCTTGGAGCCTTCGCCGGCACTCTGCCGGAGGGGGAATCAAGCACGAAGGGCCTCTACATCAACATCCTTGCCCCTCCAATGAGTTGTGAGTAGTTTACCACAGACCTACGAGTCCATAGTTATTAGCTAGATGGCTTCTTCTCTCTTTTTGGATCTCAATACAATGTTCTCCCCCTCTCTTGTGGAGATCTATTCGATGTAATCTCTTTTTGCGGTGTGTTTGTCGAGATCTGATGAATTGTGGGTTTATGATCAAGTTTATCTATGAATAATATTTGAATCTTCTCTGAATTCTTTTATGTATGATTAAGTTATCTTTGCAAGTCTCTTCGAATTATCGGTTTAGTTTGGCCTACTAGATTGATCTTTCTTGCCATGAGACAAGTGCTTAGCTTTGGGTTCAATCTTGCGGTGTCCTTACCCAAGGATGAAAGGGTTGCAAGGCACGTATTGTATTGTTGCCATCGAGGATAACAAGATGGGGTTTATATCATATTGCATGAGTTTATCCCTCTACATCATGTCATCTTGCTTAATGTGTTACTCTGTTCTTATGAACTTAATACTCTAGATGCATGCTGGATAGCGGTCGATGTGTGGAGTAATAGTAGTAGATGCAGGCAGGAGTCGGTGTACTTGTTATGGACGTAATGCCTATATACATGATCATGCCTAGATAATCTCATAACTATGTGCTTTTCTATCAATTGCTCGACAGTAATTTGTTCACCCACCGTAATACTTATGCTATCTTGAGAGAAGCCACTAGTGAAACCTATGGCCCCCGGGTCTATCTCTTATCATATTTGTTTCCAATCTACTTTTATTTGCATCTTTACTTTTTGCATCTATATCATAAAATACCAAAAATATATTTATCTTATCATACTATCTTTATTAGATCTCACTTTCGCAAGTGGCCGTGAAGGGGTTGACAACCCCTTTATTGCGTTGGTTGCGAGTTCTCAGTTTGTTTGCATAGGTGCATGGGACTTTTGAGGAGCCTCCTACTGGATTGATACCTTGGTTCTCAAAACTGAGGGAAATACTTACGCTACACTTTGCTGTATCACCCTCTCCTCTTCGAGGAAAACCAACGCAAGCTCAAGACGTAGCGAGAAGGATTTCTGGCGCCGTTGCCGGGGAGGTCTTCGCTCAAGTCAAGACATACCAAGTACCCATCACAAACCCATCTCCCTCGCATTTACATTAGTTACCATTTGCCTCTCGTTTTCCTCTCCCCCACTTCACCCTTGCCGTTTTATTCGCCCTCCTTCCATTCGATCTTGTGTTACCATGTACCTTCTTTTTGCTTGCATCTTTGCTTGCTTAAAGTTTATGGATCCTCATCCACTTTCCAATCTTTTTAAGAGATCCAATTATTATGAACCAATTCCTAGTGATTTGGATGCACTAGATTATCTTTATAAGCTTTTGCCTGAAATCCGTAAATCTAAAAATTGTGATGAAGTGCTTCACGATAGATCTTTGAATAAAAATCATGATTGCAATGATTTTATTATAAATTATCTTGATGTCAATTGTGCTAATAATATGCAAAATCCTAAGCTTGGGGATGCTAGTTTTTCTATGTCTACTACTTGTTGCAATGGTCATGATTGGGGTGATTCTTCTTATGATCTTGAAAATTTATTTAATCCCCATGATGAATATGAGATTGATAATATTGTTTGCAATAATATTGAAAGTGGGTTTGGAAGAGTGTCAACTTTAGATCCCACATATTTGGAGAATCTTCAGTCTTATGAAATTTTTGATAAAAGTGGGTTAGGAGAGGTCATAACTTTAGTTAATGTTAATCCCACTATTTCGGAAGAGTGTCAACTTTGCATGCATGTGGATCATGTTGAAAATATTTTATGTGATAGCTATTTTATTGAATTTGCTTATTATCCCACATGTAATTATTATGAGAGAGGAAAATATGGTCGTAAAAATTTTCATGATAATAAACTACCTCTCGTTATGTTGAGATTGCTATTGTTTCTTTCCGATTCCTTGCATATGCTAGTTTTTGCTTGCTATGATAATTTGTTTGCCTATAAGATGCCTATGCATAGGAAGTATGTTAGGCTTAGATGTGTTTTTCACGTGTTTCATGATGCTCTCTTTGTGCTTCAATTCTTGTCTTTCTTGCAAGCATCATTAAAATTATCAATGCCTAGCTAAAAGGCTTTAAAGAAAAAGCGCTTGTTGGGAGGCAACCCAATTTTATTTTTAGTTTTTTTTGCTTTTGCTTCTGTTTAGGAATAATTAATCCATCTACCTTATGTTTAGATGTGGTTTTATCTTTTAATTAGTGTTTGTTCCAAGTTAAACCTATTGGATCTTCTTGGATGATAGTTATTTGATCTTGCTGTAATTTCCAGAAACTTTGCGCTCAGTGCCCGAATTGTTAAAAATCACCAGAACGTGATAAAATAGTGATTCCAATTTCTTCTGATCAATAAAAAAAATTTCTAGGTCTTCTAATTTTGGTAGATTTTTTGGATTTCCATAAGTTTACGTTAGTTACAGATTACTACAGACTGTTCTGTTTTTGACAGATTCTGTTTTTCGTGTGTTGTTTGCTTATTTTGATGAATCTATGGCTAGGAAAATAGTTTATAATCCATAGAGAAGTTTTAATAAAGTAGGTTTAACACCAATATAAATAAAGAATGAGTTCATTACAGTACCTTAAAGTAGTCTTTTGTTTTATTTCTCCAACGGAGCTCGCGAGATTTCTATTGAGTTTTGTGTTGTGAAGTTTTCAAGTTTTGGGTAAAGCTTTTATGGACTATGGAATAAAGGGTGGCAAGAGCCTAAGCTTGGGGATGCCCATGGAACCCCAAGATATTCAAGAATAGCCAAAAGCCTAAGCTCGGGATGCCCGGAAGGCATCCCTCTTTAAATCTTCGCTCATTGGTAACTTTACTTGGGGCTATATTTTTATTCACCACATGATAAGTGTTTTGCTTGGAGCGTCATGTGCTATATTAGTCTTTGCTTTTTAGTTTACCACAATCATCCTTGTTGTACACACCTTTTGAGAAAGCCATACATGAATTGGAATTTGATAGAATACTCTATGTGCTTCACTTATATCTTTTGAGCTTGATAGTTTTGCTCATAGTGCTTCACTTATATCTTTTGAGCGTGATAATTTTTGCTCTAGTGCTTCACTTAGATCTTTTAGAGCATGGTGGTATATTTGTTTTAAAGAAACTATTGATCTCTCATGCTTCACTTAGATTATTTTGAGAGTCATTAATAGCATGGTAATTTGCTTAATATTAATATACTTGGTATTCAAGATATGTGAAACTTTCTTTTGAGTGCGTTGAATACTAAGAAAAGTTTGATGCTTGATAATTGTTTTGAGATATGAAGATGGTGATATTAGAGTCATGCTAGTTGAGTAGTTGTGTATTTAAAGAATACTTGTGTTGAAGTTTGTGATTCCCGTAGCATGCACGTATGGTGTTGGGGATATTACTACTGGGCGTAAACCGGCCTATCTGGGCCGGGTTAACTTCATCAGTAGTTCAACGGTGTAAAAGCCCAAGAGGCATGAGAGTAAGGGCCCAAGGCCTGTAGTCGGTTTAGAACCTGTAGCCGTAAACCGGCCTGGTATGTAAACTTGTATTGTAAGTTAGGAATAGAGAGAGACCAACTCGGATACGAGTATGAACCGGAGATTGGGACTCTCTGAACCGACGGGCGTCACCCGTGTATATAAGGGGACGACCCGGGGTGATTCAAGGACAGACGACAGCAACTCGAGGCCTAGGCGAAGCTTATTTGCTCCCTAGTCATCGAGATCACATCAATTCCATCACAACTAGACGTAGGCTTTTACCTTCATCGAAGGGGCCGAACTAGTATAACTCTTGTGTCTTTGCGTCCGCTTTAACCCGTTCAAGTTAACCCGTAGCGATGGCTCCACGACTAAGTCCTTTCATGAGGACATCTGCCGTGACAAAACCACGACATATGGTGAACCGTTATGTGATGAACTCGGAGCATGATTTATTTATTGATTGTCTTCCTTATGAGTGGCGGTCGGGGACGAGCGATGGTCTTTTCCTACCAATCTATCCCCCTAGGAGCATGCGCGTAAAACTTTGCTTTGATAACTTCAAGATTTTTGCAATAAGTATATGAGTTATTTATGACTAATGTTGAGTCCATGGATTATACGCACTTTTTCCCATCCTTCCACCATTGCTAGCCTCTCTAATACCGCGCACTTTTCGCTGGTATCATACACCCACCATATATCCTCCTCAAAACAGCCACCATACCTACCTATTATGGCATTTCCATAGCCATTCCGAGATATATTGCCATGCAACTTTCCACCGTTCCGTTTATTATGACACGCTCCATCATTGTCATATTGCTAGCATGATCATGTAGTTGACATCGTATTTGTGGCAAAGCCACCATTCATAATTCTTTCATACATGTCACTCTTGATTCATTGCATATCCCGTACATCACGGAGGCATTCATATAGAGTCATACTTTTTTCTAAGTATCGAGTTGTAATTCTTGAGTTGTAAGTAAATAAAAGTGTGATGATCATCATTATTAGAGCATTGTCCCAGTGAGGAAAGGATGATGGAGACTATGATTCCCCCACAAGTCGGGATGAGACTCCGGACGAAAAAAAAAGAAAAAAGAAAAAAGAGGCCATAAAAAAATGAGAAAATGCCCAAAGAAAAAAAATAAAAAAAATGAGAGAATAAGAGAGAAGGGGCAATGTTACTATCCTTTTACCACACTTGTGCTTCAAAGTAGCACCAAGATCTTCATGATAGAGAGTCTCTCATTTTGTCACTTTCATATACTAGTGGGAATTTTTCATTATAGAACTTGGCTTGTATATTCCAATGATGGGCTTCCTCAAATGCCCTAGGTCTTCGTGAGCAAGCGAGTTGGATGCACACCCACTTAGTTTCTTTTGTTGAGCTTTCATATACTTATAGCTCTAGTGCATCCGTTGCATGGCAATCCCTACTCACTCACATTGATATCTATTGATGGGCATCTCCATAGCCCGTTGATACGCCTAGTTGATGTGAGACTATCTTCTCCTTTTGTCTTCTCCACAACCACCATTCTATTCCACATATAGTGCTATATCCATGGCTCACGCCATGTATTGCGTGAAGATTGAAAAAGTTTTAAAATGTTAAAGTATGAAACAATTGATTGGCTTGTCATCGGGTTGTGCATGATTTAAATATTTTGTGTGGGGAAGATGGAGCATAGCCGCACTATATGATTTTGTAGGATAACTTTCTTTGGCCATGTTATTTTGAGAAGACATAATTGCTTAGTTAGTATGCTTGAAGTATTATTATTTTTATGTCAATATGAACTTTTGTCTTGAATCTTTCGGATCTGAATATTCATACCACAATTAAGAAGATTTACATTGAAATTATGCCAAAGTATCACTCCGCATCAAAAATTCTTTTTTTATCATTTACCTACTCGAGGAACAGCAGGAATTAAGCTTGGGGATGCCTGATACGTCTCCAACGTATCTATAATTTATGATTGCTCCATCCTACTTTATCTACTGTTTTGGACCATATTGGGCTTTATTTTCCACTTTTATATCATTTTTGGGACTAACCTACTAACCGGAGGCCCAGCCCAGAATTGCTGTTTTTTTTGCCTATTTCAGTATTTCGAAGAAAAGGAATATCAAACGGAGTCCAAACGGAATGAAACCTTCGGTAACGTGATTTTCTCGCTGAACGTGATCCAGAGAACTTGGAGTGCAAGTCAAGAAGCAGCCGGAGTCTCCACGAGATAGGAGGGCGCCCCCCCCCATAGGGCGCGCCCCCCTGTCTCATGGGCCCTTCGGGCGGCCACCGATGTACTTCTTCTTCCTATATATACCTATGTACCCCGAAAACATCCAGGGACACCACGAAACACAATTTCCACCACCGTAACCTTCTGTATCCGCGAGATCCCATCTTGGAGCCTTCGTCGGCACTCTGCCGGAGGGGGAATCAAGCACGGATGGCCTCTACATCAACATCCTTGCCCCTCAAATGAGTTGTGAGTAGTTTACCACAGACCTACGAGTCCATAGTTATTAGCTAGATGGCTTTTTCTCTCTTTTTGGATCTCAATACAATATTCTCCCCCTCTCTTGTGGAGATCTATTCGATGTAATCTCTTTTTGCGGTGTGTTTGTCGAGATCCAATGAATTGTGGGTTTATGATCAAGTTTATCTATGAATAATATTTGAATCTTCTCTGAATTCTTTTATGTATGATTAAGTTATCTTTGCAAGTCTCTTCGAATTATCGGTTTAGTTTGGCCTACTAGATTGATCTTTCTTGCCATGGGAGAAGTGCTTAGCTTTGGGTTCAATCTTGCGGTGTCCTTACCCAGTGACAGAAAGGGTTGCAAGGCACGTATTGTATTGTTGCCATCGAGGATAACAAGATGGGGTTTATGTCATATTGCATGAGTTTATCACTCTACATCATGTCATCTTGCTTAATGCGTTACTCTGTTCTTATGAACTTAATACTCTAGATGCATGCTAGATAGCGGTCGATGTGTGGAGTAATAGTAGTAGATGCAGGCAGGAGTCGGTCTACTTGTTATGGACGTGATGCCTACATACATGATCATGCCTAGATAATCTCATAACTATGCGCTTTTCTATCAATTGCTCGACAGTAATTTGTTCACCCACCGTAATACGTTTGCTATCTTGAGAGAAGCCACTAGTGAAACCTATGGCCCCCGGGTCTATCTATTATCATATTAGTTTCCAATCTAATTTTATTTGCATCATTACTTTTTGCATCTATATCATAAAATACCAAAAATATATTTATCTTATCATACTATCTTTATTAGATCTCACTTTCGCAAGTGGCCGTGAAGGGATTGACAACCCCTTTATTGCGTTGGTTGCGAGTTCTCAGTTTGTTTGTGTAGGTGTGTGGGACTTTTGAGGAGCCTCCTACTGGATTGATACGTTGGTTCTCAAAACTGAGGGAAATACTTACGCTACACTTTGCTGCATCACTCTCTCCTCGTCGAGGAAAACCAACGCAAGCTCAAGACGTAGCACAAGTCTCTTTACTCGTTTCGTAATACATCATCCCGCAACTAACTCATTAGTTACGATTCTTGCAAGGCTTATAGTGATGTGCATTATTGAGTGGGCCCAGAGATACCTCTCCGACAATCGGAGTGACAAATCCTAATCTCGAAATACGCCAACCCAACAAGTACCTCCGGAGACACCTGTAGAGCACCTTTATAATCACCCAGTTACGTTGTGACGTTTGGTACCACACAAAGTGTTCCTCCGGTAAACGGAAGTTGCATAATCTCATAGTCATAGGAACATGTATAAGTCATGAAGAAAGCAATAGCAGAATACGAAATGATCGTGTGCTAAGCTAACGGAATGGGTCAAGTCAATCACATCATTCTCCTAATGATGTGATCTTGTTAATCAAATGACAACTCATGTCTATGGCTAGGAAACATAACCATCTTTGATCAACGAGCTAGTCAAGTAGAGGCATACTAGTGACACTTTGTTTGTCTATGTATTCACACAAGTATTATGTTTTCGGTTAATACAATTCTAGCATGAATAATAAACATTTATCATGAAATAAGGAAATAAATAATAACTTTATTATTGCCTCTAGGGCATATTTCCTTCAGTCTCCCACTTGCACTAGAGTCAATAATCTAGATCACATCGTCATGTGATTTAACATCAATAGTTCACATCACCATGTGATTAACACCCATAGTTCACATTGTCATGTGACCAACACCCAAAGGGTTTACTAGAGTCAATAATCTAGTTCACATTGCTATGTGATTAACACCCAAAGAGTACTAAGGTGTGATCATATTTTGCTTGGGAGAGAAGTTTAGTCAACGGGTCTGTCATATTCAGATCCGTATGTATTTTGCAAATTTCTATGTCTACAATGCTCTGCATGGAGCTACTTTAGCTAATTGCTCCCACTTTCAATATGTATCCAGATGAAGACTTAGAGTCATCTGGATCAGTGTCAAAACTTGCATCAACGTAACCCTTTACGACGAACCTTTTTGTCACACCCATAATCGAGAAATATATCCTTATTCCACTAAGGATAATTTTGACCGCTGTCCAGTGATCTATTCCTAGATCACTATTGTACTCCCTTGCCAAAATCAGTGTAGGGTATACAATAGATCTGGTACACAGCATGGCATACTTTATAGAACCTATGGATGAGGCATAGGGAATGACTTTCATTCTCTTTCTATCTTCTGCCGTGGTCGGGCTTTGAGTCTTACTCAATTTCACACCTTGTAACACAGGTAAGAACTCTTTCTTTGACTGTTCCATTTTGAACTACTTCAAAATCTTGTCAAGGTATGTACTCATTGAAAAAACTTATCAAGCGTTTTGATCTATCTCTATAGATCTTGATGCTCAATATGTAAGCAGCTTCACCGAGGCCTTTGTTTGAAAAACTCATTTCAAACACTCCTTTATGCTTTGCAAAATAATTCTACATTATTTTCGATCAACAATATGTCATTCACATATACTTATCAGAAATGTTGTAGTGCTCCCACTCACTTTCTTGTAAATACAGGCTTCACCGCAAGTCTGTATAAAACTATATGCTTTGATCAACTCATCAAAGCATATATTCCAACTCTGAGATGCTTGCACCAGTCCATAGATGGATTGTTGGAGCTTGCATATTTTGTTAGCACCTTTAGGATTGACAAAACCTTCTGGCTGCATCATATACAACTCTTCTTTAATAAATCCATTAAGGAATGCAGTTTTGTTTATCCATTTGCCAGATTTCACAAAATGCGGCAATTGCTAACATGATACAGACAGACTTAAGCATCTCTACGAGTGAGAAAATCTCGTCGTAATTAACACCTTGAACTTGTCGAAAACCTTTTTGCGACAATTCTAGCTTTGTAGATAGTAACACTACTATCAGCGTCCGTCTTCCTCTTGAAGATCCATTTATTTTCTATGGCTTGCCGATCATCGGGCAAGTCAACCAAAGTCCACACTTTGTTCTCATACATGGATCCCATCTCAGATTTCATGGCCTCAAGCCATTTCGCGGTATCTTGGCTCATCATCGCTTCCTCATAGTTCGTAGGTTCGTCATGGTCTAGTAACATGACCTCCAGAACAGGATTACCGTACCACTCTGGTGCGGATCTCACTCTGGTTGACCTACGAGGTTCGGTAGTAACTTGATATGAAGTTACATGATCATCATCATTAGCTTCCTCACTAATTTGTGTAGGAGTCACAGGAACAGATTTATGTGATGAACTACTTTCCAATTAGGGAGCAGGTATAGTTACCTCATCAAGTTCTACTTTCCTCCCACTCACTTCTTTCGAGAGAAACTTCTTCTCTAGAAAGGATCCATTCTAGCAACGAATATCTTGCCTTCGGATCTGTGATAGAAGGTGTACCCAACTATCTCCTTTAGGTATCCTATGAAGACACATTTCTCCGATTTGAGTTTGAGCTTATCAGGATGAAACTTTTTCTTATAAGCATCACAACCTCAAACTTTAAGAAACGACAACTTTGGTTTCTTGCCAAACCACAGTTCATATAGTGTCGTCTCAACGGATTTATATGGTGCCCCTTTTTAACGTGAATGCAGCTGTCTCTAATGCATAACCCCAAAACTATAGTGGTAAATCGGTAAGAAACATCATAGATCGCACCATATCTAATAAAGTACGGTTATGACGTCCGGACACACCATTACGCTGTGGTGTTCCAGGTGGCGTGAGTTGTGAAACTATTCCACATTGTTTCAAATGAAGACCAAACTCGTAACTCAAATATTCTCCTCGATGATCAGATCGTAGAAACTTTCTTTTCTTGTTACGATGATTTTCCACTTCACTCTGAAATTATATGAACTTTTCAAATGTTTCAGACTTTATGTTTCATCAAGTAGATATACCCATATCTGCTCAAATCATCTGTGAAGGTCAGAAAATAACGATACCTGCCGCGAGCCTCAATATTCATCGAACCACATACATCAGTATGTATGATTTCCAACAAATCTGTTGCTCGCTCCATTGTTCCGAAGAACGGCGTTTTAGTCATCTTGCCCAAGAGGCATGGTTCGCAAGCATCAAATGATTCCAAAAGCCCATCAGCATCGAGTTTCTTCATGCGCTTTACACCAATATGACCTAAACGGAAGTGCCACAAATAAGTTGCACTATCATTATTAACTTTGCATCTTTTGGCTTCAATATTATGAATATGTGTATGACTTACGATCGAGATCTAGCGAACCATTTTCATTGGGTGTGTAACTGTTGGAGATATTACTACTGGGCGTAAACCGGCCAGGACAGGCCGGGTTAACTTCATCAGTAGTCAAGTATGCTTGAAGCCCGTGAGGATATTCTATAAGGGCCCATATTCCGTAACCGTTTAAGGCTTGTAGCCGTGAACCGGTATTAGTATGTAACTTGTGTTGTAAGTTAGAAATACTAGAGACCGAACTAGACACGTCTATGAGCCGGTCTCGGGACTCTGCAAACCGATGGGCGTCACCCATGTATATAAGGGGACGACCCGGCGGCGGTTTAGGGACAACAGACAACAACTCGAGACTTAGGCGAAGCTTGTTTGCTCCCTAGTCATCGAAACCCCCATCAATTCCATCACAACTAGACGTAGGCTTTTACCTTCATCGAAGGGGCCGAACTAGTATAAACTCTCTTGCGTCGTTGTGTCCGTTTAACCCCTTTAAGCTAACCCGTAGCGATGGCTCCACAACTAAGTCCTTTCATGAGGACATCTGCCGTGACAAAACCACGACAGTTGGCGCCCACCGTGGGGCTATTGCACGATGGTTTCAAGTTCTTGGAGGGCAACTTCGAAGGACTCAAGGGTTACGTTGTGGGCCGGATGACCAAGAGTCGTCGCGGCAAGCTCTACATCGACGATTCAGGCTGGGGCCCCGAGGCCGGCTCGATTGAGTACGGGTACCGGGTCCCCTTTGGTGGCATACACGTCTTCATTGGCAAGATCGGTGAACCGGGCCCTGAGCCGGACATCTGCACCGACCTCGTCGAAACGGCTCAGCGTGCGAGATCTGCCCAGGGTAAACCAGCCATGAAGCGTGCCTTTGTGGGAGTCATCCACGGAGGAGAATATGATGGTGGATCAGAATCTGGTAGCGAGACCGTCGTTTATTCCGGCGACGAGTCCTCAACCGGAGAAACCGAATCATTGTATCAGCTACAAGATGGCCGGATTGGGGGTTGTTCCGTTGGTGACAGTATTCCGGACCCCTCTGATCTGCCCAACCGGGTTGGGATATTCATGGCCGGTACACAAGCGGTGGTCCACTCTTCGACCGCAGCAGCAATGTTCTCCGGGTCAGCAGCGGCGGCCGGGCAGGAGGCCCTGAGCACCTGCCGCTCAAGTCTTATCTGATCTTTTTGATGCGTTGGTTGTGCTTATGGCGGAGGCTAACCCGGCGGATCAGGATGCCCACAACACGGAAATTGCAAAGGTGAGGGAACAGATCACTCAGGCAAGGCCGACCTGGCAGCCGAGAACAACAGGATGGCCGCAGAGCGGGCCTCTTTGGATGCGCAGGCCTATAGGCTTATGCTGGACCAGAACGCGTCGCATGAAGTCTTGAAAAGGAAGCATCGGTCTCGCCTGCCGACGGTTTTCGATGCCAGAAACCAATTTAATACCCCAGGAGCAGGGACTAGTAACCTGCTGTGGCTAAACCAGGCGGAGGCACCTGGGCCGGGTGCGCCGGTTCAGCCTCGCCTGATGGAGCCGCCTCGACAGAATAATATCGTACATCAGCCTGTCCAGATACCTCCAGGTCATTATTCCAATCCAATGGACAATCTTATCGCCGCCGCTTCACGGCTGGAGGCCATCCCGATTGAAGGTGATTCTCCGCAAGCGGTGGAAACGCGTCGAGTTAAGGAACTTCTTCGAACAGCCTTGGTTCATGTCACGCCCAATATGCGACCCTATCCAAAAGGAACTCGAAGGTCCCACCAAGGATAGACCCGCATATTGAAACGCTTTTTCAAGGTGGATATCATTACATCAATGTTGGGCCTTGCTGGAAGAGTCTTATTCAAAGCGAACTGTCAAGGGGGTCCCATAAATCACCCAACCGCGTTAGGGACGCAAAATCCGGGAACATAACACCGATATGACGGAAACTAGGGAGGCAAGAGTGGAACAAAACACCAGGCATAAGGCCGAGCCTTCCACCCTTTACCAAGTATATAGATGCATTAATAATATAAGAGATATTGTGATATCCCAACCAAAATCCTGTCCACCATGGAGCAATCTTCAACTTCACCTTCAACTAGCAATGCTATAAGAGGGCTGAGCAAAGCGGTAACATAGCCAAACAACGGTTTGCTAGGAAAGGTGTCAAAGGTTAGAGGCTGACATGGCAATTTGGGATGGCTTGATAAACAGGGAATAGGTAGCGCAGCATAGCGATAGAACGAAGCAACTAGCATAGCAATGATAGTAGTGAGATCCAGGGTAGCGGTCATCTTGCCTGAAATCCCGCAAGGAAGAAGAACGAGTCCATGAAGAAGACGAACGGATGAAGCCGAACCAAGCGTAGACGAACGAATCCTCACGATCGCAACGAAACGGGAACTATCGAGAAGAAGCACACAACATAGTAAACACACTACACATGAACAAGACATGATGCACAACAAGCATGATGCATGACAAAGGCTACATGAAGCTACTCATGGCAAGAGATGATGCAAACAAGAGCAACACACCAAGGCAAGTTTAAATGAGGCCGGAAACAACATATAACAATTCCGGTAAGTCCTCATATGCAAATTTCGAAATTGGTCCAGATCTGAATAGACCTTATGTTCAAGTTGTTAAACAGCAAGTTAAGATGCACCACTATGATCTACACGAAATTCTAGTCAAGTTACATATAAAGTTCATTAGATTCGGAGCTACGGCCTAAAAGATATGAGCAAAACAAGTTAAACATGGCATTGATGCAAAAAGCATACAAACATCAATCAAACACCTCAAAACATGGATGCAACATGATAATATGAGACAACATGCAAAATCAAGCAAGTTTCATATAGAGCACACTCAAAACGGAGCAACGGTTCAACACACACTCTATACAAGTCATAGCAACAATCTGTCCAAAACAGCAAGTAGGCATCTAGCAAGCATCAAAACAATATGCTAAAGCACCAAAACATGATAACAAAAGGCATGGGAATGATCTACAGGTAAAGCATGACAAAACATGAACACTGAGCTATCTCCATAAACCACTAGAACATGCTCAAAAGGACATGGCAAGATTGCAAATAATAACAGTTCAGACTTTGCAGAAATAACATCAGGTTACAATGTTTAGAGCTATCAAACAGCATGTTACAGGAACTCAACATGGCAAACAAAGGCATGGCATGAATCTAATAATTGCATAGAACAAAAGTCCTTTAGTGACCATGAGCCAAAAAGGATCCGAAGATATGATGGCACCCATGTAAACATACCAAGTTAAATGACAGATTCATACATGGCAGGAACAACAATAAGTAGGAATGTTGGTGAGCTTGAACCACTCACCACAGAGCAATACATGGCATGGCACGGCAACCAACAGTAAGAAGACATGTTTATGAAGCTAAGCATGGCAAGAGCAAGTTCATAGAGTGCATGGATCACTAACAACAATCATGGCAACATTGAACTTAATGTTAACAGGCTGACAGCAACATTATTTAGCAAATTTAGAGCAAGATTACAACACGCTAAAGCAGGCTATAAATGCAACCAGGGGCATGGATGGATAGAGAAAGAAATGTATAACAAAACATCCTTAGTGAACATCTCCAGATTATGCATAGAATGACTTGTAGAAGCAGGTTAACATAGCATCATGATATAGCAGATTCAGACATGCAAAACAGCAACAACAAGTACCCTACTTAACAAGCTTGATGCACTCACTACAGGAATCACAAAATACATGGATAGAACCCTAGTAACGATGGCATGACATAGATCAAAACTCATGTAGACATCAACCTCATAGGATGCACACATAAAACATGACAGAAATGACAAATGAGCAAGTTATAACAGTTTCAGCAGGTTAACATCATATAGCACTCTTGCAACGATGATTCAGGCATCAAGATGATCCCAAATGAACATGATTCAATGGAACGAAATGAAGTACTCGTCGAGGCGAACAATTTGACATATTACACGCACAAAACGGAGCTACGGACGCAGAGTTATGACATGGCAAAGTTAGCACCAGAATGTGAGTATCCAGGGACTTGGGAAATATACCACTCCGATCTAGGGTTGCACGGTTTTTGATGCAGCACGGATCTCGCCGGAGAGACTCGCCGGTGAGGAGGGAGTTGACCGGAGACGGGCGAATCCGGCGAGGAGAAGCCCGGATCCGGCCGGAGTAGGTTGAGGGGCGCCGTGGGGGCGCGGGCGCGCGGTGGATCCGGGCCGGGACGGGCGGATCCGGCGAAGGCGAGGCCGACCGGCGAGCTCCACGGCCGGCGGCGGCCATCCATGGCGGCAGCGAACTCTGCGAGAGAGAGGGATTAGAGGGAGGAGGACAGGGAGAGAAGGTGCGGGGGTGAGGGTCGGCGGCGACCTTGCGAGGCGGCGGGCGGCGCCTCCGGGCGCGGGGACGCGGAAGACAAAGCGACGGCGGACGGCTCACCGGCGGCCGAGGCGAGGGGCGGCGCCAGCGAGCGAAGGGCAGCGGGGCCGGAGGCGGCTCGGCGGGCAGGGCGGCGCTGTGGCAGGTGCCACGTGTCGCGCCCGGTTCGCGGGCGGCGGCGGCTCGGGACGGACATGTCCGGCTGCGTGCGGAGGGATTTTTAGGGTTTGATCTGCGCGAGAAAACGGAGGGAGACACACATTTATAGGTAGAAGGAGCTAGGAGAGTCCAAATGGGGTGTGGTTTTCGGCCACGCGATCGTGATCGAACGATCGAGAACATGGAGGGGGTTAGGATGGGTTTTGGGCCAGTTTGGAAGGGGTGTTGGGCTGCACACAAAAGAGGCTTTTACGGTTACCCGGTTAACCGTTGGAGTACCGAACGACCTCCAAATGGCACGAAACTTGACAGGCGGTCTACCGGTACTATACCAAGGCCGCTTGGCAAACCTCGGTCCATTCCGAGACCGTTTAATACCCGCACGCGAAAAGAGGCAAAAGGGGGCGCCGGGGAACATAGGAGTGCCGGATTGGAAAACGGACAACGGGGGAAATGCTCGGATGCAAGAGACGAACACGTATGCAAAATGAAATGCACATGATGACATGGTATGAAATGCATATGATGACATGGCAAAGTGCAACACGCAAGCACATAACATGGCAAAGACGGCGAATAACTGACGGACACCTGGCGCATCGAATCCGGGGCGTTACAACACTTCTCCACTAACAAGAGATCTCGTCCCGAGATATTAGGACCGAGACGGAAGGGAAAAGGAGATGAGGTGAAACAAGACCTCAAGAGAAGAAGCAAAGAATCGAGAGCACACGAGAAGAAGAGAGAAACGACGAGAATGACGAGAATTGAAAGCTCACGGAATCAGATAGACTATGAAACCACTCCGGTTAGAACGAGATGAGAAGCGAATAAGACTGAAAGAATTTAGGCAGCACTCCGGCTGAAACATGGAGGAATAGAACACGAGCTTCACAAGATGGGATGACACTTGACGAGATAAACAACGCAAAGCCTCCGGAAGAATTGAAGAATGGAATGAAAAGAATTTAGAAGGAGGGTTTGAACTGAAGTTGTTGAGAAAATCAACAACGAAAGAATAAGATTGTTGTGGACTTATGGAAAACATCTCAAAATTATGAGCTGATCGCCGACCACAAACGGGAATGATTGCATAGCTGAGAAGAACAAAGAAATGCAAAACTCCACTTCAAAAGAATACGAAGAATTAATTGCACTTCGAGACGCGAGAAGAAAAGATACTTGAACTCCGCCAACAAAATCGTGATGAACTCTTGAAGAAAGAAATAAATCATGAAGAACCACCATGAAGAACTCCAGTAATAAAAGGGATGATGAGATATATTGAAGGAAGAAAGAATAAGATTAAACCTTGCGGTGATCTAGATGAAGGTTCCGACGAAATGGCCGAGGAAAATTGAACTCCGGAAAAGAAAAGATGAAAACACTTGGAAGTAGAATTTATTCCTCAAGAACAAACTCCGAAGAAAAAGATTAATCACTTTGATGAAATAAGAATAAGATTTATTGTATGCTTATCCTTCATCAAATTAAATTGATGACAAGCAGTGGATTTTCCATACTACTTATTCTTGTTGAAAAGGATTAAGGGGGGTATAGCACAAAACTTGAGAAAGTCTTCATGAAGCACCGGTAGGATTTGAAAGAACGAATGGATTAATATGATAATCAAGGAAAAAGAATCTTGAACGAACCACCGTAAGAATTTGGAAATGACTGATGAAAGAGAATGAATCACCGGGAAGAATAAGGAAAGCACAAAGATACTTGAGGAATAAAAGACAAGATAACGACGGGATCGCGAACTGATTGAAGAATACTTGAACGAACACCAAAAGAATATTAAGACGAACGAAAGGGGCACGGATATAGAACAATTGGAGAACGAATCTGAAAACTTAGAACGAAGAAATCTTCCGAAAAGGTGACCTCCGGATGATCGAGAGGGAAAGCAACACCTGAAATACTCCGGATTGATGAAAAGAATTGCACGACTAGAAACAATTTGATAGGATAACATCGAGCTAGCACCATGAATCTCCGGGAGAACTGACAATATTTAGAGGAAAACCTCTTCTTCGATCTTCAAATGACGACGAGAAACACCACCAAAATT
Organism: Aegilops longissima; assembly: GCA_021605205.1. Taxonomy (NCBI): domain Eukaryota; kingdom Viridiplantae; phylum Streptophyta; class Magnoliopsida; order Poales; family Poaceae; genus Aegilops; species Aegilops longissima. The sequence continues at coordinate 144,589,132 of CM038678.1, read as the reverse complement.
ACTGAGATACTCCGGAAGAATGAAACAGAGAGGTTGAGCCAACAATGAAATGACTTGAGATTGATCTTGGAAAAGGCATGTGACTGATGGAATCCATTCTTACGTCACACTTGAAAAGAATTGGGAATAGCTCCGGGAAATTGGAAGAGTCAGGTAAGATCCTGGGAAAAGACCTGTGGGTTAGGGCCCACTGAAGAGAAAAACACCGTTGGAAAGGGATGTTGAACAGATAGATGATGCACCGGAACAAATGAAATATTTGAATGAGGTGACGGCCTCGAATTAATTGGAACACCGACAAATCTCCTGAGATGGCTTGAGCACTCCCGAAGGATAAACTGGCGAGAGGCGAACGAGCATGGGGAAAACATTTGATCCAAGGAAAAGAAGAATGTGATCAACCCGACAAACTTGAATTGAGTGCACCGGAAAAAAGAAAGGGATGAAGAATGATGAACGAGACGAGAATTCACCGGCTGAAATGATTGACGAAAGACTGAAAAGGCTCCGCACGAATGAGATAGATGGTCGAGAGAGACTCAGACTCCGGGAAGAAAAGGGTGGGAGGGCCGGAAAACAAAGGCGACTTTGAAGGGGAAACCGACGAATATCTTGAAGAGAAAATACCGGTTGAAATCATTGAGGAAAGAAAGCACAGACTTCGCACGAGTAGGATGGATATTCGATTACGGACTCCGGTTCCAGGGAGAAAAAGGTTGGGCGGGTGGGAAAAGAAAACAACTGGGGATTGAACGCAAAGATGAAGATGGTCGAGTCGACTTGACGAGAAATGCACCGGACAAAAAAGGATGGACAACTCACGACACTAACCACGTGATCCTAAAGAAAAATTTGAACGGGAAGAGGAGTAATTCCAAAACACCTACGTCAAGATTCCTCACCAGAGCGACGAAGGGGGCTGAGGAGTAAAAAGAATTCCTACTCTCCGATATAACTAGACTCCGAAAACAGTTTTCTTCTAGACTCAACAACGGCCAAACTACACGATCAATCAAGGGGGCTCCTAAGGTCGGTCGAGGCTCGATACCAACTTGAACACGCCCAATATGCGACCCTATCCAAAAGGAACTCGAAGGTCCCACCAAGGATAGACCCGCATATTGAAACGCTTTTGCAAGGTGGATATCATTACATCAACATTACATAATAGATGGGGATACATCCAATTCTTACAATGTCACATGAATACAACAATACCACATACAACATCAACATCCGACTACGGATGAATCATAAACAGAAACTCAGACGACATCCACCCTGCTAGCCCAGGCCGCCGACCTGGAACCTATCCCCTGATTGAAGAAGTAGAAGAAGAACTCCAAAACAAGTAAACATCGCTCTCGCGTCAAGATCATCGCACAACCTGTACCTGCACTGTTGTTGTAGTAATCTGTGAGCCACGAGGACTCAGCAATCCCATTACCATGGGTATCAAGACTAGCAAAGCTTACTGGGTAAGGAAGAGATAAAGTGGTGAGGTTGCAGCAGCGACTAAGCATATATGGTGGCTAACATACGCAAATGAGAGCGAGAAGAGAAACAAAGGAACGGTCGTCAACTAGTAATGATCAAGAAGTGATCCTGAACTCCTACTTACGCCGACATAACCCGAAACCGTGTTCTCCTCTCGATCAACCCGAAAAGAGACACTCACGATTACGCACACGGTTGGTGTATTTTAGAAGAGTTTACTTCAAGTTTACTACAACCGGATATTAACAAATTCCCATCCGCCACATAACCGCGGGCATGGCTTTGGAAAGTTCAAACCCTGCGGGTGTCCCAACAGCCCATGATAAGCTCTCGTGATCAACGAAGGATATTCCTTCTCCCGGAAGACCCGATCAGTCTCGGAATCCCGGCTACAAGACATTTCGACAGTAATAAAACAAGACCAGCAAAGCCGCCCGAATGTACCGACAAATCCCGATAGGAGCTGCACATATCTCGTTCTCGGGGGGCACACCGGATGAGCAAGACGACGGGTTGGCATAGACCTGGTTGCCCGAGCGCGGATATCGCTTCGGTTTGGACCAGCACTCGAGGGGAACCGGCCGGGGGCTAAAATAAAGATGACCCTCGGGCTCCGAAACCCAAGGAAATAAAAGGGCATAGGTGAGGCAAATGGTAAAACCAATGTTGGGCCTTGCTGGAAGAGTCTTATTCAAAGCGAACTGTCAAGGGGGTCCCATAAATCACCCAACCGCGTTAGGAACGCAAAATCCGGGAACATAACACCGATATGACGGAAACTAGGGCGGCAAGAGTGGAACAAAACACCGGGCATAAGGCCGAGCCTTCCACCCTTTACCAAGTATATAGATGCATTAATAATATAAGAGATATTGTGATATCCCAACCAAAATCCTGTCCACCATGGAGCAATCTTCAACTTCACCTGCAACTAGCAACGCTATAAGAGGGTTGAGCAAAGCGGTAACATAGCCAAACAACGGTTTGCTAGGAAAGGTGTCAAAAGTTAGAGGCTGACATGGCAATTTGGGATGGCTTGATAAACAGGTAATAGGTAGCGCAGCATAGCGATAGAACGAAGCAACTAGCATAGAAATGATAGTAGTGAGATCCAGGGTAGCGGTCATCTTGCCTGAAATCCCGCAAGGAAGAAGAACGATTCCATGAAGAATACGAACGGATGAAGCCGAACCAAGCGTAGACGAACGAATCCTCACGATCGCAACGAAACAGGAACTATCGAGAAAAAGCACACAACATAGTAAACACACTACACATGAACAAGACATGATGCACAACAAGCATGATGCATGACAAAGGCTACATGAAGCTACTCATGGCAAGAGATGATGCAAACAAGAGCAACACACCAAGGCAAGTTTAAATGAGGCCGGAAACAACATATAACAATTCCGGTAAGTCCTCATATGCAAATTTCGAAATTGGTCCAGATCTGAATAAACCTTATGTTCAAGTTGTTAAACAGCAAGTTAAGATGCACCACTATGATATACACGAAATTTTATTTAAGTTACATATAAAGTTCATTAGATTCGGAGCTACGGCCTAAAAGATATGAGCAAAACAAGTTAAACATGGCATTGATGCAAAAAGCATACAAACATCAATCAAACACCTCAAAACATGGATGCAACATGATAATATGAGACAACATGCAAAATCAAGCAAGTTTCATATAGAGCACACTCAAAACGGAGCAACGGTTCAACACATACTCTATACAAGTCATAGCAACAATCTGTCCAAAACAGCAAGTAGGCATCTAGCAAGCATCAAAACAACATGCTACAGCACCAAAACATGATAACAAAAGGCATGGGTATGATCTACAGGTAAATCATGACAAAAGATGAACACTGAGCTATCTCCATAAACCACTAGAACATGCTCAAAAGGACATGGCAAGATTGCAAATAATAACAGTTCAGACTTTGCAGAAATAACATCAGGTTACAATGTTTAGAGCTATCAAACAGCATGTTACAGGAACTCAACATGGCAAACAAAGGCATGGCATGAATCTAATAATTGCATAGAACAAAAGTCCTTTAGTGACCATGAGCCAAAAAGGATCCGAAGATATTATGGCACCCATGTAAACATAGCAAGTTATATGACAGATTCATACATGGCAGGAACAACAATAAGTAGGAATATTGGTGAGCCTGAACCACTCACCACAGAGCAATACATGGCATGGCACGGCAACCAACAGTAAGAATACATGTTTATGAAGCTAAGCATGGCAAGAGCAAGTTCATAGAGCGCATGGATCACTAACAACAATCATGGCAACATGGAACTTAATGTTAACAGGCTGACAACAACATTATTTAGCAACTTTAGAGCAAGATTACAACAAGCTAAAGCAGGCTATAAATGCAACCAGGGGAATGGATGGATAGAGAAAGAAATGTATAACAAAAAATCCTTAGTGAACATCTCCAGATTATGCATAGAATGACTTGTAGAAGCAGGTTAACATAGCATCATGATATAGCAGATTCAGACATGCAAAACAGCAACAGCAAGTACCCTACTTAACAAGCTTGATGCACTCACTACAGGAATCACAAAAATACATGGATAGAACCCCTGTAAAGATGGCATGACATAGATCAAAACTCATGTAGACATCAACCTCATAGGATGCACACATCAAACATGGCAAAAATGACAAATGAGCAAGTTATAACAGTTTCAGCAGGTTAACATCATATAGCACTCTTGCAACGATGATTCAGGCATCAAGATGATCTCAAATGAACATGATGCAATGGAACGAAATGAAGTACTCGTCGAGACGAAAAATTTGACATATTACAAGCACAAAACGGAGCTACGGACGCAGAGTTATGACATGGCAAAGTTAGCACCAGAATGTGAGTATCCAGGGACTTGGGAAATATACCACTCGGATCTAGGGTTGCACGGTTTTTGATGCAGCACGGATCTCGCCGGAGAGACTCGCCGGTGAGGAGGGAGTTGACCGGAGACGGGCGAATCCGGCGAGGAGAAGCCCAGATCCGGCCGGAGTAGGTTGAGGGGCGCCGTGGGGGCGCGGCGCCAGATGGATCCGGGCGGGGCGGGCGGATCCAGCGGCGAGCCGACCGGCGAGCTCCACGGCGGCGGCGGCCATCCATGGCGGCGGCGAACTCTGCGGAGAGAGGATTAGAGGGAGGAGGACAGGGAGAGAAGGTGCGGGGAGGGGGGTGAGGGTCGGCGGCGACCTTGCAGGCAGCGGCGGCGGCGCGCCGGGCGCGCGGGACGCGAAGACGAAAGCGACGGCGGACGGGCTCACCGGCGGCCGAGGCGGGGCGGCGCCAGGCGGAGCGAAGCGGCGGCGGAGCGGGCAGCGGGGCCGGAGGCGGGCTCGGCGGCCTTGGCGCGCGTGGCAGGTGCCACGTGTCGCGCCCTGGTTCGCCTGGCGGTGGCGGCGCGGGTGTCCGGCTCGGGACGGACATGTCCGGCTGCGTGCGGAGGGATTTTTAGGGTTTGATCTGCGCGAGAAAACGGAGGGAGACACACATTTATAGGTAGAAGGAGCTAGGAGAGTCCAAATGGGGTGTGGTTTTCGGCCACGTGATCGTGATCGAACGACCGAGAACATGGAGGGGGTTAGGATGGGTTTTGGGCCAGTTTGGAAGGGGTGTTGGGCTGCACACAAAAGAGGCTTTTACGGTTACCCGGTTAACCGTTGGAGTACCAAACGACCTCCAAATGGCACGAAACTTGACAGGCGGTCTACCGGTACTATACCAAGGCCGCTTGGCAAACCTCGGTCCATTTCGAGACCGTTTAATACCCGCACACGAAAAGAGGCAAAAGGGGGCGCCGGGGAACATAGGAGTGCCGGATTGGAAAACGGACAACGGGGAAAATGCTCGGATGCAAGAGACGAACACGTATGCAAAATGAAATGCACATGATGACATGGTATGAAATGCATATGATGACATGGCAAAGTGCAACACGCAAGCACATAACATGGCAAAGACGGCGAATAACTGACGACACCTGGCGCATCGAATCCGGGGCGTTACAGTTCAGCAGGAAGAATATTCATATAGCCGTGACCGAATTCATTCCACCCCCCGTCCAAGCCGGAGTTACAGCAGGCGGTTGGATGAACCGGCCGTATCCTGTAATGCACGGAACCTTGAAGTGCCCCGTGGCCATAACCCGGCGGGTGATGCTCAGGAAGTGGTGGACCGGGCCCGAGCACGAAGGCATGCCGAGTTAGCAGCGCAACATGAGGCTCGTCAGCTTACGCCGGTTCGTCCAACCACCTCGACTGAGCCAGGAGTCACTTCTAGTTCTTTGGGAGTGCCTTGTCTTGTCCCCGCTTTACGCAATGTGCGCTTGCCCAAGGATTTCAAGGGCCCGTGCAAGGTGCCAAATTACACAGCCGATTTGTCTCCGGAAACATGGGTAGAGAGCTATGAGATGGCCATGGATATGCTTGACGTAGATGAAGCGGCATGTGCAAAGTATTTCACCATGATGCTTGAAGGGACAGCCCGTATTTGGTTAAAGAGCTTACCAGCCAATTCTATCAGTTCATGGGCCCAGTTGCAAGCCCGGTTTATCCAGAATTTCAAGGATACATGTAAGCAGCCCATGTCGATAATGGACTTAGCGGCCTGTGTCCAGGAGGAAGGAGAGTCAACAACCCGCTGGGTACGCCGAGTTTCGGAAATTTTGCACTCATTAGACCGTATCAACGCCGACTCCGCGGTTATAACTTTGGAAAGCAACTGCCGGTTTAAACCTCTGAAGTTGAAATTAGGACGGATGAAGCGCCATTGTAACGATATGGGGACCCTCATGACTGCGTTAGTGAAGTATGCTGATTCTGATAGTACCAAGGATCCCGAGTCTGATGATGACAAGATAGGGAAGGGAAAGAAGAACAGCAACTCCAAGGGGCAGCAACACAACACGGCAGGTCATGGTAAAGGAGGCAAGCGTAAAGCGGATGGCAGCATGGATTTTGTTGCTAATACTAGTGCGCAGGACAGGGGCCAGCGACGGAAGGGTAAACCGCCGAATCGCGATGGAGCTCCAAACCCCAACCCGGACCGCCTGACCTATCTATTAAACCAGCCCTGTCCAAAGCACGGGACGAAGGAGGCGCCGGCCAACCACCTTTGGAAGGATTGCTATATTATGCAGGAGTTCAAAAATTCTAATGCTTTTCGGTATGATCAAGGATCAGGTGGTGGCTCAGGATCCGGATTCCATGGGCCGGGTCACGGTGGAGGAAACGCCGGTTCAGGCTTCAATAGAGATCAGGGTGGACATAACAATCAAAACAATCAGAGTAGCTAGGGTGGTTACAACCAGCAGCAGCAGTCGGGTTATCAGAGCAATCCAAAGCAGTTGAATAGTGGGCAATATCATGTATTCACCACTAGCTTGGATAAAAGAGACCAGAAGCTTCACAAGCGAGCAGTGAATTCTGTTGAACCGACCATGCCTCGTTATTTACGCTGGTCCGAACAGCCAATCATATGGAGCAGAGAGGATCACCCTCCCCGGGTTGACAATCCGGGTCAGCTAGCGTTGGTGGTGGCACCTCAGGTGGGAGGTTATAAGTTCACCAAGGTGCTCATGGATGGAGGAAGCAGCATTAATATCTTGTACTATGGGACCTTCCGTCATATGGGGCTAACAGACAAGAATCTTAAACCGTCCAATACGGTATTCCATGGTGTGGTACCTGGTAAGTCAGCATATCCCGTTGGCAAGATAGCTCTGGAGGTGGCCTTTGGAGATGATCATGATTCCAGGTCAGAAACATTGGTTTTTGAGGTGGTTAAGATCCGGAGCCCGTACCATACTTTATTTGGGCGGACGGCTTATGCCAAGTTTATGGCACGGCCCTGTTATATTTATCTGCAGCTCAAGATGCCGGGTCACAAGGGGACCATAACCGTTCATGGAAGTCGCAAGATTGCCTTGGAGTGTGAAGAAGGTGATGCGGCCTATGCAGAGTCGGTTTGTGCCACGGAAGAGTTGAAGTACTACAAGGATAATGTTGATCCGGCGGACATGACTCCGTTGAAGAAGCCAACCACAGAGCATGATCGGCTTTAAAGTTCAAATCGGCACCGAGACTAAGCTTGTTGACTTTGTACTGGCGATTCATCCAAGCAGTTTAGTATCGGCACCAACTTGGATCCGAAATAGGAAAGCGCTACCATCGAGTTCATCCGTGAGAACCGGACATTTTGCATGGAAGCCTTCGACATGCCGGTGTACCGAGGGAACTCGCTGAGCACACTCTTAATGTTGATCCTAAGTACAAACCGGTGAAGCAGTTTCTCCGCCGGTTCAACGAAGAAAGGCGCAAAGCTATTGGAGAGGAAGTGGCCAGGCTCTTAGTGGCTGGCTTTATTGTTGAAGTGTTCCATCCTGAATGGCTGGGTAATCCGGTGCTGGTCCTTAAGAAAAATGGCACCTGGCGCATGTGTGTGGATTACACAGATCTTAACAAGGCTTGTCCAGCAGATCCTTTTGCCCTCCCCCGCATCGATCAGATTATTGATGCTACGGCGGGTTGTGAGCGTTTGAGTTTTCTGGATGCATATTCTGGTTATCATCAGATCAAGATGGTAGTTAAGGACCAGGAGAAGACGGCGTTCATAACTCCCTTTGGAGCCTTCTGCTATGTATCTATGCCCTTTGGGCTCAAGAGTGCCTAGGCAACTTATCAACGGTGTGTACAAAATTGCCTTCAAAAGCAGATCGGCCGTAATGTACATGCCTATGTGGATGATATTGTGTTTAAGTCAAGGGAGAAGGAGACCCTGGTTGATGATTTGAAGGAAACCTTTGATAACCTACGGACATACAAAATGATGCTCAACCCGGCCAAGTGTGTTTTTGGTGTACCGGCAGGCAAGTTATTGGGTTTTCTGGTGTCTAACAGGGGAATTGAGGCTAATCCGGAGAAGATCACGGCTATCACCTCCCTGGCTAAACCGAAATGTATCAATGATGTCCAGCGCTTGGCAGGTCGGATTGCTGCGTTGAGCCGGTTTATCAGCCGCCTCGGTGAGAAGGCGATCCCTTTGTATCGAATCTTTGAAAGCGAGATCCCTTTGTGCGAGTCCGGCGCGATAAAGCATTGGAGGACTTAAAGCGGCAGCTAGCCAATCCGCTTGTTCTTGCTGCTCCGATTGACAAAGAACCATTGCTACTATATGTGGCAGCTAATGCTCGTGCAGTCAGCGTAGCTATTGTGGTAGAGCGCAAGGAGGCGGGCAAGGAATATCCGGTTCAGCGTCCGGTTTACTATATCAGCGAGGTGCTTATTGAGTCCAAGCAAAGATACCCGCATTGGAAGAAGCTGGTGTACGGAGTTTTCATGGCAAGCCGGAAGCTCAAGCAATACTTCCAGGGACATCCCATCACAGTGGTCAGCTCTGCTCCTTTGGGAGATATAATTCAAAACAGGAGGCAAGCGGCGGATTGCCAAGTGGGCTATAGAGCTTGGGCTGCACGGTTTGAAATACGTGCCTCGGACGGCGATCAAGTCTCAAGCACTTGTGGATTTCATCAATGATTGGACGAACTACAAGCACCTGAAGAAAAGCCGAATCACACCTATTGGACTTTTCATTTTGATGGGTCCAGGCAATTGGAGGGCTCGGGGGCTGGAGTCGTATTAACTTCCCCACGAGGTGATAAGTTCTGTTATGTTCTCCGTTTAATGTTCCCTTGTACTAACAATGCAGCTGAGTACGAAGCTTTACTCCATGGTCTCCGGATGGCTAAGGATATGAATCTCAGCCGAGTTAAGTGCTTCGGTGACTCGGACATGGTGGCCCAACAAGTGTCTGGTACTTGGGATTCTAAGGACCCGCTCATGGCAGCATACCGTCGTGAGGTGGATATTATTGCAGGCCACTTCAAGGGATATCAGGTGGATCACGTGGACAGACGGAAGAACGAAGCGGCGGACGCTTAAGCCGGTGGGCTCTCGGCGTAAACCGGTCCGCCTAATGTCTTCTTGGATGTCTGCATAACCCGTCGGTCAAGCTCCTGGCGAAGAGGATTTGGCTATTCTGATCCGGAGGCTCAATTGGTAGCGGCTCTACATGTCATTCGGATTGGGCGGTTCCTTATCTTGCGTAGATGAACCGGGCGAGTTACGGAGAGGATGAGGCGGCGGCGAGCGAGATAATCCGGCGATCCAGTTCCATGACTATTGTCAATGGCGAGTTGCATCATTGCGATGTGTCGAGCGTTTCAACGTTGTGTGTCGCCAGAGGAAGGTTGTGAGATCTTGCGAAATCCACGAAGAGATTGTAGTCACCACGCGGTTCAAAATCTCTGGTGGCTAAGGCGTTTAAATCACAGTTTCTATTGGTTGACTTGCTCATGCTGATCACGGAGGACCTGGTTAGGCGATGTGACGGCTGTCGAAGTTCTCAAGACGCTCATGTGCGGCTCAAGAATTGAGGATGATTCAATTACTTGGCCGTTTGCGACTTGGGGCTGGATATGGTTGGGCCTTTCAAACGATCCAAGGACAAGAAGACCCACCTCTTGGTGGCGGTTGACAAGTTTACAAAGTGGGTGGAAGCGGAGTCCGTCAGCAAGTGTGATGCAGCCACGGCGGTTCAATTCATTAAAAAGGTGATTTTCCGGTTTGGCTTTCCACACAGTATCATTACTGATAATGGTACCAATCTGTCTAAGGGTGCTATGAAGGAGTTACGTGAGCGTGATCACATCCGGCAGCGTTTCATCGATGGCTCACCCACAGTCCAATGGCCAGCGAGAGAGCTAACCAAGAGATCTTCGAGGCATCAAACCCGGCTCGTGGTTCCTTTGCAGCGGACACGGGTTGTTGGGTTGAAGAGTTACCAATCTGTATTATGGAGCATCAATACTACATGTGGTCAGATCGGCTGGATACACACGTTCTTCATGGTCTCTGGAGCGGGGCGGTTCTCCCGATGATATCCGTCATTATTCACCTCGTGTAGCAGCTTATGTTGAAGCAGACAACGAGGTAGCTCGGCAAGACGCTTTGGACCTGTTGGATGAGGAGCGTGACATTGCAGCTGCCCGTTCGGCGATCTACCAGCAGGATCTTCGTCACTATCACAGTCGCCGAGTTAGAACCAGAACCTTTCAAGAAGGAGATTTGGTGCTCCGGCTCATCCAAGACTAGACTGATATGCACAAGCTATCCCCACCTTGGGAGGGACCTTTCGTGGTCAGCAAGAATCTGCACAACGGGTCGTACTATCTGATTGATATTCAAGAGCATAAAGACTCGCATACATCAGAGGAGGAGACCAACAGGCCGTGGAACATAGCTCATCTTCGGCCCTACTATACTTGAGCCATAGGCTCTACTTATGTACATATTATGACAATGTATATATTATGATCAATACAATAAACCGGAGCCTTAGCTAAATCGGGGTCTCTGTTATTTTTACATCATGAGTGGTTACACGGAGTTTTTATCTTAAAGCGGCCTCCGGTTTACCCCTTGAGTTAGCTTTTTAACAAAGCTTTATATCATGTCACTTGGGGGCTTGGTCGTGTCCGAACCAATGCAACACCTTTTGTTAGGCGAAAGCCACGAAATCACTTGGGACTTGGTCACCACAGACCATCCGCCTCTTGGTCGACCTAAGGCCACATAATCACTTGGGGCTTTGGTGAACCCGAACCATCGCTACACCTCTTGATCGGCGTAATGCCCTTTGCATCATTTGGGGACCTGGCTGACATGAACCATAGCTACGCCTTTTGGGGGCTTGGTCGTGTCCGACCATGGTAATGCCACTTGATCGGCTCAAACAGCCTCTTTCGCAAAAGATTTTGTCATTGCCTTTGCTTGAAATTTGTTTGTCTTTTTTCATATTTCTCTTGTTGTGTTCTTAAACCGACAATTATTAAACCGATTCGACTGTCAGTTGACAGGACATGGTTTGTTTTTCATCCGGAGACACTTTTGCCCGGTTTGATTTTTGAGAAACATCCTATTATGGAGTAACACGGTGTCCATCTTAACCCGGAGCAGTTTACGATAAACCGACCCTATATACACAGGAGCTGTTCTCTCCTCCAGCAGAGCGGGTTTTTTACAACTCCGCTTCAAGATTGGCACAGCCAACTTCATGCCCTACGATGGCAGCTTTTTTGCTACAGACAACAGTTTAGCATTGGTGATTCAACGGAAGCATAAGTTATAATAAATATGCACGAAGGCATATCAACACAAAATGTGGCAGCTAGTTTATTACAAGGCAACACGGTGCCCAGATAAGATGATTGTTTTTCTGCATAACATAAAGAAGCAATAATGTAAATCGGCCTCCGGTTCATGCTTGGTCGCCAGCTTGGCTTGATGGTTGCGGGTCATCCTGCGCCGCTTCAGCTTCTGATTCCCTACCCAGCGGCTGGAAATCAACAGTTGTCCAGTCGATTCCCATTAATGCTTGGAATACAGCTTCATCATTGATCAGCAACGCGGTTCAATATCGGGGCGTAAGTATGCTTACGAATTGGAGGTATAAGGTTTTCCGCTTGGAATCGGTCGCGACACACTTCGTTTATTTTCGCTGTCGTCTTGGCTTGATAGTGAGACAGATTTGCCTCTTCAACCAGGTGACAAGCCAAGCGGCGCACTTCGGTTTATAGCTCGAAGATCCTCTTCGCTGAATTCTGTCCGTCTTCCTTGAGCTTGGGAAGCCTTGGGCGCTTCAGCAGGATCAAAATCCGGCACCCACGCTTTGGCCCGGATTAAAGGCGTTTATGGCACCGGTTCTAGCAGCAGATTTCTTTAATTCTTCAAACCGGGCAGGAAGCATTGACAACCTTATAAGGGTGTCCTGGATCAAGGTCGGTGACAGGTTGTTATGAGAAGCGGTGCTGATGATCCGCTGTGCACCAGTATAGATTTGCTCTATCAATGTATAAGAGGCTTTCAGTTTCTTCCGCACATCTGATCCCAAGTGACCAATACGTGTCCCTATATCATTAAAAGGGTTAATAAACCGGCAATTATATAAGAAAGCTTCATTATGTTAGAAATAAAAAAAAGGCTTACCAAAGACAACGGCGGTCATGGCATGCACTTGCCGCTTTACACTAGTTAGTTCATCCACCACCGGTTTGAGGGCAGCTTCAGCATTTTCTGCTAGTTGAGTTAAAGCGGCCTTCTCAGTTGCCCAATCCGCCCGCTCCTTGTTGAAAACCTCTTTAAGCTTTTCCATGACGCTTAAAGCGCTGGTTAATTCATCCTTTGCTTTGGAGGTTTCAGCTTGCTGGGATTTCAGGTTTTCTTGAAGATCAGTGATTTGGTTTTCTTTCTTGCTCAGATTAGCCTACATACAGATAATCATTTGATAAAGATTAGGGAGTAGAGTTGAAGTACCAAACCCATAACAAGTTATGCTCTCGGTACTTGGGGGCTAATGAATATTTGCTTTTTCATCCTACAGTTTCTACATAAAGTCCCAAGCTCAATAACAAGTATTCAGTTTGGCACTTGGGGGCTAATGCCTATTTGCTTTGTCCTTGAGGGATACTGGATTTCTTATGGTATAAAAGTCCCGGTTTAACTACATTAAGTTGAACCGGCCTTTGGGAGCTACTTTCCCAAAAGTACAGCTTTGCTCAGGATTACATTGAAAAGTCCCGGTTTAAGTTCACATCTTAAAACCGTCACTTGGGGGCTATCAGAGTTGACAGATTGAAGTATACAAGCAGAGAGTCATATGGAATTTACCTCATATTTGTCTTTCATCATATTTACCAGACCGGCTTCATAATCACGGCTGGTATATAACCGGTTCAGATAACCGGAATGAAGATCTTGGGGATTCAAAGCGGCATAGGTAGCCAAATCGGCATTCCACTTGCCCTTACCAAACACAGTAAATTCATCCTTTGCTTTATGCTTGGACAAAGCGACAGGATTACCTGGCTCGGAATGGCCAAAGCCAGTAATAACAACATCATCATCCTTGGCTTCACCGGTTCGCACTGGGGTTGCCGGTTTATCCGTATGCTTTGGTGAACTCGCTGTTTTAGCAAGACTCATGGGTTGATTTGAAGGGCCTGTGGCATCAACATGTGCCTCTTCAACAATAGCATCATGTTCTTGCATTGGTGGGTCGTTCAGCATATCATCCTGGATGTGTTCCTCAGGATTTGGTATTTGGGTCGGTTCAGGAGCATCGTCTTCTGCCGCTTTGTCCAGGCGAGCTTTCTTGCTTGGCCTAGGCTTGGCCCTGAAAGGAAAAAGATGGATTAGTCCAATGAACATTGAAAGTGGTATATCAAACAGCATTATCAGGAATATGGCTCACCCAAGCACTGTCTTGAGTGGTGGGAGTTGGGTGCCTGTCGACTCGCCAGAGGAAGAATGAGAAGTCACCTGATAATCGAAGTCAGATGGTTTAAGAGGTTGACGAATGCAACCCGCTTTAGGATAAGCATTGACGAAACAGTTAGAGACCTCTGAACGGCGTTTCCGAACCGGACTATTCGGTAAACCGGTGGAGGTGACTACCTGGCCGTTGTGCCGGGTTGCGCAACGAGCTTCATGTTGTTGTGTCTTCATAAGAAAGTTTCGATCCAAGTAAGCAAGAGGATGAGAAAATTTAACTTTCCGGTTTGCCCGACGGATTTTTGAATCGGAAGAAAGACCGATTACCTCTACAACATCAGCATGACTGACTTAGCATCATCCTGGCAATAATCATTATCAATAAGGCGTGTGAAAAATAAACCAAGTGAGTCAAGATCCGGATTACCCACATCATCGTCAGCTGGTGGATCGGAGGAGGCAATGGTTTTCTTTCTATTTGTTGGTTTCTTCACAACTTTGGTCTTGGGTCGGGTTATTGCCACCGGTTTCTCTTGTGGAGTCTTCTTGCTCCAAAATGGATCATCACCCTGTTTGAAAGATGTTAATATAAACAAAGGGTATTTAAACATAGTCAGATTTCATAAACGCATAAGATATGAGTCTTACGGCTGGCGGTTTGTTAATGGCAGAAAAGGGAGCCAGGCCGGTTTGGGCGCAAACAGCTTCCGGTTCGTTTAACATCCTTTTAACAGCCTCAGTAACTTCATCGTCTCTCAGCTTGATCTCAATATGCCGTAGAGGGTCTTTCACATCTTCTATGTATTTGCACATCAAACCGGAGCGCGGGCTTAAGGGCAGTATACTCCAAGATATCCAGCAGCGAGCAAGATCAACTCCTGTCAACCCGTTGGCCATGAAGGCCCGTAGCTTGGATAGTTGAGGGGCATATTTGCTTCTTTCCTTAGCAGTCAATCTGTGAGGGAGGGGATGTGTGTTGCTTAGCCGCTCTGGACGGTAGCCCGGTAAAGGATTTTCTCCATCAGGAGAGGTATCTTTGCAGTAAAACCATGTTGAATTCCATTCTTTGGGATGGCTGTGCAATTTGGCGTGAGGGTAAGTGACCTCTTTCCACTTTTGAATCGCCACACCACCCAACTCGGCGTTGGGACCGTCAGAAAATTCAGTGCAGCGGTTTAGATGGAAGCAATCTCTGAACAATTCAACTGTGGGCTCCTCTTGAAAGAACACCTCACAGAGCACTTGAAAGTGACAGATATTGGTTATGGAGTTGGGGCCAATATCTTGTGGACGCAGTTCGTAGTTGGCTAAGACATCCCGATAAAACTTTGAACCGGGCGGACTGAAGCCCCGGGCTAAATGGTCAGCAAAAACAACGACCTCTCCATCCTTGGGTTCTGGAGGACTCTTCGGGCTAGGGACCCTCCAGTGAATGACGTATTTTTTGCCTAAAGCGCCGGTGCGGACTAAGTTATCCAGTTGAGTTCCAATCACTGGAGAAGGGGCCCAATTACACTCGTACACTTGCTTGGCCATGATGCAGTCTGCAAAGCAATAATACCGGTTCAAGAATATGTTGGAAGACTATATATTGATACATTCATTGTTAAACCGGAAGAAGTTGCTTATAAACCGGAGTTTTGCAAGGTGGCAATACATAACTGGGGAACCCTGGCGGTTCAACAAGGGGACTAACTGTTGGGGAACGTAGTAATTTCAAAAAATTTCCTACGATCACGCAAGACCATGGTGATGGCATAGCAACGAGAGGGGAGAGTGTCCGTCCACGTACCCTCGTGAGACCGAAAGCGAAGCGTTATAACAACGCTGTTGATGTAGTCGACGTCTTCACGATCCGACCGATCCAAGCACCGAGCGTCACGGCACCTCCGAGTTACGCACACGTTCAGCCGATGGCGATCCCGGACTCGATCCAGCAAAGTGTCGGGATGAGTTCCGTCAACCGACGGCGTGGTGGCGATGTTGATGCTCCACCGGCGCGGGCTTCGCCTAAGCTCCGCGATGATATGACTTCTCCGGCGCAGGGCTTCGCTAAGCTCATGACGATATGACGAAGTGGAATATGGTGGAAGGGGCACCGCACACGGCTAAGGAAAGATCCGTAGATCAACTTGTGTGTCATGGGGTGCCCCTGCCCCGAGATATAAAGGAGCCAAGGGGGTGCGGCCAGCCTTGGGAGGCGCGCTGAGGAGTCCTACTCCCACCGGAGTAGGACTCCCCCTCCTAGTTGGATTAGGATTGGAGGAGGGAAGAGGGAAGGCGCCCCCCTCCTTGTCCTATTCGGACTAGAGGGGGAGGGCGCGCAGCCCACCTGGCCGGCCCTTCCTCTTCTCTCTTATGGCCCATTAAGGCCCATAGACCTCCGGGGGTTCCGTAACCTCCGGTACTCGATAAATTCCCAATTTCACTCGGAACACTTCCGATGTCCAAATGTAGGCTTCAATATATCAATCTTTATGTCTCGACCATTTCGAGACTCCTCGTCATGTCCGTGATCACATCCGGGACTCGAACAACCTTGGTGCATCAATACTTATAAACTCATAATGAACTGTCATCGAAGCGTTAGCGTGCGGACCCTACGGGTTCGAGAACTATGTAGACATGACCTAGAACCATTCTCGGTCAATAACCAATAGCGGAACCTGGATGCCCATATTGGTTCCTACATATTCTCTGAAGATCTTTATCGGTCAAACCGCATAACGACATACGTTGTTCCCTTTGTCATCGGTATGTTACTTACCCGAGATTCGATCGTCGGTATCCAATACCTAGTTCAATCTCGTTACAGTAAGTCTCTTTACTCGTTCCGTAATACATCATCTCACAACTAACTCATTAGTTGTAATGCTTGCAAGGCTTAAGTGATGTGTATTACCGAGAAGGCCTAGAGATACCTCTCCGACAATCGGAGTGACAAAACCTAATCTCGAATACGCCAACCCAACAAGTACCTTTGGAGACACCTGTAGTACTCCTTTATAATCACCCGATTCGTTGTGACGTTTGGTAGTACCAAAGTGTTCCTCCGTAAACGGAGTTGCATAATCTCATAGTTATAGGAACATGTATGGGTCATGAAGAAAGCATTAACATACTAAGCGATCAAGTGTTAAGCTAACGGAATGGGTCATGTCAATCAGATCATTCAACTAATGATGTGACCTTGTTAATCAAATAACAACTCCTTGTTCATGGTTAGGAAACATAACCATCTTTGATTAACAAGCTAGTCAAGTAGAGGCATACTAGTGACATCTTGTTTGTCTATATATTCACACATGTATTATGTTTCCGGTTAATACAATTCTAGCATGAATAATAAACATTTATCATGATATAAGGAAATAAATAATAACTTTATTATTGCCTCTAGGGCATATTTCCTTCAGCCTCCCACTTGCACTAGAGTCAATAATCTAGATTACAAAGTAATGATCCTCACACCCATGGAGTCTTGGTGCTGATCATGTTTTGCTCGTGGAAGAGGCTTAGTCAGCGGTCTGCAACATTCAGATCCGTATGTATTTTGCAAATCTCTATGTCTCCCACTTGGACTTGGTCCCAATGGAATTGAAGCGTCTCTTGATATGCTTGGTCCTCTTGTGAAATCTGGATTCCTTTGCCAAGGCAATTGCACCAAGATTGTCACGAAGATCTTCATCGGTCCCGATGCACTAGGTATGACACCTAGATCGAAATGAACTCTTTCATCCGCACTCCTTCATTTGCTGCTTCAAGCAGCTATGTACTCCGCTTCACATGTAGATCCCGCCACGGCGCTTTGTTTAGAGCTGCACCAACCGACAGCTCCACCGTTTAATAAAAACACGTATCCGGTTTGCGATTTAGAATCGTCCGGATCGGTGTCAAAGCTTACATCGGCGTAACCATTTACGACTAGCTCTTTGTCACCTCCATATCGAGAAACATATCCTTAGTCCTTTTCGGTATTTCAGGATGTTCTTGACCGCTGTCCATGATCCACTCTGGATTACTTTGGTACCTTCTGTTAAGCTTACAGCTAAGCATCGTCGTGTCTGGTACACAGCATTGCATACATGATAGAGCCTATGGCTGAAGCATAGGAACATCTTTCATTTTCTCTCTATCTTCTGCGTGGTCGGGCATTGAGTCGACTCAATCTTACACCTTGTAATACCGGTAAAAACCTTTCTTTGCCTGATCCATTTTGAACTTTTCAAAACTTTATCAAGGTATGTGCTTTGTGAAAGTCAATTAAGCGTCTTGATCTATCTCTATAGATCTTGATGCCCAATATGTAAGCAGCTTCACGAGGTCTTCCATTGAAAAACTTTTATTCAAGTATCCTTTTATGCTATCCAGAAATTCTATATCATTTCCAATCAATAATATGTCGTCCACATATAATATTAGAAATGCTCTGAGCTCCCACTCACTTTCTTGTAAATCTGAGGCTTCTCCAAAAGTGCAGATAAACCCATATGCTTTGATCACACTATCAAAGCGTTTATTCAACTCCGAGAGGCTTGCACGGACCATAAATTGATCGTTGGAGCTTGCACACTTTGTTAGTACCCTTTGGATCGACAAAACCTTCTGGTTGCATCATATACAACTCTTCTTCTAGAAATCCATTCAAGAATGCAGTTTTACATCCATTTGCCAAATTTCATAATCATAAAATGCGGCAATTGCTAACATGATTCGGACAGACTTAAGCATCGCTACGGGTGAGAAAGTCTCATCGTAGTCAACCCCTTGAACTTGTCGAAAACCTTTCGCAACAAGTCGAGCTTTGTAGACAGTTACATTACCATCAGCGTCAGTCTTCTTCTTAAAGATCCATTTATTTTCAATGGCTTGCCGATCATCGGGCAAGTCAACCAAAGTCCATACTTTGTTCTCATACATGGATCCCATCTCAGATTTCATGGCTTCCAGCCATTTTCCGGAATCCGGGCTCACCATCGCTTCTTCATAGTTTGTAGGTTCGCCATGGTCAAGTAACATGACTTCGAAATAGGATTACCGTACCACTCAGTGCGTATTTTACTCTGGTTGACCTCGAGGTTCAAGAGCAACTTGATCTGAAGCTTCATGATCATCATCATTAGTTTCCTCACTAATTGGTGTAGTTGTCAAGGAACCATTTCTTGTGATGAACTACTTTCCAATAAGGGAGCAGATCTGATTATCTCATCAAGTTCTACTTTCCTCCCACTCACTTCTTTCGAGAGAAACTCCTTCTCTAGAAAGGATCCGAATTTAGCAACGAAAATCTTGCCTTCAGATCTGTGATAGAAGGTGTACCCAACAGTCTCCTTTGGGTATCCTATGAAGACACATTTTTCCGATTTGGGTTCGAGCTTATCTGGTTGAAGTTTCTTTACATAAGCATCGCAGCCCCAAACTTTAAGAAACGACAACTTTGGTTTCTTGCCAAACCACAGTTCATAAGGCGTCGTCTCAGCGGATTTTGACGGTGTCCTATTTAACGTGAATCGGCCGTCTCTAAAGCATAACCCCAAAGCGATAGCGGTAAATCGGAAATAGACATCATAGATCGCACCATATCTAGTAAAGTACGATTCGACGTTCGGACACACCATTTCTCTGTGGTGTTCGGGTGGCGTGAGTTCTTAAACTATTCCACATTGTTTCAAATGTAAATCAAACTCGTAACTCAAATATTCTCCTCCATGATCAGATCGTAGAAACTTTATTTTCTTGTTACGATGATTTTCCACTTCACTCTGAAATTCTTTGAACTTTTCAAATGTTTCAGATTTGTGTTTCATTAAGTAGATATACCCATATCTGCTCAAATCATCTGTGAAGGTGAGAAAATAACGATATCCGCCAAGTGCCTCAACATTCATTGGACCACAAACATCGGTATGTATGATTTCCAACAAATCAGTTGCTCGCTCCATAGTTCCGGAGAACGGCGTTTTGGTCATCTTGCCCATGAGGCACGGTTACAAGTACCAAGTGATTCATAATCAAGTGATTCCGAAGCCCATCGGTATGGAGTTTCTTCATGCGTTTTACACCGATATGACCTAAGCGGCAATGCCACAAATAAGTTGCACTATCATTATCAACTCTGCATCTTTTGGCTTCAACATTATGAATATGTGTATCACTCTTGTCGAGATTCAACAAGAATAGACCATTCTTCAAGGGTGCATGACCATAAAAGATATTACTCATATAAATAGAACAACCATTATTCTCTGATTTAAATGAATAACCGTCTCGCATTAAACAAGATCCAGATATAATGTTCATGCTCAACGCTGGCACCAAATAACAATTATTTAGGTCTAAAACTAATCCCGAAGGTAGATGTAGAGGTAGCGTGCCGACCGCGATCACATTGACTTTGGAACCATTTCCCGCAGCGCATCGTCACCTCATCCTTTGCCGATGCTCGTCTATTCCGTAGTCCTGTTTGAGTTGCAAATATTAGCAATGAACCAATATCAAATACCAGTGCTACTCGAGCTCTAGTAAGGTACACATCAATAACATGTATATCACATATACCTTTGTTCACCTTGCCATCCTTTTATCCGCCAAATACTTGGGGCAGTTCCGCTTCCGATGTCGATCGCTTGCAGTAAAACACTCGATTTGTGGCTTAGGTCCAGACTTGGGTTTCTTCTCTTGATCAACAACTTTCTTGCTGTTCTTTTGAAGTTTCCTTCTTCTTCCCTTTGCCCTTTTCTTGAAACTAGTGGTCTTGTTGACCATCAACACTTGATGCTCTTTCTTGATTTCTACCTCCATGGCTTTTAGCATCGCGAAGAGCTCGAGAATTGTCTTAGTCATCCCTTGCATATTATAGTTCATCACGAAGCTCTTGTAGCTTGGTGGCGTGATTGGAGAATTACATCAATGACACTATCATCCGGAAGATTAACTCCCAGCTGAATTAAGTGATTGTTATACCCGGACATTTTGAGTATGTGCTCACCGTGAACTATTCTCCTCCATCTTGCAGCTATAGAACTTATTGGAGACTTCATATCTCTCAATCCGGGCATTTGCTTGAAATATTAACTTCAACTCCTGGAACATCTCATATGCTCCATGACGTTCAAAACGTCGTTGAAGACCCGGTTCTAAGCCGTAAAGCATGGCACATCGAACTATTGAGTAGTCATCACTTTGCTTTGCCAGACGTTCACAACTTCGGCTCAAGATCTGCAGCAGGCTCGTCACCCAGCGGTGCTTCCAGACGTAATTTTTCGTGCAGCAATGAGGATAATCCTCAAATTACGGACCCATCCGTGTAATTGCTACCATCATCTTTCAACTTTGCTTTCTCAAGGAACGCATTAAAATTCAACGGAACAACAAAGCACGAGCCATCTATCTACAATAAACATAGACAAGCAAAATACTATCGGTACTAAGTTCATGATAAATTTAAGTTCAATTAATCATATTAAAAACTCCCACTTAGACAGACATCTCTCTAGTCATCTAAGTGATCATGTGATCCAAATCAACTAAACCATGTCCGATCATCACGTGAGATGGAGTAGTTTCAATGGTGAACATCACTATGTTGATCATATCTACTATATGATTCACGTTCGACCTTCGGTCTCCGTGTTCCGAGGCCATATCTATTATATGCTAGGCTCGTCAAGTTTAACTTGAGTATTCGCGTGTGCAACTGTTTTGCACCGTTGTAGATGGACGTAGAACTTATCACACCCGATCATCACGTGGTGTCCGGGTACTCTGAACTTTGGCAATGGTGCATACTCAGGAGAACACTTCTTGATAATTTTAGTGAGAGATCATCTTATAATGCTACCGTCAATCAAAGCAAGATAAGATGCATAAAGGATAAACATCACATGCAATCAATATAAGTGATATGATATGGTCATCATCATCTTGTGCTTGTGATCTCCATCGCCAAGCACCGCCATGATCACCATCGTCACCGGCGCGACACCTTGATCTCCATCGTAGCATCGTTGTCGTCTCGCCAACTATTGCTTCTACGACTATCGCTACTCCTTAGTGATAAAGTAAAGCAATTACATGGCGTTGCATTTCATACAATAAGCGACAACCATATGGCTCTGCCATTGCCGATAACTCGGTTACAAAACATGATCATCTCATACAATAAAATATATAATCACGTCTTGACCATATCACATCACAACATGCCCTGCAAAAACAAGTTAGGCGTCCTCTACTTTGTTGTTGCAAGTTTTACGTGGCTGCTACGGGCTGAGCAAGAACCGTTCTTACCTCGCATCAAAACCACAACGATACTTCGTCAAATAGACTCCGTTTAACCTTCTCAAGGACCGGGCGTAGCCACACTCGATTCAACTAAAGTGAGAGAGAGACACCCGCCGGTCACCTTTAAGCAACGAGTGCTCGGGCGGTGAAACCAGTCTCGCGTAAGCGTCTGCGTAATGTCGGTCGGGCCGCTTCATCTCACAATACCGCTGAACCAAAGTATGACATGCTGGTAGGTAGTATGACTTGTATCGCCCACAACTCACTTGTGTTCTACTCGTGCATATGACATCAACGCATAAAACCAGGCTCGGATGCCATTGTTGGGGAACGTAGTAATTTCAAAAATTTCCTACGATCACGCAAGACCATGGTGATGGCATAGCAACGAGAGGAGAGGTCCGTCCACGTACCCTCGTGAGACCGAAAGCGGAAGCGTTATAACAACGCTGTTGATGTAGTCGACGTCTTCACGATCCGACCGATCCAAGCACCGAGCGTCACGGCACCTCCGAGTTACGCACACGTTCAGTTCGATGGCGATCCCGGACTCCGATCCAGCAAAGTGTCGGGGATGAGTTCCGTTAACCGACGACGCGTGGTGGCGATGTTGATGCTCCACCGACGCAGGGCTTCGCCTAAGCTCCGCGACGATATGACTTCTCCGGTGCGGGGCTTCGCCTAAGCTCATGACGATATGACGAAGTGGAATATGGTGGAAGGGGCACCGCACACGCTAAGGAAAGATCCGTAGATCAACTTGTGTGTCATGGGGTGCCCCTGCCCCCAGAGATATAAAGGAGCCAAGGGGTGCGGCCAGCCTTGGGGAGGCGCGCCTGGAGGAGTCCTACTCCCACCGGGAGTAGGACTCCCCCCCCCCCCCTCTCCTAGTTGGATTAGGATTGGAGGAGGGGGGAAGAGGGAAGGGGGCGCCTCTCTCCTGTCCTATTCGGACTAGAGGGGGGAGGGGGGCGCGCAGCCCACCTGGCCGGCCCTTCCTCTTCTCTCTTATGGCCCATTAAGGCCCATAGACCTCCCGGGGGGTTCCGGTAACCTCCCGGTACTCCGGTAAATTCCCAATTTCACTCGGAACACTTCCGATGTCCAAATGTAGGCTTCAATATATCAATCTTTATGTCTCGACCATTTCGAGACTCCTCGTCATGTCCGTGATCACATCCGGACTCGAACAACCTTGGTGCATCAATACTTATAAACTCATAATGAACTGTCATCCGAAGCGTTAGCGTGCGGACCCTACGGGTTCGAGAACTATGTAGACATGACCTAGAACCATTCTCGGTCAATAACCAATAGCGGAACCTGGATGCCCATATTGGTTCCTACATATTCTCGAAGATCTTTATCGGTCAAACCGCATAACGACATCGTTGTTCCCTTTGTCATCGGTATGTTACTTACCCGAGATTCGATCGTCGGTATCCAATACCTAGTTCAATCTCGTTACGGTAAGTCTCTTTACTCGTTCAAGTAATACATCATCTCACAACTAACTCATTAGTTGTAATGCTTGCAAGGCTTAAGTGATGTGTATTACCGAGAAGGCCTAGAGATACCTCTCCGACAATCGGAGTGACAAAACCTAATCTCGAAATCGCCAACCCAACAAGTACCTTTGGAGACACCTGTAGTACTCCTTTATAATCACCCGATTCGTTGTGACATTTGGTAGTACCCAAAGTGTTCCTCCGGTAACAGGAGTTGCATAATCTCATAGTTATAGGAACATGTATGGGTCATGAAGAAAGCATTAACATACTAAGCGATCAAGTGTTAAGCTAACGAAATGGGTCATGTCAATCAGATCATTCAACTAATGATGTGACCTTGTTAATCAAATAACAACTCCTTGTTCATGGTTAGGAAACATAACCATCTTTGATTAACAAGCTAGTCAAGTAGAGGCATACTAGTGACATACTGTTTGTCTATATATTCACACATGTATTATGTTTCCGGTTAATACAATTCTAGCATGAATAATAAACATTTATCATGATATAAGGAAATAAATAATAACTTTATTATTGCCTCTAGGGCATATTTCCTTCACTAACGGTATATGCCGAGTTGTCAATTTTCTACAAAGTTAAACCGCCTGGTCTGAAACATTGAAGAATCAAGAGTGGATGTGCGAAAACAGGTTTCACAAAAGTATTTCACAATTTTGGATCTGGAGCATGTTCAGAAAAGAAATAAATATTCAAGGTACAAAACGGAGCGATATTAAGTCAATGAGCAAGGATGTAAATAAGATTTATGATCTTGAGATGCGTAAGTGAAAATGGAGGCAAAAAGCTACCATTACATAGAACAGAGATTCAGGAGTTCTTTTGAGTCCCATTATATGAACGAAGAACAAAGGATGAACACTAAAAAACCTAGAAACCCTAGAACAGATCTGGGGCGGAAAGAGCAGAAGATTTACCGGAGCTGAGGAAGAAGCGGAAGGTCGTCGCGATGCTCTGGTACGTTCAGGGTGATGCAGCGGCCAAGGTTGATGCAGAGACAATGGTTGACGGTGGCGGCGGAGCTCCGAAGCTGGGCGGCACGAGGAAGACGAAGCAGAGGGGCACGAAGGGGGAAAAAGGAAATGACCCTTTGGTCTTATTTATAAAGCAAGGGATGTGTGTCAGGCGCGAGAATCAAGGAGCCGCGAGTTTGGAAATGGAGCTGTCGCCTCGATTGTCGCAGGTCTATTAAACAAAAAAAAGGTATGGTGGATAGTTTTTATGACAGGTGACGTCATGCCGGTTTACGATGACCAGAGGAGATGACATCATGGCGGTTCACCTAATTACACAAAGTTGCTGAAGACGAAGTTTTTTGCTAAGGATTGACATGAACCTGTTCAAATCAATCTGGGGCCTAATGTTGGAGATACTACTACTGGGCGTAAACCGGCCAGGACAGGCCGGGTTAACTTCATCAGTAGTCAAGTATGCTTGAAGCCCGTGAGGATATTCTATAAGGGCCCAAGGCCCAGAACCGGTTTAAGGCTTGTAGCCGTGAACCGGTATTAGAATGTAACCTGTGTTGTAAGTTAGAAATACTAGAGACCGAACCGGACACGTCTATGAGTCGGTCTCGGGACTCTGCAAACCGACGGGCGTCACCCATGTATATAAGGGGACGGCCCGGCGGCGGTTCAGGGAAAACAGACAACAACTCGAGACTTAGGCGAAGCTTGTTTGCTCCCTAGTCATCGAAACCCCCATCAATTCCATCACAACTAGACGTAGGCTTTTACCTTCATCGAAGGGGCCGAACTAGTATAAACTCTCTTGCGTCCTTGTGTCCGCTTTAACCCCTTTAAGCTAACCCGTAGCGATGGCTCCACGACTAAGTCCTTTCATGAGGACATCTGCCCTGACAAAACCACGATAGTAACCATATAAGGTTTTATTCATGTAAACAGAACAACAATTATTCTCTACCTTAAATGAATAACCGTGTTACAATAAACATGATCAAATCATATTCATGCTCAACGCAAACACCAAATAACACTTATTTAGGTTCAACACTAATCCCGAAAGTATAGGGAGTGCACGATGATGATCATATCAATCTTGGAACCACTTCCAATACACATCGTCACTTCATCCTTAACTAGTTTCTGGTCATTATGCAACTCCCGTTTCGAGTTACTACTCTTTAGCAACTGAACCAGTATCAAGTACCGAGGGGTTGCTATAAACACTAGTAAAGTACACATCAATAACATGTATATCAAATATACTTTTGTTCACTTTTCCATCCTTCTTATCCGCCAAATACTTGGGGCAGTTCCGCTTCCAGTGACCAGTTCCTTTGCAGTAGAAGCACTCAGTCTCAGGCTTAGGTCCAGACTTGGGCTTCTTCACTTGAGCAGCAACTCGCTTGCCGTTCTTCTTGAAGTTCCCCTTCTTCCCTTTGCCTTTTTCTTGAAAATAGTGGTCTTGTCAACCATCAACACTTGATGTTTTTCTTGATTTCTACCTTCGTCGATTTCAGCATCACGAAGAGCTTGGGAATTACTTTCGTCATCCCTTGCATATTATAGCTCATCACGAAGTTCTACTAACTTGGTGATGGTGACTAGAGAATTCAGTCAATCACTATTTTATCTGGAAGATTAACTCCCACTTGATTCAAGCGATTGTAGTACCCAGACAACCTGAGCACATGCTAACTGCTTGAGCTATTCTCCTCCATCTTTTAGCTATAGAACTTGTTGGAGACTTCATATCTCTCTACTCGGGTATTTGCTTGAAATATTAACTTCAACTCTTGGAACATCTCATATGGTCCATGACGTTCAAAACGTCTTTGAAGTCCCGATTCTAAGTCGTTAAGCATGGTGCACTAAACTATCAAGTAGTCATCATATTGAGCTAGTCAAACGTTCATAACGTCTGCATCTGCTCCTGCAATAGGTCTGTCACCTAGCGGTGCATCAAGGACATAATTCTTCTGTGCAGCAATGAGGATAAACCTCAGATCACGGATCCAATCCACATCATTGCTACTAACATCTTTCAACTTCGTTTTCTCTAGGAACATATATAAAACATAGGGAAGCAACAACGCGAGCTATTGATCTACAAAATAGATATGCTAATACTACCAAGACTAAGTTCATGATAAATTAATGTTTAATTAATCATATTACTTAAGAACTCCCACTTAGATAGACATCCCTCTAATCCTCTAAGTGATCACGTGATCCAAATCAACTAAACCATGTCCGATCATCACATGAGATGGAGTAGTTTCAATGGTGAACATCACTATGTTGATCATATCTACTATATGATTCACGCTCGACCTTTCGGTCTCCGTGTTCCAGGCCATATCTGTTATATGCTAGGCTCGTCAAGTTTAATCTGAGTATTCCGCATGTGCAACTATTTTGCACCCTTTGTATTTGAACGTAGAGCCTATCACACCCGATCATCACGTGGTGTCTCGTAGACGAAGAACTTTCATAGCGGTGCATACTCAGGAGAACACTTATACTTTGATAATTTAGTGAGGGATCATCTTATAATGCTACCGTCAATCAAAGCAAGATAAGATGCATAAAAGATAAACATCACATGCAATCAATATAAGTGATATGATATGGCCATGAACATCTTGTGCTTGTGATCTCCATCTCCGAAGCACCGTCATGACCACCATCGTCACCGGCGCGACACCTTGATCTCCATCGTAGCATCATTGCCGTCTCGCCAATCTTATGCTTCTACGACTATCGCTACCGCTTAGTGATAAAGTAAAGCATTACAGGGCGATTGCATTGCATACAATAAAGCGACAACCATATGGCTCCTGCCAGTTGCCGATAACTCGGTTACTAAACATGATCATCTCATACAATAAAATATAGCATCACGTCTTGACCATATCACATCACAACATGCCCTGCAAAAACAAGCTAGACGTCCTCTACTTTGTTGTTGCAAATTTTACGTGGCTGCTACGGGATTAGCAAGAACCGTTCTTACCTACGCATCAAAACCACAACGATAGTTCGTCAAGTTGGTGTTGTTTTAACCTTCGCAAGGACCGGGCGTAGCCACACTCGGTTCAACTAAAGTTGGAGAAACCGACACCGCCAGCCACCGTGTGCAAAGCACGTCGGTAGAACCAGTCTCGCGTAAGCGTCTGCGTAATGTCGGTCCGGGCCGCTTCATCCAACAATACCGCCCGAACCAAAGTATGAGATCTTGGTAAGCAGTATGACTTATATCGCCCACAACTCACTTGTGTTCTACTCGTGCATATGACATCTACGCATAAAACCTGGCTCGGATGCCACTGCTGGGGAACATAGTAATTTCAAAAAAATTCCTACGCACACGCAAGATCATGGTGATGCATAGCAACGAGAGGGGAGAGTGTTGTCCACGTACCCTCGTAGACCGAAAGCGGAAGCGTTAGCACAACACGGTTGATGTAGTCGTACGTCTTCATGATCCGACCGATCAAGTACCGAACGCATGGCACCTCCGAGTTCAGCACACATTCAGCTCGATGACGTCCCTCGAACTCCGATCCAGCCGAGTGTTGAGGGAGAGTTTTGTCAGCACTACGGCGTGGTGACGATGATGATGTTCTACCGACGCAGGGCTTCGCCTAAGCACCGCTATAGTATTATCAAGGAGGACTATGGTGGAGGGGGGCACCGCACACGGCTAAAAGATCAAATGATCAATTTTTGTGTCTCCAGGGTGCCCCCCTGCCCCCGTATATAAAGAAGCAAGGAGGGAGGTGTTGCCGGCCTAGAGGGGGCGCGCCAGGAGGAGTCCTACTCCCACCGGGAGTAGGACTCCCTCCCTTTTCCTTGTTGGATTAGGAGTGGAGGGGGGAAGAGGAGGGAGAAAGGAAGGAAAGGGGGCGCCGCCCCCTCTCCTTGTCCTATTCGGACTAGGGGGGAGGGGCGCGCGGCCCTGCCCTGGCCGCCTCTCCTCTTCTCCACGAGGCCCACTATGGCCCATTAAGCCCCCCGGGGGGTTCCGGTAACCTCCCGGTACTCCGGTAAAATCCCGATTTCACCCGGAAAACTTCCGATATCCAAATATAGGCTTCCAATATATCAATATTCATGTCTCGACCATTTTGAGACTCCTCGTCATGTCCGTGATCACATCCGGGACTCCGAACAACCTTCGGTACATCAAAATATATAAACTCATAATATAACTGTCATCGAAACGTTAAGCGTGCGGACCCTACGGGTTCGAGAACTATGTAAACATGACCGAGACAGGTCTCTGGTCAATAACCAATAGCGGAACCTGGATGCTCATATTGGCTCCCACATATTCTACGAAGATCTTTATCGATCAAACCGCATAACAACATACGTTGTTCTCTTTGTCATCGGTATGTTACTTGCCCGAGATTCGATCGTCGGTATCTCAATACCTAGTTCAATCTCGTTACCGGCAAGTCTCTTTACTCGTTCCGTGATACATCATCCATAACTAACTCATTAGTTACGATGCTTGCAAGGCTTATAGTGATGTGCATTCTTGAGTGGGCCCGAGATAACTCTCGACAATCGGAGTGACAAATCCTAATCTCAAATCGCCAACCCAACAAGTACCTTCGGAGACACCTATAGAGCACCTTTATAATCACCCAGTTATGTTGTGACGTTTGGTAGCACACAAAGTGTTCCTCCGGTAAACGGGAGTTGCATAATCTCATAGTCATAGGAACATGCATAAGTCAAGAAGAAAGCAATAGCAGAATACTAAACGATCGTGTGTTATGCTAACGGAATGGGTCAAGTCAATCACATCATTCTCCTAATGATGTGATCCCGTTAATCAAATGACAACTCATGTCTATGGCTAGGAAACATAACCATCTTTGATCAACGAGCTAGTCAAGTAGAGGCATACTAGTGACACTCTGTTTGTCTATGTATTCACACAAGTATTATGTTTCTGATTAATACAATTCTAGCATGAATAATAAACATTTATCATGAAATAAGGAAATAAATAATAACTTTATTATTGCCTCTAGGGCATATTTCCTTCACCTACGACCTTTCTCGCTGATCGTGGGTGGTTATCAGTACCTCTACGTCGCCATCAACAAGTTCACTAAATGGATGAAGGTGGAACTTGTCTGCATCATCCCGGCTCAGTCGGTTATCAAGATGATCAAGGGATTGGTGTCCTGTTTCGGGCTCCCCAATCGGATAATCACCGACATTGGCTCCCAGTTCACCAGCGGCGCTTTCCGGGATTACTGTGGCAGCATCGGCACCAAGATTTGTTTTGCCTCTGTCGCACACCCTCGCATCAATAGACAAGGCCTGGACGTTTGATAGGTTGAAGAAAAGCGACCAAAATTGGATGAAGAGCTGCCCACCATGTTGTGGTCCATTCGCACAATGCCAACAAAGTCCACCGGTGAAACTCCTTTTTTCCTCATCTATGGGGCGGAGGCCGTCCTCCCAACTAAGATCTCTCATGGGTCACCTTGGGTCCTGGCCCACGACAAGTCAAGACAAGCTCATCTACAAAACGATGAGATCGCCCTGCTTGAGGAAGCACGATGCCATGCTGCCGTCTATGTCGCTCGGTACCAGCAGGGACTCCGCCGCTACGACAGTCGGCACATCCACTCTAGGGCACTGGAGGCTGGGGACCTCGTCCTTTGTCGGATACAGTACCACGAGGGCCTCACAAGATGTCGCCCGTTTGGGAAGGCCCGTTTAAGGTGGTCCATGTCTCCCAGCCAGGGTCGGTCCGACTGGAAATGGCGAAAGGAGATCCCATCCAAAACGCATGGAACATCGAGCATCTTCGTAAGTTCTACCCCTAGGCGGGGAACCTTTTCTAAATATGCATCTGGGCTCCCCCCAACAAGAACTAAGATGAGTATGATGTGTGCCCTGCATTTGTCACTGCCATGTGTAACGCCGGGGTGGCTATACAATGACCTGTTCCTTCCCCATTACGGAACCATTCTCTTGGGCATCTTTCTGCGTGACTGTTGAACACTCGTTTCTCCCCCAAGGCCAGAGGAGTTACGACAACACACACCCCTTCTATTATGAGAACATTCTTGGGGAGGCGCACTATACGAACCTCTTTCCACAGGGTGTTGGGTCCCATTTCTCTCTTCGTTGCGAGACGAGTCACCATGATGTGATACCCCTTACCACAAAGAAAATGTTTCCGGGACCTCTCTCGTACGGACCGCTTTTCGGTAGGGCTTCGAGGACTATTTTCTTTCTCCCCGCATAATAGGAGTCGGAGTACTCTTGCGTCTCTCCTGCCCCATGGAAATGTTCTCGGGCACGCCCTGTATGAACCTCTTCCCGCAGCATGCTGGACAAATCGCTTTTATCCTCGCGACAAGAAGAGTTACGACGCCACGTTCCTCCTGCCAACATGGAAACATTCTCAGGCATCACCTGTACGAACCTATTTCTGTTGGATGCAGAGCGTCCGTTTTTCTCCGAACACGATAGGCGTAGCCACCATCACCTTACATGACTCCCGCGAAGCCTTCGAAAGTAAGGCCTAGGGCCTCCGGAAACTCTCGTGCCCCCCCCCCCCCGGCCGGCGCTTTCCAAAGCAGTCGCGCGGCCTGCACGGGCTAGAGAGGTACAACCACAGCATCGACCTGTTTACAACAATGGGCCGACGAGGTCCCAGGCGAACCATGATGGTGGTAGGTGGCCCTCACGAAGAATAAAAAAGACAAGGCCGTGCCGGTGGCAGGTGGCGCCTCATGAAGAACAAACAAACCTAAGACTGCCATTACAAAGGTCACAATCATGGTACAGCCTAATGAAGCATCTACATCTTAACCCAGGCTCTAGGCGGGGGACAAAAGCTGGGAGGATTCTGCACCTCCGCCAACACCGCGCTTGTACAAACTGATGAGCCCGGCAGTATGACTGGCAATGGCGCCCTGAGCGGCTCACGCTTCGGCTTCAGGCTCCGGGGGCTTCAACAACTCGACAAAAGGAAAATGGGCATCCCGCATGAAGAAATTGGTGAAGATGAGATCCCCTTCTTGCTCCAACGCTTCACGAACTTTCTTCTCGGCGAAGGCGTGCATTGCCCACTCACCCTCCGCGCGGTGGCAAGTCCCTAAAAGAATTGCACATAGCCGCCTATGTCGTCCGATCCACGGAAGACGGACGCGCTCACGCGAAGACCTAAGCCGCTGGCCGCATCAAAGGCACGCTGGCTGACATCATGAAGCATGGTACTTTGCATCCTGCGTTGTTCGTCAAGGCGAGGTAACTCATCCTTTTGTTGACGACATAATTTCTCTAGCTCAAATTGTTGGTCGTCGCGGCGGTCAAGCGCGGCCTCCCGAGCGTCTAACACTTCTCGCAAAAACTCAAGCCCCAAAACTTCGTCACGACATATTTTCTCTAGCTCAGATTGTTGGTCGTCATGGCTTCAAGCATGGACTCCTGAGCGTCCAACACTTCTCGCAAAAAATCAAGCCCCAAAACTTCATCGCGAAGATCTGCCAGTATTTTGCCCAACTCCCCTTCTCGGATCTGGACGTCAAGCTCTCGGTCGTGACCGCCTCTTCGCGGTACCTGAGGATATCCACCAACCGATCTATGGCTTGATGGGCACCCCGGATGAGAGTTTCACTGGTTAGCAATACGGAGTCATCGTCAGGACTCCCCTGGCCGGTTCCCGTGCGGCTTCCGTCAAGAGGTCTCGCCCCGAAGGGGGAGCCCATATTCCCCTAGGAAGTACGAAGGCGTCGCGTGGACACATGTCCCACCACATCACATACAACCTTCTCGGGGGAAACCACGTCAAGAGGCCCAGGAGAGGGGTGTCATCTGGAGGCTGGCCTCCAATGGGGTCGTCCTGCATATCTGAAGTACCCACAACAACGCTCAATTCGACCGGACCATTGCAGTGTCTTCAGGCGAAGGCGTGCTAAGCACGTCCCCACCATGGGATGGAATGGCCTCCACGGAAACTAAAGGAATACCAGCACCGGCTGGCAGGACCACCGGGATAATGCTGGAACCAGAAGGTGCGAAGACGAAAGCCGCCCCACCCACGCCAGCTTCTCCAAGAACGGCGATACGGAGCGGGATGCTGGCAGTCGGATGAATTACCCCCGCGTCTGGTCGGGGGATGGCGGCTTCACGGACCCTCAAGTCGGCCTCCCGGGTGGGTCTCTTCACCAAATGCAGCCTCATGATGGGAGACCTATAACATGAAGTCACGAGTCCCTAAAATTGCAGGAATCACTCTTCCGTCCAATGAAGAGCAACAGGAGAACATCACAAGCGCTTACTTGTTGGAGGGGCGCCATGTTTTCTTCAATCTTCCTCTCGTAAAGATGATTTTCAGAGAACTGGCAACCCGATCTCCGGTTCCCCTGGAGCGAGGGATGGGAAGGTGGCAAGCCGCCCACAACGGGTTTTGGTTCGCAGGAGCCTTCATCTCCCTCCAGAAGCCTTGGTGTTGCCTCCATCTTCGAACCCTCATCCGGTCCACTGAAAATAGGGAAACAAGCGACAATCGGAAATTGAGCGGGCAGACTAAAGGAGGTAGAAGGCAGAAGCTAAACTGACTCGTCAAGGCCAGTGATGTGAGTTTAAAGGCGTTGCCTCTGGGGACCCTTGGAAGCAGGACCGTCCTCTTCATTGGAGTCTCACTGTCTTGCACCAGAGGAAGTGGCAGCAGATTCCCACCACGCAAAAGGGGAGCGACCCCCTGCAGGGCGCAATATTGTCGGATCACCGCTAACTCTGCAGTCGCCTGATGCGGTGTCAGAAACATCCCCCGGCCATGGGGACGGATTCGGGCGTTCAACATCGAGTTGGCCCTCTGGGATGACGCCCCATTGGTCGCATGCCAGAAGCTTGGCCAAGATTGACTCACAGTCATTGTCCTCATAAAGGGGATGAACGGACTCCGGGAGGGCAATCGTGCCTTCAAAATCAAAAAACTCCCAGAGGATGGAAGCAATGGTGTCATGGTCCAACCTGGAGCGGTGGTCATGTCGCGGATCTGTAGGACCGCTAAACCAGCACACCGACAGGCCCCTCACCTGCAAAGGGGCCAGGCGGTGGCGCATGAAATTTAGTGCAACCATATGGCAATGAAGCCCACGCTCAGTCAGACGTGGAATACGACCCAGCACTGGGAGCCAGGCTCTGTCTGCCACCGGGGCCCTCCGCCATCCCTTATGCTCGACGGCGCGGGCCGTTGGCACTTGAAAAAACACCCTTGTCTCACGAAAGTCAGCAAGCACCCATATTTGGCGTCAGTCTGCTGAGACAGAGTGTAGTCCAAGATCGGGGAATCTGGGTCGTCTTCTCCATCCGCTAGGACGAAAGACACGCATCCGGAGGTCTGATCCCCATGGGACATGTGCATCAAAAGAAAATGGTAGAAAAGCTGCGGTGACGACATCACCCCCGCAAATGCTTCACATAAATGAGCGAACAATACCAAGGTCAAGACTGCATTTGGGCGGAGATGGAGCAAATGAATCTGGTACTGCTCCAGAACAGCGCGGTAGAAGGCTGAAAACGGGGAGCAAAGCCCGCGGCGAGGAAGATGACGGAGATTGGAGCCTGGATGACATCTGAATCCCTCGTGTCGGCCACCTTG
Organism: Aegilops longissima; assembly: GCA_021605205.1. NCBI lineage: Eukaryota > Viridiplantae > Streptophyta > Magnoliopsida > Poales > Poaceae > Aegilops > Aegilops longissima. The sequence goes on along the minus strand of CM038678.1, from coordinate 144,554,824 downwards.
AGTCGAGTCTCCCCCCACTCATTGCTTCGCCAGGCGACGAGATGGCGGACTTTGTCTAGCCCCTCGGCATTCATAATCCTCGAGTGGGGTATGGCCGGCTGAAGTGGTTCCGAGCGGCGCGTTTCTTTGCTTCGCCCTCTCTTCGTCGGCACATTTTTTTTCTCCTCGGCGCCATGGAGCAGCGAGTTGGCGTGCGCTTGGGGAAGAAGAACGGGTTTGGGTTGTCGCCGCCTACGCCACCCTCCCCCGAAACGTAAGTTCGACGGGTACGAGGGCTGAAACCGCTCGCTAATCAAGGATCTGTTCTCCTTTGGTGACGGTGTCTTCATATTAAATATCCTCGACACATATTGTGCCCCCTCTGGTCCATGGCCCTATTGCTCCTCCTCTGAATACCCGGGAGCGCGCTCGGAGAATGGGCCCAAGGGCTACTGTCGGGCCAGTGGATTATGGGGTGCCCAAGGTCGGACGACCACGAGGGCCCAAGAGAGTGTCGTGGAGAAAAGGAGATGAAACAGTGAAGAGAGGAGCTCCCGGGAGAGGTCGACGGTTCGCCTCCTAGAACGGGCCTCCGGGAACCCCACACAATACATAGATGTGCAATAATTAAAGCACATCTAGATGTGCTTTAGCAAAATATATATAACGATCGAGCAAAAGCAAAATTGTTCAATAAGCAAAATCACCCATCTTAATTATCTGGCGTAATGGCTGAATTACATACTACAGTATGAAAGATTACATACCCTTACTCGCGCTATAACGATGAAATAAGGAAACAATGTTATTTGATCCGACAGAATCCTAAAATTTGGAGATATACCAATGGAAACAAATCAAACACAATCCAATGCAGCAGGAGGGACCGATCGACCAAATCAAGCTAGCACTATGGCTCCGGCTATCACGAGGCACGCCAAGAAACCGCCCCGCAAGGCTGACGCGGACGATGGCGAACTCGGCGGTGGCGACACCGTACCATTCGTTACTGGCGGCAGCGCTATTGCTGGAGGTGGCGACGTGGAAGAATTCCCCGCAGCCGGCGGCGCTAGCGCCGGAGGCGGCGAAGTGGAAGAATTTCCCGCAGCCGGCGGCGCAAGCTCTGGTGGTGGCGACGTGGAAGAATTTCCCGCAGCCGGCGGAGCTAGCGCCGGTGGTGGCGACGTAGAAGAATTCCCCGCAGCTGCCGGAGCGGGAGGCGGCGACGAGGGGGGTGACTTGGGTGGTGGCGGCGGTGTTGAAGGAGCAGGCGAAGGGGTACGCACGGCGAGGACGACGACGATGAGGCGCTCACCGACCTGGCAGCGTGCGGCGTCGCCGCTAATGAAGAAGTAAGGGCCGGAGTGGGAGAGGACGAAGCCGGATTCGCCACCGCCGAGGCGCATGAAGGGGTCGCTGGTGTTGCATGCATCGTAGTGGCTCTGGCTCACCACCAGCACCGAGTCCTCTTGCCCTTTGTACCTAAACACTGCGCCGATCCAAAGCCACTCAGATCAGAAGCCAAGCACGAACCAAATCACTCCATGCATGCATGGATCACGAGTTCACGACGTGCTATATACACGTACCGAGGCGGTCGTTGACCTGGAAGCGATTGCGCTCGGCCCAGTGGTTGAACGGCTCGGCGGGGTTCGCCGTCCACCCGCCGCGGCCGCCGACGACGATGTCGCGCCCCGCACAGCCCGTCGCCAGCAGTAGGAGGGCCACGGCGAGCCGCGCCACCGCCATGCCAGTCATGTGCAAACTCACCAACGGCGCTGCCTTAGCAGCTAAGGCAATGTGCTTGTGTGTGGATGTGTATGCGGGATGCAACGCCAGCCTGCAGCGAGTATATATGGCGGGGTAAAATGTTGCCGTTGTTGGGAAGTAATTAATGGACGATGCAGGAATTAGCTGTGCCAGCCGCGGCCGTTACCAAAAGCTTTACTCCCTGCCTAGTAATGCTCTGGAGAAACGTTGTCATCCTGCGGGCGGGCACGCGGCTCGGTCAATGCATGCCATACTGCCGTGCGACGACCACACATTGGACTGGCGACTATAGAAACCTACTAAAAATAAAAATGAGAACTATACAAACTTTTCTTTGTGTTTTAAAAATAAATTTAGAATCGTTTTTTTAGGTTGAGAACTGTAGAAACCTACTAATGAGCCAATGTGGCCTGCCAAGACTACACTGAAACCATTGCCTGTTTAAAGAGCCTACAAGCCGCTCAACAGCTGGGTATGACTTCTGTGATTGTGGAGACGGACTCCACCAATCTCATGCATGCAATAAAAGGAAGGGACCAAGACCGGTCTGTACTTGGTGTCATTTTCAAGGAGATTAAAATCTTTGCTAGGTTAAATTTTTCTCGTTTTGAGATTGTTTTTTGCCCAAGGGGTTGTAATAAAGTAGCTGACACTTTAGCTGCACATGGTGTGCGTATGACCCATTCATCCTCAGCCTTGTGGCCTGATGGGGTGCCAAACTTTGTTCATGCGATGATTGCCAGCGATTTGGCTGGTTGTTTTGGTTAATGGAATAGAGAGTATTCGGGCTCAAAAAAAAAGACTACAATGTCACGCAGAGGCATCGTTTTCTTGCTGAGCCGAACAATGCCTTACTACGAGTGTGTCATAGAGAGAAAGGCCTCACCACAATGGTCCACCCGAGCCATTCGCCGTCTCGCTTGGTTGCACCTGGGAGATGGAACAAAGGAAAATATAAGATTCTACCAGCACTTAGATGATACCGTGATACGGGCTTCTAGGCTGGTGGATCTCTCATTCGGTGGCTCCTCAAAATCTTTTGTACCTACTTGAAATTTTGAGACTCTTAGATGGCTTTTTTGCAAAATGTTCAAGAGCTCCCGGGAGCCGTTGGATCTGAGATCCAAGGGCTCCCAGGAGCATGTATCAGGGTATCACCTGATATCTTCGTGAGGGAGCAAACCTTGGACAGAGAGCTCCTGCAGCTACCGCTACTGGCGCTCGCATGCAACACGGCGAGGCGCAAGGAAGGTTGTTACGCTCGTATTGCAAAACACACATGTAATTGTGGTAGAGGAAGGATTCAAACTCTGTCCGCCTATAGCCAAACCTTAGAAAATAACCAGTAGGCTGAACTCCCTTTGTTGTCCATTTTAAGGAAAATAACCCTTCTTTTAGTACGACATTAACACGTAGGAGTATTATATACCCAGTCCATTATGTGTATTATTTTATGATAAAATAAAAAATTAAAAAAATGCACGATAGAAAAACATGGACTTGAGGAAAGTTCATAAATTTGAAAAGATTCGTATAAATTGGAAAAAGTTTGTGAATTTAAGAAAACCTCACAAATTTGAAACAAGTTCGCAAATCTAGAAAAAGAATCATGAAACTTTGAAAAAGGTTCATCAAATTTGAAAAAGGGTTCATCGATTTTTAACAAAAGTTCACCAATTTTAAAAAATCATCGATTTTGAAAAAATATAATCAAACTTTTTAAAAAGTACACGGATTGAAAAAGGTCATTGATTTTGAAATTAAGTTCATCAATTTTTAAAAGTTCACAAAATTGAAAAAACATTCATCAAATTCAAGGAAAATGTTCGAATTTGGAAAAGTTCATCGGGTTGGAAAAAAAATTAAAAGAAGGAATAGAGAAAAAAAAGAAAAAATGACAAAAGAAATGACCACAAACAAGTAAGTAAGCACATCACGTGTGGTGGCAGGGTGGTAATGCATAGTAACGGGCGCGTAAGGCGCCAAATACGAAATGCCAGGGAGGTCCCCCTAACCCTATTTGGTGCCTTAAGGTTTTTTTAGGGTTTGGTGCCTTAAGGTGCATTCTATCTACATTGTCCGGCCCATATTGGTCTTTTCATTGGTTTCACATGTTATATTCATTTTTCGTTTTGTTTTTTTAGTCTTTCCTTTTATATTTGTCTGTAATAAAATTTATGACTTTTCACAATTTCGCGATCTTTTTTCAAATTAAAAAAACTTTAAAAATATATGAATTTTTATTTTCAAATCCGTGATCTTTGCCAAATCTTGTGATTTCTTCATAAATAAGGAACTATTTATCAACTCATTTGTGATATTTTTTAATTCATGACCTTTTTTGAATTTTTGCGAATAATTTCCAAATTACAAACTTTTTTCAAATTCATGAAATTTTCACAAATTTGCCAACTTTTTTCCAAAATTCATGAAATCTTTCAAAAAATAGAACTTTCTAAGTAAATAATGAATGTTTTTCACAATTTGTAATTTTTTTTCCTTTTATGAAAAACTGAATGGCCAAGTCTCCATGGCCAACGCAATGGTAGTTGGTCCACCAGTTAACCAATTTTTTAAAAAGAATGTCAACTGGGCCAGCCCATATACTCCACGCGTGATCGCCAATTAGCCCTCAACAAGCTCCTATTGACTGTAGCACCCAGTATAGTAAGATAAGTGTACTAGCTCCTCTCAACAAGCTCTGAACAAGCTCCTATACGCTCAATCAGTCAAATAGCACAGTCAGACACATGGACGCTTCTATTTGTACGGCCCGTTTTGCAGTAGAGTAGCACCAATTGACTGTAGGACCCAGTATAGTAGCCAACAGTGTACTAGCACCTGGATTTTACTCTTTTTTTAGTTTTGAACAATTTAGAAAAAAATGAATCTAGTGAAAAAGGGTAAGGCAAATTGAATACAATAATTCGTTTATAATTCCAAACAATTTTTGGAAAACACCAATATTTCTTCAAATTCCTGAACAATTTTCAACTTGTGAATTATATTTGATAACGCAATCATTTTTAAATTTGTGAAGAAATTAAAAAATGGATTTTTAAAAACAGGAATATTTTTTGAAATCACAAATGTTTTTAAATTTTGGAACAATTTTTTAAATATTTGGACATATTTAAAAGGAAACTTTTCAAATAATAGTTAATAAATAAAATAGCGAACACCGGTAAAAAGAAACGACAAAAAAAAGAAAAAAAACACACCTGAACCAGTCAGGAACCTTCTCCCAAAAACTGGAAGGGCTATAGTAGGTTGGCCCGGCACTAATGTAGTTGGCTGTTGCTGCCTCTGCGATTGGTCGAATATAGGATTTGTACCTAGGAGGCAAAGGCAAAAAACACATATTAGACCTGAGGACGAAAAGAATTCATAATCTGAACTCCTTTTAAAAAAAAATTCACCGAGCTAACCGTTTAGAGTGGTGCCTGACAGAAAGGCGCCACACTATACTGTGTAGCGCCTGGAGCTTAGGCGCTACACGCCGGTCCAGCGTGGCAGCCCGGACCCCACTCCTGGTTGTGCAGCGCCTAGCTGAAAGGAGTTGCACAGTGTAGTGCAGCGCCTAACCGAAAAGAGTTGCACTACCTTATATTAAAACTGTTGTAACTTTTAATCCGTGCATCCGATGAAAACGTGTCTTATATGAAAGTTGTATATTTTTCCGTGTTCTACGCAATGGTGGCATCTTCATCTATGTTAGGATCAATTTGCTTGATGAAACCCTGTTGCAAAACTACATCATAATATAACTGACAGAATCTGTTAAAATTTACAAACTTGGCATGATGATAGCCATTCGCCTATAGCTCTTACGCGTTTTCAACCTACATGAGTTTTGCACTGCATAATGTGTACTTTCACGCCATGCCTATGCTTGCCATGTTAATCATCCTTAACATGTTCATTTCTTGGATCTAAGTGACTAACATGATATAAGTGAACTTCTGTTACAGAATGTTACATTTTGTAAGATCCATAGTAATTAATCCTGACATCATATGAATATGATCTAACCCGCCATGAAGCCACGTGGCCCCCTCTTGAAGCTACCATATGTGGCGCGGCTGAAGAAGTGCAAGGCATCCGCGAAGAAGAACAAGGCGGCGGACGGCTCCGGCTCTTCGAAGCCGTCGAGGAAGAAGCTTGCAGGATGTGCGACGGGTGCGGCGGCTACCGAAACGCCGACGAGCTCACTTGTTGAGCCGGCGGCCGACGCGCACAAGGTGTTGAGGAAATGCCCCAAAAGTATAAAATTCGCCAACTTTTTGTTGTTGTTATTTTTTGAATGCACACATATAGATAGCTTATTTGCTTCATTGTATATACTTTGTAGCTTTAACGATGAGGCATATATGTCAACTATGGGTGTTGGCTCCAACAACTCGCATTGGTCTCAAATCAATGACATGCATTTCGATGACCATGAGTTTGAGGTGGACGAGGATGGTGAGGGCATTGTCGACGCACCGAAAGGAAGAGGAGGCATCTACACCAACGAAGAAGACGTCTTACTATGCAATACTTGGTTGCAAGGGTCGAGGGATCCATCCGTTGGAGGTGATCAAAGTAGAGATGCTTATTGGAACAGGATGAAGGAGCACTTTGATCTACACAACAAGAGTGGAATTGACCGATCCGACCTATATCTTCGCTCCCGGTGGTCGACAATCAACAAAGATTGTCAGAAGTGGGTGGCCGCACAAAAGGCGGTTGACAAGTTGAACCCAAGTGGCAGAACTTTGCATTTTATCAGCAGGGTCGTGGCTTGGTGACATCCAGTGTCTTGGTGAAATTGAAGTGTCAATCTGGCAGAACATTGCCTTAGGTACTTTAGTGTCTCAAAACATAGTGATGCAAATATTTAGTGGGTATGAAAATGACATAGACTTAAGGTAGACATAAATTTTTCCAACTTTCATAGTTAGATCATATTCATATGATGTCAGGATTAATTACTATGGATCTTACAAAATGTAACATTCTGTAACAGAAGTTCACTTATATCATGTTAGTCACTTAGATCCAATAAATGAACATGTTAAGGATGATTAACATGGGAAGCATAGGCATGGCGTGAAAGTACACATTATGCAGTGCAAAACTCATGTATGTTGAAAACGCGTAAGAGCTATAGGTGAATGGCTATCATCATGCCAAGTTTGTAAATTTTAACAGATTCTGTCAGTTATATCATGATGCACTTTTGCAACAGGGTTTTCATCAAGAAAATTGATCCTAACATAGATGAAGATGCCACCATTGCATAGAACACGGAAAAATGTACAACTTTCATACAAGGCACGTTTTCATCGGATGCACGGATTAAAAGTTACAACGGGTTTAATATAAGGTAGTGCAACTCCTTTCCGTTAGGCGCTGCACTACACTGTGCAACTCCTTTCAGCTAGGCGCTGCACAACCAGGAGTGGGGCCCGGGCTGCCATGCTGGACCGGCGTGTAGCGCCTAAGCTCCAGGCGCTGCGCAGTATAGTGTGGCACCTTTCTGTCGGGCGCCACCCGAGACGGTCAGCTCGATGAAATCTTTTCGAAAGGAGTTCAGATTGTAAATTCTTTTCGTCCTCAGGTCAAATATGTGTTTTGTGCCGGAGGCAAAACAACCTCTTTTGGTAAATGCCTTGGCCATCTAGCAACAGCAAGAGCTTAAACAAGTTTGGGAAGCTGCTAGAAGCTTATGATCCGTTTTATTTTCATTGTTTTTTCTTTTGTTTCATCTTTGTATATTTTATTTCCAGTTTTCCATGTTTCTTCGTTTTTTATATATTTTCAGGAACATTTTCTAGAAAAAAAATTACGTTTCTAATAATAATGAATGATTGTTAAATTTATGAACATTTTTCCAATTTGTAAATTTTAAAAAAAATCATGAAATTTTCACATCCATGATTTTCTTTTGAATTTAAGACTTGCTTTTGAAATTCATGAACTTTTCTCTACATTCTGAATATTTTTGAATTTGTGAACCTTTTCAATTTCATGAACATTTTTCGAATTTGTGACCTTTTACGAATTAGTGATCATTTTGTTTATTTCTCAACTCTTTTCGAATCCATGAACTTCTTCCAAATCTACCAACAAAAAATAAGAGCTAGGTTTTTTCAACTAGTAGCTAGCGCAAAAAAAGGGCGAGACGAACAAAGCAGCGAGCTGTCTACGGTGGGGCGAGGGCCACTAAGCTAACGACATTAGCTCGAGTTGGTGAATTGGCAATGCAAATGGCACTGGACAAGATTGCACCTAGGAGAGGCGCACCCGAGCTTGTGCCAGCCAAAGCTAACTAGGTCAGCCAAGTGTGGGATATTCCCCTTGTGATGTCATTTCGACAACAATGTTTTAGTTAAATTATTTTATTCAGGCCAGTTTTTTGAATAAAATATGACCTATATTTTAAAAAATTTATTCGAATATCAATAAAAATTCATAATTTTTAAAGAATTTAGAAAATTGTTACAAATTTCTTTAAAAATAACAATTTTAAAAAATATGTGGTAATATTAATCAAAGTTCATAAATGTTAAAAATTAAAAATATTTAAAAATATTTCATGAATTTAAAAAATGTACAGGAACTTCAAAAAAATCAGAATTTTTAAAATGTTCACACATTTTGAAAATTATTGTCAATTAATATCTCGAACACCAATTTATTAAGTGGTCAGAAATTTCATAATGACCATATATTTAAATGTTCTTTAAATTTAGGAATATTTCCCAATTTAAAACTATTTTCACGAAGTTTAAAATGACCATAATTGTAAAGAAATCAGATATTTTAAGCGAGCTCCTAAAGCAACAAATTTTCACGAATTATAAAATATAGAAGGAAAATGGAAAGAAAAACTAAAAAGGAAAAACAGAAGAGGAAAACACAGGAAAAAAGGCCAGAACTTTTCAGAAGAAACATTCCCAATATTAAAAAAGCCGGAAGGGAAAACAACAATGATGCCCAAGCGTGTTGGCTCAATTACGCGCTGGGAACGCTCGTTTGCGCGCAGAAATCTAGTCAAAGAGCACAAAACAAGTTTTCTTCGCCTGAACGAGCTTGGAGGTCTTACTAAGTGCCTTAAGCGACGTCTTGCTGCTATAACACTTTGCCAGCCACGGCCCAGCTGGCATGCTCACCTGTTCTCTTATTGGCCGTTTGCTTGTCTGTGTGTTCAAACAAGGGGTAGAGCTAGCAAGGAAATCGTAAGATAACGGACTAAAAAGAAAAACGAGGCGGAAAACTGGTAGAGGAAACATGTACGCCAGTCAGTGAAGTGCGAAATGAGAATTAGAGATAATGGGCAGAACCAATTACTGTTCATCCTCTGAGTAAACTAAAATTCTGCCAGTATTCTACGCAGTGAGTGTTAGGATTTTACCCTCCTATTCTGTCGTTTCCTCCTTGGTTTGTTTCGTGTGTTTTTTGTCATTCATTTTCATGCAATGGTTGCAGCTTTGTGTCCAGCTTTCCCTTGATTTTAATTTATTCTTTTTCTTTCTGTTTTTCATTTTTTTTCTTGTTTTCTTTCTTGGGTTTCTCTTGGGGTTTTCCCTTCTTCTTTCGGTTTTCTACATGGACATCTTTTAAATATCCAAAGAACTATCTTTGAATACATGAGAACATTACTGCAATGCATGTTGAACCCTCGCTCGCGTCGCTCCAGGGGGCGGCTCGAGCGATCCAGATCTCAGCCACTGTCGCCCCCCTCTCCACCTTCGTCTCCTCCCCCCCCCCCCTCCCACAACCACAGGAGGAAGTCACTGGGCTAAGCCTGCGCGGCTGACGACTGCGGCGAGCCTTTATCTCCATGCGCAGCGAGTGGCGGTGCGGGCCTTTCATCCCCATGCGGCGGGATCTCCGGCTGCTGCAGATCGGCAGCCCTGGATGTCGAGGTGCACGCGACGGAGACGAGCGCCGGGGTGGCGGCTCCGGTCTTCTTCGGCGACCTTGGTGACCGCTGTGGCCGCGAGGACGGCACGGCGCCTGGTTCTGGGGACTCGGCGCGGCTAAGACCTTCATTTTCGCATGGTGGGGGCGGTGACGGTGGTGTCCGCTTAGATCTTCAGCCTGCTGTTGGGAACCGGCGGGCCACGGTGTGGGGCTGTGGTTCTGCCTAATAAAGGCCGCGGTCCTAGGGTTCCTCTCGCACCAAGACGAAGATCTGCTTGATGTTTGTCCTCCTTGATCTGGCCATAGTGTCAAGTTCCGGAAGGCTCCGCCGCCGAACTCCTTTGGGCGCCCATACTTGGAGATTGCTGGATCGGATGGGATTCAGTCATGCGCACCCATGTTTTTTTTCTGACTGTTTGGTTTCTGGAGGGAGCGGCGCAAAGCTCTGCAATTTTTTGCCATCATAGGATATGTGTTTTCCGTTCCATGGTGAAGTAGAGGCAGAGAATGTCATGGAAGCTGCGATCTGAGGACTAGTAATGGTGGTTCGAGTCTTTGTGGTGATGAGGAATTTGCTTGGTGTTTCGGGACTAGTAGCAGCGGCATGCAAGTGGGGGCGAGAACATAGGAGAAGTTCAAGGTCTTACCTTTCCAGGGTGAAAATCCAAGCTCTGACCTTAATTGGTTGTGCCTGGTAATGGCCTTTTCAAAGACATTGTTTTGAGAGCATGGACTTTCTTCAGGGGTGAAAATCTATGATCTACGATCGGGCAACAATGGTGTTTGTGCACTGTTTTGTTCTTGAAGGTGTCACTTTTGAAGAATTTGGACTTACACGTGTTGTCTTGATGATGCTTGTACTGTTGCCTCAAGGACCAGATCACTGTAGCGGGACTTTTCTTTTTTAGCTTCTTTTTTTTGTGCATTCGTAGTGTCATTAGGGTATTGCATTGTTGCAGAGGCTGAGTGTAATTGGTATCTCCGCGATATTAATATATTCCCTTTGTTAAAAAAAATACTGCAATGCGTGATGTGGAAAGTTTGTCAACGCATGATGAACTATTATTAATGCATCGTGAACATTTTGTAAATACACGATGAACCTTTTTCCATAGACTATGAACATTTTTAATACATGGTGAATATCTTTATCAAATATGTAAAGATGTTTTAGAATTACATGAGCACTTTTTAAATGCATGAACACTTTTTGAACTATTTAGCATTTTTAAAATGCTCTAAGCTTTTTTAATTACATAAAGTTCTTTAACCAAATTAACACCTTCTTAAAGCATTTGGAAATTTTCATAAAATGCATTTTAGTATTACAACAACAATTTTTAAAACTGCATGGACATTTTATAAGAAATACCTGAACATTCTTTATAGTTGATGAACACTTCTTTTAAAAGTACATGGATACTTTAAAATGTTTCTATGTCTAGAAGGAACTATTGTATATAAACAAAAAAGTGAAAAAATTGAAACTAAACCGTAAACTACCGCTACAGAAACTGGGGAATAACCAACGTTGAAAACCGGAAAAAGAATCTCTTCTACTTAAAAAAATGTAAAGTTCCATGTTTCACTTTTCTTCTCATCACCCTTCGTCAAAGCTTTCATGTATATGATAATCAATCATCTTAATTTACTTATCATCTGATCAATTCGCCTATAATTCACTTACTAAATTTCTTATCAAACTATAAGGTAAATCACGGGCAAAATTTAATAAAAAAAATTATTTACACAACCATGTCAATATGAACATGTAATCACAAGCTAATATACTAAAATATTTATATCCGGTTCCAACGGATGAGCATTGTCCTGTAGATAGAAAAAAAAAACACAGAACCAACAGTACAAATGCTAAGGAAACCATCATTACATGGTGTGGTGCCCCACCAAGGAGGAGGGGGCGAGAAAACACTCTGACTCGTTACAGGAGACACATAAACGCACCTGAAAAGAGTGGAGGTTTCGTGTCCCGTAAGAGCATATTTATATATTGAATGAAACTAGAGTCGATAATTACTTGTATCAAAATACCTGTCATCAAAATAGATAAAAAGAAGTGCATCTAGAACTAAAATATGTTTAGATACAACCCTTTTTATTCGTATTGATGATAAGTATTTTCGGACGGAGGAAGTATAACGTATTTTGATGTAACGTTAGTTTCGTCACGGATTTTTGTTCTTTTATGTTTCAGTTTTGTTTAATATAATATACTCCCTCCATTCTACAATGTAGTGTCTATAGATTTTTGTGAAAGTCAAACTTTACCAACTTTGACCAAGTGTATAGAGAAAACTGTCTACATCTACAATATCAAACTTGTACATTCTGAAAATATAACTCACAGTGTATCCAATGATGTGCATTTGGTATTCTAGATGTACCTACTTTTCTGTATAAACATGGTCAAAATTTGTAATGTTTGACTTTTTGTAAAAATCTACAGGCACTACATTATGGAACGGAGGGAGTACTTTGCTTAATAATTTATTGAGTATGATAGTTTGCTAGGACAAAAGTGGAGCCACCATAGGGGAAACCCTCCATTCCTGGGGAAACCCTCCATTCCTCACTTTGTTCGCTGGTTTCCCTCACATCTGCCGGTTTCTCATGCATCACAAGGTAAGGAAAACCACTGAGGAGTACATTGGAGTGTAGTTTTATAATATAGGCGAGAAAAATATGATGTCGTATAGAGTAAAAGTCCTACTACGACTCTATTCCCCTTTAGGTGCCACGATGTGGCCTGCACCGGAGTGTATGTGATGCTGTAGGTCATCTACAACCGGGCGTCTTAAATGTCTGATCGGCCACCGGTCAAAAAAAAAAAAAACCAATCCATTCGAGCGCCTTAAACTGGTCTCAAACATCCGGGTTGACTGACATCCCTCATATCTAGGCTAAATCTGGAGCAAATATAGGGAGGCCCGAGCGCGACAGGGCGCGTCTGTCATGTTGGACTGGCGTGCCGGTCCCACACGAAATTGCCTAACGGTCCGACAGGCGTCTCCTCCGATGAGGATGTGAACACCACGTGGCGCCGCTCTGACTTGCCGCCCAAGGCTAAAGTCCGGCTATTTAAGCGGACGTCGTCCCCGAGCCCTAGCCACATTTCTCCCTTCCTCTCTCTGCCGCCAAACCGAGCCCATCATATTTCTTCGTCTTCGTCTCCTTCTTCCCTTGTCGTCCGCCTCCATCATGGCTCGACAAAAGAAGACCACGTATGCTATGCTAACGCCAGAGCGCCGGTTCTAGATTCAGGAGAGATCCAGGCGAGGCGCGCCACCCGGATTGCAGTCGGCCTGCCTCCGGATTCGCCGGAGCCGAAGGAGGAGGTGGAGGAGGAAGGGAGGGGGAGCAGTAGCCGGAGCCCATGGAGGGGCCGGATCTGGAGCAGGAGCAGGCGCCCGTTGCAGGCTTCGCCATGGAGGACGCCATGACAGAGTTCGAGGTCGCCCAAACGGTGGAGATGACGGAGCGGACCGCCATCCTCGAGTCCATCCAAGATGAGGCACACGTGGAGTCGAACCGACGCTTCATCCGACAAAAACAGGCGTAGACCCACACGCTTTTCGACGAGGTGAAAGCGGGGATGAAGGCCGAGGCCGCCGCGGAGCCAGAGTTCGTCGCCAATGTAACCGGAGTCCAGAACGGAGATAGTGAACATGTCCGACGACAACGAGTAGTCTAATGTAGGTTTAGTTGATCTATGCACTAAGTAGATGTTTACTTTGCATGCTTGGTTTTAAGAGGTGAAGTATGAAGTGTTCAGATGCAGAGGCGGAAATTTGAGTGCTGCCCGATCACTGTCCGTGGACGCGTCAGTGGGCGTTTGAGGGATCAGATTTTGTATATCCGGTTGTAGATGCTCTTAGTCCTATGGATCGATGGCACTGATCACCTGGATTATCGTCCCAGGCTTTGACATGTCTTGACGGTGATGGTACGGTGATAGCATCTAGTATACCTTTTATTGTTAGATATTGTCTCCTTTTTAATACTTTCTGCTACCAATCTTCTTCATTGATATAGTGGCGAATTAGCGGTTCAATGTTTGTCTAGCTGCACTGTACGTCTAGTGATCTTAGATTATCGCCGTTTGAGATGAGTGGCTCATCAAACTTTTGAAAACCTTTGAGTTTTCGTTCACTTTGTGCATCATCTTGTGCAGTTTTTTTCATCTGAATCATGGTGAAACTTCGAGATGCAAATGAGGGGGATCTTGAGATGATGACTTTGAAGAATCTTGATGTAACTTTCGGCTTTGGTGTGGATATTTGACACTATGACTTTGTTTCAGTTTATTCGATATGCGTATACTATGTTTAGCTATAAGATTATCCCAGGCACCTGATGAACGCATCGCCCCTTCCCCTGCCATGCAACGGTAGGAGCACGATACCAATTAATGAAGACCCTTTGCCTCCAATACCTGACACTTTCCAGTAGGCAGTCAACACTAACGTCTGCCCGCGGTATATAGTGTATACCAAAGCATATACAGTAATGTTTTTTCATAATTCTCACCAGCATCGTCTCAGAAAAATGAAAAAGAGAAAACAAAACAGCAGTGGCACACACAAATTCCCTGCCAGCTGCCCAGCTGTTGCTGAGGAGTGAAGGTGCAACAGCATTTACACTGTTCCTCCGTCGATCGCTCTGCCGGACCGTCCATCCCCATGACAACTTTAACTGTTGGGCGCTCAGGAGCGAACTAAATGCGCATTCAACACCCGTGGATCCACCAGTACCGCACTTATGTCCCATGGCAGTAACACCACGAGAGCAGCTGGCGACGCGTTGTTGATAGAGGAGCAACGCCGAGAAATTTACCCAAAACACATTTGTTTCGTCAGATCTTTTCTCCCATCCCATCCACAGAAAGAAAAGCCATCACTCCCCGAAGGAAACGGGGTGACTCTACCAGCCAGTGGACATGAAATCATGAATACGATTGATCGATCAATACTACCTATACTGGTATGGCATAGTGCAGTGGTGCTGCTGCGAGCTGTCCCCGGACCGTAGCGTGGTGGTGGTAACATGCAGTTGCCGTCCTTGGCATCGCCATTGATGCGTTCTGCTGGACGGAAGATGGTAAATATGTACACTGGTTGCATCTATGCATCATGGTGGCACTGATCGTCTCACTGGCGCAGAGCGAGCTGGCAAGCCTGGAAACAGCAAGGTTGCCGCAGATCTGCTGGTGCGTGCATGGGCCGGCCGGCTCCATCGATCTCCACCACGGCTCCTTCCGTTCGACCTCATCTCCTCTGCATGCGCATCAACAGCAGCGGCTGGGTACGCGTCGGCTGCATGCTGACCCGGCCACGCGATCATTTACTGCTCAGCTTGCGTTCGTTTGACGATTGATCGTCCGTTCGTTTGGCGCACATGTATCCAGCGTGTCGTATCGATCCATCCATCGAGTGTGCGAGTCCGAGTATGAGTATCGGTGGACTTTTCACGGTGCAGAAGTTATGGCGCTCTTCGGGGTACAGCTTCTCTCGATGAAACAACTACTGCTTCTCCGCCTCATCATCGCCGTGTACTTTGGTTGATTGTTGCTTTATATAAAAAGCGAGGTGAAACTATTTTTCAAGATAAAACAAGTATACCAAAGAAAGCATACTTGGGACTTAGGAATTGGGAGAGGAATAATATTTCTCCTATCAGTCTCATCCATGCTGTGGCCAAGCTCATTGCCAAAATCCTAGCTGCTCGTCTTGCCCCGCATATGAATGATATCGTCTCCATCGCGCAAAGTGCATTCATCAAGGCACGCAGCATCCATGACAACTTTTTGTATGTTCGAAATAGGGCCCGAAAATTCCACCGCAGTAAGAAGCCAATGCTGCTCTTCAAGCTCGACATTAAGAAGGCCTTTGACTCGTTAGGTGGGACTACCTCATGGACACTCTCAATCATCATGGCTTCCCCGCCCGCTTCTGAGGATGGATATCGGCCTTGCTCTCCTCTGCTTCTTCCCGGGTTCTTCTCAATGGGATCGCCGGGGACCCGATTAAGCATGGTTGTGGCCTTCGCCAAGGCGACCCGCTGTCCCCCTTGCTCTTCCTTCTCGCCATCGACCCGATGCACCGCATTTTGAGCAAGGCTACTATGCAGGGCCACCTCCACCCTCTTGGTGGTCGACTATCGGGCATATCCGGGCTTCTCTGTATGCTGATGATGCAACTGTTTTCTGCGCCCCTATCAAGGAAGATGTCCAGTTCCTCACCGCTACGCTTGCCTCCTTCGGGGAGGCCACGGGCTTGGTCACCAACTGCGCTAAGAGTCTGGTTGCACCAATCCGGTGCGAGGGCGTTGATCTTGATGACATCTTGCAGTCTTTCCCGGTCTGCCGATCTTCCTTCCCCATCCGTTATCTGGGTTTACCACTTGCGATCAGAAGGTTGAGGAGGGTCCACTTGCAACACTTAGAAGATAAAGCTGCCGGGAAGCTTGCACCGTGGAGGGGGAGGCATGTTGCTATTGCCGGTCGAATGACCCTTGTCAAAACGGTGCTCACGGCTGTGGCAATCTACCATCTTACACCGCTTGACCTTCCGATGGAGGTGCTTAGGAAGATTGACTCCTTGCGGCGTGCCTATCTTTGGGATGGTTCGGACAAGGTGTCCGGTGGCAAGTGTAAAATCAACTGGGAGCTAGTCTGCAAGCCTAAGGAGTTTGGGGGCCTCGGAATTCTTAACCTTGGGAAGTTCGCTACTGCGTTGCGCTTAAGATGGTTGTGGCTTGAATGGGATGACCCTCCGAGAGCTTGGTTTGGCTTGGGAACTCCGTGCAACAACAAAGATCGGGACATCTTCGCGGCAGCCACTAAGGTTACTATTGGTGATGGCGCCACCGCGAGATTCTGGGAGTCATCTTGGCTGGAGGGGATGAGGCCCAAAGACATTGCACCAAATTTTTTTGAGATCTCGCGGAAAAAGGGGACCACGGTGGACAAGGCTTTGAGGGATAATGCTTGGGTTAATCATATCGATACCCAGCATGGGATGACGCTTGCTCACATTCAACAATTTGCCACTCTATGGGAAAAGGTAGCCAATGTCAACATACAACCCGGAGTTCGTGATTCTATCATTTGGAAGCTCACTAATATCGGGACTTACACTGCATCGTCGGCTTACAAGGCCCAATTCGCTGGACATCTACGCTCAACCTTGCAGGATATGGTTTGGAAGGTTTGGTCACCCCCCAAATGCAATTTTTTTGCTTGGTTGGTCACTCAAAACAGGATTTGGACAACGGATAGACTTCAGCGTAGAGGATGGCCCAATTGCGATCAATGCCCTCTTTGTAGCCAGGTGCAGGAATCGGCGGCCCACCTCATTTTCAAGTGCCGATTCGCAACTCGCGTCTGGAAGGAGGTGTTCTCATGGCTGGATCTTCAAGTTGACACGATGAATTGGCATATCTTCACCACGGTTAAAGCTTGGTGGCAAGGAATCATCGACATTGGTCATCAAAGAAATGCTCTCTCATCGTTGTCCACCTTGTTGGATGGGAGATTTGGAAAGAAAGGAACGCGCGCGTCTTTAGAAATAAAGCGGCACCGGTGGCCGTGATTGTTAACCTTATTAAGGAGGAGGCAGCGCTTTGGGCTATTGCGGGTGCCAAGCATTTGTGTAATGTAATGCCGTGAGAGTAATTAGTTAGCGTTTGTGTCGCTTGAGCGACGTGTATCTCACAAACTTCTCTCTTAATCAATGAAAATGGCAAGTCTTTTGCCTTGTTTAAAAAAAAGATATTTCTCCGACCTTTTGGTCGTAAGAGGGCGCGTCTGGAAGGCAGATCGCCTGGTCAAGAGAGGTCTACCACATAATGCAACATGTCTGTACTACAACAAGACACAAGAAACTGCCCATCATTTCTTCATGAATTTTTTAGGATTCCTAACTAGCTCTTGCATTCCCTCGCGTTCCCTCGCGTCGCCTATCTCAAGGGCGACTGGGGGGCGACCAACCCCCATCCGCCTCCTCCCCTTCTCGATTCCTGTCCTCGCCGCCGCCGTAGACGGGCGCCGGGTCCCTCGCGCGGCCGCCTATGAGGGTGGTGGCGAGGCCCTCGGCCACGACGCCGCTCGGGCTCGGTCCTAGGGTTTGAGGCGGCGGCCTCTACTGGTGAGGGTGGCGTCGTCCTGGCGACGGGCGGCGCTCGCCGGAGTTGACGGCCGCGTCTACTCGGCCGCGCGGGCGGCGAGTTGGCGGTGGACGTGGGCGCCGCGTGGAGGGATCCCCTGCTGCTCTCCTTCGCCAGATCTGAAGACGGCGCCCACGTGTTGCTGCTTCCTCCTCGTCAGTCCAGCCGGATCCGGTGGCGGACTGCGCGGATGTGGGGTTGGGAGCTCTGGATCGGAGTAATTTCTTGGCCGGCTGCGGCGGCCACAACGTCGGCGGCGCTCCAGGCGTTGTTTCCTTCTTGAAGGCGGCTTCGAGATCCAGCTCCCTCCCCCTCGTCCTTCCCCCTACACCCGGGTGAAAACCCACAACTTTGGTTGGGCGGCGGCGGTGCCCTGCTCTGTCACCTTCTTGAAGGCGCCTCTTTGGGTCCGCGGGAAGGTGGGACAGCTGCAACGCGTTCTTGGCATTCCTGATGGCGGCGGTTCTCTCTTTAGTGGTGTCGCTTCGCCATGGCGGTCGGCTGGTCCGGCTCTCGTGGTGATTGTGGTGCTCAACTCTTTGCCAAGTCTTCCTGGGGTGCTCCCGTCCCGTTCAGAGAGGCTGGAGGTGGAGCGGCTTCATCTTGCACGGAGCTTCGGTGGAGATGTCAAGTCATGCCTGACCGACAGGTGCTACGCTTTGTCATGCCTGGTCGGCAGGTGCTACGCACGACAGATCTTCCAAAGACTTCAAGTTGTGTCGGCTGGTGGTACTTGGCAGCATGGTGCTGAGGTGTATCAGTGGCGACCGCAACGTGCTCAGCTGTTTGCGCGCAAGGAGGGGGTGCCGTTGGGCGTCGTGGTGGCGTCGACGATAGCTGGACCGAGCAAGGTTGATGCATTAGTACAGTTCTGAAGATGGAGCGGTGGCAGTTGGCGGCGGCGGCCTCTGAGTGCACGCCGGACCGGTGAGACCCATGCCCGGCAGGCGTCCTGGATGGGATCTTAGGTCTTAGATGTTAGGTTTCACTAGTAGAAAAAGGGCCATTTGTCCCGGTTCATAAGGCCCATCTGTCCCGGTTGGGGAACCGAGACTAAAGTGTCGTTACTATTGCTCTAGGCCTTTAGTCCCGGTTCTTATACGAACCGGGACAGATGGGCCTCAACGTGGCCGCTCCGGCGAGCCCAGGCAAGAGGGCCTTTGGTCCCGGTTGGTAGCACCAACTGGGACCAATAAGCTTCCACGCGCCAGCATTTTAGAGGCTGTTTTTTGTGAAGGAGGTGGTTTAGGGGTTTTGGGGGTTAATTTAGGTTGTTATAGGTAGCTAATAGAGATATGTGTCCTCTCTTATCTCCGTGCTACTGCTATACTGCTATTTCTAAACATGACTTAGATTGAAGTGAGGCAACATGTGGTGCATGTCGAAAGTAATACTAATCCTAACTTGATCAAGTTTGGATTGTACTACTTTCGACATGCACCACATGCATGTTGGCTTCACTTCAATCAAATCCATGTTCATTTCACCCACAGATATATAATAACTCTTCATGCTCGCATCATGCATCATCATAATAACAAGTCCTACTAATCATCATCATACAACTTCTACTCGTTATTAATAACAAGTCATACGATCATCATCCTGATAGTCATCGAACCAACCCTACTTAATTGTTATTAGCACATGATCATCAGTATTAGGCAGGATCTAAATACCCTATTTAAGGTAAAATAGCATAAAACAATATAGACCCTGACTTTCCGTTATGGAGAATGGAGATCATCCTGTCTCCAATTCTTGTGCGGCGCTTCCTTTTGCTTCCAAGAACCTCCTTACGACTGTCCATACATTTTTTTCATTCTCTGATTAGCATGTCTCCACTTCTTTTAGAAATCCGGTATGGATAGTTGAGATTCGTAGGATGACCTGAATATATGTTCAAAACACGAAGGCTGCCATTCTGATACATCAAATGAGGCACACAATCCTCTGGGATTCTCTGTTAAAAAACATAGTAATAACTTCATAGTTAGCAATGATGTACTAGTTTTAGAAGTATGCAAAAGATGCACAGATGTCGTAATAGTAAAAAATCATACCAGGGTATCTCCATGGTAGTTACCGTAGTTCAACACGTGCACTAGTGGCACGTATTGACCATAATGTTGAGGAGTTTGATTGTAGAGATTGTAATTCTCAAGATCAGTACAAAATCCGACCAGATGATTTTTCTCCTGATAAGTTAACTCGGAGCCATCAGTGTAGTGGGTTTTGTCTACCATGTTCCGCACATTGTTTGAACAATCAAAATAAGCTGTCAATGGAAATAAGCTGTCAACTATTTTGAAATAAACAATATAAATTAGTTAATAATTAACTATGTTTGAGAAACTCACATAGCGGTACACTGGAGTCGTATCAACAACGACCCAAATGTCCATATTGTCTTGATCGATGTCAGGATCACCAAAATCCATGGTGACAAGCATACCCTCATCAAAACCATACATCTTGCAAAATGCTTCCCAATTTTTGCAACCAAAATGGGTTACGCTCTTAGCATTATACAAATTTACTTTAAAATCCACATCATGATGGGTCCTTAGGTGAATTTTCTTCGTTTCAAAATTTTCATGGTCTTCAAAATCCATCCTCTCCAAGACATAACGTCTTGCATGGCATGGGATAAGCTATACTCGAATTATAAAAGATGAAAATTACACGTTAAAATAGTTGAAGTCATGCTTAATTACGAAAAAAAACACTTGTCGTCGTTGCGTACCGTTTCAACATCGAAGGTCTCCTCGAGCTTAATGCTGAAGCGCCGATCATCGTCCAGATGAGGCCTGTCGCACAGACCTCGATCGTCGTGGCACCAGTCGCACGCCCCCGGGAGACTTTCTCGTCCGATGACGACATTTCCTACGTTCATAATTCAAATATTAAACTTATACAATTAAGTATATGTACTACAAAAACTAAATTAGATCATTATTATTCATCATGGGTTGACTATCGATTTGTCGAGTCTTTTCTTGAAAACTCTCAGCTCACGTGGTGTATACATTCGACCGTTGGTGATGGTCGCTCCTCCATTCGTCCCCGAGTGCATTACACCAAAATGTCTAGCACACGGGAACGAAGGAGAAGCGACCCCCACGACAACAGTCGGGATTCTTCGTCCTCTCATATATGAAGGAGACTCGACAGACTTAAAGTCAACCCGAAATATCGTTTAGTTATCTTTCTAAAAAAGGATTTGTCTGGTCTCACCTCGAGGTCGGAGGGGGTCGCTGACGGGGACGAAGGCGGGGATGATGGAGGGGGGTTCCTAGATTTCTGCTACAACAAAAACCCTATAAGCTATCAACTAATCATATGCATACGCCTTGCATAGTGCTCTCCAATTTTAGCATTCAAAGTAGGAGTAGTTTTCCAATTTGAGCATTCAATAAGCAAAATCAAATCGCAAAATAAAGTAGTATGCATATTAGGATGCATTCAATTATAAGAAAAACTACATCATCTCTTGCGTCCATACATCGTCGAATATTATCACTAATACACCTCGAATACTATCATACATATAGCATCGCTATTATAGCTAGAACCGTAGCGCCCGACGGGTATCGGCGCGGGCGGTGGACACCCAAAGAGAAGGAACCATCACAGGATCATAGCTCCAGTGAGATCCCTGAAGAAGCTGCCAGGTATTGTTGAACCTGCCCTCCAACGCAACCATGTAGCGACGGACGTGCTCGTCCTCCTCGCTAACACGGTGATGTACCACCTCCGCGGTGTCCGGAAGCCTCGGCACCGTCACAGGCCCACGCGACCGCCACCAAATAAGGATCGAGTCAACGACGGGCTGGCTCCTCACCAACCTATGCCCCCCGGAAGGTAGCACCTCGCAATACCAGCCCGGCGGAGCCCAGTCCCAGACATGGCCCCTCTGATCAAGCCGGCCTCCTCCGCCGAGTCGACGACGAGGATGCGGGATAGGCATCATCGACGCCGATGCAGGAATAATTGCTTGAACTAAAAAAATAAACTAGTTCTATTAATTTTCTTGCTAAAAATAAACTACTTCTATATATAGTAAAATAAAGTAGTTTTCTTAAATCAACTAGTTCAACTACTACTAAGCACTTAATTACTATAAATAAAATAAAGTAGTACTTATTAAAAATAAACTACTTCTATATATAGTAAAATAAAGTAGTGTTATTAAATCAACTAGTTCAACTACTAAGCACTTAATTTTACTTTTCCTCTACACTAACCTAAAATGCACTAACCTAAAATCGATATCTACTAACAATAACCTAAATAAAAATTAATACATATATGAAAAAACATATATAAACAAAAAATGCTATGAACATTATATTCATGCATACATAGCCACGTCCATTCATCATATAGCTACCACATACATATATACATTATATATATGAAAAAGATGCAATGAACAAAAAATAATACACATTATATAAAAAACACTGAAAAACAGAGCCGTGGCGGCGACGGCTCATATCGGGGGCGGCCGGCGAGGGCGCCAGCGACGGCCACGGTGGGTGGCGCGGACACGGCAGGTGTGGCGGCAGCAAAACGACGACGGGGCGGGTCGTGGCGCAGGCGCGCCGGCGGCGCTTGGGCGGCGCAGGCGGCGGCGTGGGCTCGGGGCGGCGGACGGCGTCGGCGTGGGCTCGAGGGCACGGGGCGATGGTGACGGCGGCGGGGCAGCCTGGCGGCGTCGAGGAGGTCGGCGTCATCGGGCGGCAACTGACGATGAAATCTGAAAAAATGCTAAGTGTTGGCTTATATAGGAAAGGCTTTAGTCCCGGTTCGTGGCAACAACCGGGACCAAAGCCCCCCTTTAGTCCCGGTTTGTGCCACCAACCGGGATTAAAGGCCTCTTTTCAGCAGCCCAAAGGGCGGGAAGCAGAGGCCTTTGGTCCCCGACTGAAGGGGGGCTTTGGTACCGGTTCGTGGCGCCAACCGGGACCAATGCCCCCCTTTAGTCGCGGTTGGTGCTACCAACCGGGACCAAAGGCCTGCGCTTGCCAAAGCCACGGTGCGATGGGATGTTTAGTCCCACCCCGCTAGCCGAGGAGCGGCAGGACCTGTTTTTAAGCCCTGCCCCGCCATCTCCATTGAACTCCTCTAAATTGCAGGCTTCTGGGCCTAATCTAGCATTGTTATGCCTGTCGGCCTGCTGGGCCTTCTGCGGGACTGAATCCTGGCCCATGGATGGGTTTCTAGTCGTATTCAGGCCGTGATGGCCCAGTAGGTGGCATTTTTTTTATTTTTTCCCAGTTTATTTCTTTTCTTTTTTTTGCTTTATTTATTTTATTTTGTTTCTACTTACAACAAAATACTTATTTATTTTATTTTGTTTCTAATTACTTATTTATTTTATTTTATGATAATTCTTTTTGCTATTAAAGTTTCTAACAAAAATTTCTTTATGGAAATTCTTTTTGCTTTTAATGATTTTGAATAGAAAAAACTTTGATAATTTTAGTTGCATCAATTTTATATAATTTTAGTTTCAATAATACTAGAGGTTGCTTATAATGTTTTGAACAGAAAATACGTTGATAATTTTAGTTTCATAAATTCTATATATTTTATTAAAGTTTATTTTATTCTGTTTCTAATTACTTATTTATTTTATTTTATTTTATGATAATTGTTGTTTTCCATGCATTTACTGATTATTTTGAGCTATAAGACCCTGAAATTGAAAAGCACTACAAATAACCTCTGAAAAGGTTGAAAGTTGGCATGGTATCATCATTTCACCCACATAGCATGTGCAAGAAAGTAGAGAGGGTTACGGCAAAAACTGGATGCACTTTGTGTACAAAACGGACAATCTCTTTCGAAGTATCAGGGTTTCATACGGAAACTCGTCTGTTACAAAGGAATTTCATTTTTTTAGAACTTATTTGAACTTCATAGTTTTTCTGTGTTCAAAATGCACCATTCAAAGCCATATCATCAATTTTCAACCCTTTCTGACTTCATTTTTTATTTTCCATGTATTTACTGATTATTTTGAGCTATAAGACCCTGAAATTGAAAAACACTACAAATGAACTCTGAAAAGGTTGAAAGTTGGCATGGTATCATCATTTCACCCACATAGCATGTGTAAGAAAGTCGAGAGGGTTATGAAAAAAACTGGATGCACTTCGTGTACAAAACGGACAATCTGTTTCGAAGTATCAGGATTTCATGCGGAAACTCGTCTGTTACAACAGGCATTTCAAATGAACTACGAAAAGGTTGAAAGTTGGCATGGTATCATCACAATAGTTGTGGAGAGAAAGTCTTCACTTTTTTTTCGCTTGTGTGCTTTGCTTATTGCGCCGTAACCATGGATAATCTTCATCGTTTATCAGGATGCTTGGGTCAGCCTTGACTTTGAAGGGAGGAATTTCATGAAACTTTTCATAATCTTCAGACATGTCTGTCTTGCTCTCCACTCCCATGATGTCCCTTTTTCATGAAAGAACTATGTGGCGCTTTGGCTCATCGTATGATGTATTCGCTTCCTTATCTTTTTTTTTTCTCGGTTTGGTAGACATGTACTTCACATAGATAACCTGTGCCACATCATTGGCTAGGACGAACGGTTCGTTAGTGTACCCAAGATTATTCAGATCCACTGTTGTCATTCCGTCTTGTGGGTCTACATGCACCGCCGCCTTGTGATTGACCCATTTGCACTTAAACAAAGGGACCTTAAAATCATGTCCGTAGTCAAGTTCCCATATATCCACTATGTGACCATAATATGTGTCCTTTCCCCTCTCGGTTGCTGCATCAAAGCGGACACCGTTGTTTTGGTTGGTGCTCTTTTGATCTTGGGCGATCGTGTAAAATGTATTCCTATTTATCTCGTATCCTTTGTAAGTCAATACAGTCGAAGATGGTCCCCTGGACAACGAGTACAGATCATCACAAATAGTGTTGTCACCTCGAGGCGTGTTTCCAACCAACTGCTGAAAGTCTGATGTGTTCACATGTAATCCAATCGTCACCTTGCTCCGGGTGTTTGGGCGCAGATCGTTTCTTGTGTTCATCGACATACGGGATCACCAAGGTAGAGTTCTGTAGAACTGTTTAGTGTGCTTGAGACCAAGAATGCCCGTCCCTGCATATTATTGAGTCCGCTCCTAGCGTGCCTTTTCCAGTCAGTCTCCCGTCATACCGCGATTTAGGGAGACCTATCTTCTTAAGGCCAGGAATGAAGTCAACACAAAACCCAATGACATCCTCTATTTGATGGCCCATGGAGATGCTTCCTTCTGGTCTAGCACAGTTACGAATATATTTCTTTAGAACTCCCATAAACCTCTCAAAGGGGGTCATATTGTGTAGAAATACGGGGCCTAGAATGACAATCTCGTCGACTAGATGAACTAGGACGTGCGTCATGATATTGAAGAAGGATGGTGGGAACACCAGCTTGAAACTAACAAGACATTGCACCACATCACTCCTTAGCCTTGGTATGATTTTTGGATCGATCACCTTCTGAGAGATTGCATTGAGGAATGCACATAGCTTCACAATGGCTAATCGGACGTTTTCGGTAGAAGCCCCTCAATGCAACCGAAGCGATTGCGTCATAATCACGTGGCAGTCATAAGACTTTAGGTTCGGAACTTTTCTCTGAAATATTTATTATTCCCTTTATATTCGACGAGAAGCCAGTCGGGACCTTCATACTGAGCAGACATTCAAAAAAGATTTCCTTCTCTTCTTTGGTAAGAGCGTAGCTGGCAGGACCTTCATACTGCTTTGGAGGCATGCCGTCTTTTTCTGCAAACGTTGTAGGTCCTCTCATGCCTCAGGTGTATCTTTTGTCTTTCCATACACGTCCAAGAAGCCTAACTGGTTCAAGTGAAGGTTCTTCGTCACGTGCATCACGTCGATTGAAGAGTGTACCTATAGGTCTTTCCAATAGGGCAGGTCCCAAAATATAGATTTCTTCTTCCACATGGGTGCGCGTCCCTCAGCGTCATTCGGAACAGCTAGTCCGCCGGGACCCTTTCGAAAAATTACGTGTAAATCAGAGACCATAGCAAGTACGTGATCACCGCTACGCATGGCGGGCTTCTTCCGGTGATCTGCCTCGCCTTTGAAATGCTTGCCTTTCTTTTGACATTGATGGTTGGTCGGGAGAAATCGATGATGGCCCAGGTACACATTCTTCTGCATCTGTCCGTATATACTTTCGGTGTCGGCTAAGCAGTGCGTTCATGCGTGGTATCCTTGTTTGTCCGTCTCACGAAGGTTCTTGAGCGGGCCAATCTTTGATGGTTACAAACAACAACGCATGCATGTTAAATTCCTCCTGTTTGTGCTCATCCCACGCACGTACACCGTTTACATTCCACAGCTGTAAAAGTTCTTCAACTAATGGCCTTAGGTACACATCAATGTCGTTGCCGGGTTGCTTAGGGCCTTGGATGAGAATTAGCATCATAATGAACTTCTGCTTCATGCACATCCAAGGAGGAAGGTTATACATACATAGAGTCACGGGCCAGGTGCTGTGATTGCTGCTCTGCTCCCCAAAAGTATTAATGCCATCCGCGCTTAAAGCAAACCATACGTTCCTTAGGTCACCTGCAAACTCAGCCCAGTACTTTCTCTCGATTCTTCTCCACTGCGACCCGTCAGCGAGTGCTCTCAACTTCCGTCTTCTTATGGTCCTCACTGTGCCATTGCATCAACTTGGCATGCTCTTTGTTCCTGAACAGTCGTTTCAACCATGGTATTATAGGAGCATACCACATCACCTTCGCAGGAACCCTCTTCCTGCGGGGCTTGCCGTCAACATCACCAGGGTCATCTCGTCTGATCTTATACCACAATGCACCGCATACCGGGCATGCGTTCAAATCCTTATGCGCACCATGTAGAGGATGCACGATCATTAGGGCATGCATGTATCTTCTCCACCTCCAATCCTAGAGGGCATACGACCTTCTTTGCTGCGTCACGTCTTCGCGGGCAATTCGTTATCCTTTGGAAGCTTCTTCTTCAATATTTTCAGTAGCTTCTCAAATCCTTTGTCAGGCACATCATTCTCTGCCTTCCACTGCAGCAATTTCAGTAGGGTACCGAGTTTTGTGTTGCCATCTTCGCAATTGGGGTACAACCCTTTTTTGTGATCCTCTAACATGCGATCGAACTTCAGCTTCTTCTTTTCACTTTCGCATTGCATCCTTGCATCGACAATGACCCGGCGGAGATCATCATCATCGGGCATATCGTCTGGTTCCTCTTGATCTTCAGCAGCTTCCCCCGTTGCAGCATCACCGTATTCAGGGGGCACATAGTTGTCATCGTCCTCTTCTTCTTCGCCGTCTTCCATCATAACCCCTATTTCTCCGTGCTTGGTCCAAACATTGTAGTGTGGCATGAAACCCTTATAAAGCAGGTGGGTGTGAAGGGTTTTCGAGTCAGAGTAAGACCTCGTATTCCCACGGCTAGGGCATGGAAAGCACATAAAACCATTCTGCTTGTTTGCCTCAGCCACTTCGAGAAAATTATGCACGCCCTTAATGTACTTGGAGGTATGTCTGTCACCGTACGTCCATTGCCGGTTCATCTGCGTGCATTATATATAATTATGTGTGTCAAAAGTAAGAAAATTAGACAAGTATCTATGTAAAGTAAGATTTTTTTCCAGAAAGAAGATAAGAACAAGAGGCTCACCACGGTGGTCCCGGCAACGAGATCGGCGCGGGCGATCGACGGCGGTGAAGACGGGGACGGGGCGTGACGGACCGCTAATATAAACCTAGACAAATCTCGGGAAAAATGGAGCTCGGAGGTCGAGCTTCGAGAGGAGAAAGCTTAACTAGTGTGGCTCAGTCATTTCATCGAACACCTCATGTGCATAGGAGGTGAGCTAGAGCATCCAATGCCCTCCCCCTCGCCGGCCAGCAAAAAACAAAGCACTGTGGAGTGCTCTGCTCGCCGGCGATGGGGTATATATATAGGCAACTCATTTGTCCCGGTTCGTGGATGGAACCGGGACTAAAGGCCCTCCTTCTGTCCCGGTTCCTGCCACGAACCTGGACCAATGGAGAACCGGGACCAATGCCCACGAGGCCCCTGCCGCCCCCCCGGGCTCTCGAACCGGGACAAATGCCTCCATTGGTCCCGGTTCGTGGCAGAACCGGGACTAATGGGCTGGCCAGGCCCGAACGAAAGCCCTTTTTTCTACTAGTGTTTGGCTCCGATGTCTATTTGGTATTAGGCCCATGCTATGTGCACCCTTTCATCAACTGGATAGAGTTGCTTAGACGGCGGCTTTAGTCTTACTGTTGTATTACTTTGTAAGGTCTTGTAAGAATAGTTAATAAAGTGACCGTATGCATTGCCCAGATGCAGAGGCCGGGGGTCATCCTCCTTTTCTAAAAAAAATCATTTCTTCATGACTTGCAGCGTCGTTTCTACTCTGTGGAGTTCGGTGCTTCATAGGGCTGGATTGAGCAAGGTCATTACTCAGACGGGTCTTTAACTCCCGACTAGTGGCAAGATGGTAGGTAGAGAGTTCAGGGTACTAGGAGTTATTTGAACACCTTGGTGCCTCTAATTACCTGGAGCATCTGAAGGGAGAAGAGTGGAGGAGTTTTTGAAAATGCTTACACACCACCTCAGAGAATCATTGAACAACCGAAATCTGACGCGCGCTAGGCGGGGTTGAAGCGAGTCTAGGTCGTTTCATTTTACATTAGTTTGGTGTGTCGTGTTTAGGTTGTCTGGATTATGCGTGGGCCGTTCTCTAGCGTTTTTGTACATGTCGAGGATTTTTATATAAAACGGAGCGAAATCCTACTTCAATAGGATTTTTGGTCGTGTACTTCTTGTCCTATCTTTAAGATACTACATGCAGTCCTCCTGCATGGTTTGGAAAAAAAATCTCCAACTTTGCTTTTTTACAGCCTCTCTCATCTCCTAGAGATTTATTCTCTATGAACGGTCGGTCTTGGGGAAATCAGGTTTCGTGCTAGGGCTCCATGGGGCTTTCAAAAATCAAAGATCAAACATCACATTTTGAATTAAAAAAATTAAAAAAATATCCACATGTTCATATGGATGTATATACTACGTGTGTGTAAAGTTTTAAAATGAACATTAGTATATGAGTTGCACAAAAAGAACAAATTCATGATTTAACAAACTTAATGTATTTCATCGTGAAACTTTATACACTTGTAGAATATGTCCATTCATGCACTTATTTGCAGATATTTTTGAAACTTTTAACTATGATTTACATTTTCATGGAATCTGAGCTCCAAAATGCCTGATCTTGTTTGAATTTAACATTCACATATTTCGTACACATGTTTTTACTTGCAAAATTTAATGTGAAATTTTGGTATTTTTTTGTATGAGCACATCAAAAAAAAAAAATCAAACTATGACACCGTAAAACAAATATTATAAATTTGACCAGAGTACCATTGGCATGGCACCCATCTTCTCTTTTTTTGTGTGCATATAACGACTCAAAATCAAACAATGTTGGGTGGACACCTATTTAAAACGTTGTGAATTTTGGGCGGAGGAAGTACCTCCTTCCAGAATATTTTAATAATTGGGTTTGTCCTAAGTCAAACTTCTTTAGTTTGATCAAGTATATGGGAAAAAATACACTAATATCTACAACATCAAATGTATGTAGTATGGAAATATATTCTACAATGAACATAATGATACTAATTTGGTGTTGTAGATGTCAATATTTTTTTTCTATAGACTTGACCGAACTTTTAAAAAAAGCTTTTGACTTAAAACAAACCCAAAACTTATGTTGGCATGGAGGGAGTAGTCTATAGTAGAGACTAGAGAGCTTGACCAGTCGTGGCAGATTACTGCATGTTGCCATAAACTCGTTGTTTAATTTATTTTTGAATACATACTTCTTATGCATCTTTATTCTTTTTTCACATTTTTAATTTCCCGCGAAGAGTGGTCCTTATATATCGTTTAACCAATTGTTTCATTTCAAGACCGGCACATGTCAAATGCAGTCACGTACGGCAGGAAGGCCTCGTCAGCTGATGTTTGCCTTGATCACCATCACGAACTCTGCTCAATCGAAGCCACGCAACTCCCTCTCCTAGCTTCGCGAGAAATGGCAAGGTAGTTGATCGGCGAGCGTGACGCGGTGTACATATCGACCAATTGGCCTCCAAGGACTGTGTTTTGCTTGGACGTAGCATGTGAAGCTCACATGGAGAGGTTCATCAGCTTGGCTGCATTGCATGTAAATACCTTCACATGCCAATTTAATTCCCCTCCTCTGCATTCAATAAACCCTTCAAAATGGAGTACAGGTATTAATTTCTGCAGAGGATAAGCTCGATATCTGCAGTGTACAGCTTTGCAGGGTTGAGCTTTTGCTTCGGTAAATTTTTCCTTTCTCTGTTTCGGAAAATAGAAACTTTTGACAGTTTCTTTTTACCTCATATGAAATTGGGCGATTATTGATACATGTAGACTCATTTTTTCTTGTTATACAGTGATAGGCTTTTTTAACCATGTGTGACGATCTTAACTGCATTAGTGTTAACTTCAGCATTTAGGGGGTGCTTGGTTGCAAGGGACTACACTTTTTTTAGTACCAGGGACTAAAGAAAAAAGATAGAGTTTTTTCTAGTCCCTAAAGAAAAAGTCCCTCATGTTTGGTTACATAGGGACTAAAAGGACATTTTTCTAGTCTAGTCCCTGTAACTATACAGGGCCTTATACTTATATGACTCTTCCCTAACCTTAGCCACTATCTAAGACGTTCTCCATGCCGCCGTCTCGGTCTCGTTTCTCTTTCCCATCCGGTATCGTCACGAGCGGGGAACCGCCCTTTTCGTTAATCATAATTTAATAGGTCCTTGTTTCGTTTAGGTTTTTGAAAATGTTAAAGAGCTAATGTTTTCTCCTGGCTCTCTTGCGTGAGCTGAAGCGTGTTTTTAGATAAAAGAAACTTTTTTATTAACTTAAAATATAGCATTGATATATACAAAGCATGATAAGCAACACTCAACCTTTGTATAACTAAGATGCACAAAAATAAAAGAAAACACCAACCTCTGTATAACTAAGATGCATAAAAATAAAAGCAAACACCAACAATCTGACAAAAGATAATTTAAAAAATGACATATCGGCAACAATAGAGTCATATAGGACCCAAACGATGCCTAGGTCGGAGGAGGTGATGGACCGATCCGAAGATTATGTTGCCACTCATGTTAGGTAGAAACCTCTTTGGCCACCACCTCCGGCTACATACATACCGTATTGAATAATGGTTGCTACTCCGTTAGGTATAGCGCAGACCACGTACAAAGCGAGTGTGTACAGAGAAAAATAACTTGCAACGGAGAAGAGTTTTGCCATTTAAAATAAATTATTTATACACAACCAAAGCGACTATAATATGGCATATGCTCCCACCCTTACTAGCATTCAGAACATATTTGGAATACTGTTCAACCAATAACCAAAAATATTGGCAACACTTCTGGCCGAATACAAATTGGAAGCTATTTGGATGACTGATCATGTAAAATGTGCAAACTTGAACTGAAAAAAGTAGGTGTTTGGTTGTCTCATCGTGAGCTAAAGCGCTGGATTCGCTGCATGAAATTCGATGTTGGGCCGAGTTGGCCAAGTCGACGACAACCTTTTCTCCTAGGGTGGCAACCGCGCGATCTGCATGGGTGTGGTAGGGTGGTTCTTTTACCCATGGGATTTGGTAACGCCCCATGCCTCTGCCTCTCCATGTCGCACGACGTCGTCCCATTCTCCGGCAAACCAATGTCGTCGCTCGCCGACAACTAGATTTTGACAATACATCACACCATTGCGTCAAGCTTCCAGGTAGGTTCATTTCCACGAACCAGGTTTTTCACTCGGGTTCGCATCTGCTCGTTGGGGTCGAAAGACATGAGGTTTTGTTGAGGGACGGGGGGATCTCGTTGATTCAGTCCACGACGACCTGACGAGAGGAAAGGAATGGGAGGTGGCGTCTCCGCGGCGGAGGTGCAACCATGGCTCTTGACGTGGTGGTGGGTGTAGGGTGGCGCGACTGCGGGAGAGTTACAATGATGGCTGGCAATGGGGTGGTGGGTGTTGGGTGGCACGATAGCGGCGGAGGCTCAGCAAGACCTCCCATCATGTCATCAACATTGCTCATTTCTCTGAGGGTAGCAATTTTTTGGTGCAGAGGTGCTTGTTGGGACCGGGGCTTTGCAATTTGGGGGGTTGTAGTGTGTCGGGGTCGAGCAGGGGGTTATCGCCGATGGCGTCAATGTGTAATAGAACACTAGTGGCTTGGAGGGAATTTACCGGGGTAGGAGGAGCTCAATTTTTTCACCAAAATCCACTAATCAGGGCAAGTTTGCAATGTTGTTTATTTATTTATGCAGAGCAATGGTTAAAAAATGCATGGGCGATGGTGATGCTGACACCGCAGATGGTAAGGCGATTGTCGCCAATAAAGGCCGTCGAAATGAGGTAAGGGCACACTATGACCAATATGTTTTTTTTCTAATACTAGATGGATGGCAAATGTTTGTTTTGGATGTCAAGTCAGCCATCACATGTTCATATCCATGGCAAATTGGCCTTTGTTGCTTCATAACAATTTCACACGCATGGCAAATGTTATCTAGTTTTCCTCCAATTAGTCATAGTAATTCTTCAAATTAAAGTCAGTTTTTCACATACTGTAATGAACCATGGGCGGTAGTTATAAACAACAACACATGGCATATTATCTTAACTTGTTAGAACAATATGGCAGCTAATTTTTCAATTTTCCTAACATTTTGTTAGACTCTTTCGCATAAAAACGCAAATTTATTATGAAAGTTCACCGAAAGTACAAATCACCCCAAATATAATAAATTACATTGAGGTCCTTGGGTCATCGAACGATCACGGATCATTACCATCGCGAGAACGAGCCATCGCCATCACTTCCATATCGGAGTCGGTCTGACCTTGTCAATGATAGCCAAGAAGTCTCCATGCGCGTGCCCCTAAGGACCAGCGTTGTGGAGCTGCAGTCGTCGTCGTTGAAGCCTTGAATTGATCTGAAGGTGCGTTGCACCAGATCTCGCCGTCATGCATGTACGGCGAGAAACCCTAACCTAACTGTCCCAACAAGATGACAAGAATCTACGTCGGATCTCCATCAACTCTGTCCAGACAGACGGATTTGAGTAGGATCAAAGCCTAAAATACTAACTCGAAAATGGAGCGCCGCCATTCGCCTGAGTATTGCCTTTTTTTTTGCGAGAAGCCTGAGTGCTACCCTTACGAGGATTATGTAAAAGTAACCTAAATTACTAGTCGAAGCCAAGGCACGTATTCACCTCGCCGGCACCAGCTGCCAAGCGGTATGTAGAGGGGGAGGCGAGCTGGCCGATGGAGTTTGGTCGGGAAGATAAAGTTGCCCTAACTGCCCATGCGTGAGGGAAAGAGAAGGCAACGGGGGATCCTTGTGTACATTTTATTAGACCTGTGAACATTTTCTGAATTTTTTATTAAATTGAGTCAAATCCTATTATCTAGTGACCTCTCCCTCGAATACAAACGTGAGTTGTCCGCCCAGTCAACTGCCATGTCGTCCCAACATATGGGCATGCCTTGTTGGTTTTTGAAAATACTAATGTTTTTTTTTTGAAAAGGAGGTTAAACCCCCGCCTCTGCATCAATCGATGTATGCAGCTATTTTTATTATTCCACAAAGGTCTGATAAGAACATACATCAACCCATCGAAGCTACCACTCACACCTACAAACTGGATAATGTGAAGTGCTCTTACTCTTCATATCTAAAAATGGTGTCGTCGTCGGTCCATCCACATAACGTATCGGGACCAACAGCCGGTGCAGCCTACCTAAAGTGCACACCACATGCACACATTTTAGAAGCCGCCATCATCATCGGACCACCGATCCATCTTTAGAAGAGAGATCTGCATCATCCTTGCTAGTGCGAACATCCGTGGACGCCACCAAGGTGCCCATCGGCTCTACCGCCCTGCGCTCGTCCGTTCATACGCGAAGACTCTGAAAGATCTGCCGTGCGTAGCACCTGCCAACTAGGCATGACTCAACGTAACACCTGTCGGCCAGGCATGACTTGATAGCTCCACCGAAGCTCCGTGGAAGACGAAGCCGCTCCACCTCCTGCCTCTATTTTCCAGCGCTGCTCCAGAAACGATGCTCCCAAGAGAGAAACGACACCGTAATACCGCCATCGTCGGATCTAGAGGACCAGATCTTAGGGTTTTCCCCGAAGCAGCACGAGTAGGTCGACAACAGTTACACGATGATGCCTTCATCAAGGTAATGACGCAAAACGCCGCCATCGCCTGCCAACAGCTCAGCTTTCACCGGCAACTATGACTCCCCGACTCGTAGCCGGGACTAGATGACAAATCTCGAGACCCGACCACCTCCGACGAAAGAGATGACCACCACCACCAGTTGCACCGGTCAGAACAAAGCTAACTGGAGGTGCCACCGACGCGACCACCGTGCCCTCCAGGCCACCGCCACTAATCCAAAGGCAGATGGCGCGTCGTCACCGCCGCCGACCACAGAGCCGCCGCCCGCCCGAACACACTTGCAGCCCGCGCCGCCTCCGACGCCGCCGCGCCACAACCATCGCCGTCGTGCCGATCGGATCTGGCGCGCCTCCACACGATTCGAGGCCCCGCACAACTCCAGAGCCGCGGAAGAGAGGCAATGTCCTCCGCCACCGCCATCGGCCCCCAGGCTTAGACCGGCGGCGTCCCTCAGCGGCGGCGGAGGGAGGGAAGGAGGGAGAGCGCGCCCCCAGCGGCTGGGTTTAGGGCCCGCCCGAGTCGCCCACGCGGGGATGACGCGGGGGCTGCAGGCTCTGCTAGCTAGTTCATTCAGCCCCGGAAAATACTAATGTAGGGGTAAAAACCCGTCACATGGAGTAAACAAGTAATATGAATTGGAGGAAGTAATATTTTTATATTGAGATAAACTTTGTCATAAGTTGCTCGCATTTAGGGGGAAAGGTGAGAATATACACTTTTAGAAAATCTTAACCAACGGGACAACTGTATGTGTGAGCATACCTGGTTTTTCAGTAAGTTTTGCTAATTCCCAGTAGATTCATTTAAGTATTATCAATTTAAAAAAATTACAACTTTAATTTAGTGAACAGCTGGTTGTGCAGGTTGCAGTTTTCACTAAACTGAAGTTACACATTTTATAATTGATCGAGGCATAAAAATGTGTCGATGCATAGACAGATACTTTTACAGTAGCACACACATGCATTTTACTGGAAACTTGGGTTGCCAAGACTTCATGCATAGTCTACGGCCAAACTGATGGTGCGCTTGGTCAATAGTAGGACCGGATCATCCATCATCCTGCAGCACACGAATTGAAGCCATGCACATCTCCGCCTCAAGATCGATAGCTGGAACCCGAATCAAAAACTTCAAGAGGAAAATGAATTTATTATCACTAGGTAGGTGATAAACACGCAAGGCCAGTCCACCATGAGTCCATGACCTTTGCCCTGTCTACTCGGATCGGTCGAGCGTTTCATGGCGCGCAATGAATGCCCTGGCCAACCACTCGGTGGTGTCATCTCTGCCTCTGCGACCTCCATTTACCACGCTCTCTCACACAGACCCCATCAATTTTCATGGCGCGTCGGTCTGGTAGCTTCTGCTCCCCGCTATTTATACCCCGCTCTCTTCGCCTGTGTCGTTCAGTTCACTCCACCTCTCCACTTCACTCCCACTGAAGCAGCGGCGGAAGAAGAAGAAGAAGCTAGAGGACATGGGGGCGCAGAGAGCTCTCCTCGCGAGCTTCCTGCTCGCCGCGTTGGCCACCCAGGCCTTCGTCTCCGTCTCGGCTAGGACCGGCCTGACGGACAAGGCAAGCCAAGGTGCGTACCTAGCTAGATCTTGTGCATGAAGCTTGTGGTGACTGGTGAGTAGTGAGCTGGGTTATAACTTATAACAAATGCCGTCTCGTGGCGTGCTTGCAGATGACGTGAAGAAGCCGGACTGCGTGCCGTCGCTCGACCCGCACAATTTCCCCGGCCACGGGGGCACCACCGTGCCGCTTCCCTCGCACGGAGGCTCCTCCGGTACGCCCCCCTACCACGGAGGCTCCGGCACGACGCCGTCGCACGGCGGCTCCGGCTCGACTCCGTCGCACAGCGGCTCTGGTTCGTTGCCTGACCCGTCGCACGGCGGGTACGGGACGCCGCCTTCGCACGGGGGCTCTGGTTCGTTGCCTGACCCGTCGCACAGCGGAGGAGGTTACGGGTCCACTCCGGATGCACCGTCACACGGCGGAGGCGCATACGGGAGCTCCCCGACGCCTTCCACTGGCGGTGCCTACGGCAGCTCACCCACGCCGTCCCATGACGGAGGCGCCTATGGGAGCTCCCCGACGCCGGCCCACGACGGA
This sequence comes from Aegilops longissima, assembly GCA_021605205.1. NCBI lineage: Eukaryota > Viridiplantae > Streptophyta > Magnoliopsida > Poales > Poaceae > Aegilops > Aegilops longissima. The sequence goes on along the minus strand of CM038678.1, from coordinate 144,518,497 downwards.
GGCTCCTACAGCGGAACTCCGGCTGCACCGTTGCACAGTAGCCACGGGTCGGTCACACCGACGCCGCTCATCCCAGTCGACCCCAACAGCCTCGGCACATGCGAGTAAGCCACTTACACAGGCACCAAACATTTTCTTTCTTCTGCGAATACCACGAGTCAAGTCACTGACGTGTTGGGCCCTCGACGCTCCACTTCTTTTTGCACGTAGCTACTGGAGGACGCACCCCATGCAGATCTGGTCGGCGCTGGGGAGCTGGCCGAGCTCGGTGAGCCACTTCTTCGGCGCCGCCGGTGGCGCGGTCGCCGGCGGGCCGAGCATGAGTATCCAGGACGCGCTGGCGAACACGAGGACCGACGGCGCCGGCGCGCTGCTGCGCGAGGGCACCGCCGCGCTGCTCAACTCCATGACCCACCCGGGGTTCGCCTACACCACCCAGCAGGTGAGGGACGCCTTCGCGGCGGCCGCGGCGGGCGGCTCCGACAGCGCCGCGGCGGCGCAGGCGGCGGCGTTCAAGAAGGCCAACGAGGGGAGGAAGGCGTAGATCGACCGGATCACCATCGAGAGGGCTTTAGCTAGCTGGCTACCTATATCTGTGGCATGTCTGCATGCATGCGTTTAGGCCGGACGGACGTGTGCGTTGCGATTTGGTTGTTTCGTTTGAGTTCATGGTTTGGTTGTGTACGTTGGTGTCTTCGTGGGCTAGCTTTAATCACATGTGTTGTAATGAATCTCGATTAAGTTTTTTGCAGTTCCGTACCCTGTCGCATTGAATGGAATATATGAAGTGAACTATTCCTAGCTTGGGGCCTGGTTTACTTGGAGGGAATATGATATTTCTTTTGCTTTTTTTTTTCATATTCATTAGCGGCCGTTGCTATGCTACTATAATGATGATTATGTCCAGGGGGGTACAGGGCTACAGTCTATATGCACATGGTGAATTTATTCATCGATCTGTCTACCCACTTACAATTTTGGTAAGTGCAGAGAGTGACACAAACATGCAGCTCGTTGCATGTAAAAACAGAGCAATGCTACACGCACGGGTGTTTTTTACAGAGAATTATGGGATGCTTAGCTGGAATAAACTGATTGGAAGAAAAGGGGATGAGGGGCCCACACCCCCTGAAAATCAGGGGGGGGGGGGTGGAGATTAGTTAGCGATAGTATCCTGTAAAACGCCCGTATTACTCCGTTGATATAGAATTCTCGGTTAAAACAATCGACTACACATCATGTTCGTATTACTCCGTTGATATAGAATTTTCGGTAAAAACAATCGACTACACATCATGTTCTCGGAGCATAGAGGTTCAAACAAAAGGTAAGAACAGCGATAGTATCCTGTAAAACGCCCGTGTTACTCCGTTGATATAGAATTTTCGGTAAAAACAATCGACTACACATCATGTTCTCGGAGCATAGAGGTTCAAACAAAAGGTAAGAACACATAAACGAAAACCTTACAGCAGCACAACGGGCTTCATCAAAGTGAAATGATTCCTTTTTGCAGCTTTTCGGACAACGACATGTTCTCTGGGGAACTCTCTTAGATCTGCACCATCGAGGAACTCAATTTTTTTTCTTTTAACAGAAGTAGGGGCACAAGCACAAGGCCTCAATGCTGCTTTCATAATCAAAGCGGTGGTACAGAGCATTTTTATTTTTTTTTGCAGGTGAATACGGAGCATTGTTGAATATTAGAGTAATTTTTTTATTATGCTTATTAATCCAGGGAACAAACAAAATATGATTATAAACTAGCAAAATGGCCCGTGGGTTGCAACGGAAGAAAAAAAAATCATAATCTCCGATGGCCATGACCCCATTTTGCTGCATCACTGAGATACATTATCACTCTCTTTTTTGTGAAATCGTGAACAATTTTCCAAAATCATGAAAAAACTAAACTTTTGAACATTCTTACAGATTTTCAAAAAATTTCTAAAACCTTGAACATTTTTAATTCATGAACATTTTATATTTGCAAAAAAATATTGTGAACATTTTCTAAAACATTGTTTTGAATAGGCAAATATTTCTAGAATCGACGTACATTTTTTGGAAATTGATGAAAGAATTTTGAAATTCACGAACATTTTTTGATTTTACAATAATTTTTGAAATGCATGATATATTTTGAATTAGCGAACATTTTATGAATCAATAAACTATCTTGTAAGTCATGAACAGTTTTGATTGTAGGATATATTTCAATTCATGAACATTTTGAATTGGAAAAAGTTTGTTCAATTTCGTTAACATTATTTAATACACTGCTTTTACAAAAGTCATTAACATTTTTGATTTCCTAACATTTTTAAATATGCGAACAGTTTTTAAAAATAGGGAATATTTTCTGAATCCACAAACATATTACTTATTAAACATTTTATTTCAGAATTCTCATTTTTTTGAAATTTTCGGAACTTTTTGATGTCCCAAGTTATTTAAAGTAGAAGAAAATGAAGACGAAAATGGAAAACAACAAATGAAAAATGAAATTTAAAAAACAGGCCTCCAAGACATGGGCCGGCACAAATAGGTGCACTTTGTCTTCTCCCAGCGTGCAGAGCGCGGTATAGAAGGTTCCTACTGCATGGCCGGCCCAGGTGGGGATTCCCTTGTGTGAGAAGTTTTTCTATCACTTATATATGGTATCGCTGGGTAATATTTTGCAATTTTAGGGGCAATTCCGGTGACATGTCGCCAGTAGTAATAGCCCCTTTATTATTACTAGAAAACGTGCCTGTGCGTTGCACTGGAAGAAAAAAAAATCATCCCTCACACACCCACTCAACGTCATCTGCAAATCCCTTGAAATCTTTCACGATGTTGCATGACAAACAACATGATAAGTGGTGTTGCATGAAAACATAAATATGGGATGATTTCTGAAATATACTTAAGATGTTTCCAATTTATTAGACATAAAACATATCTACCTAGTTACCACTATCTCTTTACGCCTTTGTTGTCATTCCTCCGTAGTGCTGCCCAACAAATATTGCATTAGGATGAAAATAGAGAAAAACATTTTAGTACTCAAGGATAACGTGTGCATAAGGGCATTATTTTTGACTTGCTGATATATCTGTTTGCAACCGTAATCCAAGTGAAAAATTACTTTAGTTGCAAACATATTAGACATTTGAATTTTACACATTTTTCTGAGAAATTTTCATATGTAACATGTTCGATTTCGAGTTAGGTTTTGAAGGATATAAGTATTTTGGAAAGTATTTGAACCTACCAGATTAAAAAATAAACAAAAAAGAAGGAAAATGGGATTTTAAAAAATGATCGACATGCAAGAAAATAGCATATTTGAAATTTGCACATTTTTCTGAGGAATTTTCGCATATAATATGTTAGATTTCAAGTTAGAACTTGAAAGATATGAATATTTTAAAAAATATTTCAATATGCCTGATAAAAGGAAATTTATATAAAAAAGGTAGAAAAGAAAGGTAGAAAGTGGATAATAAGGATTCAAACCTTGGTGTCTAGACTAGAAGAGAGCCGCTCTAGCCAGTGTGCTATCACATATCTGTTGTTTATTAGGGGGTCTCTTATTTATAAGGCAAAGTCCGGCATAGCGACTTAGGGAAAAATAAATCGTTTTTTTCTTCACTTATATGTGGCATTGGGTGTAATATCTGGCAACTGTAAGGACATTTTTGGTGGCGTAGCACCAGAAGCAATTGATGTCGAGCTGCCTTTGCCGGGCCGCCTCCTCCATGTCGAGCTGCCTTTGCCGGGCCGCCTCCTTCATGTCGATATTCCTCCTCTTGGCCGCCTCCTCCATCTCAAGCTTCTGTCTTTGAAGGTCTAGGTATTGCTTCATTTGCTCGTCCTTGCTTTGCCGCTTCTTCTCGTCCCTCACATTCTTTTGGGACATCATGCCATGCAAAGTCTCATGCAAGGCCATGGATGAGGCGTCACGTATGTCGTCCACCTTGGAGTTGGTCTTGCCCCTCGGCCTCTTCAACGCCTCGCCATCCCGACCTTCGGCGAACTTGGCCGTCTTCTTGCCTCTCTTTCTTTGAAGTTCACGGTATTGATCCTTGAACTTAGGGCAATTGTTGATGATCGTCCAACAATGCGTAAGAGTGAATGGCTTGTCATTGTGCCGGGCCTTGAATGCCTCCAAAGATTGGAATGCCTACACCACATGATCAACAGCAAGTGAACATGCAAACATATACACGGCCGCGGGGCGCGGTGTGGACGGCGCGAACAAGCCCACGTCCGGCGACCCCGAGAAACGGGTCTGGCCGTCGTGCATTGGCGGAGGGAAGCCGTGCGACATGGGCGCGGTGCGCGACATCGGCGACTGGCAGTGCGTAGGCCGGGCGACCGACGAGCCTGTGCTCGCCGGGCCGACGACCGCTGTAGGGAACCCGACAGGACGGCCCATACCAAGCATGAGGATGGCGTCGCGCTTTGTTGACGAGTCCTCCTTCTCGTCGGCGTGACCTTGCGCCCTGCGCTGCCTCCATTTTCCTTTCAAGGCTGGCGGCGAACTTATTGCGCGGCATTGACCTTGACGACCGCTCTCGTTCCCTCCTCTTCGCCGATTCGCGTCCAACTTGGCGATCTCCTCCGACGTGCACTCCGACCGCAGCTTCCTTGGCGCCTTTTTCTTCACCTTTGCGGGCGGGTCGACGGCCAGGCCGCCAGAACTCGGCGGGGCGTTGGCCATGGATGGGGCAGAGAGGGGGCGGCGTGAGGGATGTGGGAGGGTTTGGGGCAAATGGCGCCAAATGGGCGTGGGGGGGTTTTGGTTTCTCCCACCGATAGGCGGGCCAGGGGAGGACAAGCGCGCGCATCCCGCCCGTCCACGCGCTGTCCGTTTCACCCCAAAACTGGCGCAAACTTGGGCCGGGGATGGGTCAAAAGCGGACAAAAGTCCATTTGCGCCCGCGCGCTGGGCCGCCTCTTTTGTCCCTTTTACCCCAAACGGACGGGGGCGGACAGGATAGGGTTGCGCGGTGGAGTTGGCCTCATCCTCTCGTCTTTCTTATTCCCATGCCCGATTCCCTTCTCTTCTCAGCGCCCGATCCATCATGCACACCGCCCCCCACCGGAGCTCCAGCGCGCCTCTCCTCCTCCCTCCTTTCTCTCCCCCGCCTCTCAGTTCTTTCTTTTTCCCTTGGCCATGAGCAGGAGCACAGAAGGAGCCTCGTCGTTGTTGCGGCCACCCTCCCCACTACCTTGTCTACATGCGTGATGACAACGACGACAGCACCACCATGGACCGTCTGGTTTGCCCCTCGGCCTTGCTCACGTGGGTCGCCACGCGGGCAAGCCGGTCGTCGCCGGCGGGAGTGAGTGGAGCGACGGTGACCGCGACTACTCTTTGCATTCACTCTATCCCATCTGCATCGTTGTTTTCTTCACCGAAGATATGTAGTAGTCGAGCTAGTTGAGTCAAAGCAGGCTGTTTCAAGGGCGTCCTCTTGCCGATCAGGCTGCCGATTATTTATTCGTTTGATCCTTCTTCCTACTTCCGGAATTAATTCCATTGTCATGTTCCCCTTCTCTCCTTGTTGACTTCTGATGCAGCAAGGTTGCCGATGTAGTACAAAAGTTGATTTGATTGAGTGCGAAAAAGCGAGGTGGGACTATTATTGTGGTAACAACCTTGTTTAGCAACACAAGCGTACCCGATTAGTTTTTTAAGGCAAGTGTACCAGATGCAGCGGACGGGCAGAGGAGCACTTGTGTTGAATATGCCAAATCACAGGGTGTTTTTTTGCATAAACGAAATGTTTTCTCCTATAATCCACTTAAAATAGGACTGTGGGTTTAATTACTAAAAAACACAAGGGCTTTTCTGCAAAAAGTGCGCAACAGACAACTAGGTAGAGATAATATAGGTATAGGTATGGATATAGATAATGCCTATGATGATTATAAATGAGGGTTTGTCTAGGTCCTGAGACTTCGCGAAGCCTCGTTCAGCTGACGTCAACCGTCTTAGATTTGGCATGTTTATTTTGTGGGTTATGGGTTGTATTTTTCCTAGTGTGGGCTTAAGTTATGTGCTGTGTTGATAAACACATGGTGGGCTTTACCCCATGTGGTGAAGGGAACGAGTTGCTTTTCACGCACATGCCCACGTGAAAAGCAACTCGTTTTTTGTAACGCGACCTCACACTCCAAATGAGTCAGCTACCCTACCGACATGAACAGTTTTTTAGATGAGAACATTTTAAACAATTTGAACAAAAAATCATAATATGAACATTTTTTATATTCAATACAAATATTTAAAAACACAAACAAAAATGTAAATGTGTTTTTTGAATTTTTACAACATTTTTGGAAGTCTGAATAAAATTTGAAAATTCTAAACAGTTTTTGATAATCTACACTTTTACGATATTTATAAGTTTTCAGAAACAAACAAAAATGAAAAATAGAAAAAAATAAAGGAAAAAGGAAAAAAAAAGTGACAACAATGAGTTGAAGTCGCATTGAGGACATGCAGTTGTAGTGGTGGGTGACACTTGCAATTGCGTGCCTGATGGTAGACATTCAACTGACCTGCTCCCTACCGACAAAGCACCACAAGTTTGCAGTCATGTTGAAGACATGCAGTTGTAGTCGAGGGTGACACTCGCAGTTGCGTGACTAGTGACAAAAAACAACTACCTCTGCCTCGGCAAAACATGAATGAGTTGTAGTCCTATCGAAGACATGCAGTTGCACTCAAAGGTGACACTTCTGGTTGGGTGCCTAGTGGTAGACATGCAACTCGCATACCCCCCCCCCCGAAAAATGCCACATAGTTGCAGCCACATAGACAACATGCAGTTGCAGTCCTATCGAAGACATGAAGTTGCAGTCAGGGGTGGCTCTTGGAGTTGCGTGCCTAGTGGTAGACATGCAACTGGCTTACTCCCATGACAAAACACCACATAGTTGCAGTCATATCAAAGACTTGAAGTTGTAGTCGGGAATGACATTTGCAGTTGCATGTGTAGTGATAGATATTCAACTGGCCTACTCCTTCCGACAAAAGAACACATAGTTGCAGTCCCATCGAAGACATGCAGTTGTAGTTGGGGGTGACACTTGCGGTTGCATGCCTAGTGCTAGACATGCAACTGGCCTATCCCCCCTCCCCCCGACAAAACACCACATAGTTACAGCCCACCGAAGACACATGCAGTTGCATTCAAGGGTGACACTTGCAGTTGTGTGCCTAGTGATAGACATGCAAGTGGCCTACTCCTCGATAAAACACCACATAGTTGCAGTCCTATCGAATACATGTAGTTGCAGTCGAGAATGACAGTTGCAGTTGTGTGCCTAGTGGTAGACATGCAACTAGCTGGCCTACCCCTCCCTCCCCCTCCGACAAAACACCACATAGTTGCGGTCCTATCAAAAGACATGCAATTGCAGTCAAGAGTGACACTTGCAGTTGCGTGCCTAGTGGTAAACACGCAACTGGCCTACCCCGACAAAACATCACATAGTTGCAGTCGGGGGTGACGGTTGCAGTTGTGTGCTTACCGGTAGACACAACTAGCCTACTCCCCGACAAAACATGACATAGTGAGTCCTATCGAAGACATGTAATTGCAGTCGGGGTGACACTCAGTCCTATCGAAGACATGCAATTGCAGTGGGGTGACACTTGAAGTTGTGTGCCTAGCGGTAGACATACAGCCGGCCTACTCCCTCGACAGAACACCACACACTTGTAGTTGGGGTGACACTTGCAGTTGGTTGCCTAATGGTAGACACTCGCCTACTCCTACCCAACAAAACACCACACAATTGCAGCCACGTTGAAGACATTCAGTTACATTCGGGGTTCACTTGCAGTTGCGTGCCTAGTGGTAGATATGCAACTGGCCTACCCCCGACAAAACACCACATAGTTACAGTCCTATCGAAGACATGTAGTTAGGCCTGGGCATTCGGTATAAAATGAAACTTTAGTTAATACCATTCGGTTTATTTGTAAATTCGGTTAGGAAATATGCTAACAAAAAATGATGTTATAAAATAGTAAACCAAAAATTGGTTAACCGAGCTATTTGGTCTGGTTTCCGGTTTATACCTAAAGACCGTTCCATAGATCGTTTCTTCCCGCACTCACAACCAACCCTTTTATAACTAAGCTATCATGTCTCTTTCCTTTAGTCAGGCAAGGTGGGACTAAAATAACCAAACTTCTATTGCTGTCTGCGCTACACGATTTGAATCAAGCCTATAGAATACTATATTGGGATTGGATTGCAGCAAACCCTCGGGAGTAACCTGCTTGGAAGTTGGCACATGCGGGGCTAGTGGGCCACTTGGCTGCCAGTTTGGCCCGTGGATGTTGGTACGTGCTCGAGAGCTCCATTTGTTCGTTGAGATCAATCCCCTTGATGCACAGTTCGATTATGTTCAGTGTAACCGAATTACTACCAAACCGATCAAAATTGATTCAGTTACTAAAACGAAAAACCGAATTTATCTGGACTAATGATAAAAAACAAATTTTTGGTTTTTTCGGTCTCAGTCTCAGTTTGGTGTTCGGTCCGTCGATTTTGATGCCCACCCCTACATGTAGTTGCAGTCGGGGGTAACACTTGAAGTTGCATTCCTAGCCATAGACATGCAACTGGCCTACCCCTACAAAACAACACATAGTTGCAGTTCTATTGAAGACATGCATTTATAGTCAGGTGTAACACTTTGAGTTGTATGTCCTAGTGGTAGACATGTGACTGCCATACTCTCCCCGACAAAACAACACATAGTTGCAGTCAAGGGCGACACTTGCAGTTGCGTGCCTAGTAGCAGACATGCAATTGCCCCTTCTCAAACAAAACACCACGTAGGTGCAGTTGCATTGAACACATGAAGTTGCGATCAAGGGCAATACGTTCAGTTCCATGCGTACTAGCCGACATGCAACCTTCCACCCCTCCTCCCCAACACATAGGCTACTAAAAAAATGAAAAATGAAAAATGTATGCAAAGGCTAATCCTTCACTAGTTGCGCGCTCGGTGAGACATGTGTAGTTGTGCATGGGCAGACAAACATGCAACATACCATTAACTTTTTACTCAAAGCTAAAAAAATAAAAACGATGTATGCAATTGCAGACGATTGACGTACATGCAACTGATAGTTTGATTTACGAAATAACAAAACAAATGTAAAAAATAATAGCAAATAAAAGCCAAAAAGAAAAATGAAACAAGAAAAGTTATTTGGGTGGAGAAAGAGAAGGAGTGTCTGCGTTGAAAAATGGGCGACAACAACACAAGGAGACAGGGGAAAAAGAACCCCTCATTCAATGCCTCGCTGATTCCCAGTCCTTTCTCTCCATGTGTAACATTTGCAGTCAAATGAAAAAAAGGCCCAACAGAAAAAAGAAAAAACTCCCTTCCCTGCATCCCACTGCCAAAAGGCATGACCAACAAGAAAAAACAAGACAGAAAAGTAGCCCACCCAGTTCCTCCCCTACGCGGGCCAATTCATAGTTAAATACCGGCTGCATGCATCTAAAAGCAGCACACAGATCCAACAGTCGGGGAATCGATTGATATCGTTAAGTCTAAATCGACTAATTTTAGCAAGACTGTATAAATAATGTACATATTATATTAATATAAACAAATTGTTCAACCGATAAAATTCAATTTTATCTCTATCACTGTTCAAAAAATCATCCGATTCAACGATTTATCGTCAGATTTATCGCTACTCGGGGGGCGACCGGTAAGATTATGCCTTATCTTCACCGTTTATCATTTTGGCCGATTTATCGCTCTGATAAGCGATTTATCCTGAATCTATCGATAAATCGGGCCTATTCATAGTACTATGTTTGCAAAAGCTATGTTTATTTGTGTTCTGTGGATGTTGTTACTCAATACATACTTTTGTCCTATTTTGTTTGTCATTATACATGGATTCAAATGCTAGAAATCAAGGTAACACTTGTGTCAAATAGTGCTTTGGTGTCAAATAAATCATGTTTTAGTGTTGGGAACCTGCTATTTGTTGGGAAACGTAGTAATTTTAAAAAAATTCCTACGCACACGCAAGATCATGGTGATGGCATAGCAACGAGAGGGGAGAGTATTGTCCACGTACCCTCATAGACCGTAAGCGGAAGCGTTATGACAACGCGGTTGATGTATTCAGACGCCTTCACGATCCGACCGATCCAAGTACCGAACGTCACGGCACCTCCGAGTTCAGACACGCTCAGCTCGATGACGATCCCCGGCTCCGATCCAAAAAAGCGTCGGGGATGAGTTCCACAAGACGACGGCGTGGTGGCGATGATGATGCTCCACTGGCGCAGGCTTCGCCTAAGCTCCGCGACGATATGACCGAGGTGGAATATGGTGGAGGGGGCACCGCACACGGCTAAGGAACGATCCGTAGATCAACTTGTGTGTTCTGGGTGCCCCCGCCTCAGATATAAAGGAGGGAGGGGAGGTGCGGCCAGCCCTCATAGGGTGCGCTGGAGAGTCCTACTCCCACCGAGTAGGACTCCCCCTCTTGCCTTGTTGGAGAAGGAAAGGGGAGGAAAGAGGAAGGGGCCGCCCCCTCTCCTTGTCCTATTCGGACTAGGGGAGGGGGCGCGCCTGCCCCGGCCGCCCTCCTCTTCTCCCTCATGGCCCACTAAGGCCCAACATCCCCGGAGGGTTCCAGTAACCCCGGTGTTCCGATAAAATCCGATTTCACCCGAACCATTCCGATATCCAAATATAGGCTTCCAATATATCAATATTTATGTCTCGACCATTTCGAGACTCCTCGTCATGTCCGTGATCACATCCGGACTCAACAAACTTCGGTACATCAAAACTTGTAAACTCATAATAAAACTGTCATCGTAACGTTAAGCGTGCGGACCCTACGGGTTCGAGAACTATGTAGACATGACCTAGAACTATTCTCGGTCAATAACCAATAGCGGAACCTGGATGCCCATATTGGTTCCTACATATTCTACGAAGATCTTTATCGGTCAAACCGCATAACGACATACGTTGTTCCCTTTGTCATCGCTATGTTTACTTGCCCGAGATTCGATCGTCGGTATCCAATACCTAGTTCAATCTCGTTACCGGCAAGTCTCTTTACTCGTTTTGTAATACATCATCTCGCAACTAACTTATTAGTTGCAATGCTTGCAAGGCTTATGTGATGTGTATTACCGAGAAGGCCTAGAGATACCTCTCCGACAATCGGAGTGACAAAACCTAATCGAAATACGCCAACCCAACATGTACCTTTGGAGACACCTGTAGTACTCCTTTATAATCACCCAGTTACGTTGTGACATTTGGTAGTACCCAAAGTGTTCCTCCGGTAAACGGGAGTTGCATAATCTCATAGTTACAGGAACATGTATAGGTCATGAAGAAAGCAATAGCAATATACTAAACGATCAAGTGCTAGGCTAACGGAATGGGTCATGTCAATCACATCATTCTCCTAATGATGTGATCCCATTAATCAAATAACAACACTTGTGTATGGTTAGGAAACATAACCATCTTTGATTAATGAGCTAGTCAAGTAGAGGCATACTAGTGACTATATGTTTGTCTAAGTATTCACACATGTATTATGTTTCTGGTTAATACAATTCTAGCATGAATAATAAACATTTACCATGATACGAGGAAATAAATAATAACTTTATTATTGCCTCTAGGGCATATTTCCTTCAGTCTCCCACTTGCACTAGAGTCAATAATCTAGATTACACAGTAATGATTCTAACACCCATGGAGTCTTGGTGCTGATCATGTTTTGCTCGAGGAAGTGGCTTAGTCAACGGGTCTGCAATATTCAGATCCGTATGTATCTTGCAAATCTCTATGTCTCCCACTTGGACTTGGTCCCGAATGGAATTGAAGCGTCTCTTGATATGCTTGGTCCTCTTGTGAAATATGGATTCCTTTGCCAAGGAAATTGCACCAGAGATTGTCACGTAAGATCTTCATTGGTCCCGATGCACTAGGTATGACACCTAGATCGAAATGAACTCTTTCATCCAGACTCCTTCATTTGCTGCTTCGAAGCAGCTATGTACTCCGCTTCACATGTAGATCCCGCCACGATGCTTTGTTTAGAACTGCACCAACCGACAGCTCCACCGCTTAATAAAAACACGATCCGGTTTGCGATTTAGAATCGTCCGGATCGTGTCAAAGCTTGCATCGACGTAACCATTTACGACTAGCTCTTTGTCACCTCCATATCGAGAAACATATCCTTAGTCCTTTTCGTATTTCAGGATGTTCTTGACCGCTGTCCATGATCCACTCTGGATTACTTTGGTACCTTCCTTTCAAGATTATTGCTAAGCATACGTCGGTCTGGTACACATCATTGCATACATGATAGAGCCTATGGCTGAAGCATAGGAACATCTTTCATTTTCTCTATCTTCTGCATTGTGGTCGGGCATTGAGTCCGACTCAATTTCACACCTTGTAATACAGTAAAAACCTTTCTTTTCCTGATCCATTTTGAACTTTTTCAAAACTTTATCAAGGTATGTGCTTTGTGAAAGTCCAATTAAGCGCCTTGATCTATCTCTATAGATCTTGATGCCCAATATGTAAGCAGCTTCACCGAGGTCTTTCATTGAAAAACTTTTATTCAAGTATCCTTTTATGCTATCCAGAAATTCTATATCATTTCCAATTAATAATATGTCGTCCACATATAATATCGAAATGCTACAGAGCTCCCACTCACTTTCTTGTAAATACAGAGCTTCTCCAAAAGTCTCAGATAAAACTATATGCTTTGATCACACTATCAAAGCGCTTATTCCAACTCCGAGAGGCTTGCACTGCACCATAAATTGATCGCCGGAGCTTGCACACTTTGTTAGCACCTTTTGGATCAACAAAACCTTCTGTTGCATCATATACAACTCTTCTTCTAGAAATCCATTCAAGAATGCAGTTTTACATCCATTTGCCAAATTTCATAATCATAAAATGCAGCAATTGCTAACATGATTCGACAGACTTAAGCATCGCTACGGGTGAGAAAGTCTCATCGTAGTCAACCCCTTGAACTTGTCGAAAACCTTTTGCAACAAGTCGAGCTTTATAGACAGCTACATTACCATCGTCGTCGCCTTCTTCTCAAAGATCCATTTATTCTCAATGGCTTGCCGATCATCGGGCAAGTCAACCAAAGTCCATACTTTGTTCTCATACATGGATCCCATCTCAGATTTCATGGCTTCCAGCCATTTTGCGGAATCTGGGCTCACCATCGCTTCTTCATAGTTTGTAGGTTCACCATGGTCAAGTAACATGACTTCCGAATAGGATTACCGTACCACTCAGTGCGGATCTTACTCTAGTTGACCTCGTGAGTTCAAGAGAAACTTGATCTGAAGTTTCATGATCATCATCATTAACTTCCTCACTAATTGGTGTAGGTGTCATAGGAACCGATTTCTGTGATGAACCATTTTCCAATAAGGGAGCTGGTACTATTACCTCATCAAGTTCTACTTTTCTCCCACTCACTTCTTTCGAGAGAAACTCCTTCTCTAGAAAGGATCCATTCTTAGCAACGAATGTCTTGCCTTCGGATCTGTGATAGAAGGTGTACCCAACTGTTTCCTTTGGGTATCCTATGAAGACACATTTTTCCGATTTGGGTTCAAGCTTATCAGGTTGAAGTTTTTTCACGTAAGCATTGCAGCCCCCAACTTTCAGAAACGACAACTTCGGTTTCTTGCCAAACCATAGTTCATAAGGAGTCGTCTTAACGGATTTTGATGGTGCCCTATTTAACGTGAATGCGGCCGTCTCTAAAGCATAACCCCAAAATGATAGCGGTAAATCGGTAAAGACATCATAGATCGCACCATATCTAGTAAAGTACGATTCGACGCTCGGACACACCATTATGTTGTGGTGTTCGGTGGCGTTAGTTGCGAAACTATTCCGCAATTTTTCAAATGTAGACCAAACTCAGAACTCAAATATTCTCCTCCACGATCAGATCGTAGAAATTTTATTTTCTTGTTACGATGATTTTCAACTTCACTCTGAAATTCTTCGAACTTTTCAAATGTTTCAGATTTATGCTTCATTAAGAAGATATACCCATATCTGCTTAAATCATCTGTGAAGGTGAGAAAATAACGATCTCCGCCACGAGCTTCAACATTCATCGGACCACATACATCTGTATGTATGATTTCCAACAAATCTGTTGCTCTCTCCATAGATCCGGAGAACGGTGTTTTAGTCATCTTGCCTATGAGGCACGGTTCGCAAGTACCAAGTGATTCATAATCAAGTGATTCAATCAAGTGATTCCAAAAGTCCATCAGTATGGAGTTTCTTCATGCGTTTTACACCGATATGACCTAAACGGCAGTGCCACAAATAAGTTGCACTATCATTATTAACTCTGCATCTTTTGGCTTCGACATTATGAATATGTGTATTACTACTATCGAGATTTAATAAAAATAGACCACTCTTCAAGGGTGCATGACCATAAAAGATATTACTCATATAAATAGAACAACCATTATTCTCTGATTTAAATGAATAACCGTCTCGCATCAAACAAGATCCAGATATAATGTTCATGCTCAACGCTGGCACCAAATAACAATTATTAAGGTCTAAAACTAATCCGAAGGTAGATGTAGAGGTAGCGTGCCGACCGCGATCACATCGACTTTGGAACCGCTTCCCACGCCAAGATCGTCACCTCGTCCTTTGCGATGCTCGCTTATTCCGTAGTCCCTGCTTTGAGTTGCAAATATTAGCAATGTAACCAGTATCAAATACCCAGTGCTACTACGAGCTCTAGTAAGGTACACATCAATAACATGTATATCACATATAACTTTGTTCACCTTGCCATCCTTCTTATCCGCCAAATACTTGGGGCAGTTCCGCTTCCAAGGACCAGTTTGCTTGCGGAGAAACACTCGGTTTCAGGCTTAGGTCCAGACTTGGGTTTCTTCTCTTGAGCAGAAACTTTCTTGCTGTTCTTTTTGAAGTTCCCCTTCTTCTTCCCTTTTCCCTTTTTCTTGAAACTAGTGGTCTTGTTGACCATCAACACTTGATGCTCTTTCTTGATTTCTACCTCCGCAGCTTTTAGCATTGCGAAGAGCTCGGGGAATTGTCTTGGTCATCCCTTGCATATTATAGTTCATCACGAAGCTCTTGTAGCTTGGTGGCGATGATTGGAGAATTCATCAATGACACTATCATCCGGAAGATTAACTCCCAGCTTGAATCAAGTGATTATTATACCTGCACATTTTGAGTATATGTTCACCGATGTAACTATTCTCCTCCATCTTGCAGCTATAGAACTTATTGGAGACTTCATATCTCTCAATCCGGGCATTTGCTTGAAATATTAACTTCAACTCTTGGAACATCTCATATGCTCCATGACGCTCAAAACGTCGTTGAAGACCCGGTTCTAAGCCGTAAAGCATGGCACACTGAACTATAGAGTAGTCATCACTTTGCTCGCCAGACGCTCACAACTTCGGCGTTGTTCTCAGCAGGCTCGGCACCCAGCGGTGCTTCCAGATTTAATTCTTCCGTGCAGCAATGAGGATAATCCTCAAATTCGGACCCAGTCCGTGTAATTGCTACCATCATCTTTCAACTTTGCTTTCTCAAGGAACGCATTAAAATTCAACGGAACAACAAAGACGAGCCATCTATCTACAAGAAACATAGACAAGCAAAATACTATCGGTACTAAGTTCATGATAAATTTAAGTTCAATTAATCATATTACTTAAGAACTCCCACTTAGATAGACATCTCTCTAGTCATCTAAGTGATTACGTGATCCAAATCAACTAGACCATAACCGATCATCACGTGAGATGGAGTAGCTTTCAATGGTGAACATCACTATGTTGATCATATCTACTATATGATTCACGCTCGACCTTTCGGTCTCCGTGTTCCGAGGCCATATCTGCATATGCTAGGCTCATCAAGTTTAACCAGAGTATTCTGCGTTTGCAAAAATGGCTTGCACCCGTTGTAGATGGACGTAGAGCTTATCACACCCGATCATCACGTGGTGTCTGGGCACGACGAACTTTGGCAACGGTGCATACTCAGGGAGAACACGTCTTGATAATTTTTAGTGAGAGATCATCTTAAAATGCTACCGTCAATCAAAGCAAGATAAGATGCATAAAGGATAAACATCACATGCAATCAATATAAGTGATATGATATGGCCATCATCATCTTGTGCTTGTGATCTCCATCTCCGAAGCACCGTCGTGATCACCATCGTCACCGGCGCGACACCTTGATCTCCATCATAGCATCGTTGTCGTCTCGCCAACTATTGCTTCTACAACTATCGCTACCGCTTAGTGATAAAGTAAAGCAATTACATGGCTTTTGCATTTCATACAATAAAGCGACAACCATATGGCTCCTGCCATTGCCGATAACTTCGTTACAAAACATGATCATCTCAAACAATAAAATATAGCATCACGCCTTGACCATATCACATCACAACATGCCCTGCAAAAACAAGTTAGACGCCCTCTACTTTGTTGTTGCAAGTTTTACGTGGCTGCTACGGGCTGAGCAAGAACCGTTCTTACCTCGCATCAAAACCACAACGATAGTTTGTCAAGTTGGTGCTGTTTTAACCTTCGCAAGGACCAGGCGTAGCCACACTCAGTTCAACTAAAGTGAGAGAAACAGACACCCGCCAACCACCTTTAAGCAACGAGTGCTCGAACGGTGAAACCAATCTCGCGTAAGCGTCACGCGTAATGTCGGTCCGGCCGCTTCATCTCACAATACCGCTGAACCAAAGTATGACATGCTGGTAAGCAAGATGACTTATATCGCCCACAACTCACTTGTGTTCTACTCGTGCATATGACATCAACGCATAAAACCTGGCTCGGATGCCATCTGTTGGGAAACGAGTAATTTCAAAAATTTCCTACGCACATGCAAGATCATGGTGATGGCATAGCAACGAGAGGGAGAGTATTGTCCACATACCCTCGTGAGACCGTAAGCGTAAGCGCTATGACAACGCGGTTGATGTATTCAGACGCCTTCACGATCCGACCGATCCAAGTACCGAACATACGGCACCTCCGAGTTCAGCACACGCTCAGCTCGATGACGATCCCCGGCTCGATCCAGCAAAGCGTCGGGGATGAGTTCCACAAGACGACGGCGTGGGACGATGATGATGCTCCACCGGCGCAGGGCTTCGCCTAAGCTCATGACGATATGACCGAGGTGGAATATGGTGGAGGGGCACCGCACATGGCTAAGGAACGATCCGTAGATCAACTTGTGTGTTACTGGGTGCCCCCGCCCCAGATATAAAGGAGGAGGGGAGGTGTGGCCGGCCCTCATAGGGTGCGCCGAGGAGTCCTACTCCCACCGAGTAGGACTCCCCTCTTGCCTTGTTGGAGAAGGAAAGGGGGAGGAAAGGAAGAAGGCGCCGCCTCTCCTTGTACTATTCAACTAGGGGGAGGGGCGCGGCCTGCCTTGGCCGCCCTCCTCTTCTCCCTCATGGCCCACTAAGGCCCAACATCCCCGGAGGGTTCCGTAACCCCGGTGTTCCGTAAAATCCCGATTTCACCCGAACCATTCCGATATCCAAATATAGGCTTCCAATATATCAATCTTTATGTCTCGACCATTTCGAGACTCCTCGTCATGTCCGTGATCACATCCGGACTCAACAAACTTCGTACATCAAAACTTGTAAACTCATAATAAAACTATCATCGTAACGTTAAGCGTGCGGACCCTACGGGTTCGAGAACTATGTAGACATGACCTAGAACTATTCTCGGTCAATAACCAATAGCGGAACCTGGATGCCCATATTGGTTCCTACATATTCTACGAAGATCTTTATCGGTCAAACCGCATAACGACATCGTTGTTCCCTTTGTCATCGGTATGTTTACTTGCCCGAGATTCGATCGTCGGTATCCAATACCTAGTTCAATCTCGTTATCGCAAGTCTCTTTACTCGTTCCGTAATACATCATCTCGCAACTAACTTATTAGTTACAATGCTTGCAAGGCTTATGTGATGTGTATTACCGAGAAGGCCTAGAGATACCTCTCCGACAATCGGAGTGACAAAACCTAATCTCAAATACGCCAACCCAACATGTACCTTTGGAGACACCTGTAGTACTCCTTTATAATCACCCAGCTTACGTTGTGACGCTTGGTAGTACCAAAGTGTTCCTCCGTAAACGGAGTTGCATAATCTCATAGTTACAGAACATGTATAGGTCATGAAGAAAGCAATAGCAATATACTAAACGATCAAGTGCTAGGCTAACGGAATGGGTCATGTCAATCACATCATTCTCCTAATGATGTGATCCCATTAATCAAATAACAACACATGTCTATGGTTAGGAAACATAACCATCTTTGATTAATGAGCTAGTCAAGTAGAGGCATACTAGTGACTATATGTTTGTCTAAGTATTCACACATGTATTATGTTTCCGGTTAATACAATTCTAGCATGAATAATAAACATTTATCATGATATGAGGAAATAAATAATAACTTTATTATTGCCTCTAGGGCATATTTCCTTCACTATTTGCAAAAAGATGACCGATTAATAGTCAACCGATAAAATTGATTAATCGGCCGATTTCCGATTAATCTCTAATCCCCAGCTGACCGAGACACTAACGATAAGCGATATCCTCAACATTGATCTCTATAGCTCAACACTCGTGCTTCATTACGGAGCAAACGATCAAAAACACGAGAGGTCGTGCCGTGCATCACATGCACCTTGTATGTTTGGGACACCTGCTAAATATATGGTTTACAATCTCACTGAGCATGGTGTTTTATGGAGAGGACAACTACCGCATTTGACATTATAGAAAATTGGGTACTTCCAATTCAATAGAGAGAGAGAGAGAGAGAAAATTGTTCAAAACCGCTAATAATAGTGGGAGTAACATAGGTAGTAACATGCATGCCGCATAAGCAAAAAAATGATGTGGCAAGTAATTAAGAGGAGAGAGACAAATAGAGTAACACAATATGTTACCATCACATAGTGCTTCCCAATGCAAAAATGACACTACAAAGTAATAAATGAACATATCTATGTTACCACATCTATGCCACTACCATATCTATGCTACCAAATCTATGATACTACCCACATTGCCGTTGTCGAGTCCACCACGAACCAAGGTTTTCACCCGAAACCTTGACACAAAGAAGAGCATTACGACGACGGCTTAAGGAAGAGAGCGGCGCCCTGAGCGTCACCGTCTTCGATGACAAAGAGTGGACCTTTCGCTCGGTAGCCTCATCGTATCACCACGAGTTATCTAGGACACGCGCGACGAGTCCAGATCCCTAGATCCGGATCAGGTGTCGCCACTTCCAATGACAAAGGGCACGGCCGAGCCACCCTCCGCTACACCTCTTGCCGCCCACATGAAAAAAAGGGAAAGCCACCGCCGCCGCCATGGTCCCTGCCCAAGAGCCAACCATGCAGACTGCCATCCGAACCACCACTCCAGCATCCATGTCCAAGCCACCACCTGCCACCCACATCACGATAGGAAGAGTAAAAGTTGTCTCCTTTCACTCCTAGCCTAGCACTTCCATGGTAGGAGGTGCCCATGTGTGTGTTCCTAGCTAGTCTCGGTGGACCAGGGGAGATAAAACTCTGTTGTTACTGATAGCCGCCGTCGAGCACGCTCGCACAACGCCATGTCCATGGCCTTCGACACCGATCTGATAACAGACGAGCGGTGTCCCGACCATCACCATCGACCACAGCACCATCCAGACTGAGCCCACCGTCTCCTACCCAGAGCCGGAGCTCCAACCCGCCCGGACCCCAAACTAATCCTACCAAACTCGAGCCCCATGTCCTGGCCACCACTGACTTGGACCGAGGAGAAGGGAGGATGCCACCACCGCTCGTCTAATTATTGCCAACCATCACGTGTAAATCTGCTCTCCTTTTTATTCGCACGCGCAAGTGACACCCCCATGGGTCTACACGTCTCCTTCCGTTTGTTAGACTAGCCACAATGGGTAGTAACATAGACTAGTAAACATTGGCATGTTACTAGTCTATGTTACTACCTCTATAGTGAGGAGTAACATATGTGTGGTAACATGGAGCACTTCATTTATTAGGCTATAGACACATTTTTCCTTGATATGTGTGATGTTACTCATACTAGTAGTAACTAGCTATGTTACCACTATCATCTCTTTCTTCATTTATTGCATGCCACATCATCTATTTAACCTAGATATGTGTGATGTTACTATCTATGTTACTCCCATTGTGGGTAGTAGTTGTTTATTCTCCTACATTGATATACAGGATCCACACATCTTCTTTGTTTTGTTAGTTACCGAGGCAACTTTTTTAATTCACCTACAACACGCATGCGTATATGAACTGGTGGAATTTTGTGCAAAGAAGCGAGACGAGACTATTTATTTTATGGCGACTACTAGGCACCGATGGGCTCCGGTTGCCGCGTAGCCACCCAATTCAGTCATATGCGGCCGTCTAATTTGGTTCTCCTCCTGCGTTGTCTTGTTCCCTCGTGGCCGAATTTCGTGTTTTGACCCTTTTGGAAAGGATTTCAGATCTGACCCTGTTTGAATTTTTTGAGATTTGACCCTTTTGTTACCGCCTGAAACCTCGTGATAGGGTTAGATAGCCTACCGCCACGGCCCATGGCGGTAGGGGTGCGACAGAGGGGACGGCGGCCGCTTGATCACTGCTGACGTGGATAGTACCTACCGCCAGAGTCTGGCGGTAGGTTGTCAAACCTACCGCGAGCACTGGCGGTAGGGTCTGTCTCGATGTAACGATTCTCAGAACGAAGAATTGAGTTGCCACAGCGGTGAGCTGTCGACCCTACCGCCAGGGCCTTGGCGATAGGGTCTTGTTTTTCAATTAACGATTCAGAACGAAGAATTGAGTTGCCACTGGCGGTAAGTTGTCCGACCCTACCTCCAGGGGCCTTGCGGTAGGGTCCTGTGTTATATGAATTTAAGTTCATTTGCTTGCTTCTTTTCAAATTCAATATGACAATAATATTATAGCAATTTTCACAAATATGACAACAATATCACAGATCTCAAACAATTAAACTTGGGCATCACATACACATTAACAAATTTGAAGTGCATAGAACATTTCAAACGAACTTCAACTAATTAGTAAACGGAGTTCCACATAGTTTCACAAATAGCAAACACATAGATCCACAAATAGCAAACAGATAGTTCCACGTAGCTTCATAACCACCCGAATAGTTCAATCAAACGAAGTTAAAAGAGCCAACTATCGAAGAGCATAATCAGTTGCTCCTTCCCCTCTTGGAGGTACGGTCCTCGTTACTCTTTGAACGATTCTCTTCGGTCTTCTTCTTGGGCCGTCGAGGAACCGGTCTCTGGAAAGGGTCCGGACTCAGCAAATCCTTCTTCTTCGGATTCCTCTTCTTCAGCAGATGATATGCTTGAGACGCTTGAGTTGTTTGGAGGTCCATAATCTTCATCGTATTCCTCCTCCCGTTGCTCTCATCCTCCTCCTCCCTTCTTCATATATGGCCTCCTCCTCCTCCTCCTCCTCCTCTCCAACCAACCTAGATGATTTAGGGAGCATGGCTCGATGAGCCAATGATACCTGTGTGGCTACAGTCGATGAGCTTCAATCGACCCAGCTCCAAAGACACCCAAGCAGCCCTACCAGCTTGCGATAACGCTGCACTAACTTCTGCACTCACAATAAAGCAAGGTCATATAAGTTCAGATCGACCGATCGCAAGTGAACAAGATGCATCTGTTCCGAGGAGACTGAAATTGTACCTTCATCGTCCCCGACTCGGTCTCAGATTGTACGCTCCGGAAGATGACCTAGTGCATCCGAGGCTTCAAAGATGCATCTGTTCAGCTCACCGGACTGCAACGGATAAGTCACCACGTTGATTTAATAAAATATTTTAAATACGACCGCCGGTTCAAACGTACCACTCTTTTGATGAGGGTGCAGACTCCCTAAATCCACTTGTGCATGTCTCGATGCCGATGCGGTATGCCTGCTCATCGAGGTCAGCCCACTCCAGCTCCGCGATGTCTTCCGCCGTCCATCGAGGCTCGAGGCGAAGACGGTGCTTCGCCATCATCGTACCACCTCATGTGTCGCCCGGTAATCATCCCGCTTAGTCACTCTCCTCTCCATGTCTTTACGCCACCTCCGTCGGTTCCACTCCGTCACATGAGTCTTATGCTCCTCTCCCGATCAGGATCGATCGATTCTTACTGCCGGCTCATGCCGCAAGGCATAAGCAACAAGAATCATCATAAGCGCAATGAGATCATCATAAGCAACAAGAAACATGATAATCTCACGGAGAACAAAGAGCTCACAGGTGGAGCGCGTGGCGCCGGTATCGATGGGCTGGCCCGGTGGGGTATGCCGATAAATTCCAAACTGCGTAACGCTGCGTTGTAGCAAATGCCACTCGACGGCGCATACACAGATCATGGGCACGATGCACCGCCAGAGACCACGGTCCGCATCGCACATCACGCTCAGATCAAAGTCCCACTCGTTCTTGTCGACACGGCCACCAGATTACCTATTACATATACCTTGGTAAGTTCGCACTCTCGGTCAATAGCGGAATCAAAGAGAAAGGTGTTGGGCGAGTTCATATACTGCGTGTCGCCAAAGTGTCCAACTCGTTTGTGTAGGTCTTGTACGAAGTCTTGTTTAGGCCCGTGTAGAGTTTGACAACGTCCCACTCGTAAGCTACGGTGGGGTTTCGAGTCTCGTCGCCTTCTTCGCCATAGTATTCCCATGGGCGTCTTGGCAACTTCTCCGGACGCCCCACCGCAGCCGCCCCACATCCAAATGGAGAAGGCCTGACAAAGCCACCCATATTGGACTTGTCTCCCGTCCTCTGCGTTAAGTCGTCAAGCTGCAAAACATCAAATGAGGATCAGATATAAGAAAATGTCATGGACACACTTTACGTGGGTAGGTACGCAATTAGACACTCTCTTACCGAACGGTATAGGTAGGCGAGAGATGCCGCCCCCAACTGCACCTGCATCCCAGTCCGCTAGGAAGAACAGATCGCCCGGTTGGCGAGTTCCTGAGCTGTCTGGAAACACGACCTCGAGAGAATATACCACGATAGGCCCTCGCAGACAACTCCACAATCGCCTCATCTGCGCCTTGGGGCATGTCCTCCGGTGCTCCGAGAGCCAGTGGCAACGGCACACCGGATGTACGGTTACTCTTGGCACCGGGCGTCGCCGATGAGGGTGGTGACCCTCTCTGCCAGCTTGGCCCTCTCCACTGACCGGTGAGTGCATGACCCTCGATCGGCATTGCAGTAATCATCCCCCAGTCCTCTAGGGTCACCTTCATCTCCCCGCATGGCAGATGGAAAGAATGGGTCTCCGGTCTCCAACGGTCAATCAGAGCTGTGAGAGCCGCATGGACAAGCGTCGGCAGCTGACGCTTGAACTGCAGCACGAAACCCAACAGACGGGCTCTCTTGAAGAACGGCGTGTAGCGCTCGTCGTAGTCCATATGCCCATGAACCCCGTGACCCCTCATGCGCAGTGGCTGGAGCGTCTGTTAAAAAGTGAACGCCAAAAAGTTAGGAAATCATTTTCATTAATCCGAGAACTTTGATCAAAATTTCTTTCATATCACTTACCTCTCCGTTCTCTATGAACCGGCACGATGACCCTTGTCGAATGCCCAGTCCAGCATGTAGTACCGTGGGCCGATGTTGTCCGCAAGAGGTGGCCGCTTTAATAGAGTTTCATAAACAAAAGCACCATAAGCATAAGCATACATAAACAAACAATGAACTCAAATCATATCAAGATCAAATTTTAAGCATATTCCTCCAACAACATCTACTACACATGATGGATCAAATCATATCAACATGCATCATATAAAAAAAAACCTCCAACATACATCATAGCTTCATATTTTTAAACAAAAATTTTCCAAACAATATCTTCATATCATCATATCAACATGCATCATCAAACTAGGGTTCATCTTCACACTAGAGCATATCATCATATCAACATGCATCATCAAACTAGGGTTCATCCCTTTATCAACAATACATCATAATTTTTTAACAAAAAATTATGAACTAGGGTTCATCTTCACACTAACATATGAACTATTGATTAGAGTACATATCCAATACCACTACTTACTAAAGAACTAAGAACTACAACTACAATCAATCTTAGGTGAAAAAATCAATCTAAGTTCAAAAACATGAGGGATTTCAAGCAAATAATGCGTCGAATCGGTAGCAAGTTTGCAAAAACTAATTGGAGGGATCGGAGGAGCTTACGGTTCTCTCCTCGGGGCCATCTCGATCCGCCAAAACGGTGAAGAATCGGTGAAGATCCAAGGGGGGAGGAGGAGATGAGAGAGGAGAGAGGGCGACTTGGGGAGAAAGAAAGGAGAAACCGACTTGGGGAGGGAGGGTGGGGAGAAGGAAGGCGCGGTCTCGGGCGAAATAACTGCCCCGCACCCTACCGCCAGGGCCCCTGGCGGTAAGGTTAGACAGCCTACCGCCAGGGCCCATGACGGTAGGGTGCGACGGAGGGGGACGTCGCCGTCTCCACGTGCTGACGTGGATAAGTTTCCTACCGCCATGGGACCTGGCGGTAGGCTATTTAACCCTACCGCCAGATGCCCTGGCGATAGGCAAAAGGGTCAAATCTCAAAAAAAATTCAAACCGGGACCAGATCCTGAAATACTTTCTAAAAAGGGTCAAAACACGAAATTTGGCCTTCCCTCGCACTCAAATCCAATCCACATTCTCACCATGCACAGAGCATCGTCGCCCTCCACCCGTGGCTCACCGCTTCCACACGTCAAAGGTAGGGTCTGCCCCCCCCCCCGGTCGGGGTCGTGGCTGACCAGTTCCTGCGGGGTCTCGCCCGTGGCTGTCAGAATTGCAGCACGGCCGCAAGTCGGTCCCACTGCGTGAGCACCACGGATGCAGCTCTAATGCCATCTAGTTCCACCGCGTGGTCGCCATGCATGGTTGCAACATACATAGTGTCACCACTTCTGGCTCGCCGTGGTCATCGACTTGCACTGTTGTGTTCAACAGAAAAAAGTTCTAAAGCAACAAAAACTCCGGGACTCGATTGAAGTAGAAAATTAGTTGGTTCCAACAAAAAATAATGACTGTTCTGCAAAAAAAGTCTCTGTAAAACTCTAGTAGTTAACTGTAGCAAACAAATTAGCGAGTTCAAGCGAAAAATTTCATTTGTTACAGTAAAAAAGCTCAGTAGCAAAAATTGCAGTAATCTGCAGTAGTCGATATAGCAAAACAAAAAACTAGTTACAACAAAAAATAATGTTGCTTCCCACAAAAAAAATATGTAGCGGCGAGGCGCTGTGACGCCCCAAGACCGGAGCTTCAGTTGCCTTCCAGGGTTTCCGAGTTTTGTCGTGTGGTTTGTTTTGTTTTTGCTTTGCATCATGTCATCTCTTGCATTGCATCATGCCATCATGCCATTTAATTTTTAAAACTCTTCTAAATAAATTGTATGGATTTTTCGATCCATTTAAATCGAGGGAATTCACATGGTGTTTTCTCTTTATAACATATCCTCCTAATAGATATGGAGCTATTATAATTTATTCCATTTATTTGGAATTGATCTTAACACACTTGCAAAAATAATTTCGTGCCCTTTCTACTTCAAGTTTGGTCTCCTAACCTTGCCATTATTATTCTATCATTTTCCGGAGTTTCACCAAAAATCCTTGGATCATTTTTGTTAAATTCCTCATATTTTTATGAGTCCGGGAAAATTGTCCTCGTTCCCAAATTCTTTCCCTATCCCTCTCTTTCTTTTTCTTCTCTTTATCTGTTTTCTGCTAAAGAAAATATTAGAGAGAGAGGAGAGAAGAGGTCCCAGCCCAGCCGGCCTCTAAGGCCTAGGCCCAGCCGCGCCTCCCTCCAGGCCGGCCAGCCTCTATGGCCCAAGGCCTCCCTGGCCCATCTGCAGCCTAAGCAGGCCCAGGCGGTGCCCTTCCTAGCCTCTAACCCTAGCCCATCTCTCCCGATCCCCTCTCCTCGTGTCCCTGCTGCGCCGCCACACTCAAGACACGAGGGGCGCCCACACCGATCCCCTTCTCGCTCGATCCCTCGGCCTCCTCCCGATCCCATCTCCTCGATCTCCTTCTCCCTCTCGCCTCTCATGGCGCCTCCTAGGCGGCCCTTCCTCGTCCTCCCTCCACCAGCCCCCATGCCCGCACCACCTCCCGCCCGTGTCCATGGTTCGCGCGCCTGCTTCCTCCTCTCGCCTGAGCCCCTGAGCTCCGCCTCCCATGTTCCGTCGCCGCTTCCTACCTCGCCACCGTCGTGCACCTTCGTCGCCTGTCATGCGACCTCCTCCTCGCCGCCTCGCTTTGGCCGATCCGCCGAGAACGACCCCGCCCACCCTGTCGTCCCCCGAGGTCGGCCAACTCCGACGCGCCGCCCGCTCCGAGAGTCGCCATGCCCGAGGCCTTCGTCATCTCGCTGTGTTGCGCTGCGTGCGACCACTGTCAGCCACATGGTCGCCACCTCTGCAGCCTCCTCGCTGTTGTTTACGTGCACCGCCGCTGCCGGTGGCAACGACGCCAAGACCCGAGGGTTTGGTGTTGCTCGCTTTTGGAACGACGAGTACCACGGCGCCAAGACCCGTGTACAACTACTGTTTCCTGCCTAGAACAACTACCGCCGACATGTACGACTACGAAACGAGAACGACTACTTCCACGACGACCGTCGAGACCGCCAAGTTCGACCGCTGATGAACGTTTTGGACCGTCAAGTTCGACTACACGATGATGCGACAAGTGCCCCGACGATACGCCAAGTACCTCTACCGTCGTCGCCGGAAACGCCAAGTACCACTACGACCCGACGACCATCGAACCGGAAACGTCAAGTACCCCGATGACGTGTACCACTACCGTCGACCCTCGAAGACCCCGTGGACCCCGAACATCCACGGGACATGAACAACTACTTCCGATGACGAGATGTACCACTACTATCGAACGTGAACAACGACTTCCCCCTACGCCGTGTACGACTACTTCCCTCGACGACCCGTGAACGACTCCTTCCCTCTACGAAACTCGACCCGTCCCGTTTGAACGTTCCGAAGGTATAACCCGTGACGACCGCAGTGATCGAATCATCCTTGCGATGCCCCTCTTTTGCCATGCCACCGTTCCGTGGGAACCCGGAATCCGGGATCACCCCACCATCCTCGCATGACTCGCTCACGCTCACGCTTTCCTTTGTACCGATATCTCAATCGAGTTATCGGAACCGATATGTTGCCGTGGCATCATTTTCGGATTCGTTGCCGTGGCACCCCTTTCTTCCACCACGGTGACATAATGCTTCATATCATGCTCATGTTAACGTTTTCATAAAAATTGCATAGACTTGCACATGTCATCCGCATCATGATAACAACATTTAAATGCTTATAATTGTTGTTTGCATTAATTTGCTTAAATGCCATGTTAAAATGATTTATTTCATAACTTAATAACCGTAACTCGGATTTAAATAAATTATATATGTAAATGGGGTGGAAAAATGCCTAGTTTAACATGGTAGCATTTCTTTGCATGTTTAACAACTCTAAAATATGCTTTAGGTCAGATCTGTTCCGAATCCATAATTTGCATATGGGGATTTTCCGGAATTGTTGTTTCTTATTTCCGGCCTCATTTAAACTTGCCTAAATAGTTAGTTTAATTATGCTTCACCATCTTGCCATGTTTAATAACATTTAATATTGTTGAGTACCTAACCGAGAGAGAACTAAATAAGTGTTGTGGTGTTCCGTCAATATGCAACTCGTTGCATATTGAGCTCCACTTAACTTGTAGTGTTGTTTGTGCATATTGCCATGCCATGCATATTTAAACTGGACATGCATCATACTTGGTTGTGCATCATGCCATGTTTATGCTTGTGCATTTATCATGTTGTTTGTTTCTTTCCGGTTTGCTTCTCTCGTTAGCTTCGGGTTCGTTCGGAGTTGTGAGGATTCGCTCGACTTCGTCCGCTTGTCTTCTTCATGGACTCGTTCTTCTTCCTTGCGGATTTCGGCAAGATGACCATACCCTCGAAATCACTTCTATCTTTGCTTGCTAGATGCTCGCTCTTTTGCTATGCCTATGCTACGATGCCTACCACTTGCTATATCAAGCCATCCCAAATTGCCATGTCAAACCTCTAACCATCCTTTCCTAGCAAACCGTTGTTTGGCTATGTTACCGCTTTGCTCAGCCCCTCTTATAGCGTTGTTAGTTGCAGGTGAAGTTGAAGTTTGTTCCTTGTTGGAACATGGAGTTTGTTCCTTGTTGGAACATGTTTACTTGTTGGGATATCACAATATATCTTATTTAATTAATGCATCTATATACTTGGTAAAGGGTGGAAGGCTCGGCCTTATGCCCGTGTTTTGTTCCACTCTTGCCGCCCTAGTTTCCGTCATATCGGTATTATGTTCCCGGATTTTGCGTCCCTAACGCGGTCGGGTGATTTATGGGACCCCCTTGACAGTTCGCTTTGAATAAGACTTTTCCAGCAAGGCCCAACATTGGTTTTACATTTGCCTCCTAGCCTTTTTCCCTTGGGAGTCGCGCATCCCGAGGGTCATCTTATTTACCCCCCCGGGCCAATGCTTGTCTAAGTGTTGGTCCAAACTTGAGCCACTTGCGGTGCCGCCCCGAGGCAACTTGGGGTATCGTCGGTTGCCGTACGTAGTGTTCATCCGGTCGTGGCCTGAGACGAGATACGCGCGGCTACTATCAGGGTGTCGGCACGCCGGGAGGTCTTGCTGGACTTGTTTTATTGCTGTGAAATGTCTTGTAGCCGGGATTCCGAGACTGATCGGCCTTCCCGGGGAGAAGGTCTATTCTTCGTTGATCGCGAGAGCTTATCATGGGCTAAGTTGGGACACCCTGCGCAGGTATAAACTTTCAAAGCCGTGCCATGGTTATGTGGCGATGGGAATTTGTTAATGTCCGGTTGTAGAAAACCCGAAGTTGATCTTAATTAAAATACACCAACCGTAGCGTGTATCGTGAGTGTCTCTTTTCGGGTTGATCGAGAGGAGAACACGGTTTCGGGTTATGTCGGACGTAAGTAGGAGTTCAGGATCACTTCTTGATCATAGTTGTTCGACCGTGTTTTGCCTTCTCTTCTCTCTCTCTTTTGCGTATGTTAGCCACCATATATGCTAGTCGCTTGCTGCAGCTCCACCTCACTACCTTGTCCTACCTTTAAGCTTAAATAGTCTTGATCTCGCGGGTGTGAGATTGCTGAGTCCCCGTGACTCACAGATACTTCCAAACCAGTTTGCAGGTGCCGACGAGACCGTGCAGGTGTTGCACCCGAGCTCAAGGAGGAGCTCGATGAAGATCTTGTTCATTGTGTTGTTTCGTTTCAGTTGATCAGTAGTGGAGCCCAGTTGGGACGATCGGGGATCTGTGTAGCATTTGGGGTAGTCTTCTTTTATTTTGGTTCCGTAGTCGGACCTTGATTGTATCTGTATGATGTAATGTTTTACCCATGTATTGTGTGAAGTGGCGATTGTAAGCCAACTATGTATCTCTTTTCCCTTATGTATTACATGGGTTGTGTGAAGATTACCTCACTTGCGACATTGCTTTCAATGCGGTTATGCCTCTAAGTCGTGCTTCGACACGTGGGAGATATAGCCGCATCGAGGGCGTTTCAAGTTGGTATCAGAGCCTTCCCCGACTTAGGAGCCCCTACTTGATTGGTTGCTGGCGTTGTTGAGTCTAGAATGGAAAATGTTTTGAGTCTTAGGATTATATATATCGGAGAGTAGGATTCTTTTTACTCCCCAGTCCCTTCGTCGCTCTGGTGAGGTATCCTGACGTAGAGTTTTGACTTTTCTCTCCTCAAATTTCTCTAAAAAATTTTTTTAGGATCACGTGGGTATCTTGGAATCGTTCCGATGGTTTTGTGACGAGAACATTGTTCTTGGTGCCTCCTGACATTTAGGGGTTGTGGCAGTGTCCCGGGGAGTTGAGCTCCGAGGTGTTGTCGTCACAATTTTATCGTTGCAGCTCGAATACCGAGTTTTGCCGACATCGAAATCTCTTTTGTGCAGTTGTTGGTGAGATAACCCTGATAGCCCAATCTTCGTGGCGAAAAGGGAGTATTGCCATGACTTGTATAACGGATGTTTTTCAAGGTCGAGGTACACGATTTCCGAGGATTTCTTGGTTATGTGTTGACGGATGGATACAATGGATCTAGGTATTGTTAGTTTGGGTGATATATTTTGTGTCCCCAGTATCCCCAACACCAGATTGCATAACCAGAAAGTTTCGGGAGTTTATAGGTGGGAATTCTAGTAGCTTACGTGATATTCTTTCCGGCGGATGTATGATTTGAGATTGGGGTTCAAAGTCTAGTGGTCCGCCCATTCACGGTCGATTCACAAGGGTCGCGAGACGCCTTAAAGAATCCTTGGCTATGCTGATTCGGGACGCCTTGTTTGTCATTCGTGACGTCCGCTATACGTCGTGTCCGTGTGGGCCCCACCACTAACACTTTGGGCGTAAATTCTATCATGTGTTTGTTCCGCTTATTCGCAAGCCAAATCCTTTGTTTTTGTTCCTTTTTGTGGTACTCGAGTTGCTTCGAAGTCAAGTGTTGATTCCATACCTTATTCTAAATGGTGTTCTCATATTTCTATGTGAATACTAATCCTTCTTGATCACTGAGCTGGTCATGTTAATTCTTTTCCAACCGGCGTGTTACTCTTCTAGTGGATCCGATCATTCCAACATTCGCAAGATCAATTCTAAGCTTTTCTCAACGGTGTTCGTTTCATCCGACCTAAGTTGTTTTGATTTCCCGCCCTCCCACCCCTTTTTTCTTCAAGGACTCAGATTTCGTAATCAAGTATCCATTTTTATTGAGTGAAGTTTCTTCATTCTTTTCCTTTAATGTTTATCCGGTGATTTCTCATGAAGACGCTAAGGAAGCTTTAACCTTATCATTGTTCCATTCTAATTTTCTTCTCCGGTGGATTTAGATCAAGATTTTGGTGTTGATCTTGTCCCTTTTCCTCTTTTCACAATGTTTTCTCTTGCCGATGCATTCCCTAATCATTCACTTCTCGCTATTCAATTGTTCCGGAGTGTTGAAGATATCTCAGAAGATTCTAGTTTCCATTCTCAATTCACTCAAGTTCTTTTGAGGATGCTATCTCATTCAAGCCATTTAATTCTACCAGTGCAATATCTATTTCAAGCAATTGTTCAACGGTGTTTTCTTTTGAGTGGGCCATAACCCACAGGTCTTTTCCCAGGATCTTACCTGACTCTTCTAATTTTCCGGAGTTATTCTCAAATTCTTTGCAAAGTTTGACGTAAGAATGATTTATCATCAGTCAAATGCTTTTCTCCAAGATCTTTCAAATTCTTTTCATCGTTGGTTCAACCTTTCTAATTTTCATTCCGGAGTGCTTCAATAATTCATGGTGATGTTCTCGTCGTCATTCTCGAATTTTGAAGACCGAAGAAGAGTTTCTCTTAAATCTCGCTTCTTTCTCTTCAAGATTCAGGGTTCTAGCTTCGTGCCATCCTCATAATTGTTTTGATTGTGAGAATTCTTTTAACCCACCCGGAGCATTTCAGGAGTCTTTTCAGTTTGATTCTTCGGAGCCCATCATATCAGAATTATTCATTCTCAACATCTCACTCCTGTTTTCCAAATCTCACCGGTGCATCGTCGAAATATCCTCTAATCAGTTCATGATCTCTTCGTTTTAATGTATCTAAATTTTGTCAAGCATCTTTATTCGTTTTACAATTCTTCCCGGTGAATTGTGCCTTTGCTACGTTCATTCTCAATTATTATGGTGGTTTGTTCAAGAGTTCTCTTCCTTCGTTATCATATAGACTCATTCGTTCTTTCCAATCCCACCGGTGGTTCCATCAATAGCTTCTCAAGTTTGCGCCATATCTATCTTAATCCTTTCTACGAGAATAAGTAGTATGCCAAATCCATTGCTTGTCATCAATTTAATTGGTGAAGGATCAGCATAAGGTAATTCTTATTCTTGTTTCATCGAGTAAGTTCAATTCCTTATTTTGGAGGTTCATCAAAATTCTTGATTTCAGTTGTTCATCTTTTCTTTTCCTGGAGTTCAAACTTTTCTCGGTTATATCATTTCAAAGCTTCATCTTATCACTGCAAGGCTTCACCTCGTGTTGTTAACTTCTCTTTCTTTTATCATCCTTTTGGTTTACCGGAGTTCATCATGGAGGCTCTACATGGTTCTTCCTCAAGGATTCTTTTCATTCTTCAATTGTTCTTCAAGATTTCTCGCGGAGTTAAGATCCGTCAAGCTACTCTAAAATAAGCATGGTGCTCAACACATGTTTTGTTTTGAGGAGTTCAAGTATTCTTCTTCTTGCATTCCGAAGTGCAATTCTTTCTATCTCTATCTTTTGAGGTGGTGTTATATCATTCTCGACAATTTGAGTTCGTGTTTCATGATTCACATGTTGTCAAGAATGAGGTATTTTAAATCCATCAATCTCTTCATTGGACTTATCTTGGGTTATATTTCACCTAAAGCCTTCCCTAAGGAATGTTGCTATTTGTGGTGCGTATCTATGATCCAATTTTCTCCTTCTCATCTCGGTGAAGAAGTTTCTCTTGTCTTCATTGATCTCAACCAATCAATTGTTTTCCGGTGGTGGCAGAAGCTCACCTCATAATTTTGAGATGTTTTCCATAAGCCCACTACAAGCTTATTCTTTTCGTTGTTGGTTTTCCAACAACTCCGTTCAATTCTTCTTTGCAAGGGTGCTTTTCCAAGTTCATTTGTGGCAGAAGTGTCATTTTCTTCTCCATTCCTTTATTCCAACGACCTATCTTCAATTTTTCTTCCGGAGGCATTGTGATGTTGCACTCTTCGACCCATCATCTTTCTTTTGTCAAGATCATGTTCTTTTCTTGCATTATCCATTTAACCGGAGTGTCATGTGTTCATTCGAGTTCTCTCATCTTATCAAGTTTTGCCGCTTCCTCAACCGGAGAGCTGTTTGAAATCTTTCTTACCCCTTGTGCCACTCTTTCAATAGTTCCGGAGGCAGTATGTCGTTGATTCCATCAAGTATCATCCCATCTTCTCAAGTTCATGTTCAATTCCTTCTATTTACAATCGGAGTGCTGCCCGAATTCTTCCTCTCTCATCTTGTTTTAAACGGAGTGGTTTCGAATTCGATCTTCTCCATTAAACTCTTGATTTATGCCTTTTCAACCTTCTAGTTATCGTAATGTTCCTTGTTCCTC
This sequence comes from Aegilops longissima, assembly GCA_021605205.1. Taxonomy (NCBI): domain Eukaryota; kingdom Viridiplantae; phylum Streptophyta; class Magnoliopsida; order Poales; family Poaceae; genus Aegilops; species Aegilops longissima. The sequence goes on along the minus strand of CM038678.1, from coordinate 144,485,035 downwards.
TTTTCTAACAGATTGTTTGCAATCTCGTTCATCTTCGTTGTTTTCTTTCTTTCAAGTTTTTAAACCTCTCGAGGTTCATTGGTTTCATCCGTTTGTCAAAGAAGCAACTTTGTTTTACCTCTTCCTCTTCCGTTTTTTTTTCCGGTGCCATCCTAGATCTCGGGACGAGATCCTCTCGTAGTGGTGGAGTGTTGTGACGCCCCAAGACCGGAGCTTCAGTTGCCTTCCAGGGTTTCCGAGTTTTGTCGTGTGGTTTGTTTTGTTTTTGCTTTGCATCATGTCATCTCTTGCATTGCATCATGCCATCATGCCATTTAATTTTTAAAACTCTTCTAAATAAATTGTATGGATTTTTCGATCCATTTAAATCGAGGGAATTCACATGGTGTTTTCTCTTTATAACATATCCTCCTAATAGATATGGAGCTATTATAATTTATTCCATTTATTTGGAATTGATCTTAACACACTTGCAAAAATAATTTCGTGCCCTTTCTACTTCAAGTTTGGTCTCCTAACCTTGCCATTATTATTCTATCATTTTCCGGAGTTTCACCAAAAATCCTTGGATCATTTTTGTTAAATTCCTCATATTTTTATGAGTCCGGAAAATTGTCCTCGTCCCAAATTCTTTCCCTATCCCTCTCTTTCTTTTTCTTCTCTTTATCTGTTTTCTGCTAAAGAAAATATTAGAGAGAGAGGAGAGAAGAGGTCCCAGCCCAGCCGGCCTCTAAGGCCTAGGCCCAGCCGCGCCTCCCTCCAGGCCGGCCAGCCTCTATGGCCCAAGGCCTCCCTGGCCCATCTGCAGCCTAAGCAGGCCCAGGCGGTGCCCTTCCTAGCCTCTAACCCTAGCCCATCTCTCCCGATCCCCCTCTCCCTCGTGTCCCTGCTAGCGCCGCCACTCGCACACGAGGGGAGCGCCCGCGCCCGATCCCCTTTCTGCTCGATCCCCTCGGCCTCCTCCCGATCCCATCTCCCTCGATCTCCTTCTCCCTCTCGCCTCTCATGGCGCCTCCTAGGCGGCCCCTTCCTCGTCCTCCCTCCACCAGGCCCCCATGCCCCGCACCACCTCCTGCCCGTGTCCATGGTTCGCCGCGCCCTGCTTCCTCCTCTCGCCCTGAGCCCCTGGAGCTCCGCCTCCCATGTTCCCGCCGCCGCTTCCTACCTACTTGCCGTCGTGCACCTTCGTCGCCCTCAGCGCGACCTCCTCCTCGCCGCCTCGTTTTGGCCGATCCGCCGAGAACGACCCGCCCGCGCCCACTGCCGTCCCGAGGTCGGCCAACTCCGACGCTACGCCCGTTCCGAGTCGCCATGCCCGAGGCCTTCGTCATCTCGCTGTGTTGCGCTGCGTGCGACCTGCGACCACATGGTCGCCACCTCTGCAGCCTCCTGCTGCTGTTTCGTGCACCGCCGCTGCCGGTGGCAACGACGCCAAGACCCGAGGGTTTGGTGTTGCTCTGTTTTGGAACGACGAGTACCACGACGCCGAAGACCCGTGTACAACTACTGTTTCCTGCCTAGAACAACTACCGCCGACATGTACGACTACGAAACGAGAACGACTACTTCCACGACGACCGTCGAGACCGCCAAGTTCGACCGCCGATGAACGTTTTGGACCGTCAAGTTCGACTACACGATGATGCGACAAGTGCCCCGACGATACGCCAAGTACCTCTACCGTCGTCGCCGGAAACGCCAAGTACCACTACGACCCGACGACCACCGAACCGGAAACGTCAAGTACCCCGATGACGTGTACCACTACCGTCGACCCTCGAAGACCCCGTGGACCCCGAACATCCACGGGACATGAACAACTACTTCCGATGACGAGATGTACCACTACCATCGAACGTGAACAACGACTTCCCCCTACGCCGTGTACGACTACTTCCCTCGACGACCCGTGAACGACTCCTTCCCTCTACGAAACTCGACCCGTCCCGTTTGAACGTTCCGAAGGTATAACCCGTGACGACCGCAGTGATCGAATCATCCTTGCGATGCCCCTCTTTTGCCATGCCACCGTTCCGTGGGAACCCGGAATCCGGGATCACCCCACCATCCTCGCATGACTCGCTCACGCTCACGCTTTCCTTTGTACCGATATCTCAATCGAGTTATCGGAACCGATATGTTGCCGTGGCATCATTTTCGGATTCGTTGCCGTGGCACCCCTTTCTTCCACCACGGTGACATAATGCTTCATATCATGCTCATGTTAACGTTTTCATAAAAATTGCATAGACTTGCACATGTCATCCGCATCATGATAACAACATTTAAATGCTTATAATTGTTGTTTGCATTAATTTGCTTAAATGCCATGTTAAAATGATTTATTTCATAACTTAGTAACCGTAACTCTCGGTTTAAATAAATTATATATGTAAATGGGGTGGAAAAATGCCTAGTTTAACATGGTAGCATTTCTTTGCATGTTTAACAACTCTAAAATATGCTTTAGGTCAGATCTGTTCCGAATCCATAATTTGCATATGGGGATTTTCCGGAATTGTTGTTTCTTATTTCCGGCCTCATTTAAACTTGCCTAAATAGTTAGTTTAATTATGCTTCACCCTCTTGCCATGTTTAATAACATTTAATATTGTTGAGTACCTAACCGAGAGAGAACTAAATAAGTGTTGTGGTGTTCCGTCAATATGCAACTCGTTGCATATTGAGCTCCACTTAACTTGTAGTGTTGTTTGTGCATATTGCCATGCCATGCATATTTAAACTGGACATGCATCATACTTGGTTGTGCATCATGCCATGTTTATGCTTGTGCATTTATCATGTTGTTTGTTTCTTTCCGGTTTGCTTCTCTCGTTAGCTTCGGGTTCGTTCCGGAGTTGTGAGGATTCGTTCGACTTCGTCCGTTTGTCTTCTTCATGGACTCGTTCTTCTTCCTTGCGGGATTTCAGGCAAGATGACCATACCCTCGAAATCACTTCTATCTTTGCTTGCTAGATGCTCGCTCTTTTGCTATGCCTATGCTACGATGCCTACCACTTGCTATATCAAGCCATCCCAAATTGCCATGTCAAACCTCTAACCATCCTTTCCTAGCAAACCGTTGTTTGGCTATGTTACCGCTTTGCTCAGCCCCTCTTATAGCGTTGTTAGTTGCAGGTGAAGTTGAAGTTTGTTCCTTGTTGGAACATGGAGTTTGTTCCTTGTTGGAACATGTTTACTTGTTGGGATATCACAATATATCTTATTTAATTAATGCATCTATATACTTGGTAAAGGGTGGAAGGCTCGGCCTTATGCCTGGTGTTTTGTTCCACTCTTGCCGCCCTAGTTTCCGTCATATCGGTATTATGTTCCCGGATTTTTGCGTCCCTAACGCGGTCGGGTGATTTATGGGACCCCCTTGACAGTTCGCTTTGAATAAGACTTTTCCAGCAAGGCCCAACATTGGTTTTACATTTGCCTCCTAGCCTTTTTCCCTTGGGAGTCGCGCATCCCGAGGGTCATCTTATTTACCCCCCCGGGCCAATGCTTGTCTAAGTGTTGGTCCAAACTTGAGCCACTTGCGGTGCCGCCCCGAGGCAACTTGGGGTATCGTCGGTTGCCGTCGTAGTGTTCATCCGGTCGTGGCTCGAGACGAGATACGCTGCTACTATCGTGGTGTCGGCACGCCGGAGGTCTTGCTGGACTTGTTTTATTGCTGTGAAATGTCTTGTAGCCGGATTCCGAGACTGATCGGCCTTCCGGGAGAAGGTCTATTCTTCGTTGATCGCGAGAGCTTATCATGGGCTAAGTTGGGACACCCTGCAGGTATAAACTTTGAAAGCCGTGCCCGCGGTTATGTGGCAGATGGGAATTTGTTAATGTCCGTTGTAGAAAACCCGGTTGATCTTAATTAAAATACACCAACCGTAGCGTAATCGTGAGTGTCTCTTTTCGGGTTGATCGAGAGGAGAACACGGTTTCGGGTTATGTCGGACGTAAGTAGGAGTTCAGGATCACTTCTTGATCATAGTTGTTCGACCGTGTTTTGCCTTCTCTTCTCGCTCTCTTTTGCGTATGTTAGCCACCATATATGCTAGTCGCTTGCTGCAGCTCCACCTCACTACCTTGTCCTACCTTTAAGCTTAAATAGTCTTGATCTCGGGTGTGAGATTGCTGAGTCCCCGTGACTCACGATACTTCCAAACCAGTTTGCAGTGCCGATTTAGACCGTGCGGTGTTGCACCCGAGCTCAAGGAGGAGCTCGATGAAGATCTTGTTCATTGTGTTGTTTCGTTTGAGTTGATCAGAGTGGAGCCCAGTTGGGACGATCGGGATCTGTGTAGCATTTGGGGTAGTCTTCTTTTATTTTGGTTCCGTAGTCGGACCTTGATTGTATCTGTATGATGTAATGTTTTACCCATGTATTGTGTGAAGTGGCGATTGTAAGCCAACTATGTATCTCTTTTCCCTTATGTATTACATGGGTTGTGTGAAGATTACCTCACTTGCGACATTGCTTTCAATGCGGTTATGCCTCTAAGTCGTGCTTCGACACGTGGGAGATATAGCCGCATCGAGGGCGTTTCAGGCGCGCGTCCTGTTCCAGCACCAGGGAAAACTGCTTCCAGCATATCACGTGGCCGTTCACAGCTTCCTAGTCAGTGGGTTTCAGCACCTCTTGTATCTCTGCCTTGCCGGTTGTCACTCATTGCTTGAACGACTCCAACACCGGAGGATGAGCAGCGGAGGTGATGGAGATGTGGTGCTACATGCCTACATCAATGAGAGAGATATTTCGTGGACGGCGGGTAAGAGGTCAGGATAAGAAGGGCAGTGCTAGGCCCCAGAACGTGGGTGCAAGGTAGAAGGACGGGACGCTGGCAGGTGCCTCCCGTGCGTGGGATCTAGCTAGAGCAGACGCATCATGTGCATCCGGCTCAAAGTTGGGCCGCCCGGCCGCACTGAAACATTTCCGTTATTTTATGAACCACGTTTTTTGCAACAAGATCAGGCTGGTCATAGTGGGAGTAACATAGGTAGTAACATACATGCCATATAAGCAAAAAAGATGATGTGTCAGGTAATTAATGAAGAGAGAGACAAATAGAGTAACATAATATGTTATCATCACATAGCGGTTCCCAATGCAAAATGAGTCTACAAAGCAATAAATGAGGTGATGCATGACACTACACATATGTTACTACCCACTATAGAGGTAGTAACATAGACTAGTAACATATGCATGTTATTAGTCTAAGTTACTCCCCACTATGACCAGCCTCAGGCTAGTAGCTAAGTTATAGGGCGGTCATCAGTTCCAACCTCCACACAAGCATTTAATTTTTTGCCTGATCTCAATCAGCCCACCCATGGGGAGATGTGCTCGACTCACGGACGGGGTTGCATAGGGAGGTCGTCAATTTGGTATTATTTTTACTAAATGACCCTTGGGCGACCTTATTTCACGCACTGTGCCCCCAAAAACTTATTTCATCACCTGACCCCTTCCGCCATTCGCGCCGGGCTGTAAGGCGCCACAGTTGCACGTCGTCGTGCCGCCTGCTAAGGCGCCATTGATCGACGACGACGACCGGCTGCCGGCGTGGCAGCAGTCAAATGCGCCAAGCCGGAAGGCGTCTCTGCCTTTGACACGCCTGTTAATAAGGCGTTTAACCACAATCGAACAAATGCCTATTAATGGGGCGTGCACTTGTTAAAGGAGGATACTGGTTTTTTCTTAGGTGTGTATCTAACCATAGAAGAGGCGCCTAGGCATCATGCATATTCAGGAGTCATTCGCATGTCTGTTTGTCGCTACTGACTTCCAGGTAAAACTAAAATATCAGCGCTGCGTTACTTTGGTCTTTGGGCGCGGCATGTGATAATCCCCAAGTGTAAGGAATCATCATAGCAATTTCCAAATGTGAAAGTGATAAGTATGGAGTGTTGAACTCACAAGGAGCTAAAGTTAAGATCAATATTCTCTCAAGTCCTGTCTGCCACTGATACGACTCTACGTACATCGAACGTTTGCTTTCAACTAGAAACGAGATATAAACCTACTTGTGGATATGAAGAGGATAAATTGCATGATATCGGAGAACTAAAATATAAAAATAGGTGTTGTTAATATAAGTTAGAATATATTACTATATATTATAAATAGTGAGTGTTGAATAATGATGGATCGGTGTGAGGAATTATCCTAGGCAATTGTTAACAAGATCGGTAATCATCATTGCAATTTTATATGAGGGAGAGGCATAAGCTAACATACTTTCTCGACTTGGATCATATGCACTTATGATTGGAACTCTAGCAAGCATCCGCAACTACTACAGAACATTAAAGTATCAAGTCCACTTTATCCCATACGCAACAACCCCCTTACTCGGGTTTATGCTTCTGTCACTCAAGCAACCCACTATAAACGAATCATGAACGTATTGCAACACCCTACAATGGGAATCCTTCACGTGTGCACGGCACGGAAGACACCATAGGAAAGCACCAAAATAAAACATACAACTCAAACCAATCTAGATCATCAATCAACCCAAAGGACAAAAGAAATCTACTCAAAACATCATAGGACGACAACACATCATTGGATCATGATATGTGGCATAAAGCACCATGTTAAAGTAGGGGATTACATCGGGGTGCGGGAGAGTGGACAGCGTAAAAGAGATGAGGACGGTGATGAAGATGGTGATGTTGATGAAGACGATCACCGCGGCGATGGTTCCCCTGATGGCACTCCGGCGCCACCGAGAGAGAGGGGGAGAGGTTCTCCCCCTTGTGCTTCCTCCTCCATGGCCTCCCCCTAGATGGGGAGAGGTTCTCCGTCTGCTCCTTGGCCTCCATGGCGATGATGGCCCCCTCCGGGATCCTCCTCCATGGCCTCCGATGATGATGGCCCCCTCCGGCAGGGTGCCAGAGAGGGCCTAGATTGGTTTTTCGAGGCTACAAAGGCTTACGGCGGCGGAACTCCCGATCTAGGTTTATCTCTGGGGGTTTTGGTATTTATAGGAATTTTTGTCGTCAGTCTCACGTCAAGGGGGCCCACGAGGCGGCGACAAAGTCGGAGCACCCTCCCGGGGGTAGGGCGCGCCCCCTACCTTGTCGCCGCCTCAGGTCTCTTTTGGTCCAACTCTTTTGCTTCGGGGGCTTCTTCTGGTCCATAAAAACACCGTAAATTTTCACGTCATTTGGATTCCGTTTGATATTCCTTTTCTGCGAAACTCAAAAACAAGGAAAAAAGCAGAAACTAACACTGGGCTCTAGGTTAATAGGTTAGTCCCAAAAATCAGCATATAAAACATCCAAGATAGATAATATAATAGGATGGAACAATAAAAAATTATAGATACGTTGGAGACGTATCATGCATCCCCGAGCTTAATTCCTGCTCGTCCTCGAGTAGGCAAATGATAAAAACAGAATTTTTGATGTGGAGTGCTAGCAAGTGCACAAGTTTGATCAATGATAATTTTAATCACTTTTTCTAGCATCATTATATATCATAACAGTATCTCATATCATAAAGCTTTTCATGATCAAGTAACAAGCTATTCACATGTTAAAGCCTAGACCATAAACTTTCTTGAAAACTAACAAACTATGTTCTCAGTCATCAATCAATTGCAATTCATCTTATTTTCAGGAAGGGTCTATGTAAGAGCTTTGATTTAGCAAATCCCACATACTCAACTATCATATAGTATTTCATGATTGCTACCACTCAAAGCATATTTTTATAACAAATAGCATCCATTGAACACAGAGAAAGATAGGGGCTTAATGTTTCGCCTCCCAACTTACTTATCATATAGATAATTGTCAACAATAATAATTCATGATCAAATATATGATCATGCATAAAAGTAAAAGATAGACCCTTCGCAGAGGGAAGCATGGATTTGCAGAGGAGCCAGAGCTCGAAGCTTCTAAAACAGAGATGAAAATAATTTTGAGAGGTATGCTTTCATTGCCAACATAACAACAACAAATTCTCACTATCTTCCATGCTAGACACATTATAGGCGGTTCCCAAACAGAATGCTAAAGTTTTTACTCCCCCGCCACCAACAAGCACATTCCACGGCTGGTCCAAAACAACGGGTACCGTCCAACTATCAACAATCCTGGGGGAGTTTTGTTTGCGATTATAATTTGATTTGATTTGAGCATGGAACTGGGCATCCCGGTTAACAGCCATTTTCTCGTGAATGATGCGCAGAGTCCACTCATCGTGAGAATAACCTACCTAGCATGGAAGGTACTGACAGCCCCTAGTCGCTACATGAGTGATTCGGGCATACAAAAAAATTATCATTTGAAGGTTTAGAGTTTGGTACATGCAAATTTACTTGGAACGACAGGTAAGTATCGCATAAATGTAGATATGGTGGACACTCATGGAAGAAACTTGGTTCAAGGGTTTTTGGATGCACAAGTAGTGTCTCTACTTAGTACAGAAATTTTTGCTAGCAAAAGATTCTAAAAATCAAGCACCACATGTTGGAGGATCTATAACAATATAACTTCTATACAAATATACCCAAACATAACTCAATAAGTTTTCTTCCTTGTCCGATTTCAACTAATTTGATCAAGTTTGAAAATAATTAATGGGGTTCACAATCATAGAAGATGTCCAAGATAGTATATTTATATGTGAAATATCTCTTCCTTCAATATTCTTTCATGCATTGTTCAAGTGACCAATACTATGTTTGCTAACTTTCAATAAATTTACCACTGATATGTCTCCAACGTATCTATAATTTTTGATTGTTCCATGCTATTATATTATCAACCTTGGATGTTTTATATGCATTTATATGCTATTTTATATGGTTTTTGGGACTAAACTATTAACCTAGAGCCTAGTGCCGGTTTCTAATTTTTCCTTGTTTTTGAGTTTTGCAGAAAAGTAATATCAAACGGAGTCCAGTTGACCTGAAAATTTACGGTGCTTTTTTATGGACCAGAAGAAGCCCCCGAAGCAAAAGAATTGGGCCAAAAGAGCCACGAGGCCTCCACAAGGGTGGAGGGCGCGCCCTACCCCCCCGGGCGCGCCCTCCAACCTTGTGGGCTCCTCGTGGACCCCCCTGACTTGAAACCGACGCCAAAAATTCCTATAAATACAGAAACCCCCGAAAAGAAACCTAGATCGGGAGTTCCGCCGCCGCAAGCTTCTGTAGCCACCAAAAATCAATCGAGACCCTGTTCCGACACCCTGCCAGAGGGGGAAACCATCACCGATGGCCATCTTCATCATCCCAACGCTCTCCATGATGAGGAGGGAGTAGTTCACCCTCGGGGCTGAGGGTATGTACCAGTAGCTATGTGTTTGATCTACGTCTCTCGTGTTCTTGACTTGGAACGATCTTGATGTACCGCGAGCTTTGCTATTATAGTTGGATCTTATGATGTTTCTCCCCCTCTACCTCCTTGTATTGGATTGAGTTTTACCTTTGAAGTTATATTATCGGATTGAGTCTTTAGGGATTTGAGAACACTTGATGTATGTCTTGCATGTGCTTATCTGTGGTGACAATGGGATATTCACGTGATCTACTTGATGTATGTTTTGGTGATCAACTTGTGGGTTCTGTGAGCTTGTGAACTTATGCATAGGGGTTGGCACACGTTTTTGTCTTGACTCTCCGGTAGAAACTTTGGGGCACTCTTTGAAGTTCTTTGTGTTGGTTTGAATAGATGAATCTGAGATTGTGTGATGCATATCGTATAATCAAACCTGTGGATACTTGTGTTGGGGAACACAGTAATTTCAAAAAAATACCTACGCACACACAAGATCCATCTAGGTGATGCATAGCAACAAGAGGGAAGAGTGTTGTCCACGTACCCTCGTAGACCGAAAGTGGAAGTGTTGTGACAACGTGGTTGATGTAGTCGTACGTCTTCACGGTCCGACCGATCCTAGCACCAAAGGTACGACACCTCCGTGATCTGCACACGTTCATCTTGGTGACGTCCCACAAACTCTAGATCCAGCTGAGGCCGAGGGAGAGTTTTGTCAGCACGATGGCGTGGTGACGGTGATGATGAAACTACCGGCGTAGGGCTTCGCCTAAGCACTACAATGATATGTTCGAGGTGGAAATATGTGGAGGAGGGCACCGCACACGGCTAAACAATCAACTTGTGTGTCTATGCAGTGCCCCCTTCCCCCGTATATAAAGGAGTGGAGGAGGGGAGGGCCGGCCCTCTCATGGCACGCCGAAGGGGGGAGTCCTACTCCTGGTGGGAGTAGGATCCCCCCTTTCCCTAGTTGGAGTAGGAGAAGAAGGAAGAGGGGGAGAGAGGGAAGGGAAGGGGTGGCCCGGCCACCCACCCAATTCGGATTGGGCTTGGGGGGGGGGGGGGGCTCCACCTGGCTGCCTCCTCCTCTCTCCCACTAAGGCCCAATAAGGCCCATTGACTCCCCGGGGGGTTCCGGTAACCCCCAGGTACTCCGGTAAATGCCCGAACTCATTTGGAACCCTTCCAATGTCCAAACATAGCCTTCCAATATATCGATCTTTATGTCTCGACCATTTCGAGACTCCTCGTCATGTCCGTGATCACATCCGGGACTCCGAACTACCTTATGTACATCAAAACTCATAAACTCATAATACCGGTCGTCATCGAACGTTAAGCGTGCGGACCCTACAGGTTCGAGAACTATGTAGACATGACTGAGACTCATCTTCGGTCAATAATCAATAGCGGAACATGGATGCTCATATTGGTTCCTACATATTCTACAAAGATCTTTATCGGTCAAACAGCATAACAACATATGTTGTTCCCTTTGTCATCGGTATGTTACTTGCCCGAGATTCGATTGTTGGTATCTCAATACCTAGTTCAATCTCATTACCGGCAAGTCTCTTTACTCATTTCGTAATGCATCTCCCGTAACTAACTCATTAGTCACATTGCTTGCAAGGCTTATAGTGATGTGCATTACCGAGAGGGCCCAGAGATACCTCTTCGACAATCGGAGTGACAAATCCTAATCTCTATCTATGCCAACACAACAAACACCATCGGAGACACATGTAGAGCATCTTTATAGTCACCCAGTTACGTTGTGACGTTTGATAGCACACTAAGTGTTCCTCCGGTATTCGGGAGTTGCATAATCTCATAGTCATAGGAACATGTATAAGTTATGAAGAAAGCAATAGCAATAAACTAAACGATCGTAGTGCTAAGCTAACAGATGGGTCAAGTCAATCACATCATTCTCTAATGATGTGATCCCGCTCATCAAATGACAACTCTTTGTCCATGGCCAGGAAACTTAACCATCTTTGATTAACGAGCTAGTCAAGTAGAGACATACTAGTGACAATCTGTTTTGTCTATGTATTCACACATGTATCAAGTTTCCGGTTAATAAAATTCTAGCATGAATAATAAACATTTATCATGATATAAGGAAATAAAATAATAACTTTATTATTCCCTCTAGAGCATATTTCCTTCAACTTGTGGTGACATTGGAGTATCTAGGTGACATTAGGGTTTTGGTTGATGTGTGTCTTAAGGTGTTATTTTAGTACGAACTCTAGGGCTGGTTGTGACACTTATAGGAGTAGCCCAATAGATCGATCAGAAAGAATAACTTTGAGGTGGTTTTGTACCCTACAATAATCTCTTTGTTTTTTCTCCGCTATTAGTGACTTTGGAGTGACTATTTGTTGCATGTTGAGGGATTGTTATACGATCTAATTATGTTATCATTGTTGAGAGAACTTGCACTAGTGAAAGTATGAATCCTAGGCCTTGTTTCGAAGCATTGCAATACTGTTTTCGCTCACTTTTACCGTTAGTTACCTTGCTGTTTTTATATTTCCAGATTACAAAAACCTATATCTACCATCCATATTGCACTTGTATCACCATCTCTTCGCCGAAATAGTGCACCTATACAATTTACCATTTATTGGGTGTGTTGGGGATACAAGAGACTCTTTGTTATTTGGTTGCAGGGTTATTTGAGAGAGACCATCTTCATCCTACGCCTCCCATGGATTGATAAACCTTAGGTCATCTACTTGAGGAAAATTTGCTAATGTCATACAAAACTCTGCGCTTGGAGGCCCAACACGAGTCTACAAGAAGAAGGTTGTGTACTAGACATCAAGCTCTTTTCTAGCGCCGTTGCTGGGGAGGTTAGTGCTTGAAGGTATATCTTTAGATCTTGCAATTTAATCTTTTAGTTTCTTGTTTTATCACTAGTTTAGTCTATAAAATAAAACTACAAAAAAATGGAATTGAGGTTGTCTCATATGCTTCATCTTTTTAATATCTTTCGTGAAAATGATGGTAAGGAAAATTGTGCTCAAGTGCTAGAAGAAGAAGTTAATAAAATGTTTGGCACAAAATCTTTGTATGATGAGCATGATTGCAATGTTGTTAGTATGAATTCCTTGAATATCCATGATGCTAATGATATGCAAAGCTACAAACTTGGGGATGCTATGTTTGATGAAGATGATATTTTTTCTCCCCCAAGTTGTCATGAGCAAATTTATTTTGATGACAGCATGCCTCCTATTTATGATGATTATAATTATGAGAGTGTATTGGAGAGGTCATGACTTTATTTAGTGATGAATCCACTGTTTCGAAAGAGGTTCCAATTGATAATGAGAACAAAGTTGCTATCTATGATGATTATTGTGATGACATGTATGCTATAAAGAATAATGATAACCATGAAACTTGTGATCTTGATTTTAATTTTCAATTGGATTATGCCTCACATGATAGTTAGTTTGTTGAGTTTGCTCCCACTACTATTCATGAGAACAAACTTGCTTATGTGGTGAGTAGTAAAATTTCTATGCTTGTGGATCATGAAAGTAATGCTTTACGTGATAGCTATATTGTTGAATTCATTCATGATGCTACTGAAAATTATTATGAGGGAGGAATATATGCTTGTAGGAGTTGCAATAATATCAAGTTTTCTCTCTATGTGTTGAAAATCTTGAAGTTGCACTTGTTTTTCCTTCCTATGCTAGTTGATTCTTGTTCCCATAAGTTGTTTGCTCACAAAATCCCTATGCATAGGAAGTGGGTTAGACTTAAATGTGCTTGTCATATGCTTCATGATGCTCCCATTATGTTTGAATTCCTATCTTTTATGTGAGCATCATTGAAATCATCATGCCTAGCTAAAAAGGCATTAAAGAAAAGCGCTTGTTGGGAGACAACCCAATATTTACCCCTACTATTTTTGCATGTTCACATGATTAATCTACTGTAGTAATCATGTTTTATAGCTTTTGTTTCAATAAAGTGCCAAGTAAAGCATTTGGGATAGTGTGGATGATAGTTGATTCAATTCTGTCCAAAAACAGAAACTTTTGTGCACAGTCACAAAATTGTTAAAAATCACTGGAGCGTCGAAAAATTCTGAATTTTTTATAGTAGATTTATATACAAATACTCTAGATTTTCCTATTTTTCAGAATTTTTGGAGTTACATAATTATGATTTCAATTCAGATCTTTATAGACTGTTATTTTTTACAGATTCTGTTTTCGATGCAAGCCAAACCAGTTAACGCTCCATCTTCCGAGGCGCGCTGCGGGAATATCTCTCTGACAACACTTTTACCAAACTTGGACCTCCCTTCCACTTCCGCATTTATGCCGTCCTCCAGTTCCATCAGCCCCGGCCCCAAGACTCCATCAGCCTCGCCGCCTGCAACCCCTCCTCCACCGCTACACTCGCCGTCCTTGGAGGCGGAGTTCTCGGTCCCGATGGCGAACTTTCACCTGGATCCTCTGCTGTATGTTCCTGCTGGCCACCACATCGTTGATGGTGGGGAAGATCGACTCCCGCGTACTTTTGTGACGCCACATACCCCAATTGTGCGCCGCCATGAGGAGTTCATGCTTGCGGAGGTAATGCCTATCCCCCAGCCTGATGAGATTGGTACTGCTAGAGAAGAAGTAGTGCAGTGGCTGCAAGCGCATGGAGTTCTTGTTAGATCAGCGCAGCCTTGGATACGTTCGGTTGGGCTATTTGAGCTTCGGGATGCTGCTGTCAGATTTTCGTTGCCGCAGCTCCCGCCACAGCCGCTGGGTAATGACCGTTTTGTGCGATTTATGAAGCACGATGAGGGCGAATCTTTCCATGGCGTCCAGGGTTTTTGTCAGGGGCTGCTCATGTTTCTTGGCATTCTGTTGGATCTTCGTAATACTGAATGCATCAGGGCAGCTGTGAACACTTTTGGCAAGTTTCACCATTGGGTCAGTGAGGACCCCTATCTGGTTCGATCTCTGGTGTTTGCTTCGTTCCCAGAGGATATTCTTGTGCCACGTGATGTGGTTTTCATGGATTATGCGGCTTACGGAGGTGCTAGAGTTTCCTGGGCTGCGCCACTGTATATTTTGGGTGCCAATTTCGCAGAGCAGATGCCCCAGGATGAGGATTGGATGCCCATCAATGGCAATCCGCATCCAGTTCCCGGTGTTCCGTTCCCTGAGCCGCCTCCGCTCAACCTTCCTGCTTATCCTGCCTTGGGGTGGAATGCAGTCCCCCCTCCTCTGCCTGAGCCTGTGATCAACGAGGTGGCTGACGACAATTGGGGCAATTGGGATGACAATGTGGAACCTGAGCCTGCCCAAGACCAGGAATCAATGGTGGTTGATCTCTCAGCCCAGCCCAGCTCTGCTGCTGACCAGGAACCGCCCGTTGTTGTGGTTGATGATGATCAGCCTGAAGCTCCTGCTATGCCTTTGTTTGATGAAGATGTAGTTAACAACTGGGCCATTGTTGTCTATCAGCCTCCTACTGTCAGGGAGGAGATTATCTTGCCTGCGGTGCCATTTGGGCCTCCTCTGTCTCCTGATATGGTTTGGAGGAGATCTTTTGAGAGCCTTTTGCAAGCCCCGGTTGTTTTCACTGTTCCCAGGCCAGTTCTGCTGCAGCCACTGTCGCCCGTTGTTCTGTCTAAAAGAAGCTGGGATCTTGCGTTCAGTGACTCAGACCTGTTGCGACTTACTTGGAGAGAACAGGAGACGGCTAGGCCTGTCGCCAGGGCACTTTTTTCTGATCATGTTGATGTGGAACCTGTGGAGATGTCCTCCCCTGCAGTTGCGGTGGCTAAAGCTAGAAGGCCACGGAAAACCTTGGCGCCAACTCCAATAGTGGACACCTCGGTTAGGCGTTGCACCAGAAGCTCTGTTCAGCGTGATGGGTTAAAGCCCACCTTCCAGGAGCTCACTCTTCAGCCCAAGAGGAAGAAGCCCAAAGCTAAGCCTTTCACGGCCCAGATGCCTGATGAGCCTGCTTTAGATGGAATTCCTCCTGCAACTCCAGTCAGTCGACTTCAAGAAGTTGGGAGAGAGCTGGGAATTGACGCCACTCTCCTATCTGTGAATGCACTTATGGTGGACCCACCAGCTGTTGTCTCTTCTAAAACTGATGATTAGTGTGTCCTTGGCATGTTGGGTCTGGCAAGCCCTTAACTTTGCTTTATCTTTATTTTAGGCAGTGATTTACCCCATGAACTTTTGTGTGTTTTAATGTTGGGTCAGAATTTGCTGTGCTCTTCTGGACATGTGGTATTATGTACCATGTGGTTTATGGACTTTATCTTATGCTATAATGAGTAATATTTGTAAAAACTGGAATGTTCTATGCTGGAATGTAAGAGGTCTGAATTCTGAAGCTAGACAGAGAGCTGTCAGGCAGAAAATTGAGGAAAGCCAATGTTCAATAGCCTGTCTACAAGAAACTAAATGCTCTTCTTTTGACTCTATCCTTCTGCCCCAAAAGATTTGACTCTTTTGCTTGTTCTCCTTCCATTGGAGCTTCTGGGGGAATCCTTGTGGTCTGGAATTCTGCTATTTTTAGTGGCACCTTAATTGAAGTGCAACAGTTTGCTGTGGTTGTC
Organism: Aegilops longissima; assembly: GCA_021605205.1. Classification (NCBI taxonomy): domain Eukaryota; kingdom Viridiplantae; phylum Streptophyta; class Magnoliopsida; order Poales; family Poaceae; genus Aegilops; species Aegilops longissima. Next base: position 144,469,131 of record CM038678.1, on the reverse strand, counting down.
CAGTTTACTTCCAGACAGAACAATGAAATGTGGGCTTTAGTGGTTGTTTATGGCCCTTGTCAGGGTGAAGCCAGGGACAATTTTGTTACTTGGTTATATAACCTGTCTATCCCCCTTAATGAGCAGTGGTTGTTGCTTGGTGACTTCAATTTCCTTAGGTCTGTGGATAGGAGGAACTTACCTGGTGGAGACATAAATGACATGTTTATTTTCAATGAGATAATTGGGCATCTGGGCCTTCTTGAGCTTCCAATCAAAGGCAGATCCTACACCTGGTATAATATGCAAGATATCCCACTTCTTAAGCAGCTAGACTGGTTCTTCACCTCTGTGGACTGGATTACTGATTATCCTATGACTGAAGTTCTGCCCTTGGCCAGGACTGCTTCTGATCATGTACCTTGCTTGGTCTCCATTAAGACTTCCATACCAAAATCAAATCTCTTTAGGTTTGAAAATTATTGGATGGAGCTAGAGGGTTTCATGGACTGTGTTGAATCATCTTGGAAACAACCCTCTAGGAAAACACATATAACTGCTAGGATTGCAGACAAATTTAAAAGTTTGAGAATGTGCCTTAAGAGGTGGCAAATGAATGTTTCCAAATTGAAATTATTGATCAACAAATGCAATCATGTTATTTTCCTTCTTGATGAGTTGGAGGAATGGAGGTCCCTTTTTATACAGGAGATTAATTTCAGACGAATTGTCAAGACCCATTTGGAAAAGCTTATGCACCTGCAGTTTTTATGTTGGAAAAAGAGATGCACTATCAGGTATTTTAAGGTTGGGGGAGAGAACACCAAATTCGTTCATGCTATGGCCACTGAGAGACACAGGAGGAACTCTATAGCTAGTCTTAAGCTACCTGATGGTTCTGTGGTCTCTGATCACTCTCAAATGGCTGGAATTATTTGGAGCTGCTTTAAGAATAGAATGGGAACCTCTAGAGGGAATGTGATGGGCTTTGACTTGCCTTCACTTATTATCCCTGTGGCTGGCCTTGAGGTGCTCACTAAGACTTTTGAAAAGGAAGAAATGGACAATGTGGTCAAGCACATGCCTGTGGATAAAGCACCTGGTCCTGATGGTTTCAATGGTTTGTTTTTCAAGAAATGCTGGCACCTAATTTCAAATGACTTTTATGAGCTGGCCCAGGATTTTCATGAGGGGTCTGCTGTCTTGGAGAACATTAACAGTTCTTTTATTACTCTGGTGCCCAAAAAGCTATCACCTGAGGAAATGGGGGATTATAGGCCTATCTCTCTCACTAGTATGGGGCTCAAATTTCTGTCCAAAATGGCTGCAAATAGATTCCAGGAGCTGATTATGCAGTGCATTCACAAAAATCAATATGGTTTCATTAAGAGCAGAACAATCCAGGATTGTCTTGGTTGGACCTTTGAATATTTGCACCAATGTCATCAGTCCAACAGACCTATAGTAATTCTCAAACTGGACTTTGAGAAGGCCTTTGATTTTGTTGAGCAAGCAACTATTTTTCAAATTCTCAGGCATAAGGGCTTCAATGAAAAGTGGATCCTCTGGATGAAGTAGCTTCTGGCCACTGGTACTTCTTCTGTCCTTCTTAATGGTGTCCCTGGAAGGAAGTTTGTTTGCAAAAAAGGAGTTAGACAGGGTGACCCTGTATCTCCTCTTCTTTTTGTCATAGCTGTTGATCTATTGCAGAAAGTGATTAATGATATGTTCAGGAAGGGAGTTCTTCACCTCCCTATACCCTGCCATGATAGAGATTACCCTGTGATCCAGTATGCTGATGATACATTGATCATCCTACCTGCTGACAGGGTTCAGCTTCTGGCCCTGAAGGATATGATGAAGGTGTTCTCTTAGTCCACAGGTCTGGATGTCAACTACCATAAATCCTTTATTATTCCAATCAATGTTGACTCGGCTGTGATGGAGGATCTTGCTGCTGCTTTTGGTTGCAAAATTGGTAAATGCCATTCACATATCTTGGCTTACCTGTGGGGACCACAAGGCAAAAAATGGTGGACTTCATGCCTTTAGTTGACTGTATGGAAAGAAGAATGACTTCCAGCTCATCATTTCTTAACCAAGGTGAAAGGCTGCAGTTCCTCAACTCTGCTCTGTCCTCAATGCCAATCTTCTTTTTGTGTAGCCTAGTTGTTCCTGCTGGTATTCTCAAACAGTTAGAAAGAATCCAAAGACAGTGCCTGTGGAGAAAGCATAGAGATGAGCCAGCCCCATCTCTTGCTGCTTGGGACCTCATCTGTAGGCCAAAAACAAAGGGGGTCTTGGTATACTTAACCTCGGGGTTCAGAATGTGGCCCTTCTACTCAAGCATGCTAGTAATTTCCTCAACAAAAGAGATATTCCTTGGGTGTCCCTAGTTTGGGATTCGTATTATTATGAAGGAATGCCCCAGGGAACAAACGATTGTGGCTCCTTCTGGTGGAGGGATATTTGCAAAGTAATGCAGAATTTTAGAGATTGCTCCTGGGTGCAGATTAATGAAGGGGACACTGCTCTTTTTTGGTCTGATAATTGGAACTTGGCAGTGAAGTTTCTAGTTTGCAGACAAGATTTCCAAGGTTATTTTCTTTTGCCAAGGACCCCTGGGCTTCAGTTAAGGAAATTTTCAATACTCAGGATATGCACCAACTTTTCCACCTTCCTTTATCTGCTCAAGCCTTTGATGAGTTGAACTTGATTAAGGATTTGATGGACTCCCACAGTAGAGTACCCAGTACTCAGGACTTATGGTTCTGGCAGGGCACATCCAAGGTCTTCAAGCCTAAGATGTTTTACTCTCACACTTTTGTGTCTGAGTCCTTCAACCCTTTGCTCTGTTGGATTTGGAGATCCTCCTGTACCCTCAAGATCAAGGTTTTTGCTTGGATGCTTATTATGGATAGGTTGAACACCAAGGATATGGTTGAAAGAAGACATTGACACATGGAAGATGGAGTTGATTGTAGGCTCTCCCCCTTACTGACTAGAGAAACCAGGGATCATTTATTCTTCAACTGCAATTTCAGTATTAGGATCTGGAATTATCTGCAGATTGATTGGACGGCTGGCACCTCCATGCTAGATTTGGTTACTCAGGCAAGGAGAAGTTTTGATAAGCCTTTCTTCACTGAAGTGGTGTTCATTGCCTGCTGGAATATCTAGATCATCAAAAATGCCAAAGTGTTCAGAAGTGAGAGGGAAAGTTTCAATAAATGGAGATGTGCTTTCAGGCATGATATTAGCCTACTACAGCACAGAATTAAATCTGCTTACAAGGATGACTTGCTGAAATGGATCTCTTTCCTCCCTCCTTAAGCTAGTTTTTGTAAGCTTTCCTTCTTTTCTTTTGTTTTTTGGTTACTCCTTGTAATCAACCTGTTGTAATTGTTCTTTATTTTAATAAAGTTTTGATCTGCTGTGGGGTTTTGCCCACAGTTCCCAGTCAAAAAAAAAACATCTGCCGACTTCTGCACTCAAGACCATCCCCCTCACTTGGCCATTTGCAGTCTGGGGACTGGACATGGTGGGATCATTCAAGACATCACACGGCGGCATGACCCATCTGCTGGTCGCCATGGAAAAATTCACCAAGTGGATTGAAGCGAAGCCAATCAAGAAGCTTAATGGTCTAACTGCTGTGACATTCATCGCAGATATCACCGTCTGGTACAACATACCGCACAACATCATCACTGATAACGGCAGCAACTTTGCGAAAGGCGCCTTGGCCCGTTTCTGCGCGACGCAGGGCATCCGACTGGACTTAGCGTCCGTTGCCCATCCGCAGTCAAACGGCCAAGTCGAGCGAGCAAACAGCCTCATCTTGTCCGGCATCAAGCCCCGACTGATCGAGCCGCTGGAGCTTTCAGTCGGCTGCTGGATCAACAAGCTGACGGCCGTCCTTTGGAATCTTCGGACCACGCCGAACAAATCAACAGGCTTCACTTCCTTCTTCCTCATGTACGGGGCCGGGGCTATCATCCCAACTGACATCGAGTTTGACTCACCTCGCGTCACCATGTACACCAAGGCGGAAGCGAAGGAGGCGCGAGAAGACAGCGAACAATCGGCCAGCACAAGCTCTCGGCCCCTTGGGAAGGGCCATTCATCATTAGCAAAGCCTTGGGCAACGACTCCTACTACCTCATCGACGCACAGAAGCCCAGGGCGCTCAAGAGGGACGACTCCGGCAAGGAAACAGAGCGCCCATGGAACGCAAATCTTCTCCAAAGATTTTACAGTTAATGCAGTATGTACCATGCTACCTTTTGTATTAAGCAGCAAAGACATCGGGTCCCTGAGGAGCACTCGGGGGCTACCCTTTTTATCTATATGATAAGATTATGCCTATGAATGTGTTATTTTCCTTCCTCCGCCTGGCACCGGGTCCTACCAGTCGGCCCGGGGGCTCGCCGCCTTGTCCTATACTAACGCTACCTGCAGTCGGACAAGTAGTGTGCCTACATCTAAAGCCCTCTCTTGCCTCAAGCCGCAGCTCGCAGAGCGACTGTACGGCTGGCAAGATCTAAAGGGAGGAAACGATGTCCACGCGAAAAATGACTAAGAAAAAAATGTGCCAGCATAGTCCAAGCCGGCTGCTCGCCTTACCGTCCGACTGCTGAGCAGCCGGCTGGCCGGCTTCACATTTTGACTTGCTACATTCTAAGTGGCCTAAGTACTTGTCTTCCAAAAAACTGCTAAGTCCCTGACCCAGCCACAGACCGCAGAGCGGCTGTCCGGCTGGCAGGGCGGCAGCCCAAGGAAAGCGGCAAAGGAAAAATCCAAAATAGAACAGAAAAGTAAGGCAAAGTAGAAACCGGCAAAGCACACGCTTGTGCGAGAATTAATTTAAATAGCAAGGCTCATAGCCAGAATTCAACAAGTTTGAATAGACCCCCAGCGGGTGGAACTGCGCAAATTTAACCAAGCTTCTTCAAAAGATTACAAAAGAAGGAAAATATAAGATAAAACTGGCCGCCTAGGCCAGAGGAGCAGCAGGCGGGTCCGGCAGGTTGGTGGAGGCAGCGGCGTAGGTTGGTGGAGCGGCCGACTGGTGAGTCTCAACCTGGTCAGCATCAGCAGCAGTCGGCACAGCCACACACGACTAGTTGCTAGAGGCTCGATCAGGCTGAGGCCGACCGTCCGCTCCGTTCTCCGGTGCATCGTCTTCGCCATCCTCGAACTCTTCGTCCTCGCCCTCGTCGCTGGAGGTGATCTCCTCCGCCGAGTCCTCGTCATCATCCGGGTTCAGCCCGAACCAGTCGGGCGGCACCTCATCGCCTCGCTCATCCAGCTCAGGGACGAAGACATTGGTGTCGGTGTACTCGGCAAGCACCGCCGCGCGTTGAGCGAGCGTGCGGTTCGCCACCGCCAACTCCGGCCCGGCCTCAGCCCGGAAGGTGGCCAGCTGGGCCAGGCTCAGCCCGGGATACCATGCCTTGACAAACTCCAGGGCCGTCCGCGCACCCGCCCGAGCTGCGGCACCCTTCCAAGCCTCAAAGCGGCCGACTGCTACCTCCAGCCATTCGGCAGTCCGACTGGGGGTGCGCATTTGGCCAGAGGGCGGCCAGCACCTGGGACCCGGCGCGCTGAAGGCGGTGGAGTAGGCGGTGGGCCAGCTGTAGTGCACGTCTCAACGGCCAGAAGCTGCTCGTTGAGGTTTCGAGGCGCGTTGGGCGGAATCTCAACTCCAACCCTCCTACGCCGCTCGCGCCGCGCCTCGATGGCCTGGCCACGGCGACGGCGTAACCGGGGAAGAATTCTGCGCAAAAAGAAATTCGAAAATTAGAAGCCGGAAGCCGACTCCTGCTGCAGTCGGTGGCTCTTCGAAGGAAAAAAGGGACTTACCATCGATCATGTCCTCGATCTCGTTGTAGCCGTCGGTGAGGATTTTCTCCTTCTCGACCCAGTCCGAGCGCTGAGTCTCGAACTCGGCCGTGAGGGAGTCTTCCGCCTCCTTCAGCTTTAGGAGCTCCGCCTTGTGTCGCTCCGCCTGGTTCGCCAGCTCCTTGGCCAGGCGGTCGCACTCCTGAGCCTCCTTGCTGCGCTCCTCCTCCTTAGTGCGCAACTCGGTTTGGACCTCGCCCAGGCGCTGCTACAGTTCGGTGGCTGCCCCTGCAAAGATAAGAAAGAAAAGACATCAACAATCAACAAAGAAAACAAGTGGTTGCCGGGAGATCCGGCCCGACTGCTCACCAGTCGGCCCGAATCTCGGGGGCTACACCCAGCGGGTGCGCTGACGCGCCCCCGCTAAAGAAAATATGGAGTGCTCACTCCGGCTCTCGGTCAAATCAGTGGTCCGCTTAGCCAGCTCCCGGACATGGGAGTTGAAGGCGGCTGCGCGGATGTTGTGGTAATCCTGCAAACGAAGACAAAAAGAGAAAATAAGTTAGTACCCGGAACTTACTGCTACCTCTTGAGCATGCGTTGGTTTTCCCTTGAAGAGGAAAGGGTGATGCAGCAAAGTAGCGTAAGTATTTCCCTCAATTTTTTAGAACCAAGGTATCAATCCAGTAGGAGACTACACGCAAATCGCCTAGTACCTGCACAAACAATCAAGAACCTTGCAACCAACACGATAAAGGGGTTGTCAATCCCTTCACGGCCACTTGCAAAAGTGAGATCTGATAAAGATAATAAGATACATATTTTTGGTATTTTTGTTGTATAGATTGAAAAGTAAAGATTGCAAATAAATAATAAACTAGAATTGTAGATTGGAAACTTATATGATGTAAAGTAGACCCAGGGGCCATAGGTTTCACTAGTGGCTTCTCTCAAGATAGCATATATATTATGGTGGGTGAACAAATTACTGCCGAGCAATTGATAGAAAAGCACATAGTTATAAGAATATCTAGGCTTGATCATGAACATTGGCATCACGTCCGTGACAAGTAGACCAAAACGATTCTGCATCTACTACTATTACTCCACACATCGACCGCTATCCAGCATGCATCTAGAGTATTAAGTTCATAAGAACAGAGTAACACATTAGGCAAGATGACATGATGTAGAGGGATAAACTCAAGCAATATGATATAAACCCCATTTTTTATCCTCGATGGCAACAATACAATACGTGTCGTTTCCCTTTCTGTCACTGGGATCAAGCACCGCAAGATTGAACCCAAAGCTAAGCACTTCTCCCATTGCAATAAAGATCAATCTAGTAGGCCAAACTAAACCGATAATTTGAAGAGACTTGCAAAGATATTTAAATCATGCATAAAAGAATTCAGAGAAGAATAAAATATTTTTCATAGATAATCTTGATCATAAACCCACAATTCATCGGATCTTGGCAAACACACCGCAAAAAGTATTACATTGAATAGATCTCCAAGAAGATCGAGGAGAACTTTGTATTGAGATCCAAAGAGAGAGAAGAAGCCATCTAGCTACTAACTATGGACCTGAAGGTCTGTGGTAAACTACTCACACATCATCAGAGAGGCTATGGTGTTGATGTAGAAGCCCTCGGTGATCGAATCCCCTCCGGCAGATTGCCAGAAAAGGCCCAAGATGGGATCTCACGGGTACAGAAGGTTGCAGCGGTGGAAAAGTGGTTTCGTTGCTCTCCCCGATTGTTCAGGGTATAAGAGTATATATAGGCGAAAGAAGTAGGCCGATGGAGCTATAAGGGGCCCACAAGGGTGGGGGCGCGCTCGCCTACCTCGTGGCCGCCTCGTTGCTTCCTTGACGTCCACTCCAAGTCTCCTGATTTGTGTTTGTTCCAAAAAAAGATCCTCGCGAAGGTTTCATTCCGTTTGGGTTCCGTTTGATATTCCTTTTCTGCGAAACACTGAAATAGGCAAAAAAACAGCAAATTGCACTAGGCCTTCGGTTAATAGGTTAGTCCCAAAAATAATATAAAAAGGTATATTAAAGCCCATTAAACATCCAAAACAGATAAGATAATAGCATGGAACAACAAAAAATTATAGATACGTTGGAGACGTATCACTTATTTGAAGTTCGAGCCGCTTTGCTCGCAGCGGCCCGAACTCGGGATACACCAGCAGGTGTATGGCGCCCATGGAAGATTGCAAGAATAAAAAACAAAAGCAAGAAGCATACCCGGACGGCCATCCGCGTCGCCAAGAATGCCTGCGTGTACTGCTGGAGGGCGGCGCTCTGAGCTTGGAACCGAGCCTGGACGTCCTGCGCGGCCGTATTCAAGACACCGTTCCACCCCCAGGCGTCCACTCCGTTGGGGCGGCGCTGGTAGCCTCGGCTTCGGGGGCCGATGAGCTAGCAGCCCCGATCTCTAGAGGCCGTGGCGCTAAGGCCGCCTTCTCCGCACGACGGCGCACCGGAGTCCGGACTGCGGGGGTCAGACCCACCACCAACTCACCACCGACTGGTGGCACCAGCGGCGCGTCAGGCCGATTGCCCTGGGCGTCGGAAGTCGGTGTGTGCGGGGGCACCTCCACCCCCAAGACAATGGGGCCTCCGCCCTCCCTCTCCAAGGCCGGCTGGTCGCCTCCAACCCCTCCAGTCGGCGCCTGGCCCTTCAGCGCCGGTGGCTCCGCATGCAGCGGGATGATGAGCTCTGCAGTTCAGCTGCGGGACGCCTCTTCCGCCTGCGCTTTGGCGGTCGCGTCTGCCTGCTCCTTGGCTGCTGCGTCGGCCTGAGTCCTGGTCGCCGCGTCAGACTCCGCCTGTGCCGCCTTGGCCGCCTCTGCCTTCTCTCGCTCCGCCTTCTCCCGCTCCTCCTGAAGGTCGGCGAGCGGGTCCACACGGCGGGGTTCCGTGGAGCCGCCTGCCGCCCCAATCACTGAAGCAGACGGGGCCCGCTCGAGAGAGAGGGGGGCCCTATTCAAGCCAAACAAGAAGAAATAAGGCAATGTTTGCGAGAAAAGAAGAAGAGAAAACGCGAAGCGACAAGGGAAAAGATCAAAGTACTTACGCGGACACCGTAGGGCGCTGCTTCGGGGCCTTCTGGAATTGGGCCGCCTTCACGGCGACCTCTTGTCGCCTGGTCGCGGCAGCCGTGTTCTTGGGCTTTTTGGGCCGGCTGCCGTACAACCCGGTGTCGGCTCGGCGCTTCGGCGCGCCGCCTGCTGCAGTCGGCGCGGCCGAAGAACTCGCACCCGCCCTGTTGGCGCCGCGGTTGGGCCGCGGCTCATTGTCCTCCTCCTCATCATCCTACCATTCCTCAAGGCCGCCTCCTGAGGAGCTGCCTGCTCCACCACCACCACCGCCTGTGGCGTCGTCCTCTTCCATGGCGGTCGCCCCCAAGTCGGGGTCGTCCACGTCGCTCACCAACCGGTCTGCTAGGTACTGATGACCTGGCTCCAAGGCGTCGGTCGCCGACTGAGTCGAGAAGATCTGCACCATGGCCGACTGGTCAGGCGGCAAAAAAGAACTCAGACAAACAAAGAATCAAAACAATTAAAAGACTCGCCGCAGGCGGAGGGTGTGCACGGCTATACGATGGCTTGCCGAACTGCCACTCCTTCTCCGAGAGCTTGCAGTTGGAGAAGTAGTTCACTAGCCGGACCACCTCCATGTCCAACAGCTCCTTGGTACACATCTGGCATGGGTCCCAGTTCCCGCTCATGCGGCTGATAATGTGTGATACATCTCCAATGTATCTATAATTTATGAATTATTCATGCTATTATATTATCTGTTTTGGATGTTTATGGGCTTTACTAAACACCTTTATATTATTTTTGGGACTAACCTATTAACCGGAGGCCCAGCCTAAATTGCTGTTTTCTTGCCTATTTCAGTGTTTCGAAAAAAAGGAATATCAAACGGAGTCCAAACGGAATGAAACCTTTGGGAGAGTTATTTTTGGAACGGAAGCAATCCAGGAGACTTGGAGTAGACGTCAGGGAAGCTTCGAGGAAGCCACGAGGCAGGGAGGCGCGCCCTACCCCCTGGGCATGCCCCCACCCTCGTGGCCCCCTCGTGGCTCCCCTGACCGACTTCTTTCACCTATATATGTCCATATACCCTAAAAACATCAGGGAACACAATAGATCGTGAGCTCCGCCGCCACAAGCCTCTATAGCCACCAAAAACCAATCGGGACCCTGTTCCAGCACCCTGCCGGAGGGGGGGCCCCTCACCGGTGACCATCTTCATCATCCTGGCGCTCTCCATGACGAGGAGGGAGTAGTTCACCCTCGGGGCTGAGGGTATGTACCAGTAGCTATGTGTTTGATCTCTCTCTCTCTCTCTCTCTCTCTCTCCCTCTCTCGTGTTCTTGAGATGGTACGATCTTGATGTATCGCAAGCTTTTCTTGGATCTTATGATGTTTCCCCCCCTCTACACTCTTGTAATGAATTGAGTTTTCCCTTTGAAGTTATCTTATCGGATTGAGTCTTTAAGGATTTGAGAACACTTGATGTATGTCTTACATGTGCTTATCTGTGGTGACAATGGGATATTCACGTGATCTACTTGATGTATGTTTTGGTGATCAACTTGCGGGTTCCATAACATTGTGAACTTATGCATAGGGGTTGGCACACGTTTTCGTCTTAACGCTCTGGTAGAAACTTCGGGGCACTCTTTGAAGTTCTATGTGTTGGTTGAATAGATGAATCTGAGATTGTTTGATGCATATCGTATAATCATACCCACGGATACTTGAGGTGACATTGGAGCATCTAGGTGACATTAGGGTTTTGGTTGATTTGTGTATTAAGGTTTTATTCTAGTACGAACTCTATGATAGATCGATCCGAAAAAATAACTTTGAGGTGGTTTCGTACCCTACAATAATCTGTTCGTTTGTTCTCCGCTATTAGTGACTTTGGAGTGACTCTTTGTTGCATGTTGAGGGATAGTTATATGATCCAATTATGTTATCATTGTTGAGAGAACTTGCACTAGTGAAAGTATGAACCCTAGGCCTTGTTTCCTAGCATTGCAATACCGTTTACAATCACTTTTATCGCTTGTTACCTTGCTGTTTTTATAAATTCAGATTACAAATACCTATATCTACCATCCATATTGCACTTGTTCACCATCTCTTCACTGAACTAGTGCACCTATACAATTTACCATTGTATTGGGTGTGTTGGGGACACAAGAGACTCTTTGTTATTTGGTTGCAGGGTTGTTTGAGAGAGACCATCTTCATCCTACGCCTCCCATGGATTGATAAACCTTAGGTCATCCACTTGAGGGAAACTTGCTACTGTCCTACAAACCTCTGCACTTGGAAGCCCAACAACGTCTACAAGAAGAAGGTTGCGTAGTAGACATCAAGCAGTTTCTGGCACCATTGCCGGGGAGCTGAGTGCTTGAAGGTATATCTTTAGATCTTGCAATCGAATCTTTTTGTTTATTGTTTTATCACTAGTTTAGTCTATAAAAGAAAACTACAAAAAATGGAATTGAGGGTACCTCATATGCTTCATCTTTTTAATATCTTTCATGAAAATAAGGATTCGATAATTGTGCCAAAATGTTAGAAGGAGAATGCATTAGAATGTTTGGCACTAAATAATGATGAGCATGATGCAATGCTATTAGTATGAATTCTTTGAATATCCATAGTACTAATGATGATTGTACTAGTCATGATGAAAATGCTTATAAGCATGTCAACTTTTGTGGAATACATAGAGCTTGCAAGCACACACCAAATAGGGAAGATAGATTTTGCAAGAGGCATAAGTATTTGGAAACTAAATGGTTGCAAGAAAGGCTAGATGATTGTGCTGAAAAATTCAATTTTTATCGTCATCCTTGTGAACTTTGCAATGAACATGGTCACTTAAATCTCCAATGCTATTTGTTTCATGATCAAATCGTGCCCAAAAATTGTGATAACTTGATTACCCTTGAGAATCATAAAGAGCTTAGTCTTCTTTTGGGGTATGAAGAAATGAAACGTACAACTGAGGGTATTCCAAAATTTAATCTTGATAGATTTCTTGATTCTGATTTAGAAGAAATTTTGATGTATTGTGCAGTTAATTGCATTGAAATTCCTTATATTGCCAATTACATAAAGACAAGAAAACAAATAGAAGATGAAGAGAATACTAATGAAAGGGAAGAGACTTCCCAATATCTTCCTATTATTTCTTATGATGAATCAGGTAAAGAGGGGGAGCTTTCTATTCAACCAATCTCATTAATAAGGAGCTCAAAAAAGAGGGTTAAACCCACACATGATGTGAAGAAGAAAAAGAAAAGACGGAGAAGCAAAGGTGAAAAGGTATCCCTCCCAAATGATGTTGCTCCTATTACTCATTGTGATGATGATAATTGCTATACTATTGGTGCTATCCATACTATTAATGATGAGAGTGATTATGCTTATGATATGAAAAGGCCCAACGTTGGGGATGCTATGTTAGATGAGAATGACAAGTTCGAGAATATATTTGCTGAAATTAATGTTTGTCCCAAGCTTGGGGATGCTATGTTTTATGAAGATGATATGTTTAGCCTCCCAAGTTTTGATGAGAAAATTTATTATGATGAGAGCATGCCTCCTATTTATGATGGTTATATTGATGAAAGTGGATTTGGAGAGGTCATGACTTTATTTAGTAATGATTCCACTATCTTGGAAGAGGTTTCAATCGATTATGATGAGAACAAAGTTGCTACTTATGATGATTATTGTGATGACACTTATGCTATAAAAAGTAGTGATGATTATATTTATAAAACTTGTCATGATTATGATTACCCTTTTTCTGAACATTACTCTTTTAATGTGGAAACAATTTATAGTATTCAAGTTTCGTATGATACTCCCACTATTCCGAATGAGAAGAATTTTGCTTATGTGGAGAGTAGTAAATTTTTTGTGATGTAGATCATGAAAAGAATGCTTTATGTGATGGTTATATTGTTGAATTAATTCATGATGCTACTGAAAATTATTATGAGGGAGGAATATATGCTTGTAGGAATTGCAATAATATCAAGTTTCCTCTCTATGTGCTTAAAGTTTTAAATTTATGCTTGTTTTGCCTTCCTATGCTAGTTGATTATTGTTCCCATAAGTTGTTTGCTCACAAAATCCCTATGAATAGGAAGTGGGTTAGACTTAAATGTGCTAGTCATATTCTTCATGATGCTCTCTTTATGTTTCAATTCTTATCTTTTATGTGAGCATCATTGAAATCATCATGCCTAGCTAGGGGCGTTAAACGTTATCGCTTGTTGGGAGGCAACCCAATTTTATTCTTGTTCCTTGATTTTTGCTCCTGTTTAGCAATAAATAATCTATCTAGCCTCTGGTTAGATGTGGTTTTATGTTTTAATTAGTGTTTGTGTCAAGTAGAACCTTTGGGAAAACTTGGGTGAAGTCTTTATGATAATGCGGTAAAAAATAGAAACTTTAGCGCTCACGAGATGTGCTGCCATTTTTTACTGGAGAGTGCTTTTAGGTTGATTCTTTTTGCAGATGATAAATAGACAAATTCCTCAGGCCCAACAATTTATTTTAGAATTTTTGGAGTTCCAGAAGTATACGTTTGAGACAGATTACTACAGACTGTTCTGTTTTTGACAGATTCTGTTTTCTATGTGTTGTTTGCTTATTTTGTTGAATCTATGAGTAGTATCGGAGGGTATTGATACGTCTCCAACGTATCTATAATTTTTTATTGCTCCATGCTATATTATATACTGTTTTGTACAATACTGGGCTTTATTATCCACTTTTATATTATTTTTTGGGACTAACCTATTAACCGGAGGCCCAACCCAGAATTGCTATTTTTTGCCTATTTCATAGTTTCGAAGAAACGGAATATCAAACGGAGTCCAAACGGAATGAAACCTTCGGGAACGTGATTTTCTCACCGAACGTGATCCAGGAGACTTGGACCCTAAGTCAAGGAAGCTTGGAGGAAGGCACGAGGTAGGGGGGCGCGCCCTCCCCCCAGGCGCACTCTCCACCCTCATGGGCCCCCTGTTGCTCCACCGACGTACTCCTTCCTCCTATATATACCTACATACCCCCCAAACGATCAGATATGGAGCGAAAAACCTAATTCCACCGCCGCAACCTTCTGTACCCACGAGATCCCATCTTGGGGCCTGTTTCGGAGCTCCGCCGGAGGGGGCATCCACCATGGAGGGCTTCTACATCATCACCATAGTCCCTCCGATGAAGTGTGAGTAGTTTACTTCAGACCTTCGGGTCCATAATTAGTAGCTAGATGGTTTCCTCTCTCTTTTTGGATCTCAATACAATGTTCTCCCCCTCTCTCGTGGAGATCTATTCGATGTAAGCTTCTTTTTGCGGTGTGTTTGTTAAGACCGATGGGTTTATGATCAAGATTATCTATGAACAATATTTGAATCTTCTCTGAATTCTTTTATGTATGATTGGTTATCTTTGCAAGTCTCTTTGAATTATCAGTTTGGTTTGGCCTACTAGATTGGTTTTTCTTGCAATGGGAGAAGTGCTTAGCTTTGGGTTCAATCTTGTGGTGTCCTTTCCCGAAGGATGATGGGCAACTAGGCACGATTGTATTGTTGCCATCGAGGATAACAAGATGGTTTTTTTATCATATTGCATGAATTTATCCCTCTACATCATGTCATCTTGCTTAAGGCGTTACTCTGTTTTCTTGAACTTAATACTCTAGATGCATGCTGGATAGCGGTCGATGAGTGGAGTAATAGTAGTAGATGCAGGTAGGAGTCGGTCTACTTGTCTCGGACGTGATGCCTATATACATGATCATACCTAGATACTCTCATAACTATGCTCAATTCTGTCAATTGCTCAACAGTAATTCGTTCACCCACCGTAAAATACTTATGCTCATGAGAGAAGCCACTAGTGAAACCTATGGCCCCCGGGTCTATCTTCATCATATTAATCTTCCAACACTTTATTATTGCCTTTGCTTTTTTACTTTGCTTTTATTTTACTTTGCATCTTTATCACAAAAATACCAAAAATATTATCTATCACATCTATCAGATCTCACTCTCGTAAGTGACCGTGAAGGGATTGACAACCCCTTATCGCGTTGGTTGCGAGGAGTTATTTGTTTTGTGCAGGTACGAGGGACTCGCGCGTAGCCTCCTACTGGATTGATACCTTGGTTCTCAAAAACTGAGGGAAATACTTACGCTACTTTGCTGCATCATCATTTCCTCTTCAAGGAAATCCAAGGCAGTGCTCAAGAGGTAGCAAGAAGAATTTCTGGCGCCGTTGCCGGGGAGTCTACGCAAAAGTCAACATACCAAGTACCCATCACAATCCCTTATCTCCCGCATAACATTATTTGCATTTTGCCTCTCGTTTTACTCTCCCCCACTTCACCCTTGCCGTTTTATTCGCCCTCTCTTTTCCGTTCGCCTTCTTCTTTTTGCCGCTCTTTCTTGCTTTTGTTTGCTCGTGTGTTGGATTGCTTGTTTGTCACGATGGCTCAAGATAATACCAAATTGTGTGACTTTACCAATACCAACAATAATGATTTTCTTAGCACTCCAATTGCTCCTCTTACCAATACTGAATCTTGTGAAATCAATACTGCTTTGTTGAATCTTGTCATAAAGATCAATTCGTCGGCCTTCCTAGTGAAGATGCCGCTACTCATCTAAATAGCTTCGTTGATTTGTGTGACATGCAGAAGAAAAAGGATGTTGATAATGATATTGTTAAATTGAAGCTATTTCCTTTTTCGCTTAGAGATCGTGCTAAAGCTTAATTTTCGTCTTTGCCTAAAAATAGTATTGATTCTTGGAACAAGTGCAAAGATGCTTTTATCTCTAAGTATTTTCCTCCCGCTAAGATCATCTCTCTTAGAAACGATATTATGAATTTTAAGCAACTTGATCATGAACATGTTGCACAAGCTTGGGATAGAATGAAATTAATAATGCGTAATTGCCCTACTCATGGGTTGAACTTGTGGATGATTATACAAAAAATTTATGCCGGATTGAATTTTGCTTCTAGAAATCTTTTGGATTCAGCCGCGGGAGGCACTTTTATGAAAATCACTTTAGCAGAAGCTACTAAACTCCTAGATAATATTATGGTTAATTATTCTCAATGGCACACTGAAAGATCTACTAATAAAAAAGTGCATGCGATAGAAGAAATTAATGTTTTGAGTGGAAAGATGGATGAACGTATGAAATTATTTGCTACTAAGAGTGTTTCTTCTGATCCTAATGATATGCCTTTATCTACTTTGATTGAGAATAATAATGAATCTATGGATGTGAATTTTGTTGGTAGGAATAATTTTGGTAACAACGCTTATAGAGGAAACTTTAATCCTAGGCCTTATCCTAGTAATTCCTCTAATAATTACGGAAACTCCTACAACAATTCTTATGGAAATTTTAATAAGATGCCCTCTGAATTTGAGACTAGTGTTAAAGAGTTAATGAATTCTCAAAAGAATTTTAATGCTTTGCTTGAAGAGAAATTGCTTAAAGTTGATGAATTGGCTAGGAACGTTGATAGAATTTCTCTTGATGTTGATTCTTTAAAGCTTAGATCTATTCCTCCGAAGCATGATATCAATGAGTCTCTCAAAGCCATGAGAATTTCCATTGATGAGTGCAAAGAAAGAACCGCTAGGATGCGTGCTACGAAAGATGCCTTTATTAAAGCGTGTTCTTCTAGTTCCTATGAAAATAAAGATGAAGATCTAAAAGTTATTGATGTGTCCCCAATTAAATCTTTGTTTTGCAATATGAATCTTGATGGGACTGAATATGATCCACCTTTACCTAGAAGGCGTTCCAAGAATTCGGAGTTTTTAGATCTTGATGCTAAAATTGATAAAAGTGGGATTGAAGAAATCAATACCCTAGACGTTGCTAAACCCACTATTTTCGATTTCAAGGAATTTAATTATGAGAGTTGCTCTTTGATTGATTGTATTTCCTTGTTACAATCTGTGCTAAATTCTCCCCACGCTTATAGTCAAAATAAAGCTTTTACAAAACATATCGTTGATGCCTTAATGCAATCTTATGAAGAAAAGTTTGAGTTGGAAGTTTCTATCCCTAGAAAACTTTATGATGAGTGGGAACCAACTATTAAAATTAAGATTAAGGATCATGAATTCTATGATTTATGTGATTTGGGTGCTAGTGTTTCCACTATTCCCAAAACTTTGTGCGATTTGCTAGATTTCCGTGATTTTGATGATTGCTCTCTAAACTTGCACCTTGCGTATTCCACTATTAAGAAACCTATGGGAAGAATAAAAGATGTTCTTATTGTTGCAAATAGGAATTATGTGCCCGTAGATTTTATCGTTCTTGATATAGATTGCAATCCTTCTTGTCCTATTATTCTTGGTAGACCTTTCCTTAGAATGATTGGTGCAATTATTGATATGAAGGAAGGGAATATTAGATTCCAATTTCCATTATAGAAAGGCATGGAACACTTCCCTAGAAAGAAAATAAATTTACCATATGAATCTATTATGAGAGCTACTTATGGATTGCCTACCAAAGATGGAAATACCTAGATCTATCCTTGCTTTTATGCCTAGCTATGGGCGTTAAATGTTAGCGCTTGTTGGGAGGCAACCCAATTTTATTTTTAGTTTTTTTTTGCTTTTTTCTTCTGTTTAGGAATAAATATTTGATCTAGCCTCTGGTTATATGTGTTTTTATGTTTTAATTAGTGTTTGTGCCAAGTTAAACCTATAGGATCTTCTTGGATGATAGTTATTTGATCTTTCTGTAATTTCCAGAAACTTTCTGTTAACGAAAACAATTGTTAAAAAACACCAGAACGTGATAAAATAGTGATTCCAATTTCTTATGATCAATAAACAAATTGCCTAGGTCGTCCTATTTTTTATGATTTTTTGGAGTTCCAGAAGTTTGCGTTAGTTACAGATTGCTACAGACTATTCTGTTTTTGACAGATTCTGTTTTTCGTGTGTTGTTTGCTTCTTTTGATGAATTTGTGGCTAGTAAAATAGTTTATAAACCATAGAGAAGTTGTAATACAGTAGGTTTAACACCAATATAAATAAAGAATGAGTTCATTACAGTACCTTGAAGTGGTGTTTTGTTTTCTTTCGCTAACGGAGCTCACGAGATTTCTGTTGAGTTTTGTGTTGTGAAGTTTTCAAGTTTTGGGTGAAATCTTTTGATGGATTATGGAACAAGGAGTGGAAAGAGTCTAAGCTTGGGGATTCCCATGGAACCCCCAAGATAATCTAAGGACACCAAAAAGTCAAAGCTTGGGGATGCCCTGAAGGCATCCCTCTTTAAATCTACTTCCATCGGTAACTTTACTTGGAGGTATATTTTTATTCTCCACATGATATGTGTTTTGCTTGGAGCGTCTTGTATGATTTGAGTCTTTGCTTTTTAGTTTACCACAATCATCCTTGCTGTACACACCTTTTGAGAGAGCCATACATGATTTGGAAATCATTAGAATACTCTTTGTGCTTCACTTATATCCTTTGAGTTATATAGTTTTGCTCTAGTACTTCACTTATATCATTTAGAGCATGGTGGTGGATTTGTTTTTAAGAAACTATTGATCTCTCATGCTTCACTTAGATTATTTTGAGAGTCTTAAATAGCATGGTAATTTGCTTAAATAATCTTAATATGTTAGGTATACAAAAATAGTAAAAGCCTTCTTATGAGTGTGTTGGATACTAAGAAAAGTTCGATGCTTGATGATTGTTTTGAGATATGGAGGTGATAATATCAAAGTCATCCTAGTTGAGTAGTTGTGAATTTGAGAAATGCTTGTGTTGAAGTTTGCAAGTCCTGTAGCATGCACGTATGGTAAACGTTATGTAACAAATTTGAAACATGAGGTGTTCTTTGATTGTCCTCCTTATGAGTGGCGGTCGGGGACGAGCGATGGTCTTTTCCTACCAATCTATCCCCCTAGGAGCATGCGCATAGTGCTTTGGTTTTGATGACTTGTAGATTTTTTGCAATAAGTATGTGAGTTCTTTATGACTAATGTTGAGTCCATGGATTATACACACTCTCACCCTTCCATCATTGCTAGCCTCTTCGGTACCGAGCATTGCCCTTTCTCACATTGAGAGTTGGTGCAAACTTCGTCGGTGCATCCAAACCCTGTGATATGATACACTCTTTCAGACATAAACCTCCTTATATCTTCCTCAAAACAGCCACCATACCTACCTATTATGGCATTTCCATAGCCATTCCGAGATATATTGCCATGCAACATTCCACCATTCCGTTCATCATGACATATCCATCATTGTCATATTGCTTAGCATGATCATGTAGTTGACATAGTATTTGTGGCAAAGCCACCGTTCATAATTCCTTCATACATGTCACTCTTGGTTCATTGCATATCCCGGTACACCGCCGGAGGCATTCATATAGAGTCATACTTTGTTCGTATCGAGTTGTAATCATTGAGTTGTAAATAAATAGAAGAGTGATGATCATCATTTTCTATAGCATTGTCCCAAGTGAGGAATAAAAAAAGGAGAAAGGCCATAAAAAAGAGAAAGGCCATAAAAAAAGAGAAGGCCCAAAAAAATGAGAGAAAAAGAGAGAAGGGACAATGTTACTATCCTTTGCCACACTTGTGCTTCAAAGTAGCACCATAATCTTCATGATAGAGAGTCTCTCATTTTGTCACTTTCATTTACTAGTGGGAATTTTTCATTATAGAACTTGGCTTGTATATTCCAACAATGGGCCTCCTCAAGTGCCCTAGGTCTTCATGAGCAAGCAAGTTGGATGCACACCC
Source organism: Aegilops longissima (assembly GCA_021605205.1). NCBI lineage: Eukaryota > Viridiplantae > Streptophyta > Magnoliopsida > Poales > Poaceae > Aegilops > Aegilops longissima. The sequence goes on along the minus strand of CM038678.1, from coordinate 144,449,437 downwards.
ACTTAGTTTCTTTTGTTGAGCTTTCATACATTTGTAGCTCTAGTGCATCCGTTGCATGGCAATCCCTACTCCTTGCATTAACATCAATCGATGGGCATCTCCATAGCTCATTGATTAGCCTCGTTGATGTGAGACTTTCTCCTTTTTGTCTTCTCCACATAACCCCCATCATCATATCTATTCCACCCATAGTGCTATGTCCATGGCTCGCGCTCATATATTGCGTGAAAGTTTATAGGTTTGAGATTACTAAAGTATGAAACAATTGCTTGGCTTGTCATCGGGGTTGTGCATGATGCGAGCATTCTTGTGTGATGAAAATGGAGCATGACTAAACTATATGATTTTGTAGGGATGAACTTTCTTTGGCCATGTTATTTTGAGAGGACATAATTGCTTAGTTAGTATGCTTGAAGTATTATTATTTTTATGTCAATATGAACTTTTATCTTGAATCTTTCGGATCTGAATATTCATACCACAATTAAGAAGAATTACATTGATATTATACCAAGTAGCACTCCGCATCAAAAATTATCTTTTTTACCATTTACCTACTCGAGGACGAGCAGGAATTAAGCTTGGGGTTACCTGATATGTCTCCAACGTATCTATAATTTTTGATTGCTCCATGCTATATTATCTACTGTTTTGGACAATATTGGCCTTTATTATCCACTTTTATATTATTTTTGGGACTAATCTATTAACTGGAGGCCCAGCCCAGAATTGTTGTTTTTTTGCCTATTTCAAAGTTTCAAAGAAACGGAATATCAAACGGAGTCCAAACGGAATGAAACCTTCAGGAACGTGATTTTCTCACAGAACGTGATCCAGGAGACTTGGACACTAAGTCAAGGAAGCTTCGAGGAGGGCACGAGGTAGGGGGCACGCCCTCCCCCCAGGCGCGCCCTCCACCGTCGTGGGCCCCCTGTTGCTCCACCGACGTACTCCTTCCTCCTATATATACCTACGTACCCCCAAACGATCATATACGGAGCCAAAAACCTAATTCCACCGCCGCAACCTTCTGTACCCACGAGATCCCATCTTGGGGCCTGTTCTGGAGCTCCGCCGGAGGGGGCATCCACCACGGAGGGCTTCTACATCATCACCATAGCCCCTCCGATGAAGTGTGAGTAGTTTACTTCAGACCTTCAGGTCCATAGTTAGTAGCTAGATGGCTTCCTCTCTCTTTTTGGATCTCAATATAATGTTCTCCCCCTCTCTCGTGGAGATGTATTCGATGTAATCTTCTTTTTGCGGTGTTTTTGTTGAGACCGATGAATTGTGGGTTTATGATCAAGATTATCTATGAACAATATTTGAATCTTCTCTGAATTCTTTTATGTATGATTGGTTATCTTTGCAAGTCTCTTCGAATTATCAGTTTGGTTTGGCCTACTAGATTGGTTTTTCTTGCAATGGGAGAAGTGCTTAGCTTTGGGTTCATCTTGCGTGTCCTTTCCCAAAGGATGAGGGGCAGCAAGGCACGTATTGTATTGTTGCCATCAAGGATAACAAGATGGGGTTTTATCATATTGCATGAATTTATCCTCTACATCATGTCATCTTGCTTAAGGCGTTACTCTGTTTTCTTGAACTTAATACTCTAGATGCATGCTGGATAGCGGTCGATGAGTGGAGTAATAGTAGTAGATGCAGGCAGGAGTCGGTCTACTTGTCTCAGACATGATGCCTATATACATGATCATACCTAGATACTCTCATAACTATGCTCAATTCTGTCAATTGCTCAACAGTAATTCATTCACCCACCGTAAAATACTTATGCTCATGAGAGAAGCCACTAGTGAAACCTATGGCCCCCGGGTCTATCTTCATCATATTAATCTGCCAACACTTTATTATTGCCTTTGCCTTTTTACTTTGCTTTTATTTTATTTTGCATCTTTATCACAAAAATACCAAAAATATTATCTATCACATCTATCAGATCTCACTCTCGTAAGTGACCGTGAAGGGATTGACAACCCCTTATCGCGTTGGTTGCGAGGAGTTATTTGTTTTGTGCAGGTACGAGGGACTCACGCGTAGCCTCCTACTGGATTGATACCTTGGTTCTGAGGGAAATACTTACGCTACTTTGCTGCATCATCCTTTCCTCTTCAAGAAAATCCAACGCAGTGCTCAAGTGGTAGCAAGTATGAACCATAGAGAAGTTGGAATACAGTATATTACACCAATATGGATTTAGAATGAGTTCGTAACAGTAACTAAGTGGTGCTTTATTTTCTAGTACTAACGGAGCTTACGAGTTTTCTGTTAAGTTTTGTGTTGTGAAGTTTTCAAGTTTTGGGTAAAGATTCGATGGACTATGGAATAAGGAGTGACAAGAGCATAAGCTTGGGGATCCCCAAGGCACCCCAAGGTAATATTCAAGGACAACCAAGAGCCTAAGCTTGGGATGCCCCGGAAGGCATCCCCTCTTTCGCCTTCGTTCATCGGTAACTTTACTTGGAGCTATATTTTTATTCACCACATGATATGTGTTTTGCTTGGAGTGTCATTGTATTTTGTTTTGCTTGCTGTTTGAATAAAATATCAAGATCTGAAATTCTTAAATGAGAGAGAGTCTTCACATAGCTACATAATTATTTAACTACTCATTGATCTTCACTTATATCTTTTTGGAGTAGTTTGACATTTACTCGTGTGCTTCACATTTATCCTATGAGTAAATTGTTGAATGAATTGAATATCATTAATCTGAAATTATATACCCCCTCCGTTCCTTGATATAAGGTGTATAGATTTTTGAGAAAAAGTCCGAAATATAAGGTGTATTGCGTTGCACCACTCATTTGGATAATTTTTTAAGGGATTTGTTTACATTTACTTATATAGGGCAAGCTCCTCTATTTTCTCATGTCAATTAGTTAGGTGTAATCTCGCCCAAAACTTGTGAAATTTTCCCTCCATGTGTGTTCTTTAATTTTTGTGCCAAAAACTATACACCCTATATTTAGGAACGGAGGGAGTATGTTTTATATGCTTATCCCATGGGGAGTAATGACTTCACATATAAGAAGTAGAGGTGGTAAATTTATTGAAGGTTAGCAAATATTGTATTGGTCACTTGAACAATTCATGAAAGAATATTGAAGGAACAGAGATTTCACATATAAATATACTATCTTGGACATCTTTTGTAATTGTGAGCACTCATTGAAATATGACATGTTAAAAGGTTGATGTTGGACAAGGAAGACAACGTAATGGGTTATGTTTTCTTATATCTGAAATAAACTATATTGTCATGGATCATCCAACATGTTGAGCTTGCCTTTCCCCCTCATGCTAGCCAAATTATTTGCACCAAGTAGAGATACCACTTGTGCTTCCAAACATCCCTTAAACCAATATTGCCATGAGAGTCCACCATACCTACCTATGAATTGAGTAAGATCCTTCAAGTAAGTTGTGATCGGTGCATGCAATAAAAATTGCTCTCTAAATATGTATGATCTATTAGTGTGGAGAAAATAAGCTTTATACGATCTTGTGATGTGGAAGTAATAAAAGCGACAGACTGCATAATAAAGGTCCCTATCACAAGTGGCAATATAAAGTGACGTTCTTTCGCATTAAGATTTTGTGCATCCAACTATAAAAGCGCATGACAAACTCTGCTTCCCTCTGCGAAGGGCCTATCTTTTATTCTTGTCTTATACCTTTTGCAAGAGTCGTGGTGATCTTCACCTTTCCTTTTTACATTTTATCCTTTGTCAAGCGCATTGTGTTGGAAAGATCCTGATATATATATATCCAATTGGATATAAGGCATCATGAACTATTATTGTTGACATTACCCTTGAGGTAAAAGGTTGTGAGGCGAATCTATAAGCCCCTATCTTTCTTTGTGTCTAATTAAAACTTTGAACCCATAAATATGACTTGAGTGTTAGCAATTGTGAAAGACTAAATGATAGTTGAGTATGTGAAGTTTATTGAATTAAAGCTCTGACATAGACCCTTCCTGAAAATAAGATGAATTGTAATTGTTTGATGATGACTAATAACACGGTTTGTTAGTTTTCAAGAAAGTTTATGATCTATGCTTTAACATGTGAACAGCTTGTTACTTGATCAGGAGAAGGTTTATGATATGTGCTACTGTTATGACATATAATGATGCTAGAAAAGGTGGTTGAAATTATCATTGATCAAACACCTACTAGCATTCACACTTCATAAATTATTTCTTTTATCATTTACCTACTCGAGGACGAGCAGGAATTAAGCTTGGCGATGCTGATACGTCTCCAATGTATCTGCTACCTCTTGAGCACTGTGTTGGTTTTCCCTTGAAGAGGAAAGGGTGATGCAGTAAAGTAGCGTAAGTATTTCCCTCGGTTTTTGAGAACCAAGGTATCAATCCAGTAGGAGGCCACACATGAGTCCCTCGCACCTACACAAACAAATAAATCCTCGCAACCAACACAATAAAGGGGTTGTCAATCCCTTCACGGTCACTTACGAGAGTGAGATCTGATAGATATGATAAGATAATAGTTTTGGTATTTTTATGACAAAGATGCAAAGTAAAGAAAGCAAAATAAAAATGGCGACAGAAATAGCTTGTTGTTGGGAGATTAATATGATGGAAGATAGACCCGAGGGCCATAGGTTTCACTAGTGGCTTCTCTCGAGAGCATAAGTATTACGGTGGGTGAACAAATTACTGTTGAGCAATTGACAGAATTGAGCATAGTTATGAGAATATCTAGGTATGATCATGTATATAGGCATCACGTCCGAGACAAGTAGACCGACTCCTGCCTGCATCTACTACTATTACTCCACACATCGACCGCTATCCAACATGCATCTAGAGTATTAAGTTCATAAGAACAGAGTAACGCTTTAAGCAAGATGACATGATGTAGAGGGATAAACTCATGCAATATGATATAAACCCCATCTTGTTATCCTCTATGGCAACAATACAATACATGCCTTGCTGCCCCTACTGTCACTGGGAAAGGACACCGCAAGATTGAACCCAAAGCTAAGCACCTCTCCTATTGCAAGAAAGATCAATCTAGTAGGCCAAACCAAACTGATAATTCGAAGAGACTTGCAAAGATAACCAATAATACATAAAAGAATTCAGAGAAGATTCAAATATTGTTCATAGATAAACTTGATCGTAAACCCACAATTCATCGGTCTCAACAAACACACCGCAAAAGAAGATTACATCGAATAGATCTCCAGGAGAGAGGGGGAGAACATTGTATTGAGATCCAAAAAGAGAGAAGAAGCCATCTAGCTAATAACTATGGACCCGAAGGTCTGAGGTAAACTACTCACACATCATCGGAGAGGCTATGGTGTTGATGTAGAAGCCCTTCGTGATCGATGCCCCCCCGTGAGCTCCTAAAAGGCCCCAAGATGGGATCTCATGGGTATGAAGGTTGCAGCGGTGGAATTAGGTTTTGCTCCGTATCTGGTAGTTTGGGGGTACGTAGGTATATATAGGAGGAAGAAGTACGTCGGTGGAGCAACGTGGGGCCCACGAGGGTGGAGGGCGCGTCCAGGGGGTAGGCGCGCCCCCCTACCTCATCCCTTCCTAGTTGATGTCTTGACGTAGGTCCAAGTCCTCTGGATCACATTCGTTCCAAAAATCATGTTCCCGAAGGTTTCATTCCGTTTGGACTCCGTTTGATATTCTTTTTCTGCGAAACTCTGAAATAGGCAAAAAGCAGCAATTCTGGGCTGGGCCTCCGGTTAATAGGTTAGTCCTAAAAATAATATAAAAGTGTATAATAAAGCCCATTAATGTCCAAAACAGAATATAATATAGCATGGAACAATAAAAAATTATAGATACGTTGGAGACGTATCAAGCATCCCCAAGCTTAATTCCTGCTCGTCCTCTAGTAGGTAAATGATAAAAAACAGAATTTTTGATGTGGAATGCTACTTGGCATAATTTCAATGTAATTCTCTTAATTTTGGTATGAATATTCATATCCAAAAGATTCAAGACAAAAGTTTAATATTGACATAAAAAGAATAATACTTCAAGCATACTAACTAAGCAATTATGTCTTCTCAAAATAACATGGCCAAAGAAAGTTATCCCTACAAAATCATATAGTCTAGCTATGCTCTATCTTCACCACACAAAGTATTTAAATCACGCACAACCCCGATGACAAGCCAAGCAATTGTTTCATACTTTTGATGTTCTCAAACTTTTTCAATCTTCACGCAATACATGAGCATGAGCCATGGACATAGCACCATATGTGGAATAGAATGGTGGTTGTGGTGAAGACAAAAAGGAGAAGATAGTCTCACATCAACTAGGCATATCAACGGGCTATGGAGATGCCCATTAATAGATATCAATGTGAGTGAGTAGGGATTGCCATGCAACGGATGCACTAGAGCTATAAGTATATGAAAGCTCAACAAAAGAAACTAAGTGGGTGTGCATCCAACTCGCTTGCTCACAAAGACCTAGGGCATTTTGAGGAAGCCCATCATTGGAATATACAAGCCAAGTTCTATAATGAAAATTTCCCACTAGTATATGAAAGTGATATCATAGGAGACTCTCTATCATGAAGATCATGGTGCTACTTTGAGGCACAAGTGTGGTAAAAGGATAGTAACATTGTCCCTTCTCTCTTTTTCTCTCATTTTTTTATTTAGGCCTTTTCTTCTTTTTTTATGGCCTCTTTTTTTTAGTCCGGAGTCTCATCCCGACTTGTGGGGGAATCATAGTCTCCATCATGCTTTCCTCACTTGGGACAATGCTCTAAAAATGATGATCATCACACTTTCATTTACTTACAACTCAACAATTACAACTCAATACTTAGAACAAAATAGGACTCTATGTGAATGCCTCCGGCGGTGTACCGGGATATGCAATGAATCAAGAGTGACATTTATGAAAGAATTATGAACGGTGGCTTTGCCACAAATATGATGTCAACTACATGATCGTGCAAAGCAATATTACAATGATGGAGCGTGTCATAATAAACGGAACGGTGGAAAGTTGCATGGCAATATATCTCGGAATGGCTATGGAAATGCCATGGTAGGTAGGTATGGTGGCTGTTTTGAGGAAGGTATATGGTGGGTGTATGATACCGGCGAAAAGTGCGCGGTATTAGAGAGGCTAGTAATGGTGGAAGGAAGAAAAGTGCGTATAATCCATGGACTCAACATTAGTCATGAAGAACTCATATACTTATTGCAAAAATCTACAAGTTATCAAAGCAAAGTATTATGCGCATGCTCCTAGGGGCATAGATTGGTAGGAAAAGACCATCGCTCGTCCCCGACCGCCACTCATAAGGAAGACAATCAATAAATAAATCATGCTCCGACTTCATCACATAACGGTTCACCATACGTGTGTAACGCCCCGGATTCGATGCACCAGGTGTCTACCAGTTTTTCGCCGTCATTGCCATGTCATTTGCTTGCGTGTCGCATTTTGCCATGTCATCATCTGCATTTCATCTGCATGTTTTCAAAACATGCATCCATTCGGTTCCGCCGTTCTCTCCGTGTCCGCTTCCGAGCAGACACTCTCGCGCTACCGCTTACCCTCCGAAATATTATTTTATAAGTGGCATAACAATGTTCTCGGAATGGGTTGAAACTTGTCGTGCGGTCTTATTATAGTGTAGACAGGCCGCCTGCCAAGTTTCGTCGCATTCGGAGTCCATTTGATGGCCCAACCGTTAAACCTACAACCGCAATATAGCCGGTCTGTCGTCGGACTTTTCCGGTCTCCGGAAACAGTTGTCAGGCTGCACCTCCCTTCTCTCCCCTCAGCCCAAACCTCTCTCTCACAACCCACAAGGTCCAACCCACCCCTCCTCGCATCCGGTGCCGTCCGATCGTGATCGGAGGGCTCCGAAACCCGCTAACCCTAGCACTTACCCTATATATACACCCCATCCTTCCAAAATGGGCATCCCTAGCCCCTCACCTACCCCTAGCCGCCTCCTGCCGCAGCCAACCCCCCCCTCCTCGGCTTCAGCGCCGCCCCACTCCACCTCCGCCACTTGTCGTCGCCGCCGCCGCGTCCCGGACCAATCCGGGCGCGACACGTCGCCTCCCAGCGCCCCGCAGCCAACCCCAGCGCGCCACACGTCCTCCCCCGCGCCCTACTTCACTGCTGCCTGCCCTGGCCGATCTGGGCCAGCGCGCCGCCGCCGCCACCACCCGGGCCCCGAGCGCCTAGCGTCCCTGCCAGCAAGATCGCCGCCGCCCGCTTCGCTGGCGCCTCCTCGGCCGAGTCGAGCTCGCGGAGCCGAGCCCCAGACTGCCGGAGTTCGCCGAGCCCCCGTCCAGGCAGTGCCCACGCCTCCTCTTCTCCTCCCTTCTCCCGTGCTCTCCCTCTCCTCTAAGCCCCGCCGCCGCCATTTTTACAGAGCCGCCCGAGCTCGTCGCGGGCCTCTTCGGCCTCGTTCACACCGGATCCGGGACCCCACGCCGGATCCGCTGCCCGGCCTCCTCCGCCCCTCCTGCCCGCTCAGGCCGCTGCCCGCCGTCGAACGGCCGCCGCCGCTGCTCCGGCCTCCCTGATCCAGGCGGGATCGGGAGGAGGACGACCACCGCGTGGGCCTCCTCCAGTGAGGCGCCTCGTGGGCCGCGACCTGCTGCCGCCGGCCCAGATCCCCGCCGGCCCGATCCACCACCGTCTTGGGCCAAGCCCATGGTTAGCCCCGCTGCTAAACCCCGCCCACGCGTGTCTTAGTTATCCCGTGCGCATTCCTTTTTTTTTCCAGAAAAACTGCTAAGTCCCGAAAATTCTATCATTATGTGCCCATATTCATCATACCATAACTTGTTGCATACTGCTCCGTTTCGTGCGTGTAATATGTCAAAATGTTCGCTGAGAGATGAGCTACATTTCATTCCATTGCATCATGTTCATTTGAGCTCATCTTGATGCCCTAATCAACGTTGCAAAACTGCTATATGATGTTGTCTGCTGCCTGTTAACAGAACATGCTCTTTTGTTATTTTTGTATCTTTATGTGTGATTTTCTTTTGAGCATGAAGTCTACATGTGTAATGAGCTATAACATGTCATCTTTGCTATGGTGCTTTCCAATATTCATGAAATGCCATGTATTGATTGTTTCAAGCTTGCAAATTAGCCTCCGTGATGTTGCTGATTTCAGAACTTAGAATTTCACTAAGTCTTTGTCTGCTGTTATTTTTATTCCATGTATTCATGTTGCTACAGTGAGATCCATGCCTCTTTTGAGCATGTTCAGTAAGGATGTTTTGGACATATGATTATGATCTATCCATCCATTCCTCTATTTTCATTTATGGAGCATACTAGCTTGACTCAATCGAGCTCTACTTTTGCTATAAAATGTTTCTGGCAGATTGTTTACATGTTATTCAATTTTGCCAAGGTTGTTGTAGTTGATCCGTGCATGCTATGTTGTTGTTCTTGCCATGTCTAGCTTATATGCCATGCCTAGTTTCTGGGTGTATGCTTAGTTTGTCATGCAATGCCTCGTAGTGAGTGCATCGAGCTCGTAAACATGCCTACTTGTTATCTGTTTTGCCATGCTCCAGTTTTTCTCTAAGTCTGAATCTGTTTATGTTTTTGCTATATTCACATGCTTGTAACTGTATTTTCTAATCCCTTTTGGCTTATGGTCAGTAAGGGACATTTATTATTTGCAATCTTGCCATATGTTTGGAGCATGTTCTAGTGATTTCTGGAGATAGCTCATTGTTCATGTTTTGTCATGCTTTACCTATACATCACATCCATGCCTTTTGTTATCATGTTAAGATGCTGTAGATTGTTGTTTAGGTGCTTGCAATATGCCTTGTTGCTGTTTTGGACAACTTACCCTTTAAACTTGTATTGTGTGTATGTGTTGAACCGTTGCTCCGTTTTGAGTGTGCTCTATATGAAACTTGCTTAGAATTGCATGTAGCTTCATATTATCATGTTGCATCCTTGTTTTGAGGTGTTTGTTTGATGTTTGAATGTTTTTTGCATCAATGCCATGCTTAACTTGTTTTTCTCATATCTTCTAGGCCGTAGCTCCGAATCTAATGAACTTTATATGTAACTTGACTAGAATTCCGTGTAGATCATCTGGTGCATCTTAACTTGCTGTTTAACAACTTGAACATAAAGTATTCAGATCTGGACCAATTTCGAAATTTGCATATGAGGACTTGCTGGAGTTGTTCTATGTTGTTTCCGGCCTCATTTAAACTTGCTTTGATGTGTTGGTCTTGTATGCATCATCTTTTGCCATGAGTAGCTTCATGTAGCTTTGTCATGCATCATGCTTGTTGTGCATCATGTCTTGTCTATGTGTGGTGTGTTTACCATGTTGTGTGCTTCTTCTCGATAGTTCCCGTTTTCGTTGCGATCGTGAGGATTTGTTCGTCTAAGCTTGGTTCATCTTCGTGGCTTCATCTTCTTCATGGACTCGTTCTTCTTCCTTGCGGGATTTCAGGCAAGATGACCGCTACCCTGGATCTCACTACTATCATTGCTATGCTAGTTGCTTCGTTCTATCGCTATGCTGCGCTACCTATTACCTGTTTATCAAGCCATCCCAAATTGCCATGTCAGCCTCTAACCTTTGACACATTTCCTATGCAAACCGTTGTTTGGCTATGTTACCGCTTTTCTCAGCCCCTCTTATAGCGTTGCTAGTTGCAGGTGAAGATGAAGATTGCTCCATGTTGGATTATGTTTATGTTGGGATATCACAATATCTCTTATATTATTAATGCATCTATATACTTGGTAAAGGGTGGAAGACTCGGCCTTATGCCTGGTGTTTTGTTCCACTCTTGCCGCCCTAGTTTCCGTCATATCGGTATTATGTTCCCGGATTTTGCGTCCCTAACGCGGTTGGGTGATTTATGGGACCCCTTGACAGTTCGCTTTGAATAAGACTCCTCCAAAGAAGGCCCAACATTGGTTTTACCATTTGCCTCACCTAGCCCCTTTTTCCCTTGGGTTTCGGAGCCCAAGGGTCATCTTTATTTTAGCCCCCCGGCCGTGCTCTTTCGAGTGTTGGTCCAAACGGGCAGATCAAGGGGCCACCACGGGCAACTCGAGGGCTGGTTTTACTCGTAGGCTGACCTATCCGGTGTGCCTCGAGAACGAGATATGTGCAGCTCCTATCGGGATTTGTCGGCACATCGGGCAGCTTTGCTGGTCTTGTTTTATTGCTGTCGAAATGTCTTGTAGCCGGGATTCCGAGACTGATCGGGTCTTCCCGGGGAGAAGGAATATCCTTCATTGATCGCGAGAGCTTATAATGGGCTAAGTTGGGACACCCCTGCAGGGTATAAACTTTCGAGAGCCGTGCCCGCGGTTATGTGGCAGATGGGAATTTGTTAATATCCGGTTGTAGTAAACTTGAAGTAAACTCTTCTAAAATACACCAACCGTGTGCGTAACCGTGAGTGTCTCTTTTCGGGTTGATCGAGAGGAGAACACGGTTTCTGGGTTATGTCTGACGTAAGTAGGAGTTCAGGATCACTTCTTGATCATTACTAGTTGACGACCGTTCCTTTGCTTCTCTTCTTGCTCTCATTTGCGTATGTTAGCCACCATATCATGCTTAGTCGCTGCTGCAACCTCACCACTTTACCCCTTCCTTTCCCATTTAGCTTTGCTAGTCTTGATACCCATGGTAATGGGATTGCTGAGTCCTCGTGGCTCACAGATTACTACAACAACAGTTGCAGGTACAGGTTATGCGATGGTCATGACGCGAGAGCGATGTTTGCTTGTTTGGAGTTCTTCTTCTGCTTCTTCTTCGATCAGGGGATAGGTTCCAGGTCGGCAGCCTGGGCTAGTAGGGTGGATGTCGTTTGAGTTTCTGTTTGTGTTTCATCCGTAGTCGGATGTTGCTCTTATGTAAGATGATGTTGTATTGTTGTATTCTTATGACTTTGTATGACTTGGGTGTATCCCCATCTATTATGTAATGTTGATGTAATGATATCCACCTTGCAAAAGCGTTTCAATATGCGGGTCTATCCTTGGTGGGACCGTTGAGTTCCTTTTGGATAGGGTCGCATATTGGGCGTGACAACGTGCATGCTACGGGAATCACAAACTTTAACACAAGTATTTATCAAATTCACAACTACTCAACTAGCATGACTCTAATATCATCATCTCCATATCTCAAAACAATTATCAAGCATCTAACTTCTCATAGTATTCAACACACTCATAAGAATTTTTTTACTAATCTTGAATGCCTATCATAATTAAAGCACATTACCATACTGTTTTGAAGGACTCTCAAAATAATCTAAGTGAAGCATGAGAGAACAATAGTTTCTATAAAACAAATCCACCACCGTGCTCTAAAAGATATAAGTGAAGCACTAGAGCAAAAACTATATAATTCAAAAGATATAAGTGAAGCACATAGAGTATCCTAACAATTTCCTAATCATGTGTGTCTCTCTCAAAAGATGTGTACAACAAGGATGATTTTGGTAAACTAAAAAGAAAAGACTCAAATAATACAAGGCGCTCCAAGCAAAACACATATCATGTGGTGAATAAAAATATAGCTCCAAGTAAAGTTACCGATGGAAGTAGACGAAAGAGGGGATGCCTTCTGGGGCATCCCCAAGCTTTGGATTTTAGGTGTCCTTAGATTATCTTGGGGTGCCATGGGCATCCCCAAGCTTAGGCTCTTGACACTCCTTGTTCCATAATCCATCAAATATTTTACCCAAAACTTGAAAACTTCACAACACAAAACTCAGCAGAAAATCTCGTGAGCTCCGTTAGCGAAACAAAGCAAAACACCACTTCAAGTTACTGTAATGAACTCATTATTTATTTATATTGTTGTTAAACCTACTGTATTCCAACTTCTCTATCGTTTATAAACTATTTTACTAGCCATAGATTCATCAAAATAAGCAAACAACACATGAAAAACAGAATCTGTCAAAAACAGAACAGTCTGTAGTAATCTGTAACTAACGCAAACTTCTGAACTCCAAAACTTCAGCAAAAATAGGACGACCTAGAAAATTTGTTTATTTATCAGCAGCAATTGGAATCAATATTGTATCACGTTCTAGTGATTTTTAACAATTATTTTCGTGAACAGAAAGTTTCTGAAATTTTCAGCAAGATCAAATAACTATCATCCAAGAAGATCCTATAGGTTTAACTTGGCACAAACACTAATTAAAACATAAAAATACATCTAACCAGAGGCTAGATCAAATATTTATTCCTAAACAGAAGTAAAAAAGCAAAAAACTAAAAATAAAATTGGGTTGCCTCCCAACAAGCGCTATCGTTTAACGCCCCTAGCTAGGCATAATAGTAAGGATAGATCTAGATATTGCAAAAATATTGGGATGAATACTTATAGATTTGAGATCCGCAGTTTCCTTACTAGAGGATTCACCCTTATTTTTAGGAACATACATAAGCTTGGCAATTTTAGTTGGAGGACTTGGAGTATTCTTTATGGAAGAAAAAGCGGTTCTCAAGTTGGTAATGATACCCTCAAGTTTATCGATTCTAGTGGAATCCTGATTTATTCTTTCATTAACTATGAGTTCCTTCTCCTTAATATTTTTCAAAGTGACTCCTACTTTAGATCCATATTGGGTAATTTGGTTGTGGATCTTTTTATCCAAATTTTCAATTAACTCTACGGTACCAACTTTATTTTCAATAATTTCAAATCTTTGCATTACATGCTCCAAAGTTAACATAGTTCTATTAACCAAAAGAGGTGGTGAGCCAAATAAATCTATCATAGCATTATAAGAATCAAAAGTATGGCTACCCAAGAAATTCCCACCGGTAATGGTATCAAGGATATATCTGTACCAAGGAGTAGCGCCTACATCAAAATTGCAGAGAAGAACAGAAGTAGATTGCTTCCTGGTAGATCTATTTTGAGCATTGCAAATTCTATACCAAGCGTCTTTTAGATTTTCTCCCTCCCTTTGCTTAAAATTAAGAACTTCATTCTCGGGAGACAACGGAGAAGATAGGGGACAAGCCATGACGACAAGCAAGCGAACAAGAGGCAAACGAAAAAGAGAGGGCGAATAAAATGGCAAGGGTGAAGTGGGGAAGAGGAAAACGAGAGGCAAATGGCAAAAAATGTAATGCGGGATATAAGGGTTTGTGATGGGTACTTGGTATGTTGACTTTTGCGTAGACTCCCCGGCAACGGCGCCAGAAATCCTTCTTGCTACCTCTTGAGCACTGCATTGGTTTTCCCTTGAAGAGGAAAGGGTGATGCAGTAAACTAGCGTAAGTATTTCCCTCAGTTTTTGAGAACCAAGGTATCAATCCAGTAGGAGGCGACGCACGAGTCCCTCGCACCTACACAAACAAATAAATCCTTGCAACCAACGCAATAAAGGGGCTGTCAATCCCTTCACGGTCACTTACGAGAGTGAGATATGGTAGATATGATAAGATAATATTTTTGGTATTTTTATGATAAATATGCAAAGTAAAGAAAGCAAAATAAAAACGGCGACAGAAATATCTTGTTGTTGGGAGATTAATATGATGGAAGATAGACCCGGGGGCCATAGGTTTCACTAGTGGCTTCTCTCGAGAGCATAAGTATTATGGTGGGTGAACAAATTACTGTTGAGAAATTGACAGAATTGAGCATAGTTATGAGAATATCTAGGTATGATCATGTATATAGGCATCACGTCTGAGACAAGTAGACCGACTCCTTCCTGCATCTACTACTATTACTCCACACATCGACCGCTATCCAGCATGCATCTAGAGTATTAAGTTCATAAGAACAGAGTAATGCTTTAAGCAAGTGACATGATGTAGAGGGATAAACTCATGCAATATGATATAAACCCCATATTGTTATCCTCGATGGCAACAATACAATACATGCCTTGCTGCCCCTATTGTCATTGGGAAAGGACACCGCAAGATTGAACCCAAAGCTAAGCACTTCTCCCATTGCAAGAAAGATCAATCTAGTAGGCCAAACCAAACTGATAATTCGAAGAGACTTGCAAAGATAACCGATCATACATAAAAGAATTCAGAGAAGATTCAAATATTGTTCATAGATAAACTTGATCATAAACCCACAATTCATCGGTCTCAACAAACACACTGCAAAAGAAGATTACATCGAATAGATCTCCATGAGAGAGGGGGAGAACATTGTATTGAGATCCAAAAAGAGAGAAGAAGCCATCTAGCTAATAACTATGGACCCGAAGGTCTGAGGTAAACTACTCACACATCATCGGAGAGGCTATGGTGTTGATGTAGAAGCCCTCCGTGATCGATGCCCCTCCGGCGGAGCTCCGGAAAAGGCCCCAAGATGGGATCTCACGGGTATAGAAGGTTGCGGCGGTGGAATTAGGTTTTGGCTCCGTGATCTGTAGTTTGGGGTACGAGGTATATATAGGAGGAAGAAGTACATCGGTGGAGCAACGTGGGGCCCACGGGTGGAGGGCGTGCCTGGGGGTAGGCGTGCCCCCCTACCTCGTGCCTTCCTGGTTGATGTCTTGACGTAGGGTCCAAGTCCTCTGATCACGCTCGCTCCAAAATCACGTTCGAAAGTTTCATTCCGTTTGACTCGCTTGATATTCTTTTCTGCGAAACTCTAAAATAGGAAAAAACAACAATTCTGGTTGGGCCTCGGGTTAATAGGTTAGTCCCAAAATAATATAAAAGTGTACAATAAAGCCCATTAATGTCCAAAACAGAATATAATATAGCATGGAACAATAAAAAAATTATAGATACGTTGGAGACGTATCAGTATCTATAATTTATGAAGTATTCATGCTATTATATTATCTGTTTTGGATGTTTATGGGCTTTACTAAGCACTTCTATATTATTTTTGGGACTAACCTATTAACCGGAGGCCCAGCCCAAATTGCTGTTTTCTTGCCTATTTCACTGTTTCGAAGAAAAGGAATATCAAACGGAGTCCAAACGGAATTAAACCTTCAGGAGAGTTATTTTTGGAACAGAAGCAATCCAGGGTAGACGTCAGGGAAGTGTCGAGGAAGCCACGAGGCAGGGAGGCGCGCCCTACCCCCCAGGCGCGCCATCACCCTCATGGGCCCCTCGTGGTTCCCGTGACCGACTTCTTTCGCCTATATATGTCCATATACCCTAAAAATATCAGGGAACACAATAGATCAGGAGCTCCGCCGCCGCAAGCCTCTGTAGCCACCAAAAACCAATCGGGGCCCTGTTCCGGCACCCTGCCGGAGGGGGATCCCTCACCGGTGACCATCTTCATCATCCCGACACTCTCAATGACGAGGAGGGAGTAGTTCACACTCGGGGCTGAGGGTATGTACCAGTTGCTATGTGTTTGATCTCTCTCTCTCTCTCTCTCTCTCTCTCTCTCTCGTGTTCTTGAGATGGTGCGATCTTGATGTATCGTGAGCTTTGCTATTATAGTTGGATCTTATGATGTTTCTCCCCCTCTACTCTCTTGTAATTGATTGAGTTTTCCCTTTGAAGTTATCTTATCGGATTGAGTCTTTAAGGATTTGAGAACACTTGATGTATGTCTTGCATGTGCTTATCTATGGTGACAATGGGATACTCACGTGATCTACTTGATGTATGTTTTGGTGATCAACTTGCGGGTTCCATAACATTGTGAACTTATGCATAGGGGTTGGCACACGTTTTCATCTTGACTCTCCGGTAGAAACTTTGGGGCACTCTTTGAAGTTCTATGTGTTGGTTGAATAGATGAATCTGAGATTGTTTGATGCATATTATATAATCATACCCACGGATACTTGAGGTGACATTGGAGTATCTAGGTGACATTAGGGTTTTGGTTGATTTGTGTCTTAAGGTGTTATTCTAGTACGAACTCTATGATAGATCGATCCGAAAGAATAACTTTGAGGTGGTTTCGTACCCTACAATAATCTCTTCGTTTGTTCTCCGCCATTAGTGATTTGGAGTGACTCTTTGTTGCATGTTGAGGGATAGTTATATGATCCAGTTATGTTATTATTGTTGAGAGAACTTGCACTAGTGAAAGTATGAACCCTAGGCCTTGTTTCCTAGCATTGCAATACCATTTACGCTCACTTTTATCACTTGTTACCTTGCTGTTTTTATAAATTCAGATTACAAATACCTATATCTACCATCCATATTGCACTTGTATCACCATCTCTTCGCTGAACTAGTGCACCTATACAATTTACCATTGTATTGGGTGTGTTGAGGACACAAGGGACTCTTTGTTATTTGGTTGCAGGGTTGTTTGAGAGAGACCATCTTCATCCTACGCCTCCCACGGATTGATAAACCTTAGGTCATCCACTTGAGGGAAACTTGCTACTGTCCTACAAACCTCTGCACTTGGAGGCCCAACAACGTCTACAAGAAGAAGGTTGCGTAGTAGACATCAATGTGAGGCCGGGCTTGGAGGGCAGCACTCGGCGCGCCACGAAGGCGGTCAGCAGATCCGAGGCCTTGAGGCCCTCCGACTCCATCATCACCTGAAGCCGGGCGAGAGCGACGGAGTAGGCGACCAAAATGGTCTTCGGCCGAAATTGCCAGTCGGTGCGGGGCTCGACCGGCGGGACGGCTGCATAAGCCGGCAAGTTGACGTAGTCCATCGTTGGATGGATGTTCTTGGCGTAGAAATAAGATTTCTACCACAGCTTGGCAGAGTGCAGCAAGGCGAGGGTCGGGAACCGGACCCCGGTACCTGAACGCCGCATTGCGATGCAGGCTCCGCATTGGGCCGCCTCATTCTTGGCGGCGGTGACGATCTTGAGGTAGAAGAACTCCCCCCAGAGCTCAAGGGTGGGGAGTGTGCTGAGGTAGCCTTTGCAGAGGGTGATGAAGGCGGCCAGCAGCACCACTGTATTCGGCGTGAGGTGGTGCGGCAAGACTTTGTAGAACGTGAGGAAGGAGCGAAAGAAGCTGCTCGCTGGCAGGCCGAAGCCGCGAAGAAAGTGCGATTGGAAGACGACATGTTCGCCGTCCTCCGACGCCGGCGAGATCTCCGCCCCGGGAGGAACACACACCTTTACGTGCAACGCGAGGCATCTGCCGCGTCTAGCGAAGGAATGTTAGGTGGTCTTCATGGACATTGGAGCCATCCCAATCGCCAGCCCGCTCGCGCGCCTTGGACACGGGCGCTCGACGGAGGCGCGGCGCGGCGACGAGCGGATGAATCCGCGGCGGAGCAAGGAAGCCGCAGCGCAAGGAGGCCCGGCAACGGCAAGCTGCAGCAGCGCTCCGGCAAAGAACCAGGGGCATGGCGGCAGCAAGAAGAGGAGAAAGGAGAAAGGTGATGTCAAAGGGAGAGGAGGGCGCGCGTGCATTCTGTCGCCCCCTCCTCCCCCTACTTATAGCCCCCAGGCGGCGGAGCCGAGGGGGCAGAACGTGTGTGTGTGTGGGGGGGGTGGGGTCATGGGATTAATCGCGCCCACCCCCCATGACCCGCGCTATCATCAGCTGTAAAGACATGCATTAACCACGCATGGGAAGCCCAACCGCCTGCCTCGGCCGCAGCGGATCCGTGCGCGTGCCGAGGCCCTGTAGTTGCAGGCCCCGGCCTGCGGCGACGTCCCATCGCGTGCATGGGCTGGCAGGCCGGCCTAGCCTGCTGGCGCCGCGTGGCGGGCGAGAAACGGGCGGCAAGCCTGTCGCCCGGCTGGCACGCCACCCGGCCCCCACCATGGCGATTCAAATTCACCAGTCGGCCGACTTGGCTACGGCCAGCTGCTGGCAGACGGCGCCTCCGGAAGGCGGACGACACAAAGCTACCAAGACCATCGGAGTAGGAAGCTGCTGAGTCTCCTCGACTTTTCGGCCGCGGCGCCCCACCAGCTTCGGGGACTACTGTCGGAGTAAATGACTACGGGTAGCCTCATCAGCGCCCCATAGTATTTCAAGACATCAGGGCAAGCTGCATCCCTCACACCTCCTGAACGGACGGCCTGCTTCATGGGCCGGCTGGTCTAGGAGGCCGACTGCTAGAAGGCGGCGAGATCACAGAAGGCGGCCACGAAGAGGCCGGCTCCTAGCAGGGCGCCCTTCGTGCCCTCAGAGTTTGCACCCACATAACTGCGATGGGACGGGGCGTGGCTACAGCGCGACCTGTCACCCCCGAATCCAGGGCGGAGCGTGGCCACAGTGCGGTGTACCAGACGGACACCCCTCGCCCGTCATGGCACTTTTGCCATGCGGACGGTGACATCACCTACTTCATAGGGGGGCGACGCCCCCACGACGGCCGGTCGCTACAGCCCGCACGCGATGGTCCCTACTTGTCGATGAGCCCCAGAAGGCGGCGATGTTCCAGCAAGCGGCTGCGGGAGTAGGCCGCCTCCTAGCAGGCGGCCTCCTCCCTCCTTAGAATCTGTGCGCCATTGACCAGACGAGACGGGGAGTGGCTACAGTGATTGCCCGCCAGGCGGCGGGGCTGTAGCCACAACCTCCCCGACAAAGCCTTTGTCATCAGAGGCATGACTACAGTACTAAGCAGCCGGCAAGACCCGCAAGCGGCGGGCATGACCTGTCAGCTGAGTTCCCGGCAGCCAACGCGACCCACCAAGAGGCGGGCCCCAGCAGCCGGCGAAGAAGCCGACGCCCGTAGACGCTGACGGTCGGGTCCTACACCCGGTGGGATTACCATTGTACCCCTGGGGGTAGGCCTATATAAACCCCCAGGCCACCCATGCAAAGGGTTCAGAACCTCAGAAGACGCACACACACCACGTAGAGAGAGTGGAGTAGAGCTAGCCTTGTTCTTCTTCCTCCTCTAGCCAAAAAACTCAACACTACAAAAAAATTCACTTCTGTGATGATACATGTTTGTCATAGTAGGTTACATTTTCTGTCATGCATGTACATCCATGACGATTTTCTAACAGAATCAAGATAGTCATACCTGTGCTATTGTAGAAGTGTTCCATGACATTACCAAAATTATCATCACGGAAGTGTTCACTTCCATGACGATAAATCAGGCGTCATATGGAAGTGCTTTCGTCAAGGGTGACAGACACGTGGCATCCACCGTAACGGGTCTCCGTTAAGATATCGGGTCCGGTTTTGGATCCGATAACCCGCTAAGAGCCCGGACCAATGAGGATTTTCCACGTGTAAAATTCTCATTGGCCGGAGGAAACATGTGTTGGCTCACCGTTGGGACAGATGTCATCCATTCATTGGACATGAGGCGTCTATGAAACGTCGACACGTGGCATGACCCAACAGAGGCCCATTCCGGTGAAAAGGCCGGCCTGTTTGACTTGGTCAAAAGGTAACAGGCTAGCCCACGGAAAGCCTGTTAACGGCTTGTTCGTATATAGCCCATTTACGACCCGCTAACTCACGGCCGTTACGGCCTATCGGAATTAAGCCCAGTAGCTTCATCTCGTCCGTCTAATATGATTCCATCCCGTTGTAACTTTCGGCCCATGTATGGCCCATGATGTCTTCCGGCCCGTACGAGGCCATTTGTAACTCTTGGCCCATTAACGACCCGTGGTGAATCTGGCCCGCAATGAACAGTGTACCCCTTTATACCCATTAACGGCCCATTATTACATTGGGCCGCTTCAACCTGCTTTATCTTTCGGCCTTCTCAGGGCCCATTTACTCTTGGGTTCATTTCCAGCATTCGGTTACTTACGGCCCGTTATTGGCCTTTTCTGCTTGTGGGCCAAATTCAGCCCGCGGTCACAATCGGCCCGTTTGCAGCCCGTTAATCCGTGGGGTCGTTTTCATAGCGTCATCAAATATGGCCGATTAACGACGACCCATTATTGTCGGCCCATGAACGGACGATTCCAAATCTAGCCCGTTTATAGCCCATAATGCGGTCTGCTATTGGCCCATGTTTAGCCTATCGATCATACGGCACGTAGAAGGCCCATTGATGCTACGGCCCATAAAAGGCCCATTGTTTCTACGGCCCTTAGAAGGCCCATTGTTTCTACGACCCGTAGGAGGCCCATGGTAACTATAGTAAATATGTAGCCCATGGTTATTGTGGCCTAGTTTGAAAAAATAGGTTATTGCGGCCACTAGCAAACCGCGAAAAAATAATTGCACTGACTACAAGCAAACAAATAAACAAGAAAACAAGGAAATAAATAAGCAAGCAACTTACGCTAGGCTATCACGGCTATTACACATATTACATCCACTGGGCATCAAAGTTCGCCACCAGTGCAAATATAGGGAACAAACCAACATATCATATACATTGGTTGTCAAAGTTGGCGACCAGTGCAAATAAAAGCCACAGCAAAACAAGTCCAGAATTGAAACCACTTCGGAAGAGCTCAAGAAACAATATCCTGGGTACCCATAATGCAAGCAAGATGCTTAGCAAGCTTATTAACTTTCTCTTGTTTGGCGCTTAAATCCTCCGGCACTTGTTGTTGCACCAGAAAGTATGCATCTGAAGCAGGGACTTCCTCAGTCCTTCGGCTTCTTGTCGCATAACATCTGATCAATGTCTTTCAACTTCAAGTTGAGACTCAAGAAGCCGAACTGATTCAGGCAGCGAGTTCGAAGAGCTGGTGCCAGCAGTAGTAGCCAGTAACTCGAACACTACATCAAGACAAGACTTTGGGGGTTGTCTCACTGTCTTCAATATAGTTTTTATCAGCTTTTTTGGAGACCAACATGGATGTCTCACTATCTTGAACCTTATCTGCATTACTTCCTTTACTATTGCATAACAGGGTACTCTTCTCCAATATTTTATCCGCGTTCTAAAGGAGAAACAAACAAACACATCACATGTTTACAATGTAGTATATGAAACTCCTTTTGGTAAACCAGTTCAGTAGTAAGGTGGACAGCATAACAGCATGAAACAAACATATATCTATGTAGTATGGTCACTGTATGGTCTATACCATTCTAGTTTATGTTGCCAAATCAAGATAGATACAGTTCGAATCATGTCTATTTAAGACAAAGCAGCATAGACAGAATACAAGTGTGGGAAACTACACATCAATAACAACACTTGTAATGTGCATGGCATGAGAACACAACTCTTTATTCAATTGAAACTGAAATCAACATAGAGCAAGTTACAACAGCAAACACGTTAAAGAAACAGGTTTAAAACATACCTGTTGCGCCATTGGAGTTTCAATTGCATCCTTCAAATTTGAAATTAGTTGGTATGAGTAAATACAGTGATGCAAGAGCAAAGTAGTATGAACCATAGCTACGGAACCTGACCTGAGAACAATTCTTCTTCTTCTTTAAGCATTGACTTGGGGCACTGCAGTTGCCTTACTAACTACTCGTGTTCTGGTGCTCTGTGGTGGAGATGGTGTTGTGTCAACTGGAACTGGATTACTATCTGCTGGGGTTGTGGTTAGAAGGGGTGTAGCTAGTTCTCTGTCCAACTGGGTAGGGGTACAATCTGCGTGAGTCTGGGTTATGTGTGGTGGGGCTGGTTCTTGGACAAGTACAACCGTGGTTCTATCTGCATCGACAGGTAGCACGATCTTTTCTGAAGACTGTGTTTTTACTCCCACAGATACTGCCATCACCCCCTCCAATTGAAATGGCTGATAAACAAGAAAAGTAATTGAATGTACGACATTGTAAGATAGACAGTGCAATGGATAGTAGGGAAGAAAACAGGCATGAAATAATTCACATTTATGTTGTCTAACCAAACAGAATAGCATGACATAATTTCACATATATGATGGCTAATTAAACAGGATAGCATGACACAATTTCACATGTATGATGGGTAACTAAACAGGATAGAATGACATACTTCAAAATATGATGACTATGTAAACAGGATGACATGATATAACTATAAGATGTGTCTATTAAAGTGGTTTGCATGCCATAAATCACAAACATGTCATCGATGGAAACATGATGACATGATATAATTCATGGATAGAATGAAATAATTCAAAATATGATGACTATGTAAACAGGATGAGATGATATAACTATATTATGTCTTTAGAGAATGGGATGGCATGCCATAATTCAGATACATGATGTCTATGTAAACATCTTGGCATGATATAATTCAAATATATGATTTATATACTAAGCAAGCGAGTAGAGGGCAATCGCATATATGATGTGTCAACTAAGGAGATGGCATTCAATATGAATGTGTATATGATGTAAAAACTAAGCATTGCAATACGACATATGCATGATATGAGTAATATAACCCTGCCAAGTTTGAGCATACACCTCAGAGGATAATAGGACTGGTCATCTGCCTCTGAATCCTTCTCTGAAGAGCTATCTGTAACCAGCAAGATATCTGCTTCAGTAGGTAGCATTTTCTACTCTGAAGACCTTGTTTTCACTCCAGATTTCTCCATCACTAATTCAAATGGCTGATGCACAGGAAAAGTAGTTGAATATACAAACATTGATGACAAATGCAATGAGAAATACAAAAAAAGGATGGCATGATATAATTCAAATATATGACGCTTGGCTAAACAGCATGGCATTGCATAATTCACATATATAATGCCTTGCAACAAGATAACATTGCATAATTCACATATATAATGTCTTGCAACAAGATGGCATCGCATAATTCACATATATGGTAATTAGACACTAAACAGGTGGCATTCACACAAAGCATGTCTAAACTAAGCAAGTGACATAGCAATGCAAGATACCATACGCACGATATGAGCAACATAACCCCGCCAAGTTAGAGCATGCACCTCGGGGTAGGACTGGTCATCTATCTCTCAATCCTCCTCCGAGGAGCTATCCAGAACCAAGAAGACATGCGCTTCGTCAGATAGCATTGTCTCGCTCAAGACCTTGTTTCCACTTCAGATTTTTCCATGACCGTGCCGAATGGCTGATGCACAGGAAGAGTAATTGAATGTACTAAAAATGTTAACAAATTTAACACGTAATAAAAAATGATGGCATGGTATAATTCATATATAAGATGACTAGATAACCAGGGCGGCATTGCGAAATTCACATATATGATGCCTGGCTAAACAAGATGGCATTGCATGATTCACATATGCGATAAAGAAACTAAACAGATGGCATTGACACAAAGCATGTCTAAACTAAGCAGATGACATATTTGATGTATAGAGTAAGAAATGCAAGGCACCATATGCATGATATTACCAACATCAGCATGCCAAGTTAGAGCGAAGACCTCAGGGGGTAAATAGGAGTGGTCTTCTCCTTTTGAATCCCCCTCAGAACAGTTATCTTCCTCCTGATTACGATCGGAAATGGGTGGAGGGAGGCTGCCTTTGCGCCCACCATGGAGCAATGTCTGCATGAAATTTTATTGCCACGCAAATCTTGTCTCTTTTTCTCTACATGTTCGTTTCCATTGTGTACAATAACTGACATGCATAGGAATAAAACATAGTGAGATTATGTAAGGAGTGCATGCACAAATCCAGAGTGATGGTAGCAAACTGTGGATAGACCCAAAACCAATGATAGCAGGCAGACAATAGCTTTAGTTAAAAAATACAGATAATGGCCCCTTTAATGTTTGTGTGCACCCAACATGAAACTCATAGTAGACACCCGAGATTAACCAGATAGTAGACATATAGTACTGATTGCTGACCCAATATGTACCCCACAACCATTTAAAAACTCAAGTTTCAGCATTAGTTTGGACCTAACTCGGAGTCTAATAGGTGAACACGACGATAAAGTAGCATGTCATCATATTAAGCGATGCATAACTTAAGAAAATATGGAAGAGTGCGACCTCTCTTGCGGACCCGTGTAGTCCTCAAGGTCATGTGCTTAGTTAATGATGGTAATGCAGTTGTCGTGGCTGCCGGTGGCGGGGAAGAAGATCTGAGGCGGTGAAAGACAGTCTGGAGACCGGATCCCTGCTGTGGTGAACCCTTCCGTCGTTGGAGCAGCTGAGCTGGGGTGGAACACAACGCATCAGGAGCTGGACAAACCACACAAGGTTTTCTTTGACACAAATCTGTAATATAAGTAATTGTGTAAGGGCTTGTTTGAATTTGAGGATTCTAACAATGCAGAGATAGGAAATAGACAGGAATAGGATAGGAATGCACGTGCAAAACAGAGAATTTAAAAACACATGATTTCTTCCAATCTGGGTGTTTGATTCACAAGAATTGGAAGATCACATGATGCAAAGAAGCATGGTGAGATTAAGTCAAACCACAAGAAAATGTACAGTTATAATGCTATTATGCTACTATCTCTTAGTCTTGTGCTTCATGAATAGGAATTTGAAAAGGAGGACAAGTGGAAATTAAAATTCCTACGGTTTTTCTTTCAAGGCGACACTAAAGGAACAAATCCTACAGTTTTCCTTTTCTCCATTCCTTCGAACCAATTTAATGAATAGTAGTACCATAGGAAACTTTCCAATTCCTATGTTTTTCCTTCACTTTTCCTTTCAAGCACTTGCGATTCTAGTACGCAGGCTTGAGCAAGGAAAAGCCTACACTCAAAAAATGTTTTTGTGCTACTTCCATTACTTTGGACCCATGCCACTGCCCTACTAGCTCAACTCCCAGGCCCATCGACAAATGCACAACTCAAACGCGCAGAGATAAATAATGATGGCGTTCAAGAGAGTCCATCACGGATAGCTAAGTTGCCTGGTACCTCACTGCTTGTCATATAGTAGGATAAAATAATCGTATTTCACCTTACTACGTGTGCTCAGTGGACAATATGTATAACATGTAGAGTAAAAAAGAGATGCAACAAGTGTACAACCTCTTTGGCGAAGCCATGTCGATCTCAACGTATTTGGGTTGGTCGGTGAGGATGCTCCGGCTGACTTGGCTGTCAGAGGAGGGGAAGAAGGTCTTAGGCGTCTGGAGATGGAGCCCGGGGTACTGCTCCGCTGTGATGGAGGGTTTCTTCATTGGAGTTGTACGACGCCGAGGCTGAAGTAGGACAAGAGAGACAACGTTAACCTGAGTGGAATTCTAATAGCATCTCCAATAGATGACGTAAAATACATAACCACGAAGTGCTAGATGTAAAATACATCAACCGTTCATCTCTGAACTTAACTGTCGAAACTAAACTTAACTGTCGAAACTGAATTTTGCTGTCGAAACTGAATTTTACTGTCGAAACTGAACGCACTAGTAGCAGAAAAGTAGTAGCAGCAGCAGTAGCAGCGCGTGCGAGAGCCGGGGTAGCTGGTCGTGTAGTAGCATCAGGTAAGGCTACACGTCAGTCGACTGACTTTTTCATCTCTGGTAAATTGATTTTCCAGCCGTTGGATACGAAATCAAGGGCCTGCAGTTCATATTCAGCCTCCACCCCCTAAGCCGCCAGCTACCACGTGCCAAGCAGCCGTCCCCCGCTGCTCGCGGCCGGCGGTGCGTCGCCCCGCCCGCCCGAAACCACTCCCCACCGCCGCCCCGGCCATCCCTCTAGGCCCCCCGTGCCGAGATTTTTCTCCGGCGATCCCCACGCCACCGCCCCACCACCGCCGACGACCACAGCCCCCACCTTGAACCCTAGGATAGATAGTGGGGTACCTCTCCGACGAGCCTCCCTCCCTGCTGCGGCTGGTTCTTCCTTAACTCCGGCGAGCCCCCCACCCCCTAAAAATCGACTGACCGAAAAGTCGATTCAGTTGAGTGAAGTGTAGCTAAATCGGAGCAGCGTCGCAAGCAACAACAAGAGCAGACCAAGCAGGGGACCGAGAGCAAGAGCAGAGCAGCAGCGCGAGCGAGAGCTAAAGCAGCAGCAGCTCCTACTGATGTGGACGTCGCCGCCGAGGGAGCGACACCGTGGAGGAAGTGGCCGGCGAAGCCGCCGTGGATGGAGCCGCGCCGTGTCGGCTCGGGACCGAGCACCGGCAGCACCGTGAGATCGAATCAAGAAGAAAATGCGGTGATTAGTGTACATCCTCTTTGGTGGCGCCGATTAGGCCTCAGCTTCATCCGAGGAAACAGTGATGATAATGCTCATCCGGTGGTGCAGGTGAAGATGGTGGTGTGGGAATGGAGGTTTCGAGAAAGACGAGGGGAACATCGGGGCAGCTCCTTGGAGGTGGAGGACGGGGTGGCTGAACCGGCGTGACGACAAATCCTCATCTGGTATGATGGATGAGGGACGTCGAGGTGTTGCTGTGGACGACGTCGTCGGGGAAGAGGCTCCGGTTGGGTGGCGGACGAAGGAGGGTGTGGGGCTTCGCGGATTTTTGCGGCCTCGGTGTACAAATGGGTGGGCGGATGGGATGGGAGTGGGGAACCATGACTTAGGGACGCGCTTGTCCAAAATGTGGGATAAGTTATGAAAGTACCCCCACCGATTTGAGCTAGGCGGTTCTTTTGGTTCAGGGGTATCACAGGCATTTCGCGTGTCGGGATTTCACAGGAGGTGGGAGTTTCCGCGCGCGTTGTAGTTTTGGAATAGCAAGGCGCGGTTTGAGATGGAGGGAGTTGTTGGAGCACAACGAGAGAAAGATGTATCTTAAATATTTCGGGGTAACAAGGCGCGGGTTGAAGAGGCGGGAGTTTCGCAGCACGATAGACAGAGACGCTAGCTTGAAATTTTGGCATAACAAGGCGCGGCTTGAAATTTCGGGAGAACAAACTTAATGTGTACCCCAAAAAACAACAATTCGCACCTCATCACTAGAGAGAGCCATTTCTTGTTTTACTATATTACTAGAAATGCATACAAATACAACAAAAAAAACAAAAAAAATCGGTACAAGAAACATAACGTGTATAGTACCAAAACAATTTGCACTTCCCTCAACAATAAAAAAACAATGTGTGTTGTCTAGCATATGGACTAAATTTGAGTACATTTTCCCTGTTTGAATGAGATTGTACCCGGGTTAGTTATACAACCATCTAAATATTATCTTCACAACACATGACATGAATATAGGAGAAGTAAATTCCTATATAAATACGAACTACATGTATATACGATCTCAAATTCAAATATATGTATCCATTTTATGTTGAATTCAAATCATAGTACATGTATGCTCTAGCTAGATGTTCGAAATCTAAACCATGTATGATATACCCGTACAATGTGTTTAACAAGCACAACACACACAAACACCATTTAGACTAGCAAGGTATACGTGCATTGCACGCATGAGATTTGGCAACCAAATTATGAATAAATACCACATTATAGCATGTAAGCTTTGAGTCATATATGCATGATGTAGATGTTCGTTTAATTCTTATAGTTCTTTTCATTCAAAATCATCTAGTTTTTATAGAAAAGCTAATCTATTTTAAGATTCATGGAATTGTGTGTTGTAAGGCATAAAGTAAAAACAAATAATAGCAAATCATGTAGAAAAACATTTGGGCAATTCTAATACGGAAGATCTATTATATCTCTACCTAATAATAAAGCAAATTGGGTTTCGGTCGTCCTATTGACGCTCTTTTGCAGAAAACCCCCTGCATTTTTTATGAATTGACCCGCAGTACACACTTAAGTCATAACCAAACTGTTATTTTATATTTTTACGGAAACCCCCCTGACGTATTAGATAATTCACCCGCCAATCATATATAAATCAAACAAATGTTTTTCTAAATTATCCATATCTTTTAAACCGTAACTCCGATTTTAACATGTTATATATGAAAATTGATTAGAAAAATGTGTAGAATCTGAATATGATATTATTTTGTTTGTTAAATATTTTTAAATCTTACTTTGAAAGATATTTAAGTCAAACAAATATTTTTCTTAATTATCCATATCTATTAAACCGTAACTTCGATTTTAACATGTTATATATGAAATTTGAATAGAAAAATACATAGAATTTGAATATGATGTTATTTTTAACTATTAAATATTTTAAAATATTATTTTAAAAGCAAACTTGTAACCTATAGGGCACGCCCGTTTTCTTTCGTACCGCGACGATCTGGATTGCAAATAAACAACCACTAAAATCATAAAGAGACGAAAGAAAACATCGATAACCACACATGAGCACCTCTGAAAAAACTGGCAGGGGAAAAACAACATTCAAACACACTTTGGTTTGTGTGAACACTGAGGCCACTGAGGGTGAGAAGGAGGATAAGCGGCAACACAAAAATGATGCCTCGCTAAAATAAAGGGCATGGACATATTATGGTTATTGGGTTAAGAGTGTGTGCTATTTTTTTCTCCCGTTGCAACGCACGGGCTCTTTTGCTAGTACTTATTAAAACAGAAGTAAAACAAGCCATCACGTTCGTCCACATATGTTAAATTATATTGATCGTTAATTTTATAGGTTAATGGTTCAGATTTAAAGATACAGCGTTACATACAAATATAGTCATCTACAAATAGTTTGGCACATCACGTAAGAATAGTATGACACGTCTTTCATCCAAGTCATATGTGCTTTCTATAAAAAAAAACCATCACAGATAAACGTACGTTGCCATCGGCAAGTAAGGCTGCCAACAGTTGAAAAACAAACACGGCCGCCAGCGCCTAATCAAAAAGGAAAGTACTGCTCCCTCAAAAAACTAAAAGGAGAGAGATTCCACATTGCTCACCAGGAAGCCTGCGGGGGAAAAACAGAGCTCGCGTCGTTCCAGGGGGGGGGGGCGTACCCTAGCCGCCGCTACCCCCGCGGCCCTCTCCTCCCTTGCTCCTCCCGTCGCCGTCGGAGGATGCTGACGGGCAAAGCCCGCTAGGCGGACAGCGGCGGCGGGGCCCTCGTCATGCCCGCGGCTTCCGCCCGGCCGAGGCACACATCTGGCGGCGCGTCTTTGTCGGCGCGAGCAAGCCGGGGCGGCGGCCCCGGGCATGGTGGCAGCGTTGCTCCCCCCTTCCTCGGCTGGATGGCGTGCAGGGCGACGCTGAGGCCGGCCGTCGTCGATCTGGCGCCCGGCGCCCAGATCTGTCGGTGGAGGCGCCCCGGCGTGCTGCGACGGCGATGCTCCGGCAGGCTGTGGCTGTTTGGCGCGCTGGGTGCCTGGGGTCCCCTCCCTCGGCCGGGGGAGCTGCAGTGATGGCGGTGAGCCGCAGCTTTTGGATGGCGGCGCGGCGGCGCCGCGACGGTGGAGGTTTCTTCTGTTGGTGAGCTGCGGTGGTGGCCGTGAGCCGCAGTTTTTGGGCGGCGACGCAGCGGCGCTGCGATGGTGGTCGTGGAGATCGGTCTCTAGCCACCGGAGTGGTGTGCTCTTCTACTGCTCTGGCCGTGTGTGCAATGGAGCAGCAGTTTGGGCTGGAGGTGGCCGGGGGTGCGCAGATCTGGCAAGGCGTTTTGCTGCGGCGTGTTGAGGGTTGGTGGTTGGCAACGATGCACTCTGCGCAGCTTGCTGCGTTCCTATGCCATTGGCTTCCTCATGAGGCTCGGCAGTGGAGTAGATTCTCCGGGCGAAAGTCTTGCACCTTCTCCGGTCGGTGCCGATGTTGGCGATGTTCTTGAGCATTGCATTCCTTCCTGAAGGCACATCGCGGAGCTACGTCCATCTATCGCCGCAATCGTCGGGTGTTTCCGGGTGAAAACCCAAGCTCCATTGGAGCGGGCGGCGGCGGCAATTATGTCGTTACCTTCTTGGAGGCACCGCCTTGGAAGCAATGACCTTTGTGGAG
Source organism: Aegilops longissima (assembly GCA_021605205.1). NCBI lineage: Eukaryota > Viridiplantae > Streptophyta > Magnoliopsida > Poales > Poaceae > Aegilops > Aegilops longissima. Next base: position 144,418,818 of record CM038678.1, on the reverse strand, counting down.
TGGTGGTCTCATGGCAGTGGTGCAGAGTTGTGTCGCCGTCGGGGTGATGGAGGCCGGGGCGGCGGCTCTGGACGGTGGATGTACGCCGAGGCGGCGGCCTCGGATAGCGATGCAACGGTGGCTCTATGGGGCAGAGTCGCGGTTGTGCATTGTTTTGGTGGCGGCTTGGTGCTGCGTGGGTAGCGAGGTCGTCGGCTTGGTCGATGCGCCCAAGAGGGGGCGGTCTGACTTTACGTCGGGGCGGCGGCCTCGGATGTGGTGCGACGTTCGTGGTCTGCGAGTGGTTACCCTGAGCAGCGTGGGTTGCGGGCAGCCGGGTTGCGCGGCGTTGCTGCTCGAGGGGAGTGGTGGTATGTCGGGGCGGCGGCCCCGGAAGACGGTGCCGGTTGATTGCGCTGGGCGCGAGGGAGCGGTGGATGTCGGGGCGGCGGCCCCGAAAGAATCACTGTGGCGGCCAGACTTCTGTGGCAACGATGATGGTGGGAGCGATGTCGGCGACGCGGCAATGGTTGTGATAGTCGGCTCTTCTCCGGCGTGTCCACGGTATTGCCTCGGTTTGTTTGTTGCTGTGGAGTCGAAGCTGCGGCGGCGGGGCCCTGTGGTGTACGATGACTGCCTATAGGTGGCCCTTTCGGCGATCTTCCGTGGCGCCAGCCGTGCCTGATTTCGTTCTTCTAAGTTCTCCGTCAGAGTCGGAGTTGCGTTGTCTGGCCGCAGGTCGGCATGTTGTCGATAAGGGTGGGCTTTGCCCTGTGTGTTTCAGTCTATGGGAATGGGCTTAGCCCTTGTTGTTCCGGTTTTTACCCGGTTTTCCGTAATTAACTGGGCAATTCTCTTCTGCTTATTTAATAGATGAGGCAATCTTTGCCTCCGTTTCAAAAAAAAAAAAAGGAATACACGGCTGCTAAGGAGTCCAGGTCCAGCGCTGCCAAAAAGGACGAGTCCGATCACAATACCACATGTATGATGATGACATCTCTGATTTTAGGAAAAAATATTAGCGTATTATTCCAGCAAATTAATCATTTGTTAATATTTTTTTACTTTAAGGGAAAATCAATCTAAGCTCCATTAGTTCTTCATGTTGAGATAACAAACTTTTACGCATGGGCTAAAATTTTTTCTCTATTTTGGGGAAAAAAATCTTTCTCTGCCGAGATAAGAAAAGTAGATTTGTACGTACATGGAATATAGTGTGGGTGTAAAGAAATATAAAAATAAGTTCTTCATGTTAAGATAACAAACATTTTTTACGCATGGGCAAAAAAAACTTTCTCTTTTTTTGGAAAACAATCTTTCTCTGCCGAGATAAAAAAAGTAGATGTGCACGTATATGGAATATAGTGTGGGCGCAAACAAATATAAAAACACTTTTGTTTAATAATAAAGTACTACAAGATGTTAGCAACTCATACTAAAAATACGTTTACATCTAAGTGCCAAAAAAATATGAGTGGCATTTTACATTGTAAGGATCTGGAGCGTACATACAATCTACGCTAAGGATCTGGAGCGTACATACAATCTACGCTAAGGATCTGGAGCGTACATACATGCATGGCATTGAATAAGAGAAGGTGGATAATTGACAACATGCTACTATGCGAGTGACCATATCGTACCATAGGAGAAAATAATGTTTTGAGATGGAAACCTCAAAACAACATGGTCACGATGAAAAACAATAGGCTACAAGGACAGTAAGTGAGAGAGAATGATCAAGCGACATAACAATTGGCTACAACATATGAGTCACTATTTTAGAAACCGGGCAAAGTATGATGCCACCTTCTAAAAATGCTAGAGAGGAAGCCATTCGATCAATCAGGGGAAGGTTATATATTGTTGAGATTATGGTGCGATACAGTGATTCGTGAGAAGAAACTGACTCAGGACAAGAAGAACATGTAACACATGACAATTACTAAGTTGTTATGTAGTGGGGACTACCGATAAGATGTGTCATTCGAGGACGATAGCTAAAGATATGTGGCTAAAGAGCCATTAAAAATCAAATGAGAGGGAGGTTCCATTGATGATTGATTTATTGACACAAAACAATACGTACTATGTGAGAGTGTGAAAATAATGCCTTCATGCTTGGTGGAGTTTCTGCCACATGTCTAATAGTCGTGAACCCAGGAATGAAGTTCATTCAAAGGGACAAATGATAGAAATTTAATAATCAATGTGACATATAGAGAAAACATTAAATAGATTAAAGTGGTTGAATTTTAAAATTAAAATATATAAAAATAATAACTAAAAAGCAACATAGCCACTATAATGTGCTGGACACCTGGCAAGCAATTTAGTTCTATATGAAGTAAAAAAATCATTTCTTGATAAAAATATGAAATTTGACTATACAATGAAACAAAATTAGCTATTTAGAATTACATCAATATAAAACCTATAGGTGATATGTAATTGTAGATTAGAACTTTTTTCAAAAGATTTCCATCGATGACATGCAATATGTAGTGATGGAAGAAAAAAGAAGGCAAAGTAACGTTCCATATAAGTATCAAATGCATGTAAATATTACCAAAAATATATCTATGACATGCATGTTTACTAGGATTATATCAAGCAAAAATTGTGTGGAAAACAATTGGCTAAGAAACAATGCGAAGCAACTTGGGTATAGGGTTTTAATCATGTATGCACTATCATATCAGTATGTCCTGTAGCATAAATGTAGAAATCTAGCCGCGCAAATGCGCGGGTGACTCCGCTAGTTCTAGAACAAAGAAGAAGTGCTTGTGTTTTGAGGTTTGTGCATTATGCTTAAGTTCAACCATGGAGTCTTCTAGATTGTACATGTGGCAAAATCTGGTGGAATCTAGATGATATCCAACGGCCAGTAGGGCTCAAATTTGCCATCTCTACACCATCGGATTGGCCTCATCCAATGACCATCTTTCAAAGTTAAAGTTATCCGCACACTTTATAAAAAATATAATATAGGCGTATAGATATAAATATGTGATGTCGAAAGCCACCCATCATCCCCAATTAGAATAGTGTGTCCATGCACGGATGCAATGTGGCCAAACGATGTCTGCCATCGATATCTCAAATTCAAATTAGTCTGACCTTGTTCAATGTCTATACAGTACAACATGCTCGTTTTCAAACCACACCGCGCATATCTCAGTTATATTCATGCATGCATGGGTTTCAAACATCATAATCTCTTATTCAAATATTTGAATTCAACTTTACATTGATTATGACCTCACCTAGTCTTTTACACCCACACAATCGTCTTCTCTTTTATAATTGTACCACTAACTTTCTCTCGTGCATGCATGCAGACACAGTACCAGTCGGCATTACCCATCGCACACATGCAATATTTTTTTCCAGGTCGGTCTCCCATGCATGCACACACACACACACACACACACACACACACACACACACACACACACACACACACACACCTCGCCATCATATCGGGCATTCTTTATCTCTCACGTGCATGCGCAACGATCGATGTTCCTCTATGTGTGTGTATATATAGCTAGGTCTTTCACAGTTTCCCACACAAACCGATCAATCTATATATCTAGTGAGGTCTCACCCTCTTTCCCACGTCCACATCGATCAATATATACCTCTCTATATAGGATTACATAGCTAATACACACACATTAATTATATATCCAACGTCCTCCTCTCATCATCCATGCCTTCCGCTTCATCTCTCGGGAGCCAAGACAAGGATGGCGAGACAGGGGGCAGCAAGGGCCCTGCCCCGCCCCCCTAACATCACTATATATCGAGGCTAATATGAATGTGATCATTAGACAATTTCTGGTAAAAGGGTTTAAGTTGATGAATTGGCCCTCCTTGTAAAGGATTAGCAATGCTTGGCTCCCTAGCTCATTTATTTTTCATGGCTCCGCCACTGCGCGCAATAGCGCACGTTCTCGCCCCCTCTCATTAAATATCGATCTCGCACTTGTGCACTCCTTCATAGTCTCCCTCCATTTGGCCCCACGCACCATCTACTAGCCCCCATAGGATTTTGCCACATGTACAATCTAGCAGACTCCATGGTTGAACTTAAGCATAATGCACAAACCTCAAAACACAAGTGCTTCTCCTTTGTTCTAGAATATTTTGTATCATAACTGCCCAAACTTTTTTCTAGTTGAATTGCCATTATTTGTTTTTACTTTATGCTTTACAACGCACAATTCCATGAATCATAAAATAGATTAAGGGCTTCTTTGATTCAAAGGATTCTCAAAAGAATTTTGAAGGATTCTAATCCTTAGGAAATTTTCCTATCTTGGTTGTTTGATTCGTAGGATTGTAAACCATAGGAATTTTTCCATAGGATTCATTTGCACTAGATTTCATAGGAAACATCCCATCCACTCAAACCTTTTTGAAAGAATCCTGCATTTTTTCTATGCACAATCAAACACTCGTACAATCCTATAGGATTCAAGACGACATTCCACTCTAATCCCATGTTTTTCCTATTCCCGCGTTTTGGAAATCCTATGAATCAAAGAGGCCCTAGCTTTTTTATAAAAGATAATTTATTTTGAATTAAATGAACTATATGAATTAAACAAAGGTCTACATCAGGGATATATGACTCAGAGCTTACATGCTATCGTGTGGTATTTAATCGTAATTTGGTTGCCAAATCTGATGCGTGCAATGCACGTGCGCCTTACTAGTACTTTGAATATGTGCAAAACACGTAAATTAGAATTTCAATGGCACGCTAGACAGTGTATCTCTTACAGTTCATGAAGCCACGTGGCACATGTGGAGGCGTTGTCGTGACCTCCTTGTGTGGATTGATCGCAGCGATGTGCTGCTTGTTCAGAAGAATGTACTCGTTCTCTCTGAGCCACACTGGTGGTACATGCACGAAGCGAAGATGTACACGCACGCCACGCACGCACTCATTCCCTCGCACGCACATGCGGGTACACGGGGGGACGCAGTTTTGTACGAAGATCCACCCCATGTGATAATTTGACGCGTGTAAAGTCCTTCACTTCATTGATGGTGAATTAATACAGCGCATGCAAATTGAGTAGACGTGAGGGTGGAAGAAAGACATTACTACTCCACTGCGCGCATGCGAGTAGTTAAATCATGGGTTACTAGTACTTCCATTGGTCTCCTTCGTATTTTATGCCAATTTTTTACCATATTTGTAAGTAACATAATATTTATGCATGTCATAAAAAGTGGCACAAAAAAAGGGGGCCAATAAACTAGGACGCAAGCAACATGATCAATTTTTGTCAGGGCTACTGTTGGTGGCCTTTGTATTTAAATATGGACGGAGTGGAGTAGTACCATCTTTATCTTAGCCTCGTAGGGCTCTCCCAGCGCCTAGACTCGCCTTCCCGCCTCGCCCATCGGATCCCTCCATGGAGGATCCCGCCATGGATAATCCTTTAGATCCTAGGATCCCGCGGGCTGCCCTCTCGCTGCGGCCCCCAGCACTGCCGCCTTTGAGCGAAACCCACATGTGTTTTAGAGGGGATCCATTGCTCTGGAATCACAGATCGGTGGCGCCAGAGGACATGCCATGGCTGCATTTTCAGGTGGTGGGCAGCAAGGGCAAATCGGATCGAGGAAGCGTCACATCGATTGGAGAGAAGTTCCAAGGAGCTGCGCCTGGCGCAGCACAAGGCGGAGGCGCAAGTCGATCTTAGGGGAGAGATGCTGAGGGATGTCAGCATCTGGCAGCGTCGCGTTGATTTCGAGCTAGGGCTAATGGCAGAGATCATATTCACGGAGTCGACTGCAGAGGAAAGAACGTGCATGCCTGCACAATGGCATGAGCAGCCGGTGCAACTGTTCAAATGGGCGGTAGGAGAAGCCAAATCCCGAGACCAGTTGCAGCGGCGCCGCTAGGCATGCATCATAGGAGAGGTGAGCTGCCCTCCTTCCCCGCCAGTGATGCAGTGACCTAGTCGGTTGCTGCTGCAGTGAACTTGCAACGCCATGTCGGTTTGCAACCTTGACAATCACTCCATCTATATGTATTGTATTCCTGTGAAAATACTTGGTCGTTTGGAAAAAGATGGTAATTGATTTATCACTAGTTTTAGAATGCTTGGTCGTGACAATCAACCGAAGCCACAACCAGAAGTCTCCATCACGTAATACTTTACGGTCGGTTGCACCAACAGACTGTCAGTCGGACCCGTGTCTCACCGAAGGGAAACGCATCAGCTTGGTCTGACATGTACGACCAGTTACATCACTGACTTGTGCGACCGCATTTGAGTAGTGTAGTACTCCCTTGACGACAGAAGGAGTTCGCTATCCCTCGACAGCATGCCCAATCAACTCAATAAGCAGAAGGAGTTCCTCCACGGCTTGGTGGAGCTGCTGAAGGAGAGCCTCGACGACATGCCCACTGAGCTCAATGAGTAGGGGGGGTTGACCTCCGGCTTGGTGATGTGCTGCAGAAGAGCATTGCCTCGGAGAAGAAGGCGACGGGCGAAATCCTGCAACTTCAGGAGGACAAGGCGAAGCTCTGCCACGAGCTTGACCTGCTCAAGGAGGAGAACGCCGGGTGGAAGAAGCTGCATGAGAATAGTAGTTCCTCATTGAAGATGCTGCAGGCCCTCATCGTGGAACATAAGGAGGAGTTTGCAAAGCTCCGCATCGAGCACCCGGCTGCTGTCAAGGTACGTAATGTGGCTGTGGAACAGATGATGAAGGCTCCCGTCAAGAAATCCCGCATCATGGAAAGAATGAAGAAGATAGTGGAGGAGACGCGCAAGGAGATGGAACTCGTGGAGGCGATGAAGAAGCAGTTACGACTCCGCGGCCAGCAACCCTTCATGTAGTAGAGAGCAGCGCCCCAGACTTGTGTGTGTGTGTCTTCCTTCTTTTTTTGGGGTGATAATCTTCCTTCTTCTTTTGCTCATGTGTTTTTTCTTTTGCTTCGGGTGTTTTGCCGCACGTGTCACGTTCTCTGTGAGGCATGAATAGAACAGTGCTAACAATGAGATGACTAGCAAATTAGATCATTTTTATCGCCATATGGCACTGGGCTGCCGTGTTTCGTGCTCCTCCGTCGTACTACTCTAGTGGAAAACTAGAGTATACCGCACGGTTCTTTGCTTCTCCTTAGGTCATCGGCACATTTATACGAGCAGCCAAATCACAAATCCCTGCCTTCCAGCAGTAATGAGCCGTCAAATCACAAAGGCCCTCGCCTCTCTTGAAACCGACCAAGCTAGACTGCCCCGCCCTCTAGCCTTTTAAAAAATGTATACTTTTGTACAGTAGTAGTATCGATGGATTGCGCCATGGAGAAAAACTAACAAGATGAAACTAAAGAAAAAAGGTGGTACATATAGAGAGCGCTCGTCGCCAAATTATGCATATATTACTATTAAAAAAGCTAGTACGTGCTTAAATGGGGTGCTAAATTATATTAAAGAAATTAGCATACCTACTTAATTCTTGGGTTCTTATTATTTATGCCACTAGTTGTGTATCACTACTCACTTTTACCATTAGAAGTTACAACTGCTCAAAAATGCCATCGATCGTGAGATGCCTGCTCAAAAATGCAATTAGATATCTAAAAAATGCCATCACTAAGTTAGATGTTTGCTCAAAAATGCCATTATACATTGTTATTTTCACTTCAAACCCGTTGACCATGTTATATGACAAAAATAAGCCGATTCTCACAATGATAAGTGTGGCCCCGCTTGTCAGGACTAACCAAGCGAATAATTTTACAGGAAAATAAGAACGCTGTTGGGATCAAGTAGGCCCCACACTTTATTTTACTGTAGTGAGATAGAGGGAGAGCTGGCATGTTGGTCCATCAGTATTTATGTCATTATAACATGGCCAAAGAGATTTGAGTCACAATAATGGTGTCCAGCACAACACACCCCTCAAATAAAACTAAGCACCTTGAAATTTTTTGACAACTAAACTGCTGGCTATATGATGTTGGCCATATATATTGTACGTATATAATGTGAATAAATGAGTGGTAGTACTATACCAACTAAAAGATGAACTGTAAGAAATACTAGTATGTACGTACTGAAGAGTTAAAGTAACGAGAAGGAACATAACATAGTTCTGTTGGGGGCTCAACACAACACACCCTCAAATAATACTAGGCACACCTGAAATTAAACTAAGCAACTAATCCGGTAGAAACTGCATTAGAACCACCATGAGCAATGACACTTCCACCTTACTCGGACTCCTCGTCCACGTGCTCAACTTCGTGCTTGTCCCTCTTCCTCTTGGGCGATACTTCTTTGCTTGAACCGCACACTTGGCTCTTGCTCTTCATCCAACCTTTGTAGATATTGAAACAAAGGTAGCCATCCATTGCAGCGTAGTGGATGTGGTCTATATCTAGTACATTCCACTCCCATGCATGATGAAACTTGAACGGAGGTTTCTTCAGTGTACCATACGAAGGATGAACCATGGCACCTGCCAGGGTCAGCATTGAAGGCTGATCACGGGAGGGCACCAACCCTTTCTTCTGGAGGTCAAAGGGGTTTCCTACAACGAGGCCTATTCAATCCAGGACATCCCTATCGTTCCTAAAGTCTACAGTAACGAATTTGACTCCGCCGCCCTTGAGGAAGTTCTTAAATTCCTCGCACTCAACGTTGGCATGTCATATGTGGTAGACCAAGCATAAGTCATGCACGCAAACCTGGATCATGGCGGGCTTCTTCTTCTCTGCCTCCTTTAGATTCTTCTCACTTTCCAGGACTGTGGTGTACTCAACATCTAGCCCAGCGACCCACTCATCCTTTGAGTTTTCGAACATGCGTCTGAAGCGAGCAAGGCATCCTTTCACCGTCGCAGAAGAACGGGTGTAGATGATGTCGAACTCATCGTCGGTGATGGTTCTAACCTTGTACTCACCGCTGATCATGGATATTTGGGACACCATGGATTTGGGAGGAGGGTTAGGATTAGTGGAACTGCCGTAATGTGAAAGGACGGGACGGCTAGGAGTGAACTGCCGTAATGTTAAAGGACGTCCGGGGATGAGTAGGAGTGAACTGCCAGTGGTTTTGTAAAAAATGATGAGTGGGGCGTGCGAACGGCAGGGTAGTGTCTTGCCTGGTGGATAAATGGATTCATGCACAGTACTATGGGGGCCCAATTAGATGTCATGTCTACTCGACGCCCAATTAAATGGCTTTCGATGTCATGTCAAGCATCGGGAAAATTACAGGTGATACGAAGCTTTCCATTCTCCCATGATACGGGCTTCCGAGAGACCTTGGATCTGAGATCGAACGGTTGCATGGCATGATTCTAGACCTATGGGTGAATATCCTATCCTGGAGGGTTATTCTGCAAATTTTCAGTAACTTAGCATGCAATCGCTCGATTCAGATCCAAGGGCTGCCAAAGAGCCGTATCATGGTCGCGCCTACCACGACTGTCGCCTCGCCATGCATGGGTCGCGCCCTTGGAGATATAACATGGTGCGTTAGGCTATCTGATGTTGGCATGTCATACATTGTAACGCCCTCGATGCGGCTATATCTCCCACGTGTCGAAGCACGACTTAGAGGCATAACCGCATTGAAAGCAATGTCGCAAGTGAGGTAATCTTCACACAACCCATGTAATACATAAGGGAAAGAGATACATAGTTGGCTTACAATCGCCACTTCACACAATACATGAGTAAAGCATTACATCATACAGATACAATCAAGGTCCGACTACGGAACCAAAATAAAAGAAGACTACCCCAAATGCTACACAGATCCCGATCGTCCCAACTGGCTCCACTCTTGATCAACTGAAACGAAACAACACAATGAACAAGATCTTCATCGAGCTCCTCCTTGAGCTCGGGTTAAACCGCACGGTTTCATCGGCACCGCAAACTGGTTTTGAAGTATCCGTGAGTCACGGGACTCAACAATCTCACACCCGCGAGATCAAGACTATTTAAGCTTAAAGGTAGGACAACGTAGTGAGGTGGAGCTGCAGCAAGCGACTAGCATATATGGTGGCTACATTCGCAAAGGAGAGCGAGAAGAGAAGCAAGGCACGGTCGAACAACTATGATCAAGAAGTGATCCTAGAACAACCTACGTCAAACATAACTCCAACACCGTGTTCACTTCCCGAACTCCGCCGAGAAGACACCATCACGGTTACACACGCGGTTGGTGTATTTTAATTAAGATCAACTTCGGGTTTTCTACAACCGGACATTAACAAATTCCCATCTGCCTCATAACCGCGGGCACGGCTTTCAAAAGATAATACCCTGCAGGGGTGTCCCAACTTAGCCCATTATAAGCTCTCACGGTCAACGAAGGATATTCCTTCTACCGGAAGACCCGATCGACTCGAATCCCGGACTACAAGACATTTCGACAGCAATAAAACAAGACCAGCAAAGCCGCCCGGATGTGCCGACAAATCCTGATAGGAGCTGCACATATCTCGTTCTCAGGGCACACCGGATGAGCCAGACGTCGGGTTGGCATAGACCCTGATTGCCCAGGGGGTGCCGTACATCGCTCGGTTTGGGCCAGCAATTGAAGGAGAAATGGCCCGGGGGTTTAAAATAAAGATGACCCTTGAGTCTGCAGAACCCAAGGGAAAAAGGCTTAGGTGGCAAATGGTAAAACCAAGGTTGGGCCTTGCTGGAGGAGTCTTATTCAAAGCGAACTATCAAGGGGGTCCCATAAATCACCCAACCGTGTAAGGAACGCAAAATCCGGGAACATAATACCTATATGACGGAAACTAGGGCGGCAAGAGTGGAACAAAACACCAGGCATAAGGCCGAGCCTTCCACCCTTTACCAAGTATATAGATGCATTAATTAAATAAGATATATTGTGATATCCCAACAAGTAAACATGTTCCAACAAGGAACAACATCTCCATGTTCCAACAAGGAACAAACTTCATCTTCACCTGCAACTAACAACGCTATAAGAGGGGCTGAGCAAAGCGGTAACATAGCCAAACAACGGTTTGCTAGGAAAGGATGGTTAGGGGCTTGACATGGCAATATGGGAGGCATGATAAGCAAGTGATAGGCATCGTAGCATAGGCATAGCAAAAGAGCGAGCATCTAGCAAGCAAATATAGAAGTGATTTCGAGGGTATGGTCATCTTGCCTGAAATCCCGCAAGGAAGAAGAACGAGTCCATGAAGAAGACAAACGGACGTAGTCGAACGAATCCTCACAACTCCGGAACAAAACCGAAGCTAACGAGAGAAGCAACCCGGAAAGAAACAAACAACATAGTAAACACACAAGCATAAACATGTCATGATGCACAAACAAGTATGATGCATGTCCGGTTTAATGAGGCATGGCATGGCAATATGCACAAGCAAAACTACAAGTTAAATGGAGCCCAATATGCAACGAGTTGCATATTGGCGAAACACCACATCAATTATTTAGTTTCTCTCTCGGTTATGGACCCAACAATATTAAATGTTATTAAACATGGCAACGGGTGAAGCATAATTAAACTACCTATTTAGGCAAGTTTAAATGAGGCCGGAAACAACAAACAACAATTCCGGTAAATCCTCATGTGCATATTTTAAGGTTTGGTACTGTTCTGCCTATTACATAATTTTAGAGTTGTTAAACAGGAAAATAAAGTGCACCATGTTAAACTAGGCATTTTTCTACCCCATTTACATATGTAATTTATTTAAATCCGAGCTACGGTTATTTAGTTGTGAAATAAATCATTTTAACATGGCATTTGAGCAAATTTAAACAAACAGCATTTTAAGCATTTTAAACATGAATGAAAGTGGCATATTATGAAACTAGATGAAATTCTAAGCACTTTACATATATAATTTGTTTTAATCCGATGCATGGTTAATTAATTATTGATGCATGAACATTAAGGGGTTTTCTGCAAAACAGTAAAACCTGGGATAATTGCTAAATCGCAGCAGCAGAAAAAAACATGACACGGGCCGAATCCACTGGCCCAACATGCAAAGGACAGAGGGGCTCCCAGGAAGCTCACCACTGGGCCGAGCCCAGGTCGGTGGAGAGGCAAGGCAGGCCGGCTGCCTGGGCTGCGCGTGGAGTTGGACCGAGGCGAGGCGCGCTGGGCCTTGGCACTGGCGGGTTTGGGGGAGCTGGGTCGGTGGAAGGAGGCAGGCCGACGCAGCGGCTCGAGTCAACGCGGCGGCGGCAGGCGCTGGCTGCGCTGCTTTCTCTCGCTCGATGCAGGAGGCGGGGAGGCCGCGGCGACGCGAAGACCGGCGAGGGCTCCGGCGAGGTGGCCTTGGCGGGGACCGGCCGGAACGGGACTGGGATGGCGGGATCCAGCGGATCTGGGCGCGGAGATGGAGCTCCAGCGGCGCGAGGGAACGACGTGCAAGTAGGCGAGGGGCGGCGAGCTCGACCAGATCCAGCGCTCGGTCGTTGGTCTTGGCTTGGCGGTGCTCAGGACGGAACGGAGGTCAAGGGGTCGAGGACGACGGATCCGAACAGGCGGCTGCTGGTGCTTGAAGCCCCCTGGACGCCATGGCGGGCTCCCTGGGAGGTCTCTGCGAGGTCAGAAACGAGATGAGAGACGAAGGAAAAAGAGAAGAATGGAAGGGAGGCGAGGCGGCGCTGTTCCTGGTGGTGGTCGCCGGAGGGCGCGGCCTGGGGGCCGAGGCAGGGGGCTCGGGCAGAGGAGCAGATGCTCCTGGACGAGGGGAAGGTGGAGGCTGGTTGGTGGATCGGGAGGACGCTGCGGGATTGGCCCGATGGATGCAGAGGCTGGTGGATTGGATCGGGGAATGAGGAGATCCCGAGGAAGAAAGGTAGGTAGGTGGCGGCGGCTCGGGAATGGGTGGATGGATGGGACAGGATCCCTAGTTTCTAGGGTTAGAGTAGACTGATTATATAGTGAGTGGATGAGGGCATGCTTAATCCGGTCCGTCCGATCGAAATCGGGCGGTCGAGAATAAATAGGTTAGGTAGCCCAAATAAGAAAACGGTGATGTTTTATAGATGTTTGGGGATGATCCGGATCCATCGGTAACGACAGACCGGTTCGGGTTCGGGTAAGATTCGGACACGCATAAGAGGGGTCTGTGCACTGTGCAGAGGAACACGGCGATCGCGTGCAAGTGGGTGGTTGGTCTCAGTACGGTTAACGAAGACAAGCGGTCTGACAAAATGACAACAGAGTCAAAGAGAGAAAGGGCAACTGCGAACGGCTACAAGTTTTATGAAAACATGTAAATGTAATGCGCATGATGCTATGAGATGAGATGCATGACATGAACACAAAGCAAAACAAAAGACAAAACCCAACCACAGAGGAAATAATATAACACATAGCCGGAAATGGCAAGAGTTGGAGTTACGAATATGGAAAGTTGTATCCGGGGCGTTACATACATAGTCATCACTTAGTCACTCATATAATAAGGTTAGCTATAAGGTTGGCTATAAGAGTATTTTTTTTACTTCTCTCTATCTCTTTCTTTGTAGTATTTATTGCATTTGCCAAGGAGTGACCTCTTTCAATGAAATGGCAGTCTCAAGTCATTAATAGCATGCACACCCCACATCTCTTATCGGTTGATATGTCAAGAAACAAGAAACAATGTACTCCCTCCTTTCCGGTTTATAGGGCTTATCTCAACTTTTTTGTTTTTCCAATTTATAGGGCTCATCTCCATTCATTTTTAGTTTCCAAGACGCATTAAATCTTTGCATGTAAGAATTAAAAAGGAACACACCAATGCATGTAATGTTTCTACTTATCTAGTGGCCAAGCATGCATGCATTCAATTAATCCAATTTAATGCATGAGTTTAATTGAGGTAGTTTTGTAAAGTACGAGATACATTCCTCCACTCACAAAATGCCTTGATTGATGAGATTTCAGATTTGAGCCTTATAAACCGGAAAAGAGGGAGTATAAGTTAATGCACCGCGCCTAAGTGTTTTGGGATTATTTGGTTTCCGTAAGATGACTTGCACACCTAGACTTTATGCCTATGTGGCAGGCTTAGCACCTGTACAAGCAAGTACAATAGTGGGCTATAAGCCCGCTTACATGGCATTTTTGCATATGTGGAGGAAAGATGCAAGGAAAAAGTGGAGGAGTGGGATCAAGAGCCAGCCTCTACATGGTGGAGCATTGGGAGAGGCACCTGTATACCATGGAGGTGGTCAGGAATCAGGAGACTCACGCCAGTCGTAGCTCCGCAGTTAAAATGATCAAATGACAAGTCAAATCACGGGGCCCCACCTGTCTAGCAGTAAATCGCTGTCAAATCACACAGCCCTAAGTTTGCAGCAACCTACTCCCTCATCTTCTCGCGTCTCTATTGAACTGACTAGGCGGAACTGCCCCTCCTACTGCGCGGGAAAAGCCCCGCCCTCGACTTTTAAATAGTATAGTATACTAATATTTTATCCATGGATTGCGCCATGCAGCAAAGCCTCAAGAAAACGGCAGTACACATGTACAGAGTATACACCACGCCCGTCGCGTTCGCGTGGCACCCCAGACGGTCAGCCGATCTGGCACGCCGCTCTTCGAATGGAACGCGCGTCATATTGCGTTTGCACACACATGTGGGACCACAATCGAGAACCGACCATAGGCACACTTCCTAGCCCCGCAAGTCGGGTGAGTTAATAGAAGAGAGAGATGAGCGATAGTACTAGAGAAGTGTTGTACAGACGTTGGTGCCTGGACGATCCTTGCATGACACGGAAGATTAGTTCTTCCATGCATGTGACCAGACTGTAGCAGACACGCCTGGATTGGCTATCGTCTACATATCATGCAGGCTGGGTTGTACAGGGTTTTAGTTCTGATGAGAAATATAAAAAAAGGTTTGTTGTCATCTTGCAATATTAGGTGTCATGTGCTTCGGATCACTGCGAGGGTTAAACAGAGAGTTCCTCCAAGGCGCTGGTCATTGGGAGCACATGCACAAAGACTACTCGGCTTCCATCTAGGTCAAGCCGACTATGTTAATTAGGACATCTATTGACAGACCCCTTTTCTACGAGTTTATCTTTAATTTGAGCTTTGATCCTTGTCTAGTTTGTCCGTCGGGATTCATGTTGTCTCCTTTGGGCGGTGAGGTTATGGTTTCTTGTCATGTGGCATTTTTTCGTGTTATATGTTATAATCCGGTGCTTCAAATCAAAATGATGACAACTGCGCCTCCGGGGCACCTGCATGAAGACTTCTCGATAGTCATTGATGAGGTCAGGCCGGCTTCGGTAGACAAAAGAAAACTAGTACTCCACTATATAGGTAGGAGCCTCCGCGCTTGCTTGCTAGTGTTTCTCTCTTCACACAGTCTCGTCCTCTCAAGAGCTAAACACGACAGCGGTGGCCACTCTCTCTCTCTCTCTCTCTCTCTCTCTGCTCACCGCTGGTCACTAATCCAGCCGGATCCTCTCCGCCGGGGAAGCTAAGAAAGTGCAACGTACACGCGGTCGTCCTCGGCGACGGCTCTTACCCACTGCCGGCGCGTCCGATCAGCGTGCCTTGCCATTCTCTCCCAAGCACCACTGGATAGGGAGGGCCTCCGACCCCTTCTTCCTCGTTGTCGTAGTGTGGGCAGATCCGCCTCCCGCTGCCCACCTAGCGACATCCCGGCGACCCTCAGGTATAACTTCCTTCGAAACCGGCCTTGCTCTACTTCCCGAGCTGTTTGAAAGCCACCTAAATTTTGACTATTAAGAGGTAAAAGTAGTTCATGCACTCAAATCTAGTAGTACTTGGTTCAAACAAGGAAGAAAGGGGGTGGGGGTGGGGGAAGATCGGTTACCTGAATATAGGACTTGGTCGAAAGAGGAAATAATGGGGGTGAAAAGTAGCAGAGACTGGCTATCCAACTGGTCTCTTGGTCTAATAGGGAAATAAAGGGAAACGCAGTACAAACTCAATATAAACCCGATCTATTGGTTGAAAAAGGAAACAAAGTGGGGATTGGGGGACAAGTCAACAGAGTAAGTCCATCACTAGATTTGCTAGCCTCACACAGTATAAGGTGGCTATACCAAACAAAAATGGGACCAACCCAGATATCATGTTCTGATGTTTGTTGCCCCAAGCCACTCTTATGTAATGCCATCGGTAAAATGTAGCAGTCGCACTGTTAAAAGTAAGGACACGTTAAACCAATGTTGTTTTCAATGTAATGCCTCCAGTAATATGAATAATTGCACTTTTTTCATGTCCTGCTAAATTTCCCATTAAGACAAGTTCCTTCTTTTTGTTAGAAATACAACTGTCCTGGTCCGCCTACTCTCCCGTGCCCAAATACCGACTCTGTAGCAGCTATTAATGTAATGTTGCTGGTAAAATGAAGCAATGGCACCATTAAAATAATGTCTTATTTAACGGTTGTCATAGTTAATCCTAATGCCCACACTAATATCTGGCAATGTTGCTGCTTTAGAAATTGCTACTGTCCTTGTAGGATTTCCATTCAGATAAGGAACATGCTTCTTTTCATTTGATGTATGTTTCATCACTTGTTTGTCACCCTCCTTTCCACCTTTTTTGTGCAAACAGAGACATACATTTCATGCTTGTTCTTAGTTGAACTGCACAAATGATATCCAAATTATAATTGAACATTCCAGGAGCTTCACAACCAACCTTGATGTTGCTCAATTTTATTGCTATTAATGAAGAAGAAGCTCTGTGGGTTTCATTTTCTGATGGAAATGGAACCAGGGCAGGAGCCCTTTTCTTAAAACAAAAATGAAGAAGAAGCTGCTAGCTCATGGGACATTGCTTCATTTTAGGTGAACTGCACCAAAAGGTCCCATGAATTGAATCATCCATGTTGGTGACTGGTGTCACCCCTTCTATGATGGCGTTGACTGCAGATATGGTTCCCATCACGAGTTATGTTCCTTTTTGGTCTGACCGTTTGCCAAAGATCCTGCATGCTGAGTCTGCTCTTGTGCTACTATTTTGGCACTGCCATGATAAAGCAGTAATGTTATTATTTTGCACCTTAATCTAGTGGCACTATTAATTTGAGGCAATGTTTTGGCACCGCTAGTGCCACTGATTTTTTTATATATTGAAAGAGGGGGTTTCCTCCGATTTCATTAAAGAAACCCGACCATAGAGAACCATTATCCGACAACATCTCAGTGTAAATGGGCAGTAATGCAACTACTACTAGACCGAATTGAGTACTAGTAGGAGACAAGTTCGCCACATAAGCTAGGCAGGTAGGAGGGCGCAGCACCAGCTCGACCAAGTTTGGATTAGAACCCAAATGCTACCACAGAAACATCAGGCGGAAGATAGAGCCAGCTTCAGCATCCCAGTCTAAGCACCCCCGGCCTCCATCCTTGCAACGCACGGTACACCTTGTTTGCCACCTGCTCGACCCGAGTGCCACTGATAAAATGAAGTAATAATACAGTTAAAATAGAGCGAGTGTCCTCTCTATCATTTCATTTCCAATGTAGATAAAGAAAGTGCTTCTCTTTGTTAGTATATGTTTCATCAACTAGTCCCATTGTTAATGTTTAAGCATTTTTGCAAACTGGGGTGCTTAATTTTAGTTGATCTGCACAAAAATAGAGATCGGAATGTCTCAAGGCCCCTCCTTGTACTACCGTTGTACACTGATGTTCATCACTGGCAGAAGGTGTATCGGGGAGACTTGGGTCGATTTCCAGTATGAGGTGTACCGTATGAGGCGTCGCATGGCCCATCTCGCCCTCGCAGCATGGCATACTATGATACTATCCTAATATTTTCTTCTATTTATTAGTGTATGTTTCATCAACTAGTGCCACTATAATGTAATCATGCTATTTCATTATCTATGCAAACAGGGTTATTCAGCTGCATTTTGGTGGAACTGCACAAATGTACGGATGGAACCGGCATATATGCAGAGTGCGAGGTGCCAAGTAAAAATTACCGACACCAACCCTGCTCCATCTAAGCATTGGCATCCACCACCACCAGTGGGATGTGTGATGCTCACTGTGGATGGATCTTTCTCGGCAACAAATCCTCTAACCAAATACTAGTAGCTTAGACTTTATTTGTACACGGTGTCACAACTTTGACCCAAAGGTCCAGAGCTATTTTAGGGTGATTGGCGTAGTACTCGAAGACTGATTGTGAGCATGATTTTTATTAGCTGTCACACGGATTGTAAGCATGAGCAGATGGAAGATTAGGTTAGTGCAAAGCTTACCTTAAACCCTACCGACGCCATTGAAACGAGGCGAGCGTCGAGCGAACCGTGGAGAATGGCGGGGAAGCGACGTCGCACCATCTTGCCTCCTCTTGTGGTGCTAGAACGAATACTCATGTGGCTCCGGCTGGCTCTGCACCCTCACGAACGGCACACCATACTCGATCGATTCATTATCCTCTGGGTGCTCGACCTTCGACCAGTACGCCCATCACCTCCGCCTGACTTTCGCCTCGGGCGAATCTGTCTGCTCCATCTCCCAGAGGAGATACTCGATGAACTTGAAGGACTGTAGCGTGACTGCCGCCGAGGAGTACACCATCGCTGTCTCGCCCTTTCGCATACGTTGCCACATGGCCCTCGCCGTCCCCGAAATCTCCCACTCATTGTCAAACCAAGTAAGGGTCTCCTTCAACCTGGCTAACTTTGCCTGGTCACCGCCATCGATCTGCCTGATTCGCTGCTGCATCCTCTCCATAGATATCCTTCTGAGTGGTCCGGTGCTAGCTTTGGAAGATGGGAGGAGAGACAGTGGTCTTGCAATAGAGAAGAGGGAGAGGCGATACGGTGGTTTTGGAATGCATATGATGGAGAGGAGAGGGGGTGGTTTTGCAATGGAGAAGAGGGAGAGGCGAGACGATGGTTTTGGAATGGAGATGATGGAGAGGAGAGGTTTCCCTGCCTTTCGGTCACTGACAGGTGGGCCTCGCGCTTGGTGGGACCCATGTATGAGTGTCTCGATGGCAAGATGGGCTATGTCAGGGGATCCTCGTCCGAGGAGAGAGGAGGTGGTTTTGCAATGGAGAATAGGGAGAGGCGAGGCGATGGTTTTGGAATGGAGATGATGGATTGGAGAGGAGGTTGTTTTGCAATGGAGAAGAGGGAGAGGAGCGTGCGGCTGCGATTTAGGATTGGACGAGAGGGCCGGCGCGCTGTGACTGGATCAAAATAAAAAATCAATTTACCCTTCAATCAAGAAAGGGACCCCACATAAACTAGTCTGCCTTTTATTCTGGGTCATAATTGAGCATGATTTTCACAAATATAATATATTTTATACGTTGCAAAAATAATATAATTTGGAAGTACATTCAGATATGAACCAAACGATACAATTTTTGGTGACATGCATTCACATTTTCTTGTCAAATCTGATTACTGGTCAAACTTTGACCCAAAATACGCAAAACAAAAAATACTTCCAAGACCAGCGCCGCTCCTCTCCTCTTAAACCACCGCTGCTCCTCTCATGTTCCAATCTAAATCTAGCGCCGCTCCTCTCCTCTTCCATTTCAAAACCACCACCCCTCCTCTCCTGTTCCAATCCAAAACCAGCGTCGCTCCTCTCCTGTTCTAATCCAAAACAAGCGCTGCTCCTCTCCTCTTACATTCAAAAACCACCGCCGGCTAGTGAAGGTGCTATGGAGAAGTAGATCGATGGAGGAGTACAACCAATACGTGAGGATCGCAGACGGCGACCCTGTGAAGCTAGCTAGGATGTTGGAGATATAGTCGTGGTTTGACAACAAGGACCAACTAACGGCGACGACAACATCCATGGCCAAATATCTGCAACAGAGCGAAAAGGCGGCGATACTCCCGAAGGGAGTCACGCGGGAGTACATAGAGCTGCTCCTCTGGACCATGGGGGAAACAAATTCACCGAATCTGATCGTGAGGGAGCGGTGGTGGGAGTATCAATCCCAGATGGAGCATCCACCAGAGATTGAAGGATCGAGCATCTACAGGGTGCCATTTGTGAGGGTGTCGTGCCAGAGCGAGCCGGTGGAGTCTTCGTCGACTGAACCCACCTGTAAGAGGAGAAAAGCAGTTGACCCGACAACGCTTGCCCACCATCCTCTCCCTCGCTGTTCACATCGTCTCACAGGGCGGCTGTCTGCCGCCGAGGAATAGGAGGGGCTGCCCCCCCCCCCCCCAGCCCAATAGTCGGGTAGGTTGTGAATTGTCAGGAGGAGCTTAGGGTTGTCAGTATTTGCAGGTTGTGAATTGTGTTTTGTGTTGTGTATTTTGAGAGTACTTTAAGATATGAATGTCTTTTGAATTTCAAATTTGCAGTATTGAGCATATGAAGTATTTTGTGAATTCTAGAGATCTATTTTTAGCACTTAAAAAATGTAGTTTCATAGGAGTATAAAAGTGCAGACAATGTGATTCTCAGAGAAGAAACTGCAAGTTTCAGTTTCAGATAAGAAACTGCAAGTTCAGTTTCAGATAAGAAACTACAACTTTCATAGGCAGAGCATTTATATGAACACGGCCTTTTCAAACAGGGTTAACATCATGTTGGAAGTTTTATTCATGGTCGAAAATGGAACTACCAGCCAGTTAACATCATGCTGATCAACATTCATGCATAGCACATCTTCATATGATGCACAGTCAAAAATGTATGCTATTTTCAAATGCCCACGCAAAGCCGAGTGTGCGAAAAACAGAGAAAACGAGGGACGAAATTTTGGCAAGTGTTGGACGTGGTGCGCGTAGATGAAAATGGGGACCCACATGTCAATAATGGTAGAGGCAAAAAATCTAGAGATATTTTCCCTGCATCAGGTGTAATCGAACCCGGGCGGAACAGCTGTCGGGTAGTGTCACTTGGCCACTGGGCTAGTTAAGTACTTTTGTTACAAATAAGGCATAGCCTCAGGTGGTCCGATCTCCTCCTACGGCTTTGTGCGCTCGCTGTGGCGCCGCTGTCTGCCATTGTGAACATGCTGAA
This sequence comes from Aegilops longissima, assembly GCA_021605205.1. NCBI lineage: Eukaryota > Viridiplantae > Streptophyta > Magnoliopsida > Poales > Poaceae > Aegilops > Aegilops longissima. The sequence goes on along the minus strand of CM038678.1, from coordinate 144,397,859 downwards.
CAAACGAGAGGAATCTGGAGAGGACTGTACATGGAGAGGCGGACAGTCGGGACCCGCCAGGTCTATGGCCGTACGCAAGCAAGTGCCTAATCGAAAAAAATACTTCCTCCTAATGCTATACTGACGTTGGGCCCCACGGGTTTGTCAACATAGTTACATTTTTTGAGGTGCTTCAACATAGTTACTATAGGAGATAAATTCACAACGAAGCCGGGGAACTGGCAGGTATCATTTGTTACCACTGGGGCAGCAAGTATCAGCTGGGTTTTGGGCTACCCCGTCTAGGCTTTCTTTTTTAACATGCGCAGCCCATGACATGCCGGTTTGTATTGTTTTTAGGGCCGTCATGTATCGACCGGCCTATGGACCTCCCGTCCGAGGTTTTATTTTTCCTGAAACATCGGCAGCCCAATCTATGTATTTTTTTGAAGAAAACGCAGAAGTCTGTTCTATTTTTCTATATAAGAATAGGAACGCCTGGTCCAACTTATGTTTCCCTTCTAACTATATTATATATATTAAAATTATTTTATATGTTATTATATATTATTGTTATTGTCATCATATATTTAACACATACTTACATATGTAAGAAAACAATATCCCACATCTTATTAACTTATAAAAATAATTTCTTAACAATAAAATCTTGGATTTTTTTGGCACCGAAAATCTTGGTGATTGTGTACAAAAGCTTTGAAAGATTTAAGGACCAATGTAATAATAAATCACTTATTATTTAAATATATTTATAACGAAATGCTCAGCCCTTGTTTATTTTTTGATAAAATTGTTGCGCCCAACCCAACATTATAATTAGAATCAGCCCAGCAAAATTGTGTATTTCGAGAAAGTGCAAATGACCTGTAATTTTATAGGTAAAAATTAAATGAGCTGCATGGATGCTACATTATTTGTTCACCCAGCCCAGCAAATGGACTGTAATTCTAAAAAAAGAGATCAAATTGACTGTAAATTCTGAAAAATGGGTTGAATACGTGCCACATTTTATGGAGGCCGAAATGTGGGCCAATAGGTCGAAGCCAACGCATCGTTGTCAACTTAGTCAACAAATGATTCTGACATCGTTAGCCGTTGGATTTACATCCAACGACCGGCATCTATCTTCAATCTCTCGTCTTCTTCCTCCAGCGCCGCCGGGACCACCTGCTCCTGCCTCCTGCTGCTAGTAGCTCTGCTTAGCATGCTTCGCAGTGAAGCGCTACCCCACCGTTGGCCAGGCCATCCCTCCACCCCTCCACACCTCCTGTTCTTCTCCACCGACTGCCGAATCACACCGCACCAGAACCAGTTAACCCTCGTGCACCTCTTCGTCTGTGACTCAACTCCCGCGTTGATACGTCTCCGTCATATCTATAATTTTTGATTGTTCCATGCCAATATTATACAACTTTCATATACTTTTGGCAACTTTTTATACTATTTTTGGGACTAACATATTGATCTAGTGCCCAGTGGCAGTTCCTGTTTGTTGCATGTTTTATGTTTCACAGAAACCCCATATCAAACGGAATCCAAATGGGATAAAAACGAACGGAGAATATTTTTGGAATATTTGGAGAATTCCGGAAGAAGAATCAACGCGAGACGGTGCCCGAGGGGGCACGAGGCAGGGGGCGCGCCCCTGACCCTCGTGGGCCCCTGTAAGGCGGTTGCTGCTCTACTTTGGAAGCAAGAAAACTAATTTTCGGATAAAAATCTGGGCGAAGGTTTCAATCCAATCGGAGTTACGGATCTCCATATATACACGAAACGGTGAAAGGGCAGCAGACGAGAACGCAGAAACAGAGAGAGACAGAGAGACAGATCCAATCTCGGAGGGGCTCTCACCCCTCCCGCGCCATGGAGACCATGGACCAGAGGGGAAACCCTTCTCCCATCTAGGGAGAAGGTCAAGTAAGAAGAAGAAGGAGGGGGCTCTCTCCCCCTCGCTTCCGGTGGCGCCGGAACGCCACCGGGGGCCATCATCATCACCGCGATCTTCAGCAACACCTCCGCCATCGTCACCAACATCTACATCACCTTCCCCCCTCTATCTACAGCAGTCCACTCTCTCGCAACCCACTGTACCCTCTACTGAACATGGTGCTTTATGCTTCATATTATTACCCAATGATGTGTTGGCATCCTATGATGTCTGAGTAGATTTTAGTTGTCCGATCGGTGGTTGATGAATTGCTATGATTAATTTAATTTGCTTGTGGTTATGTTGCTGTCCTTTGGTGCCCATCATATGAGAGCGCGCGTGGATCACACCATAGGGTTAGTTGTATGTTGATAGGACTATGTATTGGACGACAAGAGTGACAGAAGCTTCAACCTAGCATAGAAATTGATGCATACGGATTGAAGGGGGACCAATATATCTTAATGCTATGGTTGGGTTTTACCTTAATGAACGTTAGTAGTTGCGGACACTTTCTAATAGTTCCAATCATAAGTGCATAGAATTCCAAGTCAGGATGACTTGCTAGCAGTGGCTCTCCCACATAATACTTGCTATCGGTCTAGTAAAGTAGTCAATTGCTTAGGGACAATTTCGCAACTCCTACCACCACTTTTCCACACTCGCTATATTTACTTTATTGTGTCTTTATATAAACATCCCTTACTTTTTATTTACATGCTATTTATTATCTTGCAAACCTATCCAAAAACACCTACAAAGTACTTCTAGTTTCATACTTGTTTTCGGTAAAGCGAACGTTAAGCGTGCGTAGAGTTGTATTGGTGGTCGATAGAACTTGACGGAATGTTTGTTCTACCTTTAGCTCCTCGTTGGGTTCGACACTCTTACTTATCGAAAGAGGCTACAATTGATCCCCTATACTTGTGGGTTATCAAGACCTTTTTCTGGTGCCGTTGCCGGGGAGCAATAGCGTGGGGTGAATATTATCGTGTGTGCTTGTTTGCTTTATCACTAAGTAGTATTTATTTTCTGTTCTTAGTTGTTCTCTATCTTTAGTTATGGATATGGAACACGAAATACAAAAAAATTAGGTGTACTTGCTGCTCATGGAGATGGGGAACCTCCTAAAACCCTCGATGCTCGTTATGTGACAGATATTATGTACCACTTTGATAATCCTGAGAAAACCTCATTCAATTGTGTAATGGGAGACACGTTGGATCAACGTGAATACTTTAGGGATTATCGCTTGACTCAAAAAGGGAAACTATTATGGGATCAAATTTATATGTTGCGTTGGTATGCTAGGCAACTATGCTTGAGATATGATTATACTTGTTGCTCTAGGATGAAGGCTCCACACCTTCCCTTTTCATGCAAATTTAATGATAATAAAACCTTAGCTTCTTATGCTAATGGTATATATGATTACTATGATGTGGAACAAATAGAAGAATTTGTTGCTTTTAAGGGTGCTTTTGAAATTGAACCTTTGTTTGAAAAGTATGAAGCTTTTGATGATGATGTCTATAGGCCTGAAAATTTTGGTATATTGAAATATTGCTATGAGAATTATGAATACAATTCCTATATTGATGGATTTATTGAGAAAGTCTCCGCTTTCCAAGAAGAGACTAATATTTTGCAGGAGTCTATGGAAGAAGGAATTGATGAAACTGTGAGCTCATTGGATGAAAAAGATGATGAGGAGAGCGAAGAACAAAATGAGGAAGAGCGGATTAGCTACCCGTGCCCACCTGCTAATGAGAGTAACCCTCCAACTCATACATTGTTTAATTTCCCTTCATTCTTACCGAAGGATGATTGCTATGATGATTGTTATGATCCCGTTTATTCTCTTGAAATATCCCTTTTTGATGATGCTTGATATGCTTGTGGCCAAGATGCCAATATGAATTATGCTTATGGAGATGAACTTGCTATAGTTCCTTATGTTAAACATGAAATTGTTGCTTTTGCACCCAGGCATGATAGTCCTATTATCTTTTTGAATTCTCCTGACTACACTATATCGGAAAAGTTTGCACTTATTAAGGATTATATTGATGGGTTGCGTTTTACTATTACACATGATGATTTTGATAGATATAATATGCATGTTCTTGCTGCTCCTACTCGCAATTATTATGAGAGAGGAACTATATCTCGACCTCTCTATGTTTCCCACATGATAAAATTGCAAGAAACTGTTTATACTATGCATTGGCCTTTACTAGGTGTGCATGGATTGTTCTTTTATGACATGCCAATGCATAGGAAGAGAGTTAGACTTCGTCATTTCTTGATATATGTTGCTTTGTGCTCACTACTAAATGCCAAATCATTGCTAATTAAAATTGTCTTTGATATACCTTGGGATCCGGGTGGATTCACTACTTGAGCACTATATGCCTAGCTTAATGGATTTAAAGAAAGTGCTGCCAGGGAGACAACCCGGAAGTTTTAGAGAGTCATTTATTTCTGTTGAGTGCTTTCATAAAGTTTAAAAAAATAAAAAAAATAAAGAGGGGAACCTAAAACTTTTTCAAAAAGAAAAGCGAAAGTGAGAAAGACAAGCATTGTTAAAGTGGGAGCTAGCCTTGAACTTTGTTCATGCTCACGGAAACTTTGTGAATCTTGATTACAGAAACTTTTCAACAAAAATAATTATCCCCTTGTACAATTCCATATATTATAAAAATAATGTTCCAAGGTTTGCCTTTAGGATGTTTACAATGATTGTTGGTTTGTACGTTGCAGGACAGAAACTTTGGCTGTAGTGCGCGTTTTTTAATTTTTTACTGGAATGTCAAACGGTTCAGATTCTTTTGAACTTTCTTTCTATACAAATTGTTTATTTTTACTAATTTTGGCAGAATTTTTCAAGTACCATAAGTATGGTGAATGTTTAGATTGCTACAAACTGTTCTGTTTTAGAAAGATTCTGTTTTTGATGCATAGTTTGCTTGTTTCGATGAAACTATCGACTTATATCAGTGGATTAAGCCATGAAAAATTTATATTACAGTAGATACAATGCTAAAACAAAATATGAATTGCTTTTCAATAGTACTTAGAGTAGTGATTTGCTTTATTATACTAACGGATCTTACCGAGTTTTCTGTTGAAGTTTTGTGTGGATGAAGTGTTCGAAGATCGAGGATGTCTCGATATGAGGATAAGGAGGAGATGCAAGAGCTCAAGCTTGGGGATGCCCAAGGCACCCCAAGTAAATATTCAAGGAGACTCAAGCGTCTAAGCTTGGGGATGCCCCGGAAGGCATCCCCTCTTTCTTCAACAAATATCGGTATGTTTTCGGATTTGTTTCGTTCATGCGATATGTGCAAATCTTGAAGCGTCTTTTGCATTTAGTTTTCTATTTTATTTTATGCACCATGCTGGTATGATATAGTGCTTGGTTGATTTATAGAATTCTCATTGACCTTCACTTATATCTTTTGAGTATGGCTTAATAGAATGCTTCATGTGCATCACTTATATCATTTGAAATTTGGATTGTCTGTTTCTCTTCATATAGAAAACCGACATTTGAAGAATGCTCTTTTGCTTTACTTATATTTGTTAGAGCGTGGGCATATCTTTTGTAGAAAGAATTAAACTCTCTTGCTTCACTTATATCTATTTAGAGAGATGCCGGGAATTGGTCATTCACATGGTTAGTCATAAAATCTTACATAAAACTTGTAGATCACTGAATATGATATGTTTGATTCATTGCAATAGTTTTTTGATATAAAGGTGGTGATATTAGAGTCGTGCTAGTTGAGTAATTGTGAAATTGAGAAATACTTGTGTTGAGGTTTGCAAGTCCCGTAGCATGCACGTATGGTGAGCCGTTATGTAGCGAAGTTGGAGCATGATTTATTTATTGATTGTCTTCCTTATGAGTGGCAGTCGGGGACGAGCGATGGTCTTGTCCTACCAATCTATCCCCCTAGGGGCATGCGTAGTAGTACTTTGCTTCGAGGGCTAATAAACTTTTGCAATAAGTATATGAGTTCTTTATGACTAATGTGAGTCCATGGATTATACGCACTCTCACCCTTCCATCATTGCTAGCCTCTTCGGTACTGTGCATTGCCCTTTCTCACCTCGAGAGTCTGTTCAAACTTCGCCGGTGCATCCAAAACCCGTGATACAATACGCTCTATCACACATAAGCCTCATTATATCTTCCTCAAAACAGCCACCATACCTACCTATCATGGCATTTTCATAGCCATTCCGAGATATATTGCCATGCAACTTCCATCATCATCATATACATGAATTGAGCATTCATTGTCATATTGCTTTGCATGATCGTAAGATAGCTAGCATGATGTTTTCACGGCTTGTCCGTTTTTTGATGTCATTGCTACGCTAGATCATTGCACATCCCGGTACACTGCCGGAGGCATTCATATAGAGTCATATCTTTGTTCTAGTATCGAGTTGTAATATTGAGTTGTAAGTAAATAAAAGTGTGATGATCATCATTATTAGAGCATTGCCCTAGTGAGGAAAGGATGATGGAGACTATGATTCCCCCATAAGTCGGGATGAGACTCCGGACGAAAAAAATAAAAAAAATAAAAAAGAGAAAGGCCAAAAAAGAAAAAAAATAAGAAAAAAATGAGAGAAAAAGAGAGAAAGGGCAATGTTACTATCCTTTTACCACACTTGTGCTTCAAAGTAGCACCATGTTCTTCATATAGAGAGTCTCTTGAGTTATCACTTTCATATACCAGTGGGAATTTTCATTATAGAACTTGGCTTGTATATTCCAACGATGGGCTTCCTCAAATTTCCCTAGGTCTTCATGAGCAAGCAAGTTGGATGCACCCCCACTTAGTTTCAGTTTGAGCTTTCATATACTTATAGCTCTAGTGCATCCGTTGCATGGCAATCCCTACTCCACACATTAACATCAATTGATGGGCATCTCCATAGCCCGTTGATTAGCCGCGTCAATGTGATACTTTCTCCTTTTTTGTCTTCTCCACATAACCCCCATCATCATATTCTATTCCACCTATAGTGCTATATCCATGGCTTGCGCTCATGTATTGCGTGAGGGTTGAAAAAGCTGAAGCGCGTTAAAAAGTATGAACCAATTGCTCGGTGAGGGAGTCCTAGATTAGGGGGTGTCCGGATGGCCGGACTATAAACTTTGGCCGGACTCCTCGACTATGAAGATACAAGATTGAAGACTTCGTCCCGTGTCCGGATGGGACTTTCCTTGGCGTGGAAGGCAAGCTTGGCGATACGGATATGTAGATCTCCTCCCATTGTAACCGACTATGTGTAACTCTAGCCCTCTCCGGTGTCTATATAAACCGGAGGGTTTTAGTCCGTAGGACGAAGAACAATCATACCATATGCTAGCTTCTAGGGTTTAGCCTCTCTGATCTCGTGGTAGATCTACTCTTGTACTACCCATATCATCAATATTAATCAAGCAGGAGTAGGGTTTTACCTCCATCGAGAGGGCCCGAACCTGGGTAAAGACATCGTGTCCCTTGTCTCCTGTTACGATCTGCCTAGACGCACAGTTCGGGACCCCCTACCCGAGATCCGCCGGTTTTGACACCAACATTGGTGCTTTCATTGAGAGTTCCTCTGTGTCGTCATCTTTAGGCCCGATGGCTCCTCCGATCATCAACAACGATGCGGTCCAGGGTGAAACTTTTCTCCCCGGACAGATCTTTGTATTCGGCGGCTTTGCACTGCGGGCCAATTCGCTTGGCCATCTGGAGCAGATCGAAAGCTACGCCCCTGGCCATCAGGTCAGATTTGGAAGTTTGAACTACACGACTGACATCCACGGAGACTTGATCTTCGACGGGTTCGAGCCACAGCCGAGCGCGCCGCACTGTTACGATGGGCAGAATCTAGCTCTGCCGCCGAACAGTGCCCTGGAGGTCGCACCCGTGTCCGCTCTGACCCTTAGCTCGGAGCCGACTGCACCAATCGAGGACGGGTGGCTGGACACTGCCTCGGGGGCTGCAATCTCTAAGGCGATCGAGCCGAACACTAGCTTTTTCCTCTGCGAAGCTCGTGACTCCAAGGTGCCGGACTCCTCTCCGGACCCCGAACCCTCCACGCCCCTGCCGATCGAATCTGATTGGGCGCCGATCATGGAGTTCGCTGCCGAGGACATCTTTCAGCACTCGCCCTTCGGCGACATTCTGAATTCACCAGAGTCTCTCTCTTTTATCAGGAGAGCCCTGGCCGGACTATGGTCAGCAAGGTTGGGATGCAGACGATGAAGAAATTCAAAGCCCAACCACCACCCACTTCGTAGCCACTGTCGATGATTTAACCGACATGCTTGACTTCGACTCCGAAGACATCGACGGTATGGACGACGATGTAGGAGACGAACAGGAACCAGCGCCTATAGGGCACTGGACAACCACCCCATCTCACGATGTATACATGGTGGACACACCTAAAAGAAACGACAACGAGGAACAAAGGGACGCAACGAAGGATCGTTCCCTCGAAAAGCAGTCAAAGCGGCGCGTAAGCGCCGCCCAAACCCCACCTCGGCGAGACCGCAGCCATCTGAGACCCAGCCATAGAGCAGGCGAACCGGCGACGGCGAACATGCCATCGAGCAACCGTCCGAACAGGGCAACTTGGATAAACAACCCGTCCCGGCGAAGATAACAGTCCGGACGACCTCATGCGGACAAGCTACCGGAGCAGAAGAACCTCCACGAAGGCTCGCGCCATCGCTGTAGCCTGAAAAAGCGTAAACGAAGCTCAAAACAGCGGAAGATGCACTCAGAACTAGATGGAGCAAAGTACTCAACACCGCAGACAAATACGGCGACAGTCGCCGCACAAAGAGCTATCCGAAGCAAAAATTACTGCCGGAATTTGATGAGGACGCCTTAGAGCCCCCGTAATCAAAAAATAAGGAAGCCACCCGGTCGGGTGAACAACCCCATGGCCAACATAGAGCGGCAAAGGGCGCTGCACACAAGCCGGCACGCGATCCGCACAAGGATTCACATCAAAATGATGGCCCAGCTAGATCTATCTACGGGCCAAGAAAGCAAGCTCTAGTAAGCAATGCAACGCATCAAGTATCCGAACATCACGGTACACCCAAATATAGGGGTGCCGCAAACCCCCCTATGTTTCACCGATGAGGTGCTGGATCATGAATTTCCAGCAGGATTCAAGCCCGTAAACAAAGAGGCATACGACAGAACAACAGACCCTGGAGTCTGGATTGAGGATTACATCCTCCACATACACATGGCTAGAGGAGATGATCTCCACGCCATAAAATACTTACCCCTCAAGCTCAAAGGGCCAGCCCGGCATTGGCTTAAAAGCCTTCCTGGAAACACCATTGGAAGTTGGGAAGAGCTCGAGGATGCTTTTCGGGCAAATTTTCAAGGGACATATGTCCGACCTCCGGATGCAGACGATTTAAGTCATATAACTCAACAACCCGGAGAGTCAGCCTGGAAACTCTGGAACAGATTTCTTACTAAATAGAACCAGATAGTCGACTGTCCGGACGCCGAAGCCTTAGCAGCTTTCAAACACAGCGTTCGAGACGAATGGCTCGCCAGAAACCTCGGCCAAGAAAAGCCAAGAACAATGGCCGCATTAACAAGCCTCATGACCCACTTTTGCGCAGGAGAGGATAGCTGGTTGGCAAGATGCAGTACCAGCGACCCAAGTACATCCGAAGTTAGGGATGGAAACGGGAAACCGCGACGCAGCAAGGACCAGCGCCGGACCAAGGGAAACAACCCGAAGAGCACGACAGTCAACGCCGGATTCAAAAGCTCTCGACAGAATCAGAAAAAGCTGCCCCTCAAGGATAACAGGGACTAGCTATCTAAACTAAACAAAATCTTGGACAAGATATGTCAAATCCACAGTACTTCGGGAAGCCTGCAAACCATACCCACAGAGATTGTTGGGTCTTCAAGCAATCCGGCAAACTCAACGCCGAACACAAGGGGCTCGACACACCAAGCGAGGACGATGACAAACCCCACAAGCAGAGCACGGGAAAACAAAACAACTTCCCACAAGAAGACAAAACAGTAAACTCACTTCACGTGACAAAAGGGAAAAACATAGTGGCGCCTATAGAGATAGCGCCATACGGCCCATCCCAGAGGAGTCCCGCCACTGGTTGTTAAAACCAATCACCTTCGATCAACAGGAAGTCCTAATGGACGGCGACAGTGATCTAAACCTGCTATATCAGGACACAATCCGCAAAATGGGGATAGACCCAACAACAATTCGCCATAGCAACACTTCCTTTCAAGGGGTAATGCCAGGCCTAGATGCCCATTGTACGGGCTCTCTCCTGCTAGAAGTTATGTTCGTCTCACCCGACAACTTCCGCCGTGAAAAGCTAACTTTCCACATCGCCCCATTTACAAGTAGCTATCAAGCACTACTGGGACGCGAAGCTTTCGCCCGCTTTAACGCAATACCGCATTATGCATATCTTATACTTAAAATGCCCGGTCCGCGAGGCATCATCTCATTAAAGGGAAACATCGAGTATTCCTCGAGCGCGGAAGATTGTGCGGCTGCCTTGACAGCCACACACTAAACCGGCTTCACTAATCAAAGCACCTAAACAGGTCGTTCAGACCCCGGACATGGCTAGACGAGTCCGCGTAAACATACAAGGGCTTACTAGCGCATACCCCGCATAAGGGCTCCGCGCATGTACAACAAGAGACAATAAAGCTCAATTTTATTCATTTTTTGAATTGTACTTTGTTTATTTAATATAACGTACATTTTCGCACGATCTTTTTCAACTAAGTTCCTCTCTTTTACAGATGAACACCGTGCTACACCCGTCCGTGATACGGCACAACGGAGACACAGTAGCGAGCGTGCGATGAGGGACCCATTCCAAGGATTCTTTTCAGATTAAGACCCTGCGTAAACCTTTTTTACTATCTCTTGTTGATACACATCCCCCGGTTTCTTGCTATAACCGAGGTGGAGGCTGGCGTCTTGGCATGTGGCCACGCTCGAATTTTGCGCATACCGGACACGAGGGCTTATTACTAAGGCGTTCTTCAGCCCGTTTTCATAAAGACCGAATATCTTAGGGGGTGTTCGGCGTCGCGAGTTTGGCCTTATATGCATCAGCTCTGAATCATGTCTTTGGTCAAATGTTGGGTTTGCTCGGCTCCTGTGTTTTGCTGCCTTACGTTCCGCTCTATCGGCTAAGGCGGCACCAAGAGAACTACTACGATTGTGCCCCGGTTCGGCCAGGCGAGCACCTCAGTAGAGAAAGCCAAAAACTTACTGTCATGATATAGCGTGAGACTGGTCAACCACTCAATGACCCGCTGGAATCTTTAGGATTCCTCCGCATTAACGAAGGGCCGTTTCCCGGCCGGGCACACACGCGCCCCGAATTCGGGTGAGCGCAGTGCCCCCAGGGGCTATATAGTAGCCCCACTGTCAAACTCCTATGGCTAAGTGAAAGTGATAAAGCATTATTGTCCGGTTTCCTAGTTTGCTGCGCTATCACCTCCTTAATAGGACCAAGACGTTGGGTCAAGTGTGAAAATGCGCCTTCTGCGAACACCCCCGCATTATATGCGAGGGGGCTGAAGCCGAAGACTGCCACCTTTTAGGTTATATACACATATACATTAACGGCCGCACATGAGGTATTTTAATTCTTGAAGGCACAAGTATAAAAAGCTTTTATATTTCATTGACACATTGTTTTACAATGATACATGATATTCAAACATAATATCCTTCAAGCACTGCGTTTCTATTAAACGAGCGCCCTGCAGAACTTCCTGAAAATAATGCTCGGCAGGTACTCGGCTCCCGTCCGAATCTTGGGATGCAACATCGGTGGCCTTCTTCTCCGCCCAGTATGTCCTGACACGGGCAAGAGCCATCCGCGCACTCTCTATGCACGCTGACCTCTTCATTGCATTGATATGCAACACCGCACCAAGGAATTGCTGCACCAAGCTAAAATAACTCTTCGGCTCGGGCCTTTCCGGCCACAGATGACTCACGACATACTTCATGGCGAGTCCGGATAACCTATTCAGCTCCGCCCATGCGGCCAAACGATCGATTAATGGAAGTGGGCGCTCTGGATTGTGGAACTGCGACCAAAAAAGCTTTTCCACTTCGTGATCCTTTTGATCTCGGAAGTGTTCGGCCGCGTCCGCGGCACTCGCCGCCAAGTCCAGGTAAGTGTCCGCCGCACTCCACAACCGGTCCAACGGAGCATATTTAGGATCCCCGAACTTCATCCGTAGCATAAAGGCCTTTCCAGCCGCGATATCTCCGGCCTGATGTAGCTCCTCCTTCATAGCTCTCATCGCAGAGCGAGCATCCTTGGCCTTGGTAGTGGCCTTCTTCAGGTCCTTCTGTTCCGCCTGATCTTCTTTTTCAAGAAGCTCCCAACGGTCGGCAGCATTCTTCAACTTCACAGCCATCTCGGCCATTTCCTTCTTGCTTCGGTAGTGAGCAGCCTGTTCGGCTTTCAGCTCTTCAGTCGCCTTTAAGGCAGCCGCATCGCTTCTCCTGGCCTGCTCCTTAGCTCGGGCAAGTTCCGCCCGAAGGTTCTCCATGGCAGCGGCACCATCTGCATCAAGCACACATGTTGTAAGGTATGGGCATCCAGCTCCTCTTACCGGGTGTCTTCGGAGAAATTACATACCTTGTGCCTCGTCAAGCCGCTTGTTAACAAGCACGATGTCGGCATCTGCCACGTCAAGTTGCCGCTTTAGATAGGCAAATTCATCAGTCCGGCTAGCCACCGGACACTTCGCCGCCTACATAGGGATGGCGACATGTTATACGTGGGATTATGATCCTCGACGCGCCGTCATTTTTGACAACGCGCCGAGTCTCAGTGGCTACTATCTACACAGGACGCATCTTATATATGTGGAACTGTCAAGAGGTACATCATTTCGCGTACCTCAAAACCAGTCAGTAAACTCCTGACGGCCTCGTGCAACCCGCTCTCCACGGATGAAATCCTTTCAATCACCGTACCCATCAATGCACGGTGTTCTTCTGAGATAGACGCTCGCCCGAGCAGATCCTTCAGCTCCTCCGACCGTGCACCGGATGGTATCGGACTCGTCCGATGGCCTTTTTCGAAGGCCGGACACAGAGGGCTTTGGGGAGCCATACGACTGCTTTCCGGCCCTGCGGATTTGGAGAAACCCTCCGTGACGACACCTCAGGGTCGCCCGCCTCGCAAGGCGGTACGGCAGGGGGAGGCGTTCCGCTCTCCAACTCCGGACGAAGATCCCCTGAAGATGAGCTCTGCTGAGAAGGGCTGAGATCCGAACTACAAGGTAAAAATTCGGTTGTCTTCCTCAGAAATAGAACAGGGATGTCTCTTATTTTAAAACTCCCCTCTCTACTTACGGCTCGCTGGAGGGCTGATTCCCTTGGGGGCATAGTGCGGCCGAGGCATCTCTCGGCGTAGGACCCTCTGACGAAGATTTCTTCCCCCGCTTTGAGACCATGGTCTCCGGGTTTTCAGAGGCGGTCCTCTTCTTCCCTTGGATGGAGGGATTCTCAATTCCTCCTTTCCTGACAGCCTCCTTCGGGGAGGCGGTAGCTTCCTTGTTCCCCCCTTCGCCTTCTTCCAAAGGCGCAACCTCCAGCATCCTGGTTAGCACGGGATCCGGCGTGGTCTCAGGGAGGGGGGCCGGACACCTGATTAGGTTTGCTTTCGCTATCCACTCCTGTTTAAGGGACAACTCTTTTAAGGGCAATTTTATGATAAATATACGGATAGCGTGTCCGGGTACAGGATTACTTACTTGAATATCCGGGTGATTGCAGCTCAGACCTGCGTCCTCGGTCGAGTCCGGACACATTGCTTGTGATCCGAAGAACAATTTGTACATCTCCATGGGCGTCGCGCCTGTAAAATGTTGGAGAGCTCGTGGTCCCTCCGGATTAAACTCCCACAGGCGGAGGGGGCGACGTTTGCAGGGCAAGGTGTGGCAAATCAACATGACTTGCGTCACCGCGACCAGATTGATGTCTCTCTCTAGGAGATCTCGAATGCGGCTCTGCAACAAGGGCACGTCCTTGGACGGCCCCCAGTTAAACCCTTTATTGACCCATGACGCTAGCTGTGGTGGGGGACCCGAGCGAGAGGCAGGTGGCGCCACCCACTTGGTGCCCCTGGGAGCTGTGATATAAAAACACTCTCATTGCCATAAGCTGAACTCCTCTTGAAAAAAGCCCTCGAGCCATGGAGCGTCAGCATTCTTGCTTATAACAGCGCCTCCGCACTCTGCGTGCTGCCCCTCGATCATCTTCGACTCTACTTTGAAGGTCTTAAGCCACAATCCGAAGTGAGGAGTAATGCGGAGGAATGCTTCGCACACGACGATGAACGATGAGATGTGGAGGATGGACTCCGGAGCCAAGTCGTGAAATTCCAGCCCATAATAAAACATGAGCCCCCTCACGAAGGGGTCCGTCGGGAAGCCTAGCCCCCGAAGGAAGTGAGACGCGAACACCATGCTCTCACCAGGCTTGGGAGTGGGAATAACCTGCCCTTGAGCAGGCAGCCTATGCGCGATTTCGCCGGTTAGATACCTGGCATCTCTCAGCTTTAGGACGTCTTCTTCCGTAATGGAGGAAGGCATCCACCGACCTTGAAGCCCGGAGCCGGACATCATCGAAGGTCCGAAGCGCCTGAATCTGGAGCTTTGGGTGTTGGAACTCGAGGCGAGAGGCGGATTCGATTGAGATTGAAAGAAAGGAGTAGAGCCTTGGTCTCTTTATAAAGAGGTTGAATACCAAGAGCCCTCCCCGTGACTGTTTGGGACCCGCCTTCGATTGAGGAGATATACCAACGGGCACGATTGGGTTACCCACGCCCGTATTGATGAGAATCCCAGAATAAGGGGACACGATCTCTGCTTCGACAAGACGTGCCAAGGAAACCGCCTCGCTAAGTGCGCTCAGGTGGGACAGTAAAAATGATTCAAATAAAGGCTTGGCCGTGGTGTGATGTCACGCTGCGGAATACGTCAGCAGATTGGATTTGTATAATTATTATTCTCTCTACGGTGGTATGTGGAACTTATTTTGCAGAGCCGGACACTATCCTCGTGTTCAAAATCTTCTATGAAGTATTCGGAGGAGGAACCCGCCTTGCAATGCCGAAGACAATCTGCGCGCCGGACTCGTCGTCATTGAAGCCTGGTTCAGGGGCTACTGAGGGAGGCCTGGATTAGGGGGTGTCCGGAAGGCCGGACTATAACCTTTGGCCGGACTCCTGGACTATGAAGATATAAGATTGAAGACTTCGTCACGTGTCCGGATGGGACTTTCCTTGGCGTGGAAGGCAAGCTTGGCGATACGGATATGTAGATCTCCTCCCATTGTAACCGACTCTGTGTAACCCTAGCCCTCTCCGATGTCTATATAAACCGGAGGGTTTTAGTCCGTAGGACGAAGAACAATCATACCATAGGCTAGCTTCTAGGGTTTAGCCTCTCTGATCTCGTGGTAGATCTACTCTTGTACTACCCATATCATCAATATTAATCAAGCGAGTAGGGTTTTACCTCCATCGAAAGGGCCCAACACTGGTAAAACATCGTGTCCCTTGTCTCCTGTTACCATCCGCCTAGACGCACAGTTCGGGACCCCCTACCCGAGATCCGCCGGTTTTGACACCGACACTCGGCTTTTTATCGGGGTTGTGCATGATTTGAATATTTTGTGTGGTGAAGATGTAGCACAGCCAGACTATATGATTTTGTAGGGATGAGATTTCTTTGGCTATGTTATTTTGATAAGACATAATTGCTTGGTTAGTATGCTTGAAGTATTATTGTCTTAAAGTCAAATGATAGACTATTGCTTTGAATCACTCGTGTCTAAATATTCATGCCTTGATTAGATTATGTGATCAAGATTATGCTAGGTAGCATTCCACATCAAAAATTATCTTTCTTATCATTTACCTACTCAAGGACGGGCAGGAATTAAGCTTGGGGATGCTGATATGTCTCCGTTGTATCTACAATTTTTGATTGTTCCATGCCAATATTATACAACTTTCATATACTTTTTGGCAACTTTTTATACTATTTTTGGGACTAACATATTGATCCAGTGCCCAATGCCAGTTCCTGTTTGTTGCATGTTTTATGTTTAGCAGAAACCCCATATCAAATGGAATCCAAACGGGATAAAAACGGACGGAGAATATTTTTGGAATATTTGGAGAATTCCGGAAGAAGAATCAACGCGAGACGGTGCCCGAGGGGGGCACGAGGCAGGGGGGCGCACCCCACCCCCTGGGCGCGCCCCTGACCCTTGTGGGCCTACGTAGGGCGGTTGCTGCTCTACTTTGGATGCAAGAAAACTAATTTTCTGGGAAAAATCTGGGCGAAGGTTTCAATCCAATCAGAATTAAGGATCTCCATATATACACGAAACGGTGAAAGGGCAGCAGACGAGAACGCAGAAATAGAGAGAGACAGAGAGACAGATGCAATCTCGGAGGGGCTCTCGCCCCTCCCACGCCATGGAGACCATGAACCAGAGGGTAAACCCTTCTCCCATCTAGGGAGAAGGCCAAGGAAGAAGAAGAAGGAGGGGGCTCTCTCCCCCTTGCTTCCGGTGGCGCCGGAATGCCGCCGGGGGCCATCATCATCACCGCGATCTTCACCAGCACCTCCGCCATCTTCACCAACATCTCCATCACCTTCCCCCCTCTATCTACAACGGTCCACTCTCCCGCAACCCGATGTACGCTCTACTTGACCATGGTGCTTTATGCTTCATATTATTATCCAATGATGTGTCGCCATCCTATGATGTCTGAGTAGATTTTCGTTGTCATATCGGTGGTTGATGAATTGCTATGATTGATTTAATTTGCTTGGGGTTATGTTGCTGTCCTTTGGTGCCCATCATATGAGTGCGCACGTGGATCACACCATAGGGTTAGTTGTATGTTGATAGGACTATGTATTGGAGGGCAAGAGTGACAGAAGCTTCAACCTAGCATAGAAATTGATGCATACGGGATTGAAGGGGGACCAATATATCTAAATGCTATGGTTGGGTTTTACCTTAATGAACGTTAGTAGTTGCGGACGCTTGCTAATAGTTCCAATCATAAGTGCATAGAATTACAAGTCAGGGATGACTTGCTAGCAGTGGCCTCTCCCACATAATACTTGCTATCGGTCTAGTAAAGTAGTCAATTGCTTAGGGACAATTTCGCAACTCCTACCACCACTTTTCCACACTCGCTATATTTACTTTATTGTGTCTTTATATAAACAGCCCTTACTTTTTATTTACGTGCTCTTTATTATCTTGCAAACCTATCCAAAAACACCTACAAAGTACTTCTAGTTTCATACTTGTTTTCGGTAAAGCGAACGTTAAGCGTGCGTAGAGTTGTATCGTTGGTCGATAGAACTTGAGGGAATACTTGTTCTACCTTTAGCTCCTCGTTGGGTTCGACACTCTTACTTATCGAAAGAGGCTAAAATTGATCCCCTATACTTGTGGGTTATCAAGTGTCTTCCCATCTCCGACTCGTTGCTGTCCGGGGCCTCGCCGTCATCCACCACCTTGGATGCGCTTGGCGCAGAGTGGTCAACATGGTCGACGAACGACATCCATCGGAAGTAGGCTGTGCGTGGAGAGGCTGACAGCTGGTTCCACGGTTGCACGCAAGGAAATGCCTCCTTATTACGCGCAAAATAATGATTCCTCCACCTGACAGCGGGGACCCACCGGAAGGGCCTCTGTATTTCACGAAAAAAACATTCTCCCCACTGATAGGTCGGACCCACCAGCTATATCTTTGCACGCAAGGAAGTGCCTCCTTATTACGCACAAAAAATGAAAACTTGCCAGCTAGCTGGGACCTACCATAGTGGGAGGCTGACTTGTGGGCCTACTAAGTTGACGGGGGACGGAAGGTTTTGTCAACTTAGTCAATATGAACGACTCTAGCTCCAGTGATCGTACGATGTCCATCCAACGGCCGTAGTGCTTCTTCAACCTCTGGTCTTCTTGCTCCAGCCGCCCAAACCAGCGCCGGTTGTGCCGCGTGCTCCTGCCTCCCGTGGCTGGTTGTGATGCCGCGGAGGCCTCACCGCCCCCTACTACTCCCACTGCTGGCCTGGCCATCGCTCTACTCACCCACACCCCCTTGTTATTCTGCGGCGACGGTAGCATCACACCACAGCCGAACCAGTGAACCCTCGTACTCCTCTCCGCGTGGGCAACCACTCCGGGTCTTCCCTGGCTCCGCGCCGTCCCCTTCATTGGCCTCGCCTTCGTCCATCGCCCTAGTGCTCTCGGCGCGGCCTGGTCAACGTGGTCAAGGAACGACTTCCATCAAAAGGGTACTATACATGGAGAGGCTGACAGCTGGGTCCATGGCCGCAGCAAGGAAGTGCCTCCTTATTACACAGAAAATAATGATTCCTCCACCTGACAGCAGGGACCCACCGGACGGGCCACTGTATTTCACGAAAAAAATGTTTCCCCCTGACTACTGGGACCCACCAGCTACATCTTCGCACGCAAGGAAGTGCCTGACAGTCGGGACCCACTTGGTCGAAGCGTACGTAGCATTGTCATTCTGGTCGTGAACGTGTACGTACATACTGGTTGATGTAGAGGCTCGCACGTGTCGTAGTAGAGGTGCGCACATAGCATGTACACGTACGTATAGCAGCCAGGGTGCAAGAAAGTAAATATGGCGACATATGTACATAAGGGCGGGGTCTCGAACGCCTACTCGCGCATACGTACGGCCAGGGCTCATGTACATGGCTGGGTCGAAACAGAGAAGCTGCACCTTCACCGTGATCATGGGGAGGCAACCGGCTGGGTCGGAACGGAATGCGTCGTCGTGTTCATCGGGAGCCAACCGGCTTGGACAGAGCAGCCGATGGAAACGAGGCCTGGCGTACCACAGAACGGAGGAAACAGCCTTGTGTTGGACCGGCCACGGTCGAAACAGGATCCTATTCATCGGGAGGGGTCTGGCATACCGCAAAATAGAGGAAACAGACTTCTCTTGGACCTCCTACGGCGGAAACGGGGTCCTGTTGATCGGGAGGGGTGTGGCGTACCGCAAAACGGAGGAAACAGACTTGTGTTGGAGCGCTACGGTCGAAACGGGGGTCCTGTTCATCAGGAGATGTGTGGCGTACAACAAAACGGGACCCCACGGGATACTATTCATCTCCACCATCGACCTCCTCCAGCCTCCATGGGCTACTGTTCATCCACCGTCGACCTCCTCCAGCCTCCACCTGCGACTGTTCATCCACGGGCTCCTGTTCATCCAGCCTCCACCGCGCGCTCCTCCACCGGCTACTGTTCAACCAACCCTCTCCACGGGGTCCTGTTCAACCACCCCTCCACGGGCTACTGTTCATCCAGCCCTCCACGGGGTCCTGTTCATCCAGCCCTCCTCGGGGTCCTGTTCATCTAGCCCTCCACGGGGTCCTGTTCATCCACTGGCTCGATCGATCGGGGTCCTGTTCATCCAGCGGCAACGGCCTCTACTACCATGGGGTCCCATTCATCCAACCCCCCACCGGGAACTGTTCATCCACCACCCACCCCCCCCAACAACGCTCACTGTGCATCCAGAGGCAGCATGGATCGGCTTCAGTTAGCAGCAGTAGCGAAGGAATCACTCGGGTTCAGTTAACAGCAAGGGATCAACCGATCGCTTGGGTTCAGTAACGCGTAGCCTGCAGTGCAATCGCTCGGGTTTAGTTAGAGCCCAACGCCTCGCTCGGGTTCAGTTAGAGCGCAACGCCTCGCACACATGCGTGTACGTACGAGAGTAACACGCATCGCTCGGCCCCCGACCACCCACTGTAACCGGGAACTCTCCGCTATTTTCCTTGCCCTCGCTTCTACCACGGTTTTTTCCGTCAAGGACGGCCCAAAGAATGTCATGCAGCCGCGTCTCTGGCCCGCCCATGACGAAAAGCCCATTTTATGTCATGATTTTTTGGTCATAGAAGTAGGAGCCCACCACATCTATGATGATACCGAGTTTTGTCACAATTATCGTCATGGCAGTGTCATAAGTATGACAGAAAAAAACGTTCGGCCAAAAATGTCACGGATGTCTTTTTTTTTTGTAGTGCAAGGAGCAAGCCTGTAGCTACCTTGTTGAGATAGTGATCATGCGGAGAAACCGCAGAGCAGGACTAGGGGTGTTATCTCCTAGGAGAGCCCCGAACTTGGGTAAGATCCGCAGGCGCATGCGGTCTCGCTCACTCCCGCATCTAGAGCCCGGCGACGTACTCTTGTCTCCATCCATTATAAGCCACCCCCTGGCATATGTCGCACGATATCCCCGACAGAGACCATCTTCATCCTACGCCTCCCACGGATATAAACCTTAGGTCATCCACTTGAGGGAAATTTGCTACTGTCCTACAAAACTCTGCGCTTGGAGGCCCAACACGAGTCTAGAAGAAGAAGGTTGCGTAGTAGACATCAACCACCTATACTTATTATATGTGAAGTCATTACTCCCCATGGTATAAGCATATGAAACATATATAAATTGAGATTTATGATATTCAATTCATTCAACCATTTACCCATGGGATATAAGTGAAGCATAATAGTAAATGAAAAACCACTCCAAAAAGATATAAGTGAAGATCAATGAGTAGTCAAATAATTAACTAGCCATGGGAGGACTCTCTCTCATTCAATAATTCAGATCCAATGATTTTATTCAAACAACAAGTAAAATGAAAATTCGCTCCAAGCAAAACACATATCATGTGACGAATAAAAATATAGCTCCAAGTAAGGTATACTGATGGTTTTGAAGACGAAAGAGGGGATGCCTTCCGGGGCATCCCCAAGCTTAGGCGCTTGAGTCTTCCTTGATTATTACCTTGGGGTGCCTTGGGAATCCCCAAGCTTAGGGTCTTTCCACTCCTTATTCTCCTCATATCGATATCTCACCCAAAACTTGAAAACTTCAATCACACAAAACTTAACGGAACTTCGTGAGATGGGTTAGTATGATTGAGAGTAAATCATTCACTTTGGTACTATCAAAGACAAGATTCATAATTGTTCTCACACAATGCCTACTATACCATATCATTTCTACAATTTATATTGAGCAATGTAAGCCATAGAAACTAGAACACAAGCAAACTATGCATTGAAAACAGAATCTGTCAAAGCAGAACAGTCTGTAATGATCTGAACAACAACCATACTTCTGTTACTCCAAAATTCTGAAAATTAGGACAACGTATAAAATTTGTATATCAATCATTTGTAAAAAAATTCAGAATTTTTCGATGCTCCAGTGAATTTAAACAATTCTGTGACTAGAGGCATAAGTTTTTGTTTTTACACAGAATCAAGTCAACTATCATCCACACTACCACAAAGGCTATAGTTGGCACTTTATTGAAACAAAAGTTATAAAACATGATTACTACAGTATGTTAATCATGTGAACACACAAAAACAGTAAGGATAAATATTGGGTTGTCTCCCAACAAGCTCTTTTCTTTAATGCCTTTTTAGCTAGGCATGATATTATAATGATATTCTTCCAAGCTCAATTTCGATGATAGTCTTATTCATACTCCAAAAGATATAAGTGAATTTCATGCAGCATTCTAAAACTAATATAGATTTACCAACATCAAAGCTCAAAATATATAAGTGAAGCGCATGAAGCATTCTATAAAGCCATACTCAAATGATTTAAGTGAAGCACAAAGAGCATTCTATAAAGACATACTCAAAAGATTTAAGTGAAGCACAAAGAGGATTCTACAGATCAATGAAGAGCTATCTCACACTAGCATGGAGCATAAAGGAAAAGAAAAGAGAAATAAACACAAAAGACGCATATCATGTGAACAAAACAAAAACCGAGGTATACCGATAACTGTTGAAGAAAAAAGATGGGATGCCAACCGGGGCATCCCCAAGCTTAGATGCTGGAGTATCCTTGAAATATTTACTTGGGGTGCCTTGGGCATCCCCAAGCTTGAACTCTTGCATCTTCTTATTCTTCTCATATTGGTAACTCCTTGTTCTTCAAACACTTCATCCACACAAAACTTAACAAAAAAAACTTGTGAGATCCGTTAGTATAATAAAGCAAATCACTACCTTTAGGTACTACTGTAAACTCATTCCAATTTCATATTAGCATTATATCTACTGTATTCCAACTTCACCATGGTTCATACCCCCCGATACAAGCAATAGATTCATCAAAATAAGCGAACAACACATAGAAAACAGAATCTGTAAAAAAACAGGACAGCTTGTAGCAATCTGGAACTTCCGTATACTTCTGTAACTTCAAAGATTCTAAAACAATAGGAAAATCTAAACAATTTTCAGAGCAGTAATGTGTAAAAATTTCATGATTCTATCATGCTCCAGTAAAAAATAAAAATTCAAACACTACAGCCAAAGTTTCTGTTTTTCTGCTGTACAGACCAAACAAGCAATTTAAACATCCTAAAACCAAAACTTGGCACATTATTTTTATAATACAATGGATATTTACAAGGGGATACTTATTTTTGAGAAACTTCCATGAAAAATTCTACATTTTTTCCATGAGCATGAACACAAGTGTTTGAAGTCGACCCTCACTTCTCCAATGCATGACCTTCTAACCACTTCAATTTTTGAAAAAGTTCTTAGGCATAAGAGGCAAGTAATTTTTTTTGGTATTTTCATTTTGTAATTTTATTTGTTTCACCCACAACTAAACAAAAACAAAAGGGAAACCAAAATCTACTTAGTGAACAAAGCAAACAAGCATACACGAAAATATCAACCCCACACTATTGCTCCCGACAACGGTGCCAGAAAAGAGCTTGATAATCCCCAAGTGCAAGGAATCATCGTAGCAATTTCCAAAGGTGGAAGTGATAAGTATGGAGTGTCAAACCCACAAGGAGCTAAAGGTAAGATCAATATTCTCCCAAGTCCTATCTGCCACTGACACGACTCTACGTACACTGAACGTTTGCTTCTAACTAGAAACGAGAAATAAAACTACGTTGTGGGTATGAAGAGGATAGCTTTGCATGATATCGTAGAACTAAAGTATAAAAATAGGTGATATTAGTATAAAGTTAGAACATATTACTATATATTATAAATAGCGAGTGTGGAATAATGATGGATCGGTGTGCGGAATTATCCTTGGCAATTGTTAACAAGATCCGTAATCATCATTGCAATTTTATATGAGGGAGAGGCATAAGCTAACATACTTTCTATCCTTGGATCATATGCACTTATGATTGAAACTCTAGCAAGCATCCGCAACTACTACAAATCATTAAGGTAAAACCCAACCATAGCATTAAAGTATCAAGTCCCCTTTATCCCATACACAACAACCCCCTTACTCAGGTTTATGCTTTTGTCACTCAAGCAACCCACTATAAGCGAATCATGAACGTATTGCAACACCCTATAGCGGGAATGTGTGCGCAGCACGGAAGACACCACAGGACAGCACCAAAATAAAACATACAACTCAAACCAATCTAGATCATCAATCAACCCAAAGGACAAAAGAAATCTACTCAAAACATCATAGGATGGCAACACATCGTTGGATCATAATATGTGGCATAAAGCACCATGTTCAAGTAGGGGACGACAGCGGGGTGCGGGAGAGTGGACTGCGTAAACGAGATGAGGACGGTGATGAAGATGGTGATGTTGATAAAGACGATCACCGCGGCGATGGTTCCCCCGATGGCACTCCGGTGCCACCAATAGAGAGGGGGAGAGGTTCTCTCCCTTGTGCTTCCTCCTCCATGGCCTCCCCCTATATGGGGAGAGGTTCTCCCTCTGTTGGTTGGCCTCCATGGCGATGATGGCCCCCTCCGGGGTCCTCCTCCATGGCTGTCGGTGTCAAAACCGGCGGATCTCGGGTAGGGGGTCCCGAACTGTGCGTCTAGGATGGATGGTAACAGGAGACGGGTGATATAATGTTTACCCAGGTTCAGGCCCTCTCTATGGAGGTAATACCCTACTTCCTGCTTGATTGATCTTGATGAATATGAGTGTTACAAGAGTTTATCTACCATGAGATCATAATGGCTAAACCCTAGAAGTCTAGCCTATGAGTATATGGTAATGAATTTGTCCTATCCGGACTATGCCCTCCGGTTTATATAGACACCGGAGAGATCTAGGGTTACGTGGAGTCCTTTACCACTACAAAAAAAAAATCCGTGACATTTTGGGCCGAACGATTTTTTTTTCTGTCATACATATGACACTTCTATGACGATAATTGTGACAAAACCCGGTATCATCATAGATGTGGTGGGCTCCTACTTCTATGACAAAAAATCATGATAGAAAATGGGTTTTTCGTCCTGGGCGGGCCGGAGACGCAGCTGCATGACATTCTTTGGGCCGTCCATGACGGAAAAAACCGTGGTAGAAGCAAGGGGGAGGAAATTTTTGGGGAGTTGCAGGTTACGGTGGGAGGTCGGGGCGGCGCGATCGCGTTCTCTCATACACGTCGCGAGGCTTTGGCTCTAATCAACCCGAAGCGAGGCGTTGGGCTCTAATCAACCCGAGCAATTGCACCGCGAACTACGCGTTCTTGAACCCGGCGATCGATCGATGGCTGTTAATCGAACCCGATGGGCGATTCGCCGCTCTGCTGCTAACTAAAGCCGATCAATTGGATGAACAGGAGGCGTTGCGGGGGGTTGGATGAGCAATGGCGGTGGCGTTGCCTCTAGATGAACAGACCCGTGGTGTGGAGGGCTGGATGAGCAGAGACGGTTGAGGGTGGCCGTGGAGGGGTGGTTGAACAGGAGCCCGTGGTGTGGAGGGCTGGATGAACAGTAGACGGTGGAGGGGTGCCCGTGGAGGGGTGGTTGAACAGTAGCTAGTCGAGTTGCGCGTGGTGGAGGCTGGATGAACAGGAGCCCGTGGAGGCTGGAGGGGGTCGACGGTAGCCCGTGGAGGCTGGAGGAGTTCGACGGTGGAGATGAACAGTATCCCGTGGAGTCCCATTTTGCGGTACGCCACACCCCTCCCGATGAACAGGACCCCCGTTTCGACCGTAGCGCTTCAACACAAGTCTGTTTCGTCCGTTTTGCGGTACGCCACACCCCTCCCGATCAACAGGACCCCCGTTTCGACCGTAGGAGGTCCGTTTCCTCCGTTTTGCGGTACGCCAGACCCCTCTCGATGAACAGGATCCCGTTTCGAACATGGCCGGTCGAACACAAGGCCGTTTCCTTTGTTGTGTGGTACGGCAGGCCTCGTTTCCATCGCCTGTTCCGTCCAAGCCCTCCCGATGAACATGACCACACATTCCGTTCCAACCCAGCCGGTTGGCTCCCACGCGTTCCGTTGCCTCCCGATGAACACGACGCATTCCGTTGCCTCCCCATGAACACGACGCATTCCGTTGCCTCCCCATGAAGACGACGCATTCCGTTGCCTCCCCATGAACACGACGACGACGCTGTTTCTCCGTTCCGACCCAGCCATGTACGTATGCGCGAGTAGGCGTTTGAGACCCTGCCCGTATGTACGTATGTGACCGTATTTTCTTTCTTGCACCCTCGCCGCTGTACGTACGTGTACATGCTACGTGCACGCCTCTACTACGACACATGCGCGCCTCTACAACGACCAGTATGTACGTACACATTTGCGACCAGAATGACAATGCTACGTACGCTTCGACCAGGTGGGTCCCGACTGTCAGGCACTTCCTTGCCTAGGAAGATGTAGCTGGTGGGTCCCAGCAGTCAGGGGGGCGAATCGTTTTGGTTTTTTTTGCCCGGACGCACTTCCTTGCATGCGAAGGTGTAGCTGGTCGGTCCCAGCAGTCAGGGGGGCGAATCGTTTTGGGAAACGTTTTTTCGTGAAATACGGTGGCCCATCCAGTGGGTCCCCGCTGTCAGGTGGAGGAATAATTATTTTCCGCGTAATAAGGAGGCACTACCTTGCTACGGCCGTGGACCCAGCTGTCAGCCTCTCCACATAGAGTCCACGTCTGATGGAAGTCGTTCCTTGACCACGTTGACCACGCCGCACCGAGAGCACCAGGGCGGTGGACGACGGCGAGGCCTAGGGAGGGGACGACGGGGAGCCGGGGAAGACGCGGCAGTGGGAGCCCGCGCCGAGAGGAGTACGAGGGTTCACTGGTTCGGCTGCGGTGTGAGGCTGCCGTCGCCGCAGGGCCTGGCCAGCGGTGGGAATAGTAGGGGGCGGTGAGGCCTCTGCGGCAGCACATCCGGCCACGGGAGGCAGGAGCATGCGGCATGACCGTCACTGCTTTGGGCGGCTGGAGCAAGAAGACCAGAGGTTGAAGAAGCACTACAGCCATTGGATGGACATCGTACGGTCAATGGAGCTAGAATCGTTTATATTGACTAAGTTGACAAAGCCCTCCGTCCACGTCAACTTAGTAGGCCCACAAGTCAGCCTCCCACCAAGGTGGGTCCCAGCTAGCAGGGGGTATTCATTTTTTTTGTGTAATAAGGAGGCATTTCCGGTGGGTCCGAGCTGACAGCAGGGGGAACATTTTTTTCGCGAAATACGGTGGCCCGTCGGGTGGGTCCCAGCAGTCACGGGCAAACGTTTTTTTCGTGAAATACTGGTGGCCCGTCCGGTGGGTCCCTGCTGTCAGGTGGAGGAATAATTATTTTCCGTGTAATAAGGAGGCACTTCCTTGCGGCTGCCTGATAACCCACAAGTATAGGGTATCGCAACAGTTTTCGAGGGTAGAGTATTCAACCCAAATTTATAGATTCGACACAAGGGGAGCCAAAGAATATTCTCAAGTATTAGCAGCTGAGTTGTCAATTCAACCACACCTGGAAACTTAGTATCTGCAGCAAAGTGTTTAGTAGCAAAGTAATATGATAGTGGTGGTAACGGTAACAAAAGTAAAGACAGCAAAAGTAATGTTTTTGGTATTTTTGTAGTGATTATAACAAGAGCAACGGAAAAGTAAATAAGCGTAAACCAAGATATGGAAAGCTCGTAGGCACCGGATCAGTGATGGATAATTATGCCGGATGTGGTTCATCATGTAACAGTCATAACATAGGGTGACACAGAACTAGCTCCAATTCATCAATATAATGTAGGCATGTATTCCAAATATAGTCATACGTGCTTATGGAAAAGAACTTGCATGACATCTTTTGTCCTACCCTCCCGTGGCAGCGGGGTCCTATTGGAAACTAAGGGATATTAAGGCCTCCTTTTAATAGAACCGGAACAAAGCATTAGCACATAGTGAATACATGAACTCCTCAAACTATGGTCATCACCGGGAGTGGTCCCGATTATTGTCACTTCGGGGTTGCCGGATCATAACACATAGTAGGTGACTATAGACTTGCAAGATAGGATCAAGAACACACATATATTCATGAAAACATAATAGGTTCAGATCTGAAATCATGGCACTTGGGCCCTAGTGACAAGCATTAAGCATAGCAAAGTCATAGCAACATCAATCTCAGAACATAGTGGATACTAGGGATCAAACCCTAACAAAACTAACTCGATTACATGATAAATCTCATCCAACCCATCACTGTCCAGCAAGCCTACGAAGGAATTACTCACGCACAGCGGTGAGCATCATGAAATTGGTGATGGAGGATGGTTGATGATGACGACGGCGACGAATCCCCCTCTCCGGAGCCCCGAACGGACTCCAGATCAGACCTCCCGAGAGAGATTAGGGCTTGACGGCGGCTCCGTATCGTAAAACGTGATGAAACTTTCTCTCTGATTTTTTTCTCCCCGAAAGCCAATATATGGAGTTGGAGTTGGCGTCGGAGGGCTCGAGGGGCCCACGAGGTAGGGGCGCGCCCTAGGGGCGCCCCTAGGGGGCGCCCACCCTCGTGGACAGGGTGTGGGCCCCCTGGTCTTCATCTTTGGGGAGGATTTTTTATTATTTTTTATAAGACATCCCATGGAGTTTCAGGTCATTCCGAGAACTTCTGTTTTCTGCACATTAAACAACATCATGGCAATTCTGCTGAAAACAGCGTCCGGGTTAGTTCCATTCAAATCATACAAGTTAGAGTCCAAAACAAGGGCAAAAGTGTTTGGAAAAGTAGATACGACGGAGACGTATCACTGCTGTGGACCCAGCTGTCAGCCTCTCCACGTACAGTATTCTTCCGATGGAATTCGGTCGTTGACCACATTGACCACGCCGCGCCGAGAGCACCACGGCGGTGGATGACGGTGAGGCCTAGGAAGGGGATGATGCGGAGCCTGGGAGGACACGGCAGTGCATGCCCACGAGGAGGATTCACTGGTTCGGCTGCGCTGCCGTCGCCGCAGAATAACAGGGGGTGTGGGTGAGTGGAGTGGAGGGATGGCCTGGCCAGCGGTGGGAGTAGTATGGGGGTAGTGAGGCCTCCACGGCAGCACAGCCGGCCATGGGAGGCAGGAGCAGGCGGCACGATCGGCACTGCTTTGGGCGGCTGGAGCAAGAAGACCAGAGGTTGAAGAAGCACTACGGCCGTTGGATGGACACCGTACGGTCAGTCGAGCTAGAATCGTGCATATTGACTAAGTTGACAAAGCCCTTCGTCCCTGTCAACTTAGTAGGTCCACTATACTGGTTCCCAGCTAGCAGGGGGAGTATTCTATTTTTGGGCGTAATAAGGAGGCACTTCCTTGTGTGCGAAGATATAACTGGTGGGTCCGAGCTGTCAGCGGCGGTAACATTTTTTTTCACGAAATACAGAGGCCCTTTCGGTGGGTCCCAGATGTCAGGTGGAGGAATCATTATTTTGCCGTAATAAGGAGGCATTTCCTTGCGTGCGGTCGTGGACCCAGCTGTCAGCCTCTCCACGTACAGTCCACTTCCGATGGATGTCGTTCATTGACCATGTTGACCAGGCCGCGCCGAGAGCACCAGGGCAGTGGACGACGGTGAGGCCTAAGAAGGGAACGACACGGAGCCAGGGAATACTCGGAAGTTGTTTCCCACGCGGAGGAGTACGTGGGTTTACTGGTTCATCTGCCGTCGCCGGAGAATAACAACATGTGTGGGTGAGTAGAGGGATGGCTAGGCCAGCGATGGGAGTGCAGGTGGGCGGTGAGGCTGTCTGCGACAAAGACAACCGGACGCAGGAGGAGGGAGCAGCAGTCCACCGCGCTTGTTTGAGCGGCTGGAGCAGGAAGAGCAGAGATTGAAGAAGCACGACGGCCGTTGGATGGACATCCAACAGTATACATGCCATCTGTGGAAAGCCTCAAATCTGTGGAAAACAACATACATCCCATCTGCCATTATTTCAAATAGTTTATAGCCCATTTGCTAATTCTTACGGGTTTTTTTGGAGCCCATATTCTTTTTGTTAACATTACAGCCCATATTGTCGCCACGGTTAAAAAATTATACGAAATTTTGCATATGTCGGTGCGGTCTAAACTGTTTTTAATCCCGAAATTTCGAGTCACATTCAGACTGATTTTAAAAATAAATGTATATCAATATAAAATCCAATAAATTGTCCATGCATAAAAGTCAATGCAATTTAAAATCTCGAAATGAAAAGAAGATATTTGAAACTAATTGCCGGTTTGATGTGTTTTAAAAATGTACAGCCCATTTCTCATTACTGATAGGCCATTTTCTCGGCCAGCCGAATGAAGCTCTCCTCGTCTTGAAAGATTTGCAGCCCAACATGCCTGATAAAGTGACTTACTTGACAAATCACAAAAAACTGGGCTAGCCATTTTCAAAAGAAAAAAAAACTACTGGGCTGGTCTGTGGTAAACATAAAAGAAAAGGCTGTCTAGACAGGCCAGAGTGTCCCGCACAGCCCAGTTGACACCCTGCTTCCGTCTCAAAAACAAATTAGATAAATGCCACTCCAATTATGGCGATTCATAAAAATGCCACTGCAATTTCCAAACTTTGAAAAATGCCACTTCAATTTTTGCAAACTTTGAAAAACGCCACTGCAGTTTGCAAACTTTCAAAAACGCCACTCCAGACTTCAAAAATGCCACTAGAAATGGCATGAAATGGCATTTTTCAAAGTTTGGAAATTGCGGTGGCATTTCTCGGAGGCATTTATCAAATTAACCCAGAACAAAAATAACTGGGCGAGCTGCTGGGTCCCTGGTGTCAGCCGCTCTTGTGCAATTCTCTCATTTATTGACTACATTGACAATGGCATGGGACCCAGATGTCAGAAATCCACTAGGAGGAGCCATTTTTTTATTGGCTTGAAATAAGGAGGCACTTGCTTGCGTACTGCCATGACCTTGGCGGGTCCCTGCTGTCATCCTCTCCACGTATAATCATCTCCTGATTGTGTACGCATCAACTTGCTAGGCCCACAAGTCAGCCTCTAAACCCGTGGAGGACAAATACAACCCATTTAAAAAATAATAGCCCATTCCATACGTTCAAGCGGAAAGTTCAACATTGAGCAAAGTAATGTGTCTGATCCACATATAGAGTAATGAACTTCCACGTTGACAACCATCATAGCCAAGTTAACTATCTACTCCCACTAGACAAGTACTAACTTACTCTTAGCTAACTAGGCGATGCCGGCGGTACACGCTAAACGCCGGCACGGCGTCCCGCGCCTCGCGTCGGACTTGCCGAGAGTGCGATAGGCGCGTTGCTCGCGCGTTGGCTTTTTCCATGCGGCGTGGTCCACGAAGCTTGCTTCCAAGCGGAAACCCACTTGACGAGCTGGTAGTAAAATCGGCGTCGCGAACGCGTGCGTGCCGACAGCCTCGGGGCTATTTGCGGGTGCCGCCTCCACGTAGTCGGCCCGATTCTGGGCGCTCTGCTCGCGACTTAGAGCGTCGGTGCGCTGCTGCTCCATGTCCCGTTGGCGGCGCAAATTGGCGATACGCTGCTCCTCCGCCAGGCGGTCGCGCTCCAACAACTCCTGCTCCTCCGCCATGCGGTCGCGCTCCAACAACTCCTCAATCTGCGCATTACCATCTAAAGACAGATAGAATGCCTCCTCCCTCCGTCTGCCTTCCGGTGAAAAACCAAACACTAGTTCTCGGCGGTGACCGCCTCCGGCGTCGCCTACCGCGGACGGGCGGGGGCATGGCGGACGTGGCGAGCGACGTCAGGCCTGTGGGGGCTTATGAGGATATGGCGAGTTGGGTCATGGTGGCACTGGAGAAGGCCGGGAAACAGTACTTATAGGGGGAAGGTAGCGCGACGGTCATCGGAATTCAATGCATAATCGCTTAGCGCACCAGGTTGCCGTGGAAAACTAGGAAACTGAAACTATGACTGTGCCGTCCCGTCCCTTCTGGGTCGCACACCGGCATGGCAGTCAAACGAGTGCACTCGAATCATCTCCCTCCTTGTCAATAATGATTTCATGGATTTAAAAAGCATGCAACAATTAAAGCGTATCTTTTTTCACATCAGTTAGCTGCCTTAATTACGGCCGGCTGCATGCGAGCACTCGTAATCACTTTCGCAGCGATGCGCGAGCAGCATGCAACGAGTCGCAGCCGAGAACACGCATGCAGCCACTTAAATCGCTGGAATTAATTAGGCTTAAACTTCGCATGCCGTTAATTATTGCCATGCCTTGGTCTTGCTGCTTTGCTCACGGGACTAATAAACCCGGACGGAGGGAGTACCTTGGTTGGTGAGAGGTTTGAATTAAGCCCTGGAAACCGGAAAGGAGGTAGTACGTGCGTGATCCGCTATTTATCCGTGTAGGATCGAGTAGGTCGTTTCTTGAATTGAGCCCTGCAAACGAGAAAGGAGGTAGTACGTGCGTGATCCGCTATTTATCCGTGTAGGATCGGTAGTGTAGCTTGTCAGTTTCTTCAGAGGTAGGCATTTTTATCCGTGTAGGATCGATAGTGTAGCTTGTCAGTTTCTTCAGAGGTAGGCATTTTTTTCAAAAACTGCCACCGCATCTTCGTCATAAATAAAACTGCCAGAGCGCATTTGTAGGCTAGCTAGTGATCGATCAAGAACTTGTAAACACCGAGCGAACAGAAATAAGTAACTGTTAATGCATCTCAATGATTCACAGATCATATACAAATATGTAGCTCCAAAAGCAAAGATCAGCCACGTCGGATCTTGCGTCGCAACTAAAACTAACTAGTACGATTACCATACATAAGATCAACATGTTAATGCATCTCAATGATTCACAGATCATATACAAATATGTAGCTCAAAAAGCAAAGATCTAGAAAAAACATCTGTTCTTCCTACTAACATGGATGCTTCTCTTGGCCAACATTCAATACAGTCTGAAAGACAAACTTGTTTGTGAAGTCTACAATTCCTCTTGCAAACGTAAGTGGTTTCACCAATAGCTGGAACCATGAGAATGAACCACACATGATGGAGGAACATTCACTGCAATATGATTTGGTCTTCTCTCGATCACACCGCGAGACTATTTTTGGAATACAAACTTTAACTTAGGGAAAATGATGCCCATTGTATAATCAGACCAAAGCAATGAAGCACCTAGTGTTGGCGATAAATAGTACAAGACTAATTTTCTGCAGTCCATGAAGTGACTATCCAATCTTTGTGTCTATTTTCAAATGGCACTGCATGCAGTGACTATACTATTCTCTTGTGCAGTTCAACCAAAATTGCGGACACTTTGTTTGTTTGCCAAATAGCAACGGGAAGACATCTCTGTCTGCACAAATATCAAGCAGCTAGTAAACATATACCACACCATGTTCGCAGTGATGGAAGAGGTGAAATCGATATAACCGAAATTGAGCATCCAATCATTGAATCCTGTCCTGCACCTCCAATGTAGGTCCACCCTGCCAATAAATTCACATGCAAACCACTAGTATTACTATCTAATGACAGTACAAAAAGAGTAGCAAGATAGTAGCAAACCATGTACCTTCGTAATGAACATCTCATATTGCCACCAATTGGATATAAAGGTTTGGAAAAAAACATGCTCCTAATGTTGAACCAGTTGGACTTTTTGTGCAGCTCCACTAAAATCGAGCATCCCTCTTTGCATAGATATTGAAAGTGTGATTACTGTAAAAGTGGCACTAGTTGAAGCATAGACCCACAAATATAAGCATTCCAATTTCTTAATGGGAAAAGGTAGCAAGGCTGTTTCTAACCACCTGTTTGAAGGAATAAATAAAGCAACATCGGCTGATGTCAGGAAGGCATACATAGTTTTTTCTGAAAAACTGAGCCATTCCTGACCTTTCCTCTTCTTTTAAGCAAATTTTGTGCAGTTCTACTAAAATAAAGTGCCATCACCGCCTTTACAATTTAGTGACACTGTACAAATGGAAATGACTTAACATTACATCATGATGTCAGGTATGTAGTAGACAGGCATTAGAGACAAACATATAGACCTCCTCCGATAACATAATGAACATTAATTTTAACAAAGGTGTGACTAGCTTTACCGGGATAATTTGAGTGAACTCTACACCCTCTGTTCCTCAATATAAGACGTTTTCGCGGTTCAATTTAAAGTACCCAAACGTCTAGTATTTAGAAAAACAGGTAGTAGTTTTCTTGAGCACATATCTGGGAAAGCTTGCCACACTTTATTTATGTCCATACGCTAATGCAACACCATTCGAATAGTACAAATATACACTAATCCAGTGGCTAGTGCAACAGTAGAGTAGTTAGTTTATTATAGGGTACAGTACAATGGTTTTACTGAACAGATTTCAATAAACTCTAGCACCGGAAGGTTTCTATAAAATTAACAATACAAAATGTAAAGGTAACAAGTTTCAGCATTGGTATACTAGCTGTGCATGAGCATTAAACCAAATACTGAAGTCTGAAGGTAACTAGCATTATTAACTAATGACAAGATAAAAATTGCAAACCATGTACCTCCAAGATAAATATCATTTCAACTCGGGGGGACCTTCAAAATTTCTATCCCAATCTTGATAATCGATCAAACATAAAAACTTGATCAAACGAATCAAGAGAACAGCCGGAGGAGGAGGTGCCCACTTGACCTTTCCTCTTGTCTTCATAATTATGCATGCGGTTTAACCAAAATAAAATGACATCAGCGCCTTGGCATTTTGGTGACACTTTGTACAAAAAAATTAACTTATCTCATGAAAGTGTGGTATGTAATCTATAAGCATTAACATTGCAAAAATCTGAAGGTAGTAACATGTTTCATCGTTGGTATCTTGGCTGTGCAACAACATTAGAATGCCTTAGCTGAAAAATCTTTAATACATCCACAATCAACAGCTAACCTGAAATGATCCAAAGACATTAAATGGCACTTTGCTTAAATTTATCTGTGGCATTAGGTGAGGCGGCATTAGTTAAATGTGGCATCACTTTAGCGATAGCATTGCTTGACTTGATTGCTGGCGTTATACTAACAGCAAAAAAGTGGCAATAAGAGCATGGGAGGCCCATTCGAACAGTGGGCGCACCAGTACGATGTACCTCCACGGATGCAGAGTGGTGATGGAGGTATGGTTGCCCAGAGCAACAAATATCCAGGCAGCATATGTGGATTACGTCCCATTTTTGTTCTTTTTAGCCACCTTTTTCCTATGTGATGACAACAAACCGATCGACCTGGTCATTCTCTATTGCGTTGTCATGCCTTTCTACCCTTCTTCAACCAAGAGACACGAGACTCGTTCCTTAGCTACTGATTTTCCCTTTTCAACCTAGATGCGGTTCGATGCCTACTCTCTTGGACAAGACAGTCTCCTTCCTTTCCTTATTCATCCTGCACATGCATTAGTCTGCATGAAGTAGGGTTTCCTTTAATAGTGCAAATTATGGTTTTCGTCTGCGTGGCCAGCAGAGCGCAGAGGATAGCAAATTGGGAAGATGGTGGAGTGGAAAAAGATCCACATGCAACGACGTGCCAGATGGGGCAATAGAACAAGGGTACGGTTCGAAAAGAGGTAGCATACCTGAGGGTCGGCGGGAAGTGGCTTCACTCGTGGTCGTCGTCCTCCGCACACACTATGGCAGCGAGCTTGGGGATGGAGGCCATCCCTCACGGGCGCTAGGTCTGAGAGGACGGCATTGTCGTCAGTGCGTGACCTCCGGTGAGGAGGGAGAGAGGGGCCGTCTTATTTAGATCTGGAGAGAGGGTGGTAGTGGGAAGCCCTTGGCAAGAAAGCGCTGAAGCTCCAACCTATATATCTTCTTTATACTACTAGTGCTGGAGGTGGAGTAGTGGTAGAGTAGTTTATATTTTCTCTGCGTACAGTACCCATTAGTCATGCTTCAAAACTGAACGGCACGCCATTAAAAAAATAAAGGTCGATAACTAATGCGGCACCTCGGGCCAACGCGGCTAGATCGCATTTTTCTCGAGAAATTACACACCATGTTTCGTTGACATGTGGTCCCGTTCCACATATCAGTGAGACGACGGCGAGTAGTAGGAGTATTTCCAAACCGCCGTGTAGGCCGGGGCGCCCCTTCGTGAACCGTGGCAAACTGGCAACAGTCCACCGACTCTTCGCCTTTCCCTCTCAATTTGGAACTGTTGTCGCACGCTCTTCCTCTCCCTCCTCCATTTTCCTTCAGTTGTTCACCCTTTCTTCTGCCATTGTTCGATCGTCTTCTCCATGGAGGGAACAGGACGTAAACGACCCCGTTATTCTTGCCCTGATCTGAAAGATGACGTGGTGGAAGAACTCAATGATCGGTGCGACGTCATCACCTGGGCTAGCATGGCAGGTTCGTTCAAGCCCATTCTCGACTCAACTAATAACATCATTACAAGGAACCCAAGAGTCAAGGAGCGGTTTGATCTCCCCTATCTTCTTCGCCGTGACCCTGATGACTGGCGCCGTCACGACGGAGGCCTCGCCCTGTGCAAGTTGATGCCGCTTGATAATGATATGTATGATGTTAAGATTCCATCGCTTGAGGGCAAGGCTTGGGCAGGCGCAAATGGAGATTGGGTTGTTTACATTGGGTCCAACTGCGAGTGGGAACTTGTGAATGTGTACACTTGTGACCGGGTTCCACTTCCAAAAATCTCAGCAGACTGCCCAGAGGTTGAGCACACCGGTATTGTACGCACGTTCAAATACAATCATGGTGACTCTCTTCTACAGAAGATAGCAATTTCTCGAGTCCCCAACCACTCTTGGAATTACAACAACTATGAAGTTGTTGCTATCTTCGACAAGCTTGTTGCCGTCCTCAGTGGTTTGACTGGATGGATATTGCTCAAAAATCAGTTTCTGTACACGGATGAGTACTGTGATGCAATTCAATACGAGTGCCCTATGTTTGCTGCCACCACTCGTGGCACTGTTTTTGCATGGCATCCTCTTTGTTTCGGTACGTTTGTCTTCCACCGTAATTGTAATTGTTTCATCCACATGCATGCGGGTTAACAAGTTTCCCTTTAGTGCATAGTATCTTAGATTAGTATCATAGGTGGCCTCATTTATTGCCATGCATGACACATAGTAGCATCACATTTATTATGTTACGGTATCTACCTATGTTACTATAACCATCTCTCTCTTCCTTAATTGCCTGCCACATAAGCATGTTTGCGAGTCCCAAGTGCATGCTACTACTTATGTTACCCCCACTATGGCCAACCTTACTAATTAACCTTCTTCTTGTGTTTCCAAGGTCCTGTGAACATTCCACCACCTATACTTGAAGATTTTTATAACCAAGGGGGAGATGATGATGGTGATGATCACGAACATGAGGACGAGCAGCGCCCATATACTATTTGGCGCCTGGCAACTAATTCCGATGGATCACCTCTTGTCGTGTGTATACAGCCCATCGATGATGTTATTGCTAAGGAAGCAGTGTAGTCTCCCATGGTCGCACTCTCCGACCTATTCCAACACCTGTTGCATGGTATTCGGGATGGATACTAGTGTGCTAGCGCCAACTCCTTCTCCCTGGTACAGAATTGATAGTCTTGGAGAAAACTCGCTCTTCCTTGGACAAAACTATCCAATGATGGTGAAAGGCGATCCAACTGCTGTTGACACAACATTACTACCATTTATGAGAAGCAACTGTGTCTATATCTCGGACATTTGGGTGGTTCCCTACCCTGGTACTGGTATAGTAGGCCGCTTCAGCCTGGATGATGATTCATGCGTTGGTCTCCAGATCGACAATGGATGGCCCGTCCCAGAGAATCACTTGTGGTTCAAAGCAAGCGTTTCCAACGCCGAGGAATGGTTGAGTTGAAGTTCATTTCATTGCTTGTTATTTGTTGTGTGGTGAAAACTTTAGTATTTATAATGTATCCTCATTGTCGATGTGGGTTGATGACCTGTTGTATGTAATAAAATGATATGCCTGTGATAAACTTACTAAATTTATGAATGGCTTTCAAGTTGCTTCTGTGAGTGAGTGGTGCGACGAGGCAAAAAAATATTTTCCAAATACATAATGGTACGTGCATTGCAACAGGTTATCGGATGAGGCCAATCAACAATAATAGTACACTATTTGTACTAGCTTCACATGCTTGGCGGTCGTCGTGGGGTGTTTTCTTGTAGCCATATTGTACTACGTAACCAGCACCTCGAATCCTCGATACTAGTAGTAGTACTATATAGTAAGTAGTAGGAGTAGTAGGGTGGCATGGGTCAGAACAAGCATTCACGTCCAGGAGTACGGCACACGCCACCAGCACAACTTCCATCTGACACCATATTTCTTGGAGTTCGTGCTAGAGCAATCTCTTCAACCTCATCGTTTCTCTAACTCAGCCATCGTGCGGCGGGCGAGGTGGGGGTTTGCCGATAGTCGGTTTCCTTAACTGCGGTCCCACTTGTAAGGCCAACTGCAACGCACGACCCCAAACGGACCTCCGTTTTGCACGAACTCCAACGATAATTTTGACTAGAAAAGCAAGACCAAAGAAACAAGAACCACAAGAATACATTTTACTACTCCTGTAAGTTGGATTAGTTCCTTTTCGATGCATTCATTGTTGATCTGCGGAGGCTCAATCTTGCGTGCTTCTCTCTTCTTCGAGTGTAAAGAAGTAGACGTTGCTTCCTCGCATCTAGTCTCATGTCTAGCCTCTATTCTAGTACTCCCTCTGGTCCGTTTTTCTCTGCGTCTAAGCAGCAACACGCATACCAAGTAGGAGTATCAACAAGTGCACTAATCTCATCTATAGCCTCTGTGCTAGCTAAAAGTGATAGAACATCTACTAAATTGCGCTCTATCAATATATGGATGTACTCTTCTTCCCAATACAAAAACTTGCATCCATTCTACTCCCTCATTGCACAATACATGCCTTCTATTTGTCAAAATATATATGTATCTAGACATGTTTTAGTATATAGGTACATCCATTTTGGACAAATGGAAGTCAAGTATTTTGGAACGGAGGAGTACACAATAAAATTTTAAGTTAGCACAACTAGTCTAATCCGAGAGCACAACCAAGATTTGGTCGGGTTCTTCCTCCTTTGCCGAGACATGGGACATCCAAGATCCAGGTCGTGTCATGAAAGAAAATAGAGTGGTAGTTGAAGCCACGAGATGTGCATCTTAGGTTAAATCAAATAGAATCTTACTACTCTTGAGTAACTCCAAAAGCGGCCACCAAGATCTTTCTTGGATTTGTTTTTCATCACCAGCACGTCGAGGTGAAAGATGTGCAGGTTCAGTGGGTCCGCTTGCGTTTTCACTGACATGTGGGACCGCATGTGAGCAAACAGACGATGGGCTCTGCGCATCCGGTGGCTGGCTGAGAAGAGATATACAGGAGTGCTGAGCACGGACTACAGGAAATTTGTTCTATGTACCTCGATATAGGCTCGATATAGTGGGGTGGCATGGGCCATAACTAGCATTCACGTCTAGAAGTACGACACACGCCACCCACACGAGTCCCATCCGACACCAATTTTCTTGGAGTCTGTGCTACAGCCATCTCTTCTCCCTCCTGTTTTCTCAGCCATCGCGCGGTGGGCGGGGTGGGGGTTTGCCGATAGTCGGTTTGCTCAACTATTTTTCGGTCCCACTTGTAAGTGAAAATGCAACACCGCACGCATTCCCGCTTGAGCGGCGTGCCGGACCAACCGTGTGGGGGTGCGACATGAACACGGCAGGCTTTTCCTTTTGAACTCGTAACTTGTAAAATTTGGTTCTGCTCCATGGCGTGATCGATAGATAGAAAATAATGATTTTGCCTAGAGTAATGAGAAGTTTGGTTCTGGCGCCGTTCATGCATGGAGTACGTACGAAAATTACGAAGTTGATGCGAAAGGTAAGATAATTACTGTAGTACTCCCTCCGTCCGGAAATACTTGTCATCAAAATGAATAAAAGGGGATGTATCTAGACGTATTTTAGTTCTACATACATCCCTCTTTATCCATTCTGATGACGAGTATTTTCGGACGGAGGGAGTATCATATACTACTACATGGATTTGATGGAAAGATAAAAATACATACGGATCCATCAACGACATCCTCAAGCCCTAGTGCGCCGGGTCACCAACCGACGTGGAGGAGCAGCGGTGTTGGCGGCGAGCTCAACGTGCTTCTGAACAGTGCCGTCCAAGGTTGCCCTGCGGTCCAAGAAGGCCAGCGCCCTATCGTCCCGCTCTTGCATGCGCGTAGACGTGGGTGATTATGTCGATGGTGTCTTGCTGCATCAGGCGCTGCGCGGCGAGCGCGACCTCGAGGTGGACATTCTCCTATGCGACGGCGGGCAGTCGCAGGGCCACCAGTGCGTTGAAGAGGTTGTCACCATAGTGGCCATTGAGGGTGGCGGGCATCACAGAGCCTGGGCACGTGGGCTGGAGGCTTACGTCAAAGTCGTCCGCGAGCTTCTTTACGACGGTGAACTTGTCGAGGAAACCAACGAGGACCTCGTCGAACAAGGAGATGAAGCTGTCGTCCAAGCGGCCCCTCGCCCTGGCGGCCTCAAGCAATACTACCTGGAGACGTTCCTCGTTGCCGGGCCGCAGGCCGGCGTCGTGGACCATCTGGCACAGCCGGCTGATGCTCGCGCTCATCGCCTCCATGGGTCTAGCTTAGCTTCTACTACCTCCGTCCTGGTTTATTGGTCCCCATTGGAATCCGTGTCAAATTTTGACCACAGACTTAACTAACAAAATGTTTATGCATGTTACTAAAAATTATATCACTGAAAACTATGTTCAAATACGAATCCAAAAATATAATTTTTGTTGACATGCATCAACATTTTGTTAGTTAAATCTTTGGTCAAAATTTAGCACAAATTACAAAGGAGACTAATAAACCAGGACGGAGGTAGTAGTCAACTGATCTTGATTCGAGTGATCACTCTTGCCCTTGGTTAGCGTGCGTGAGGTGCGTGGGATTTCGTACTACTCCTCGGCCCTCTCGCACTCGCCGTTGGCTGTATGATAGGTGGGCCAGCCACCCCTGGGCCCACATGTCATTCACCCAAAGGCAGTTGCCGTAAGTCAATGAAGCTGCGCCCCCCCCGTGCGGTGCAGATAGTCATCTCACCGACCTCTAGTTGGGGCCAAACGAGAAAGTTTGATGTCTCTGGTTTATTGGTCCCCTTTGCATTTTGTGCCAAGTTTTGACCTTTGATTTAACTAATAAAGTGTTAATGCATGTAAACAAAAATGTTGTGTAAGTCGCATTACGAAAACCAAATAATCCCAAAACACTTAGGCACGATGCATTAACTCCCTCCTTGTTTCTTATTTCGTGACATATCAACCAATGAGAGATGTGGGTTGTGCATGCTTTGAATGACTTGAGACTACCAAACATGACATGCAGTGTTTAGTTCATTGCATGTAATCCTATTAGTACTCTAGTTAGCAAAAAAAACATTAAGTTCTCTCGCCGATAGGAATTAAACACCATGTATTTATTTACAGAGGGAGTAGTACATTTTTTGTGACATGCATTACTAGATATTGCTAGTCAAATACTAAAATCCAGATGGACGTGGTAGTACTCCTAAATACAGACGGTGGTGATACTAGTACTAGTAGTAGTACTACCAATGTAGTACTCCTAGGAGTACTAGCACTGTACTACCCATTGGTCAAATTATTATGTGCTGCTCCTCACAGTGAAGTGACAAGACCCTGCCGGAGATGACACCTGAGTATAGGTGCCGTATTCGGCATACCATAGTCAGCCTCACCGTCTGCAGTCACTATCATCATGGCTGTGGAGCTAGCCTGCTTACAACTAGCCCTGTTCGACATAATTTCCCGTGCGTAGATTCCCGTGCATTGCACAGAACACCAAGATTGGGGGTGGATGGCTCCGGC
Organism: Aegilops longissima; assembly: GCA_021605205.1. Lineage (NCBI taxonomy): Eukaryota > Viridiplantae > Streptophyta > Magnoliopsida > Poales > Poaceae > Aegilops > Aegilops longissima. Next base: position 144,356,594 of record CM038678.1, on the reverse strand, counting down.
AGCGGCCATCGCACCAGATTTTTCCACGGCCTTCTAGATGTTGTGGGGAGGAGATAAGGCTGATTGTGAGAGACAAGGAGTTGTTTGTAAATAGGGAACAAGTGCGGGCATCTTTTTGCAAAAATGGAGAAGCTTGGTTGGTATGCGTCAGATCTAGATCCGACGGCTATTGGTGAAAGATGGGAGGCACAACATCATCACCAACTCAGGACCTGTTTGATTCGCATGATTTTGAAAACGCAGGAATAGGACACGGCAATATTACAAGTTTCAAATTGATATTACAAATGTTAGGAGTAATGTTGCACCTAGGAAGAGGGAATTACTAGGAAGTTTACGTAAGAACTTTCGTTACTTTAGGTGGATGAAGCGTTATCGTACAAACTAAAATCCACCGCCCTGACAAGTCACTAATGGGCAAATAAGTTTTCGAGTCTCTGGCCACTTGATGTTTCAAAAACAAATTCAGCTTCTGCGGAGACTTTGTCATTTAGGCTTAGACGCTTGCGGTGATCAGCACGCCATTCATTGTTGCGCCAGAGAACGCCAAACCTCATTACCTTGAGCACACTTGCCTCCAGAACAAAGAACCTGGCCAATTTAATCTCAGATGTGCTTCCTCGGTAGTCGATCAAATAAATTTCTGTAAGATGGAGATCAAGGCATTCGATGAGATTGTTATAGTGCATCACATTTTTCACTTTCGGGTCTTTTTTTATCTACAAAAGAAGAGAACATATTAGAGCAGCTGGCTGCATAAGATTGTTGTGTCATCAAGAGGTACCAATATCATTCGCTCATACGATAGGGTTGGCTGGCTAGTGATATTTTTTCACTCTCTCTCTCCCCCCCCCTCTCTCTCTATCTTTCTGTTTCCTCTCATTTAACTAGGAGCACGTGAAGAGCTTGGGCATTTGTTGCCTTCCACTATGTGGCCGATGCCATATTTCAAAAAAGTATGCCACATAATACGCATCGATGTCAAATCAAAAGATTTTGGCACCGCTCTCGCGATGTGAGAGAGTTGGCACCACTGTGCACACAGACCCACATGTATAAACAAATCAATCAAACCAACTGCACTAGCCTCTCACTCTCCCAAACAAGTGTTTTTTTATTGCCTCGGTCCTCTCTCTCCCAGCAGTGTTTTTTCATTGCGTGAGTTAATTTGGCACTGGAGCAAGGTAGGTGATCCAGATTGGGGCACCAGGTGAGCAATGGAGGGGCATCGATGCCAAATGCATCACAAGTGAATTTGGCACGTGTTTTGGCCTACATAGCCCACTTTTTTACTCCCTCCGTCCCAAAATTCTTGTCTTAAATTTGTCTAAATACGGATGTATCAAGTTACATTTTAGTGTTAGATACATCTGTATCTAATCAAATGTAAGACAAGAATTTTTGGGACGGAGGGAATACTACCTCGTACTTAGTATAAAATTTTGACCATAGATTTACCTAAGAAAATGCCAATGCATGTCACTAAAAATTACACCATTTGAAATTATGTTCAAATACAAATCCAACGATATAGTTCTTAGTGACATGCATTAACACTTTGTCAGTTAAATCTATGGTCAAATTTTGATACTACAAAATTGGAAGAGTAAACTAGGACGGAGGTAGTACTTTCCCTTAGGGTAACCATAGAGTTACTGGAGTAGTCTAAGTTACTTTCCACTATGACTAGCCTAGGCTACTATAGTAGTACAGCATAAAAATGATGCAGGTGATCACGTGAGAAAAATACTAAAAACATTCCTTTCGTGCAAAGTCGTAGATGTAGTTTTGAACACTACACTTGTCATTGTAATTTGGGAAAATTACGAAAAAATTGAGCTACGTTGTGATTACCATTTACTAATAGGAAAGAAATTTCACCTCGATGAGTAGCTTCTCCGTGCATGGAAAGCATGTAAGGAATCCAACAACTTGATCCAGATTGGGGCCGATAGATTTTAGTGCTAAGATCTTCATTGTGCGCATGGACTGGGTCAAGCTTGTGGGAATCAATTTCTGGAAGACGGTCGTAAATACATCAAGAAGAAATTTAAAAATGTGAATTTCAAGAAGACGGAGAAGAAGATGAGTGATGTACCTGAACGATTACGGATCCAATAAAGAGTTCGGAGAATTTGGCAGACGAGTACACCAACGATGTCAATTTCGGCGCGTCAATGACCCTGATTTTTGTTGGACCTTGTAGATCCGATACAAGCAATCTCTCAAGGAAAGGCGCATTCTCAATGACCATAACGTGGAACAGCTGGAGTGATCTCTTCCCAATTGATGTCTTGTTGCGGGGCCAGCAAGACACATAAATTCATCCAAGATTCGTCGACGCGATGTGGAGGCTAATGAACCTGTGGATCTGCTCAAGACGAAGGTACTCGAGCGCAGTACAGCTGCGGAGCAGGTGCTCCATAGCCTTCTTCGAGATGACAACATCAAAGAGGTCGAGCTGCTTGAGTTGAGGGAGAAGAAGGGCGGGCGCGGCATTAATCTGGGGAAGATAGCAGGAGCTGAAGCTGGCGCGACGCAGCGTTGGCATGAGGCGGAGCGCGGAAGGCGGCAGAGAGCGACATCGTCCAGCTTCAAAGCTGAGCTCCTCGAGCTAATCTAGGGCGGGGGATAAGAACCACTCATCGAACTTGGGTTGGACCTTGCAGTTGGTACTGAACATGTGGATGTCAAGGCATCTGGCTGGCCCGGGGTGCAATGAAAGGATCTTGGAGACTGCGGCCATGCGTTTGCAATCCCAGTCGCAGAGGCAGCTGTCGACGGTGAGGTTGAGGGGGACGCAGCGCCAGAGGGGGCGCCACCGCCGGGAGAGCAGGGCGGTCCGCACGGCAGATTTGGTGGGGAGGAGGCCGATGATGACGAGCAGCATGTCATTGGGGAGGCTGCTTGATGAAGTCGTGCTCGCGGATCACGGTTTTGGCTCGGCGGCCTCCACTTGTTGGCTGCCTCGCCGTCCATCTCAACAGCGGGCGACGCTGGTGTACACGTGTGCTAGTGTGTGTTGTGTGCTGGGTGTGCTGCGAGTCGTCCCTTCATGCATTCCCGCAGTGGTGAATTGTCTTGCGAAAAGGCCCTTCGCTTGCGCACAAGAAGTTTGCCCTCTAGTTTACTTATTTTCACCCACTGCCACATGGGCCAGCACACCAAGATACAGAACACGAGCTGACAACGCAGCATGTGGATTGGTTGACCGGTCAACTAAACAATATACGGAGCTATACACTGACACAGTGAGCGTATAATCCGTCGGTATAGAGAGTTCGAGTGAGAGGGGAGGCCCGTGAGAGATAGCAGAGAGAGAAAGAGCTACTCCCTCCGTTCGATAATGTAGTTACAACATTTTTTAAGTCAAACTTTTGAAACTTTGACCAAGTTTATAAAGAAATTACTTATATCTGCAATACCAAAGATAAATTATAGTATGAAGTAAGTACATGTTGTGATGAATCTAATGATCGTTCAGATGTAAATGTTTTTCTCCACATATACCTGGTCAAACTTTTCTGAGGTTTGACTTTTCAAAACATCCATATGCTTATGGACGTGACAGAGTCCCTAACGAGAGAGAGAGAGAGAGTGTGTGAGTGAAAAAAGTGTGTGTGCATGTGTGAAAGAGACATGGACAACACACGGTGAAAGTGGAGAAAAGGCGTGCGTGTCTTATGCAAACATATCACACATGCATCTTCGACAACGGAGGCGACGTGAAGAGATAGTGTGTGGTTCTTTGGAACCGAGAGAGGAAGATCCCTAGCACGTGGCCAAGAGGGGTCTGACAAACAAGGGAGAGAGGTCGAGAGAGACGTACGGAGAAAATGAAGACATGGGGAGGAGAGAGTGTATGTTTGTCATAGAGAGATCCCCTGGAGATCGTGATGGGACTACATGGGTGGGAGATCGAGTGACAAGGTGTGTGCGCGATAGAAGATGCCCCGAGAGATATCGAGATAGACGTATGGATGGAAGGAGACAATACGTGTGTTCTCGATGGCTAGTAAGAGATAATCATACTTAGGAGGGGGAGTGCTTGCGCCTATGGCCTGTTTGGATACTCTAACTCGCTTAGAGGTTAGAGTTAGATTCTAACCCTGAACTAACTCTAAGTAAAGAGGTGTTTGGATGGCAGGGTTAGATGGAGCGCGGATACGGCGAGGCACCTTCACGGGCGGTGCGAGAGGGACGGAGGGAGAGGACGAGAAGCTTCGAGGAAGTGGGGAGGGATCTGCTGCGGGGAGAGCGAGCGAAAAAAGTGTTTATCAGTGGTCCCGAGAAGAACTAACCCAAATAAGCACCTCTTGGATGGGTTAGTTTTTTTGGATGGGTTAGATGCATCTAACCTAAACTAACCCTCATGTTTGGATCTTTTTGGGTTAGTTGACTCAAAACTAACCCAAACTAACTCTAACCCATGGATCCAAACAGAGCCTATGATGGAGTGAGGGATTATGGTACTTAGGGTGGGGGTGCGTGTCACATGGAGAGAGAACAAGGGCGGAGAGTGTTGGATGGGTCTATATGTATAGCGCGAGCGAGACATGTGTATGTGTGAACCAGGAGATATAAGGCCAGTTTGGTTTGCATCGTGAGCATCTTTTATGCGTGGCACAGGGTTGTGGCTGGATTTCATGCACGCTTGTTTGGTTGCTACCCTGTGAAAAGAAAGCCCTTTGGGCTGGGTTCCTTGCACTTTAATTAGCTTTGGCTGAACTCCGGACACGCAAGTAGCCTCGCCCAAGCGACCGATTTGACGCTGGCCATGCACAGTCGTATGCCACGAGGCTAACAAAGAACATGGATGGATATTAGCATTAAATAATTGATGCATGGATTGATTGATGGGACGTTGATGCTTTGCTCGCCTGCATGAACCAAACGCTTGAGACCACACAAGCCTGGCGAGCAGAAATATTTTACATCTCACGTCCACACCAGGCGTTACCGCCATCAAGGCATGAGGGTCAGTCACGAACCAAACTGACCAATAAAGTTTGAGAGAGATTGAGGAGCCCGATAAGGCTGAGTGGTGCGTCGATAGCTGAGAGGGGGAAAGAGATATTCCATCCGCCGATAATGCAAAGGCATGTAAATTTTTTAGAAGTCAAACTTTGGAAACTTTGATTAGGTTTACGCAAATGTTATTTATATCTACAATACCAAAGATACATCATACAAAACTACATCTCATGGTGAATCTAATGGTGTAACATCCCAAATTTTCAATTTGGAATGTTATACATTAGGCCATCATGCATATCATATTTTTCTCGCATTTTTCCGATCCTAGAAAATTTCACGCAACTCAAGGACCCTCGGAGAGAGTTGCAAGTTTCATTATTTTCATATTTGGGATTTCCCAAATTTTGAAAATAGGATCATTTGGATTTATTTAATTATCTTCATAAAGTTTTTCCTATAAAAATATTAAGAGAGGGAATAATATGACTTTCCCAACATTTAGGAAAAATGAAGATATTATAAATAAATCAAAATTTGGTTTTGGAAGATTTATTTTGCTTAGGCAAAAATGAGCATTTTAAAAAATATATGCATGTTTGCCGCTTTTAAAGTTCATTTTGTTCGACTCATTTTAGGAGTCGGGAAAATTGTTTTATTAAAATCGGAGTTCGTTTGGTATTTTTTTAATTCGCTTGGTTTAAATTTTTTTAAAAAACGCCCCGGACGAGGCCCACTGGCCCAGCCACCCGCCCACCTCCTCCTCTCCTCACAAGACGCCTGCACGCAGCGCCCGCCGCCAAGACGCCACCCGCCGCCCGGGACTCCGCCTCCGACCCGCCCCCGCTGCCCCCTCCCCAAGTCGCCGCCACCCCCCCTCTAAATACCGCCCGCCCCACCCTCTCACCTCACCCGCCCGCCCGCCCCGACGACCAGAGCCTGCCCGTGGACGCCGCCGCCGCCGTTCCTCGCCGACGCCGAGCCCCCGCCCCTCGCCGCCCCCGACCCCACGGACCCCGCCTCCCGAGCCCCCGACCTCGCCCGGCGGCCCACGAGGTAGCCGCCGCCCACTCCGTTCGATCCGGTTTTCCTTAAAGACCGATCCGTTTTTTTTAAGATATTCGTTTTAAAAAAAAACCCTAGATGGTTTTTATGTTTTATTCGGTTTTCTTAATTAACGAACGATCACCGAACCGTTCGTTTCAATGAATGTGTTCGTTGGATTAGTTCTGTTAACGAACGTCCGTTATTTAAACCGTTCGTCGTTTTCTTAATCGGATTTAATCCGTTATTTTTCAGATTCGATTTCCGATCCGATTTTCAAATCTGTTTTATTTCTTGCTCGTTTATCGGAATCAGGTGATTCAAGCGCCTGGAGTTTCGTTACGAAACCGCCGTTCCGACTAACCTACTTACACAGAGTTTTGCTACTGTAAAATTTTGACCTAGTTTCGGATTGCTAAACCGAGTCGTTCTCTCTCGAGTTTCGACTTTCGATGCTTTATTTGATTCGATTCTTTTGCAACCAGGGTTCTTAAGTTGAACTCTCTGGTTAGAGCTTTTATTCGAGATTTCCCCGTGCATTAGATGAGTACTTATTGTATGCTTGTTGTTTCTCTGCGTTAGATCACCCGGAGTGCGCCGCTTGTTACTTCGAATCCCTAGGTCTCGCGGATCATCAGCAAGGCAAGTAACACTTGATCATATCTTTTCTACTACCCAGTTTTTATGCATTAGATCAACCCTCAAACACTTGCATGTTTAGGATCAAATTAAATTGTGGGATTTGGATGTAGATTGAGGTAGTACCTATTACCTGTTTTACTTATGAAACCTTGGGAGTCACTTCTACGTTTGCTGTTATGCCATGCTATGCTGGTAGACGTGGATTGGGTGAGTGAATATCCATGACAGATGTGAGATTGTTAATTAATGGTTTATCTAAGGTGGCAACCTAAACACACATCTGGGTGGATTGAGGCACCTGGTTTCCATCAGACTTGCTCAGATTTCTTTGGACCGCCACCCGTGCTCTAAGGGATCATGAGATTATTCAAACTGAAACTTCCGTGTGCAGCCACAAGCCAATTATGGGCTCTGGCGTAGTTGACTAAGTTGTGCGAACTCTTACGGGTAGGCTAGCTGATGTAGGGGATGTAGGTTGGTACGGTCTACCCACATGTAAGGTGCTAGCGCTTCGAAGACTATGTCTCGGTCATCCGCTTCTCAAACACCATGTAGTGCAAGAACCAAGCGGAGGCGATCGAGTCTTGTGGGGAAAAGTGCGAAACCTCTGCAGAGTGTATAAACTAATCATGATTAGCCGTGTCCCCGTTATGGACAATTTGAGTATCCGTAATTGAATATCATGTGAATCTCAACATGTTACTTCTAATAAAAGTTATTGGGTTTTGATGAGTACTTTTAATTGGGATTGAGGATGTTGTCAACCATTCTCAATGTTTAACAACCACCATGATAGTTAAATAAAATTATTCCTTTGATGTAGGGAAAATCAGCTTTATGCAAATGTAACAGAGAGCCTTACCACCAGCCATATATGCATGTAGTATAGGCTTATTCCTTCATTGCTCTTTATGTGTTACATTGCCAAGATATTCCATGTGCTTGACCCGTTTTGGCTGCAACTTTCACGCTTGCAGACTTTTAGAACGACAGTAAGGTGTTAGGTCGTGGTTCTATACTCGATGATGCCGATGGAGTTGATGGACTCACTTATCTTCCAAGCCTTCCGCTGTTATTATTAGATGGCCTTAAGCCATATTATTGTAATAAGTTCCCTTGTGGACAACGATGTAATAAGTGTGTGATTGCTACTCTGCTATAAATCCTTCAAGCTTGTGTGGTGTCGGACATCTTGATCCAGGATGACACTCGAGCACGAGACTTGATCCATTCGGTCTCAGTCGCTCACAGAGAATGGTATCGAGCACACGCCGACCGTAGAACACGACCACTAAGTTAAAGCCATAGATCACTACTCTCTTCCCATTTTCTAACTCCTCATCTTTTCTACTCTCTTTAGGATGACGGACGCGAAGATCAAGTACACCCAACCAGATGAAGGCACACCTTTTGGATTTCACTTGAAGGAAGTTACCAAGTACCTGAACATTGGACTACCAAGCTTCACCGGGACTTTCAACGCCACTCTGCTCAAGAGGAGCGCCGAAGATTCACGCTCACGTTCCAGAAGGACATTCGCCCCAATCACCAAGCCTATAGATAGTGTTTTCATTGCACCAACTTGAGTCCAGGAAAGAGCATGGCAGCTCACATCACCATGGGACGCATTGGAGAAGTTTATCAAGAAGACCTCAAGGATACCATCTACCAGATTTGCGGACGCCGAGATGACAACTGGGACGTCGTCAGCACCAAGAAGGATAGATCCATTGCAGCTTTCATCCAGGAGTTAAATCAGCACATTTGACGCCAGGAGAACCAAATGTGCAACGACATGTTGGAGTTGCAGAAGACAAAGGGAAAGATCATCGAACTGGAAGGAGAACTAAAGACTACGCGCAAGGACTACATGGACGAGATCGTAGCTCTGGCAAGACACAATAACGATCTTAAGTACGAGATCGAAGAACTCAAGAATAAGTTGGCGCTCAGAATGAAGACCAGATGTCGAATACCCAGCGACTACATCAACATCGGCGACACCGATTCGGATCCAAGTGAACCCGACTTTGAAGACGAAGGAGCAGACATCATGGAGTCTTCCACGGTTCAAATTAGTAGAAGTCCTCCACATATTAGTAGTATTTCCTCCATGTAAACATTATAGTACACGCACTTTCGCGATAGTTAGATCGTTGTAAGCCCTTGTTTGATTGAATGAAGTGATTTTGTGTGCATTTGCTCATGTGCATTTGGGTAGTGATTCCCCTTAGACCTCATTCTATTCTACATTTCTCTCCTTTTCTAAACCCATCGATGCCTCCGAGGCGTGACCCGGATTCGTTTTCCGCCACAGATCACCCAATTGATCCAGCAGCGAATACCCCGATTCAAACATTGGTGCGTAACCACAACAACAACAACAACAACAACCCACCACCACCACCACCGCGGATCATCGACTCGTTTCCTTAGATCGAACCCGCGGTGTATTCCAAAGAGCACCGAGCTGATTGTAGCAGATGACCTGCTCCGCAAGATAGGAAGGAGCTGACCACTGCAGGATGCACAGATGGAGAAAGAGTGAAGTTTGCAGCACATCAGCTTGAAGGACCCGCAGCGAAGATGGTGGGAGAATTTCACAGCCACTTACCCGTGACACCGCCACATGGGACCAGTTTCAAGAAGCTTTTCACTTGCCCATGTTTCAGCAGGAGCCATGGCCATGAAGAAGCGTGAGTTTCGCAACTTACGCCAAGGAGGAAGGACTGTTGGCGATCGTGGATGACTTTAGTAAATTAGCACGTTATGCCCCGGATGACGTTACTGATGCAGCTAAACAGAGAAGTTTCTAGAAGGACTGAATGATGAGTTCAAGATGCCGTTGATGGTGGCAAGTTTCAACAACTACCGGAGTTGGTAGACCGAGCCCTCATGATTGAAGGAAAGCAGCAGACAAATTGAGAACTGCAAGCGGAAGTATGGACAAGGGAAGTATAACTCGGAGCCCAATGAAGCCTCGTTATACCCCTAAATCAGGAATTCAGTTTCAGATACCCATGGAGGAAGTAATTCGCACAACCATAATGGCACCAAGAATGGGAGCGGGAATGGAGGAAGCAATGGACAGAACCGCACCAACCCGTCAACACCATCCAAGGTAGACTGAGTCACATTACTTGCTTTAAGTGCCGCAAGACGGGCACTATGCAAATGACTATCGAGAAGGCGAATGGAAATGGCAATGGAAGCTCGGAAAGAAGCCAAACCCTTTCATCGGGGGACAGGTGAACCACATTGATGTGGAGGAGGTTGAAGATCAGCCCGATGCAAGAATCGGTAAGTTTTTGGTTAAGTCATTTATGCGGTTGTTCTTTTCGATCTTGGTGCATCGCATTCATACATATCAAGGGATTTGTGGATAAGTACAAATTACCGACCCAAGCCCTTAGGTCACCCATGCTAGTAACCTCACCCGAGCAGAGTACATGGCTAGTAAATGGTGTGATCGATCGCCACTAAGGATTGGACACTATGTTTTCCCTCGGACCTAATAGTTCGGAATCCCAAGGATTGGATGTGATATTAGGAATGGATTGGTTATCAAAGTATGGAGGAAACATAGATTGTACCACAAGGTCAATTTTGCTCACCACACCAGAAGGAAGAAGGATTAAGTATGTATCACGGCACGAGCCGAGGAGAGCACAAGTTAATTGCTTATCAGGAGTGGTGCAGGAAGAAGTACCAGTGGTGAAGGATTATCCTGATGTATTTCCGGAAGAGTTGCCAGGAATGCCACCGGATAGAGACATTGAGTTTTTGATCGAGCTGTTGCCAGGAACAGGCCCGATATCGAAGCGACCGTACAGGATGCCCGCAAAGGATTTGGCGGAAATCAAGAAGCAGATTAAGGAACTATTGGATAAAGGCTTTATTCGCCCAAGTTCTTCACCTTGGGGATCACCCGTTTTGTTGGTGGAGAAGAAGGATGGATCTTTGAGAATGGTTGTTGATTATCGTGGATTGAATGAAGTAACAATCAAGAACAAGTACCCACTACCTATGATAAATGATTTGTTTGACCGTTTGCAAGGAGCCAAAGTGTTTTCCAAGATCGACTTGCGATCAGGGTACCATCAGTTGAAGATTCGGGAGCAAGACATACCCAAGACAGCATTTACCACGAGATATGGACTGTATGAGTATACCGTTATGTCATTTGGACTGACTAACGCACCAGCCTATTTCATGAACCTGATGAACAAGGTGTTTATGGAGTTTTTGGATAAGTTCGTCGTGGTGTTCATTGATGACATTTTGATTTTCTCGAAGGATGAAGAGGAACACAAGGAACATTTGAGATTGGTTTTGGAGAAACTGAGGGAACACCAGTTGTATGCCAAGTTCAGCAAATGTGAGTTTTGGCTAAAGGAAGTTGGATTTCTCGGACATGTTATATCCGGAGAAGGGATAGCAGTTGACCCCACAAAGGTTGAGACCGTAACCAAATGGGAAGCACCAACGAAAGTTGGAGAGATTCGGAGTTTCCTTGGACTCGCAGGATACTACCGAAGATTCATTGAAAATTTCTCAAGGATTGCAAAGCCTATGACTGAATTGTTGAAGAAGGAAAACAAATTCATATGGACTAAGGACTGTGAGGCAAGTTTTCAGGAGTTGAAGAAAAGATTGGTTACCTCACCAGTTTTGATATTGCGGATCGGACTAAGGATTATGAGGTGTATTGCGGCGCTTCACGCCGAGGACTTGGAGCCGTGCTTATGCAGGAAGGAAGAGTTGTTTCGTATGCTTCACGACAACTTAAGCCCCATGAGTTGAATTATGCCACTCATGATTTGGAGTTAGCAGCCGTTGTGCATGCCTTGAAGACGTGGAGACATTTTCTCATTGGAAATCATTGTGAAGTATATACGGATCACAAGAGTTTGAAGTACATCTTCACACGTATGAATTGAATCTCGCACAAAGGAGATGGTTAGAACTTATCAAGGATTATGATATGAGATTGCATTATCACCCGGAAAGGCTAATGTCGTAGGCGACGCATTGAGCCGTAAGAGCCACGTCAATACCCTAATGATGGGAGGAATACCCAATGAGTTAGCCGAGGACCTTCGAGAGCTATGTTTGGAAATAGTTCCAGAGGCTATGTAGCAGCATTGGAGATTCAATCGACAACGATGGACAAAATCAGAGAAGCCCAAAAGGCAGATAAGGAAGTTGCCTCCATAAAGGAGAAAATGGGAAAAGGAAAAGCTAAAGGATTTCATGAGGATGAGCACGATACCCTATGGTTTGAAGACCGTGTTTATGTGCCAAATGACCCAGAGATCAGGAAGTTGATTTTACAAGAAGCCCATGATTCACCCTATTCAATTCACCCAGGAAATACCAAGATGTATTTGGATTTGAAGAATATTTTCTGGTGGACCGGAATGAAGAAGGATATTGCGGAGTATGTAGCAGTTTGCGACGTATGTCAGAAAGTAAAAGCAGAACATCAGAAGCCAGCAGGATTGTTGCAACCATTGCCGATACCCGAATGGAAGTGGGATAAACTAGGCATGGATTTCATCACAGGTTTGCCAAAGACTCGTTCAGGATATGACTCGATTTGGGTCATAGTCGACCGTTTGACCAAGGTAGCTCATTTCATTCCAGTCAAGACTACCTATAGCAGTGCTAAGTTGGCAAAGATATACATGACCAGAATTGTGTGTTTACACGGAGTTCCTAGGAGCATCGTATCGGATAGAGGAACCCAGTTTACCTTGAAATTTTGGAACCAGTTGCACGAAACATTGGGAACCAGACTAGAATTCAGTACAGCTTTCCACCCACAGACCGATGGACAGACCGAGAGAGTAAATCAGATTTTGGAGGACATGCTGAGAGCTTGTGCACTAGATTATGGATCTAGCTAGGATGATAATTTGCCGTATGCAGAATTTTCCTACAACAACAGTTACCAAACTAGCTTAAAGATGGCACCTTTCGAGGCTCAGATGGAAGAAGGTGCAGGACACCGTTGTCATGGGACTAAACCGGAGATCGCCGGTTGTTTGGACCAGATTTGATTAAGGAGTCTGAACAGAAAGTGAAGTTGATTCGAGATGTGCTCAAGGTAGCCCAGTCGCATAAAAGAGCTATGCCGATTCAAAGCGCAGCGATTGAGTATGAAGTTGGAGACAGTATATCTCGAGTATCCCGCTTGAGGAGTTAAGCGTTTTGGAGTTAAAGGAAAGTTAGCACCCAGTTTCGTTGGACCAGTATAAGATTTTGCAACGCATGGGAGACGTTATGTATAAGTTGGAATTACGGAAGGACTGTCAGAGTTCATGATGTATTCCATGTTTCTCGATTGAAGAAATGTCACCCGAGATAGCAGAGGTACCGTTAAGAGACACAAGTGCCACCGGAAGCAATTCAGTTGAAGAATGACTTGACATATGAGGAAAAACCGGTTAAGATTCTCGATTATACCAGCAGAGTTACCCGCAGAAAGTTATCAAGTTTTGCAAAGTTCAAAGGAGCCACCACACCGAGGATGAAGCCACCAGGAAAGAGAGGAAGTTTTGCTAGGACCACCCTCACCTATTTTCTAGCCAACCCGAATCTCGAGGGCGAGATTCATCTTAAGGGGGTAGGTTTGTAACATCCCAAATTTTCAATTTGGAATGTTATACATTAAGCCATCATGCATATCATATTTTTCTCGCATTTTTTCGATCCTAGAAAATTTCAAGCAACTCAAGGACCCTCGGAGAGAGTTGGAAGTTTCATTATTTTCATATTTGGGATTTCCCAAATTTTGAAAATAGGATCATTTGGATTTATTTAATTATCTTCATAAAGTTTTTCCTATAAAAATATTAAGAGAGGGAATAATATGACTTTCCCAACATTTAGGAAAAATGAAGATATTATAAATAAATCAAAATTTGGTTTTGGAAGATTTATTTTTCTTAGGCAAAAATGAGCATTTTAAAAAAATATATGCATGTTTGCCGTTTTTAAAGTTCATTTTGTTCGACTCATTTTTAGGAGTCGGGGAAAATTGTTTTTATTAAAATCGGAGTTCGTTTGGTATTTTTTTTAATTCGTTTGGTTTAATTTTTTTTTAAAAACGCCCCTCGACGAGGCCCACCCGCCCAGCCACCCCTGCCCACCTCCTCCTCTCCCCAAGACGCCGCTTGCGCCTGCCGCAAGACGCCACCCGCCGCCTGGACTCCGCCTCCGACCCGCCCCGCTGCCCCCTCCCCAAGTCGCCACCCCCCCCCTCTTAAATACCCGGCCCCCCCTCTCACCTCACCCGCCGCCCGCCCTCCCGACCAGAGCCCGCCGCCCGTGGGCCTTGCCGCCCCGTTCTCGCCGGCCGCCGAGCCCCGCCGCCTCGCCGCCTCCCGACCCCACGGACCCGCCTCCCGGGCCTCACTGACCTCGCCGGCGGCCCCGCGAGGTAGCCGCCCCCACTCCGTTCCGATCCTGTTTTCCCTAAAGACCGATCCGTTTTTTTTAAGATATTCGGTTTTTTTTAAAAAAAACCTAGATGGTTTTTATGTTTTATTCGGTTTTCTTAATTAACGAACGATCACCGAACCGTTCGTTTCAATGAATGTGTTCGTTGGATTAGTTCTGTTAACGAACGTCCGTTATTTAAACCGTTCGTCGTTTTCTTAATCGGATTTAATCCGTTATTTTTCAGATTCGATTTCCGATCCGATTTTCAAATCTGTTTTATTTCTTGCTCGTTTATCGGAATCGTGATTCAAGCGCTGGAGTTTCATTCTGAAACCGCCGTTCGACTAACCTACTTACACAGAGTTTTGCTACTGTAAAATTTTGACCTAGTTTCGATTGCTAAACCGAGTCGTTCTCTCTCGAGTTTCGACTTTCGATGCTTTATTTGATTCGATTCTTTTGCAACCAGGGTTCTTAAGTTGAACTCTCTGGTTAGAGCTTTTATTCGAGATTTCCCCGTGCATTAGATGAGTACTTATTGTATGCTTGTTGTTTCTCTGCGTTAGATCACCCGGTCGCCGCTTGTTACTTGAATCCCTAGGTCTCATGGATCATCAGCAAGGCAAGTAACACTTGATCATATCTTTTCTACTACCCAGTTTTTATGCATTAGATCAACCCTCAAACACTTGCATGTTTAGGATCAAATTAAATTGTGGGATTTGGATGTAGATTGAGGTAGTACCTATTACCTGTTTTACTTATGAAACCTTGGGAGTCACTTCTACGTTTGCTGTTATGCCATGCTATGCTGGTAGACGTGGATTGGGTGAGTGAATATCCATGACAGATGTGAGATTGTTAATTAATGGTTTATCTAAGGTGGCAACCTAAACACACATCTGGGTGGATTGACGCACCTGGTTTCCATCAGGACTTGCCTGTATTTCTTTGGACCGCCACCCAGGCTCTAAGGGATCATGAGATTATTCAAACTGGAAACTTTCGTGTGCAGCCACAAGCCAATTATGGGCTCTGGCGTAGTTGACTAAGTTGTGCGAACTCTTACGGGTAGGCTAGCTGATGTAGGGGATGTAGGTTGGTACGGTCTACCCACATGTAAGGTGCTAGCGCTTCTGAAAGACTATGTCTCGGTCATCCGTTTCTCAAACACCATGTAGTGCAAGAACCAAGCGGAGGCGATCGAGTCTTGTGGGGAAAAGTCATAAACCTCTGCAGAGTGTATAAACTAATCATGATTAGCCGTGTCCCCGTTATGGACAATTTGAGTATCCGTAATTGAATATCATGTGAATCTCAACATGTTACTTCTAATAAAAGTTATTGGGTTTTGATGAGTACTTTTTAATTGGGATTGAGGATGCTGTCAACCATTCTCAATGTTTAACAACCACCATGATAGTTAAATAAAATTATTCCTTTGATGTAGGGAAAAATCAGCTTTATGCAAATGTAACCGTAGAGCCTTACCACCAGCCATATATGCATGTAGTATAGGCTTATTCCTTCATTGCTCTTTATGTGTTACATTGCCAAGATATTCCATGTGTTGACCCGTTTGGCTGCAACTTTCACGTTGCAGACTTTTCGCATTTACAGTAAGGTGTTAGGTCGTGGTTCTATACTCGATGATGCCGATGGAGTTGATGGACTCACTTATCTTCCAAGCCTTCGCTGTTATTATTAGATGGCCTTAAGCCATATTATTGTAATAAGTTCCCTTGTGGACAACGATGTAATAAGTGTGTGATTGCTACTCTGCTATAAATCCTTCAAATCTTGTGTGGTGTCGGATTATCGATCCGAGGATGACACTGAGCACAGAGACTTGATCCATTCGGGTCTGGTCGCTACAAATGGTATATGTTTGTCGTACTAGATGTAATTCTTTTTCTCCACGTACATGGTCAAACTTTGTGATGTTTGACTTTTCAATAAATCTATGTGCTATGGACGGAGGAGAGTGTCTCAATCGAGACAGATCAAGTGCGTGTGAAGGAGAATGAGTAAGTGTGCAAAAAGAGTATGTGTGTGAAAGACAAAGTGACAACAAACGATAAATTAGAGAGAGAGTGTGTTTTTTCGTTTCTTATGCGAACATATCACGCATGCATCTCCGAGATGGAAAAGCGAGGCGAAGAGATACATGAAGATAGCTAGTGTGTGATTGTTTGCAACGGAGAGAGACACCCCTGTAGCACATGTCCAATAGAGGTCTGGCCAACAAGGAAAAAAGGTCGAGAGGGACACATGGATTGCATGGACGCATGGGGAGGGAGAGAGGGTGTGTTTGTGATAGACAGATCCCCTCGAGATCGTGAGGGGACTATATGGGTGGGAGATCGAGGGAGTGCGTGCGCGATAGAAAGATGCCCCGAGAGAAATCGAGATAGACCATGCACATGTTTGTGATGGAGACTAAGATTAGCTAGTCATATACATATAGGGGGGACTACGTGTGCCTACAATTGAGTGAGAGACCATCATACTTGGCTAGCTGGGCATGAGATTGTGTGTGTGTGTGCGTGTGAGATGGAGAGAGAACGAGGGAGAGAGATAGAGTTTTAGATGGGCCTATCGAGTGCGAGTGAGATATGCATGTGTATGTGTGACCCAGGTGGATGGAGAGTTTGAGAGAGGGGGGAAGAGCTTCGAGACGACATAGTGGTGCATGAGAGAGTTACAGGCAAAGAGCAGAGGAATTTGTGTGCGTACGATGAGTGCACCCAAGATATCTAGCTTGGACTAGCTAGAGTATCATACATAGTGTGCGAGAGAGACCTATAGATGGTGTATATATGAATGCGAACTAGAAAGAGCCCCCCCCACACACACACACAAAGAGAGAGAGAGAGAGAGAGAGAGAGAGAGAGAGAGAAAGGGAGAGGGACCAACAAGGTTTTTGTGTCGGATGCGTGTGACAGAATTGAAGATTGTCAGCGAGAGAGTGAGAGAGAGAGAGAGAGAGAGAGAGAGAACAGGAGTCCGGGAGAGGGGGGGGGTTTGCGTTTTATGCATCAAAGACTGATATAAACCATGTGTCGATATAAACTTGCATTAAAATATTTAAATTGGAGAACATGTTGTGTGCAATCCACACATGAACGGATATATGCATATATCAGACAAGTTCATTAATTTGACTTTCAACATGTTCATGGAGTACTATAACACCGTACAACATGCTACTCGATTGATGTGTTCAATTTTGGATTTAGTTCACTATTTTGACCTAATGAACGAGCTAGTTCATCGAATCGAGATATTTCATTTTGGGTTTGATTCACGTTTTTGAGTGGGTCAACTATTTGTCATATAGTAAATCGCTAGCAACGAGCATGTAAAAACACATTAATCCCGAGCATCATCTCTCCATCTAAAAAAGAAGTGGCAAGCTAATATTTCAAAATTTGATTCGAATCAACTTGGTACGGTAGACGTGGATGCTCGTTCTCCCAAAATTAGAACGAACCGTTAAACATCCTCTCTGCTCGGTGGAGTTCGCCCGAGCAAATAAATGGTAGACGCGAAATTACCGTCCTATGTGGGACACGCATCAATTGGCCCGTTGTACATCGAGGGTAGGTTCGTAACTTCATCCAAGCGCGCCTTCTCCTCGGCCGAAGTGACATGTGCCGAATAATTCATAAACCATGGTCGGCAAAACACGCTCTCCTCGCCCGAAATAGCTCGCGCCCACTATTTCAAAACACGCTCTCCTCGCCCGAAATCGCTCGCGCCCACTATATGTCACATCCCTAGCTTCTGGCAATGCACTAGTGCTAGCCTTTGGTGATGCATCATGTTTACTTTTTACAGAAAGTTGAAATGGGGATTGCCTAAACCCTAGCATTAAAGGAATTCACTAGGTTCACCTAAAATATTTTTAGTAAGTCCAAATGGCTTACAAAAATGTTCATCATTTCTGGATAGTGCTGGAAACAATAACCAGAGGTGTCGCACATTTTTCCATGACATATTTGGGCTCTGAATTAAATCATACTATATTTGCATTTGGGAATTTAAATACTATATAATATTTTAAATGTCCAAATAATTCTGAACTTAAGTGGGGGCTGTTGGAAATATTCCAAACAGAGCCCACAATTATTTCCAGGCTTTTTGAAAATGCCTTAGCATTTTATTTAAGTCAAAGCAATTGCAGATAAATAGGAAAACAAAAACTAAAATAGAAAGAAAGAGGACAGAGAACCTACCTGCACAGCCCACCATTGAAGCAGCCTACTGGCCAAAGCCAGCCCAGCCCACCAGGGGCAGCACTGTCTTCTTCCTCCTTCCAGGTGGAGAAGCAGCTGCGTGCCCGGTGCGCGGACGAGCCGCGCCGGCTCCTCCCTGCCTGCGTGGCCCTCGACTGCCTGGTCGCCTCCACGCGTACCACGCCGCCCCTCGACCCCCTCTCCATCTCCCCCCGTGCCCTTCGCTTTCCTCTATCTCTCTCCCTCGCTCTCCCCCTCACGCGCCTGAGCACGCCGCAGTGAGCCGCCGCGCCCACCGCCGTCGCCTTGCCTCCCCGAGCTATCCAGAGCCTCCGCCACCTCTCGCTCCACCTCTGCACCGAAGGAAGGAAGCACGGAGGCCCCGAGCAGCCGCCATCATCTTCGTCTTCAAGCTTCGGCTCAGGCGCCCTTCTCCGTCGATCCGGCCACTCCGGCGCGTCCCCGAGCCCGCTAACCTTCCCTGCAGCCCCGTGGTGTGCCGCTGACCCGTTCCCCCTTGCCCCATTGTCCCTCGCGTCCTCTAGCCACTGCCCCGCAAGTTCCTGCGCCGCCGTCCGCCATGGCCGGCAAGTTCCACACTCCCGAGATTCCCCGTTTGCAGCCGAGCATACCAATGCACTCAGTGCGTTTGTAGGAACCCAAAACATCCAACCGCTGCTCCTACCGTGCTTTGTGGCGTCGTTTGGTCGATGCCCGAACTCCGGCCGCCGCCGTGAGCTCGACTCCGGCGAGCATGGCGCACCCCGTCCACTCCTCCCAACTCCATTGGATGCAGACGAGCATGGGCTTCCTCCTGGTAGTCTTCCCGCACCTAAACGCAGCACCTAGCACCGCCCAGCAGCAGCTCCGCCGCGCGGAATGGTCGCCGCCGGCCAAAGTCCGGCCAGATGACGTGGCCGTCATTAGCAGCTAACAGCCCCGCTAACCAACCCCCTAGGCCACTGGCACATGGACCCCACTCCCTAATTAACTCCAGTTTTATTTCCTGTTTAGATTAGTGTTAATCTTGCGGACCCCACGTGTCAGTTTGACTTTGGTCAAGTCAACGTTGACCGGTCCCACTTGTCATCCACCTAAACCAACCTGAGACACTGACGTATGGGTCCCACTGGTCAGGTTTGACCTGGACCGGGCGTGTTGACCTGCTGATGTCTCACTGATGTCATGCCGACGCAATAAGCTATTTTCTGGATTTATTTTAATACAGGAAATTCCCGAAAATAGTGCTAACTTCTAAAAATCATAGTAATTCAACCGTAGCTCCAAATCAAATAAGTTATATATGAAAAATGGTCAGAAAAATTCAATCTATCCATCTGTACTGGTTTCATGCATTTTTAAACAAGTTAACCTGATGTTTAGTGCATAACAAGATAAAGCACTAATAATGACCATGATGAGTTTGAACTTTGAATCTTTGGTTCAAAATAGCTCAAACCCATCTCGTTGTAGTTGCATTAGCCCAACACACTCATTTTACCATGTCATGATCATGCATCATATTGTGCATTGCATTGATTGTGTTTCTTCTCTGTTGCCGGTATTTGTCCCCTCTCGATAGACGTGGTTTTGACGATGAGATCGATGACACTGATGAAGAGCTATATTATCTTCGGAAGTGCCAGGCAAGCAAAACCCCCTTGTTCATTCTGATATAATCCCACTCTCTCGCTCCTGCTCTCTTTTACTGCATTAGGACAACAACGATTCATCTGTTACTTGCTGCGGTAGCTGAACCCCTTTATCCTCTGCATGACCTGTCATTCCACAGTAAATAGATGAAACCCACTAGCATGAGTAGGAGTTGTTTGAGCCCTATTGTGCCTACTCATTCATGCTTGTTTGTCATGCCTGCTACTGCTTAGAGTTGAGTCAGGTTTGATTCATCGGGGATGAATCGGAGGTGTGTGAACATGTCCTACTATTGAGAGCTAAGTGTGTGAACACAATTTGGTAAAGGTAGCGGTGAGAGGCCATGTAGGAGTACATGGTGGGTTGTCTCATTGCAGCCGTCCTCGGGAACTGAGTTCTGTGTTTGTGGTCCATGAAACAGTTACTACCACACATTGGGATCCTTAATTGACCCTCTCGACTTATTAAAAACTTTTGTCCTCTGTCCGGGAGTTGCAAAGTAGTTTCTGGTGTTTGTAGCATGTTGGGGGCCGCACGCAGCGCTGACCTTAGGGGTGGGCTGTGTTACGGTAGGCACGTGGCACGGTGTACCGATTCGCCCGTTTGGTGTCTCGGGAACCCTGCACACATCGTTCGAGGCCGTTAGTGGAAACCTCGACCGGACTCCCTGCGGATGGAACCCGAATAGGCGATAAACCTGGACTAGGGACTCGTGTGTTTAGTCAGGTCGTGGCCGACACCCTCGCTGGGCCTCCTCTTGAAGGTTGCCGAGTACATGTCGTGTAAACGGTGGTAAGTGGTGAGAGCGTGTGTGAAGAAGTACACCCCTGCAGGGTTAACATCATCTATTCGAATAGCCGTGTCCGCGGTAAAGGACTTCTGGGTTGCCTATATCAGTTCATAGACAAGTGAAAGTGGATACTCTAAAATGCGCAAGTTAAGCGTGAGTGCTATGGATGGCGTTCTCATAGGAAGACGGGAGCGGATCCATAGTGGTGTATTGATATGGTGAATATGTGGACTCGTGTGCGCCACCTCAAAAGAGTTACTTGCAGTCGTAGTTAGGTTAGCCACCGAGTCAAAGCTGGCTTGCTGCAGTCAAACTCCACCACCCCCTTTGTTGATAATGATGCATATGTAGTTAGTTCTGATGTAAGTCTTGCTAAGTACATTTGTACTCACGTTTGCCTATTTTATGTTTTGCAGAGAGATGTCAGTCTTGCTAGTAGTTCCGTGTGGACTTCGACGTTTAGCTTGATACCTCAGCTACGATCTTGTGCCCTCGGCAGGATCTGGTAGATAGTCAGGCTTCTAAGCCTTTTTCATTTATAGATGTCTGTACTCAGACATGTTAAGCTTCCACTTGTGCTTTGACTTGTATGCTCTAAATGTTGGGTCATGAGACCCATGTTTGTAATATCTCGCTCCTAGGAGCCTAATGAATAAATACTTGAGTCGTAGAGTTATGTTGTGATGCCATGTTGTATTTACACATATCGAGAATATTGTGTGTATGTTTGAAATGCTTGGTATGTGTGGGATCTGACAATCTAGTTGTTTATCCTTCGCAGCCTCTCTTATGGGGAAATGTAGTCTAGTGCTTCCTTGAGCCATAGTAGTCCGCTACAGCCCAGTTCACCGGAGTCCTGCTAGCCCAAAGACTATTGCTCCGGAACACTTGACCGGGCCGGCATGTGTTTCACTTCTTTCTGTGGTTCATCCCTTGAAAATGTCACGGTGACATCCGAGTCTGCCTAGCCTGCTACAGCCGGGTTCCCGAGTCCTGTTAGCCAGTGCTACAGCCCGGATTCACACGCTTGACCGACATGCTCGAGATTGATTCATGTATGCTGTCCCCATGGGTTAGTGCCGCTTTGGGTTCACGACTAGCCATGTCGGCCCGGTTCTCTGTCATATGGATGCTAGCGACACTATCATATATGTGAGCCAAATGGCATAAGCGGTCCCGGCCATGGTAAGGCGACACCAGTGGAATACCGTGCGTGAGGCCGCAAAGTGATATGAGGTGTTACCAGCTAGATCGATGTGATTTGGAATCGGGGTCCTGACACTATAGTTCAAAACACGCCCTCCTCGCCCGAAATCGCTCCCACCCACTATTTGGGGAGAAGCAAAGTTACTCTACTATCCCCGACCCTCAGTACACAGACCCAAGCCGAGAAGCCTATAGGCAAGGGTAGAACTGTAACTCCCCTCACATTTCGGACAAATCGTCCGTAAGACATGGTTCCACTCCTCCCAATTCCCCCCGCCCGCCCCATTCATACCTCGTGGGCGCCAAATCACCTTCTCCCCGGGAAGCTCCCTTCTCCCGAGCCGCGAAACCTCAGCCCCACCTCCATGGCGCCAGCACCGCACCAATTTCACAGCCGCCCTCCTCCCTAATGCCGGAGACGTTGTCCAATTGCCGTCGTGCACTGGGCCGTGTGCCTCTTACTCCGTGCTACTAGTGCTGCCTCGACGACGGCCGCATGAACCGTACCGGAGACGCCGTCGTTGTTCACGGCGCCGGAGCGGCTCCAACTTCGGATCCGTCCAGGGTCCTGGCGCTGCTTCTGCGTAGCCGTCTACCATGGCGACATCGCTCTTTCCCTGCCACCGGTCGCCACCGCAACCGCGCCGGCCTCACCGACTCGGCAGCTGGACATGCCTACTTCACCATGCCGCCAGATAGGTCGCACCCTCATCTGAAATCACTTTATTTAGGCGTCAGTTGTCTGAATTTTTATTCTGGGCCAATCGATTCCCAATGGGAAGCAGCACCCCTCGAGGCGGCGGAGCTCCTAGGCTGCCGGTTGGCTGGTGTCTAACATAAGGGTGCGGGCCATAAGTTCGCCGCAGCTTAGCAGCTTAGATGGCTATCTTTTAGAGTTGCGTGGGTTGAAGGTACTGCTGCCGCCGGATCTGGATGACAAGGAGTCTTTGTGGATTGGCCCGGGGGTCGCGCAACCACGGTAGTGCAGTGGGGTGGGGAGCGGGGTTTTGGCCAGGGCCACGGACGGCGGAGGCAGGCTGCTCTGCCGTTGGTCGCCGGGCTGTTCGGGAAGATTTGAACGATGTCGGCCGGAGGCACAAGGCGGCCATCAAGCCATCCGGCGTGGATCAGACGATACCAAAATAAAATAAAATCATTGACCCCAATTTAGTCTCCAGTCAACAGACGTGTGACCACTCTCGTACCTTGCTGTTGATCTCTTAGTGTATTTCTTTGGATCAAAGAGATATGTCGTTCTTAACATTATGCGTTATCTACATCTTCAGACACACCGTCTTTTGACTCACCGCAGCTGCTCCAACAAGGGAAGCATACACCAGAAGGGAGCTACAGTCCCCACTCAAAAGTTCCCTGCATCGAATGCGCGTGCCCGACATGGACAGCCACAACAACTGCAGGGCCATCGACAAGTCAGCACATGATGCTCACTCCTATGGATGGCAGCCAGATAGGTTATACCCTCATCTTACTTGTGTGCAACATTTATGGCTTTGTTATTCATCTAAGCATGGAAAATAGATCATCACATTTCATTGTATATTCATGCTGATCTCTTACGGGTCTTGTTCAGGAGTTCACGTTGTTCCATAGTTCAGTTAAGATACTTGTTCTTTAGGTAACGTTGTTCCATAGTTATCATCCATCAACCAATGCTATCCCAGAGGCTGGTGATTATAGTATTATACCACTTATAGTATTACCTATGTTGTTCTTTAATACTTTTGTGTGCCATCTAGTTAATCTCGAGTACAAACGATACATATTATGTAGCTTTCATCTGTGTTCTCCCTTTAGTTTATGAGACCTGTTGCTGCTAGTTAACCCCAGTCCTACTATTTATGTCGTCTCCTACAGGCACTCATTTACATAAATCTAACTACTAGTTGTCTTCCATGCATATCGATATAATTGCACACTCGATATATCCACAAGAACCTCACGAAGCAATGTAAAGGCCAATAAACTTGATGTCAATGATACCCAATATGATGGAACATGTAAAGGCAGTTCTTCAGAAGACTTGCAAAAAGATGATGAATCCTCTTCACCCCACAAGGTCCTTGCTCTAACTTGGCCTGTGATATGGGTACAACATGCATATAATGTCCTGGAGTGTATCTACTCTGTTGCAATGCCATGTGCTTAGCATGCTGATCATGCATGTAAATATGTCATGCCTTCCTATTTTTCAGTACCTATTCCATTCATGATAACATGTTTTCAAATTTAAATCTTGTCATTCTACTCTATCGCAATGCCATCTCGCTTAATTTGGACATCATGCTTCGAATATCTTATGCATTGTTATTCATCGGTATGTACTTCATCATCTGCCATACCATGTTTTTTACATTGAAGTGCTGTTCTAGTGCTCTGTTGCAAAGCCATCTTATTTTCCCAATCATACACGTGTATGTTGCCTTAGTTATTTCTGTGCGTATTCCGCTAGCATATAGTTTTACATTCAACTAGTTTTTTTTCTTTGTGTTGTCTGTCAGATCCCTAGCTCTTACACCATACTCCCTCCGTCCGGATTACATGTTGCGAAATGGATAAAAAGGATGTATCTAGAACTAAAATACGCCTAGACCCATCCATTTTTTTCGGATGGAGGAATACATGTCAATATGTCCTGCCTTTCTATTCTTGATTACCTATTCCATCTCTCTGCGTCGCATGTTTTATAATTAAAGCACCATTCTTCTATACAAGGCATGCAAGGGAACACGACTATGTTAGAATCTGAAGGGTTACAAACAAGGCCTTTGCAAAAGATCCAAGCGCCAGGAGATAATAAACCAACTCCAATTTTTATAGATCTTGCTCCAAAGACAGAGAAACCCAACTCCTCATCGATAATAAGCAGATTCCGGTGGCCAAAGAACTAGTCCGCTCAGTCCAGCAAAAATATGTCAACTCAATTCTAAGAAGCGTGTGCGTATCCTTGCATCATGAAATTTTATAGCATGCTGATCATATTTTCTACATGTTTCTTACCCATCTCTCTTTTAGAAAATAAGCTTAACATATAGAAGAGTTTCTGCAATGGTATCGTTTATGAGGAAAGAATCTTGCAGGAATTCTCTGTGCTCCAATATAGATGTAAGTACCTGTTGTATATCACTATATTTTTACATCAGCATGTATTTTGTTAATTGGCGTGAATCCAACTTTTATCTGATCTAAATTTAGTTGTAGCAAAATGTATGATTAAAGGCCACAATGTTGATTTTTGTAAGGAAAACTGCCTGGTAGTTTTGCATCCTGAGCTGCATGAGTGTACTATCTCATATCAGTGGGTTTGAATACTTTGGTTCTGCAGTGGGTTTTTCAGTGTTTTTTACCGTGTTGTCTGTCGTATCCCTAGCTCTTACATCATACTCCCTCCGTCTAGATTAAATGTCGCGAAATGGATAAAACTGGATGTATCTAGAACTGAAATACGCCTAGACCCGTCCATTTATTTCGGATGGAGGAATACATGTCAATATGTCATGCCTTTCTATTCTTGATACCTATTCCATCTCTGCTTGTAGCATCTTTTATAACTGAATCACCATTCTTCTATATAAGGCATGCAAGGGAAGGCGTCTATGTTAGAATCGAAGGGTTACAAACCAGGTCTTTGCAAAAGATCCAAGCGCCAGAGATAATAAACCAACTCCATTTTCATAGATCTTGCTCCAAAGACAGAGAAACCCAAGTCCCATCGATAATAAGCGATTCCAGGCCAAAGAACTAGTCCGCTCCAGTCCAGCAAAAGAATGTCAACTCCATTCTAAGAAGTGTGTGCGTATCCTCGCATCATGAAATTTTATAGCATTCTGATCATATTTTCTACATGTTTCTTACTCATCTCTCTTTTAGAAAATAAGGTTAAATGATAGAAGACTTCCTCCATTGGGATCGTATTAGAGGAAAATATCTTGCGGAATTCTCGTGCTCCAATCTTGATGTAAGTACACTGTTGTATATCATTATATTTTTACATCAACATGTATTTTGTTAATCGGCGTGAATCTAACCTTTATCTAATCTAAAATTAGTTTTAGCAAACTGTTAAAGGCGCCAATGTTGATTTTTGTAAGGAAAACTGCCTGGTAGTTTTGCATACTGAGCTGCATGAATGTACTATGTCATATCACGCACATTACTGAATTGTAGTGCTTCTCTGGTTGCCCATTCATTCATTGTGTCAATGTTGCTTTCGTACTACCTTACCTAGCTGATGATAGCTGTGCCATATTGTGTTAATTTGGTGTAGGGTAGTTGCCCAAACATTCGTTGTGTCAATGTTGCTTTCCTATTATCGACTTGGCCAATGATAGCAATGCTAGTGTGTTAATTTTGTGCAGGTTCTTGAAGATAAGAAGACAAACTCGAAAACAGCAAGGCAACCCCATTGTTTCTTTCCGATAAATCTAGGCCAGGTAATATGGCAATAACTCATGATTAATCTATTTGGTTCCGTCCTAATTTATGTTATGATGCAGTGGTGAGACACTCTCCACTATCAATAATACAAGCCTGCCAAAATTGCCATCTGAATCATTCAAGATCCTCATCTCGAATGCAACGGAATAAATGTATGTTTGTGAACCAATTAATGGCTGAAGCAATGATGGAAATGGTAGATGAATCGGAGGTGCGGAGTTGTGCGACATAACAATTGATCAATGTTTTCGAGAGCGATTAGCAAAGCGAAAGAACTTGCCCACATGCTTATGGGCGTCATCATCTTTGAGGTTGCAGATTGTGGCGTTGTAGATGGTTAGGTTCTGCTCATTTATTTGCATTGGCATCAATCTTTGATTGCCCAGTGGATATAATTTCCTGTAGTATATGCTAGATGTGCAACGTTATTCCCTGTATGTCGTACCTTTGCGTGATCGGTTTTGGTCCTGTGCATAATTGCTCGTCGTAATGGGCTCAAATTATCTAATTTGGCCTAAAGACATGTCTGAACTTTAGTGGGCCCATTAAGTTAATGGCGTTACTAGGCGAAGTTAATGGTCGGCCCTCTTACCTCCGGGTCGTTAACGAGGCCGACATCGGCGGGCAACAAGTGGCCCCGATTTATTTCACGGGCCATTAACGATCATTACTATGTTTGGGCTACATATGGCCCAACTATCTTTAGAGGCCTTTAGCAGGCGAAAGAGACAACGGGCTTGTCTTGGACCATGAAGACCATGGGCGCTAAGAGGCGAAAGTCGGTCGTATTGTAAATGGCCCAAGCGTGTTGTGGACCTTTAGCGAGCGAAGAGAAAGCTGGCTGGCATTGGGCCATGAAGGGCATGGGCGTTAAAAGGCCAAAACTAAGGTCCGACTACAAATTGCCCAACTCATTTATGGTCCGTTAATAGGCCGAAAGGCACATAGGGCCGGGAATTGGCCCAACACTTAAATGGGTCGCTAAAAGGCCAAAACTCATGTCGACTACAAATGGCCCAACTGATTTATGGGTCGTCAGCAGTGAAAGTGACACCGGCGTAAAATTGGCCCAACACTTAAATGGGCGCTAAAAGGCCAAAACCAGTCCGACACCAAATGGCCCATCAGATTTATGGGCCGTCAGCAGTGAAAGACACACCGGCGTAAACTAGCCCAACATTTAAATGGGTGGCTAAAAGGCGAAAGACGTACATCTGAAAATTGGCCCATCCATTAAATGGGCGTTAACGAGCGAAATCTCATCGGGCCGATATTGAGCCCAAATATATAGCGGGTTGTTAACGGGCTCGAGCGGCGATGGGCTGCAATGGTGTCAAATCTTTAGCGGGCGTTGACGGGCGAATTGGCACATCTCGTATGGGCCGTGAGCTTAAATGGACCTAACACAAGTAGGCCTTATATGGGCTGGCTCACTAATTTTCTTGGGCGGCCTTTTCACGAGAATGGGCCTCTGTTGGGCGTGCCACGTGTCGACGTATCATAGGCGCCTTCCGTCTAATGAGTGGATGACATCTGTCCCAGCGATGAGCCGACACGTGTTTCCTCCATCCAATGATGATTTTACGTGGAAAATCCCCATTGGTCGGGGCTGTTAATGGGTTATCGGATCAAAACCCGACCCGATAGCTTAACGGCGTTCCGTTACGGTGGATGCCGCGTGTCGGTCACCCTTGACGAAAGCACTTCGTGACGCGTGATTTATCGTCATGGAAGTGGACACTTCCGTGATGATAATTTTGGTAATGTCATGGAACACTTCTTCGACAACACAGGTATGACTATCTTGATTCTGTCATAAAATCATCATGGATGTACATGCATGAAAAAAAACGCGACCTACTGTGACAAACACGTTTCATCACGGAAGTGTATTTTTTTGTAGTGTACATAAAAGGAAGTCTTCATAATTGGTCGCCTAGCCTGCCTTCCATGCCAAGTAGAGTCCAATACGGACACGGGTATAGTCTTCGGCCTTCATGTCTTCATAGCCCATCAGTCAGGCCCAACAGATAGCAGGCCGGACGCCCGAGGACCCCTTAGTCCAGGACTCCCTCAGTAGCCCCTGAACCTGGCTTCAATGACGAGGAGTCCAGCGCGCAGATTGTCTTCGGCATTGCAAGGCGGGTTCCCTTCTTCCAAACTCCAAGATAGTCTTAGGATGCGATGATTGTATCCGGACCTATTACACGCTATGCACGACCGCAGAGAGAATATATATTTTTTACACGAGTCCCATCCGCTGACAACTTTCTGCAATGTGACGTTACGTCCGTTCGGTCATAATTTCGAACCGTTTGTCCCATGTTTCAAGATGCAGTTGCTATTGGCACATCTTGTCGAAGCAGAGATCATGTCCCCTTATCACGGGATTCTCATCATTGCGGGTATGGGTAACCCAACCGTGTCGTTTACACGACCCTTGGGAATAGGCGAATCTTAAGGCGGGTGAGGAGGCGTTTAATATTTGTTGCCTTTACAAGGAGATAAGGATTCCCCCTTCCTCTTCTCATGCCTTCCCTCTGTCTCTGCCTTCCCAACCTTGAGCTCCAGCGCCCAAGTTCCAATCTCCTTTCCACCCCAGCAACCATGTCCGGATCCGGTGGTCAGGGCAAGTGGATGGTCTCCTCCGTCATGGAGGAGGACATTACTGAGCTCCGGGCGGCCTGATATTTGGCGAAAGAGATCGCCCACCGTCAGCCGGCCGAGGGACAGATCGTCCCCACGCCGGAGCCCACAGAGAGGGTGGTATTCATCCCCCATTTCTTCCGCGGGCTAGGGTTTCCACTTCCCCCTTCGTCCACGGGCTAATGTATTATTACGGGGTAGATTTCCATGATCTTTCCCCAAATTCCTTCCTCAACATTTCGGTGTTTATCGTCGTATGCGAGGCCTTCCTCCGCATCCACCTCCACTTCGGACTGTGGCTCAAAGTCTTCAACGTGAAGCCGAAGGTGGTAGATGGCCAGCACGTGGAGTGCGGCGGGGCAATGGTGAGTAAATTGTCCAATGTCTCTTGGCCCAAGGGCACCTTTGTGGATACAGTAAAGGAATGGCAGAAGCAGTGGTTCTACGTCACAGAACCACGCGGCACCTCCTGGGCCGCGGCTGCCGAGTTCCGCTCCGGCTCTCCTATGCGATTCACCTCCTGGGTCGAGAAGAGTCCGGACCGGTGTTCTCCTGACGAGCTGATAGCGCTACAGACGCGTGTTCAGAGCATGGTAACCAAGAGCGTCAAGCTCGTTGATGTGATCTAGGTGATGTTAGTTCGCCAGATCCTTCCATGCCAGCGTCGAAGCCGACCGCTGTGGGATTTCAATCCAAAGAAGCACCGGACCCTGGTGAGGCTCTTCGAGACTACGCACGAGGGCGCATGGAAATTGCTCTTCAAGGGCAATGAGAAACCACCGGCCATGGATTCGGACCGTGGTCACGATTGTACACACCCCACCAGCAAGGTATGTTATTTCGAACGAGTCCTCAACCTAATTGTTTCGAGGATGATGTCTGAGCTTTTGTTATTGCTCCTTCAGGACTGGATGGAGAGGCGAAGTGGATCCAGTGTCCGGTTCCGCTGCCCGAAGAACCCGTCATCCCACGCTTGGCGGAGATGCTAGTACCGGCGCCGTACAAGGCGCCGGAGAAGAAGGCCAAGAAGGCAAAGGGGGCCAAGAGCGGCCTCTGTCGTAAGAGTACTTCGGACGCGGCGTCCGAAGACGACAAAACTCATTCCTCTGTCCCTGAGGACAATGACGGGGGAAAGGAGGAATAAGAAAACAATCCTCCCCCTGAGGAGAGGAAGAAGAAGAGGGCGGCTCCGGCGTATCTGGAGGCGGAGGCGCCTAAAAAGGGGAAGGGCGTTTCGGCGGCCAACACTGCATGGGACGTTGACAGTAGTCTGGAATGACGCCCCCGCACAAAGCCCCAGGCTGCATCGTAAGTGACATGGCTTATTTATGCGCACATCCAGCCTTTTCTCTCCATTATCTTGATTTAGTTAGCTGTACTATTGGAGTCCGGCCCGCGACCTAATCCAGCGATCCTCGTCAGGAAGTTCGTTGGCTCCGTCGGAGATGGTGAGCCAGTTGCCACCGCCTGCTTACTCCCCCGGGGCCGGGGACGACGCCGGGCGCTATCCCGGAGGGCCGATCCGATCCAGGGAGGACCCCAGGACGCTGTCCGGGAGGTGCCACGAGGCGAAGCCTCCACTGCCGGACACATGGAGGAGACGATCCCCATAGAGACTAGCTAAGAGGGCCGCATCCAGCTTGGCCCTCAGCTGGATACGATTCCGGAGACCCATATGGCTCCGGAGTCGGGCGGGCAGCTCCCTTTGAAGGAGGGGGGTGCACCGTTTCCGCCGGTGGCCCCTGTCCATCCAGGGCGCCGGATAACCTGATGGAGGCGCTACGAGGCGCCTCCATTATGGACGAGCACCGTGTTATTATGAGCGTGGTGATCGAGAAGGTTGAGTCCACCAAGAGTGGACTAAACGAAGCCTGCAGCAACCTGTTGACAGGTTTCGAGGTAAATAATAGAGAAAAAACCCCATATATGCAGTAGCCCCTGAGACACTGTCCGGTGCTCGGTAAGAGGAACCGGACAGAGGATCAATCCTCTAGTGAAGAAGACTAACGTAATATGTATGCATGAGCAGGCGTCGCTGTTGGCCGTGACCTCACATGCTGCCGAAGTCTCTGAACTGAGGCAGAGGCTGGATCGGACCGAGAACGAGCTCGACGAGGTTAGAGTGCGGCTGCAGGAGAAGCAAGGTAAGTAATGGCTTGCTATGTGTTCGGAAAGC
Organism: Aegilops longissima; assembly: GCA_021605205.1. NCBI lineage: Eukaryota > Viridiplantae > Streptophyta > Magnoliopsida > Poales > Poaceae > Aegilops > Aegilops longissima. The sequence goes on along the minus strand of CM038678.1, from coordinate 144,325,324 downwards.
GGAGACGATGTGTATTGACTGTAATGTCGAAATGTATGCAGGAGCAGCAATCGAGGTCGAGGCCCTGAGGAAGGCCCTGGGCGAGGCCGAGGAGAAGGCTGTCCAGCAGCAAGCTGCCCGTAAGAAGCTCGAGGCCCGTGTCAAGGAAATCCAGCAGGAGCTCCAAGACATAGTGAAAACATATGAGGCCTTGGAGAATGGTGCGTCGGCTCAGGAGGCCGAACTCACCAAGGCTCGTCAAGGCGCAGGGACCGCACGGAATGAGGCCCAGGCCTTCATCCAGGAGATCCAGGAAGCCAGGAAAATCACTGTGGCTAAGGCTTTTAAGATGCAAAGCAAGTATGCGGAGAGGCAGTACCTTTTACTAACCCAGGTTCGGAGTTCACCAGGAGCTTTTGCGGATCTACCACGCAGCGTATCGGACGCTACAGATTTCTACCGAGCCGATGGAGGAGGTTCTACGGAGAAGCTATTCTGGGCGCAGTATGCGGTGATACGTCCATTTTGCATCATGCTTTTATATCAATATTTATTGCATTATGGGCTGTTATTACACATTATATCTCAATACTTATGGCTATTCTCTATTATTTTACAAGGTTTACCATGAAGAGGGGAATGCCGGCAATGGAATTCAGGTGGAAAAGGAGCAAATGTTGAAACCTATTCTGCACAGCTCAAAAGTCCTGAAACTCCACGAAACAACTTTTGGATTTTATAAGAATTTATGAGCAAAAGAAATAGGCCGGGGGCCCACACCTGTCCGGGAGGCAGGCGCCCGCCCCTAAGCGCGCCCCTATCTCCTGGGCCTCCTGGTGGGCTTCCGACGTCCATCTTCTTCTATATCATCACTTTTACCTTGGAAAAAATCAGGGGCAAGCTTACGGGACGAAACTCCGCCGCCACGAGGCGGAACCTTGGCGGAATCAATCTAGGGCTCTGGCGAAGCTGTTCTGCCGGGGACACTTCCCTCCGGGAGGAGGAAATCATCACCAACGTCATCACCAACGATCCTCTCATCGAGAGGGGGTCAATCTCCATCAACATCTTCACCAGCACCATCTCCTCTCAAAACCCTAGTTCATCTCTTGTATCCAATCTTGTATCAAAACCACAAATTGGTACCTGTGGGTTGCTAGTAGTGTTGATTACTCCTTGTAGTTGATGCTAGTTGGTTTACTTGGTGGAAGATCATATGTTCAGATCCTTTATACATATTATTACTCCTCTGATTATGAACATGAATATGCTTTGTGAGTAATTCGTTTGTTCACGAGGACATGGGTGAAGTCTTGCTATTAGTAGTCATGTGAATTTGGTATTTGTTCGATATTTTGATGAGATGTATGTTGTCTTTCCTCTAGTGGTGTTATGTGAATGTCTACTACATGACACTTCACCATTATTTGGGCCTAGAGGAAGGCATAGGGGAGTAATAAGTAGATGATGGGTTGCTAGAGTGACAGAATCTTAAACCCTAGTTTATGCGTTGCTTCGTTAGGGGCTGATATGGACCCATATGTTTAATGTTGTGGTTAGGTTTACCTTAATACTCCTTTTTGTAGTTGCGGATGCTTGCAATAGGGGTTAATCATAAGTGGTATACTTGTCCAAGTTAGGACAGTACCCAAGTGTCGGTCCACCCACATATCAAATTATCAAAGTACCGAACGCGAATCTTATGAACGTGATGAAAACTAGCTTGACGATAATTCCCAATGTGTCCTCGGGAGCTCCTTCTTCATTATTAGAGTTTGTCCAGGCTTATCCTTTGCTACATAAAGGATTGGGCCACCTTGCTGCACTTTATTTACTTTATTTACTTTTTGCTCGTTACTATTTATCTTATCACAAAACTATCTATCACCTACTATTTCAGTGCTTGCAGAGAAAACCTTACTGAAAACCGCTTATCATTTCCTTCTGCTCCTCGTTGGGTTCGACACTCTTACTTATCGAAATGACTTTGATAGATCCCCTATACTTGTGGGTCATCAAGACTCTTTTCTGGCGCCGTTGCCGGGGAGTGTTGCACTTTTGGTGAGTGGAACTTGGTAAGGAAACATTTATATAGTGTGCTGAAATTTTTTGTTACTTGTCACTATGGAAACTAATCCTTTGAAGGGCTTGTTTGGGGTATCTTCACCCCAACCAGAAGACCAAAGAGATGCTCCTCAACCTACTGAACTTTATGAAAATATTCACTTTGAGATTCCTTCGGGTATGATACAAAAACTGCTAGCTAATCCTTTTGCAGGAGACGGAACATTGCATCCCGATTTACACCTTATCTTTGTGGATGAAGTTTGTGGATTATTTAAGCTTGCAGGTATTCCTGATGATGCTGTCAAAAGGAAGGTCTTCCCTTTATCTTTGAAGGGAGATGCATTGACATGGTATAGGCTATGTGATGATATGGGATCTTGGAATTATAAGCGATTGAAGCTGGAATTTCACCAGAAGTTCTATCCTATGCATCTTGTACATCGTGATCGTAATTACATATATAATTTCTAGCCTCGCGAAGGAGAAAGCATCGCTCAAGCTTGGGGGGAGGCTTAAGTCAATGTTATATTCATGCCCCAATCATGAGCTCTCTCGGGAAATGATTATTCAGAATTTTTATGCTCGGCTTTCTCTTAATAATCGCAACCTGCTCGATACTTCCTGTGCTGGTTCTTATATGCTGAAGACTATTGATTTCAAATGGGACTTATTGGAAAGAATTAAACGCAACTCTGAAGATTGGGGTTCCAACGATGGTAAGGAGTCAAGTATGACACCTAAGTTCGATTGTGTTAAATCTTTTATGGATACCGATGCTTTCCGTGGATTTAGCGCTAAGTATGGACTTGACTCTGAGATAGTAGCTACTTTTTGTGAATCTTTTGTTACTCACGTTGATCTCCCTAAAGAGAAGTGGTTTAAATATAATCCTCCTATTGAAGTGAAAGTAGTTTCACCTATTACAGTCGAAGAAAAGACCATTACATATAGTGATCCTATTATTCCTACTGCTTATGTCAAAAACCTCCTTTTCCTGTTAGGATAAAAGATCATGCTAAAGCTTCGACTGTTGTTCGTAAGAGCAATATTAGAACTTATACACCTCCTGAGCAAATCAAAGTTGAACGTAATGTTGCTATTGTTAAAGATCTCTTGTCTGATAATATTGATTGGCATGTTATTTATTTCTGTGATGAAACTACTAGAATTGCCAAACCTTATGCTAAAGATAAACATAGACCTGTGGTAGGCATGCCTGTTATTTCTGTTAAAATAGGAGATCATTGTTATCATGGCTTATGAGATATGGGTGCTAGTGCTAGTGCAATATCTATTGACTTATACAAGGAAATTAAGCACGATATCGCACCTACTGAGTTAGAAGATATTGATGTCACAATTAAACTTGCCAATAGAGATACTATTTCACCAATGGGAATTGTTAGAGAAGTTGAAGTCTTGTGTGGGAAAACTAAATATCCTGCTGATTTTCTTGTTCTTGGCTCCCCACAAGATAGCTTTTGTCCCATTATATTTGGTAGACCCTTCTTTAACACCGTTAATGCTAAGATAGTGTAGCGACCTGACCCAAAATCGGTCAAATCTACGTATGCATGCCATCCCAAGATCATCTTTGGTACTCACAGTACATCGATGAAATAATCAAAGTTCAATCACACCTGAATTTATTACACGATTCTCATATAGAGTCTTTATTACAATAGAATAAATGCAGCCAAAGGCCAACTCATGAGAAATAAACTACTAAAGCTGCGGAAGCGTAGAAGAATAGCGAGTCCATCCGACTCCAAGGGCAATCGCCAAGCGCGGAGCGTAGCCTCACTCCTGATCGGAATAAATCTCTGCAACATAAGACGTTGCAGCCGTGTAGGTCAGCTTTTTGAATAAGCTGGCAAGTCATGAAGAGAATAACAATAATAAAGTTACTAACACTATATGCATTCTGGATGTGGGGCTCTAAGTTTCATCATTTTGCGAAAAGCCAGTTTTTCCCTACTACAGTGGACCTGCTTGCAAAATACTACAAAATTGTTGGTAGTTATTGAGATGGTTCCGCCAACCAATATCTCATTCCCAAATTATTAAGTCATAACCCCTCAATTAATTTATTTAATTACAATGTTGAGATTTCCGAATACTTGCAAGTTCTAGAGGCTCAAATTGTCCGTAACCGGGGACACGGCTAATCGATTAGATCTTTAACTCTGCGGAGGTTTGCGACTTTACCGCAAGAATCATTCCCTCCTTTAAAGTCTTCGCACTTCATGGTGTTTGAAGGCAGGATGAATGAAACAGGGTCTTCCAAGAGTTCTTACTGCTACTGCGGTACCCATCCAATCCTACCGTTCTTCTACATCTCGTAGTACCGTCCAGCCAGCGTCACTACTAAGGTTAACCCAGCGAGCCCATAATGGCTTGCGGCTGCATGTAAAGCTTCCGGTCAATGGGGCATCCATCCGTCTCTTCGTGGCTGGGTGAAGCTTTCCGCAAGATGTCATGGCACTTCTCCATGCATCCCGGCCAACCACTGGGTTCTCCAGGGTGCCCGTCAACCGTCCTCCACCCAGTAGTGAATTCCGAAGTCCATCTTGAGCATTTGAAGTTCATGGGGTTGTCATCATCTTGACTCTCACATCTTGCTTATGAATTCACTCAACCAATCACGTCTACGAGCATAGCAAAGTAAACTACTTCGTCCCGGGGTCATGGTAACAAGGGATTGGTTCATCCTACCACATGATACTACTCAAGATTAATAACTTCAAATTTCAACTCTGCATGCATGGTGGGGTGGTATAATTTCTAATGCACAAAATCATAGGTATTGAAAATAACATGATCAAGACTTGCCTTGCTGATGATCCTCGTAAGCTAAAGACTCGTAGTAGCAAGCTTCGCACTCCGTAAACTCTACCGAGACAAACAATAATTCACAATAAGCATATAGCATAAGATCACTTAGCACAATAGCATAACAACATAACACACCAAAACAAACATTCAAAAATCCAAAGGAAAACTCAAAGAATCCAACTCAAAGTTTTTCCTACTTCAAGCATCAACTAGAAATAGTTTTACATAACAAAATTTTCTCAACATAACCTAATCATGAGTTTATGTTAACTTAACAGAAAAGAATGCATTAAGCAACTAGGAGCAAAAAGAATCAATTTAAGCGCTATTATAAAACTCCTATTAGGCCTAATTCAAATTCTATTAAGAAAAATAAAATAAAAGTTTTATTTATTATAAATAAAAGTTCATCCCATAAAGTGACAGAAACTATCCTAGAATAATCAATCACATGTGAAAAATAAATTTATTTACTAATTAAAATAATAGGAAAACAGTAGCTAGTTAATTAATTAGCATTAACAAGATTCTGCTTAAAACTATTTTTTGTTAATCCTAAAATACCCAATTTAATTCCTACGGTTAGGCAATGTCAAAATAAAGTTGGGACAAAAGAATCATATAAAAATAATTTTCCTAACTCATTTTATGGCAGATTTACTATTCTGACTAAATCTAAAATAAAGCAATTTTAATTAATTTTAACATAGCTAATAATATTTTCTACAGAGACTATAGAAAATTTTCAAACCAACAAAAAAAGAATCACTCAAAAATATTAAGTAGAATAAAAGATATGAATTTTTCAAATCTGAAACTATTCTGTTAAAACAGAAAAACGAAAATAAAGAAAAACGACTAAATGGGCCTAACTAGCGCACTGCGCGTAATATAACTAAATGGGCCCTAGGGTTAAACGAGTCGGGCCGGTACTAAAAATAAAACCTAACAAAAAAAATAAACCGTAACGAACCGGTGAAAAACCCGGTTTAATTTAAAAACGCGTACCCCTTCGGGGGTTCTAATCCTAGCCGTAGGATTGGGATCGGACGGGGGAGGGAAGCTCCAGCGACTCACCGGCGTTCGACGGCGGCGGAGGTTCGGGCGGCAAGTGCGTTGGCCTCTCCGGTCGTCGGGGAGGTCGGCGGAGGGCTCCGGCGGGTCTTGAGGCGACGAGGGGTGGTGCAGTGGAGTGGGTGGAGCTCGGGGAGGCTAGGGCGGCGGGCGAGGCAAATGGCGGCGGGCGTTCGGCAAGTCCGGCGAGCACGTGAGGAGGAGGAGGGTTCGGCGAGGCGGCAAGGGGGAATGGGATGCGGGGAGGGGCTTATAGGCGGGGCCTCACCTTGGGCGGGGTGAATCGGGAGGATCGGATCCGGATCCTTTGGGATCCGGCGGCCAGCTGGCGAGGTGGCGTGGGCGGGGGGTTGAAGGAGGTGGGGTCCGCTGGCGGTGGGGAGAGGGGTGCGGCGGCGGTCGGTTGGCCGAGCCGGGCGAATCAGACGAGGTGCGTCGGTTGGCGCTGGCCGGCTTGGCTGGCGCTGGTGGGCAGGCTGGGCCACTTTGGCGCTTAGGGTGCCTCGGCTAGCTAGGCCGATGGCTGGCTGGCTGGCGCTGAGGTTTTCCTTTTTCCAAATTTTTTTGAAAAACAAAACAAGGATAATATATAAACTATAAATATTTTATATAGGACATATATATACCAAAATGATCGGGGAATATTCCTATCATTTGAACATTTTTCAAAGGCAAAATCCAAACTTTATAAAATTCATTTTTCCAAATTCAAATAAAACTCAAATTTGAATTCAAAACTTTTGGCATTGTTTTCCTCTGATATTTTTGGAGTGTCATGTTTACTCCTCTCATACTTTTGCTCAAGTATTTATCAGGCATAGTTTTTGAAATGATTCCCACTTGCCAAAGTTTGAATTCAAATTTCAAATCTCAAAATCTTCTGAAACTCCAAATGGCACTCAAATTCAAACAGAATGCATAGATGCTTAGCTATAATTGTAATGTTGGGGAACGTAGTAATTTCAAAAAATTTCCTACGCACACGCAAGATCATGGTGATGCATAGCAACGAGAGGGGAGAGTGTTGTCTACGTACCCTCGTGAGACCGAGCGAAGCGATCACAACGTAGAGGAAGTAGTCGTCGTTCTCCTCGCGATCCAACCGATCCAGCGCCGTTACTCCGGTGCCTCCGAGTTCTTGACACACGTACAGCTCGGTGGCGCTCCTCGGTTCCGATCCAGCAAAGCTCGGGAGAGAGAGTTCCGTCGGCCGACGGCGTGGTGGCGATCTTGATGTTCTACCGGCGCAGGCTTCGCCTAAGCACTGCTACGATATGACCGAGGTGGAATATGGTGGAGGGGCACCGCTGCAGCTAAGGAGCGATCTCAAGGATCAACTTGTGTGTTCTAGGGTGCCCCTGCCCCGTATATAAAGGAGCAAGGGGAGGGCGGCCGGCCCTAGGAGGCGCGCCAAGGGAGGGGAGTCCTCCTCCTAGTGGGAGTAGGACTCCCTTTCCTAGTCCAACTAGGAAGGAGGAAGGGGAAGGAAAGAGAGGGAGAGAGAGAGGGGGGGGCGCGCCCCCCTCTGTCCTATTCGGACTCCCCATGTGGGCGCCACCTCCTGGTGCGGCCCTCTCTCTCCCTCTTGGCCCAATAAGGCCCATTACTTCCCGGGGTTTCGGTAACCCCTCGGCACTCCGTTTTCTCCGGAAACTTCCGGAACCTTTCCGGTGTCCGAATATAGCCGTCCAATATATCAATCTTTATGTCTCGACCATTTCGAGACTCCTCGTCATGTCCGTGATCACATCCGGGACTCCGAACTCCTTCGGTTCATCAAAATACACAAACTCATAATATAACCGTCATCGAAACCTTAAGCGTGCGGACCCTACGGTTCGAGAACAATGTAGACATGACCGAGACACGTCTCGGTCAATAACCAATAGCGGGACCTGGATGCCCATATTGGCTCCTACATATTCTCTGAAGATCTTTATCGGTCGGACCGCATAACAACATCGTTGTTCCTTTGTCATCGGTATGTTACTTGCGGAGATTCGATCGTCGGTATCCAATACCTAGTTCAATCTCGTTCTTGGCAAGTCTCTTTACTCGTTCCGTAATACATCATCTCACAGCTAACTCATTAGTTGTAATGCTTGCAAGGCTTAGTGATGTGCATTACCGAGAGGGCCCAGAGATACCTCTCCGACAATCGGAGTGACAAATCCTAATCTCGAAATCGCCAACCCAACATTTGCCTTTGGAGACACCTGTAGTACTCCTTTATAATCACCCGATTCGTTGTGAAGTTTGGTAGTACCCAAAGTATTCCTCCGATAAACGGAGTTGCATAATCTCATAGTTATAGGAACATGTATAAGTCATGGATAAAAGCAATAGCAACATACTAAGCGATCGGTGCTAAGCTAATGGAATGGGTCATGTCAATCAGATCATTCAACCAATGATGTGACCTTGTTAATCAAATGACAACTCCTTTGTCTATGGTTAGGAAACTTAACCATCTTTGATTAACAAGCTAGTCTAATAGAGGCATACTAGTGACACTCTGTTTGTCTATGTATTCACACATGTATTATGTTTCGGTTAATACAATTCTAGCATGAACAATAAACATTTATCATGAAATAAGGAAATAAATAATAACTTTATTATTGCCTCTAGGGCATATTTCCTTGATCTCCCACTTGCACTAGAGTCAATAATCTAGATTACATAGTAATGATTCTAACACCCATGGAGTCTTGGTGCTGATCATGTTTTGCTCGTGGAAGAGGCTTAGTCAGCGGTCTGCTACATTCATATCCGTATGTATCTTGCAAATCTCTATGTCTCCCACGGACTAAGTCCGGATGGAATTGAAGCGTCTCTTGATGTGTTTGGTTCTCTTGTGAAATCTGGATTCCTTTGCTAAAGCAAGTGCTCGATATTGTCACAAAAGATTTTCATTGGACCCGATGCACTAGGTATGACACCTAGATCGGATATGAACTCCTTCATCCGACTCCTTCATTAGCTGCTTCGAAGCTGCTATGTATTCCGCTTCACATGTAGATCCCGCCACTGACGCTTTGTTTAGAACTGCACCAACCGACAGCTCCTCCGTTTAGTGTAAATCGTATCCGGTTTGCGATTTAGAATCGTCCGGATCGAGTGTCAAAGCTTGCATCAACGTAACCGTTTACGATGAGCTCTTTGTCACCTCCATATCGAAAACATATCCTTAGTCCTTTTCGGTATTTCAGGATGTTCTTGACCGCTGTCGATGATCCACTCTGGATTACTTTGGTACCTCCTGCTAAGCTTATAGCAAGGCACACATCAGGTCTGGTACACAGCATTGCATACATGATAGAGCCTATGGCTGAGGCATAGGAACATCTTTCATTTTCTCTCTATCTTCTGCGGTGGTCGGGCATTGAGTCTTACTCAACTTCACACCTTGTAACACAGGCAAGAACCCTTTCTTTGCTTGATCCATTTTGAACTTCTTCAAAATTTTGTCAAGGTATGTGCTTTGTGAAAGTCAATTAAGCGTTTTGATCTATCTCTATAGATTTTGATGCCCAATATGTAAGCAGCTTCACCGAGGTCCTTCATCGAAAAACTCTTATTCAAGTATCCCTTTATGCTATCCAGAAATTCTATATCATTTCCGATTAGTAATATGTCATCTACATATAATATCGAAATGCTCTGAGCTCCCACTCACTTTCTTGTAAATCTGAGGCTTCTCCAAAAGTCTCATATAAACCCAAATGCTTTGATCACACTATCAAAGCGTTTATTCCAACTCGAGATGCTTGCACCAGTCCATAAATGGATCATTGGAGCTTGCACACTTTGTTAGCTCCTTTGGATCGATAAAACCTTCTGGTTGCATCATATACAACTCTTCTTCCGTAAATCCATTCAGAATGCAGTCTTTACATCCATTTGCCAAATTTCATAATCATAAAATGCGGCAATTGCTAACATGATTTGGACAGACTTAAGCATCGCTTCGGGTGAGAAGGTCTCATCGTAGTCAATCCCTTGAACTTGTCGAAAACCTTTGCGACAAGTCGAGCTTTGTAGACGATAATATTACCGTCGGCGTCGGTCTTCTTCTTGAAGATCCACTTGTTTTCTATTGCTTGCCGACCCTCGGGCAAGTCAACCAAAGTCCACACTTTGTTTTCATACATGGATCCCATCTCAGATTTCATGGCCTCAAGCCATTTTGCGAATCTGGGCTCACCATCGCTTCTTCATAGTTCGTAGGTTCATCATGATCTAGTAGCATGACTTCCGAACAGGATTACCGTACCACTCAGTGCGGATCTTAAACTGGTTGATCTACGAGGTTCTAGTAACTTGATCTGAAGTTTCATGATCTACATCATCAACTTCCTCACTATTTGGTGTAGATGTCACGAAACCGGTTTACGTGATAAACTACTTTCAAATAAGGGAGAAGGTACAGATTACCTCATCAAGTTCTACTTTCCTCCCACTCACTTCTTTCGAGAGAAACTCCTTCTCTAGAAAGGATCCATTCTTAGCAACAAATGTCTTGCCTTCGATCTGTGATAGAAGGTGTACCCAACTGTCTCCTTTGGGTATCCTATGAAGACACATTTCTCCGATTTAGGTTCGAGCTTATCAGGTTGAAGCTTTTCACATAAGCATCGCATCCCCAAACTTTAAGAAACGACAACTTTGGTTTCTTGCTAAACCATAGTTCATAAGGTGTCGTCTCAGCGGATTTTGACGGTGTTCTATTCAGCGTGAATGCGGCCGTCTCAAGAGCATAACCCCAAAGCGATAGCGGTAAATCTGTAAGAGACATCATAGATCGCACCATATCTAGTAAAGTGCGATTCGACGTTCGGACACACCATTGCGCTGTGGTGTTCGGGTGGCGTGAGTTGCTAAACTATTCCGCATTGTTTCAAATGTAGACCAAACTCGTAACTCAAATATTCGCCTCCACGATCAGATCGTAGAAACTTTATTTTCTTATTACGATGATTTTCAACTTCACTCTGAAATTCTTTGAACTTTTCAAATGTTTCAGACTTATGTTTCATTAAGTAGATATACCCATATCTGCTTAAATCATCTGTGAAGGTGAGAAAATAACGATATCCGCCACGAGCCTCAACAGGACCACATACATCTGTATGTATGATTTCCAACAAATCTGTTGCTCTCTCCATAGTACCGGAGAATGGGGTTTTAGTCATCTTGCCCATGAGGCACGGTTCGCAAGTGCCAAGTGATTCATAATCAAGTGACTCCAAAAGTCCATCGAGTATGGAGTTTCTTCATGCGCTTTATACCGATATGACCTAAGCGGCGATGCCACAAATAAGTTGCACTATCATTATCAACTCTGCATTTTTGGTTTCAACATTATGAATATGTGTATCACTACTATCGAGATTCATTAAAAATAGACCACTCTTCAAGGGTGCATGACCATAAAATATATTATTCATATAAATAGAACAACCATTATTCTCTGATTTAAATGAATAACCGTCTCGCATCAAACAAGATCCAGATATAATGTTCATGCTCAACGCTGGCACCAAATAACAATTATTTAGGTCTAAAACTAATCCCGAAGGTAGATGTAGAGGTAGCGTGCCGACCGCGATTACATCGACTTTGGAACCATTTCCCACGCGCATCGTCACCTCGTCCTTTGCGGTGTTAAGCAATCCGTAGTCCCTGTTTGAGTTGCAAATATTAGCAATGAACCAGTATCAAATACCAGTGCTCTGCGAGCTCTAGTAAGGTACACATCAATAACATGTATATCACATATACCTTTGTTCACCTTGCCATCCTTCTTATCCGCCAAATACTTGGGGCAGTTCCGCTTCGGTGACCATCCGCTTGCGGTAGAAGCACTCATTTTCATGTTTAGGTCCAGACTTGGGTTTCTTCTCCTGAGCAGCAACTTGTTTGATGTTCTTCTTGAAGTTCCCTTTCTTCTTCCCTTTGCCATTCTTCTTGAAACTAGTGGTCTTATTGACCATCAACACTTGATGCTCCTTCTTGATTTCTACCTCCGCAGCCTTTAGCATTGCGAAGAGCTCGAGCATAGTCTTTACTAACCCTTGCATATTATAGTTCATCACGAAGCCTTTGTAGCTTGGTGGCGGTGATTGAAGAATTCATCAATGACACAATCATCCGGAAGATTAACTCCCAGTTGAGTCAAGTGATTGTAATACCGGACATTACGAGTATGTGCTCACCGAGCAGACCCATTCTCTTCCATCTTGCAGCTATAGAACTTATTGGAGACTTCATATCTCTCAATCCGGGCATTACATTGAAATATCAACTTGAACTCCTGGAACATCTCATATGCTCCATGACGTTCAAAACGTCGTTGAAGACCGGTTCTAAGCCGTAATGCATGGCACCTTGAACTATAGAGTAGTCATCGACTTTGCTCGCTAGACGTTCTTAACGTCGTCGGTTGCATCAGCGGCAGGCACGGCACCTAGCGGTGCATCCGGGCGTAACTCTTCTATGCAGCAATGAGGATAATCCTCGAGTTACGGACCCAGTCCGTGTAATTGCTACCATCATCTTTCAACTTTGCTTTCTCAAGGAGCGCATTAAAATTCAACGGAACAACAACACGAGCCATCTATCTATAAACAAACATAGACAAGCAAGATACTATCAGGTACTAAGTTCATGATAAATTTAAGTTCAATTAATCATATTACTTAAGAACTCCCACTTAGACAGACATCTCTCTAGTCATCTAAGTGATCACGTGATCCAAATCAACTAAACCATAACCGATCATCACGTGAGATGGAGTAGTTTTCAATGGTGAACATCTTATGTTGATCATATCTACTATATGATTCACGCTCGACCTTTCGGCCTCCGTGTTCCGAGGCCATATCTGCATATGCTAGGCTCGTCAAGTATAACCTGAGTATTCCGCGTGTGCAAAACTGGCTTGCACCCGTTGTAGATGGACGTGAGAGCTTATCACACCGATCATCACGTGGTGTCTCGGCACGACGAACTTTGGCAGCGGTGCATACTCGGGAGAACACTACTTGATAATTTTAGTGAGAGATCATCTTAAAATGCTACCGTCAATCAAAGCAAAATAAGATGCATAAAGGATAAACATCACATGCAATCAATATAAGTGATATGATATGGCCATCATCATCTTGTGCTTGTGATCTCCATCTCCAAAGCACCGTCGTGATCACCATCGTCACCGTGCGACACCTTGATCTCCATCGTAGCATCGTTGTCGTTTACACCATCTATTGCTTCTCGACTATCGCTACCGCTTAGTGATAAAGTAAAGCAATTACAGATGCGTTGCATTTCATACAATAAGCGACAACCATATGGCTCCAGCCGATTGCCGATAACCGGTTACAAAACATGATCATCTCATACAATAAAATATAGCATCACGTCTTGACCATATCACATCACAACATGCCCTGCAAAAACAAGTTAGGCGTCCTCTACTTTGTTGTTGCAAATTTTACGTGGCTGCTACGGGCTTAAGCAAGAACCAATCTCACCTCGCATCAAGACCACAGCGATACTTCGTCAAATAGACTCCGTTTAACCTTCTCAAGGACGGGCGTAGCCACACTCAGTTCAACTAAAGTGAGAGAGAGACACACCGCCAGCCACCTTTAAGCACGAGTGCTCGTAGCAGTGAAACCAGTCTCGCGTAAGCGTACACATAATGTCGGTCCGGGCGCTTCATCTCACAATACCGCTGAACCAAAGTATGACATGCTTGGTAGGCGATGACTTGTATCGCCCACAACTCACTTGTGTTCTACTCATGCAAAACATCAAACCATAATAACCTAGGCTCGGATGCCCTTTGTTGGGGAGCGTAGTAATTTCAAAAATTTCCTACGCACACGCAAGATCATGGTGATGCATAGCAACGAGAGGGAGAGTGTTGTCTCGTACCCTCGTGAGACCGAAGCGGAAGCGATCACAACGTAGAGGAAGTAGTCGTCGTTCTCCTCGCGATCCAACCGATCCAGCGCCGTTACTCCGGTGCCTCCGAGTTCTTGACACACGTACAGCTCGGTGGCGCTCCTCGAGCTCCGATCCAGCAAAGCTCGGGAGAGAGAGTTCCGTCGGCCTGACGGCGTGGTGGCGATCTTGATGTTCTACCGGCGCAGGCTTCGCCTAAGCACCTTCGATATGACCGAGGTGGAATATGGTGGAGGGGCACCGCACACGGCTAAGGAGCGATCTCAAGGATCAACTTGTGTGTTCTAGGGTGCCCCCTGCCCCGTATATAAAGGAGCAAGGGGAGGGCGGCCGGCCCTAGGAGGCGCGCCAAGGGAGGGAGTCCTCCTCCTAGTGGGAGTAGGACTCCCTTTCCTAATCCAACTAGGAAGGAGGAAGGGGAAGGAAAGAGAGGAGAGAGAGAGGAAAGGGGCCGCCCCCCCTCCTGTCCTATTCGGACTCCCCATGGGGCGCGCCACCTCCTGGTGCGCCCTCTCTCTCTCCTCTTGGCCCAATAAGGCCCATTACTTCCCGGGGGTTCGGTAACCCCTCGGCACTCCGTTTTCTCCGAAACTTCCGGAACCTTTCCGGTGTCGAATATAGCCGTCAATATATCAATCTTTATGTCTCGACCATTTGAGACTCCTCGTCATGTCCGTGATCACATCCGGGACTCCGAACTCCTTCGGTTCATCAAAATACACAAACTCATAATATAACCGTCCTTGAAACCTTAAGCGTGCGGACCCTACGGTTCGAGAACAATGTAGACATGACCGAGACACGTCTCGGTCAATAACCAATAGCGGGACCTGGATGCCCATATTGGCTCCTACATATTCTCTGAAGATCTTTATTGGTCGACCGCATAACAACATCGTTGTTCCATTTGTCATCGGTATGTTACTTGCCCGAGATTCGATCGTCGGTATCAATACCTAGTTCAATCTCGTTCTTGGCAAGTCTCTTTACTCGTTCCGTAATACATCATCTCACAGCTAACTCATTAGTTGTAATGCTTGCAAGGCTTAGTGATGTGCATTACCGAGAGGGCCGAGAGATACCTCTCCGACAATCGGAGTGACAAATCCTAATCTCAAAATCGCCAACCCAACATCTGCCTTTGGAGACACACGTAGTACTCCTTTATAATCACCCGATTCGTTGTGACGTTTGGTAGTACCAAAGTGTTCCTCCGTAAACAGGAGTTGCATAATCTCATAGTTATAGGAACATGTATAAGTCATGGATAAAAGCAATAGCAACATACTAAGCGATCGGGTGCTAAGCTAATGGAATGGGTCATGTCAATCAGATCATTCAACCAATGATGTGACCTTGTTAATCAAATGACAACTCCTTTGTCTATGGTTAGGAAACTTAACCATCTTTGATTAACAAGCTAGTCTAGTAGAGGCATACTAGTGACACTCTGTTTGTCTATGTATTCACACATGTATTATCTTTCCGGTTAATACAATTCTAGCATGAACAATAAACATTTATCATGAAATAAGGAAATAAATAATAACTTTATTATTGCCTCTAGTGCATATTTCCTTCATGTAAAACATTCCAAATAGGAAATTTGGGATGTTACAAACCTACCCACCTTAAGATGAATCTCGCCCTCGAGATTCGGGTTGGCTAGCAAATAGGTGCGGGTGGTCTCGAAGAAGATCTTCTTCGCGCTCCCAGGTGGCTTCTTCCTCGGAGTGGTGACTCCACAGCACCTTGCAAAACTTGATGACCTTGCTGCGGGTGACTCTGCTCGCAGTCTCGAGTATTCGGACGGGTTTCTCCTTATAAGTCAGATCACTGTCGAGCTGTATGGCCTCTAGGGGCACTGTGTCTCTCAACGGAATATCGGCCATGTCGGCATGACACTTCTTCAGCTGAGAAACATGGAAGACATCATGAACTCCGGACAATCCTTCCGCAATTCCAACTTATAAGCAACTTCTCCCACGACGTTCGAGGATTTTGTAGGGGCCAATGAATCGGGTGCTAACTTTCCTTTGACACCAAACCTCTTGATTCCACGAAGTGAGACACACGAAGATATGCTCGGTCTCCCGCTTAGTAAGTCACTTCCTTGCGCTTCTTGTCGGCATAACTCTTACATCTCATTGTGCTATCTTGAATCTGTCTCGAATCAGCTTGACTTTCTCTTGGAATCCCTGATAAGGTCGGAACCGAAAAGTGATCGATCTCCAACACTATCCCACAGCAATGGTGTTCGCACCTCCTTAGTATAGAGCTTGAAAGGGCCATCTTGATTTGGATTGATAACTGTTGTTGTATGAGAACTCTGCGTATGGCAAATTATCATCCCAGCTAGACCCATAGTCTAGCACACAAGCTCTCAACATGTCCTCCGAATCTGGTTGACTCTCTCGGTCATCCATCATCTGCGGATGAAAAGCTGTGCTGAATTCCAGCCTCGTACCCAAAGTTTCATGCAATCTGCTTCCAAAACTTTGAGGTAAACTGTGTTCCTCTATCGACACGATTTTCCTCGGAACTCCATGCGGACATATCGATCCTGGTCATGTATATCTTGGCCAACTTAGCACTGGTATAGGTAGTCTTCACGGGAATGAAGTGAGCTACCTTGGTCAAACAATCAACCACTACCGGATGGAATCATAACCTGAGCGGGTCTGGGTAATCCATTGATAAAATCCATTCCAAGTTTCTCCCATTTCCAATCTGGAATCGGCAAAGGTTGAAGTAACCCTGCTGGCTTCGATGTTACGCCTTTACTCGTTGACAAACATCGCATACTGCTATGTACTCGGCAATATCCTCTTCATACCTGTCCACGAAACTTTCCTTCAAATCCAGTACATCTTGGTGTTACAGGGGTGAATCGAGTCTGTGAATCATGAGCCTCTGAAGAATTAGCTTCTGAGTTCGGGATCATTGGGCACATAAATCGATCCTCGAACCATATAGCTCCGTGTTCCTCCTTGCGGAATCCTTTAGCTTTTCCTTCATTCATCTTTTGCTTTATCTCATCAATTTCCTTGTCCGACTTCTGGGCTTCACGAATCCTTTCGGCCAAAGTGGACTGCACTTCCAGAGTTGCAACGTATCCTCTCGGAACTATCTCCAGTCGGAGATCTCTGAGGTCATCGACTAACTCCTGAGGTAATCCTCCTGCTGTAAGAGTATTCACATAACTCTTACGGCTCAAAGCATCTGCTACAACATTAGCCTTACCGGGGTGGTAATGCAATCTCATGTCATAGTCCTTGATCAACTCTACCCATCTCCTCTGCCTGAGGTTCAACTCTTTCTGCGTGAAAATATACTTCAAGCTCTTGTGATCTGTGTAAACATCGCAGCGGTTTCCGATGAGGAAATGTCTCAGTCTTGAGTGCATGCACTCGGCTGCTAACTCCAAATCATGTGTGGCATAATTCATCTCGTGAGGTCGTAGCTGTGCAGAGGCATAAGCTACAACTTTACCTTCCTGCATTAGTACTCCTCCGAGTCCTTGACGAAGCGTCTAATAAACCTGGTATTCCTTGTGTATGTCCGCAAAATCAATCTTTGGGGCTGTGACAGACGTTTCTTCAATTCTGAAAACTGGCTTCGCAATCCTCGGTCCAAATGTACTTGGCTTCCTTCTTCAACAGCTCAGTCATGGGCTTGGCAATCTTCGAAGTTCTCAATGAACCTCCGATAATATCCTGCGAGTCCGAGAAAACTGCGGATCTCCTTGGTGAGGTGGGTGGCCCAATCGGTGGTGATTCAACCTTGGCGGGATCAACTGCTATTCCTTCTCCTGAAATAACATGTCAGGAATCCAACTTCCTTCAGCCAAAATTCACATTTGCTGAACTTGGCATATAATGATGTTCTCGAAGTTTCTCGAAACTAGGCATAAATGTTCCTTATGCTCTTCCTCGCTCTTGGAAAATCAGTATATCATCGATGAACACCACGACAAACTTGTCCAGATATTCCATAAATACCTTGTTCATCAAATTCATGAAGTATGCAGGGGTATTAGTCAACCCAAATGACATGACGTTATACTCATATAAACCATACCTGGTAGTGAATGCTGTTTTGGGTATATCCTTTTCACGAATCTTCAGTTGATGATACCCTGATCGAAGATCGATCTTGGAGAATACCTTGGCTCCAACTAGCTGATCAAACAGATCATTTATCATCGGCAGAGGGTACTTGTTCTTGATGGTCACTTCGTTCAATGCTCGATAATCCACAACCATCCTCAAGGTTCCATCCTTCTTCTCTACCAAAAGAACTGGGGCTCCCCAAGGTGATGAGCTTGGCCGAATGTATCCTTTCTCCAATAACTCATTAATTTGATCCTTGATCTCTTTCAATTCATTCGGTGGCATCCGATAGGGTCTCTTGGATATTGGGGCTGTGCTTGAACAATAACTCGATCAGAAATTCAATGTCTCTGTCGGTGGCATTCACGGTAATTCCTCCGGAAACACATCGGAAAGTCTTGCACTCTGGCACTTCCTCTGAACAACTCCGTGAGGGAATGCACTGATTCTTCATCGGCTATGCTGGCTACATACTTGATTCTCTTACGCTCCGGGGTGGTGAGCGAGAATAGACTTCTTGAGCACGATCTATGTTTCCTTGAACTTTGTCAACCAATCCATGCCTAGGATTACATCCAAGGTGCAGGTTTCCAACACTATGAGGTCTGCGGAAATTTATGGTTTCCAATGTTGAGGTTGCATGACAGCCTAAACCTGCCATCATTTCTCCTCTGCTGGCCCGGCGAAGGGGGCTTCTAAGGGTTTTAGTGGGCAACCCGTACTTTTCCACAACTACCCTTGATATGAATGAATCGTTGCACGAATCAAAGAGTACCAATACTGAGCGTGAATTCAATAAAACTTACCAACCACGATTATCGGCTGATCATAGGCGTCCTCCACGTCAATGTGGTTCACACGAGCACGAGGAGCAGGTTGGGCTTCTTCGCTGAGCTTCCATTGCCGTTTCCATTCCTCTGCTTGGCCTCCGGGCAGTCGGTGGCATAGTGCCTGTCTTCGGCACTTGAAGCGGTGATGTGGCTCAGATCCTTGAGGCCGGGCAGGACGATGCTGATTGCCATTACCATTTCCATTGCCATGGCCATTGCCTGACTTTTTGTCCTGGTTGCGGTTGTTCCCATTTCCTCCATGGTTATGGCCTCCATGGTTATGATGGGTGTGCCCTCCTGAGTATGGTGCATAACGGGGCTTCTGCTGAGCTCCTTAGTTGTGCTTCCCCTGGCTGTACTTCCGCTTGCGGCTTTCAATCTGCTGCTGCTTGCCTTCAAGTATGACGGCCTTGTCTACCAGCTCCTGGTAGTTGGTGAAGGTAGCCACAATAAGCTGCATACTCAGCTCGTCGTTGAGTCCCTCGAGAAATTTCTCCTGCTTTGCGGCATCTGTGGCCACATCATCCGGGGCATAGCGAGCTAACTTGCTGAACTCGTCCACGTACTGTGCCACAGTACGGTTCCCCTGGCGTAAGTTGCGGAACTCACGCTTCTTCAGACTCATGGCTCCAGCTGAAACATGAGCGGTGCGGAAGGCCTGCTGGAACTGATCCCATGTGATGGCACCAATGGGATAAGTGGCGGTGTAGTTCTCCCACCAAGAAGCTGCAGGTCCATCAAGTTGATGTGCAGCAAAGTGCACCTTCTCTGCATCAGTGCATCCAACGGTGATTAGCTCTCTTCCGACTTTGCGGAGCCAATCACAGCCACAATCGGCTCGGTCTGCTAGAGAACAACGGCGGATTCAGCCTCGAGAATCGAGTCAAGTTGTCAACGAGGGGTGGTGGCGGTGGATTGTTGGTGTTGTTGTTCGATTACGGATGAGTATCTGCATGAGTGCATTCTGCTGCTGGAGTAGCTGGGTGAGCTCCGGCGGAAAACCGGTGTCACGTCTCGGAGGCATCTGGTGTTTTGGAGTGGATGAGAAAATTAGAATAGAACAATGGTCTAATGAGAAATAACACTACCCATATGAATGCACAATCATTAACACACCAATCATTTATTCATTCCACTCAAACATGGTTCAATCACGATTACAAAAGCTCATGACTAATCGAAAATATCGGCCTAACTGATCGACGAAAAAGTAAAAATAACATGGTGGTCGACTAAAAAGTCTTCATCAATAATCCTTGCGTCCACTGGTGCGATGTCCTCTGTTGTGGCGCCTCCTCTTGCGGCTTCCTCCAGTGGATCTCCCTTCATAATCCTGATCATTGCTCACGAGGGGTCCGTCATCTCCACTCGGAAAAAGGTCCTCTCCCAAGTCCATCTTTTCCTCTATTGCGGCAAGCTTCATCTTCAGGTCGTCGACTCTCTCCATGAAGTCCGCGATTTCTTCCTCATGGTTAAGGAAGTCTGCGTGTGCCTTCTCCTCCGGTTCGATTCAGCGGAACAACAGCCTCCTGTGTACCTTGAGCTCTGGCGAGTCTGAATATCCCGTTTCTGAGGAGACACTCCAAGTCCTGGACATAAGAGAGAATGGAGTCGTCTTCCACGGTACGGATGATATCTCCATTCCTTGCTCTGCGAGAAACCATGGCGAGGTCTGAGGGATCGAGCTCGGCCATGTACTCCTCTCGGAGATGTCCAAGTGCATGATAGATCGCCATGTGCCTTCCGATGATCCAGTTGAAGTCGGTGAACTCAAAGTCAATAGGCTCATATGTCCTCGAAGGTTCTCCTGGAATATGCACTTCAATCACTGTGGCGGGTGTCGTCGGAAGTGCATTGGTTGGCTTCCGGTGATCGAGGCAGAGCAATCTTCAGCTTCTTCACCATCTGGACCAGCTTCCTTCGAAGGGCATCGTCTCGTCGGTGGCAAAACTCCGTAGAAAAAGCTGGGGTGAACTTCGATGGCCATCTAGAATGTTGAAAATTGGGAGGAGTCGAGAAATGAGCAGGGAGAATTACGGAATGATAAGGATATAAAGTAAATAGTCTCTTCCTATGGCTTTCCGATCCTAGGGGTTACGATCCTACGGTCGGCGTGTGCTCGATACCATCTCTGTGGCGACCTGACCCAAAATCGGTCAAATCTACGTATGCATACCATCCCAAGATCATCTTTGGTACTCACGGTACATCGATGAAATAATCAAAGTTCAATCACACCTGAATTTATTACGATTCTCATATAGAGTCTTTATTACAATAGAATAAATTGGCCAAAGGCCAACTCATGAGAAATAAACTACTAAAGCTGCGGAAGCATAGAAGAATAGCGAGTCCATCCGACTCCAAGGGCAATCGCCAAGCGCGGGCGTAGCCTCACTCTGATCGGAATAAATCTACGCAACATAAGGCGTTGCAGCCGTGTGAAATCAGCTTTTGAATAAGCTGGCAAGTCATGAAGAGAATAACAATAATAAAGTTACTAACACTATATGCATTCTGGCTGTGGGGCTCTAAGTTTCATCATTTTGCGAAAAGCCAGTTTTTCCCTACTACAGTGGACCTGCTTGCAAAATACTACAAAATTATTGGTAGTTATTGAGATGGTTCCGCCAACCAATATCTCATTCCCAAATTATTAAGTCATAACCCCTCAATTAATTAATTTAATTACAATGTTGAGATTTCCGAATACTTCCAAGTTCTAGAGGCTCAAATTGTCCGTAACCGGGGACACGGCTAATCGATTAGATCTTTAACTCTGCAGAGGTTTGCGCACTTTACCCGCAAGAATCATTCCCTCCTTTAAAGTCTTCGCACTTCATGGTGTTTGAAGACGGGATGAATAAACAGGGTCTTCGAAGAGTTCTTACAGCTACTGCGGTACCCATCCAATCCTACCGTTCTTCTACATCTCGTAGTACCGTCCAGCCAGCGTCACTACTAAGGTTAACCCAGCGGATCCCATAATGGCTTGCGGCTGCAGGTAGTAAGCTTCCGGTCAATGGGGCATCCATCCGTCTCTTCGTGGCTGGGTGAAGCTTTCCGCAAGATGTCATGTCACTTCTCCATGCATCCCGCCAACCACTTGGGTTCTCCAGGTGCCCGTCAACAAATCCTCCACCCGATGGTGAATTCGAAGTCCATCTTGAGCATTTGAAGTTCATGGGGTTGTCATCATCTTGACTCTCACATCTTGCTTATGAATTCACTCAACCAATCCATCTCGAGCATAGCAAAGTAAACTACTTAAATCCGGGGTCATGGTAACAAGGGATTGGTTCATCCTACCACATGATACTACTCAAGATTAATAACTTCAAATTTCAACTACTGCATGCATGGTGGGGTGGTATAATTTCTAATGCACAAAATCATAGGTATTGAAAATAACATGATCAAGACTTGCCTTGCTGATGATCCTCGTAAGCTAAAGACTCGTAGTAGCAAGCTTCGCACTCCGGAAACTCTACCGAGACAAACAATAATTCACAATAAGCATATAGCATAAGATCACTTAGCACAATAGCATAACAACATAACACACCAAAACAAACATTCAAAAATCCAAGGAAAACTCAAAGAATCCAACTCAAAGTTTTTCCTACTTCAAGCATCAACTAGAAATAGTTTTACATAACAAAATTTTCTCAACATAACCTAATCATGAGTTTATGTTAACTTAACGAGAAAAGAATGCATTAAGCAACTAGGAGCAAAAAGAATCAATTTAAAAGCTATTATAAAACTCCTATTAGGCCTAATTCAAATTCTATTAAGAAAAATAAAATAAAAGTTTTATTTATTATAAATAAAAGTTCATCCCATAAAGTGACAGAAACTATCCTAGAATAATCAATCACATGTGAAAAATAAATTTATTTACTAATTAAAATAATAGGAAAACAGTAGCTAGTTAATTAATTAGCATTAACAAGATTCTGCTTAAAACTATTTTTTGTTAATCCTAAAATACCCAATTTAATTCCTACGGTTAGGCAATGTCAAAATAAAGTTGGGACAAAAGAATCATATAAAATAATTTTCCTAACTCATTTTATGGCAGATTTACTATTCTGACTAAATCTAAAATAAAGCAATTTTAATTAATTTTAACATAGCTAATAATATTTTCTACAGAGACTATAGAAAATTTTCAAACCAACAAAAAAAGAATCACTCAAAAATATTAAGTAGAATAAAAGATATGAATTTTTCAAATCTGAAACTATTCTGTTAAAACAGAAAAACGAAAATAAAGAAAAACGACTAAATGGGCCTAACTAGCGCACTGCGCGTAATATAACTAAATGGGCCCTAGGGTTAAACGAGTCGGGCCGGTACTAAAAATAAAACCTAACAAAAAAAATAAACCGTAACGAACCGGTGAAAAACCCGGTTTAATTTAAAAACGCGTACCCCTTCGGGGGTTCTAATCCTAGCCGTAGGATTGGGATCGGACGGGGGAGGGAAGCTCTGGCGACTCACCGGCGTTCGACGGCGGCGGAGGTTCGGGCGGCGAGTGCGTTGGCCTGGTGGAGTGGGTGGAGCTCGGGGAGGGCTAGGGCGACGGCGGCGAGGCAAATGGCGGCGGCGGCGTTCGGCAAGTCCGGGCGTGAGGAGGAGGAGGGTTCGGCGAGGGCAAGGGGAATGGGGTGCGGGAGGGGCTTATATAGGCGGGGCCTCACCTTGGGCGGGGGTGAATCGGGAGGATCGGATCCGGTTCCTTTGGGATCCGTGTGGCGGCGCTGGCGAGGTGGCGTGGGCGGGGTTGAAGGAGGTGGGGTCCGCTGGCGGTGGGGAGAGAAGTGCGGCGCGCGGTCGATTGGCCGAGCAAGCGAATCAGACGAGGGTGCGTCGGTTGGCGCTGGGCGGCTTAGCTGGCGCTGGTGGGCAGTGGGCACTTGGCGCTCTGGTGCTTCTACTGGTGGGCGATGCTTTGGCTGGTGCTGAGGTTTCCTTTTCAAAATTTTAAATTTTTTTGAAAAACAAAAACAGGGATAATATATAAACTATAAATATTTTATATAGGACATATATATACCAAAATGATCAGGGGAATATTCCCTATCATTTGAACATTTTTCCAAAGGCAAAAATCCAAACTTTATAAAAATTCATTTTTTTCAAATTCAAATAAAACTCAAATTTGAATTCAAAACTTTTGGCAATGTTTTCCTCTGATACTTTTGGAGTGTCATGTTTACTCCTCTCATACTTTTGCTCAAGTATTTATCAGGCATAGTTTTTGAAATGATTCCCACTTGCCAAAGTTTGAATTCAAATTTCAAATCTCAAAATCTTCTGAAACTCCAAATGGCACTCAAATTCAAACAGAATGCATAGATGCTTAGCTATAATTGTAAAACATTCCAAATAGGAAATTTGGGATGTTACAGATAGATTGCGAAATGGATGTTGTTACTATTGGTCTAGGTGATATGTCTCATGAGTTCAACTTTTCTAAATTTCGTAGACAACACCGTGAAGAGGTATTACCTAGTAAGGATGAGATTATTGGTCTTGCTTCCATTGCTGTTCCTCCAACTGATCCGTTAGAACATTATTTGTTCGACCATGAAAATGATATGTTTATGAAGGAAAGGGAAGAAATAGATGAAGTGTTCCTTAAACAAGAACCTATGATGAAACATAACCTTCCCGTTGAAATTCTTGGGGATCCCCCTCCACCCAAGGGTGATCCCGTGTTTGAACTCAAACCTTTACCTGATAATCTTAAGTATGCTTATCTTGGTGAAAAAGAAATATATCCTGTTATTATTAGTGCTAACCTTCCAGAGAAAGAAGAAGAAAGATTATTGAAAACTCTGAAGAAGCACCGAGCTGCTATTGGATATACACTGGATGATCTTAAGGGCATTAGTCCCACATTATGTCAACACAAAATTTCAGTGGAGAAAGATGCCAAACCAGTTAGAGATCCTCAAAGACGATTAAATCCCAAAATGAAGGAGGTGGTAAGAAAGGAGATTCTAAAACTCCTTGAGGCAGGTATTATTTATCCCGTTGCTGATAGTGAATGGGTAAGCCCTGTCCATTGTGTCCCTAAAAAGGGAGGTATTACCGTTGTTCCTAATGATAAAGATGAATTGATCCCGCAAAGAATTATTACAGGTTATAGGATGGTAATTGATTTTCGTAAGTTAAATAAAGCTACTAAGAAAGATCATTACCCTTTACCTTTATTGATCAAATGCTAGAAAGACTATCCAAACACACATTTTTGCTTTCTAGATGGTTATTCTGGTTTCTCTCAAATACTTGTGTCAACAAAGGACCAATCTAAAACAACTTTTACTTGCCCTTTTGGTACTTTTGCTTATAGATGTATGCCTTTTGGTTTATGTAATGCACCTGCTACCTTTCAAAGATGCATGATGGCTATATTCTCTGATTTTTGTGAAAAGATTTGTGAGGTATTCATGGATGACTTCTCCGTCTATGGATCCTCTTTTGATGATTGTTTGAGCAACCTTGATCGAGTTTTGCAGAGATGCGAAGACACTAGTCTCGTCCCGAATTGGGAGAAGTGTCACTTTATGGTTAATGAAGGCATTGTCTTGGGGCACAAGATCTCCGAGAGAGGTATTGAAGTTGATAAGGCCAAAGTTGATGCTATTGAAAAGATGCATGTCCGAAGGACATAAAAGGTATAAGAAGTTTCCTTGGTCATGCCGGCTTTTATAGGAGATTCTTTAAGGACTTTTCTAAAATCTCTAGGCCTCTGACTAATTTATTGCAAAAAGATATTCCTTTTGTCTTTGATGATGATTGTGTAGAAGCATTTGAAACACTTAAGAAAGCTTTGATCCTTGCACCTATTGTTCAGCCACGATTGGAATTTACGTTTTGAAATTATATGCGATGCTAGTGATTATCTTGTAGGTGATGTTTTAGGGCAAAGTCGATAAGAAATTGAATGTTATCCAGTATGCTAGTAAGACTCTTGATCTTGCCGGAGAAATTATGCTACTACTGAAAAAGAGTACTTAGCAGTTGTGTTTGCATGTGATAAGTTTAGACCTTATATTGTTGATTCCAAAGTTACTATTCACACTGATCATGCTGCTATTAAATATCTTATGGAAAAGAAAGATGCTAAGCCTAGACTCATTAGATGGGTCCTCTTGCTCCAAGAATTTGATTTGCATATTATTGATAGAAAGGGAGCTGAGAACCCCGTTGCAGACAACTTATCTAGGTTAGAGAATGTTCTTGATGACCCACTGCCTATTAATGATAGTTTTCCTGATGAACAATTAGCGGTTGTCAATGCTTCTCGTACTGCTCCTTGGTATGCTGATTATGCTAATTACATTGTTGCTAAATATATACCGCCTAGTTTCACATACCAGCAAAAGAAAAAGTTCTTTTAAGATTTAAGACATTACTTCTAGGATGATCCACACCTTTATAAAGAAGGAGTACATGGTATTATTAGATGTTGTGTGCCTGAGCATGAACAGGAACAAATCCTACGCAAGTGTCACTCTGAATCCTATGGAGGACACCATGCTGGAGATAGAAATGCACACAAGGTACTACAATCTGGTTTTTATTGGCCTACTCTTTTCAAAGATGCTCGTAAGTTTGTCTTATCTTGTGATGAATGTCAAAGAATAGGTAACATTAGTAGACGTCAAGAAATGCCTATGAATTATTCTCTTGTTATTGAACCGTTTGATGTTTGGGGCTTTGATTATATGGGACCTTTTCCTGCCTCCAATGGTTATACACATATTTTAGTTGCTGTTGATTACGTTACTAAGTGGGTAGAAGCTATTCCAACTAGTAGTGCTGATCATAACACTTCTATTAAAATGCTTAAAGAAGTTATTTTTCCGAGGTTTGGAGTTCCTAGATATCTTATGACTGATGGTGGTTCACACTTTATTCATGGTGCTTTCCGTAAGATGCTTGATAAGTATGTGTTGGGGAACGTAGTAATTTCAAAAAAATTCCTACGCACACGCAAGACCATGGTGATGGCATAGCAACGAGAGGGGAGAGTGTGTCCACGTACCCTCGTGAACCGGCGAGGCGTTATAACAACGCGGTTGATGTAGTCGTGCGTCTTCACGATCCGACCGATCCAAGTACCGAGCGTCACGGCACCTCCGAGTTCAGCACACGTTCAGCTCGATGGCGATCCCGGGCTCCGATCCAGCAAAGCGTCGAGGATAAGTTCCGTCAACCTGACGGCGTGGTGGCGATGATGATGCTTCACCGGCGCGGGGCTTCGCTAAGCTCCATGACGATATGACCGAGGTGGAATATGGTGGAGGGGCACCGCTGCGGCTAAAACGATCCGTAGATCAACTTGTGTGTCTATGGGGTGCCCCCTGCCCCGTATATAAAGGAGCAAGGGAGGAGGAGGCCGGCCCTAGGAGGAGGCGCGCCAAGGGAGTCCTACTCCCACCGGGAGTAGGACTCCTTCTTTCTAGTCCAACTAGGAGAAGGGGAAAGGAGGAAGTGGAGAAGGAAGGGAGAGGGGCTGCGCCCAAACCCCTTGTCCAATTCGGACTGGGCTTGGGAGGGCGCGCCACCTCCAGGCTCCTTCCACTAAGGCCCACTAAGGCCCAATACTCTTCCCGTATTCCCGTAACTCCACGGTACTCCGAAAATACCGAATCACTCGGAACCTTTCCGAACTCGAATATAGTCGTCCAATATATCGATCTTTACGTCTTGACCATTTCGAGACTCCTCGTCATGTCCCGATCTCATCCGGGACTCCGAACTCTTCGGTACATCAAAACTCATAAACTCATAATATAAGCATCATCGAAACCTTAAGCGTGCGGACCCTAGGGGTTCGAGAACTATGTAGACATGACCTAGAACTATTCTTGGTCAATAACCAATAAGCGGAACCTGGATGCTCATATTGGCTCCTACATATTCTATGAAGATCTTTATCGGTCAAACCGCATAACAACATCGTTGTTCCCTTTGTCATCGATATGTTACTTGCCGAGATTTGATCGTCGGTATCCAATACCTAGTTCAATCTCGTTGCAGGCAAGTCTCTTTACTAGATTCGTAATGCATCATTCTGTAACTAACTCATTAGCTACATTGCTTGCAAGGCTTATAGTGATGTGCATTACCGAGAGGGCCGGAGATACCTCTCCGACAATCGGAGTGACAAATCCTAATCTCGAAATCGCCAACCCAACATGTACCTTTTGAAAGCGCCCTCGATGCGGCTATATCTCCCACGTGTCGAGCGCGACTTAGAGGCATAACCGCATTGAAAGCAATGTCGCAAGTGAGGTAATCTTCACACAACCCATGTAATACATAAGGAAAAGAGATACATAGTTGGCTTACAATCGCCACTTCACAAAATACATGAGTAAAACATTACATCATACTGATACAATCAAGGTCCGACTACGGAACCAAAATAAAGAAGACTACCCCAAATGCTACACAGATCCCGATCGTCCCAACTGGGCTCCACTCTTGAACAACTGAAGCGAAAACAACACCAAGAACAAGATCTTCATGAGCTCCTCCTTGAGCTCAGGTCCATCACCTGCAGGTCTCATCGGCACACTGCAAACTGGTTTGGGAAGTATCATGAGTCACGGGGACTCAACAATCTCACACCCATGAGATCAAGACTATTTAAGCTTAAAGGTAGGACAGGGTAGTGAGGTGGAGCTGCAACAGCGACTAGCATATATGGTGGCTAACATACATAAAGAGAGGCGGGGAGAGAAGGCAAAGCACGGTCGAACAACTATGATCAAGAAGTGATCCTGAACTCCTACTTCGTCGGGCATAACCCGAAACCGTGTTCTCCTTTCGATCAACCCGAAAGAGACACTCACGATTCACTTTACGGTTGGTGTATCTTAATTAAGATCAACCGGGTTTTCTACAACGGACATTAACAAATTCCCATCTGCCACATAACATGCAGACACGGCTTTGAAAGTTCAAACCCTGCAGGGTGTCCCAACAAGCCCATGATAAGCTCTCGCGATCAACGAAGGAATAGACCTTCTCCCGGGAAGACCGATCGGTCTGGAATCCGGCTACAAGACATTCACAGCAATAAAACAAGACCAGCAAGACCTCCGGCGTGCCGACACCACGATAGTAGCAGGCGTATCTCGTCTCGAGCCACGACCGGATGAACACTACGTCTGACGGCAACCGAGCGATACCCCAAGTTGCCTCGGGGCGGCACATAAGTGGCTCTAGTTTGGACCAACACTTAGACAAGCATTGGCCGGGGGTAAATAAGATGACCCTCGGGATCTGCGACTCCCAAGGGAAAAAGGCTAGAGGCAAATGTAAAACCAATGTTGGGCCTTCTTTGGAAAAGTCTTATTCAAAGCGAACTGTCAAGGGGTCCCATAAATCACCCGACCGCGTTAGGGGCGCAAAAATCCGGGAACATAACACCGATATGGCGGAAACTAGAAGCGGCAAGAGTGGAACAAAACACCGGGCATAAGGCGAGCCTTCCACCCTTTACCAAGTATATAGATGCATTAATTAAATAAGATATATTGTGATATCCCAACAAGTAAACATGTTCCAACAAGGAACAACATCTCCATGTTCAACAAGGAACAAACTTCATCTTCACCGCAACTAACAACGCTATAAGAGGGCTGAGCAAAGCGGTAACATAGCCAAACAACGGTTTGCTAGGAAAGGATGGTTAGAGGTTTGACATGGCAATGTGGGTGGCATGATATAGCAAGTGGTAGGCATCGTAGCATAGGCATAGCAAAAGAAGCGAGCATCTAGCAAGCAAAGATAGTAGTGATTTCGAGGTATGGTCATCTTGCGAAATCCATAAGGAAGAAGAACGAGTCCATGAAGAAGACAAGCGGACGAAGTAGTCGAGCGAATCCTCACAATCGCAACATTACGAAACGAGAAGCAACACGGAAAGAAACAAACAACATGATAAATGCACAAGCATAAACATGGCATGATGCACAAACAAATATGATGCATGTCCGGTTTAATGAGGCATGGCATGGCAATATGCAACAAACAATATTACAAGTTAAGTGGAGCTCAATATGCAGCGAGTTGCATATTGATGAACACCTACATTCGAATATTTAGTTTGATCTCGTTTAGGTACACAACAATATTAAATGTTGTTAAACATGGCAAGAGGTGGAGCATAATGAAACTAACTATTTAGGCAAGTTTAAATGAGGCGGAAACAACGAACAACAATTAGGAAAAATCCCCATATGCAAATTATGGATTTGGAACAGATCTGACCTAAAGCATATTTTAGAGTTGTTAAACATGCAAAGTAAAGCTACCATGTTAAACTAGGCATTTTTCCACCCCATTTACATATATAATTTATTTAAATCCGAATTCACGGTTATTTAGTTATGAATTAAATCATTTTAGCATGGCATATTAGCAAATTAATGCAAACATCAATTTAAACATTTTAACATGGGATGAAAATGGCATATTATTAATCTACACGAAATTCTAAGCAATTTACATATAAAGTTTGTTTAAATCCGAGCTACGGTTGATGAGTTATTAAATGCATGAACCTAGGGACTTTTACGTAAAAGCAGTAAATCCTGGATAAATAACAAATTCATGAGCGGAAAAAAATAACATTGGGCGCATCTGGATCCATTATGAGCACCTGAGGCGGGGAGCTGCTCACAATGGGCTCGGCCCGGTCGGTGGAGAGGAGGCCGAGGCGGGGGGGGTGGGCCTCGGGAGGCCAGGCTGGGCCGATGGGATCATGAGGCCTGCAGCCACGGAGGAGCAGATCGGCCCGGGCGGCGCCCGATCCAGCCAGAGACGGCAGTGGCGGCGGATCCAGTGCCGCTCGGGCCTTGGGGCAGGCGGGCCGAGCACAGGAGTCATGGCCAGGGGCCTGTGATTCCGTGGGGCAGTCGGATCCAGTCACGAGAGGTCGGTGGGGGACTCGTGGCGGCATCGTCTTGCGGCTCCGGCTGCGGCGAGGGAACCTCGGGCGGCGGCGAAGGCCATCCATGGCGGTGAACCCTGCGGGAGAGGATTAGAGAGAGGAGAAGAGAGGAAAAGAGAGAGGCGGCGGGGACGCTGGCTGCTCTTGCTCTCAGCCCAGGGCTGTCGGGTCGCCCGGCCCGGGAGGCCCGAGGCCTTGGCGGTGGCGCGAGTCTGAGGCGGCGCTCCCACGCTGCTGGCGACAGTCTTGAGCTCGCCCGGGCCCAGATGGGCTCGGCGGGCCCCGATGGGCTTCAGGCGGGCTGGCGGGGAGGAGAGGCCGGGGGCGTGTGGCGGGGCTTGAGTGGCTCCAGCCGGCGAGGGCGGCGCGCTGGCCCGTCTTGATGGCGCCAAGTGGCGAGAGGGGGCTTAGGGCGCGCGGATCTGGGGGGGCGTGTGCGGCCCTCGAGGTGTGAGAGGTGGTGAAAGCGAGGAGGAGAGGGGGAGGCTGCCAAAAAGGAAGGGAAGGTGGTTTAAATAGGAAAGGGGGCTAGGGTTTGGTCCTTGGGGGTTTTGAACCCTCCGATCTCGTCAGGCGGTTCGGACAGCGAGGGGGTTAGGTGGGCTGCAGGAGGACTGTGGCGAGAGGTGCAGACTGAGGGAGAGGTAGAAATGCAGCCCGGCAAGCTGTTTCCGGAGACCGAAAACGTCAAGCGAATATACCGACTATAGCAGCGTAGTAGGTTTAACAGTTGGGCTATCAAGCGGACTCGAATCTGACGAAACTTGGCGGCGGCCTGTCTACACTATAATAAGACCGCTGACAAGTTGCAACCCATTCGAGAACATTATTATACCACTTATAAAATAATATTTCGGAGGTGCAGCGAGCGCGTGCGAGTGTAACGGACTCGGAGCGGACAACGGAAGAACCGGCGGAACCCGAACGGATGCAAGTTTTGAAAAACATGCGGATGAAATGCAGATGATGCCATGAGATGAGATGCATAACAAGAACAAAAAGCAAAACAACAAACAAAACCCAACCACGAAGGAAATAATAAATCACATCTCCGGAAAGGGCAAGAGTCGGAGTTACGAATATGGAAAGTTGTATCCGGGGTGTTACAACACTCCACCACTACGAGAGGATCTCGTCCCGAGATCTAGGATGGCACCGGAGGGAAAAGGAAGAGGCAGATGAGAGGTAAACCAAGTTGCTTCTTTGACAGACGAGTGAAACCAAAGAACCTTGAGAGGTTGAGCAAAATGAAAGAAAGAAAACAACGAAGATGAACGAGATTGCAAACAATCCGTTAGAAAAGAGGAACAAGGAACAATACGATAACTTGAAGGTTGAAAAGGCATGAATCAAGAGTTTAATGGAGAAGATAGAATTCGAAACCACTCCGTTTAAACAAGATGAGAGAGGAAGAATTCGGACAGCACTCCGACTGAACATGGAAGGAATATAACATGAACTTGAGAAGATGGGATGATACTTGATGAAATCAACAACACACTGCCTCCGGAACTATTGAAAGAGTGGCACAAGGGGTAAGAAAGATTTCAGACAGCTCTCCGGTTGAGGAAGCAGGCAAAACTTGATAAGATGAGAGAACTCGAATGAAAACATGACACTCCGGTTAAATGGATAAGCAAGAAAAATAACATGATCTTGACAAAAGAAAGATGATGGGTCGAAGAGTGCCACATCACTATCCTCCGGAAGAAAAATTGAAGATAGGTCATTGGAATAAAGGAATGGAGAGGAAAATGACAACTTCTGCCACAAATGAACTTGAAAAGCATCCTTGCAAAGAAGAATTGAACGGAGTTGTTGGAAAACCAACAACGAAATGAATAAGCTTGTAGTGGGCTTATGGAAACATCTCCACATTATGAGGTGAGCTTACGCCTGCATGAAACAAACGATTGGATTGATATCAACAAGGAGGCGATAAACTTCTTTCACGGGGGAACAAATGAAGAACTTGGGTCATTAATAAGCACCATAAATAGCAACAATCCTTAGGGAAAGCTTTAGGTGAAATATAGCCCAAGACAACTCCAATGAAG
Organism: Aegilops longissima; assembly: GCA_021605205.1. Lineage (NCBI taxonomy): Eukaryota > Viridiplantae > Streptophyta > Magnoliopsida > Poales > Poaceae > Aegilops > Aegilops longissima. Next base: position 144,292,416 of record CM038678.1, on the reverse strand, counting down.
GATTAGATGGATTTAAAATACCTCATTCTTGACAACATGTGAATCATGAAACACGAACTCAAATTGTTGAGAATGACATAACACCATCTCAAAAGATAAGGTAGAAAAGAATTGCACTTGAATGCAAGAAGAAGAATGCTTGAACTCCTCAAAACAAAACATGTGTTGAGCACCATGTTCAATTTTGAGTATAGCTTGCGGATCATAATTCCGAGAAAATCTTGAAGGCCAATTAATAATTAAAAGAATCCTTGACGAACCATCATGTAGAGCCTCCATGAAGAACTCCGGTAAACAAAGGATGATAAAAGAAAGAGAAGTTGACAACACAAGGTGAAGCCTTGCGGTGATAAGATGAAGCTTTGAAATGATATAACCGAGAAAACTTGGAACTCGGAAAGAAAGATGAACAATGAAATCAAAATTTTGATGATCCTCCGGAATAAGGAATTGAACTTACTCGATGAAACAAGAATAAAATTACATTATGCTCATCCTTCACCAATTAAATTGATGACAAGCAATGGATTTGGCATACTACTTATTCCGTAGAAAAGATTAAGATAGATATGGCGCAAACTTGGGAAGGTCTTCAACGAACCACGGTAGGATTGGAAAAACGAATGAGTCTATATGATAGCGAAGGAAGAGAACTCTTGAACAAACCACCATAATAATTGAGAATGAACGTAGCAAAGGCACAATTCATCGGGAAGAATTGTAAAACGAATAAAGATGCTTGACAAAATTTAGATACATTAGAACGAAGAGATCATGAACTGATTAGAGGATATTTCGACGATGCACCGGTGAGATTTGGAAAAACCAGAGTTGAACGCTTGAATGAATAATTCTGAGATGATGGGCTCCGAAGAGTCAAACTGAAAAAAAAAACTCCTGAAATACTCCGGATGGGTTAAAAGAATTCTCACAATCAAGACAATTATGAGGATGGCACGAAGCTAGAACCATGAATCTTGAAGAGAAAGAAGCGAGATTTAAGAGAAACTCTTCTTCGGTCTTCAAAATTCGAGAATGACGACGAGAAACACGACCATGAATTATTGAAGCACTCCGGAATGAAAATTAGGAAGGTTGAACCAACAATGAAAATAATTTGGAAGATCTTGGAGAAAACCAAGACTGATGATAATCATTCTTCGTCAAACTTGCAAAGAATTTGAGAATAACTCGGAAAAATAAAAAGAGTCGGGTAAGATCACGGAAAAAGACACGTGGGTTAGGGCCCTCAAAAGAACCACTGTTGAACGATTGTTTGAAATAGATATTGCACGGTAGAGTTAAATGGCTTGAATGAGCTAGCATCCTCAAAAGAACTTGAGTGAATTGAGAATGGAAACTAGAATCTTCGAGATATCTTCAACACTCGGAACAATTGAATAGCGAGAAGTGGATGATTAAGAGATGCACCGACATGAAAAACATTTGAAATGATGAAAAGAATAAGATCAACACTGAAAGCTTGAGTTAAATCCACGGAAAAGAATCGAGAATGATGAATGATGAACTTGAAACTGTTGAGCATCTTCATGGGAAAACACGGATAAGACATTAAAGGAAAAGAATGAAGAAACTTCACTCAATAAAATGGATACTTGATTAAGAAATCTGAGTCCTTGAAGAAAAAGGGTGGGAGGCGGAAAACAAAAAAACTTGGGTCGGATGAAGCGAACACCGTTGAGAAAAAGCTTAGAATTTATCTTGCGAATGTTGGAATGATCATATTCACTTGAAGAAAACACGCCGGTTGGAAAAGAATTAACATGACAAGCTCGGTGATCAAGAAGGATTAGTATTCACATAGCAATATGAGAACACCAATTAGGAAAGGTATGGAATCAACACTTGGCATTGAAGCAACTTGAATACCACAAAACAAAACAAAAACAAAGTTGGCTTCAAGAATGAGCGGAACAAACACATGATAGAATTTACGCCCAAAGTGTTAGTGGTGGGGCCCACGGACCTGACGTATAGCGGGCGTCACGAATGACAAACAAGGCGTCCCGAATCAGCATAGCCAAGGATTCTTTAAGGCGTCTACGCGACCACTTATAAATCGACCGTGAATGGGCGGACCACTAGAGCGTTGAACCCCAATCTCAAATCATACATCATCGGAAAGATATCACATAAGCTACTAGAATTCCACCTATAAACTCCGAAACTTTACGGTTATGCAATCAGGTGTTGGGGATACGAGGGACACAAAATATATCACACAAACTAACAATACCTAGACCCAATGTATCCATCCGTCAACACATAACCAAGAAATCCTCGAAATCGTGTACCTCGACCTTGAAAAACATCCGTTATACAAGTCATGGCAATACTCCCTTTTCGCCACAGATCTTTGGCTATCGGGGTTATCTCACCAACAAGCTGCACAAAAGAGATTTCGATGTCGGCAAAACTCGGGTATTCGAACTGCAGCGATAAAATTGTGGCGACAACACCTCGGAGCTCAACTCCCGGGACACGCCACAACCCTAAATGTCGGGAGGCACCAAGAACAATGTTCTCGTCACAAAACCATCGAACGATTCCAAGATACCCACGTGATCCTAAAAAAAATTTAGTGAAATTTGAGGAGAGATAAGTCAAACTCTCGTCGGGATACCTCACCGAGGCGGACGAAGGGACTGGGGGTAAAAGAATCCTACTCTCCGATATATATAATCCTAAGACTCAAAACATTTTCCATTCTAGACTCAACAACGTCGACAAACAATCAAGTAGGGGCTCCTAAGTGGGGAAGGCTCGATTACCAACTTGAAACGCCCTCGATGCGGCTATATCTCCCGTGTCGAAGCGCGACTTAGAGGCATAACCGCATTGAAAGCAATGTCGCAAGTGAGGTAATCTTCACACAACCATGTAATACATAAGGAAAAGAGATACATAGTTGGCTTACAATCGCCACTTCACAAAATACATGAGTAAAACATTACATCATACAGATACAATCAAGGTCCGACTACGGAACCAAAATAAAGAAGACTACCCCAAATGCTACACGATCCCGATCGTCCCAAGCTGAGGCTCCACTCTTGAACAAGCTGAAGCGAAACAACACCAAGAACAAGATCTTCATCGAGCTCCTCCTTGAGCTCAGGTCCATCACCTGCAGGTCTCATCGGCACACCAAACTGGTTTGGGAAGTATCATGAGTCACGGGACTCAGCAATCTCACACCAGAGATCAAGACTATTTAAGCTTAAAGGTAGGACAGGGTAGTGAGGTGGAGCTGCAGCAAGCGACTAGCATATATGGTGGCTAACATACATAAAGAGAGGCGGGGAGAGAAGGCAAAGCACGGTCGAACAACTATGATCAAGAAGTGATCCTGAACTCCTACTTCGTCGAGGCATAACCCGAAACCGTGTTCTCCTTTCGATCAACCCGAAAAGAGACACTCACGAGTTACACTTACGGTTGGTGTATCTTAATTAAGATCAAATTCGGGTTTTCTACAACGGACATTAACAAATTCCCATCTGCCACATAACAGCGGGCACGGCTTTGAAAGTTCAAACCATGCGGGGTGTCCCAACAGCCCATGATAAGCTCTCGCGATCAACGAAGGAATAGACCTTCTCCCGGGAAGACCGATCAGTCTCGGAATCCGGCTACAAGACATTCACAGCAATAAAACAAGACCAGCAAGACCTCCCGGCGTGCCGACACCACGATAGTAGCCGCATGTATCTCGTCTCGAGCCACGACCGGATGAACACTACGTCTGACAACAAGCGATACCCCAAGTTGCCTCGAGGCGGCACATAAGTGGCTCTAGTTTGGACCAACACTTAGACAAGCATTGGCCGGGGGTAAATAAGATGACCCTCGGGATCGCGACTCCCAAGGGAAAAAAGGCTAGGAGGCAAATGTAAAACCAATGTTGGGCCTTCTTTGGAAAAGTCTTATTCAAAGCGAACTGTCAAGGGGTCCCATAAATCACCCGACCGCGTTAGGGGCGCAAAAATCCGGGAACATAACACCGATATGGCGGAAACTAGAGGCGGCAAGAGTGGAACAAAACACCGGGCATAAGGCCGAGCCTTCCACCCTTTACCAAGTATATAGATGCATTAATTAAATAAGATATATTGTGATATCCCAACAAGTAAACATGTTCCAACAAGGAACAACATCTCCATGTTCAACAAGGAACAAACTTCATCTTCACCGCAACTAACAACGCTATAAGAGGGCTGAGCAAAGCGGTAACATAGCCAAACAACGGTTTGCTAGGAAAGGATGGTTAGAGGTTTGACATGGCAATGTGGGTGGCATGATATAGCAAGTGGTAGGCATCGTAGCATAGGCATAGCAAAGAAGCGAGCATCTAGCAAGCAAAGATAGTAGTGATTTCGAGGGTATGGTCATCTTGCGAAATCCATAAGGAAGAAAAACGAGTCCATGAAGAAGACAAACGGACGAAGTAGTCGAACGAATCCTCACAATCGCAACATTACCGAAACCGAGAAGCAACACCGGAAAGAAACAAACAACATGATAAATGCACAAGCATAAACATGGCATGATGCACAAACAAATATGATGCATGTCCGGTTTAATGAGGCATGGCATGGCAATATGCAACAAACAATATTACAAGTTAAGTGGAGCTCAATATGCAACGAGTTGCATATTGACGGAACACCACATTCGAATATTTAGTTTGATCTCGTTTAGGTACACAACAATATTATATGTTGTTAAACATGGCAAGAGGTGGAGCATAATGAAACTAACTATTTAGGCAAGTTTAAATGAGGCCGGAAACAACGAACAACAATTCCGGAAAAATCCCCATATGCAAATTATGGATTTGGAACAGATCTGACCTAAAGCATATTTTAGAGTTGTTAAACATGCAAAGTAAAGCTACCATGTTAAACTAGGCATTTTTCCACCCCATTTACATATATAATTTATTTAAATCCGAGTTACGGTTATTTAGTTATGAATTAAATCATTTTAGCATGGCATATTAGCAAATTAATGCAAACATCAATTTAAACATTTTAACATGGGATGAAAATGGCATATTATTAATCTACACGAAATTCTAAGCAATTTACATATAAAGTTTGTTTAAATCCGAGCTACGGTTGATGAGTTATTAAATGCATGAACCCTAGGGACTTTTACGTAAAAGCAGTAAATCCTGGATAAATAACAAATTCAGCGAGCGGAAAAAAAATAACATTGGGCATCTCGGGATCCGCCCAACAAACTACAGGCGAGGAGCTGCTCACAATGGGCTCGGCCCGATCGGTGGAGAGGAGGCCGAGGCGGGGGCAGGTGGGCCTCGGGAGGCAGTGGGCGATGGGATCAGAGGCCTGGCAGCCACGGAGGGGCAGATCGGCCAGGCGCGCTTGCGCCCGATCCCAGCGGACAGCAGTGGCGGATCCATCCAGTGCCGCTCCGGGCCAGGGCAGGCAGGGGGCCGAGCACAGGTCATGGCCGGGACGCAGCGATTCCGTGGGAGGCAGTCGGATCCAGTCCACGAGAGGTGGTGGGGGGACTCCGGCGGCATCGTCTTGCGGCTCGGCGGCAGGGAACCTCGGCGGCGAAGCCATCCATGGCGGCGGTGAACCCTGCGGGAGAGAGGATTAGAGAGAGGAAGAAGAGAAGAAAAGAAGGCGGCGGGGCAGCGCTGGCCTCTTGCTCGGCCCAGGGCTGTCGGGTCGCCCGGCCAGGAGGCCAGAGGCCTTGGCGGTGGCCAGGGGTGCGAGGCAGCGCTCCCCGCGCTGCAGCGGCAGTCTTGGGCTCGCCCGGGCCCAGATGGGCTCGGCCGGCCCGATGGGCTTCAGGCGGGCTGGCGGGAGGAGAGCCGAGGGGCCGCGTGGCGGGGCTTGAGTGGCTCGAGGCGGCGGGGCGACGGCGCTGGCCCGTCTTGATGGCGCCAAGTGGCGAGGGGGGCTTAGGCGCGCGGATCTGGGGGGCGGCCCTCGAGGCCCTCGAGGTGTGGGTGGTGGCGAGGAGGAGAGGGGAGGCTGCCAAAAGGAAGGGAAGGTGGTTTAAATAGGAAAGGGGGCTAGGGTTTGGTCCTTGGGGGTTTTGAACCCTCCGATCTCGATCGAGGCGATTCGGAGACGAGGGGGGTTAGGTGGGCTGCAGGAGGACTGTGAGAGGAGTGGGACTGAGGAGAGGTAGAAATGCAACCCGTAACTGTTTCGGAGACCGAACGTCCGAGCGAATATACCGACTATCTTGCGGTAGTAGGTTTAGCAGTTGGGCTATCAAGCGGACTCGAATCTGACGAAACTTGGCAGTGACCTGTCTACACTATAATAAGACCGCTGACAAGTTGCAACCCATTCGAGAACATTATTATGCCACTTATAAAATAATATTTGGAGGTGCAGCGGGCGCGTGCGAGTGTAACGGACTCGGAGCGGACAGCGGAGAGAACCGGCGGAACCCGAACGGATGCAAGTTTTGAAAAACATGCGGATGAAATGCAGATGATGCCATGAGATGAGATGCATAACAAGAACAAAAAGCAAAACAACAAACAAAACCCAACCACGAAGGAAATAATAAATCACATCTCCGGAAAGGGCAAGAGTCGGAGTTACGAATATGGAAAGTTGTATCCGGGGTGTTACACCTTTGGAGACACCTGTAGTACTCCTTTATAATCACCCGATTCGTTGTGACGTTTGGTAGCACCAAAGTGTTCCTCACGTAGCGGGAGTTGCATAATCTCATAGTTACGGGAACATGTATAAGTCATGAAGAAAGCAATAGCAACATACTAAGCGATCAAGTGCTAGGCTAACGGAATGGGTCAAGTCAATCACATCATTCTCCTAATGATGTGATCCGTTAATCAAATGACAACTCATGTCTATGGCTAGGAAACTTAACCATCTTTGATTCAACGATCTAGTCAAGTAGAGGCATACTAGTGACACTATGTTTGTCTATGTATTCACACATGTATTATGTTTCCGGTTAATACAATTCTAGCATGAATAATAAACATTTATCATGATATAAGAAATAAATAATAACTTTATTATTGCCTCTAGGGCATATTTCCTTGATCTCCCACTTGCACTAGAGTCAATAATCTAGTTCACATCGCCATGTGATTTAACATCAATAGTTCACATCTATGTGTGGCTAACACCCATAGTTCACATCGATATGTGACCAACACCCAAAGGGTTTACTAGAGTCATAATCTAGTTCACATCACTATGTGATTAACACCCAAAGAGTACTAAGGTGTGATCATGTTTTGCTTTGTGAGATAATTTTAGTCAGCAGATTACATCACATTCGAGCCGTAAGTATTTACAAATTTCTATGTCTACAATGCTCTTGCGGAGCTACTCTAGCTAATTGCTCCCACTTTCAATATGTATCCAGATTGAGACTCGAGTCATCTACATTAGTGTTAAAACTTGCATTGATGTAACCCTTCTGACGAACCTTTTTCACTTCCATAATCGAAACATATCCTTATTCCACTAAGGATAATTTTGACCGCTGTCCATTGATCTACTCCTAGATCACTATTGCACTCCTTGCCAAGCTTAGTGGTAGGGTATTCAATAGATCGGTACACAGCATGACATACTTTATAGAACCTATGGCTGATGCATGAGAATGACTTTCATTCTCTTTCTATCTTCTGCCGTGGTCGGGTTTTGAGTCTTACTCAATCTCACACCTTGTAACACAGTCAAGAACTCTTTCTTTGACTGTTCCATTTTGAACTACTTCAAAATCTTGTCAAGGTATGTATTCATTGAAAAACTTATCAAGCGTCTTGATCTATCTCTATAGATCTTGATGCTCAATATATAACAACTTCACCGAGGTCTTTCTTTGAAAAACTCCTTTCAAACACTCCTTTATGCTTTGCAGAATAATTCTACATTATTTCCGATCTACAATATGTCATTCACATATACTTATCAGAAATGCTGTAGTGCTCCCACTCACTTTCTAGTAATTACAGGCTTCACCGCAAGTCTGTATAAAACTATATGTTATGATCAACTTATCAAAGCGTGTATTCCAACTCTGAGATGCTTGCACCAGTCCATAGATGGATCACTGGAGCTTGCATATTTTGTTAGCACCTTTAGGATTTACAAAACCTTCTGGTTGCATCATATACAACTCTTCTTTAATAAATCCATTAAGGAATGTAGTTTTGTTTATCCATTTGCCAGATTTCATAAAATGCGGCAATTGCTAACATGATTCGGACAGACTTAAGCATAGATACGAGTGAGAAACTCTCATCGTAGTCAACATCTTGAACTTGTCGAAAACCTTTTGCGACAATTCTAGCTTTGTAGATAGTAACACTACTATCAGCGTCCGTCTTCCTCTTGAAGATCCATTTATTTTCTATGGTTTGCCGATCATCGGGCAAATCCATCAAAGTCCATACTTTGTTCTCATACATGGATCATATCTCAGATTTCATGGCCTCAAACCATTTTGCAGAATCTGGGCTTCATCATCGCTTCCTCATAGTTCGTAGGTTCGTCATGGTCAAGTAACATGACCTCTAGAATGGGATTACCGTACCACTCTGGTGCGGATCTCACTCTGGTTGACCTACGAGGTTCGGTAGTAACTTGATCTGAAGTTACATGATCATCATCATTAGCTTCCTCACTAATTGGTGTAGTAGTCACGAGGAACTGATTTACGTGATAAACTACTTTCAATAAGGGAGAAGGTACAATTACCTCATCAAGTTCTACTTTCCTCCCACTCACTTCTTTAGAGAAACTTCTTCTCTAGAAAGGATCCATTTAACAACGAAAACTTGCCTTCGGATCTGTGATAGAAGGTGTACCCAATAGTTACCTTTGGGTATTCTATGAAGGCGCACTTCTCGATTTGGGTTCGAGCTTATCGGTGAAAACTTTTTCACATAAGCATCACAACTCAAAACTTTTAAGAAAGCGACAGCTTAGGTTTCTTGTTTAAACCATAGTTCATATGGTGTCGTCTCAGCAGTTTAGATGGTGCCCTATTAGCGTGAATGCAGCTGTCTCTAATGCATAACCCCAAAATGATATTGGTAATTCGGTAAGAAGACATCATTGATCGCACCATATCAAATAAAGTGCGGTTATGACGTTCGGACACACCATTACGTTATGGTGTTCCATGTGGCGTGAGCTGTGAAACTATTCCACATTGTTTTATATGAAGGCCAAACTCGTAACTCAAATATTCTCCTCCACGATCAGATCGTAGAAACTTTATTTTCTTATTACGATGATTCTTCACTTCACTCTGAAATTCTTTGAACTTTTCAAATGTTTCAGGACTTGTGCTTCATTAAGTAGATATACTCATATCTGCTCAAATCATCTTGTGAAGGTCGAGAAAATAACGATACTTGCCGTGAGCTTTAACACTCATCGGACCGCATACATCGGTATGTATTATTTCCAATAAGTCATTTGTTCGCTCCATTGTTACGGAAACGAGTCTTTAGTCATCTTGCCCATAAGGCATGGTTACATAAGCATCAAGTGATTCATAATCAAGTGATTCCAAAATCCCATCAGCATGGAGTTTCTTCATGCGCTTTACACCAATATGACCTAAGCGGCGGTGCCACAAATGAGTTGCACTATCATTATTAACTTTGCATCTTTTGGCATCAATATTATGAATATGTGTATTACTACGATCGAGATCCAACAAACTATTTTTATTGGGTGTATGACCATTGAAGGTTTTATTCATGTAAGCAGAATAACAATTATTCTCGACTTTAAATGAATAACCGTATTGCAATAAACATGATCAAATCATATTCATGCTCAGCATAAGCGCCAAATAACATTTATTTAGGTTTCAACACTAATCCCGAAAGTATAGGGATGTGCGATGATGATCATATCAATCTTGGAACTACTTCCAACACTCATCGTCACTTCCCTTCAACTAGTTTGTTCATTCGCAATTCCGTTTGAGTTACTACTCTTAGCAACGAACCAGTATCAAATACCGAGGAGTTACTACGAACACTAGTAAAATACACATCAATAATCTGTATATCAAATATACCTTTGTTCACTTTGCCATCCTTCTTATCCGCCAAATACTTGGGGTAGTTCCGCTTCCGATGACCAGTTCGGTTGCAGCAAAAGCACTTAGTCTCGAGCTTAGGTCCAGACTTGGGCTTCTTCACTCGAGCAACAACTTGCTTGCCGTTCTTCTTGAAGTTCCCTTCTTCCCTTTGCCCTTTTCCTTGAGACTAGTGGTCTTGTCAACCATCAACACTTGATGTTTTCTTGATTTCTACCTTCGCGATTTTAGCATCGCGAAGAGCTTGGGATTGTTTTCGTCATCCCTTGCATACTATAGTTCATCACGAAGTTCTAGTAACTTAGTGATGGTGACTAGAGAATTCTGTCAATCACTATCTTATCTGGAAGATTAACTCCCACTTGATTCAAGTGATTGAAGTACCCAGACAATCTGAGCACATGCTCACTTGTTGAGCGATTCTCCTCCATCTTTTAGCTATAGAACTTGTTGGAGACTTCATATCTCTCAACTTGGGTATTTGCTTGAAATATTAACTTCAACTTCTGGAACATCTCATATGGTCCATGACGTTCAAAAACGTCTTTGAAGTCCCGATTCTAAGCCGTTAAGTATGGTGCACTAAACTATCAAGTAGTCATCATATTGAGCTAATAGCGTTCATAACGTCGCATTTGCTCCTGCAATAGGTCATCACCTAGTGGTGCATTAAGGACATAATTCTTCTGTGCAGCAATGAGGATAAACCTCAAATCACGGATCCAATCCGCATCATTGCTACTAACATTTTTCAATACAATTTTCTCTAGGAACACATATAAAAACATAGGGAAGCAACAACGCGAGCTATTGATCTACAACATAATTTGCAAAATACTACCAGGACTAAGTTCATGATAAATTAAAGTTCAATTAATCATATTACTTAAGAACTCCCACTTAGATAGACAACCCTCTAATCTTCTAAGTGATTACATGATCCATATCAACTACACCATGTCCGATCGTCACGTGAGATGGAGTAGTTTCAACGGTGAACATCAATATGTTGATCACATCTCCTATATGATTCACGCTCGACCTTTCGGTCTCCGTGTTCCGAGGCCATATCTGTTATATGCTAGGCTCGTCAAGTTTAACCTGAGTATTCGCGTGTGCAACTGTTTTGCACCCGTTGTATTTGAGCGTAGAGCCTATCACACCCGATCATCACGTGGTGTCTCAGCGAAGAACTTTCATAGCGGTGCATACTCGGGAGAACACTTCTTGATAATTTTAGTGAGAGATCATCTTATAATGCTACCGTCAATCAAAGCAAGATAAGATGCATAAAGGATAAACATCACATGCAATCAATATAAGTGATATGATATGGTCATCATCATCTTGTGCTTGTGATCTCCATCTCCGAAGCACCGTCATGATCACCATCGTCACCGGTAGCGACACCTTGATCTCCATCGTAGCATCGTTGTCGTCTAGCCAACTATTGCTTCTCGACTATCGCTACTGCTTAGTGATAAAGTAAAGCAATTACATGGCGTTGCATTTCATACAATAAGCGACAACCATATGGCTCCTGCCGATTGCCGATAACTTCGGTTACAAAACATGATCATCTCATACAATATAGCATCACGTCATGACCACATCACATCACAACATGCCCTGCAAAAACAAGTTAGGCGTCCTCTACTTTGTTGTTGCAAGTTTTACGTGGCTGCTACGGGCTGAGCAAGAACCGTTCTTACCTACACATCAAAACCACAACAATAGTTTGTCAAGTTGGTGCTGTTTAACCTTCGCAAGGACGGGCGTAGCCACACTCGGTTCAACTAAAGTGAGAGGAGCAGACACCGCGGTCACCTTTAAGCAGCGAGTGCTCGGCGGTGAAACCAGTCTCGCGTAAGCGTCTGGCGTAATGTCGGTCCGGGCGCTTCATCTCACAATACCGCTGAACCAAAGTATGACATCTTTGGTAAGCGGTATGACTTATATCGCCCACAACTCACTTGTGTTCTACTCGTGCATATGACATCAACGCATAAAACCAGGCTCGGATGCCACTGTTGGGGAGCGTAGTAATTTCAAAAATTTCCTACGCACGCAAGACCATGGTGATGGCATAGCAGCGAGAGGAAAGTGTGTCCACGTACCCTCGTAGACCGAAAGCGGGCGTTATAACAACGCGTTGATGTAGTCATCGTTTTCACGATCCGACCGATCCAAGTACCGAGCGTCACGGCACCTCCGAGTTCAGCACGTTCAGCTCGATGGCGATCCCGGGCTCCGATCCAGCAAGCGTCGGGGATGAGTTCCGTCGACCTGACGGCGTGGTGGCGATGATGATGCTTCACCGCGCGGGAGCTTCGCCTAAGCTCATGACGATATGACGAGGTGGAATATGGTGGAGGGGGCACACTGCACGGCTAAACGATCCGTAGATCAACTTGTGTGTCTATGGGGTGCCCCTGCCCCGTATATAAAGGAGCAAGGGAGGAGGAGGCGGACCTGGGAGGAGGCGCCAGGGGAGTCCTACTCCCAGGGAGTAGGACTCCTTCTTTCTAGTCCAACTAGGAGAAGGGGAAAGGAGGAAGTGGAGAAGGAAGGGAGAGGGAGCTGCGCCCCAAACCCCTTGTCCAATTCGGACTGGGCTTGGGAGGCGCGCCACCTCTGGCTCCTTCCACTAAGGCCCACTAAGGCCCAATACTCTTCCCCGTATTCCCGTAACTCCCTGGTACTCCGAAAAATACCCGAATCACTCGAAACCTTTCCGAACTCTGAATATAGTCGTCCAATATATCGATCTTTACGTCTTGACCATTTCGAGACTCCTCGTCATGTCCCCGATCTCATCCGGGACTCCGAACTCTTTCGGTACATCAAAACTCATAAACTCATAATATAACATCATGAAACCTTAAGCGTGCGGACCCTACGGGTTCGAGAACTATGTAGACATGACCTAGAACTATTCTTGGTCAATAACCAATAGCGGAACCTGGATGCTCATATTGGCTCCTACATATTCTATGAAGATCTTTATCGGTCAAACTGCATAACAACATACGTTGTTCCCTTTGTCATCGATATGTTACTTGCGAGATTTGATCGTCGGTATCCATCTTTTAGCTATAGAACTTGTTGGAGACTTCATATCTCTCAACTTGGGTATTTGCTTGAAATATTAACTTCAACTTCGGAACATCTCATATGGTCCATGACGCTCAAAAACGCCTTTGAAGTCCCGATTCTAAGCCGCTAAGTATGGTGCACTAAACTATCAAGTAGTCATCATATTGAGCTAGCCAAACGCTCATAACGCCCGTGATTTGCTCCTGCAATAGGTCTGTCACCTAGTGGTGCATTAAGGACATAATTCTTCAGGCAGCAATGAGGATAAACCTCAAATCACGGATCCAATCCGCATCATTGCTACTAACATTTTTCAATACAATTTTCTAGGAACACATATAAAAACATAGGGAAGCAACAACGCGAGCTATTGATCTACAACATAATTTGCAAAATACTACCAGGACTAAGTTCATGATAAATTAAAGTTCAATTAATCATATTACTTAAGAACTCCCACTTAGATAGACAACCTCTAATCTTCTAAGTGATTACATGATCCATATCAACTACACCATGTCCGATCGCCACGTGAGATGGAGTAGTTTCAACGGTGAACATCAATATGTTGATCACATCTCCTATATGATTCACGCCGACCTTTCGGTCTCCGTGTTCCGAGGCCATATCTGTTATATGCTAGGCTCGCAAGTTTAACTCGAGTATTCGCTGCGCAACTGTTTTGCACCCGCTGTATTTGAACGTAGAGCCTATCACACCCGATCATCACGTGGTGTCTCAAAGACGAAGAACTTTCAGAACGGTGCATACTCAGGAGAACACTTTGATAATTTTAGTGAGAGATCATCTTATAATGCTACCGCCAATCAAAGCAAGATAAGATGCATAAAGGATAAACATCACATGCAATCAATATAAGTGATATGATATGGTCATCATCATCTTGTGCTTGTGATCTCCATCTCCGGCACCGCCATGATCACCATCGCCACCGGGCGCCGACACCTTGATCTCCATCGTAGCATCGTTGTCGCCTCGCCAACTATTGCTTCTACGACTATCGCCATCGCTTAGTGATAAAGTAAAGCAATTACATGGCGCTTGCATTTCATACAATAAAGCGACAACCATATGGCTCCTGCCAGCTTGCCGATAACTCGTTACAAAACATGATCATCTCATACAATATAGCATCACGCCATGACCACATCACATCACAACATGCCCTGCAAAAACAAGTTAGACGCCCTCTACTTTGTTGTTGCAAGTTTTACGTGGCTGCTACGGGCTGAGCAAGAACCGTTTTACCTACACATCAAAACCACAACAATAGTTTGTCAAGTTGGTGCTGTTTTAACCTTCGCAAGGACCGGGCGAGCCACACTCGGTTCAACTAAAGTGAGAGGAACAGACACCCGCCGTCACCTTTAAGCAACGAAAGTGCTCGAGGCGGTGAAACCAGTCTCGCGAAGCGCACGCGTAATGTCGGTCCGGCCGCTTCATCTCACAATACCGCTGAACCAAAGTATGACATGCTGGTAAGCAAGATGACTTATATCGCCCACAACTCACTTGTGTTCTACTCGCATATGACATCAACGCATAAAACCAGGCTCGGATGCCACTGCTGGGGAACGAGTAATTTCAAAAATTTCCTACGCACACGCAAGACCATGGTGATGGCATAGCAACGAGAGGGAGAGTGTGTCCACGCACTGTGAGACCGAAGCGGAAGCGTTATAACAACGCTGTTGATGTAGTCATACGCCACGATCCGACCGATCCAAGTACCGAACGACGGCACCTCCGAAGTTCAGCACACGCTCAGCTCGATGACGATCCCCGGCCCGATCCAGAAAGCGCCGGGATGAGTTCCACAAGACGACGGCGCAGTGACGATGATGATGCTTCACGGCGCAGGGCTTCGCCTAAGCTCGCGACGATATGACCGAGGTGGAATATGGTGGAGGGGGCACCGACACGGCTAAGAACGATCACGAGATCAACTTGTGTGTCTATGGGGTGCCCCTGCCCCGTAGATATAAAGGAGCAAGGAGGAGGAGGCCGGACCTAGGAGGAGGGCGGCTAAGGGGAGTCCTACTCCCACCGGGAGTAGGACTCCTTCTTTCCTAGTCCAACTAGGAGAAGGGGGAAAGGAGGAAGTGGAGAAGGAAGGAGAGGGAGCTGCGCCCAAACCCCTTGTCCAATTCGGACTGGGCTTGGGAGGGCGCGCCCACCTCCCGGCTCCTTCCCACTAAGGCCCACTAAGGCCCAATACTCTTCCCCAGATTCCCGTAACTCCCCGGTACTTCAAAATACCCAATCACTCAAACCTTCCGAACTCTGAATATAGTCGCCCAATATATCGATCTTTACGCCTTGACCATTTCGAGACTCCTCGTCATGTCCCCGATCTCATCCGGGACTCAACTCTTCGGTACATCAAAACTCATAAACTCATAATATAACCATCATCGAAACCTTGTTGCATGGACTTACGGGTTCGAGAACTATGTAGACATGACCTAGAACTATTCTTGGTCAATAACCAATAGCGGAACCTGGATGCTCATATTGGCTCCTACATATTCTATGAAGATCTTTATCGTCAAACCGCATAACAACATACGTTGTTCCTTTGTCATCGATATGTTACTTGCCCGAGATTTGATCGCCGGTATCCAATACCTAGTTCAATCTCGCTACCGCAAGTCTCTTTACTTGTTACGTAATGCATCATTCTGTAACTAACTCATTAGCTACATTGCTTGCAAGGCTTATAGTGATGTGCATTACCGAGAGGGCCCAGAGATACCTCTCCGACAATCGGAGTGACAAATCCTAATCTCAAATACGCCAACCCAACATGTACCTTTGGAGACACCTGTAGTACTCCTTTATAATCACCCAGCTTACGCCAGACGCTTGGTAGCACCCAAAGTGTTCCTCCGTAAACGGAGTTGCATAATCTCATAGTTACGTGAACATGTATAAGTCATGAAGAAAGCAATAGCAACATACTAAACGATCAAGTGCTAGGCTAACGGAATGGGTCAAGTCAATCACATCATTCTCCTAATGATGTGATCCCGTTAATCAAATGACAACTCATGTCTATGGCTAGGAAACTTAACCATCTTTGATTCAACGATCTAGTCAAGTAGAGGCATACTAGTGACACTATGTTTGTCTATGTATTCACACATGTATTATGTTTCCGGTTAATACAATTCTAGCATGAATAATAAACATTTATCATGATATAAGGAAATAAATAATAACTTTATTATTGCCTCTAGGGCATATTTCCTTCAGTATGATGTCAATCATAGAATCACATCTCCTTATCACCCGCAGTCTAGTGGTCAAGTAGAGTTGAGCAATAGAGAGCTCAAATTAATTCTGCAAAAGACTGTGAATAGATCTAGAAAGAATTGGTCCAAAAAACTTGATGATGCATTATGGGCCTATAGAACTGCATACAAAAATCCTATGGGTATGTCTCCATATAAGATGGTTTATGGAAAAGCATGTCATTTACCTCTTGAACTTGAACATAAAGCATATTGGGCTATTAAAGAGCTCAATTATGACTTCAAACTTGCCAAAGGAGAAGAGGTTGTTTGATATTAGCTCACTTGATGAATGGAGAACCCAAGCATATGAGAATGCCAAGCTTTTCAAAGAAAAGTCAAACGCTGGCATGATAAGAGGATACAAAAGCGTGAGTTTAACGAGGAGATTATGTGTTATTGTTCAACTCTCGTTTAAGATTTTTTGCAGGAAAACTTCTCTCAAAATGGGAAGGTCCCTACGTTATTGGGGAGGTCTATCATTCTGGTGCTATAAAAATCAACAATTTCGAAGGCACAAATCCGAGGGTGGTAAACGGTCAAAGAATTAAACATTATATTTCAGGTAATCCTATCAATGTTGAAACTAATATTATTGAAACCATAACTCCCGAGGAATATATAAGAGACACTTTCCGTAATCGCCTGCATCCAAAAGGCATAGGTACGTGGTACGTAAGTAAACCGACTCCAAAACAACTCTAATGGCAATTTTATCAGTTTTGGATTATTTAAGAATTTTAGGAAGAAGAAGTAGTCCGGAGGACACGAGGCTCCCACGAGAGAGGAGGGCGCGCCTATCTCGTGGGCACCTCGTGTGCCTCCCGGACTCTGCTTTTTTTATGTTACGATTTTGGTTGGTAAAATTCATTATATATACTCCCAAGGTTTTGACTACCGATCATGCAAATATCCCCTGCTTCCGCTTTCGAGCTGTTTCGCTTTCAGATCTAGAGCATCATGTCGCTCCAAGCGCCCCCAAGGACAAGTTTTTCGAGAGTTATCAACCCCTATCTCGCTGGAGGTGCTGCATCATCCTCAAACCATTGAGGTGCGTGACAGGGTGCTGCACATCCGCGATGTGGAGGGACCAAGGCGTACCGGGAGCATGGAGACAAAGCTCGAAGCCGTGGAGCAAGAAGTTTTCAAGTGTCAAGGGACGGTGGAGCGTGGACTCAACGCCAACCAGATGGTGATCACGGAGTTCACCAACAACCACAAGCTGGATGCCAAAGTCATTGGGGAGACCATCTTCAAGCTTCAAGAGAAAATCGAGCACCTCCAAGCCCAGATTTATGACCTGCAAAACCAGAACTGTGAGTATGAATATAGATTCAAAAGGATGAGTTTGGCTGCAAATTTAAGGATCCCGGAGACTCGATCATCCTTTTATGATGGAGAGCCTATACCTTGGAAGATGGACGACAAGCCTGCATCAACAACTCCTACTTCACCACCTCCGAAGAAATAATCACATGGGTATGGGCACTCCCCTTGGCAACTGCCAAGCTTGGGGGAGGTGCCCCGGTATCGTATCACCATCACACCCTTATATTTACCACTTTATTTAGTTCGATCATTTTAGTAGTATCTTGATCCAGTAGATTGAAGTTTTGATATCAAGTAGTTTTGAGTTTTTCTTTGTGATCTCTTTATGTAAGCTAGTCCGTGTGCTATCTATAATAAAGATTAGTGTTGAGTCAAGGGCTTTGCTATGTTGCTATGATCTTGAGAAAGTAGAAAGAACAAAAGAGTTCATATTGATCTTATGGATAGTGATAACTTCACACATAGAAAGTATGAGGCATAAAATTGTTGAGAGTTGATGAACGAGCCTTGGTCATCGCTGCAATTAATAGGAAGTGATAAGGTAAGAGGGTTCACATATAAATATATTATCTTGGACATCTTTTATGATTGTGAAGCACTCATTAAGTATGACATGCTAAAAGAGTTGATGTTGGACAAGGAAGACAACGTAATGGTTTATGTTTTCCGACATCTCGCTTAAAGTATATTGTCATTGACCTTCCAAACATGTTGAGCTTGCCTATCCCCCTCATGCTAGCCAAATTCCTTGCACCAAGTAGAGATACTACTTGTGCTTGTAATTATCCTTAAACCCAGTTTTGCCATGAGAGTCCACCATACCTACCTATGGATTGAATAAGATCCTTCAAGTAATTTGTGATCGGTGCAAGCAATAAAAATTGCTCTCTAAATATGTATGACTTATTAGTGCAGAGAAAATAAGCTTTGTACGAACTTGTTGTGGAAGTAATAAAAGCGACGGACTGCATAATAAAGGTCCACATACAAGGGGCAATATAAAGTGACGTTCTTTTGCACTAAGACTTTATGCATCAACCCTAAATGTGCATGACAACCTCTGCTTCCCTCTGCGAAGGGACTATCTTTTACTTTATCTTTTACCTTATGCTTGAGTCAAGGCGATGCTCACCTTTCCCTTTTTATTTTTATCCTTTGGCAAGCTCCTCGTGTTTGAAAGATCATGATACATATATCCAATTGGATGTAAGTTGGCATAGGCTATTATTGTTGACATCACCTAAAGGTGAATACGTTGGGAGGCAACACAATAAGCCCCTGTCTTTCTCAGTGTCCGGCTGAAACTCTATAACCACAAGTATTGCGTGAGTGTTAATAATTATAGGAGACTACGAGACAGTTGAGTATGTGAGCTTGTTGAAAAGCTCTATTATTGACTCTTTCCGATGTTATGATAAATTGCAATTGCTTCAATGACTGAGATTATAGTTTGTTAGTTCCCAATGAAGTTTTTGAACCATACTTGACATTGTGGATTGCTTATTACTTGAGCATAGGAAATCATATGACAAAATCCATATAGTTGCTGTTATTAGAATGATCATGATGCCCTCATGTCCGTATTTTATTTTTATCGACACCTCTATCTCTAAATATGTGGACATATTTTTCGATTTCGGCTTCCGCTTGAGGACAAGCGAGGTCTAAGCTTGGGGGAGTTGATACGTCGATTTTGCATCATGCTTTTATATCAATATTTATTGAATTATGGGCTGTTATTACACATTATATCTCAATACTTATGGCTATTCTCTCTTATTTTACAAGGTTTACCATGAAGAGGGGGAATGCCGACAGCTGGAATTCTGGCTGGAAAAGGAGCAAACGTTGGAAACCTATTCTGCACAGCTCCAAAAGTCCTGAAACTCCACCAAACAACTTTTTGGATTCTATAAGAATTTATGAGCAAAAGAATAGGCCAGGGGCCCACACACTCGTCCAGAGACAGGGTGCCCCCATAGGGCGCCTGCCTCCCCGGCCCCCGGTGGGCTTCCGCGCCCATCTTCTGCTATATCATCACTTTTACCCGGAAAAAATCGAGGGCAAGATTACGGACGAAACTCCGCCGCCACGAGGCGGAACCATGGCGGAATCAATCTAGGGCTCATGGAGCTGTTCTGCCGGAGACACTTCCTCCGGAGGGGAAATCATCACCAACGTCATCACCAATGATCCTCTCATCGAGAGGGGGTCAATCTCCATCAACATCTTCACCAGCACCATCTCCTCTCAAAACCCTAGTTCATCTCTTGTATCCAATCTTGTATCAAAACCACAAATTGGTACCTGTGGGTTGCTAGTAGTGTTGATTACTCCTTGTAGTTGATGCTAGTTGGTTTACTTGGTGGAAGATCATATGTTCAGATCCTTTATGCATATTATTACTCCTCTGATTATGAGCATGAATATGCTTTGTGAGTAATTACGTTTGTTCCTGAGGACATGGGTGATGTCTTGCTATTAGTAGTCATGTGAATTTGGTATTCGTTCGATATTTTGATGAGATGTATGTTGTCTTTCCTCTAGTGGTGTTATGTGAATGTCGACTACATGACACTTCACCATTATTTGGGCCTAGAGGAAGGCATAGGGCAGTAATAAGTAGATGATGGGTTGCTAGAGTGACAGAAGCTTAAACCCTAGTTTATGCGTTGCTTCGTTAGGGGCTGATATGGACCCATATGTTTAATGATGTGGTTAGGTTTACCTTAATACTCCTTTTTGTAGTTGCGGATGTTTGCAATAGGGGTTAATCATAAGTGGGATGCTTGTACAAGTTAGGACAGTGCCCAAGTGTCGGTCCACCCACATATCAAATTATCAAAGTACCGAACGCGAATCTTATGAACATGATGAAAACTAGCTTGACGATAATTCCCAATGTGTCCTTGGGAGCTCCTTCTTCATTATTAGAGTTTGTCCAGGCTTATCCTTTGCTACATAAAGGATTGGGCCACCTTGCTGCACTTTATTTACTTTATTTACTTTTTGCTCGTTACTATTTATCTTATCACAAAACTATCTATCACCTACTATTTCAAAGGCTTGTAGAGAAAACTCATCAAAACTGCTTATCATTTCCTTCTGCTCCTCGTTGGTTTCGACACTCTTATTTATCGAAAGGACTACGATAGATCCCCTATACTTGTGGGTCATCATGCGGCGCCAGAGCATCCCATGTCTTTCACCGACCAGCTAAAGCAGCTAGTGGAGCTGCACGGGGTGGCCGGACTAGCCATGAAGGATTTCACAATCCGGCTATGGCCAGCCGAAGCTATGCCCGGCAGCTACTTCAGACTCGTGAGGCGCCTAATGGAAGCCTATCCGCGGTTGGACGTCGTCAAGCGCTCTGCCTATATCGAAGGTGCCTGTATGGCCTTTGCTCGCTGAAAGATGTGGTGGGCGAAGATGAACACTGTTGAAGTTGCCAGAGGGCCGCCGGAGGGCAAGGAGCACCGCACACCCGAGAAATATTTTGCGTGTGTCGTAGAAGGGTCTCGACTTGTGGCAGCTCAATGTTAGAAGGACATTATTTTTGAATGAATACATGCATGTTGTCCTTTGCCTTGTATTATAAAGACAAAGCTTGTTTTGTAATGTAATTTCGTTATGCTTTAAATTGTTTCCTCCTGTGCGGCCGTGTTATATGCAATCTGAGGGTTGGCCAGTCGTCGGCTTCTGCCCTCACATAATTAGTACGGAGGTGTTCGGGATGGGATCTAAACAATCTTGATCCAATTATATGGTCCTTGAAGAGTTGTTTAGCGCAACGAATAAGACAATCAGACTATACGGCTTAAACGCCCTCACTTAGCCATAGGATTTTTATAATTAAGCAAGTGCGTAGCCCCTGGTCCAAGCTGTGGTGTGTCAAGATCGATCGAAGTGTCAACCCTTCGCGTGGACGCGGAAAAAATATCCAACAATTTTGTAACCTCGAACAGCTGATCGCTCTCGCCGTATCATGACAATCAGCCGCTTTCATCGAGGTGCTCATCCGGTCAGGGCCAGGGCACAATCGTAGTAGTTCTCCCTTTACTACCCTAGTCGATAGAGCGGAACGTAGGGTAGCAAGCACAGGAGCCGGGCAAACCAACTATTGACCAAAGACATGATTCGGAGCCAATGCATATAATGCTAAATTCGGGGTGCCGAACTTGTATACAAGAAGTGTTCGGACTTTGTTGTCGTGTTATGGGGCGATAAGCAGCCCCTGGCAAATATGAAACGTACAAAAGAGTACCGATGTAGCTGATAAGCAGATCGAAATAAAATTAAGTAAGAAGCGAAAACCATAGAAACTGGGCCGCAAATCATTTATAACTGAATGGTTACGTCAAGGCGTATCTTATAAAAATAGTGCAATAAGCACCCCGACTATTTAACATGACGGGATCAAGAAGGAGCAGCGTGCGGGTCCTAGGCAATGAGTGAAAATACCATCAGGAAGAAAGTATGGAGGTTAACCTATGCACCTATGCTGCATGCCCCCCTTGTATGCCGATCCTTCGAAGGGGCTGGTGATCAGGCTCGCGGGAAAAGGAACCTGAAACAGAAAGGAAAAAGTGTGTCTGGGGTGGTCTAGCCGAACTGTAGATCCCGGGTTAGCATGTGCATCCGTCGATGTCCATGGAATTTCAAGTGTGTAATTATGTACTCGTGGTACGAATGCCACTGCTTCATCGGGACTGGGACGGAGTCCGAATGTCTAGTCGAGCTCTTGACGAGCCTTGTTGTCCTACTGCAGTGTAGTTCGGAACCTCTTGAAGGTATCCAGGGGCTCGGCAGCCGCACTATAGTGCTGTTTGAGAAGGCCGCTCTGTACCTCTGCTGCTAGGGCGGCGGTGTGCTCCTCTGTTCGGAGGGAGCGTTCCGTGTTGCCATTGACTGTTATGACGCCGCGTGGACCGGGCATCTTGAGCTTGAGATAAGCGTAGTGTGGCACTGCGTTGAATCTAGAAAACGTTGTTCGTCCGAGTAGTTCGTGGTAGCCGCTGCAGAATGGGAAGATGTCGAAGATTAACTCCTCGCTTCAGAAATTGTCCGGAGAACCGAAGACCGCTTCCAGCGTGATTGAGCCCGTACAGCGGGCCTCAACGCCTGGTATGACTCCTTTGAAGGTAGTCTTTGTTGGTTTGATTCGTGAGGAGTCAATGCCCATCTTCCGAACTGTGTCTTGATAGAGCAGGTTGGGACTGCTACCACCGTCCATTAGGACTCGTGTTAGGTGAAATCCATCGATGATTGGGTCAAGGACCAATGCGGCCGAACCGCCATGACGGATATTGGTTGGGTGGTCTTGACGATCAAAGGTGCTCGTAAATGACGACCATGGATTGAATTTGGGGCGATCGCTCTACCGCAGAGACGCCCTCGAGTACACGCCACGCCCCTTTGGGGATGTGTGTAGCGATATCATGTTCACTGCTTTGACTTGAGGGGAAACTTCTTCCCCCTCAAAGTTCGCTGCCGGGCTCTCTTCGTCCTCGCCCTCACTTTGTGATCCCTTTTCTTTGTTTTCGGCATTTAACTTGCCAGCCTGCTTGAAAACCCAACAATCCATGTTGGTATGATTGGCTTGCTTGTCCGGGGTGTTGTGTATCTGGCACGAACGGTCGAGTATGCGGTCCAGGTTGGAAGGTCCTTCATTATTTCTTTTATAGGGCTTATTCCGCTAGCCGGACTTGGAGCCAGTAAATCCGGCGTTGACTGTTGCGTCATCGGTGTTGTTGTCATTGCTTCGACGTTTGTGTCTGTTGCGCCAGAGCTTGCCAGTGCTATTCTTGGCCTCTGAGGGGCCTGTCTCGCTGGCTATGTTGTTACTATGGGCCAGCCAACTGTCCTCTCCCGCGCAAAAGCGAGTCATGAGTGTCGTGAGGGCTGCCATGGACTTCGGCTTTTCTTGGCCGAGGTGGCGTTCTAGCCATTCGTCCCGGATGCTGTGTTTGAAGGCTGCCAAGGCCTCGGCATCCGGACAGTCAACGATCTGGTTCCTTTTGGTTAGGAACCTAGTCCAGAATTTTCTGGTTGATTCTCCAGGTTGTTGAACTATGTGGCTTAGATCATCGGCGTCTGGTGGCCGGACATATGTTCCTTGGAAGTTGTCTAGGAAAGCTTCCTCCAAGTTCTCCCAGCTGCCGATAGAATTGTCAGGCAGGCTGTTAAGCCAGTGCCAAGATGGCCCTTTGAGCTTGAGTGGGAGGTATTTAATGGCGTGGAGGTCATCTCCTCGATCCATGTGGATGTGGATGATGAAATCCTCTATCCATACAGCGGGATTGATTGTGTCGTCATATGATTCGATATTGACGGGCTTGAATCCCTCGGGGAATTCGTGATCCAGTACCTCGTCCGTGAAGCAGAGAGGGTGTGTGGCACCTCTGTACCGGGTCGCGTCGCGGCGTAGCTCTGATAGAGTCCGTCCGCGGCTTTCGGCCCGGGCATGGTTAGGTTTGTCACGTCCGAATAGGTAGCTATCATCGTGCCTTGAGGCACGTCCGCGTGATTCGTAGATCGATCTTGTATGTCCTGCTTTATTATCCAGGGTCTGCCGAAGGTCGTATGTGTGACCCCGAACTCTTTTGTCTATATTTTTTCGGGGTGGTAAGGTAGGCTGTTGTTCGGCCTGAGTTGCCACTTTATCCCGACCACGTGGTGGCCGGTCGGCCGCCCTGTCTCGACCAAGCGGTGGTCATTCCGCATTATGCGAGGGAGATATGTGTTCCGGTGCCTCCTCATTGAATTGAGGTAGCAGTCTGCGTTTCGGGTAGCTTTTGGTTGGGCGCTTGAGGCCGTATTCTTCGACTGCCAGGACGTCGGTCCATCTGTCGACGAGCAAGTCTTGTTCGGCTTGAAGCTGCTGTTGTTTCTTTTTCAAGCTCCTTGCAGTGGCTATGAGCTGAAGCTTAAAGCACTCCTGCTCTAGAGGGTCCTCTGGCATGATGAAGTCTTCATTGTCGAGGCTTGTCTCCTCTTCGGAGGGTGGATGGTAACTATCGTCCTCCGAGTTATCTTCTATGGCCTATTCATCAGGGTTGTCTTGCGTGTTGTCATGTTCCTCCTGCTCGGATGCAGCGCCGACAGGGTCATTGTTTTCGGTGTCACTCGGAGTACTATTTTCTCCGGTGCCAGTGTTGCCATCCTTTGAGCGACGAGGCTTAGAACGGCGTTTGGGGCTTTCGCGCTTGGACTGTCTCTCGAAGGGTTTGTTTTTATCCATCTCTTCTTTCTCGTTGACAGATCCTTTGGGTGTATCAACCATGTACACGTCGTACGAAGAGGTGGCCATCCAACGTCCAGTGAATGGCGGGTCTTGGCCTCCTCATTGTCGGCATCGTCGTCCATACTGGTGATGTCTTTGGAGCCATAGTCAAGTACGTCAGTTAAGTCGTCCACGGTGGCTATGGAGTGGGTGGCGGGTGGGAAGCAAAATTCCTCGTCGTCCGCTTCTAGCTCGAACCAAACATAGTTCGGCTGTGAGTCACCCTCCCAGGACAAGTTCTTCAAAGAATTTAGTACGTCACCCAAAGGTGAACGCTAGAAGATGTCTGCGGCGCTAAATTCGAAAATTGATAACCGATCCAGCTCGGCGTCCGCAAGCGCACTTGATCCGGAACGTGTAGCCGGAGACGAGTCCGGAGTTCCATTGACGCAAGCATTGCAGGATGTCGAGTCTGTGTGCAGCTCCAACACCGTGGACTCTATGGCCTCGGAGGGGATGATCTGCTTAGGTACTGGGGCCGTTGCAGTAACAGGATCCATCTCCTGGGTGTGCTCCGGTGACAGATTTGAGTCATGTTCATCGGAGAGAAGGGGAGCGATCGCTGCGGTATCAAATCCATCGAAGATCAAGTCTCCACGGATATCCGTGACGTAGTTCAAGCTTCCCAATCTGACCTGATGGCCAGGGGTGTAGCTATCGACTTGCTCCAGACGGCCAAGTGAGTTGGCCTGCAGTACGAAGCCGCTGAATACAAAAATCTGTCCGGGGAGAAAGGTTTCTCCCCGAACGACGCCATTACCGACGATTGAAGGGGCCATCGAGCCTTATGTCGACGGCACAGTGGAACTCTCAATGAAAGCACCAATGTCGATGTCAAAACCGGCGGATCTCGGATAGGGGGTCCCGAACTGTGCGTCTAGGATCGATGGTAACATGAGACGGGGGACACAATGTTTACCCAAGTTCGGGCCCTCTCTATGGAGGTAATACCCTACTTCCTGCTTGATTGATCTTGATGAATATGAGTGTTACAAGAGTTGATCTACCACGAGATCGTAATGGCTAAACCCTAGAAGTTTAGCCTATGAGTATATGGTAATGAATCTGTCCTATCCGGACTATGCCCTCCGGTTTATATAGACACCGGAGAGATCTAGGGTTACATGGAGTCGGTTACATAGGAGGAAATCTTCATAATTGGCTGCCTAGCCTGCCTTCCACGCCAAGTAGAGTCCAATACGGACATGGGTATAGTCTTCGGCCTTCATGTCTTCATAGACCATCAGTCCGGCCCAACAGATAACAGGCCGGACGCCCGAGGACCCCTTAGTCCCGGACTCCCTCAATGGCCTCCGGTGATGATGGCCCATGATACGTCTCCAACGTATCTATAATTTATGAAGCATTCATGCTATTTTATTATGTGTTTTGAATGATTACGGGCTTTATTATACACTTTTATATTACTTTTGGGACTAACCTACTAAACGGAGGCCCAGCCCATATTGCTGTTTTATTGCCTGTTTTAGTATTTCGAAGAAAAGGAATATCAAACGGAGTCCAAACGGAATGAAACCTTCGGCATCGTGATTTTTTGGAAGAATATCATCATGGAGACTTGGAGATCAAGTCAGAAGATACTCGAGGAGCCTAGGAGATAGGGAACGCCCCTCTGTATGCTGCCCCTGTCTCGTGGGCCCCTTGAGCACCCCCCGACCAACTTCTTTCGCCTATATATTCCCTCATACCCTAAAACCATCGAATATCAAGATAGATCGGGAGTTCCGACGCCGCAAACCTCTGTAGCCACCAAAAACCTCTCGGGAGTCTGTTCCGGCACCCTGCCGGAGGGGGAACCCATCACCGGTGGCCATCTTCATCATCCCGGCGCTCCCCATGACGAGGAGGGAGTAGTTCACCCTCGGGGCTGAGGGTATGTACCAGTAGCTATGTGTTTGATCTCTCTCTCTCTCTCACTCCTGTTCTCTCTCGTGTTCCCTCTATGGCACGATTTTGATGTATCGCGAGCTTTGTTATTATAGTTGGATCTTATGATGTTTCTCCCCCTCTATTCTCTTGTGATGAATTGAGTTTCCCTCTTGAAGTTATCTTATTGGATTGAGTCTTTATGATGAGAACACTTGATGTATGTCTTGCCGTGTTTATCTGTGGTGACATTGGTATATCACGTGCCACTTGATGTATGTTTTGGTGACCAACTTGCGGGTTCCGCCCATGAACCTATGCATAGGGGTTGGCACACGTTTTCTTGACTCTCCGGTAGAAACTTTGGGGCACTCTTTGAAGTACTTTGTGTTGGTTGGATGAATCTGAGAT
The DNA here is from genome assembly GCA_021605205.1 of Aegilops longissima. Taxonomy (NCBI): domain Eukaryota; kingdom Viridiplantae; phylum Streptophyta; class Magnoliopsida; order Poales; family Poaceae; genus Aegilops; species Aegilops longissima. Next base: position 144,264,984 of record CM038678.1, on the reverse strand, counting down.
TGTGTGATGCATATCGTATAATCATGCCCACGGATACTTGAGGTGACAATGGAGCATCTAGGTGACATTAGGGTTTTGGTTGATTTGTGTCTTAAGGTGTTATTCTAGTACAAACTCTTTAATAGATCGATCCGAAAGAATAACTTTGAGGTGGTTTCGTACCCTACCATAATCTCTACGTTTGTTCTCCGCTATTAGTGGCTTTGGAGTGACTCTTTGTTGCATGTTGAGGGATTGTTATATGATCTATCTATGTTATTATTGTTGAGAGAACTTGCACTAGTGAAAGTATGAACCCTAGGCCTTGTTTCCTATCATTGCAATACCGTTTACGCTCATTTTTATCATTAGTTACCTTGCTGTTTTTATTTATTTCAGATTACAAAAACCTATATCTACCATCCATATTGCACTTGTATCACCATCTCTTCGCCGAACTAGTGCACCTATACAATTTACCATTGTATTGGGTGTGTTGGGGACACAAGAGACTCTTTGTTATTTGGTTGCAGGGTTGTTTGAGAGAGACCATCTTCATCCTACGCCTCCCACGGATTGATAAACCTTAGGTCATCCACTTGAGGGAAATTTGCTACTATCCTACAAACCTGTGCACTTGCAGGCCCAACAACGTCTACAAGAAGAAGTTTGTGTAGTAGACATCAAACTCTTTTCTGGCACCGTTGCCGGGGAGGCTAGGTAAGCGGCACTCACTCACACCCCGTCAACTAAGCTCTTTTCTAGCGATGTTGCCGGGGAGGTGAGTGCTTGAAGGTATATGTTTAGATCTTGCAATCGAATCTGTTTGTTTCTTGTTTTATCACTAGTTTAGTTTATAAAAGAAAACTACCAAAAAATGGAATTGAGTTTGTCTCATACACTTCGTCTTTTTAATATCTTTCGTGAGTATGATGGAAAGGAAAATTGTGCTCAAGTGCTAGAAGAAGAATTCTATAAAATGTTTGGTACTAGATCTTTGTATGATGAGCATGATTGCAATGTTGTTAGTATGAATTCCTTGAATACCCATGATGCTAATGATATGCAAAGCCACAAGCTTGGGGAAGCTATGTTTGATGAATATGATATTTTTTGTCCCCCAAGTTTTGATGAGCAAATTTATTATGATGATAGCATGACTCCTATTTATGATGATTATATTTATGAAAGTGGGTTTGGAAGAGTGTCAACTTTAGGAAGTAGTGATCCCACTATTTTGGAGGATGTTGAATCTTATTGTGATGAGCATGAAAGTGGATTTGGAAGAGTGTCAACTTTATTTAGTGATGATTCCACTATTTTGGAAGAGGTTCCAATTGATTATGAGAACAAAGTTGCCATCTATGTTGATTATTGTGATGACTTGTATGCTATTAATAATAATGATAACCATGAAACTAGTCATCATGATTTTAGTTTTCAATTAGATTATGCCTCACATGATAATTATTTTGTTGAGTTTGCTCCCACTACTATTCATGAGAAGAATTTTACTTATGTGGAGAGTAGTAAATTTTCTATGCTTGTAGATCATGAAAAGAATGCTTTAGGTGCTGGTTATATTGTTGAATTCATTCATGATGCTACTGAAAATTATTATGAGGGAGGAATATATGCTTGTAGGAGTTGCAATAATGTCAAGTTTCCTCTCTATGTGCTTCAATTTTTGAAGTTATGCTTGTTTTGCCTTCCTATGCTAGTTGATTATTGTTCCCATAAGTTGTTTTCTCACAAAATCCCTATGCATAGGAAGTGGGTTAGACTTAAATGTGCTATTCATATTCTTCATGATGCTCTCTTTATGTTTCAATTCTTATGTCTTATGTGAGCATCATTGAAATCATCATGCCTAGCTAGGGGCTTTAAACGATAGCGCTTGTTGGGAGGCAACCCAATTTTATTTTAGTTTCTTGATTTTTGCTTCTGTTCAGTAATAAATAATCCATATATCTTCTGTTTAGATGTGGTTTTATGTTTTAATTAGTGTTTGTTCCAAGTAGAACCATTGGGAAGACTTGGGTGAAGTCTTTATGATCATGCTGTAAAAAACAGAAACTTTAGCGCTCACGAGATTAGCTTCAACTTTTTACTGGAGAGTGATATTTAGTTGATTCTTTCTGCAGATGATTACTAGACAAATTCCTCAGGTCCACCAATTTATTTTAGAATTTTTGGAGTTCCAGAAGTTTGCGTTAGTTACAGATTACTACAGACTGTTCTGTTTTTGACAGATTCTGTTTTTCGTGTGTCGTTTGCTTATTTTGATGACTCTATGGCTAGTAAAATAGTTTATAAACCATAGATAAGTTGTAATAAAGTAGTTTTAACACCAATATAAATGAAGAATGAGTTCATTACAGTACCTTGAAGTGGTGTTTTGTTTTCTTTCGCTAACGGAGCTTACGAGTTTTCTGTTAAGTTTTGTGTTGTGAAGTTTTCAAGTTTTGGGTAAAGATTCGATGGACTATGGAATAAGGAGTGGCAAGAGCCCAAGCTTGGGGATTCCCAAGGCACCCCAATGTAATATTCAAGGATAACCAAGCGTCTAAGCTTGGGGATGCCCCGGATGGCATCCCCTCTTTCGTCTTCGTTCATCGGTAACTTTACTTGGAGCTTTATTTTTATTCACCACATGATATGTGTTTTGCTTGGAGCGCCATTTTCTTTTCTTAGTATTTGCTTGCTGTTATTTAGAATAATTTTTTGCATCTTTAGTTTCAATAAAATGTCAAGGATAGCCTTTACCATGCTTATTTTGCTACTATACATGTTGCTGTTTGAAAACAGAAAGTTTACCGCTGTTGCAAAAATTTCCTAGAAAAGTCAGAGCATGATATATTTGAAATTTTTTGCATAATGAGATCTGATAAATTTACTACAGTGGGAATTTTATTTCATAATTTTTGGAGTTAGGGAAGTATTGATACTCTTGCATTCTTCACAGACTGTACTGTTTTGGCAGATTGCTGTTATGTTTGCATTGTTTGCATATGTTTGCTTGTTTAATGATTATATTTGAGGATAGGAGTATTAAATATGCAGAGGAATTTAGTATGCAATGTTTAATAATAATTTTAGTGATTTGTTACAGTAGAAAATGATAAGGTTTTGCATTGGTTTATACTAACCTATCTCACAAGTTCTTGTTGAGTTCGTTGTGAATGAAGCTTTTGATAAAAAGAGAAACCATGATATGAGAGGAACTAAGGAGACACAAAAGTTCAAGCTTGTGGATGCCCAAGGCACCCCAAGATAATATTTCAAGAAGTCTCAAGCATCTAAACTTGGGGATGCCCCGGTAGGCATCCCACCTTTCTTCTTCAACAACTATCGGCTAGTATCGGTTGAGCCTAAGTTTTTGCTTCTTCAAACATGAGTTGTGCTATCCTTGCAATGTCATTTTATTTTGTTTTGCTTGCTGTTTGAATACAATAGCAAGATCTGAAATTATTAAATGAGAGAGAGTCTTCGCATAGTTACATAATTATTTAGCTACTCATCGATCTTCACTTATATCTTTTTGGAGTAGTTTGTCATTTACTCATGTGCTTCACTTATATCCTATGAGTAAATTGTTGAATGAGTTAATTGTCATAAATATGAAATTATATATGCCTCATTTGCTTATCCCATGGGGAGTAATGACTTCACGTCTAAGAAGTAGAGGTTGTAAATTTATTGAAGGTTACACTACTAGGGAAAACCTTATACACAGAATCTTAGCAGCAGCGCGGCACACAAAGAAGCGATACTGCTAATTAGCAGTAGCATGGGTTTTTAACCCTCGCTCCTACTAAGTTGATAGTAGTAGCGCGGGTTTTAACCCTCGCTACTACTAAGCGGTCTCTACCGTGCCCACCGACACATGCAATAGTAGTAGCGAGGGGTATAAACCCGCGCTACTACTAAGTTGATAGTAGTTGCGCGGTTTTATACCCCTCGCTACTACTAAGTACGAGGTAGGTGAAGTCCCCATATCCTCGGCCGAATACCCATCTCCTCCCCGAAATCCCTCCTCTCTTCCACCACTCTCTCTTCTCACTTTCCATACGCTCTCACATGGACCTCTTGCCCATGCACCCATCCTCCTCCATGGCGCCGAAAGAGGCCACCGCCTCGCGCCACCGGCGTCTAGGAGCTCGCCGGTCTTCCACCGACGTCTAGGAGGCCGCCGCCCCGTGCCACCACACCGGAGCACCTCGCCACGGTGACTAGCTCCGCTGCTCCCTACATCACCTTCCTCTCTCCCTTGGTTTTCCTTTTCTCTCTCTCTCTGGTTTGACTCACCCTCCTATGTCCATGCCCGCAGGTCGTCGCCATGGATGACCCGAGCTATTTGGCATGGTCGGGAAGAGGAGCCACACACCGCTGCCCTGGTTTCTCGCCATAGAAACGGGCCTCTCCAACAGCCACTGCTGGATCTGGTCTTCCGTTGTCCGTTCATGCCTCCGGCGACGCCAATCATCGCTAGATCTTACCATTGCTTCCATTGACAGCACGCACGGGATTGAGATTTTTTTTTGTTTTTGAAAGTAATAGCAGTAGCGCGGGGTATAGGACCCACTACAGCTAATTAGCAGTAGCGCTGTTTGCAACGCACGCTACAGCTAACCATGTATAGCAGTAGCGCGTGTTGGTTAGCTGTGGTGCCGTATCAGTAGCGCGGGCACCCGCGCTACTGATACCCCCAAAACCCGCGCTGCTGCTAGGCTTTTCCCTAGTAGTGTTAGCAAGCGTTGTATTGGTCATTTGAACAATTCATGGAAGAATTTTGAACAATTCATGAAAGAATATTGAGAGAGATTTCACATATAAATATACTATCGTAGACATCTTTTATAATTGGGAGCACTCATTAAGTATGACATGCTAAAGAGTTGATGTTGGACAAGGAAGACAACGTAATGGTTTATGTTTTCTGACATCTCAGTTAAAGCATATTGTCATGGATCATTCAAACATGTTGAGCTTGCCTTTCCCCCTCATGCTAGCCAAAATTCCTTGCACCAAGTAGAGATACAACTTGTGCTTCCAAATATCCTTAAACCCAGTTTTTGCCATGAGAGTCCACTATACCTACCTATGGATTGAGTAAGATCCTTCAAGTAAGTTGTCATCGGTGCAAGCAATAAAAATTGCTCTCTAAATATGCATGACTTATTAGTGCGGAGAAAACAAGCTTTGTACGAACTTGTTATGGAAGCAATAAAAGCGACGGACTGCATAATAAAGGTCCATATATAAGGGGCAATATAAAGTGACGTTCTTTCGCATTAAGATTTTGTGTATCCAACCCTTAAAGCGCATGACAACCTCTGCTTCCCTCTGCGAAGGGCCTATCTTTTACTTTATGTCTTTTACTTTTATGCAAGAGTCAAGGTGATCTTCACCTTTCCCTTTTCATTTTATCCTTTGGCAAGCACTTTGTGTTGGGGTGATCTATATATATATATATATATATATATATATATATATATATATATATATATATATATATATATATATATATATATATATATATATATATATATATATATATATATCCAATTGGATGTAAGTTAGCATGAACTATTATTGTTGACATCACCCAAAGGTGAATACATGTGGAGGCAACATTATAAGCCCCGATCTTTCTCTGTGTCTGATTAAAACTTCATAACCACAAGTATTGCGTGAGTGTTAGCAATTGTAGAAGACTATATGATAGTTGAGTATGTGAAGTTTGCTAAATTAAAGCTCTGACATAGACCCTTCCTGAAAATAGGATGAATTGCAATTGTTTGATGACTAAGAATGAAGTTTGCTAGTTTTCAAGAAAGTTTATGGTCTATGCTTTGACATGTGAATTGCTTGTTACTTTATCGTGAGAAGTTTTATGAGATGAACTACTGTTATGACATATTATCATGATAGAAAAGGTGATTGAAATTATCATTGATCAAACTTGTGCACCTTCTAGCATTCACACTTCATAAATTCTTTTTTTTATCATTTACCTACTCGAGGACGAGTAGGAATTAAGCTTGGGGATTCTAATACGTCTCCAACGTATCTATAATTTATGAAGCATTCATGCTATTTTATTATGTGTTTTGAATGATTACGGGCTTTATTATACACTTTTATATTACTTTTGGGACTAACCTACTAACCGGAGGCCCAGCCCATATTGTCGTTTTATTGCCTGTTTCAAAGATTTCAAGAAAAGGAATATCAAACGGAGTCCAAACGGAATGAAACCTTCGCATCGTGATTTTTGGAAGAATATCATCCCGAGACTTGGAGATCAAGTCAAGATACTCAAGGAGCCCAGAGATAGGGGCGCCCCACGTATGCTGCCCCTGCCTCTCGTGGACCCTCGAGCACCCCCCCCGACCGACTTCTTTCACCGATATATTCCCTCGTACCCTAAAACCATCGAATATCAAGATAGATCGGGAGTTCCGCCGCCGCAAGCCTCTGTAGCCACCAAAAACCTCTCGAGAGTCTATTCCGGCACCCTGCGGAGGGGTAACCCATCACCGGTGGCCATCTTCATCATCCCGGCGCTCTCCATGACGAGGAGGGAGTAGTTCACCCTCGGGGCTGAGGGTATGTAACAGTACCTATGTGTTTGATCTCTTTCTCTCGTGTTCCCTCTATGGCACGATCTTGATGTATCGCGAGCTTTGTTATTATAGTTGGATCTTATGATGTTTCTCCCCCTCTATTCTCTTGTGATGAATTGAGTTTCCCTCTTGAAGTTATCTTATTGGATTGAGTCTTTATGATGAGAACACTTGATGTATGTCTTGCCGTGTTTATCTGTGGTGACATTGGGATATCACGTGCCACTTGATGTATGTTTTGGTGACCAACTTGATGGTTCCGCCCATGAACCTATGCATAGGGGTTGGCACACGTTTTCTTGACTCTCCGGTAGAAACTTTGGGGCACTCTTTGAAGTACTTTGTGTTGGTTGGATGAATCTGAGATTGTGTGATGCATATCGTATAATCATGCCCACGGATACTTGAGGTAACAACGGAGTATCTAGGTGACATTAGGGTTTTGGTTGATTTGTGTCTTAAGGTGTTATTCTAGTACGAACTCTTTAATAGATCGATCCGAAAGAATAACTTTGAGGTGGTTTCGTACCCTACCATAATCTCTACGTTTGTTCTCCGCTATTAGTGGCTTTGGAGTGACTCTTTGTTGCATGTTGAGGGATTGTTATATGATCTATGTATGTTATTATTGTTGAGAGAACTTGCACTAGTGAAATGAACCCTAGGCCTGTTTCCTATCATTGCAATACCGTTTACGCTCATTTTTATCATTAGTTACCTTGCTGTTTTTATTATTTCAGATTACAAAAACCTATATCTACCATCCATATTGCACATGTATCACCATCTCTTCGCCGAACTAGTGCACCTATACAATTTACCATTGTATTGGGTGTGTTGGGGACACAAGAGACTCTTTGTTATTTGGTTGCAGGGTTGTTTGAGAGAGACCATCTTCATCCTACGCCTCCCACGGATTGATAAACCTTAGGTCATCCACTTGAGGGGAATTTGCTACTGTCCTACAAACCTGTGCACTTGCAGGCCCAACAACGTCTACAAGAAGAAGGTTGTGTAGTAGACATCAGCCCCCTCCGGCAGGGTGCCAGAGAGGGCCTAGATTGGTTTTTTGAGGCTACAGAGGCTTGCGGCGGAACTCCCGATCTAGGTTTATTTCTAGGGGTTTTGGTATTTGTAGGAATTTTTGGCGTTTGTCTCACGTCAAGGGGGTCCACGAGGCGGTGACAAGGTCGGAGCACCCTCCCAGGGGGTAGGGCGTGCCCCCCCCCCTACCTTGTCGTCACCTTGGGACTCTTCTGGTCCAACTCTTTTGCTTCGGGGGCTTCTTCTGGTCCGTAATCACCGTAAATTTTCAGGTCATTTTGACTCCGTTTGATATTCCTTTTCTGCGAAACCCAAAAACAAGGAAAAAAAAAGAAAGTGGCACTGGGCTCTAGGTTAATAGGTTAGTCCCCAAAATCATATAAAATAGCATATAAATGCATATAAAACATCCAAGATAGATAACATAATAGCATGGAACAATCAAAAGTTATAGATACGTTGGAGACGTATCAGCAGGTCTGAGAAAACCCACTGATGCGAAAGGGCATGGACTGGGAAAAACCAAAAGATTTAGATCAATCTTCGCTCTATCAGGCTACAGAGCTCCATCTTCATCCTTTTCGCCCCCTCCTCCTGCTTGTCTCCCCCATTCCTTCTACCAATTTCCATGGGGGCACACAAGATCACCGTGTTAGAGGTGAGGTGCCTGAGAGGAGCTCGTGGCCAAGGATGCGCAGCTCTGGGCTAAGGATGTGCAGCTATATGAGCTCAGGGAGGATAAGAGTGAGTTGCTCCTCCATCATAAGCGTCAGCTCATGGAGCTTCACGAGCGGCAGATTCAGTAAACCCTTACAACTATAAATCCTTCAACACTTAGGAAAATTCAGTGAACTGAAAATATTGATTTAAATTTCAACACTTAGACAACTTCAGTCAACTGAAAAATGCAGTAAAGTATTAACAGCATGCCTCCTTCAGTTAAGTGCAAACTTCAGTAAAACTTTTAACACCATGACAGATTCAGTTAGCTGTAAAGGAGTAACAGTTCAACACTAGGACAAATTCAGTTAACTGCAGAAATTACTTTTAACAGCAGGACAATTCAGTAAACCCTTACAACTATAACTACTTCTTTACAACCACATTCATGATGTGTTGTTCGGCGAGTAATTCCTCAATCTTTTTCTTCAGCGCCTCCACCAACTTCATCTCCTCTTGCCACTCCTCCGCCATCTTCTTCATCGTGTCCATGGCTTTGCCCTTCTCTACGGGAGCTCCAATGATCTCTTTGATGCCTTCATGACGTTGATTTAGAGCTGTCATGGATTCATCCATCAGCAGGTTGCACTCGATGCTGATCTTCTCTTTCTCATCCATCAGTTCGGCAATGATGGCGGCTGCATCCTACAGTAAGGCCTTTCTCTTGTCATGCAGCTTTGCCGATCTGGCAATATCCTCCTTTAGGAGGTCTTGCTCATTGCATAGCTTCTCCTTCTCATCCATAAGTTTCACGATGAGAGCGGTCGCCTTCTCCTTACCATCCATAAGTTTCTGGATGAGAGCGGTCACCTTGTCCAGCGTGTCATTGCTCAGCTTCGCCAGCTGGCAATGTCCTCATCGGGTGTGTGGCTACTCATGTTATAGCGCTCGGTTGCAAGCTCGCCCTGGAGACGAATCCGCTTGTCAGAGCCCTCGCGTGCTTGCTCAGGCACGGGACGAGTGCGCTTGTTAGAGCTGTCGCCTTCTCATGTGGCAGCCGCGAGGCATCGATGCCTCTCTTTTGCTTCTGCAAAGTTGGTCAATGCTCCTTGGTTATTTTTTCATTCATAGCTCCCCTGACAGGCCATGGTAGAAGCAAACACACAGAAGAAAGGCTTCTTCTCTTGGATGATGATGAGGATGAACGTGCAGTGATTCCCGAGAAGACGAAGGTACCATTTATAGACGACTGGGCGATTCGTGTGGTCTAGCCTCGTATTTTAATTCGGCGTGTATGCCAAGGAGAGGACGGCAGACCATTTGACGTTTCCACGGAGACTTGGGAAATGGAACTTGTGCATGCAGACTTTGATAAGTACTTGGGAGTTGTAAACTTGAAATGGTCAACATGCATGGGGTAGTTTCTACCACATTTAAGTACATGGTGGGCAACCAAAAAAATGTGTAAGAGCATAGTTAATAGTATAGCCAGCTGCTGCCTATAAGCCAGTGCCATGTCATCTACAGCTCATCTTATAGCCAACATGTACAATAGTAGATCAAAAGAGTGTACTACTTTTTTATTATGTGGCCCACCTTTTATTCTCACAAAGTGTCTAGGAGCACGTGCTAGAGCTGGCTCTTCACGAAGAGCCCGCTTACCTTCTCTCTCCTCTTCTCTTTCCTCCAACTAAGCAGAAATATACTAGTTTATTCCTTATAGCCCGCTGACTCAACTCTATTGTACTTGCTCTAAAGATGCCTTCTCGCAATGCGTGTTACATTCTAACTTTCATAGCAGTAGTTTTGTAGAACGACAGTTAAACGGGCCTGTATGGAGTACCAACAATAGTAGAAAATAGGGCTTTGGTTGGGGCCTGGCCAGCCCATTAGTCCCAGTTCTGTCACGAACCGGGACCCATGGGGGGCATACGTCCCAGTTCATGCGCCCAGGGGGGCGGGCATTTGTCCCGGTTCTGTGGACCCATTTGTCCTGGTTCTAGGCACGAATCGGGACCAATGGTCCTCGCTCCTGGCCCACAGCCATTGGTCCTGGTTCGTTCCTAGAACCGGGACAGAAGGGGGGCCTTTAGTCACGGTTCCAGCCACGAACCGGGACCAATGAGGTGGCTATATATACCCCATCGCCGCAGCAGAGCACTCCACAATTCTCTGTTTTTTCTGGCCGACGAGGGGAGAGCTTTGTGGTGCTCTAGCTCACCTCCTATGCACATGAGGTGTTCGATGAAATGCCCGAGCCACACTAGTTAATATTTCTCCTCTCGAAGCTCGACCTCCAAGCTCCATTTTCCCCGAGATTTGTCTAGGTTTAGCAGTCTGTCACATCCCGTCCCCGCCTTCACCGCCGTCGATCGCCCGCGCCGATCTCATCGTCGGCACCACCGTGGTGAGCCTCTTGTTCTTATCTTCTTTCTGAAAGAAAAAAATTCTTACTTTAGATACTTGTCTAATTTTCTTACTTTTATCATTGCTTGTTATTATATAGTGCGATGGTTTTGGTATCCGCCCCCGTCGGCCCTCGTCCTGTCTATGATTCAGATGTGGTATATATTATCTTTTATAACTATTTGGTTCATTTATTGTTTATGACAATTATGCCGACCAACGTGACATAGATTTTATTTATCTAGGAGATATGTGAACCGGAAATTCCAACCGACCCTATTGTCGAGAGGTTAAATTTAGTTGAAGAAGAAAACAATTACTTGAAGGAAAAAATAAAAAAATTGAGGAGGAGAAGATGATATTGGAGTTGCATGTTGCGGATGTCGTCGATGATCACACGATCAAGATGGATGCAATGCGGTTGAAGATTAGAAAGATTAGAAAATATGTAGATAGATTAGAAAATATGACATTCATACCGAGGCTTGGTATCATTATGTCGTTGGATCAATTGTTACCTTGGTTGTGATTATGATCGCATTTTTTGTTGCATTGAAAGGTTTTACATAGTTTCAATGTATGGTTTAATTAGATGCTCGAGAGAGCTATATGTTGTTCAGTGAGAACTATGTATGTACTTTGGTTTTAATGTGATGATGAACTTCTATTAATTTGGTCACTTAGCTATCCATGTGAATCTGTAATGGTTTTTGACACACATAATTATATATAACGCATGCAGATGAACCGGCAATGGATGTATGGTGACAGACACACCTCCGAGTACATTAAGGGCGTTCATAATTTTCTCGAAGTGGCTGAGGCAAACAAGCAAAATGGTTTTATGTGTTGTCCATGCCCTATATGTGGGAATACGATGTCTTACTCTAACCGGAAAATCCTTCACACCCACCTGCTTTATAAGGGTTTCATGCCACACTATAATGTTTGGACCAAGCACGGAGAAATAGGGGTTATGATGGAAGACAGCGAGGAAGAAGAGGACGATGAAAACTATGTGCCCCCTGAATACGGTGATGCTGCAACGGGGGAAGCTGCTGAAGATCAAGAGGAACCAGACAATGTGCCCGATGATGATGATCTCTGCTGGGTCATTGTTGATGCAAGGACACAGTGAAAAAGTCAAAAGGAGAAGCTCAAGTTCGATCGCATGTTAGAGGATCACAAAAGGGTTGTACCCCAATTGCGAAGATGGTAACACAAAGCTCGGTACCGTACTGGAAATGCTGCAGTGGAAAACAGAGAATGTTGTGCCTGACAAAGGATTTGAGAAGCTACTAAAAATATTGAAGAAGCTTCCAAAGGATAATGCATTGCCCGACAGTACATACGCAGCAAAGAAGGTCGTATGCCCTCTAGGATTGGAGGTGCAGAAGATACATGCATGCCCTAATGAATGCATCCTCCATCGCGGTGCGTACGAGGATTTGAACGCATGACCGGTATGCGGTGCATTGCGGTATAAGATCAGACGAGATGACCCTGGTGATGGTCGAGGGTCGAGGGTCGTCGAGGGGTCGAGGGTCGAGGATCGCCGAGGGGTCGAGAGGTTGCCTAGTGTCAAAGTATTGAAGAAATCCATGGCTTCATCATTAGCCGGAAGTAACGGGGCATGATGGTACGAAGTTCTCCAAAGTTATTTTGGAAGGGAGTCCCGGATAGGATAATTCGTCTTTTGGTATGAATTTCAGCAAAGGCCTTCCAAATAGTGATATTCGGAAGGCTCTTGCTGAACTTTGTACCAAAAAGTGAATTATCCTATCTGGGACTCCGTTCCAAAATAACTTTGGAGAGCTTCGTACCATCATGCGCCAGTTACTTTCGCCTAATGATGAAGACATGGTTTTGTTGAATCCTTTTACACTATACAAACATGACATGAGGGGGTCGAGGGTCGGGAACTAGGGTATAGGGTTGTGGATCACCGAGAGGTCGAGGGTCGAGGATTGCTGAGGGGTCGAGAGGTTGCCTTGTGTCAAATTATTGAAGAAATACATGGCTTCATCATTAGCCGGAAGTAACGGGGCATGATGGTACGAATCTCTCCAAAGTTATTCTGGAACGGAGTCCCGGATAGGATAATTCATTTTTTTGTACAACAAGACGAATTATCCTATCCGGGGCTCCGTTCCAGAACAACTTGGGAGAACTTCGTACCATCATGCACCTGTTACTTTCGCCTAATGATGAAGACATGGTTTTGTTGAATCCTTTGACGCTAGACAAACATGAGAGAGGCGGTCCGGCCCAAACCCTAGCAGCGCTGCTGAGGTCACCCAAATTTACCAAGTTAAAAGAGTGTTGTCATCGAGGCCACCCCGAACCCTAGAAGTGTTGCTGAGGCCACCCAAAACCCTACAAAAGCGTCGAGGCCACTAATATGATTCCTTGTTGCGATTAGCTAGCTAGGCCTATGTTTGCCACTAATATATCCATCTGTCATGTTTTGTATAATAATTGCCATGTTGTAATATTTGCAGAAACTATGGAGCACGACCGAGACGAGGAAGCAGAACAGGTGTTGGGGACATAATCGCAGCCGAAGGTGATGTCTTGTCATATCTCAACGACACCGATGGTCTGGAAGGAGAGGGTGAAGCAGGCTACGGTGATCAAACAATGGAGGAGGAAGGACATGATTATGATGGCTCCAGTGACTGAATGCCGGTGGAAGAAGGACACTGTGATGATGGCTCCGGTGACCGAACGGAGTCCGGCCAGGTATATATATTAATTAAGCTTGTGCCGACTATAGCTAATTGATGCATTAATTGTTTTGGTGTGTACACATATTAACTCTCTTCTTTCTTCTTTTTTCTAGCCCTCCGGATTGAGCACAACTTCGGTAACGAGACGAGGCCCGAAGAAAAAGTTGCGCTCGGATGAAAGGTTCACGATCACAGCAATCACGCGCGATGGCCAACCGATTGAACCCATCCGGACCAAGTAAGCATTTTCTGCTTAGTGCGGGGTTCTTGTTAGGGACATGATCCCGATCAGCATCCACCAATGGTATAAGCCTAGGAACGAAGACCCTAAGGTGTCTTATGTCAACGATAGGCAGAAAGATGATCTTTGGACCGCGCTGAAGGCAAATTTCATCCTACCACCAGAGGAGGATCCGGAGAAGCCAGCTATTATAGAGCCATTGTTCAAGTCTCATGCTCTTAAGAAGATGGCAGATCTATTCAGGAGGTGGAATAATGAGCTGAAAAGAAAGTTTGTTGACAAAGAAAAGACACCAGAGTTCACCGGCCAGTTTGAGAATATCAGAGATCACTGGGACGCATTTGTGGCCCACAAGACATCGGACAAGAGTAAGAAGATGTCAGCGACAAACAAGAAAAATGCTTCGAAGAAGGAGCATCACCATCGCACGGGGTCAGGTGGCTACCTCAAAGCCCGGCCGTTGTGGGAAAAGGCTGAGAATGACCTGGTTGATAAAGGGGTCGAACCAGAGACATTGAACTGGCCAGACCATTCAAGGACTTGGTTCTTCAGGGTTGGCGGAACCTTGAACCCTGAAACAGGGAAGTGCGTTTGGACGAACGAGCAACTACGAATACCCGTCACGAAGCTTCAGGAGTATATCGCCGCAGCGCAGGAAGGGACATTCGTTCCCGATACAGAGAACGACAAGCTCACAATGGCCCTCGAGAATCCTGAGCACCCTGGACGGACACGAGGCACACCAGGCTCCATTCTGTGGAAGGCTGGGTTTCCGGACGCAGGCGGATACAAAGGCCAGGAGAGGAGGAGGAAAATGGATCAGACCCAACTGCAGGCGCTGCATGCAAGGGTAAAAGCGCTAGAGGAACGAGAAGTAGTTCACAGCAAGTGACCTGCCGAAGCTACCCCCGAAGCTACCCCGCCATCTCAGCAGAGAAGCAGTGTGGCTTCCACCAAGCTGCTTCAGGTGCCTGTCTTCACGGCTCCTGCTAGCTAGCCCGTGGATGCTATCACGGAGTCTCAATATTGCCACCTTATGATGCAATGGTAGACTTCCAAGTCAAGGCGGATGTCGGCTCTGTTGCACCTCCTGAACCCGGCACAACTTTTCACTGCCGGCCGATTCCAGAAGGATATGCTAGGGTGATGGTGGATTAAATAATGGAAGGATTTGAGGAGCTCGAGCTTGACCACCCTACCGGTGAAGGGGAGACTCGGCTGGGTTCTGCTCTGAAGACTCCATGCCTATGGCAGAAGGAGTTCATCAACCTTCCTAACTGGACGCCTCCGCCTCCTCCTCCTCCTCCTCCGGCGAGTAAGGGCACTCCGCCTCCTCCTCCGGTGAGTGATCAGGGCACTCTTCTGCTACCTCTTGAGCATGCGTTGGTTTTCCATTGAAGAGGAAAGGGTGATGCAGCAAAGTAGCATAAGTATTTCCCTCAGTTTTTGAGAACCAAGGTATCAATGCAGTAGGAGACTACACGCAAATCGCCTAGTACCTGCACAAACAATCAAGAACCTTGCAACCAACACGATAAAGGGGTTGTCAATCCCTTCAGGCCACTTGCAATAGTGAGATCTTATAAAGATAATAAGATAAATATTTTTGGTATTTTCGTTGTATAGATTGAAAAGTAAAGATTGCAAAATAAATAGTAAACTAGAATTATGGATCGGAAACTTATATGATGTAAAGTAGACTCGGGGGCCATAGGTTTCACTAGTGGCTTCTCTCAAGATAGCATATATTACGGTGGGTGAACAAATTACTGCCGAGCAATTGATAGAAAAGCGCATAGTTACGAGAATATCTAGGGATGATCATGAACATAGGCATCACGTGCGTGTCAAGTAGACCAAAACGATTCTGCATCTACTACTATTACTCCACACATCGACCGCTATCCAGCATGCATCTAGAGTATTAAGTTCATAAGAACAAAGTAACGCATTAGGCAAGATGACATGATGCAGAGGGATAAACTCAAGCAATATGATATAAACCCCATCTTTTTATCCTCGATGGCAACAATACAATATGTGTCGGTTCCCTTTCTGTCACTAGAATCGAGCACCGCAAGATTGAACCCAAAGATAAGCACTTCTCCCATTGCAAGAAAGATCAATCTAGTAGGCCAAACTAAACCGATAATTCGAAGAGACTTGCAAAGATATTAAATCATGCATATAAGAATTCAGAGAAGAATCAAATGTTGTTCATAGATAATCTTGATCATAAACCCACAATTCATCGGATCTCGGCAAACACACCTCAAAAAAGTATTACATTGAATAGATCTCCAAGAACATCGAGGAGAACTTTGTACTGAGAACCAAAGAGAGATAAGAAGCCATCTAGCTAATAACTATGGACCCAAAGGTCTCTGGTAAACTACTTACACATCATCGAAGAGGCTATGGTGTTGATGTAGAAGCCCTCCATGATCGAATCCCCCTCAGGCAGATCACCGGAAAAGGCCCCAAGATGGGATCTCACGGGTACAGAAGGTTGTGATGGTGGAAAAGTGGTTTCATGGCTCTCCTGGATGTTTTCAGGGTATAAGAGTATATATAGGCGAAAGAAGTAGGTCGGTGGAGCTACGAGGGGCCCATGAGGGTGGGGGCGCGCCTACCCCCCTGGGTGCACCCCCTGCCTCATGGCCGCCTCGTTGCGTCTCTGACTTCCACTCCAAGTCTCCTGGATTGCGTTTGTTCCAACAAAGATCCTCGCGAAGGTATCATTCAGTTTGGATTCCATTTGATATTCCTTTTCTGCGGAACACTGAAATAGGCAAAAAAAAGCAATTTGCACTGGGCCTGTGGTTAATAGGTTAGTCCCAAAAATAATATAAAAGAGTATATTGAATCCCATTAAACATCCAAAACAGATAATATAATATCATGGAACAGTCAAAAATTATAGATACGATGTGAAATGCTACCTAACATAATTTTCAATGTAATTCTCTTTATTGTGGCATGAATGTTCAGATCCGAAAGGTTCAAGACAAAAGTTTAATATTGGCATAAAAATTATAATACTTCAAGCATACTAGTCAAGCAATTATGTCTTATCAAAATAACATAACCAAAGAAAGTTTATCCCTACAAAATCATATAGTTTGGCCATGCTTCATTTTCATCACACGAAATGCTCTCATCATGCACAACCCCGATGACAAGCCAAGCAATTGATTCATACTTTAGTATTCTCAAACTTTTTCAACTTTCACGCAATAGATGAGTGCAAGCCATGGACATAGCACTATGGGTGGAATAGAATATGATGATGGAGGTTGTGTGGAGAAGACAAAAAAAAGGAGAAAGTCTCACATCAACGCGGCTAATCAACGGGCTATGGAGGTGCCCATCAATTTATGTCAATGCGAGGAGTAGGGATTGCCATGCAACGGATGCACTAGAGCTATAAATGTATGAAAGCTCAACAAAAGAAAATAAGTGGGTGTGCATCCAACTTGCTTGCTCACGAAGACCTAGGGCATTTGAGGAAGCCCATTTTTGGAATATACAAGCCAAGTTCTATAATGAAAAATTCCCACTAGTATATGAAAGTGGCAAAGCAAGAGACTCTCTATCATGAAGATCATGGTGCTACTTTGAAGCACAAGTCTGGAAAAAGGATAGTAGCATTGTCCCTTCTCTCTTTTTATCTCTTTTTTTGGGCCTTCTCTTTTTTTATTTGGCCTTTCTCTTTTTTTGGCCTTTCCTTTTTTTCCTCACACGGGACAATGCTCTAATAATGCTAATCATCACACTTCTATTTATTTACAACTCAAGGATTACAACTCGATACTAGAACAAAATATGACTCTATATGAGTGCCTCCGGCGGTGTAACGGGATGGGCAATGAATCAAGAGTGACATGTATGAACAATTAAGCATGGTGGACTTTCCACAAATACGATGTCAACTACATGATCATGCAAGGCAATGTGACAATGATGAAGCGTGTCATAATAAACGAAACGGTGGAAAGTTGCATGGCAATATATCTTGGAATGGCTATGGAAATGCCATAGGTGGGTATGGTGGCTGTTTTGAGGAATATATAAGGAGGCTTATGTGTGATAGAGCGTATCATATCACGGGGTTTGGATGCACCGGCGAAGTTTGCACCAACTCTCGAGGTGAGAAAGGGCAATGCATGGTACCGAAGAGGCTAGCAATGATGGAAGTGTGAGAGTGCGTATAATCCATGCACTCAACATTAGTCATAAAGAACTCACATACTTATTGCAAAAATCTACAAGTCATCAAAACCAAGCACTATGCGCATGCTCCTAGGGGGATAGATTGGTAGGAAAAGACCATCGCTCATCCCCGACCGCCACTCATAAGGAAAGCAATCAAAGAACACCTCATGCTTCAAATTTGTCACACAATGTTTACCATGCGTGCATGCTATGAGACTTGCAAACCTCAACACAAGTATTTCTCAGTTCCACAATTACTCAACTAGCACGACTCTAATATTACCATCTTCATATCTCAAAACAATCATCAAGTATCGAACTTCTCATAGTATTCAATGCACTATATATGGAAGTTTTTATTATACCCATCTTGGATGCCTATCATATTAGGACTAATTTTATAGCCAAAGAAAATTACCATGTTGTTCTAAAAGACTCTCAAAATAATATAAGTGAAGCATGAGAGATCAATAATTTCTATAAAATAAAACCACCACCGTTCTCTAAAAAGGTATAAGTGAAGCACTAGAGAAAAATTATCTAGCTCAAAAGATATAAGTGAATCACATAGATTATTCTAATAAATTCCGATTCATGTGTGTCTCTCCCAAAAGGTGTATACACCAAGGATGATTGTGGTAAACTAAAAATAAAAGACTCAACTCATACAAGACGCTCCAATCAAAACACATATCATGTGGTGAATAAAAATATAGCCTCAAGTAAAGTTACCGATAGACGAAGACGAAAGAGGGGATGCCTTCCGGGGGATCCCCAAGCTTAGGCTTTTGGTTGTACTTGAATTTTACCTTGGGGTGCCTTGGGAATCCCCAAGCTTATGCTCTTGTCACTCTTTGTTCCAAAATCCATCAAATCTTTACCCAAAAACTTGAAAACTTCACAACACAAAACTCAAACAGAAAATCTCATGAGTTCCGTTAGTATAAGAAAAAAAATCACCACCTTAAGGTACTATAATGAACACATTCTTTATTTATATTGGTGTTAAACCTACTGTATTCCATCTTCTCTATGGTTCATACCCCCGATACTAGCCATAGATTTATCAAAATAAGCAAACAACACACGAAAAACAGAATCTGTCAAAAACAGAACAGTCTGTAAAAATCTGTATAAAACGTATACTTCTGTAATTCCAAAAATTCTGAAATAAATTGGTGGACGTGAGGAATTTTTCGATTAATCATATTCAAAAGGAGTCAACCTAAAATAACTCTCCATTAAAAAATGGCATCTAATCTCGTGAGCGCAAAAGTTTCTGTTTTTTACAGCAAGATCGCATAGACTTCACCCAAGTCTTCCCAAAGGTTCTACTTGGCACGAACACTAACTAAAACATAAAAACACATCTAAACAGAAGCTATATGCATTATTTATTACTAAACAGGAATAAAAAGCAAGGTACAAAAATAAAATTGGGTTGCCTCCCAACAAGCGCTATCGTTTAACACCCTTAGCTAGGCATTCATAATTTCGATGATGCTCACATGAAAGACAAGAATTGAAGCACAAAGAGAGCATCATATAGCATATGAAAAACAAATCTAAGTCTAACATACTTCCTATGCATAGGCATCTTATAGGCAAATAAATTATCCAGACAAGCAAAAAGTAGCATATGCAAGAAAGAAGTGAGAAACAATAACAATCTCAAAAAAAAATAGTAACATGAAAATTTCTACAACCATATTTTCCTCTCTCATTATAATTACATGTGGGATCATATTCAAATTCAACAATATAGCTCTCACATAAAATTTCTACACATGATCCACATGCATGCAAAGTTGACACTCTTCCAAAATAGTGGGAATATCATTAACTAAAGTCATGACCTCTCCAAACCCACTTTTATCAAAAACTTCATAAGATTGAACATAATCCAAATATGTGGGATCTAAAGTTGACACTCTTCCAAACCCACTTTCAGTATTATTGCAAACATTATTATCAATCTCATAATCATCATGGGGCTTAAATAAATTTTCAAGATTGTAAGAAGAATCACCCCAATCATGATCATTGCAACAAGTAGAGGACAAAGAAAAACTAGCATACCCAAGCTTGGGATTTTGCATATGATTAACACAATTGACATTAATAGAATTTATAATAATATCATTGCAATCATGCTTTTCATTCAAGGAGCTACCGTGAATCACTTCATAAGTTTCTTCTTTCAACACTTCATCACAATTTTCAGATTCACAAATTCCAAGAAAAACCTCATAAAGATAATCTAGTGCACAAAACTCACTAGCAATAGGTTCATCATAATTGCATCTTATAAAAAGATTAGCAAGAGGATGAGGATCCATAACAATAGATTTTTAGCAAGCAAAGATGCAAGCAAATAAAAGGCGCATGGTAACATGAGCAAACAGAAGGACGAACAGAAGAGGGGCGAATAAAATGGCAAAGGTGAAGTGGGGGAGAGGAAAATGAGAAGCAAATGGCAAATAATGCAATGCGAGGGATAAGAGTTCGTGATGGGTACTTGGTATGTCTTGACTTGAGCGTAGATCTCCCCGACAACGGCGCCAGAAATCCTTCTTGCTACCTCTTGAGCATGCGTTGGTTTTCCCTTGAAGAGGAAAGGGTGATGCAGCAAAGTAGCGTAAGTATTTCCCTCAGTTTTTGAGAACCAAGGTATCAATCTAGTAGGAGACTACACGCAAATCACCTAGTACCTGCACAAACAATCAAGAACCTTGCAACTAACGCGATAAAGGGGTTGTCAATCCCTTCACGGCCACTTGCAAAAGTGAGATCTGATAAAGATAATAAGATAAATATTTTTGGTATTTTTGTTGTATAGATTGAAAAGTAAAGATTGCAAAATAAATAGTAAACTAGAATTATAGATCAGAAACTTATATGATGTAAAGTAAACCCGGGGGCCATAGGTTTCACTAGTCGCTTCTCTCAAGATAGCATATATATTACGGTGGGTGAACAAATTACTGTCGAGCAATTGATGGAAAAGCGCATATTTATGAGAATATCTAGGCTTGATCATGAACATTGGCATCACGTCCGTGACAAGTAGACCGAAACGATTCTGCATCTACTACTATTACTCCACACATTAACCGCTATCCAGCATGCATCTAGAGTATTAAGTTCATAAGAACAGAGTAACACATTAGGCAAGATGACATGATGTAGAGGGATAAAATCAAGAAATATGATATAAACCCCATCTTTTTATCCTCGATGGCAACAATACAATACGTGTCGGTTCCCTTTTTGTCACTAGGATCGAGCACCGCAAGATTGAACCCAAAGCTAAGCACTGCTCCCATTGCAAGAAAGATCAATCTAGTAGGCCAAACTAAACCGATAATTCGAAGAGACTTGCAAAGATATTAAATCATGCATATAAGAATTTAGAGAAGAATCAAATATTGTTCATAGATAGTCTTGATCATAAACCCACAATTCATTGGATCTCGTCAAACACACCGCAAAAAGTATTACATCGAATAGATCTCCCAGAACATCGAGGGGAACTTTGTATTGAGAACCGAAGAGAGAGAAGAAGCCATCTAGCTAATGTAACGCCCCCGATGCGGCTATATCTCCCACGTGTCGAGGCACGACTTAGAGGCATAACCGCATTGAAAGCAATGTCGCAAGTGAGGTAATCTTCACACAACCCATGTAATAAATAAGGAAAGAGATACATAGTTGGCTTACAATTGCCACTTCACACAAAGACATAAATAAACATCCATCATTCGAGTACACTCAAGGTCCGACTACGGAACCAAAATAAAAGAAGATACCCCAAATGCTACACAGATCCCGAATCGTCCCAACTGGGCACCACTACTGATCATCAGGAAAAGACACATAGTAACGACCACGCCTCGTCGAACTCCCACTTGAGCTCGGATGCGCCACCAAAGACCGCATCGCCGGCACCTGCAACTGTTTTGAAGTATCTGTGAGTCACGGGACTCAGCAATCTCACACCCGCGAGATCAAGACTATTTAAGCTTATAGGAAGGACAGAGTAGTAAAGTGGAGCTGCTGCAAGCGACTAGCATATATGGTGGCTACTTCAAAAAAAAGAGCGAGAAGAGGAGCAAAGCACGGACGTGAAGCTAATAGCGATCAAGAACTGATCCTGAACTACTTACGTCAGACATAACTCCAACACCGTGTTCACTTCCCGGACTCACGAGAAGAGACCATCACGGTTACACACGCGTTGATGTGTATTTTATTTGAGGTCAACTTCGGTTTTCTACAACCGAACATTAACAAATTCCCATCTGCCTCATAACATGGGCACGGCTTTGGAAAGATATTACCCTGCAGGGTGTCCCAACTTAGCCCATTATAAGCTCTCACGGTCAACGAAGGATATTCTTCAACCGGAAGACCCGATCAATCTCGAATCCGGACTACAAGACATTTCGACAGAATAAAACAAGACCAGCAAAGCCACCCGACAGCCGACAAATCCCGATAGGAGCTGCACATATCTCGCTCTCGTGGCACATCCGGATGAGACAGGCTATGAGTAAAACCAAGCCTCGAAGTTTCCCGTGGTGGCCCCAAGCAGCGTTTCGGTTCGGGCCAGCACTCAAGCAGCACTGGTCCGGGGTTAAAATAAAGATGACCCTCGGCTCGCGAAACCCGGGGAAAAAGGCTTAGGTGGCAAATGGTAAAACCAATGTTGGGCCTTGCTGGACGAGTCTTATTCAAAGCAAACTGTCAAGGGGGTCCCATAAATCACCCAACCGTGTAAGGAACGCGAAATCAAGGAACATAACACCGGTATGACGGAAACTAGGGTGGCAAGAGTGGAACAAAACACCAGGCATAAGGCCGAGCCTTCCACCCTTTACCAAATATATAGATGTATTAAATTATAGCAGATATATATTGTGATATCCCCAACAAGTAAACTTGTTCCAACAAGGAACAACATCTCCATGTTCCAACAAGGAACAAACTTCAGCTTCACTCGCAACTAGCAACGCTATAAGAGGGCCGAGCAAAGCGGTAACATAGCCAATCAACGGTTTGCTAGGAAAGGATGGTTAGGGCTGACATGGCAATATGGGTGGCATGATATAGCAAGTGGTAGGCATCGCAGCATAGGCATAGCAAAAGAGCGAGCAACTAGCATAGCAAAGATAGAAGTGATTTCGAGGGTATGGTCATCTTGCTCGCAATGTTCTCGAGTTGTCGAAAGCTTGATCCTCGTAAGCGTTCTCAACAGGTTCCTCGCTCACGCACTCGCCTCCGGCTCTACCCAAAGCAACAACACAAACAAAGGAACCACAATAAATCACGGTGCAATGCACAATCAACATGATGCAAAACATGACATGATATGCGGGATGTGATATGCAATGCGTATGTGCGCTCCAGAAGGTAAATGATGAACCAGGCATCAACTTGTCAAACCAAGGATGCCACTAGAAAGATGAGATGATTTTGGTTGAAATCGATATAAAGATCACCGGAAACGGATGCACGGTTTGCAAATGACAAGCAAAACAAGAATGGCACAAATCTGCCATTAACAGCATGATGCCACTTAGCAAGCAACAATTAATTAAGCTACTGCACCCAAACGTATCAACAAGGCACATGGCAGTGATCTACACAAGATGCTCGACAAAAGATGAGCACTGAGCTACGGCTAGTTCACATCATAACAGGTTCAAACAAGCATGGCAAAAATGCACAAAATATCAGGCTGGGCATGGCAAAAACAGCATCAGGTTGCAATGTTCAGAGCAACAAAACTACATGCTACAGGAACTTAAAATAGCAAAACATTGCGTGGAATGAATCTACTCAAAGCATAGAACAAAAGTCCCTTACTGACCATAAGCCAAAAAGGATTAGAAAATATAGTAACACCGATGTCAATACTGAAAGTCTCGTTAACAGATTCAGCAACATGACATGTCAAAAACTGATAACGAGTAGGCATGTTTACAAGCTCAATGCACTCACTACAGAGCCTTATATGATAAACTAAGCATACATACATCAAGAAGACATGGCATAGAAGACATACATGGCAAGAACAATAACATAGCATACATGGATCAACCACAACAACCTAGGCAAAATTGAATAACATGTAAACAATCTGCCAGGAAACATTTGATAGTAAAAGTAGAGCTCGATTGTCTCAAGCTATGGCACTCCATAATTGCAAACAAAGGCATGGATGGATAGAGCAAGACATGCTTTACAAAACATCCTTACTGAAGTATCTCAAAATATGCATGGATCTCTCGGTAGCATCAAGTAAACATGGCATCAAAATATCAGCAAAACAGAGCTGAAATCAGTAACATCAGGACACCTACTTTGCATGCTTGTGCTAGTCACCACATAGATCACAAAAATACATGGCATACACCCCTGGAAATATGGCATGGCATATTGCAAAACACATGTAGGACTCAAATCCATAGGGTGCACACATCAATCATGGCAAAAATAACAAAAGTGCAAGTTCTGTTACGAAACAGAAACTATCATCACATAGCACTCTTCCAACAGCATTTAGGGCATCAAGATGAGCTCAAAAGAAAATGATTCAATGAGATGAAATGATCTACTCTTCGAGGCGAACATTTTGACATATTATACGCGCAAAATGGAGCTACGATGACAGAGATATAGCACGTTGAAAAAGCTACAAAATAACAATGAGATGCAAAAGACTTAGAAGAAAAATGAGGGGGAAGAGAAGTCAACGGCCGCTGGGACCGGATCGGGATCCGACCCGATCGGATCTGGCGACGGCGGCTTGGTGGGCTACGGCGGCGGCTCGCCGGAGTGGGAGGAGACGGTGGAGCAGGGGCGCCGGCGGAGGCGGTGGCCGGAGGCGGCGACGGGCCGCGGAGGCGCGACCGCATGAGGGCAGCGGGAGGAGCCGGCCGGTGGCGGGCGGCGGCGGGTTGCCGGACTCGGCGAGGCGGAGGAGGCGGCGATGCTCGGGGCCGGCGGCGGGAGGCGGCCGAGGCGGCGGCGCTGACCGGCGCGCGCGCGCGCGCGGGCGCCAGGCGCGGGCGCTGGCGGGCGGCTCAGCTGGTTCGGCCGCCGGGCGGGCGCGGGCGGCGGGCGCGACAGGTGGCGGCCTCGAGTGGCGCGGACGCGGCGGCGATTTTCGTCCGGCGGCGGCGGACGCGTCCCGCGGCGGATGAAAAAAAATTAGGTTTCGGGAAGAAGACCCGGATTTGGAAGGGTGATGTTTAAATAGGCATAGAGGGAGCTAGGAGAGTCCAAATGAGGTGTAGTTTTCGCCACACAATCGTGATCGAACGACGGAGAGCATGGAAGTGACTTAGATGGGTTATTGGGCTGTTTTGGAGGGTGTTGGGCTGCAACTTAAAAGAGGCCTTTGCGAGAGTGCGGTTAACCGTTGAGTACCAAACGAGCTCCAAATGATCCAAACTTGACCGGTGGTCTACGGTGGTATACCAAGGCCACTAGACAAACCTCAGTCCATTTCGAGAAGGTTTTGTACCCGCACATGGAAAAACGTAAAAGGACCGCCGGGGAGATAGGAGTGCGGATTGCAAAACGGACAACGGAAAAATGCTCGGAATCATGAGACGAACACGTATGCAAATGCGATGCACATGATGGCATGATAAAATGCATGACATGGACAAAATGAAAAATGAAGAAAAACCCAACCACTGAGGGAATATCATATATCAATGCCGAAAATGGCAAGAGTTGGAGTTACATATACGGAAGGTTACATCTGGGTGTTACAACACTCCACCACTACAAGAGGATCTCGCCCCAGATCTAGGACTGAAAGAACTCCGGATATTCGAACGGAGGTGATCCTCGCGCCCTGTGTAGCTTCTCGGTCGAATGGTGTGACCACTTCACTTTCAGGAATTTGATTGACTTGTTGCGAGTCTTGCGCTCGGTTTCTTCAAGAATAGCAACGGGTGCTCATGATAAGAGAGATCTTCTTGAAGGTCAATCTCTTCGTTGATAGTGCGTTCAGAGTCTTGAAGCACTTGCGAAGGTTGTGACACGTGAAACACATCGTGCACGCTTGCAAAGTTGGATGGAAGCTCGTTGATAGGCGAGATCGCTCTTTTCCCAATGATCTTGAAAGGACCCACGATCTAGGGGCAAGCTTCCTTTGATACCGGGTTTACGAGTGCCTTTCATTGAGAGACGCGAGGTAGACATGGTCTCCGATTTCAAAAGCCACATCACGGTGCTTATCATCATAATAGCTCTTCCGCGCGATTATGCGGCTTTGAGATTCTCACGAATGACTTGGCACATTTCTTCCGCTTCGGATCAGTCATTGCCAAGAAGTTGGCGTTCACCTGTCTCAAACCAATTGAGAGGAGTACGCACTTTCTCGCCATAGAGAATTTCAATGGGGCCTTGCCCGAACTCGCTTGGAAGCTGTTGTTGTAGGAGAACTCGCATATGGAAGACAATCTTCCCACTTCATACCGAAAGAAATGACACAAGCCCTGAGCATATCTTCAAGGATTTGATTTACTCGCTCAACTTGGCCACTTGTTTGAGGATGGAAAGCTGTCTGAAACGAATGTTGGTGCCCATGGCCTTCCTCAAAAGAATCCCAAAACTTGGAGGTAAAGATGCTGCCACGGTCTCAAGAGATCACTTGTGGAATGCCGTGCAAAGAGACAATCTCGAGGTGTATAGCTCGCCAACCGAGCTGCTGTGATAGATTCTTTGATAGGAAGAAAATGAGCCACTTTAGTAAGCTTGTCAATGACAACGAAGATAGCATCATTTCCACGCTTGGACTTTGGAAAGCCAGTCACGAAGTCCATTTCAATATGATCAAACTTCCATTCCGGAATAGCAAGAGGTTGGAGGAGACCAGCTGGTCTTTGGTGTTCTGCTTTCACTCTTCTGCAGACATCACATTCATTCACGAATTGAGCAATTTCTCGCTTCATTCGAGTCCACCAATATGACTGCTTGAGGTCATGGTACATCTTCGCACTTCCGTGATGAATGGATAGAAGCGAATTGTGAGCCTCGCTCATAATGACTTTTCGCAGATCACCCTTAGGAACCACAATCCGTCCTCAAAGAAAAGAGTATCTTTGTCATCAACGTGGAAGCACTTGTACTTGGAAATGCCCTTGTCGATACCACGTTTCACCTTTTTCACCATGGTATCCAGAAGTTGAGCCTCACGAATCTGATCTTCCAAAGTAGGAGAGACTATGAGGTTGGCAAGAAAGCCTTGAGGAACAACTTGAAGATTCAGCTATGGAAAGCTTCACGAGATCCGGCTGAAAAGGCTTGAGGATTAGACTGCTGCGAAGAAGCCTTCCTGCTCAAAGCATCTGCAATGACATTGGCCTTGCCGGAGTATATTCAATACTTGGGTTGTACTCTTGAATCATTTCACCCATCGAGTCTGCCCGAGGTTGAGGTTGGGCTGAGTGAAGATATACTTGAGACTCTTGTGATCGGTGAAAATGTCCACTTTCCTTCCCAACAAGAGATGTCTCCATGTAATCAATGCATGGACAACTGCCGCCAACTCAAGATCGTGAGTGGGGTAGTTCTTCTCGTTGGGCTTCAATCAAGCGAGAGGTATACGCCACAACTCTCTTCTCTTGCATTAGCACAGCACCGAGACCTTGAAGAGAAGCATCACAGAACACTTCAATGGCTTGGATTCATCAGAGGAGTCAAGACAGAGCTGTGACGAGTTTCTCTTTGAGGGTATTGAAAGCAACGCCACACTCGTGGAGACCGATATACTTCACATGCTTCGGAGGAGGTTGGAAAGAGGCTTTGCAATCTTGGAGAAGTTCTCAACGAATCTTCGCAATAGCTTGCAAGACCAAGAAAATCATGGAGCTGCTTGACATTCGAGGAGGTTCCCAATTCACAATTGCGGACACCTTCTCGGATTAACAGCGATGCCCTTGGCGGAGATGATATGGCCAAGATAAAGCACTTCATCAAGCCAAAATTCACATTTGGAGAACTTAGCATAGAATTGGTACTCTCTGAGCTTGTCTAGCACCAATCGCAAATGTTTGGCATGATCCTTCTTATTCTTGGAGAAGACCAAAATGTCATCAAGATAGACCAAGACGAATTCATTGGTGTAGGGGTTGAAAATGAAGTTCATCATCCGAGAGAATGTTGGAGGAGCATTGACAAGGCCGAAAGACATGACAGTATATTCATAAGAACCAAAGCTTGTTCTGAATGCTGTCTTGGGAATATCTTGTTCACGAATGCGAATCTGATGATAACCCATACGAAGGTCAAGCTTGGAGAACACTTTAGCACCTTTGAGTTGC
Source organism: Aegilops longissima (assembly GCA_021605205.1). Lineage (NCBI taxonomy): Eukaryota > Viridiplantae > Streptophyta > Magnoliopsida > Poales > Poaceae > Aegilops > Aegilops longissima. The sequence goes on along the minus strand of CM038678.1, from coordinate 144,236,738 downwards.
TCGAAAAGCTCATTGATGTTGGGAAGTGGATACTTGTTCTTGATTGTCTTCTTATTCAATGGACGGTAATCGACGCAAAGTCGGTCCGTGCCATCCTTCTTCGACAAAAGAACACCACAACCCCAAGGAGATGAACTCGGTCCGATCAAACCTGACGCCTTGTTCATCGAAGTTGCTTCTTCAATTCCTTCAGCTCATCAGTCCAAGCTTGTATGGACGCTTGCAAACGGGTTCAATGCGTGCTCAAGATCGATAACGAATTCAATCGGCCGATGAGGAGGCATACCCGAAGCTCTTCCGAAAGACATCTTGGTACTCACAAACGATCGAATCGAGAGATAGCATTCAGTTCGCCCTTCTCATTGAGAGAAAACAACCAATGGTTTCATCACGAAGCGCATAGATGATCACATCATTGGAAGAGTGAGTCAATTGAATTTCCCTGGCAGCACAATCAAGCTGAGCTTTGTGCTGATAAAGCCAGTCCATCCCGAGAATAAGATCAATATCCGAGTCACCGAGAACAATTGGTTTAGCCAGAAATCTATAATCGCCCATCTTGATACCGACATTTGGAACCAACATGGTAGATCTCAAACGCTTAGCCGGAGAAATAACTTGCATAGCTTTAGGTAATGCCTCAGATCAAAATTGTGCTTCATGCAAAAGGATATGACATGAAAGAATGCGATGCACCAAGATCAAATAAGACTTTGGCAGAATATCATTAATCGAAGATTACCCATGATCACATCAAGAATCCTCCGCTTGAGCTGCATTCATCATGTTGACCTTGGCATACTTTGGATTATGCTTGACCAACGCATTGCTGGAAGATTTCACAGAGGAGGAGGCGGAAGGCGCTTTGGTTGAAGCACTTGTTCGCATAGTGACCTTTCTGCGACATTTGTTGCAAGTCACCTCGTAGAGCGGACGGTGGTAAGGAGCACTTGACCTTGGAGCTTGAGAATTAGGCTTGTTCTGATAGCTTGGGTTGGGTGGGTGGGAAGATCCACGCCACCTGAGTTCTTCTCGCGATAAGGCCGACGGAACGGAGGAGGAGGAAGGTAGAACTTCGCTGCTTAGCTGCCACTTGAGAGGAAGAAGAAGACTGAACTGCATCCCCGATTCTTTTCTTAGAGGCCTCACACTTGAGCTGGGCAGCTTCTTGCTTGAGTGCCATGTTGTAGAAATCATCATACTTATCTGCTCAAAAGCACAAGAGCTAATTGCAGATCTTCTCTCGCACCACCTCTGAATTGATAGATCATACTCTTCTCATCGTGTGCGCCTTGCTTAGCAAAACGAGCGAAGCTTCGAACTGGATATTGTATTGATAGACGACATGTTGCCCTGCTTGAGATTGCGGAACTCCTCACGCTTGCTCTCAACAACACTTTTCGAATGTGATGAGCTCAAATCACGGCGAACTCATCCTGTAATGACACGACCTCCTCTCGAATCTTTGTATTGTCGGTACCACTCAAGAGCTTGATCCTTGAGTTGAAACGATGCAAACTTGACAAAGTCCTCGTGTCCGACATTGCTACAATCAAAATGCTTGCAGATGTCCACAAGCCAATCGTCAGCGTCTGTGGCCTCGGCTACGTAAACCGAAAGACTTCGCTGATTAGCGAGGAACCGACCGAGAGTAGCAAAGTGCGGCTGATTGTTGCCTTGACCTTGATTTCCTTGATTGCCTTGCCCTCGAGTACGCTTCTTGCAAGAGCTGCAAAATCATCTCGAGCATTGGCATTGGTGGCTGCCATGATAGCTTGCCGTGCCTCCGGAGGCGGAGGTGGAGGTGGAGGGTTCGACCGATCCCCATCATTGCGATCCAGATTCAGACGCTGCTGGCGGAGCCATCTCAAGAGGGTGACATCCGTTAGTCCTTTGATAGACAAAAGATAAGTAGAATCAACGGATAGAAATTGCAACATATAGTCTTCACAATAAACATTCAACAAGAATGAACGAATGAATTCCAAAGTTAATCATCACACGCCCATTAAGGTGAGAAGCCACTTAGATAAAGATATGGAAACAACATCTGCCTTAGAAACAAATCGAATATCACAACTGAAAACAAAAGATTGACTTCTAGAATGAGCCGAACAAACACATGATAGAGATTTACGCCCAAAGTGTTCGTGGTGGGGCCTACACGGACATGACGTATAGCGGACGCCACGAATGACAAACAAGACGCCCCGAATCAGCATAGCCAAGGATTCTTTAAGACGCCTCGCGACCACAAAAATCGACCGTGAATGGGCGGACCACTAGACGTTGAACCCCAATCTCAAATCATACATCCGCCGGAAAGAATATCCCGTAAGCTACTAGAATTCCCACCTATAAACTCCGAAACTTTCTGGTTATGCAATCTGGTGTTGGGGATATAGGGACACAAAATATATCACCCAAACTAACAATACCTAGATCCAAATTGTATCCATCCGTCAACACATAACCAAGAAATCCTCGAAATCGTGTACCTCGACCTTCAAAACCATCCGTTATACAAGTCATGGCAATACTCCCGACTCGCCAAGACAGGCTATCGGGTTATCTCACCAACAATCGCACAAAAGAGATTTCGATGTCAAGAAAACTCGTATTCCGAATCGCAACGATAAAATTGTGACGACAACACCTCGGAGCTCAACTCCCGGGACACCGCCACAACCCCTAAATGTCGAGGCACCAAGAACAATGTTCTCGCCACAAAACCATCGGAACGATTCCAAGATACCCACATGATCCTAAAAAAATTTAGTGAAATTTGAGACGAGGAGAGTCAAAACTCACGTCAGAGACCTCACAGAGCGATTTAAGGGACTGGGAGTAAAGAGAATCCTACTCCGATATATATAATCCTAAGACTCAAAACATTTTCCATTCTAGACTCAACAACGCTAGCAAACAATCAAGTAGGGGGGGCTCCTAAGTCGGGGAAGGCTCTGATTACCAACTTGTAACGCCCTCGATGCGGTTATATCTCCCACGTGTCGAGGCACGACTTAGAGGCATAACCGCATTGAAAGCAATGTCGCAAGTGAGGTAATCTTCACACAACCCATGTAATAAATAAGGAAAGAGATACATAGTTGGCTTACAATGCCACTTCACACAAGACATAAATAAACATCCATCATTCAGAGTACACTCAAGGTCCGACTACGGAACCAAAATAAAAGAAGATACCCCAAATGCTACACAGATCCCGAATCGTCCCAACTGGGCACCACTATCGATCATCGGAAAAGACACATAGTAACGACCACGCCTCGTCGAACTCCCACTTGAGCTCGGACGCCACCACCAAGACCGCATCGCCGGCACACTGCAACTGTTTTGAAGTATCTGTGAGTCACGGGACTCAGCAATCTCACACCAGCGAGATCAAGACTATTTAAGCTTATAGGAAGGACAGAGTAGTAAAGTGGAGCTGCTGCAAGCGACTAGCATATATGGTGGCTACTTCAAAAAAAGAGCGAGAAGAGGAGCAAAGCACGGACGTGAAGCTAATAGCGATCAAGAAGTGATCCCGAACTACTTACGCCGACATAACTCCAACATCGTGTTCACTTCCCGGACTCCGAGAAGAGACCATCACGGTTACACACGCGTTGATGTGTATTTTATTTGAGGTCAACTTCAGGTTTTCTACAACCGACATTAACAAATTCCCATCTGCCTCATAACCGCGGGCACGGCTTTCGAAAGATATTACCTGCGCAGGGTGTCCCAACTTAGCCCATTATAAGCTCTCACGGTCAACGAAGGATATTCCTTCTACCGGAAGACCCGATCAATCTCGAATCCCGGACTACAAGACATTTCGACAAAGAATAAAACAAGACCAACAAAGCCACCCGACAGCCGACAAATCCCGATAGGAGCTGCACATATCTCGCTCTCGTGGCACACCCGGATGAGACAGTCTCTGAGTAAAACCAAGCCTCGAAGTTTCCCGTGGTGGCCCCAAGCGGCTCGGTTCGGGCCAGCACTCAAGGAGCACTGGTCCGGGGTTAAATAAAGATGACCCTCGGCTCGCGAAAACCCGGGGAAAAGGCTTAGGTGGCAAATGGTAAAACCAATGTTGGGCCTTGCTGGACGAGTCTTATTCAAAGCGAACTGTCAAGGGGTTCCCATAAATCACCCAACCGTAAGGAACGTGAAATCAAGGAACATAACACCGTATGACGGAAACTAGGTGGCAAGAGGGAACAAAACACCAGGCATAAGGCCGAGCCTTCCACCCTTTACCAAATATATAGATGTATTAAATTATAGCAGATATATATTGTGATATCCCCAACAAGTAAACTTGTTCCAACAAGGAACAACATCTCCATGTTCCAACAAGGAACAAACTTCAGCTTCACCTGCAACTAGCAACGCTATAAGAGGGCTGAGCAAAGCGGTAACATAGCCAATCAACGGTTTGCTAGGAAAGGATGGTTAGGGGCTGACATGGCAATATGGGTGGCATGATATAGCAAGTGGTAGGCATCGCAGCATAGGCATAGCAAAAGAGCGAGCAACTAGCATAGCAAAGATAGAAGTGATTTCGAGGGTATGGTCATCTTGCTCGCAATGTTCTCAGAGTTGTCGAAAGCTTGATCCTCGTAAGCGTTCTCAACAGGTTCCTCGCTCACGCACTCGCCTCCGGCTCTACCCAAAGCAACAACACAAACAAAGGAACCACAATAAATCACGGTGCAATGCACAATCAACATGATGCAAAACATGACATGATATGCGGGATGTGATATGCAATGCGATAAAGCGCCCGAAGGTAAATGATGAACCAGACATCAACTTGGCAAACCAAGCATGCCACTGAAAGATGAGATGATTTCGTTGAAATCGATATAAAGATCACCGAAACGGATGCACGGTTTGCAAATGACAAGCAAAACAAGAATGGCACAAATCTGCCATTAACAGCATGATGCCACTTAGCAAGCAACAATTAATTAAGCTACTGCACCCAAACGTATCAACAAGGCACATGGCAGTGATCTACACAAGATGCTCGACAAAAGATGAGCACTGAGCTACGGCTAGTTCACATCATAACAGGTTCAAACAAGCATGGCAAAAGTGCACAAAATATCAGGCTGGGCATGGCAAAAACAGCATCAGGTTGCAATGTTCAGAGCAACAAAACTACATGCTACAGGAACTTAAAATAGCAAAACATGGCATGGCATGAATATACTCAAAGCATAGAACAAAAGTCCCTTACTGACCATAAGCCAAAAAGGATTAGAAAATATAGTAACACCCATGTCATTATTGAAAGTCTCGTTAACAGATTCAGCAACATGACATGTCAAAAACTGATAACGAGTAGGCATGTTTACAAGCTCAATGCACTCACTATAGAGCCTTATATGATAAAATAAGCATACATACATCAAGAATACATGGCATAGAAGACATACACGGCAAGAACAATAACATAGCATACATGGATCAACCACAACAACCTAGGCAAAATTGAATAACATGTAAATAATCTGCCAGGAAACATTTGATAGCAAAAGTAGAGCTCGATTGACTCAAGCTATGGCACTCCATAAATGCAAACAAAGGCATGGATGGATATATCAAGACATGCTTTACAAAACATCCTTACTGAAGTATCTCAAAATATGCATGGATCTCTCGGTAGCATCAAGTAAACATGGCATCAAAATATCAGCAAAACAGAGCTGAAATCAGTAACATCAGGACACCTACTTTGCATGCTTGTGCTAGTCACCACATAGATCACAAAAATACATGGCATACACCCCTGGAAAGATGGCATGGCATATTGCAAAACACATGTAGGACTCAAATCCATAGGGTGCACACATCAATCATGGCAAAAATAACAAAAGTGCAAGTTCTGTTACGAAACAGAAACTATCATCACATAGCACTCTTCCAACAGCATTTCGGGCATCAAGATGAGCTCAAAAGAAAATGATGCAATGAGATGAAATGATCTACTCTTTGAGGCGAACATTTTGACATATTATACGCGCAAAATGGAGCTACGATGACAGAGATATAGCACGTTGAAAAAGCTACAAAATAACAATGAGATGCAAAAGACTTAGAAGAAAAATGAGGGGGAAGAGAAGTCAACGGCCGCTGGGACCGGATCGGGATCCGACCCGATCGGATCTGGCGACGGCGGCTTGGTGGGCTCCGGCGGCGGCTCGCCGGAGTGGGAGGAGGCGGTGGAGCAGGGCGCCGCGAGGCGGCGGAGGCGGAGGCGGCGACGGGGCCGCGGAGGCGCGATGGGCGAGGTGGCGGCGGTGCAGAGGAGCCGGCCGGGCGGGCGGCGGCGGGTTGCCGGACCGGGCGAGGCGGAGGAGGCGGCGATGCTCGGGCCGGCGGCGAGGAGGCGGCCGCGGCGGCGCGCTGAGGCCGGCGGCGCGGCGCGGGGGCGGGCGCTGGCGCGCTGGCGGCGGCGCGGGCGGCGGGCGGACAGGTGGCGGCCTCGAGTGGCGCGACGCTGGCGGCGATTTTCGTCTGGCGGCGGGCGGACGCGTCCGGCGATGGCGATGAAAAAATTAGGGTTTCGGGAAGAAGACCCGGATTTGGAAGGGGTGATGTTTAAATAGGCATAGAGGAGCTAGGAGAGTCCAAATGAGGTGTAGTTTTGCCCACACGATCGTGATCGAACGACGGAGAGCATGGAAGTGACTTAGATGGGTTATTGGGCTGTTTTGGAGGGTGTTGGGCTGCAACTTAAAAGAGGCCTTTTGAGAGTGCGGTTAACTGCTGGAGTACCAAACGAGCTCCAAATGATCCAAAACTTGACCGTGGTCTACGGTGGTATACCAAGGCCACTAGACAAACCTCAGTCCATTTCGAGAAGGTTTTGTACCGCACACGGAAAAACGTAAAAGGACCGCGGGGAGATAGGAGTGCCGGATTGCAAAACGGACAACGGAAAATGCTCGAATCATGAGACTAACACGTATGCAAATGCGATGCACATGATGGCATGATAAAATGCATGACATGGACAAAATGCAAAATGAAGAAAAACCCAACCACGGAGGGAATATCATATATCAATGCCGAAAATGGCAAGAGTTGGAGTTACAAATACGGAAGGTTACATCTGGGGTGTTACAGCTAATAACTATGGACCCGAAGGTCTGTGGTAAACTACTCACACATCATCGGAGAGGCTATGGTGTTGATATAGAAGCCCTCCGTGATCGAATCCCCCTCCAGCCGATCGCCGGAAAAGGCCTCAAGATGGGATCTCACAGGTACAGAAGGTTGCGGCGGTGGAAAAGTGGTTTCATGGCTCTCCTGGATGTTTTCAGGGTATGAGTATATATAGGCGAAAGAAGTAGGTCGGTGGAGCTACGAGGGGCCCACAAGGGTGGGGGCGAGCCTACCCCCCTGGGCGCACCCTCCAGCCTCGTGGCCGCCTCGTTGCGTCTCTAACTTCCACTCCAAGTCTCCCGGATTGCATTTGTTCCAAGAAAGATCCTCGCGAAGGTTTCATTCCGTTTGGATTCCGTTTGATATTCATTTTCTGTGAAACACTGAAATAGGAAAAAAATTGCACTGGGCCTTCGGTTAATAGGTTAGTCCCAAAAATAATATAAAATAGTATATTAAAGCCCATTAAACATCCAAAACAGATAATATAATAGCATGGAACAATAAAAAAGTATAGATATGTTGGAGACGTATCATCCGCCTCCTTCTCCGGCGCGTGGCGGCACTCTGCCTCCTTCTCACCTCAAGGCTTGCCGTCTCAGCAGCCCGCCATCTCCTCCACCTCGCCGCCAAGGGCGGAAGAGAGCTGCCGCTCGCTGCTGCTCCGACGCGTCGTAGTCCTTCTTCTCCACCTCGTAAGCAAGGAAAGAAGACAGCCGCAGCCGCTCCGTCTGCTTCGGCGTCTAGCAATACACCCAGAGTCGGGAGGTAATACAGATTCGGTCCATCTCTCAAGCCTGTAGAGAAGTTACCATGCGAGATGATCACGGAGGAAAACGAGGAGATCTGTCAAGCCTATGTGAAGGACTTCTTTGAAACACAAAGAGTTAAGAAACATCCACCTCTGGAGGAGAAGATAGATCCCGTGAAAGCAAAGCGCAATATCGATGCCATGAAGAAACCACCACCGTCTCCGCCAAAAACCAACTATGAGCGCATTATTGAAAGGTCATATATCAAAGCGGAGCCGTCAGGAAGTACTTGTAGTGATTGAAGGTTAGCAGAATGACGAGCTGGGAAAAAATTCCCCAGCTCGGCGAACAAGCAAACCAATCATGCCCCCCGCTCAAGGTGTCTAGCGATGTCGTCGCTAATCATCTGAGGATCTTGCCCGGTACCAATCCTGCAGATTACATGCACGATGATGCACATTTTGAAATTATGGAGGTGGACGAATTCAAATACCAGTACAAGAAGCCTCTCGTCAAAGGTGGAACTCCTCTAACAATGATGATGCGAAGATTCCATGATTGGTACATGAAAACCTACAGAGAGTCTGGGGGGAAGGATACTTTGACGTTGAGAGTTAAAGAGGAGCACGACCTCATTGGAATTGATCTGTTGACTGTTCCATTTGAGGAGTTATTCCAGTTTTTCAATCAAAAGGCCCTCGATAAATTAACGGTCACTTGCTACTGTCTGTAAGTACTACTTCTGTCATTAAGACTGTTCCATTTGAGGAGTTATGCCATTTATAATGCTCCATTATCATTTTGATTGACCTCTATTTCTCGTAAAGTGCTTGTGGCAGGAACTCGGAATAATTACTGTGGATACTACGTTTGTGAGTTCATCTACAACGCGACGGCCAAGAATAAGCGGGGCTACTCTAAAAGACAATATGAAGTGCATAAGCAATAATATTCACAATTTCATTTTATTACCATCATTTGTGTTGAGTTTCATTCATATATATGTATTGACCCCCTTCTTCAAATTAGACGTGGCAGATGCGGGATGAACTCCTACCACAAGATCGCATGATAGCAATTCAAGAGGAATTGGCGGGATTCTTTCTTGATCACGTCATCAATAAAGCCGAGAATACCATGTGGAAGTTGAGTACGATATTAGGGGATTGTAAGAGATCTTATATTGTATATATGTAGCCAGAGTAGCGCCGATAGATATACGAAAACTTGTTGTTCGACCAATCTCTCGGAGAAGGAGAGGTCGATATCACTTCCCCTGTATGCATATGTTCATGACGATCTTCAGACTTAATGGTTTCCTTCATTTGCTTACTAGCTAGCGTGTTTAGTCCTCTCTATAATGATAGTATGTAGCATCGACTGCACGGAGATAAGAGAGGACACTTCTCTCTATTAGCTAGCTAACACAATATATGAAACACCTAAATTAACCCTACAAAACCCCCCAAACCACCAAACCCGCCTCCCTTTTAGAAAAAACAAAAACCCTAGCCCTGAATCTGCTCACGCTGGTAGAAGATTGGTCCCGTTGGTGCTACCAACCGACAAAAGGCCCCTACTGTGGCAAGCCGCAGCCGCCACGTGGAGTTTCGATCTGTCCCGTTCGATAAGAACCGGACTAAAGGTATTGGGAATTAGTACCGACCCTTTAGTCCCGGTGCCTGAACCGGGACAAATGGGCCTTATGAACCAGGACAAATGGCCCTTTTTCTACTAGTGCAATGCTTACATGAGTTGCAGTGCCAGTGTGTTCCTTGCAAGCGCGAATAATAGGATGGCAGTTAAACATGCATCTATGGAGTATCAATGGTTACATAAGTTGCAGTAGATGCGTCTATCTTGCTGGCGCGAATAACTACAACGTCAGATAAACGGGCGTCCATGGAGTGCCAATGGTTACATACGAACGTAAGTTTCTCACTTTCTCCTTATAAGACGTGCTTGATTTCATTGTTCTAGTCCCGACAGTTTCTCACAGATGGCACTATCCACAGTGGAGGGCATCGGGAATATGTTTTGCAACTGCTTAGTGTCATACCCCATGAAGAAGTCCCATCGAAGCTAAATCAACATAAATCAGACAGAGGCTCGTCCGAGGTTTCTTTCCGGCGGTGCATTGCAAATACGCAACCATGCTTTATGAACGGAAAACCCTCGGCATTGTGCACTGAAGGTGGCATCATTCTGACTAATGGATAGCTGTCCCCAATGAAAACAGAGTGTTCGCCAAGATTGTTTGCTGGCTCCTAAATAGCATCACGAAGGTCTATCGCGGTGTCATCCATCTGGTATAGCTCACAAAGCATACCTAGAAAGAAATGTCACATACGTCAGGTTAGATTGATGTTTCATGCATCACAGCTTTCGAGGGTTCGATCCTGAAGCAATACCTGGGTGCATCGTAAGGGTTCGACCGGAGTAGTTCTTGGTAACACCTGCACCTGGACTGTTGACACGGACTAATAATATATTAAGCCCCAAGCTGTGAAGGTCAATTACATGGTTCCATGTAATAACGTGTCCAACCCCAATATCAGGTGGAACAATTATTATAGGGGGCGTCTCAATCTTGCAAAACATCTGATACCGGATTCAAATGTGAAGAGGAATGTATGTGTACAAGAAGACTGAATTTGTTACCACAAAGACTGAATGTATATGTTCAAAACATTTGTTGTATTACATACCGTATGACGTATCCCATATGAAGCAACCTCCCTGGTTTGTTACCGCGAAGACCCGGCCTACATGGTACACGGTGTCTTTGTACCTGTATGGGTACAAGCTCACCACAGGCAACATGTACCAGCCATTCCCGTCTTCCTAAGGATGTGCCATGACTATCCTCATGTCGAACACCGCGATGAAACGAAAGTCGGTGTACGCGCGCAAATTCGTGGGGGTTTGGTGAGTGCTATCTTCCTCAAAGTGATTGTGGCGCTATGGTGATGCATGTACCTATTTCGCAAATTAGCACGGCCGGACCCGACGGTGGACATTGGGGCTACGTCAACGCTGACACCGGTATAGATGTTGTGAATCTTCACCTCGGTATCCTCACTAACGGACTCGTGGGCTATGCCTACGGCCAAGGGCTGTCGGCATAGGTCCTATGTCGTCGGCATAGATCTATGCCTATGGCTGCCGCCGCCGCATAGCCCCGCTCGCTGTAGATCACGCCAACAGCATTGCCGTCGACCGTCGGCGTAGTATAGCCGCCGGCATAGTTTAGCCGTCGGCGTAGTTTTCCGTCTCCGACGACAATGGACGGCGCCAAAAACTGCTGGGCGATTTAGAGAAGACGCGTGAAGATATGCCTACGGCTAAGCCGCCGGCATAGATTGAATCTATGCCGACGCTTAGTCGTAGGCATATCTTGCCACGTGTCACCCCCTGGTTTGACTCGCGGCGGTAGGCTATGCCTACGCAAAGCCGCTTAAGATAGATTAGTCGTCGCATAGATGTAAATCTATGCCGACGGCTTTGCCGTAGGCATAGCCCTGCCACGTGTCGCCTCCTGGTGGCTCCTAAGTGTTGGAAATATGCCCTAGAGGCAATAATAAATTAGTTATTATTATATTTCCTCGTTCATGATAATCGTTTATTATTCATGCTATAATTGTATTGACCGAAACAGAATACATGTGTGGATACATAGACAACACCATGTCCCTAGTAAGCCTCTAGTTGACTAGCTCGTTGATCAATAGATGGTTACGGTTTCCGACCATGGACATTGGATGTCATTGATAACGGATCACATCATTAGGAGAATGATGTGATGGACAAGACCCAATCCTAAGCCTAGCACAAAGATCGCGTAGTTCATATGCTAAAGCTTTTGTAATGTCAAGTATCTTTTCCTTAGACCATGAGATCGTGCAATTCCCGGATACCGTAGGAGTGCTTTGGTGTATCAAACGTCACAACGAATCGGGTGACTATAAAGGTGCACTACGGTATCTCCGAAGTGACCATTGGGTTGACACGGATCGAGATCGATTTGTCACTCCGTAGACGGAGAGGTATCTCCGGCCCACTCGTAGGACATCATCATATGTGCACAATGTGACCAAGGGGTTGATCACGGATGATGTGTTACGGAACGAGTAAAGAGACTTGCCGGTAACGAGATTGAACAAGGTATCGGGATACCGACGATCGAATCTCGGCAAGTACAATACCGCTAGACAAAGGGAATTGTATACGGATCGATTGAGTCCTTGACATCGTGGTTCATCCGATGAGATCATCGTGGAACATGTGGGAGCCAACATGGGTATCCAGATCCCGCTGTTGGTTATTGACCGAGAACGCCTCGTCATGTCTCGCTTGTCTCCGAACCCGTAGGGTCTACACACTTAAGGTTCTTGTGACGCTAGGGTTATATAGGAAGCTTGTATGTGGTTACCGAATGTTGTTCGAGTCCCTGATGAGATCCCTGGACGTCACGAGGAGTTCCGGAATGGTCCGGAGGTAAAGATTTATATATGGGAAGTCCTGTTTTGGTAACCGAAAGGTTTCAGACGATATCGGTAATGTAATGGACCACCGGGAGGGTCCCGGGTCCACCAAGTGGGGCCACCTGCCCTGTATAGGCTGCGTGGGCCAAGTGTGGGAGGGGACCAGCCCCTAGGAGGGCTGGTGCGCCCCCCACAAGGGGCCCAAGGCGCAAGGATGGGTGGGAGGGGCCAAACCCTAGTCCAGATGGGCCCTAAGGCCCATCTAGTGGGCGCCCTCTCCTCCCCTCTTGGCGCCTCCCTTGATCCCATCTAGGGCTGGCCGCCCCTAGGGGTGGAAACCCCAGAGGGGCGCAGCCCCCTTCCCTATATATATGAGGCCTGGGCTGCCCATAACACAGAGAACCTCTCCTCTTGGTGCAGCCCCGCCTCCTCTTCCTCCTCTCCCTTGGTGCTTGGCGCCCTCGGGATTGCCACGCCTCCACCACCACCACGCCACTGTGCTGCTGCTGGATGGAGTCTTCTCAACCTCTCCTCTCTCCTTGCTGGATCAAGGCGTGGAGACGCCACCGGCTGTACGTGTGTTGAACGCGGAGGTGCCGTCTGCTCGCACTTGATCATCGGTGATCTGAAACACGACGAGCACGACTCCATCAACCCCGCTTCACTTGAACGCTCGCTTAACGATCTACAAGGGTATGTAGATGCACTCTCCTTCCCTCGTTGCTAGTTTCTCCATAGATAGATCTTGGTGACACGAGGAAAATTTTGAATTTCTGCTACGCTCCCCAACAAAGGCATCATGAGCTAGGTCTATTGCGTAGATTCTTTGCACGAGTAGAACACAAAGTAGTTGTGGGCGTTGATGATGTTCAATATGCTTACCGCTACTAGTCCAATCTTGTTTCGACGGTATTGTGGGATGAAGCGCCCGGACCGACCTTACACGCATTTTACGTGAGACAGTTCCACTGATCGACATGCACTTGGTGCATAAGGTGGCTAGCGGTGCCGCCTCCCACTTTAGTCGGAACGGATTCGGCGAAAAGAGTCCTTATGAAGGGTAAATAGCAATTGGCATATCACGCTGTGGTTTTTGTAGGTAAGAAACGTTTTGCTAGAAACCCATAGCAGCCATCAGAAACATGCAACAACAATTAGAGGACGCCTAACTTGTTTTTGCAGGTATGCTATGTGATGTGATATGGCCAAAAGAATGTGATGAATATATGTGATGTATGAGATTGATCATGTTCTTGTAATAGGATTCACGACTTGCATGTCGATGAGTATGACAACCGGCAGGAGCCATAGGAGTTGTCTTTATTTATTGTATGACCTGCGTGTCATTGAACAACGCCATGTAATTACTTTACTTTATTGCTAACCGTAGCCATAGTAGTAGAAGTAATAAGTTGGCGATACAACTTCATGGAGACACGATGATGGAGATCATGATGATGGAGATCATGGTGTCATGCCGTGACAATGATGATCATGGAACCCTCAAGATGGAGATCAAAGGAGCAATATGATATTGGCCATATCATGTCACTACTATATAATTGCATGTGATGTTTATTATGTTTATGCATCTTGTTTACTTAGAACGACGGTAGTAAATAAGATGATCCTTCCACAAATTTCAAGAAGTGTTCTCCCTAATCTGCACCGCTGCTACAGTTCGTCGCTTCTAAGCACCACGTGTTAATCGGTGTGATGGATTCTTACGCTCACATACAACGGTGTAAGCAAGATTTACACACGCAGAAACACTTAGGGTTAACTTGACGAGCCTAGCATGTAAAGACATGGCCTCGAACACGGAGACCGAAAGGTCGAGCATGAGTCGATAGTAGATACGATCAACATGAAGATGTTCATCGATGATGACTAGTCCGTCTCACGTGTTGATCGGACACGCCTAGTTGATTCGGATCATGTAATCACTTAGATAACCGTAGGGATGTCTATCTCGAGTGGGAGTTCATAAGATGAACTTAATTATCCTGAACATAGTCAAAAGACCTTTTGCAAGTTATGTCGAAGCTCACGCTTTAGTTCCACTGCTTAGATATGTTCCTAGAGAAAATATAGTTGAAAGTTGAAAGTAGCGATTATGCGGACAAGAGAAAGCTTATGTCCTTAATGCACCGCCACAGTGCTGAACCCCAAACGCTGCTTGTGGATGTTGCGAACATCGGACATACACGCTTTGATAACTACGTGATAGTTAAATTAAACGGTTTAGAGTTGAGGCACCAAAGACGTTTTGAAACGTCATGAACATATGAGATGTTTCGAGGGCTGAAATTGGGATTTCAGGCTCGTGCTCACGCCAAGAGGTATGAGACCTCCGACGATTTTCTTAGCCTACAAACTAAAGGAGAAAAGCTCAATCGTTGAGCTTGTACTCAGATTGTCCGGATACAACAATCACTTGAATCGAGTGGGAGTTAATCTTCCGATGAGATAGTGATGTTTCTCCAAAGTCATTGCCACCAAGCTGCTAAGAGCTTCGTGATGAACTATAACATATCAAGGATAGAGATGATGATCCTTGAGGTATTCGCGTTGTTTGACATCGCGAAACTAGAAATCAAGAAGGAGCATCAATTGTTGATGGTTGGTGAAACCACTAGTTTCAAGAAGGGCAAGGGCTAGAAGGGACACTTCATGAAACGGCAAATCAGTTGCTGCTCCAGTGAAGAAATCCAAGGTTGAACCCAAACCCGAGACTAAGTGCTTCTGTAATAAGGGGAATAGTCACTAGAGCAGAATTACCCTAGATACTTGGTAGATAAGAAGGCAGGCAAGGTCGATAGAAGTATATTTGATATACATTATGTTAATGTGTACTTTACTAGTACTCCTAGTAGCACCAGTGGTATTAGATACCGTTCGTTGCTAAATGTTAGTAACTCAAATAAAAGCTACGGAATAAAAGGAGACTAGCTAAAGGTGAGTCGACGATATGTGTTGGAATTGTTTCCAAGGTTGATATGATCAAACATCGCACGCCTCCCTCTACCATCAAGATTAGTATTAAACCAGAATAATTATCATATGGTGTTTATGCTGAGCATAGACATGATTGGATTATGTCTATCGCAATACGGTTATTCATTTAAGGAGAATAATGGTTACTCTGCTTATTTGAATAATACCTTCAATGGTCTTGCACCTAAAGGAATGGTTGATTGAATCTCGATCGTAGTGATACACATTTCCATGCCAAAAGGTATAAGATAGTAATGATAGTATCACTTACTTGTGGCAATCGCCATGTAAGTCATATTGGTATAAATGCATGAAGAAGCTCCATGTTGATGGATCTTTGACTCACTCGCTTTTGAAAAGTTTGAGACATGCAAACCATGTCTATTGGTGTATACGCATGAAGAAACTCCATGTAGATGGATCGCTTGGACTCACTTGATCTTGAATCACTTGAGATATGCAAATCATACCACATGGGCAAGATGACCAAAAGCCTCGGTTTCAAAGAAGATGGAACAAGATAGCAACTTGTTGGAAGTAACACATTTTGATGTGTGCAGTCCAATGAGTGCTGAGGCATGCAGTGAATATCGTTATGTTCTTACTTCACGATGATTCGAGTAGATGTTGAGTATATTTACTTGATGAAACACAAGTCTGAATTATTGAATGGTTCAAGCAATTTCAGAGTGAAGTTGAAGATCATCGTGACAAGAGGATAGAATGTCTATGATATGATCATAGAGATGAATATCTGAGTTACGAGTTTTGGCACACAATTAAGACATTGTGTAAATTGTTTCACAATTAATACCGCTCCGAACACCATAGTGTGATGGTGTGTCCGAACATCATAGTTGCAACCTATTGGATATGGTGCGTACTATGATGTCTCTTATCGAATTACCACTATCGCTCATGGGTTAGGCATTAGAGACAACCGCACTCACTTTAATAGGGCACCACGTAATTCCGCTGAGACGACACCGCTTGGAGAAACCTGTTGTCGCTTTCTTAAAAGTTTGGGGCTACGACGCTTATGTGAAAAGTTTCATGTTGATAAGCTCAACCCAAAGCGGATATAATACATCTTCATAGGACACCCAAAACAGTTGGGTATACCTCCTAATTCAGATCCGAAGCAATAGGGATTGTTTCTTTAATCGGGTCCTTTCTCGAGGAAAAGTTCGCCTCGAAAGTTGAGTGGGAGGATGGTGGAGACTTGATGAGGTTATTGAACCGTCACTTCAACTAGTGTGTAGCAGGCACAGGAAGTTGTTCCGTGGCACCTACACCAATTGAAGTGGAAGCTTATGATAGTGATCATGAAGCTTCGGATCAAGTCACTACCGAACCTCGAGGGTGACAAGGATGCGATTACTTCGAGAGTGATACGCAATCATGTCTTGAAGGTCATGTTGCTAGACAACAATGAACCCACGAGCTATGGAGAAGCGATGGTGGGCCCAAATTCGACAAATGGTTAGAAACCATGAAATCCGAGGTAGGATCCATGTATCATAACAAAGCATGGATTTTGGTGGACTTGCCCGATGATCGGCAAGCCATTGAAATAAATGGGTCTTTAAGAAGAAGACGGACATGGACGGTAATGTCACCTTCTATGAAGCTCGACTTGTGGCAAAGAGTTTTCACAAGTTCAAGGAGTTGACTACGATGAGATTTTCTCATCCGTAGCGATGCTTAAGTCCGCCGGAATCATGTTAGCACAAGCTGCATTTATGAAATCTGGCGATGGATGTCAAGACGAGTTTCCTTACCAGTTTACATAAGGAAAGGTTGTATGTGATACAATCAGAAAAGTTTTGTCGATCCTAAGGATGCTAAAAGGTATGCTAGCCCCAAATGATCCTTCTAAGGACCGGAGTAAGCATCTCGAGTTGGAATGTGCACTTTGATGAGATGATCAAAGTTTTTGGGTTTATACAAAGTTTATGAGAAACTTGTATTTCCAAAGAAGTGAGTGGGAGCACTATAGAATTTTTGATGAGTATATGTTGTTGACATATTGTTGATCGAAATGATGTAGAATTTCCGAAAGCATATAGGGTTATTTGAAAGATGTTTTCAATAGAAAACCTGGATTAAGCTTATTTGAACATTGAGCATCGAGATCTATAAGGATAGATCAAAATGCTTAATAATACTTTCAAATGAGCACATACCTTGACATGATCTTGAAAGTGTTCAAGATGGATCACCAAAGAAGGAGTTCTTGCCGAGATGTAAGGTATGAAGTTAAGAGTTAAAGCTCCACCACGGCATAAAAGAGAGAAAGGATGAAGGTCGCCCCTATGCTTCGTATATAGGCTCTATAGTATGCTATGCCGTGTACCGCACCGAAGTGTGCCTTGCCATGAGTAAGTCAAGGGTACAAGAATGATCCAGAATGGATCATTGACAGCGTCAAAATTGTCCTTGGAGTAAATAAGGACATGTTTCTCGATTATGGAGGTGATAATGAGTTTGGTAAAGGGTTACGCCGATGCAAGCTTTAACACCTATCCGAAAGTGACTCGAGAAGCAAACCGGATACGATAGTGGAGCAACTATTTGAATAGCTCCAAGTGGAGCGAGAAGCAGCATTTACAATATGACATAGAGAATTATGAGTACATACGGATCTGAAAGGTTCGCACCGCTGACTAAAACCTCTCTCACAAGAAAAACATGATCAAACCCCGTAACTCATTGAGACTTAATCACATGGTGATGTGAACTAGTTTAAGACACTAGTAAACTTTTGATGTTGGTCACATGGCGATGTGACCTATCGCTGTTAATCACATGGTGATGTGAACTAGATTATTGACTCTAGTGCAAGTGGGAGACTGTTGGAAATATGCCCTAGAGGCAATAATAAATTAGTTATTATTATATTTCCTCGTTCATGATAATCGCTTATTATTCATGCTATAATTGTATTGACCGAAACAGCAATACATGTGTGGATACATAGACAACACCATGTCCCTAGTAAGCCTCTAGTTGACTAGCTCGTTGATCAATAGATGGTTACGGTTTCCACCATGGACATTGGATGTCATTGATAACGGATCACATCATTAGGAGAATGATGTGATGGACAAGACCCAATCCTAAGCCTAGCACAAAGATCGCAGTAGTTCATATGCTAAAGCTTTTCTAATGTCAAGTATCTTTTCCTTAGACCATGAGATCGTGCAATTCCGGATACCGTAGGAGTGCTTTGGTGTATCAAACGTCACAACGAATCGGGTGACTATAAAGGTGCACTACAGGTATCTCCGAAAGTGACCATTGGGTTGACACGGATCGAGATCGATTTGTCACCCGTAGACGGAGAGGTATCTCTGGCCCACTCGGTAGGACATCATCATATCGTGCACAATGTGACCAAGGGGTTGATCACGGATGATGTGTTACGGAACGAGTAAAGAGACTTGCCGTAACGAGATTGAACAAGGTATCGGATACCGACGATCGAATCTCGGCAAGTACAATACCGCTAGACAAAGGGAATTGTATACGGATCGATTGAGTCCTTGACATCGTGGTTCATCCGATGAGATCATCGTGGAACATGTGGGAGCCAACATGGGTATCCAGATCCCGCTGTTGGTTATTGACCGGAGAACGCCTCGGTCATGTCTGCTTGTCTCCAACCCGTAGGGTCTACACACTTAAGGTTCTGTGACGCTTAGGGTTATATAGGAAGCTTGTATGTGGTTACCGAATGTTGTTCGAGTCCCTGATGAGATCCCTGACGTCACGAGGAGTTCCGGAATGGTCCGGAGGTAAAGATTTATATATGGAAGTCCTGTTTTGGTAACCGGAAAGGTTTCATGACATATCGGTAATGTACCGGACCACCGAGAGGGTCCTGGGTCCACCAAGTGGGGCCACCTGCCCTGTATAGGTTGCGTGGGCCAAGTGTGGAGGGACCAGCCCCTAGGAGGGCTGGTGCGCCCCACAAGGGGCCCAAGGCGCAAGGATGGGTGGGAGGGGCAACCCTAGTCCAGATGGGCCCTAAGGCCCATCTAGTGGGCGCCCCTCCCTCCCTCTTGGCCGCCTCCTTGATCCCATCTAGGGCTGGTCGCCTCTAGGGGTGGAAACCCCAGAGGGGCGCAGCCCTCCCTTCCCTATATATATGAGGCCTCTGGGCTGCCCATAACACAGAGAACCTCTCCTCTTGGTGCAGCCCCGCCTCTCTTCCTCCTCTCCCTTGGTGCTTGGCGGCCTCGCGGGATTGCCACGCCTCCACCACCACCACGCCTGCTGTGCTGCTGCTGGATGGAGTCTTCTCAACCTCTCCTCTCTCCTTGCTGGATCAAGGCGTGAGACGCCACCGGTTGTACGTGTGTTGAACGCGGAGGTGCCGTCTGCTCGCACTTGATCATCGGTGATCTGAATCACGACGAGTACGACTCCATCAACCCTGCTCACTTGAACGCTCCGCTTAACGATCTACAAGGGTATGTAGATGCACTCTCCTTCCTCGCTGCTAGTTTCTCCATAGATAGATCTTGGTGACACGTAGGAAAATTTTGAATTTCTGCTACGTTCCCCAACACTAAGCGTATATATGCCGACGGCTTTGCAGTAGGCATAGTTTTTTTCCCTGTTTTTTCTTTTTCAATTCATTTGACAGCATTTCAAAACAGAATAATATGAAATATGGCAGTTCATCATCATCATTTAAACATAGTCAAGTTCATCATCTAAAGATCATCACCGGCGAAAGTTCACGAACATAAGAGTAGTGCAAGACATGAAACATCATAAAAGTTGAAACATGAAAGACATGGCACAACGGCCGCATACACGGAATCATCATCGACATCAAGCACCACCGAGTCCACCTCCGCAAAAACCACCACCACCACCGAGTCCACCTCCACCAAAACCACCACCTCCGCCAAGTCCACCTCCGCCAAAACCACCACCACCACCAAGTCCACCTCCGCCAAAACCGCCACCGCCAAGTCCACCTCCGCTTAAACCGCCACCGCGACCACCATCACTCTTCCAGATCGGAGGATCGGGTCGACGGAGCAGGAGTCGAGCCACCGTCCCTACATGTTTGAAAGAAGATTCTAACGGTAAATATGACATGATAGTGTTGAATGAACGAGAACTAGTTTGTCATTAGTTAGGCAAATTTACTAACCGAGTATCACCGCTTAGTGCCAGCCATTCCTAACGTGGAATGTGGGGCGCTCCGCAGTGGTGGTGGGGTCCAACTTGTGGTGGCTCCGCAAGGTTATTCCAAGACGCCAACATAGCCTCGGATGTTAGTTAAACAAGTCCACTTAGAAACAAGCCGTGATCAACAAAGTCAAGGAATGAAAGTGCAAATTTGAGCTTGGTTTAAGAGGGCAAAACTAACCGCCATCACTTGACGGTTGTAATCATCGCTTGCCTTCACTGCTGTAAGTACTCCTCACCTCAATATGCCTATGCTCGAGAAAGGCCTGATATGCCTACAAAATTGAGGTTGTTTCTAAGTGGGCAGTGATGAAAATAAACTAAGAAAGATAGAGACAAAGAAGATAAGGGAAGTACTTACAAGACATTGGCGGACTAAGGAGGCTGCGAACGCCTGCATTTCTAACGGGCTCGGGTTGGTAGCTCGGTTGTGTGTACGAGATCGACGGAGTGATCGCCATCGAAACACGGATACCGCCATGGGACTTACTACGATGGCCACCACCGCCGTGTCGCCGATCCGAGATCGGGCGACCTCAGAACGGAACATCCGGATGCAACTTCGATAGTTCTGAGTGTAAGACTCTGTGTGTTGCTCGGTGTTGCCGTAGTATCGCTCTCGCCTCCTTGTGATCACTCCGCCATGGGCCAACTTCCATGACTCCATGTCCGAGAGCGCCTCTGCAACTTGTCCTCCCGCAACGCCAAATAGAAGTTAGCCATACATAAGAACATGACGGTAAAGAAGAACCAAAATGCATCTTTCATATAGATATACCTTCATGGCCTTGAAGCCCCAAAGGTTCCTCCTGCTTCTTGGCCGTGTGTCCTGCCTTTTCCACGGTTAGCCCGGGCCTTGATGCTCTTGGCAGCAAACTCTGGATCATCACCGACCCACCTATCCACCAAACACGCCCATCCGTCATGCCTTCCATAGCACCGACGAGGAACAACCTATGCAAATTTTGGAAGCATGACATGTGAGCACGAAACATATAGTTGACTCCTTGAAACTATGAAAAGTCAGTAATAGTTACCATCATGAACTGCTCCCTGCTCGTGGTAATTTTTTGCCTATGTGCTTGAGTTTTGGTCATCTTTTGTTGCAGGTAGATGTGGTAGTACTGTGAGAAGGCAACCCAACGCACTCAGATCGCAAATCGACGAGCTTTCTTCTTGCAGACGCAAGTAAGACCACGCCGGCTCGCCTTGTGCTCGCCAAGAACTCTATAGAGTTGCTGCAATCATGCATAAACCAGAAGCAAACAAGGAATGAGTTGAGTGATTCAATGATAAACTATGAACGAAATCAAGACAAGTGATTCAAAAGGAACTTACCCAAAATTTGGGATCACGGCCTTAGCGGCCGCCCAGACTCTGCTGTTGCAAGCCTCAGAGGGCCCAGCTTGTGGCCAAAACACGCAGATGCGGGTCCCCGTCTCGTCACAGGCAGAATAGGCCAGGCCAAAACTGCTTCAACAGGACAGTGAGAAGGATGTTCGGTTTACGGCCCTTTCCGCGAAGGATCCAGTTACTGCAAAAGAATCAAAGGGTTGCCATGTGTACAATAAAAAATGTTGTCATGTGTTGAAAATATGAATGAGATGCACTTACTCTGTCCCTGCAGGTTCAATGAGCCACTTGTGCGCCTCGACAGAAGGTGGTGTAGGTATCCGGCATTACCACGCAGCCAACCTCAAGGAGCACCCGTGGCAAGTCACCCCACAACTCGGGTCAACCTCCTCCACCTCCTCGCCTCCTCCTCACCTCCTCCTGGCCTCCTCCTCCTGGCCTCCTCCTCCTCACCCTCCTCCTCCTCGACATCAGAACATACCTCCTCCTCGACTCGAGTCAGACAAGATAGGAGGGCATCAAGAAGACCCTCCTATTTTGGACACGGCCCGAGTTTTTGGCCCGCTGCCTCTCCCCACCTCCTCGCCTCTAGGGGCTCTCCCCAGCCCCTCCTCCTCTAGGGTCTCCTCCCCGACCCTCCACCTCCCCGTGAGGTGCCATCCTCAGTAGTCGGGAGGGAACCTTGTGGGCCTGCCCACTCCGAGTAAGTCCTCCTTGAGTTTATCGAGAAACCGGCACCGCTGGACTTGCCCATGATTAGCAAACCTGCATTGAGAAGAGAATAAACAATTTTAATGATCATTAAAAGACATTAATAACGGAAGAGCACATTACATACTATTGTAATGATCATTAAAAGAACATACATTTTCTAGAACCCATATGAATCATCACTATTGTAATCTATTTGTCGACCAGTCTCATCATCACTATCCCGCATATCTTCTTCGTTGTCCGACGGAGGTGGAGGCTCTTCCTCATCATCAGCCAACAGACACTTTAACTTTTCAAGCATAATTATGTCTCTTTGATTCACAACTGCCTCACCATCAATCCGCGCGCCGTCAGCCGCTTGGGTCCAGTCAACATAACCAAAGTCATCATCCTCCTTGTTTCGACCACGCCATCATGTTCCTCTTGAAAGAACACTCTCGTATGTCATGGGGTTTATGTTGTAGTAATCATCATCGCTCGGGTCCGTAGCTTACCATGTGGCACACCTTGAACACAACTTCCCAACCCTTTAGGTACTCTTTTCCGCATGGATAAGGCGATAATATACTTGTGTGGCTCGGTAGCGCGATAAAGAGATCAGCTCCAGATAGACGGTTGATGGTTTAACTTCAACTAAGCCAACAGTATATGCGATGCCTCTGCACTTTTTGGGGTCGAACCATCGGCATTTGAACACAAAGGAGACTTAGGTGTTTACGGCCACGCTTGAATGTAAGCTCGATATTTTTCCTACCCTTCCGTAGTAATCTACTTTATTATCTCCTTCAAGGAAGACTCCGTATTTATGGTTTTGGGATCAGCCGACTGTTCGGTGCTCCTCTCAGTATGGAAGCGATACCCATTCACATCATACTTTTGGCATGTCATGACGGTAGGGTCAAAACCCATGGAAACCCATCTCAATTCTTCACCCATTGATTCGCTCGATCATTTCACTACAAGTTTAATTGAAATTATAGGGTGCATGAGTTTAATTGAAGTGTGAAATGGGTAATAGGAAGTGTGAAATATTACTTTCTCCGTGAACCACGCAACGAAATTTTTCCTTCCATCAATACCCTTTCGAGAAGAGCAAGTGCCTCCGCTTCAAGAGGAGGCAGCATTCCGGCCCACTCTTCCTCAAATCTAATCGACCACAATAAGAAAAGCGTATAAGAACTAGGCAAAGTGAACATAATGAATTGACTAAAAGAATGGTGCAAAGGTATTACCTCATCCACTCATCCTCGACTTCCTTGATGTTGTGCAAGATATAGAACATGACATCCTCCCACTCATCTCGTGGCATGACATAAGATGTCGAGCATCCAGCCCCGCCACCTTGCCGATGAATAGAGGCAACTTGGTTTTATACTTGGGTTCTTCAGATTGTATCGAGACACCTTATTGTGCAACGTGGGGAACATGGTCCTGATAGTAGGCTGTCCCGAGGTCCGCCACCTCCTCTAGGATAACTGCCTCAGCTATGGAAGCTTCAATCTTAGCTTTGTTTCCACATTTATGTCTCATATGCTTGTTCTGCCTCTCGTATTGCATCGCCAACGACATCGCATGTGGCCCCCAACAATACCTCGCTCAAGGTGCAAAATGAGATGTGTCATCGGAGTAAAGAAGCCTCGTGGGAAGATCTTCTAGCTTGCATATCAACTCCGCGCCTTTCTTATGCATTTCTTTATCTTCCGAGGACATACTTTAGCACAAAGCGCTCGGAAGAAATGGCTTAACTCCGCAAGCACACGCCAGACACGCCGGAACATAGCCCCAACCATCACCGCATAATCCGCCAATCCATACATGATAGTCATGCCTAAACAAAAGGCAATTCTTTTGACAAACATGTATTTTCTCATAGTCCATGGAGAGCGCCTTCATGATTTTCTTCGCACTGCATATGGTTTTCGCAGTTCATCGCTTCCGGCAGGCTGTTAGCCCATACTCCCGTAAATGCTTCACAACCTCGCCATAGCCAGATTTCAGCCTTGATCGCCATCACCAAGTAGATGGCATCCAAAGCATGCATAGCTTGGCACCCTCATAGAGAGGTTTCTTTGACGAGGCCAAGATTTCCAGAAGGCCTTTGCGTTTCCTCCTGCTCCTCCGGTTCATTCGCTGAATGTGAAGGAGGTGTTGGCAGTGCAGCAAAGACATCATCTAGCATGTCTCTAACCCCATCGCCCTCATAACCAGCGACGCGTTGTCGATCACATCCTCTCTACCACGATCCTACCGGGCAAAGTTTATCGCATATTAAAGTTGGGCATAAATCCATTCGCATGGAAGGTGCTTAGTCATCTCACTCTTATCTCTCATGGATACGCCTCTCACATTTGGCACACGGGCATTCTCGCACCATCCTCATTGGACTACGGAATATCTCTTTCAAAACACATCAGTTTTCTCGACCCACTCTGTTGTTACTTGATTCCGACGGATAAACCGACTATACATCCACCGATTATCTGCCATCTCTCTTTATTGGAAGCCACACAACAAAATTAAGGATTCATTTAAATTACCCACATCAATATTTTATTTTTAAAAGGTTGACGAGAATCGACATTTAATCCACCTACATCTCTAATAGGTAAAGATGGGTCCTATCCCACTCGAGAATGTGTAGATTGAGTACGGTCCATGTTGTTTCATTCATTCGAGACAAAATTTCGGCAGCACTCCCCGATGTTCTCCAAATACACGCCCCGGAAAAATGCCGAGAGAATGTGCATCCGGAGAACAACAGGAGGCACCGCCAAATCCTGTCTCGAACGGGTAGAGCATGAACAACGTATCCAATCTACACATCCTCGGCTGTCCATGGAAAGCGTTGACAATCCGAAGATATGTGATAAATATGCAATTGAATGCATATTTATCGATGCAACCTTTCGGACGGGAGACCTAGTTTACGCGACTTGATGTGAAAATTTAATCTAGTGACATGGAAAAAAGTGGACGAGGTCATAGAATTGTGGCTCACCTCCGATGTAGTCGATCCAAGGAGAGGGACGATCGTGACCAACACCTCCAACGTGGACGATCACTCCACTAAGATGGAACACCATAAATCCTGTTAATTCCAATCGAGTGATAAAAATTTAGGTCATCACCTCACATTAAGCATTGGCACAACATTATGAATGAACATGAAACAACATGTCAAATTGTAAAAAACTAACTCTAAACCTGCTCCTACTCCACCCTCTCTCCCCCATTCTTTCTCTCTTATAAAAACAAACGGAGCTCGCTCATACTCCATTATCTTCCTCGCCATCTCTTTACATGCACATATTGAAAAACTTGACCAATATCATCTCGTCCATATTGAGCAATATCTATGTCCAAATTCACAAAATTGAGCAATATCCATCAATGCATCCATCTATCACAAACTTCACCATCAATCTGTACATGCATGCATATATCCATTCATCACATATCCATCTATGCAAAAAAAAACAGTAACAAAATGCAAAAAAAATAAAAAAAAATCTCACCTTGGCCGCGCCGGTGCAGCAGGCAGCAAGGAGGCCGGGAGGCAGCCGCCGGGGAAGGGTGGACGGGGCCGGCCGGGGAGGAGCAGGGCGTCATGGACCGTCTGTGAGGGGGGGCCACGACCGAGACGCTGCCGCGCTTCTTCTGACATGCCACAACACCACCCCAGATGTATGAGGGCCCAGACGACGCCTCCGTGGCATTGCTTACCCCAGTGGCCCCTGGCCCGCCTAACCCCGAGCGGTTGACCACGAGATCTAGCCTTTGACTTCCCACGCCACGTGACGGCTTTGACCAGTGGACCTTCCACCCGGCTGTGTCAGTCGGCCCATAGGGACACCCGGAGCAACATCCGGCCAAACCCACAGCTACATCCACTCCGTAGACCCGACGCGTCTGCTTCTCCAGTGCCGCCAAGGCAGGCCGTCTGTGAGGGGGGGGCACGACCGAGACGCTGCCGCTTCTTCTGACATGCCACAACACCACCCCGCATGTATGAGGGCCCAGACGACGCCCCGTGGCATTGCTACCCCTGTGGCCCCTGGCCCCGCCTAACCCCGAGCGGTTGACCACGAGATCTAGCCTTTGACTTCCCACGGACGGGCTTTGACCAGTGGACCTCTCCACCCGGCAGTGTCAGTCGGCCCATAGGGACACCCGGAGCAACATCCGGCCAAACCCACAGCTACATCCACTCCGTAGACCCGACGCGTCTGCTTCTCCAGTGCCGCCGGCGGCGGCGCCGTCTGTGAGGGGGGCCACGACCGAGAGACGCGTGCCGCTTCTTCTGACATGCCACAACACCACCCCGCATGTATGAGGGCCCCAGACGACGCCTCCGTGGCATTGCTACCCCTCAGGCCCCTGGCCCCGCCTAACCCCGAGCGGTTGACCACGAGATCTAGCCTTTGACTTCCCACGGACGGGCTTTGACCAGTGGACCTCTCCACCCGGTTGTGTCAGTCGGCCCATAGGGACACCCGGAGCAACATCCGCCAAACCCACAGCTACATCCACTCCGTAGACCCGACGCGTCTGCTTCTCCAGTGCCGGCATGGCGCCGTCTGTCTGAGGGGGGCCACGACCGAGACGCGGCCGCTTCTTCTGACATGCCACAACACCACCCCGCATGTATGAGGGCCCTGCACGACGCCCCGTGGCATTGCTACCCCCTGGCCCCTGGCCCCGCCTAACCCCGAGCGGTTGACCACGAGATCTAGCCTTTGACTTCCCACGGACGGGCTTTGACCAATGGACCTCCCACCCGGCCAGTCAGTCGGCCCATAGGGACACCCGGAGCAACATCCGGCCAAACCCACAGCTACATCCACTGTAGACCCGACGCGTCTGCTTCTCCAGTGCCGGGGGCGGCGCCGTCTGTGAGGGGGGGCCACGACCGAGACGCTGGCGGCTTCTTCTGACATGCCACAACACCACCCCGCATGTATGAGGGCCCAGACGACGCCTCCGGTGGCATTGCTACCCCTGTGGCCCCCTGGCCCCGCCTAACCCCGAGCGGTTGACCACGAGATCTAGCCTTTGACTTCCCACTGACGGCTTTGACCAGTGGACCTCTCCACCCGGCCAGTGTCAGTCGGCCCATAGGGACACCCGGAGCAACATCCGGCCAAACCCACAGCTACATCCACTCCGTAGACCCGACGCTCTGCTTCTCTCCAGTGCCGGCGGGCCGTCTGTGAGGGGGGGGCCACGACCGAGACGCTGCGCACTTCTTCTGACATGCCACAACACCACCCCGCATGTATGAGGGCCCCAGACGACGCCCCGTGGCATTGCTACCCCTGGCCCCCTGGCCCCGCCTAACCCCGAGCGGTTGACCACGAGATCTAGCCTTTGACTTCCCACGGACGGGCTTTGACCAGTGGACCTTCCACCCGGCCAGTGTCAGTCGGCCCATAGGGACACCCGGAGCAACATCCGGCCAAACCCACAGCTACATCCACTCCGTAGACCCGACGCCGTCTGCTTCTCCAGTGCCAAGGCGGCGGCCGTCTGCGGAGGGGGGGCCACGACCGAGACGCTGCTGCGCTTCTTCTGACATGCCACAACACCACCCCGCATGTATGAGGGCCCAGACGACGCCCCGTGGCATTGTTACCCCTGTGGCCCCTGGCCCCGCCTAACCCCGGAGCGGTTGACCACGAGATCTAGCCTTTGACTTCCCACGGACGGGCTTTGACCAAAGGGACCTCTCCACCCGGCCAGTGTCAGTCGGCCCATAGGGACACCCGGAGCAACATCCGGCCAAACCCACAGCTACATCCACTCTGTAGACCCGACGCGTCTGCTTCTCCAGTGCCGCAGGGCGCGCCGTCTGTGAGGGGGGGCCACGACCGAGACGCGGCCGCTTCTTCTGACATGCCACAACACCACCCCAAGATGTATGAGGGCCCCACGACGCCCCGTGGCATTGCTACCCCCTGTGGCCCCCGGCCCCGCCTAACCCCGAGCGGTTGACCACGAGATCTAGCCTTGACTTCCCACGGACGGGCTTTGACCAGTGGACCTTCCACCCGGCCAGTGTCAGTCGGCCCATAGGGACACCCGGAGCAACATCCGGCCAAACCCACAGCTACATCCACTCTGTAGACCCGACGCGTCTGCTTCTCCAGTGCCGGGCGGGCGCCTGTGTGAGGGGGGGCCACGACCGAGACGCGGCCGCTTCTTCTGACATGCCACAACACCACCCCGCATGTATGAGGGCCCAGACGACGCCTCCGTGGCATTGCTACCCCTCAGGCCCCTGGCCCCGCCTAACCCCGAGCGGTTGACCACGAGATCTAGCCTTTGACTTCCCACTGACGGGCTTTGACCAAGGGACCTTCCACCCGGCCAGTGTCAGTCGGCCCATAGGGACACCCGGAGCAACATCCGGCCAAACCCACAGCTACATCCACTCCGTAGACCCGACGCGTCTGCTTTCTCCAGGTGGCGGCGGCGCGCCGTCTGTGAGGGGGGCCACGACCGAGACGCGTGCCGCTTCTTCTGACATGCCACAACACCACCCCGCATGTATGAGGGCCCCAGACGACGCCCCGTGGCATTGCTACCCCTGGGCCCCTGGCCCCGCCTAACCCCGAGCGGTTGACCACGAGATCTAGCCTTTGACTTCCCACGGACGGGCTTTGACCAGTGGACCTTCCACCCGGCCAGTGTCAGTCGGCCCATAGGGACACCCGGAGCAACATCCGGCCAAACCCACAGCTACATCCACTCCGTAGACCCGACGCTGCTGCTTCTCCAGTGCCGGGCGGCGGCGGCCGCCCTGCTGTGAGGGGGGGCCACGACCGAGACGCGTGCCGCTTCTTCTTCTGACATGCCACAACACCACCCCGCATGTATGAGGGCCCAGACGACGCCTCCGTGGCATTGCTACCCCTCAGGCCCCCGGCCCCGCCTAACCCCGAGCGGTTGACCACGAGATCTAGCCTTTGACTTCCCACGGACGGGCTTTGACCAGTGGACCTTCCACCCGGTTGTGTCAGTCGGCCCATAGGGACACCCGGAGCAACATCCGGCCAAACCCACAGCTACATCCACTCCGTAGACCCGACGCTCTGCTTCTCCAGTGCCGGGCGGCGGCGCCTGTCTGTGAGGGGGGCCACGACCGAGACGCGTGCCGCTTCTTCTGACATGCCACAACACCACCCCAGCATGTATGAGGGCCCGAGACGACGCCTCCGTGGCATTGCTACCCCTGTGGCCCCTGGCCCCGCCTAACCCCGAGCGGTTGACCACGAGATCTAGCCTTTGACTTCCCACTGACGGGCTTTGACCAGTGGACCTCTCCACCCGGCCAGTGTCAGTCGGCCCATAGGGACACCCGGAGCAACATCCGGCCAAACCCACAGCTACATCCACTCCGTAGACCCGACGCGTCTGCTTCTCCAGTGCCGGGCAAGGCGCCCGTCTGTGAGGGGGGGCCACGACCGAGACGCGGCCGCTTCTTCTGACATGCCACAACACCACCCCGCATGTATGAGGGCCCAGACGACGCCCCGGTGGCATTGCTACCCCTGTGGCCCCTGGCCCCGCCTAACCCCGAGCGGTTGACCACGAGATCTAGCCTTGACTTCCCACGGACGGGCTTTGACCAGTGGACCTCTCCACCCGGCCAGTGTCAGTCGGCCCATAGGGACACCCGGAGCAACATCCGGCCAAACCCACAGCTACATCCACTCTGTAGACCCGACGCGTCTGCTTTCTCCAGTGCCGGCATGGGCGGCGCCGTCTGTGAGGGGGGCCACGACCGAGACGCGGGTCGCTTCTTCTGACATGCCACAACACCACCCCGCATGTATGAGGGCCCGGACGACGCCCCGGTGGCATTGCTTACCCCTGTGGCCCCTGGCCCCGCCTAACCCCGGAGCGGTTGACCACGAGATCTAGCCTTTGACTTCCCACGGACGGGCTTTGACCAAGGGACCTTCCACCCGGCCAGTCAGTCGGCCCATAGGGACACCCGGAGCAACATCCGGCCAAACCCACAGCTACATCCACTCTGTAGACCCGACGCGTCTGCTTCTCCAGTGCCGGCAAGGCGCCGTCTGTGAGGGGGGGGCACGACCGAGACGCTGCGTACTTCTTCTGACATGCCACAACACCACCCCGCATGTATGAGGGCCCCAGACGACGCCCCGTGGCATTGTTACCCCAGGCCCCTGGCCCCGCCTAACCCCGAGCGGTTGACCACGAGATCTAGCCTTTGACTTCCCACGGACGGGCTTTGACCAGTGGACCTTCCACCCGCCAGTGTCAGTCGGCCCATAGGGACACCCGGAGCAACATCCGGCCAAACCCACAGCTACATCCACTCCGTAGACCCGACGCGTCTGCTTCCTCCAGTGCCGGGCGGCGGCCGTCTGTGAGGGGGGGCCACGACCGAGACGCGGCCGCTTCTTCTGACATGCCACAACACCACCCCGCATGTATGAGGGCCCCAGACGACGCCTCCGTGGCATTGCTACCCCTGTGGCCCCCGTCCCGCCTAACCTCGAGCGGTTGACCACGAGATCTAGCCTTTGACTTCCCACGACGGGCTTTGACCAGTGGACCTTCCACCCGGCTGTGTCAGTCGGCCCATAGGGACACCCGGAGCAACATCCGGCCAAACCCACAGCTACATCCACTCTGTAGACCCGACGCGTCTGCTTCTCCAGTGTGCCATGCGGCGGCTGTCTGTGAGGGGGCCACGACCGAGACGCGTGCCGCTTCTTCTGACATGCCACAACACCACCCCGCATGTATGAGGGCCCAGACGACGCCGCCGTGGCATTGCTACCCCTGTGGCCCCTGGCCCCGCCTAACCCCGAGCGGTTGACCACGAGATCTAGCCTTTGACTTCCCACGGACGGGCTTTGACCAGTGGACCTTCCACCCGGCTGTGTCAGTCGGCCCATAGGGACACCCGGAGCAACATCCGGCCAAACCCACAGCTACATCCACTCCGTAGACCCGACGCGTCCATTTCTCCAGTGCCGGGCGGCGCGCCGTCTGTGAGGGGGCCACGACCGAGACGCGGCCGCTTCTTCTGACATGCCACAACACCACCCCGCATGTATGAGGGCCCCAGACGACGCTCCGTGGCATTGCAACCCCTGTGGCCCCTGGCCCCGCCTAACCCCGAGCGGTTGACCACGAGATCTAGCCTTTGACTTCCCACGGACGGGCTTTGACCAAGGACCTCTCCACCCGGCCAGTGTCAGTCGGCCCATAGGGACACCCGGAGCAACATCCGGCCAAACCCACAGCTACATCCACTCTGTAGACCCGACGCGTCTGCTTCTCCAGGTGCCGGGCGGCGGCGCGTCTGTGAGGGGGGGCCACGACCGAGACGCTGCGCTTCTTTCTGACATGCCACAACACCACCCCGCATGTATGAGGGCCCAGACGACGCCTCCGTGGCATTGCTACCCCTGTGGCCCCTGGCCCCGCCTAACCCCGAGCGGTTGACCACGAGATCTAGCCTTTGACTTCCCACGGACGGGCTTTGACCAGTGGACCTCTCCACCCGGCTTGTGTCAGTCGGCCCATAGGGACACCCGGAGCAACATCCGGCCAAACCCACAGCTACATCCACTCCGTAGACCCGACGCGTCTGCTTCTCCAGTGCCGGTGGCGCGCCGTCTGTGAGGGGGGGCCACGACCGAGACGCTGCGCCTCTTCTGACATGCCACAACACCACCCGCATGTATGAGGGCCCCAGACGACGCCTCCGGTGGCATTGCTACCCCTGTGGCCCCTGGCCCCGCCTAACCCCGAGCGGTTGACCACGAGATCTAGCCTTTGACTTCCCACGGACGGGCTTTGACCAGTGGACCTCTCCACCCGGCCAGTGTCAGTCGGCCCATAGGGACACCCGGAGCAACATCCGGCCAAACCCACAGCTACATCCACTCTGTAGACCCGACGCGTCTGCTTCTCCAGGTGCCGGGCGGCGGCGCCGTCTGTGAGGGGGGGCCACGACCGAGACGCTGCCGCCTCTTCTGACATGCCACAACACCACCCCGCATGTATGAGGGCCCAGACGACGCCTCCGGTGGCATTGCTACCCCTGTGGCCCCCGGCCCCGCCTAACCCCGAGCGGTTGACCACGAGATCTAGCCTTTGACTTCCCACGGACGGGCTTTGACCAGGGACCTTCCACCCGGTTGTGTCAGTCGGCCCATAGGGACACCCGGAGCAACATCCGGCCAAACCCACAGCTACATCCACTCCGTAGACCCGACGCGTCTGCTTCTCCAGTGCCGGGCAAGGCGGCCGTCTGTGAGGGGGGGCCACGACCGAGACGCGTGCGCTTCTTCTGACATGCCACAACACCACCCCGCATGTATGAGGGCCCAGACGACGCCTCCGTGGCATTGCTACCCCTGTGGCCCCTGGCCCCGCCTAACCCCGAGCGGTTGACCACGAGATCTAGCCTTTGACTTCCCACTGACGGGCTTTGACCAGTGGACCTTCCACCCGGCTTGTGTCGGCCCATAGGGACACCCGGAGCAACATCCGGCCAAACCCACAGCTACATCCACTCTGTAGACCCGACGCGTCTGCTTCTCCAGTGCCGGCATGGCGCGGCGCCGTCTGTGAGGGGGGGCCACGACCGAGACGCTGCGTCGCTTCTTCTGACATGCCACAACACCACCCCAGCATGTATGAGGGCCCCAGACGACGCCTCCGTGGCATTGTTACCCCTGTGGCCCCTGGCCCCGCCTAACCCCGAGCGGTTGACCACGAGATCTAGCCTTGACTTCCCACAAACGGGCTTTGACCAGTGGACCTCTCCACCCGGTTGTGTCAGTCGGCCCATAGGGACACCCGGAGCAACATCCGGCCAAACCCACAGCTACATCCACTCTGTAGACCCGACGCGTCTGCTTCTCCAGGTGCCGGCGGCAAGGCCGTCTGTGAGGGGGGGCCACGACCGAGACGCTGCGCGCTTCTTCTGACATGCCACAACACCACCCCGCATGTATGAGGGCCCCAGACGACGCCTCCGTGGCATTGCTACCCCTGTGGCCCCCTGGCCCCGCCTAACCCCGAGCGGTTGACCACGAGATCTAGCCTTGACTTCCCACGGACGGGCTTTGACCAGTGGACCTCTCCACCCGGCCAGTCAGTCGGCCCATAGGGACACCCGGAGCAACATCCGGCCAAACCCACAGCTACATCCACTCCGTAGACCCGACGCGTCTGCTTCTCCAAGTGCCGGGCGGCGCGCGTCTGTGAGGGGGGGCCACGACCGAGACGCTGCCGCCTCTTCTTCTGACATGCCACAACACCACCCCAAGCATGTATGAGGGCCCTGACGACGCCTCCGTGGCATTGCTACCCCTGTGGCCCCTGGCCCCGCCTAACCCCGGAGCGGTTGACCACGAGATCTAGCCTTGACTTCCCACGGACGGGCTTTGACCAGTGGACCTTCCACCCGGCCAGTCAGTCGGCCCATAGGGACACCCGGAGCAACATCCGGCCAAACCCACAGCTACATCCACTCCGTAGACCCGACGCGTCTGCTTCTCCAGTGTGCCGGCGGCGGCGCCGTCTGTGAGGGGGGCCACGACCGAGACGCGGTCGCCTTCTTCTGACATGCCACAACACCACCCCGCATGTATGAGGGCCCCAGACGACGCCTCCGTGGCATTGTTACCCCTGTGGCCCCTGGCCCCGCCTAACCCCGAGCGGTTGACCACGAGATCTAGCCTTTGACTTCCCACTGGACGGGCTTTGACCAGTGGACCTTCCACCCGGCCAGTGTCAGTCGGCCCATAGGGACACCCGGAGCAACATCCGGCCAAACCCACAGCTACATCCACTCTGTAGACCCGACGCGCTCTGCTTCTCCAGTGCCGGGCGGCGGCGCCGTCTGTGAGGGGGCCACGACCGAGACGCTGCGCCGCTTCTGACATGCCACAACACCACCCCAGCATGTATGAGGGCCCAGACGACGCCCCGTGGCATTGCTACCCCTGTGGCCCCCATCCCCGCCTAACCCCGAGCGGTTGACCACGAGATCTAGCCTTTGACTTCCCACTGACGGGCTTTGACCAGTGGACCTCTCCACCCGGCCAGTCAGTCGGCCCATAGGGACACCCGGAGCAACATCCGCCAAACCCACAGCTACATCCACTCCATGTAGACCCGACGCGTCTGCTTCTCCAGTGCCGGGCGGCGGCGCCTCTGTGAGGGGGGCCACGACCGAGACGCTGCCGCTTCTTCTGACATGCCACAACACCACCCCGCATGTATGAGGGCCCTGACGACGCCTCCGGTGGCATTGCTACCCCTGTGGCCCCCGTCCCCGCCTAACCCCGAGCGGTTGACCACTTAGATCTAGCCTTTGACTTCCCACGGACGGGCTTTGACTAGTGGACCTTCCACCCGGCTGTGTCAGTCGGCCCATAGGGACACCCGGAGCAACATCCGGCCAAACCCACAGCTACATCCACTCCGTAGACCCGACGCGTCTGCTTCTCCAGTGCCGGGCGGCGCTGTCTGTCTGGGGGGGCCACGACCGAGACGCTGCCGCCTTCTTCTGACATGCCACAACACCACCCCGCATGTATGAGGGCCCCAGACGACGCCCCGGTGGCATTGCTACCCCTGTGGCCCCTGGCCCCGCCTAACCCCGGAGCGGTTGACCACGAGATCTAGCCTTTGACTTCCCACTGACGGGCTTTGACTAGTGGACCTCTCCACCCGTTGTGTCAGTCGGCCCATAGGGACACCCGGAGCAACATCCGGCCAAACCCACAGCTACATCCACTCTGTAGACCCGACGCTGCTGCTTCTCCAGTGCCGGCGGGCGGCGCCGTCTGTGAGGGGGGGCCACGACCGAGACGCGCGCCGCTTCTTCTGACATGCCACAACACCACCCCGCATGTATGAGGGCCCTGACGACGCCCGGTGGCATTGCTACCCCAGGGCCCCGGCCCCGCCTAACCCCGGAGCGGTTGACCACTTAGATCTAGCCTTTGACTTCCCACGGACGGGCTTTGACCAGTGGACCTTCCACCCGGCCAGGTCAGTCGGCCCATAGGGACACCCGGAGCAACATCCGGCCAAACCCACAGCTACATCCACTCTGTAGACCCGACGCTGTCTTCTTCTCCAGGTGCCGGGCGGCGGCGTCTGTGAGGGGGGGCCACGACCGAGACGCAGCCGCTTCTTCTGACATGCCACAACACCACCCCGCATGTATGAGGGCCCAGACGACGCCTCCGTGGCATTGCTACCCCTGTGGCCCCTGGCCCCGCCTAACCCCGAGCGGTTGACCACGAGATCTAGCCTTTGACTTCCCACGACGGGCTTTGACCAGTGGACCTCTCCACCCGGCCAGTGTCAGTCGGCCCATAGGGACACCCGGAGCAACATCCGGCCAAACCCACAGCTACATCCACTCCGTAGACCCGACGCGTCTGCTTCTCCAGTGCCGGGCGGCGCGCCGTCTGTGAGGGGGGGCCACGACCGAGACGCGTGCGCTTCTTCTGACATGCCACAACACCACCCCGCATGTATGAGGGCCCAGACGACGCCTCCGTGGCATTGCTACCCCCAGGGCCCCGTCCCCGCCTAACCCTCGAGCGGTTGACCACGAGATCTAGCCTTTGACTTCCCACGGACGGGCTTTGACCAGTGGACCTTCCACCCGGCCAGTGTCAGTCGGCCCATAGGGACACCCGGAGCAACATCCGGCCAAACCCACAGCTACATCCACTCCGTAGACCCGACGCGTCTGCTTCTCCAGTGCCGGCCAAGCGGCGCCGTCTGAGGGGGGGGCCACGACCGAGACGCTGTGCCGCTTCTTCTGACATGCCACAACACCACCCCAAGATGTATGAGGGCCCCAGACGACGCCCCGTGGCATTGCTACCCCTGTGGCCCCCTGGCCCCGCCTAACCCCGAGCGGTTGACCACGAGATCTAGCCTTTGACTTCCCACAGACGGGCTTTGACCAGTGGACCTCTCCACCCGGCCAGTGTCAGTCGGCCCATAGGGACACCCGGAGCAACATCCGGCCAAACCCACAGCTACATCCACTCCGTAGACCCGACGCGTCTGCTTCTCCAGTGCCGGGCAAGGCCGCCTGTGAGGGGGGGGCCACGACCGAGACGCGGCCGCTTTCTTCTGACATGCCACAACACCACCCCAGCATGTATGAGGGCCCCAGACGACGCCTCCGTGGCATTGCTACCCCTGTGGCCCCTGGCCCCCGCCTAACCCTCGAGCGGTTGACCACGAGATCTAGCCTTTGACTTCCCACGGACGGGCTTTGACCAGTGGACCTCTCCACCCGGCCAGTCAGTCGGCCCATAGGGACACCCGGAGCAACATCCGGCCAAACCCACAGCTACATCCACTCCGTAGACCCGACGCGTCTGCTTCTCCAAAGTGCCGGCGGCGGCGTCTGTGAGGGGGGCCACGACCGAGACGCGGCCGCTTCTTCTGACATGCCACAACACCACCCCGCATGTATGAGGGCCCTGACGACGCCTCCGGTGGCATTGCTACCCCTGTGGCCCCTGGCCCCGCCTAACCCCGAGCGGTTGACCACGAGATCTAGCCTTGACTTCCCACTGACGGGCTTTGACCAGTGGACCTCTCCACCCGGCAGTGTCAGTCGGCCCATAGGGACACCCGGAGCAACATCCGGCCAAACCCACAGCTACATCCACTCTGTAGACCCGACGCTCTGCTTCTCCAGTGCCGGCGGCGCGCGTCTGTCTGGGGGGGGGCACGACCGAGACGCGCGCCGCCTCTTCTGACATGCCACAACACCACCCCGCATGTATGAGGGCCCCAGACGACGCTCCGTGGCATTGTTACCCCTCAGGGCCCCTGTCCCCGCCTAACCCCGAGCGGTTGACCACGAGATCTAGCCTTTGACTTCCCACGGACGGGCTTTGACCAGTGGACCTTCCACCCGGCCAGTGTCAGTCGGCCCATAGGGACACCCGGAGCAACATCCGGCCAAACCCACAGCTACATCCACTCCGTAGACCCGACGCTCTGCTTCTCCAG
Source organism: Aegilops longissima (assembly GCA_021605205.1). NCBI lineage: Eukaryota > Viridiplantae > Streptophyta > Magnoliopsida > Poales > Poaceae > Aegilops > Aegilops longissima. The sequence continues at coordinate 144,198,991 of CM038678.1, read as the reverse complement.
TGCCGGCGCGGGCGCCGTCTGTGAGGAGGGGCCACACGACGAGACGCGTGCCGCTTCTTCTGACATGCCACAACACCACCCCGCATGTATGAGGGCCCAGACGACGCCTCCGGTGGCATTGCTACCCCTCAGGCCCCCCTGCCCCGCCTAACCCCGAGCGGTTGACCACGAGATCTAGCCTTTGACTTCCCACGGACGGCCTTTGACCAGTGGACCTTCCACCCGCTGTGTCAGTCGGCCCATAGGGACACCCGGAGCAACATCCGGCCAAACCCACAGCTACATCCACTCTGTAGACCCGACGCGTCTGCTTCTCCAGTGCCGGCGGCGGCGCTGGGTCTGTGAGGGGGGCCACGACCGAGACGCTGCCGCTTCTTCTGACATGCCACAACACCACCCCAGCATGTATGAGGGCCCCAGACGACGCCCCGTGGCATTGCTACCCCCTCAGGCCCCCTGCCCCGCCTAACCCCGAGCGGTTGACCACGAGATCTAGCCTTTGACTTCCCACGGACGGGCTTTGACCAGTGGACCTCTCCACCCGGCCAGTGTCAGTCGGCCCATAGGGACACCCGGAGCAACATCCGGCCAAACCCACAGCTACATCCACTCCGTAGACCCGACGCGTCTGCTTCTCCAGTGCCGGGCGGGCGGGCGCCGTCTGTGAGGGGGGGCCACGACCGAGACGCTGGCCTTCTTCTGACATGCCACAACACCACCCCGCATGTATGAGGGCCCAGACGACGCCTCCGGTGGCATTGCTACCCCTGTGGCCCCCGGCCCGCCTAACCCCGAGCGGTTGACCACGAGATCTAGCCTTGACTTCCCACTGACGGGCTTTGACCAGTGGACCTCTCCACCCGGCCAGTCAGTCGGCCCATAGGGACACCCGGAGCAACATCCGGCCAAACCCACAGCTACATCCACTCTGTAGACCCGACGCGTCTGCTTCTCCAGTGCCGGCATGGCGGCGCCGTCTGTGAGGGGGGGGCCACGACCGAGACGCGCGCCGCTTCTTCTGACATGCCACAACACCACCCCAAGATGTATGAGGGCCCTGACGACGCCCCGTGGCATTGCTACCCCTGTGGCCCTGGCCCCGCCTAACCCCGAGCGGTTGACCACGAGATCTAGCCTTTGACTTCCCACGGACGGCTTTGACCAGTGGACCTTCCACCCGGCCAGTGTCAGTCGGCCCATAGGGACACCCGGAGCAACATCCGCCAAACCCACAGCTACATCCACTCCGTAGACCCGACGCGTCTGCTTCTCCAGTGCCGGCATGGCGCCGTCTGTGAGGGGGGGCCACGACCGAGACGCGCTGCCGCTTCTTCTGACATGCCACAACACCACCCCGCATGTATGAGGGCCCGCACGACGCCTCCGTGGCATTGCTACCCCTGTGGCCCCTGGCCCCGCCTAACCCCGAGCGGTTGACCACGAGATCTAGCCTTTGACTTCCCACGACGGGCTTTGACCAGTGGACCTCTCCACCCCCGGCCAGTCAGTCGGCCCATAGGGACACCCGGAGCAACATCCGGCCAAACCCACAGCTACATCCACTCCGTAGACCCGACGCAGTCTGCTTCTCCAGTGCCGGTGGCGGCGCCGTCTGTGAGGGGGGGGCCACGACCGAGACGCTGCCGCTTCTTCTGACATGCCACAACACCACCCCACATGTATGAGGGCCCCAGACGACGCCCGGTGGCATTGCTACCCCTGTGGCCCCTGGCCCCGCCTAACCCCGAGCGGTTGACCACGAGATCTAGCCTTTGACTTCCCACGGACGGGCTTTGACCAGTGGACCTTCCACCCGGTTGTGTCAGTCGGCCCATAGGGACACCCGGAGCAACATCCGGCCAAACCCACAGCTACATCCACTCCGTAGACCCGACGCGTCTGCTTCTCCAGTGCCGCCGGGCGGCGGCCGTCTGTGGGGGGGGCCACGACCGAGACGCGGCCGCTTCTTCTTCTGACATGCCACAACACCACCCCGCATGTATGAGGGCCCCAGACGACGCCTCCGTGGCATTGCTACCCCTGTGGCCCCTGGCCCCGCCTAACCCCGGAGCGGTTGACCACGAGATCTAGCCTTTGACTTCCCACTGACGGGCTTTGACCAGTGGACCTCTCCACCCGGCCAGTGTCAGTCGGCCCATAGGGACACCCGGAGCAACATCCGGCCAAACCCACAGCTACATCCACTCCGTAGACCCGACGCTGCTGCTTCTCCAGTGCCGGGCGGCAAGGCCGTCTGTGAGGGGGGGCCACGACCGAGACGCTGCCGCTTCTTCTGACATGCCACAACACCACCCCAAGCATGTATGAGGGCCCAGACGACGCCCCGTGGCATTGTTACCCCTGTGGCCCCTGGCCCCGCCTAACCCCGGAGCGGTTGACCACGAGATCTAGCCTTTGACTTCCCACGACGGGCTTTGACCAGTGGACCTCTCCACCCCAGTTGTGTCAGTCGGCCCATAGGGACACCCGGAGCAACATCCGGCCAAACCCACAGCTACATCCACTCCGTAGACCCGACGCGTCTGCTTCTCCAGGTGCCGGCAAGGCAGCGCCGTCTGGAGGGGGGCCACGACCGAGACGCTGGCGCTTCTTCTGACATGCCACAACACCACCCCGCATGTATGAGGGCCCTGCACGACGCCCCCGGTGGCATTGCTACCCCTGTGGCCCCTGGCCCCGCCTAACCCCGAGCGGTTGACCACGAGATCTAGCCTTTGACTTCCCACGGACGGGCTTTGACCAGTGGACCTTCCACCCGGCCAGTCAGTCGGCCCATAGGGACACCCGGAGCAACATCCGGCCAAACCCACAGCTACATCCACTCCGTAGACCCGACGCGCTTTCTTCTCCAGTGTGGCGGCGGGCGGCGTCTGTGAGGGGGGGCACGACCGAGACGCTGCGCGCTTCTTCTGACATGCCACAACACCACCCCGCATGTATGAGGGCCCTGACGACGCCTCCGTGGCATTGCTACCCCAGGCCCCTGTCCCCGCCTAACCCCGAGCGGTTGACCACGAGATCTAGCCTTTGACTTCCCACGACGGGCTTTGACCAGTGGACCTTCCACCCGCCAGTGTCAGTCGGCCCATAGGGACACCCGGAGCAACATCCGGCCAAACCCACAGCTACATCCACTCCGTAGACCCGACGCCGTCTGCTTCTCCAGTGCCGGCGGCATGGCGCCGTCTGTGAGGGGGGGCCACGACCGAGACGCGTGTCGCTTCTTCTGACATGCCACAACACCACCCCAATGTATGAGGGCCCAGACGACGCCTCCGTGGCATTGCTACCCCCTGTGGCCCCTGGCCCCGCCTAACCCCGAGCGGTTGACCACGAGATCTAGCCTTGACTTCCCACGGACGGGCTTTGACCAAAGGACCTTCCACCCGGCCAGTGTCAGTCGGCCCATAGGGACACCCGGAGCAACATCCGGCCAAACCCACAGCTACATCCACTCCGTGTAGACCCGACGCGCTGCTTCTCCAGTGCCGGCGGCGGCGCCGTCTGTGAGGGGGCCACGACCGAGACGCGTGCCGCTTCTTCTGACATGCCACAACACCACCCCGCATGTATGAGGGCCCCACGACGCCCCGTGGCATTGCTACCCCTGTGGCCCCTGCCCCGCCTAACCCCGAGCGGTTGACCACGAGATCTAGCCTTGACTTCCCACTGACGGGCTTTGACTAGGGACCTCTCCACCCGGCTGTGTCAGTCGGCCCATAGGGACACCCGGAGCAACATCCGGCCAAACCCACAGCTACATCCACTCTGTAGACCCGACGCGTCTGCTTCTCTCCAGTGTCGGCGGCGGCGCTGTCTGTGAGGGGGGGCCACGACCGAGACGCGCCGCCTTCTTCTGACATGCCACAACACCACCCCAGCATGTATGAGGGCGCTGACGACGCCTCCGTGGCATTGCTACCCCTCAGGCCCCTGGCCCCGCCTAACCCCGAGCGGTTGACCACGAGATCTAGCCTTTGACTTCCCACGACGGGCTTTGACTAGTGGACCTCTCCACCCGGCTTGTGTCAGTCGGCCCATAGGGACACCGGGAGCAACATCCGGCCAAACCCACAGCTACATCCACTCCGTAGACCCGACGCGTCTGCTTCTCCAAACAGCAAAGCGTCGGGAGGAGTTCCACAAGACGACGACGGCAGGACGATCTTGATGTTATATCACGCAGGCTTCGCCTAAGCACCGCCACAATATGACCGAGGTGGAATATGGTGGAGGGGGCACCAGACACGCTAGGAACGATCACGAAGATCAACTTGTGTGTTCATGGGGTGCCCCTGCCCCAGATATAAAGGAGGGTGGGAGGAGGAGGCCGCCTCTACTATGGCGCACATGGGGAGTCCTACTCCCACCGGGAGTAGGATTCCCTTTCCTAGTCCAACTAGGAACCCTTCCATGTATTAGGAGTAGGAGAGAAGGAAAGGAAGGAAAAGGAGAAGGAAGGAAGAGGGCGCCTCCCTAGTCCAATTCGGACTAGTCCAAGGGGGCGGCGCCACCCTTTGGCTCTTTTTCTCCTTTCCCGTATGGCCCATTAAGGCCCAATACGAATTCCTGTAACTCTCCGATACTCAAAAATACCCAATCACTCGAACCTTCCGAACTCCGAATATAGTCGTCCAATATATCGATCTTTACGCCTCGACCATTTCGAGACTCCTCGTCATATCCCCGATCTCATCCGGGACTCAACTCCTTCGGTACATCAAAACTCATAAACTCATAATAAAACTGTCATCGAAACCTTAAGCGCATGGACCCTACGGTTCGAGAACTATGTAGACATGACCTAGAACCATTCTCGGTCAATAACCAATAGCGGAACCTGGATGCCCATATTGGTTCCTACATATTCTACGAAGATCTTTATCGGTCAAACCGCATAACAACATACGTTGTTCCCTTTGTCATCGGTATGTTACTTACCCGAGATTCGATCGTCGGTATCCAATACCTAGTTCAATCTCGACCGGCAAGTCTCTTTACTCGTTCCGTAATACATCATCTCGCAACTAACTCATTAGTTGCAATGCTTGCAAGGCTTAAGTGATGTGCATTACCGAGAGGGCCCAGAGATACCTCTCCGACAATCGGAGTGACAAAACCTAATCTCGATTCATGCCAACTCAACATATACTTTTGGAGACACCTGAGAGTACCTTTATAATCACCCAGATTACGCTAGACGCTTTGGTAGCACACAAAGTGTTCCTCCGTAAACGGAGTTGCATAATCTCATAGTTGCAGGAACTTTGTATAAGTCATGAAGAAAGCATAAGCAACATACTAAACGATCAAGTGCTAAGCTAACGAAATGGGTCATGTCAATCACATCATTCTCCTAATGATGTGATCCCATTAATCAAATGACAACACATGTCTATGGTTAGGAAACATAACCATCTTCGATTAATGAGCTAGTCTAGTAGAGGCATACTAGTGACTATCTGCTTGTCTATGTATTCACACATGTATTATGTTTCCGGTTAATACAATTCTAGCATGAATAATAAACATTTATCATGATATAAGGAAATAAATAATAACTTTATTATTGCCTCTAGGGCATATTTCCTTCAGTCTCCCACTTGCACTAGAGTCAATAATCTAGTTCACATCCCATGTGATTTAACATCAATAGTTCACATCTATATGTGGTTAACACCCATAGTTCACATCGACATGTGACCAACACCCAAAGGGTTTACTAGAGTCAGTAATCTAGTTCACATCGCTATGTGATTAACACCCAAAGAGTACTAAGGTGTGATCATGTTTTGTTTGTGAGATAATTTTAGTCAACGGGTCTGTCACATTCAGAGCCGTAAGTATTTTGCAAATTTCTATGTCTACAATGCTCTGCACGGAGCTACTCTAGCTAATTGCTCCCACTTTCAATATGTATCTAGATTGAGACTCAGAGTCATCTAGATTAGTGTTAAAACTTGCATCGACGTAACCCTTTACGACGAACCTTTTTCCACTTCCATAATCGAGAAATATATCCTTATTATACTAAGGATAATTTTTGACCGCTGTCCATTGATCTACTCCTAGATCACTATTGCACTCCCTTGCCAAACTTAGTGGTAGGGTATGCAATAGATCTGGTACACAGCATGACATACTTTATAGAACCTATGTCTGATGCATAGGGAATGACTTTCATTCTCTTTTCTATTTTCTCGCCGTGGTCGGGATTTGAGTCTTACTCAATTTCACACCTTTGCAATACAGCAAGAACTCTTTCTTTGACTGTTCCATTTTGAACTACTTCAAAATCTTGTCAAGGTATGTATTCATTGAAAAACTTATCAAGCGCCTTGATCTATCTCTATAGATCTTGATGCTTAATATGTAAGCAGCTTTCACCGAGGTCTTTCTTTGAAAAAACTCCTTTCAAACACTCCTTTATGCTTTGCAGAATAATTCTACATTATTTCCGATCAATAATATGTCATTCACATATACTTGTCGTAAATGCTGTAGTGCTCCCACTCACTTTCTTGTAAATACAGGCTTCTCCAAAGTTCAGATAAAACCATATGCTTTGATCAACTCATCAAAGCATATATTCCAACTCCGAGATGCTTGCACCAGTCCATTGATGGATCGCTGGAGCTTGCACATTTTGTTAGCTCCTTTAGGATTGACAAAAACTTCTGGTTGCATCATATACAAATCTTCTTTAATAAATCCATTAAAGAATGTAGTTTTGACATCCATTTGCCAGATTTCATAAAATGTGGCAATTGCTAACATGATTCGGACAGACTTAAGAATCGCCACAGCTTGAGAAAATCTCATTTGTAGTCAACACCTTGAACTTGTCGAAAACCTTTTTGCGACAAGTCGAACTTTGTAGATAGTAACACTACTATCAAGATCCGCCTTCCTCTTGAAGATCCATTTATATAATATGGCTTGCCGATCATCGGGCAACTCCATCAAAGTCCACACTTTGTTCTCATATATGGATCCCATCTCAGATTTCATGGTCTCAAACCATTTCATGGAATCTGGGCTCATCATCGCTTCCTCATAGTTCGAGGTTCATCATGTTCTAGTAACATGACTTCTAGAATAGGATTACCGTATCACTCAGTGCGGATCTTACTCCTAAGACCTACGAGGTTTGGTAGCAACTTGATCTGAAGTTTCATGATCATCATCATTAACTTCCTTACTAATTGGTGTAGAAATCACCGAAACTGATTTCGTGATGAACTACTTTCCAATAAGGGAGAAGGTACAATTACCTCATCAAGTTCTACTTTCCTCCCACTCACTTCTTTCGAGAGAAACTTCTTCTCTAGAAAGGATCCATCTTAGCAACGAAAAACTTGCCTTCGGATCTGTGATAGAAGGTGTACCCAACAGTTTCCTTTGGGTATTCTATGAAGACGCATTCGATTTGGGTTCGAGCTTATCGTGAAAACTTTTCACATAAGCATCACAACTCCAAACTTTAAGAAACGACAGCTTAGGTTTATCGCTAAACCATAGTTCATACGGTGTCATCTCAACGGATTTAGATGGTGCCCTATTAAACGTGAATGCAGCTGTCTTTAATGCATAACCCCAAAACGATAGTGGTAAATCGGTAAGATACATCATAGATCGCACCATATCAAAATAAAGTACGGTTACGACGCTCGACACACCATAATGTTGTGGTGTTCCGGTGGCGTGAGCTGTGAAACTATTCCACATTGTTTTCATTGAAGACCAAACTCAGAACTCAAATATTCATCTCCACGATCAGATCGCAGAAACTTTATTTTCTTGTTACGATGATTTTCCACTTCACTCTGAAATTCTTTGAACCTTTCAACTATTTCAGACTTATGTTTCATCAAGTAGATATACCCATATCTACTCAAATCATCTTGTGAAGGTCGAAAATAACGATACTTGCCACGAGCATCAACATTCATTGGATCGCATACATCGGTATGTATTATTTCCAATAAGTCAAGAGCTTGTTCCATTGTTCCGAGAACGGAGTTTTAGTCATCTTGCCCAAAAGGCACGGTTCGCAAGCATCAAATGATTCATAATCAAGTGATTCCAAAAGTCCATCAAGATGGAGTTTTCTTCATGCGCTTTACACCAATATGACCTAAACGGCAAGTGCCACAAATAAGTTTGCACTATCATTATTAACTTTGCATCTTTTGGTTTCAATATTATGAATATGTGTATCACTATGATCGAGATCCAATGAACCATTTTCATTGGGTGTGTAACCATATAAGGTTTTATTCATGTAAATGTAACAACAATCTATTCTCTTACTTAAATGAATAACCGTATTGCAATAAACATGATCAAATCATATTTATGCTCAACACCAAATAACACTTATTTAGGTTCCACACTAATCCCGAAAGTATAGGGAGTGTGCGATGATGATCATATCAATCTTGGAACTACTTCCAACACTCATCGTCACTTCCCTTCAACTAGTCTCTGCTTATTCTCAGAACTCCTGTTTCAATTACTAATCTTAGCAACCGAACGAGTATCAAATACTCAGGGGCTACTATAAACACTAGTAAGGTACACATCAATAACTCAGATATCAAATATAACCTTGTTCACTTTGCCATCCTTCTTATCCACCAAATATTCGTGGGTAGTTCCGCTTCCAAAGGACCAGTTCCATTGCAGCAAAAGTACTCAGTCTTAGGCTTAGGTCTAGACTTGGGCTTCTTCACTCGAGCAGCAACTTGCTTGCCGCTCCTTTGAAGTTCCCTTCTTCCTTTGCCATTTTCCTTGAGACTAATAGTCTTATCAACCATCAACACTTGATGTTTTTCTTGATTTCTACCTTCACCGATTTTAGCATCGCGAAGAGCTCGAGAATCTTTTGTCATCCCTTGCATATTATAGTTCATCACGAAGTTCTACTAACTTGGTGATGGTGACTAGAGAATTCTGTCAATCACTATCTTATCTGGAAGATTAACTCCCACTTGATTCAAGCGATTGAAGCACCCAGACAATCTAAGCACATGCTCACTAGTTGAGCGATTCTCCTCCATCTTTTAGCTATAGAACTTGTTGCGACTTCATATCTCTCAACTCGGTATTTGCTTGAAATATTAACTTCAACTCCTGGAACATCTCATATGGTCCATGACGCTCAAAACGCCTTTGAAGTCCCGATTCTAAGCCGCTTAAGCATGGTGCACTAAACTATCAAGTAGTCATCATATTGAGCTACCCAAACGCTCATAACGCCTCATCTGCTCCTGCAATAGGTCTGTCACCTAGCGTGCATCAAGGACATAATTCTTCAGGCAGCAATGAGGATAAACCTCGGATCACGGATCCAATCCGCAATATTGCTACTAACATTTTTCAATACAATTTTCTCTAGGAACACATATAAAAACACAGGGAAGCAACAACGCGAGCTATTGATCTACAACATAATCTGCAAAATACTAACAGGACTAAGTTCATGATAAATTAAAGTTCAATTAATCATATTACTTAAGAACTCCCACTTAGACAGACATCTCTCTAGTCATCTAAGTGATCACGTGATCCAAATCAACTAAACCATAACCGATCATCACGTGAGATGGAGTAGTTTTCAATGGTGAACATCTTATGTTGATCATATCTACTATATGATTCACGCTCGACCTTTCGGTCTCCGTGTTCCGAGGCCATATCTGCATATGCTAGGCTCGTCAAGTATAACCTGAGTATTCTCGTGTGCAAAACTGGCTTACACCCGTTGTAGATGGACGAGAGCTTATCACACCCGATCATCACGTGGTGTCTCGGCACGATTTAACTTTGGCAACGGTGCATACTCGGGGAGAACACTACTTGATAATTTTAGTGAGAGATCATCTTATAATGCTACCGTCAATCAAAGCAAGATAAGATGCATAAAGGATAAACATCACATGCAATCAATATAAGTGATATGATATGGCCATCATCATCTTGTGCTTGTGATCTCCATCTCCGAAGCACCGCCATGATCACCATCGTCACCGGTAGCGACACCTTGATCTCCATCGTAGCATCGTTGTCGCCTCGCCAACTATTGCTTCTACGACTATCGCTACCGCTTAGTGATAAAGTAAAGCAATTACATGGCGCTTGCATTTCATACAATAAAGCGACAACCATATGGCTCCTCGCCATTGTCGATAACTCGTTACAAAACATGATCATCTCATACAATAAAATATAGCATCACGCCTTGACCATATCACATCACAACATGCCCTGCAAAAACAAGTTAGACGTCCTCTACTTTGTTGTTGCAAGTTTTACGTGGCTGCTACGGGCTGAGCAAGAACCGTTCTTACCTACGCATCAAAACCACAACGATACTTCGTCAAATAGACTCCGTTTTAACCTTCTCAAGGACCGGCGTAGCCACACTCAGTTCAACTAAAGTGAGAGAGACAGACACCCGCCAGTCACCTTTAAGCAACGAGTGCTCACAGTGGTGAAACCAGTCTCGCGTAAGCGTCACGCGTAATGTCGGTCCGGCCGCTTCATCTCACAATACCACTGAACCAAAGTATGACATGCTGGTAGGCGATGACTTGTATCGCCCACAACTCACTTGTGTTCTACTCGTGCATATGACATCAACGCATAAAACCTGGCTCGGATGCCATTGTTGGGTAACGTAGTAATTTCAAAAATTTCCTACGAACACGCAAGACCATGGTGATGGCATAGCAACGAGAGGGAGAGTATCCGTCCACGCACTGTCGAGACCGAAAGCGAAGCGTTATATCAACGCTGTTGATGTAGTCGACGCCTTCACGATCCGACCGATCCAAGCACCGCACTCGCACCTCCGAGTTCTTAGCACACGCTCAGCTCGATGACGATCCCCGGCTCCGATCCAGCAAAGCGTCGGGAGGAGTTCCACAAGACGACGGCGTGGGACGATCTTGATGTTCTACTCGTCGCAGGCTTCGCCTAAGCACCGCTACAATATGACCGAGGTGGAATATGGTGGAGGGGGCACCGACACGGCTAAGGAACGATCACGAAGATCAACTTGTGTGTTCATGGGTGCCCCCTGCCCCGTATATAAAGGAGGGAGGAGGAGGAGGCGGCCCTCTACTATGGCGCCATGGGAGTCCTACTCCCACCGGAGTAGGATTCCCTTTCCTAGTCCAACTAGGAACCCTTCCATGTATTAGGAGTAGGAGAGAAGGAAAGGGAAGGGAAAAGGAGAAGGAAGGAAGAGGGCGCCTCCCTAGTCCAATTCGGACTAGTCCAAGGGAGGCGGCGGCCACCCTTTGGCCCTTTTTCTCCTTTCCCGTATGGCCCATTAAGGCCCAATACGAATTCCGTAACTCTCCGTACTCAAAAATACCGAATCACTCGGAACCTTTCGAACTCCGAATATAGTCGTCCAATATATCGATCTTTACGCCTCGACCATTTAGAGACTCCTCGTCATATCCCCCATCTCATCCGGGACTCAACTCCTTCGTACATCAAAACTCATAAACTCATAATAAAACTGTCATCGAAACCTTAAGCGTGCGGACCCTACGGTTCGAGAACTATGTAGACATGACCTAGAACCATTCTCGGTCAATAACCAATAGCGGAACCTGCATGCCCATATTGGTTCCTACATATTCTACGAAGATCTTTATCGGTCAAACCGCATAACAACATACGTTGTTCCCTTTGTCATCGGTATGTTACTTACCCGAGATTCGATCGTCGGTATCCAATACCTAGTTCAATCTCGACCGGCAAGTCTCTTTACTCGTTCCGTAATACATCATCTCGCAACTAACTCATTAGTTGCAATGCTTGCAAGGCTTAAGTGATGTGCATTACCGAGAGGGCCCAGAGATACCTCTCCGACAATCGGAGTGACAAAACCTAATCTCGATTCATGCCAACTCAACATATACTTTTGGAGACACATGTAGAGTACCTTTATAATCACCCAGCTATACGCCAGACGCTTTGGTAGCACACAAAGTGTTCCTCCGTAAACGGAGTTGCATAATCTCATAGTTGCAGGAACTTTGTATAAGTCATGAAGAAAGCATAAGCAACATACTAAACGATCAAGTGCTAAGCTAACGAAATGGGTCATGTCAATCACATCATTCTCCTAATGATGTGATCCCATTAATCAAATGACAACACATGTCTATGGTTAGGAAACATAACCATCTTCGATTAATGAGCTAGTCTAGTAGAGGCATACTAGTGACTATCTGTTTGTCTATGTATTCACACATGTATTATGTTTCCGGTTAATACAATTCTAGCATGAATAATAAACATTTATCATGATATAAGGAAATAAATAATAACTTTATTATTGCCTCTAGGGCATATTTCCTTCAAGGGCCCCCATCCCGCCTAACGCTGGAGCGGTTGACCACGGGATCTAGCCCTTTGACTTTGCACGGACGGGCTTTGACCAGTAGACCTCTCCACCCGGTTGTGTCGGTTCGGCCTAGAGGGACACCGGGGAGAAACATCCGGGCCAAACCCACAGCTAAATCCACTCCGTGTAGACCCGACGCGGCAGTTTCCCCCCTCCAGGTGCCGGCGGCGGTGCCTCCGTGAGGGGGGCCACGCACCGGAGACGCGTGCCGCCTCTTCGGACATGCCACAACACCACCCCGCATGTATGAGGGCGCGGTACGACGCTCCGGTGGCATTGCTATCCCCCAGGGCCCCCGTCCCACCTAACCCTGGAGCGGTTGACCACGAGATCTAGCCCTTTGACTTCCCACGGACGGGCTTTGACCAGTGGACCTCTCCACCCGGTTGTGTCAGGTCGGCCCAGAGGGACACCGGGGAGCAACATCCGGGCCAAACCCACAGCTAAATCCACTCCGTGTAGACCCGACGCGGTAGTTTCCCCCCTCCAGGTGCCGGCGGCGGCGCCGTCCGTGAGGGGGCCACGACCGAGACGCGTGCGACTCTTCTTGACATGCGACAACACCACCCGCATGTATGAGGGCACGGCACGACGCTCGGTGGCATTGCTACCCCTGGGCCCCGTCCTACCTAACCTCGAGCGGTTGACCACGGAACTAGCCCTTGACTTTGCACGGACGGGCTTTGACCCATGGACCTCTCCACCGGTTGTGTCGGGTCAGCCCAGAGGGACACCGGGAGCAACATCCGGGCCAAACCCACAGCTAAATCCACTCCGTGTAGACCCGACGCGGCAGTTTCTCCCTCCGGTGCGGCGGCGGCGCCCATCCATGAGGGGGACACACCGAGACGTGTGCGCCTCTTTGGACATGCCACAACACCACCCCGCATGTATGAGGGCGCGGTACGACGCTCTGGTGGCATTGCTACCCCCCAGGGCCCCCGTCCCGCCTAACCCTGGAGCGGTTGACCATGAGATCAAGCTCTTTGACTTCCCACGGACGGGCTTTGACCAGTGGACCTCTCCACCTGGTTGTGTCAGGTCGGCCCAGAGGGACACCGGGGAGCAACATCCGGGCCAAACCCACAGCTAAATCCATTCCGTGTAGACCCACGCGCTCGCTTCTCCAGTGTCTTGGGCGGCGCCCGTTCAGGACGGGGCCACACCCCGGAGATGCGTGCCGCCTCTTCGGACATGCCACAACACCACCCCGCATGTATGAGGGCCCGGTACGACGCTCCGGTGGCATTGCTACTGTTGGGGAACGTAGCAGAAATTCAAAATTTTCCTACGTGTCACCAAGATCTATCTATGGAGAAACTAGCAACGAGGGAAGGAGAGTGCATCTACATACCCTTGTAGATCGCTAAGCGGAAGCGTTCAAGTGAACGGGGTTGATGGAGTCGTACTCGTCGTGATTCAGATCACCGATGATCAAGTGCCGAACGGACGGCACCTCCGCGTTCAACACACGTACAGCCCGGTGATGTCTCCCATGCCTTGATCCAGCAAGGAGAGAGGGAGAGGTTGAGGAAGACTCCATCCAGCAGCAGCACAACGGCATGGTGGTGATGGAGGAGCGTGGCAATCCCGCAGGGCTTCGCCAAGCACCAAGGGAGAGGAGGAAGAGGAGAGGCAGGGCTGCACCAAGAGAGGAGAGGTTCTCGTGTGTTATGGGCAGCCCCCAGGGCCTCATATATATAGGGGAAGGGGAGGGCTGCGCCCCCTCTAGGGTTTCCACCCCCTAGGGGTGGCGGCCAGCCCTAGATGGGTTTGGGGGGGCGCAAGAGGGGAAGAGGAGGCGCCCACTAGATGGGCCTTAGGCCCATCTTGACTAGGGTTTGCCCCTCCCACCCATCCTTGCGCCTTGGGCCCTTGTGGGGCGCACCAGCCCTCCTAGGGGCTGGTCCCTCCCACACTTGGCCCACGCAGCCTTCAGGGCAGGTGGCCCCACTTGGTGGACCCCTGACCATCCGGTGGTCCCAGACATTACCGATATCGCCTCAAACTTTTCCTGACCAAAACAGAACTTCCCATATATAAATCTTTACCTCCGGACCATTCCGGAACTCCTCGTGACGTCCCGGATCTCATCCGGACTCAACAACATTCGGTAACCACATACAAACTTCCTTTATAACCCTAGCGCCATCGAACCTTATGTGTAGACCCTACGGGTTCGGAGACATGTAGACATGACCGAGACGTTCTCCGTCAATAACCAACAGCGGATCTGGATACCCATGTTGGCTCCCACATTTTCCACGATAATCTCATCGGATGAACCACGATGTCAAGGACTCAATCGATCCCGTATACAATTCCCTTTGTCTAGCGGTATTGTACTTGCCCGAGATTCGATCGTCGGTATACCGATACCTTGTTCAATCTCGCACGGCAAGTCTCTTTACTCGCTCCGTAACACATCATCCCGTGATCAACCCCTTGGTCACATTGTGCACATTATGATGATGTCCTACCGAGTGGGCCCAGAGATACCTCTCCGCTTACGGGAGTGACAAATCCCGCCTCGATCCGTGTCAACCCAATGGTCACTTTCGAGATACCTGTAGTGCACCTTTATAGTCACCCGATTACGCCAGACGCTTGATACACCCAAAGCACTCCTACGGTATCCGGAATTGCACGATCTCATGGTCTAAGGAAAAGATACTTGACATTAGAAAAGCTTTAGCATACTGAACTACACGATCTTTGTGCTAGGCTTAGGATTGTCTTGTCCATCACATCATTCTCCTAATGATGTGATCCCGTTATCAATGACATCCAATGTCCATGGTCGAAACTGTAACCATCTATTGATCAACGAGCTAGTCAACTAGAGGCTTACTAGGGACATGGTGTTGTCTATGTATCCACACATGTATTGCTGTTTCCGGTCAATACAATTATAGCATGAATAATAAACGATTATCATGAACAAGGAAATATAATAATAACTAATTTATTATTGCCTCTAGGGCATATTTCCAACAGTCTCCCACTTGCACTAGAGTCAATAATCTAGTTCACATCGTCATGTGATTAACACTGATAGGTCACATCGCCATGTGACCAACATCCAAAGAGTTTACTAGTGTCTTAAACTAATTCACATCACCATGTGATTAAGTCTCAATGAGTTCTGGGGTTTGATCATGTTTTGCTTGTGAGAGAGGTTTTAGTCAACGGGTCTGAACCTTTCAGATCCGTGTGTACTTCGCAAATTCTCTATGTCATATTGTAAATGCTGCTTTCACGCCCACTTGGAGCTATTCCAAATGGTTGCTCCACTATACGATCCGGTTTGCTACTCGAGTCACTCGGATAAGTGTTAAAGCTTGCATCGACGTAACCCTTTACGCCAACTCTTTATCACCTCCATAATCGAGAAACATGTCCTTATTTACTCCAAGGACAATTTTGACCGCTGTCCAATGATCCCAATTCTGGATCATTCTTGTACCCCTTGACCGACTCATGGCATGGCACACTTCCTGCAAGTACACACAAGATAGCATACTATAGAGCCTACGTCTAAAGCATAGGGGCGACCTTCGTCCTTTCTCTCTTTCTGCCGTGGTCGAGCTTTAACTCTTAACCTCATACCTTACATCTTAGGCAAGAACTCCTTCTTTGACTGATCCATCTTGAACACCTTCAAGATCATGTCAAGGTATGTGCTCATTTGAAAGTACCATTAAGCATTTTTGATCTATCACTATAGATCTTGATGCTCAATGTTCAAGTAGCTTAATACAGGTTTTCGCTTGAAAAACACTTTTCAAATAACCCTATATGCTTTCCAGAAATTCTACATCATTTCTGATCAACAATATGTCAACAACATATACTCATCAAAAATTCTATAGTGCTCCCACTCACTTCTTTGGAAATACAAGTTTCTCATAAACTTTGTATAAACCCAAAATCTTTGATCATCTCATCAAAGCACACATTCCAACTCCGAGATGCTTACTCCAGTCCTTAGAAGGATCGCTGGAGCTAGCATACCTTTTAGCATCCTTAGGATCGACAAAACTTTTCTGATTGTATCACATACAACCTTTCCTTACGTGAAGGTAAGGAAACTCGTCCTGACATCCATCTGCCAGATTTCATAAATGCAGCTTGTGCTAACATGATTCCGACGGACTTAAGCATCGCTACGGATGAGAAAATCTCATCGTAGTCAACTCCTTGAACTTGTGAAAAAACTCTTTGCCACAAGTCGAGCTTCATAGAAGGTGACATTACCGTCCATGTCCGTCTTTTTCTTAAAGATCCAATTATCTCAATGGCTTGCCGATTATTGGGCGAGTCCACCAAAGTCCATGCTTTGTTCTGATACATGGATCCTATCTCGAATTTCATGGCTTATAACCATTTGTCGGAATTTGGGCCCACCATCACTTCTCCATAGCTCGTAGGTTCATTGTTGTCTAGCAACATGACCTTCAAGACAGGATTACTGTACCACTCTGAAGTAGTACGCATCCTTGTCACCCTACGAGGTACGATAGTGACTTGATCCGAAACTTCATGATCATTATCATAAGCTTCTACTTCACTTGGTGTAGGCGCCACAGGAACAACTTCCTGTGCCCTGCTGCACACTAGTTGAAGTGATGGTTCAATAACCTCATCAAGTCTCCACCATCCTCCCACTCAACTTTTCGAGACGAACTTTTCCTCGAGAAAGGACCCGATTCAAGAAACAATCCCTATTGCTTCCGGATCTGAATTAGGAGGTATACCCAACCGTTTTGGGTGTCCTATGAAGATGCATTTGATCCGCTTTGGGTTCGAGCTTATCAACCTGAAACTTTTCACATAAGCGTCGCAGCCCCAAACTTTTAAGAAACGACAACTTAGGTTTCTCCAGACGGTGTCGTCTCAACGGAATTACGTGGTGCCCTATTAAAGTGAGTGCGGTTGTCTCTAATGCCTAACCCATGAACGATAGTGGTAATTCGATAAGAGATATCATGGTACGCACCATATCCAATAGAGTGCAACTATGATGTTCGGATACACCATCACACTATGGTGTTCCAGGCGGTATTTATTGTGAAACAATTTCCACAATGTCTTAATTGTGTGCCAAAACTCGTAACTCAGATATTCATCTCTATGATCATATCATAGACATTCTATCCTCTTGTCACGAAGATCTTAAACTTCACTCTGAAATTGCTTGAACCATTCAATAATTCAGACTTGTGTTTCATCAAGTAAATATACTCAACATATACTCGAATCATCTCGTGAAGTCGTAACATAATGATATTCACTTTGCATGCCTCAAAGACTCATCGGACTGCACACATCAAAATGTGTTACTTCCAACAGGTTGCTACCTTGTTCCATCTTATCAAACCGAGGCTTTTCACCATCTTGCTCATGTGGTATGATTTGCATATCTCAAGTGATTCAAAATCAAGTGAGTCTAAACGATCCATCTGCATGGAGTTTCTTCATGCGTATATACCAATATACATGGTTTGCATGTCTCAAACTTTTCAAAACGAGTGAGTCCAAAGATCCATCAACATGGAGCTTCTTCATGCATTTTATACCAATATGACTTACATGGCAGTGCCACAAGTAAGTGATACTATCATTACTATCTTATACCTTTTGGCATGGAAATGTGTATCACTACGATCGAGATTCAGTCAACCATTCCTTTAGGTGCAAGACCATTGAAGGTATTATTCAAATAAACAGAGTAACCATTATTCTCCTTAAATGAATAACCGTAATGCGATAGACATGATCCAATCAAGTCTATGCTCAACGCAAACACCAAATCTCGATGGTATAGGGAGCGACGATGCTTGATCACATCAACCTTGGAAAAACTTCCAACACATATCGTCACTCACCTTTAGCTAGTCTCCGCTTATTCCGTAGCTTTTATTTCGAGTTACTAACACTTAGCAACCGAACCGGTATCTTAATACCACGGTGCTACTAGGAGTACTAGCAAAGTACACATTAACATAACGTATATCCAATATATTTCTATCGACCTTGCCAGCCTTCTTATCTACCAAGTATCTAGGGTAATTCTGCTCCAGTTGGCTGTTCCCTTATTACGTAGCACTTAGTCTCGGGTTTGGGTTCAACCTTGGGTTTCTTCACCGAGCAACAACTGATTTGCCGCTTCATGAAGTGTCCTTCTAGCCCTTGCCCTTCTTGAAACTAGTGGTTTCACCAACCATCAACAATTGATGCTCCTTCTTGATTTCTACTTTCGCGATGTCAAACAACGCGAATACCTCAAGGATCATCATATCTATCCCTGATATGTTATAGTTCATCACGAAGCTCTAGCAGCTTGGTGGCAATGACTATGGAGAAACATCACTATCTCATCTGGAAGATCAACTCCCACTCGATTTAAGTGATTGTTGTATTCAGACAATCTGAGCACAAGCTCAACGATTGAGCTTTTCTCCCTTAGTTTGTAGGCTAAGAAAATCGTCGGAGGTCTCATACCTCTTGACGTGGGCACGAGCCTGAAATCCCAATTTCAGCCCTCGAAACATCTTATATGTTCCGCGATGTTTCGAAAACGTCTTTGGTGCCTCAACTCTAAACCGTTTAACTGAACTATCACGTAGTTATCAAAACGTGTATGTCCGATGTTCGCAACATCCACAAACGACGTTTGGGGTTCAGCACACTGAGCGGTGCATTAAGGATATAAGCTTTCTACTGTCCGCATAATCGCTACTTTCAACTTTCAACTATATTTTCTCTAGGAACATATCTAAATAATGGAACTAAAGCGCGAGCTTACGGCACAATTTGCAAAAGGTCTTTTGACTATGTTCAGGATAATTAAGTTCATCTTATGAACTCCCACTCAGATAGACATCCCTCTGGTTATCTAAGTGATTACATGATCCGAATCAACTAGGCCGTGTCCGATCAACACGTGAGACGGACTAGTCATCATCGGTGAACATCTTCATGTTGATCGTATCTACTATACGACTCATGCTCGACCTTTCGGTCTCCGTGTTCCGAGGCCATGTCTTTACATGCTAGGCTCGTCAAGTTAACCCTAAGTGTTTCTGCGTGTGTAAATCTTGCTTACACCCGTTGTATGTGAACGTAAGAATCCATCACACCCGATTAACACGTGGTGCTTAGAAGCGACGAACTGTAGCAACGGTGCACGCTTAGGGAGAACACTTCTTGAAATTTGTGTAAGGGATCATCTTATTTACTACCGTCGTTCTAAGTAAACAAGATGCATAAACATAATAAACATCACATGCAATTATATAGTAGTGACATGATATGGCCAATATCATATAGCTCCATTGATCTCCATCTTCGGGGCTCCATGATCATAATCGTCACCGCATGACACCATGATCTCCATCATCATGATCTCCATCATCGTGTCTTCATGAAGTTGTCTCGCCAACTATTACTTCTACTACTATGGCTACCGGTTAGCAATAAAGTAAAGTAATTGCATGGCGTTGTTCAATGACACGCAGGTCATACAATAAATAAAGACAACTCCTATGGCTCCTGCGGTTGTCATACTCATCGACATGCAAGTCGTGAATCCTATTACAAGAACATGATCAATCTCATACATCACATATATTCATCACATTCTTTTGGCCATATCACATCACATAGCATACCCTCGCAAAAACAAGTTAGACGTCCTCTAATTGTTGTTGCATGTTTTACGTGGCTGCTTTGGGTTTCTAGCAAGAACGCTTCCTACCTCACGCAAAACCACAACGTGATATGCCAATTGCTATTTACCCTTCATAAGGACCCTTTTCATCGAATCCATTCCGACTAAAGTGGGAGAGATCGGCACCGCTAGCCACCTTATGCACCAAGTGCATGTCGATCGGTGGAACCTGCCTCACGTAAGAGTACGTGTAAGGTCGGTCCGGTCGCTTCATCCCACAATACCGTCAAACAAGATTGGACTAGTAACGGTAAGCATATTGAACATTATCAACGCCCACAACTACTTTGTGTTCTACTCGTGCAAAGAATCTACGCAATAGACCTATCTCATGATGCCACTGCTGGGGAACGAGGCGAGAAATTCAAAATTTTCCTCGTGTCACCAAGATCTATCTATGGAGAAACTAGCAACGAGGGAAGGAGAGTGCATCTACATACCCTTGTAGATCGCTAAGCGAAGCGCTCAAGTGAACGGGTTGATGGAGTCGTACTCGTCGTGATTCAGATCACCGATGATCAAGTGCCGAACGGACAAGACCTCCGCTCAACACACGTACAGCCCGGTGATGTCTCCCATGCCTTGATCCAGCAAGGAGAGAGGAGAGGTTGAGGAAGACTCCATCCAGCAGCAGCACAACGGCATGGTGGTGATGGAGGAGCGTGGCATCCCGAGGCTTCGCCAAGCACCAAGGAGAGGAGGAAGAGGAGAGGCGGGCTGCACCAAGAGAGGAGAGTTCTCGTGTGTTATGGGCAGCCCCTGTGGCCTCATATATATAGGGAAGGGAGGCTGCGCCTCTCTAGGGTTTCCACCCCTAGGGGTGGCGGCCAGCCCTAGATGGGTTTGGGGGGGCGGCCAAGAGGGGGAAGAGGGGAGGCGCCCACTAGATGGGCCTTAGGGCCCATCTTGACTAGGGTTTGCCCCCTCCCACCCATCCTTGCGCCTTGGGCCCCTTGTGGGGGGCGCAACAGCCCTCCTAGGGGCTGGTCCCCTCCCACACTTGGCCCACGCAGCCTTCTGGGGCAGGTGGCCCCACTTGGTGGACCCCGGACCATCCTGTGGTCCCAGACATTACCGATATCGCCCAAAACTTTTCCAAAGACCAAAACAGAACTTCCCATATATAAATCTTTACCTCCGGACCATTCCGAACTCCTCGTGACGTCCCAGATCTCATCCGGACTCGAACAACATTCGGTAACCACATACAAACTTCCTTTATAACCCTAGCGTCATCGAACCTTATGTGTAGACCCTACGGGTTCGGAGACATGCGAGACATGACCGAGACGTTCTCCGTCAATAACCAACAGCGGGATCTGGATACCCATGTTGGCTCCCACATGTTCCACGATAATCTCATCGGATGAACCACGATGTCAAGGACTCAATCGATCCCGTATACAATTCCCTTTGTCTAGCGGTATTGTACTTGCCCGAGATTCGATCGTCGGTATACCGATACCTTGTTCAATCTCGTTACGGCAAGTCTCTTTACTCGTTCCGTAACACATCATCCCGTGATCAACCCCTTGGTCACATTGTGCACATTATGATGATGTCCTACCGAGTGGGCCCAGAGATACCTCTCCGCTTACACGGAGTGACAAATCCCATCCTCGATCCGTGTCAACCCAATGGTCACTTTCGGAGATACCGTAGTGCACCTTTATAGTCACCCGATTCGTTGTGACGCTTGATACACCCAAAGCACTCCTACGGTATCCGGAATTGCACGATCTCATGGTCTAAGGAAAAGATACTTGACATTAGAAAAGCTTTAGCATACTAACTACACGATCTTTGTGCTAGGCTTAGGATTGTCTTGTCCATCACATCATTCTCCTAATGATGTGATCCCGTTATCAATGACATCCAATGTCCATGGTCGAAACCGTAACCATCTATTGATCAACGAGCTAGTCAACTAGAGGCTTACTAGGGACATGGTGTTGTCTATGTATCCACACATGTATTGCTGTTTCCGGTCAATACAATTATAGCATGAATAATAAACGATTATCATGAACAAGGAAATATAATAATAACTAATTTATTATTGCCTCTAGGGCATATTTCCAACAGCTACCCCCAGGGCCCCCATCCCGCCTAACCCTGGAGCGGTTGACCACGGGATCTAGCCCTTTGACTTTGCACGGACGGGCTTTGACCAGTGGACCTCTCCACCCGGTTGTGTCGGGTCGGCCCAGAGGGACACCGGGGAGCAACATCCGGGGCAAACCCACAGCTAAATCCACTCCGTGTAGACCCGACGCGGCAGTTTCCCCCCTCCAGGTGCCGGCGGCGGCGCCGTCCGTGAGGGGGGCCACGAGAATCGACATTTAATCCACCTACATCTCTAATAGGTAAAGATGGGTCCTAATCCCACCCGAGAATATGTAGATTGAGTACGGTCCATTCTCTACCCTATTCCGAGACAAAATTTGAAGACCTCCCGCTGTTCTCCAAATACACGCCTCGGCAAAATGCCGAGAGAATGTGCATCCGGAGAACAACAGGAGGCGCCACCAATCTGTCTCTCGAACGGGTAGAGCATGAACAACGCATCCAATCTACACATCCTCGGGCTGTCCATGGAAAGCGCTGGACAATCCGAAAGAGCTGCGGTGATAAATATGCAATTGAATGCATATTTATCGATGCAACCCTTTCGGACGGGAGACCTAGGTTACGCGACTTGATGTGAAAATTTAATCTAGTGACATGGAAAAAAAAGTGGACGAGGTCATGGAATTGTTGCTCACCCTCCGATGTAGTCGATCAAAGGAGAGGGACGATCGTGGACCAACACCTCCAACGTGGACGATCACTCCACGAAGATGGAACACCACAAATCCTGTTAATTCCACCGAGTGATAAAACTTTAGGTCATCACCTCACATTAAGCATTGGCACAACATTATGAATGAACATGAAACAACATGTCAAATTGTAAAAAACAAACTCTAAACCCGTTCCTACTCCATTCCCTCTCTCCCCCATTCTTTCTCTCTTATAAAAAAACAAACGGAGCTCGTTCATACTCCATTATCTTCCCTCGCTAATCTCTTTACATGCACATATTGAAAAACTTGACCAATATCATCTATCCATATTGAGCAATATCTAAGTGTCCAAATTCACAAAATGAGCAATATCCATCAATGCATCCGCTCATCACAAACTTCACCATCAATCAGTACATGCATGCATATATCCGCTCATCACATATCCATCTATGCAAAAAACAGTAACAAAATGCAAAAAAATAAAAAGTTCTCACCTTGGCACACGGCAGTGGGCAGGCAGCAGGGAGGCTGGGGCACCGCCAGGAAGGGTGGACGGGCCGGCCGGGCGCAGCAGATGCGTCATGAGGGGCTGTGAGGCAGGGCGTCGGCGAAGGGTGGACGGGCCGGTCGGTGAAGCCGGACAGGAGGGCGCGGGTCGGGACGGTGTGGACGGCAGCAAGAGAGGTGGCGGAGGGACGGGGTGGTGGTGGGGAGGGGCGGAGAGGAGGTGGTCACATGGCACGGAGAAGAGTCAAGGCGGCGGCGCGAGAAGGGGCGGGATGTAGGCGGGAGGAGGAGGGCGAGGAAAGGGGCGGGCGGGGCGGCGGCGGGCGGCCAAGGGGCGAGCGATGGGCGATGGGGAGCGGCGGCGGCGGCGTGGGTCGAGCAGCGCTATCGGGGCGAATGAGTGGTGGAGGTCGACCGGCTGAGGATAAGGGCGAACTATGCCGACGGCTAAGCCGTCGGCATAGGTAGCGATGCCACGTGGCACCTATGCCGACGGCTTAGCCGTAGGCATAGCTATTTTTTAAAAAATATTTTTAATAGCTTATATTTTTTCTTCTTTCTGTTTTTTATTTCATATAAAATTTTGATGTTTTTATAGTCATAAGTTATATTTTTTATATTTTTTTATGTATTATTATTTCATATGCATTTTTAAAGTTTTCTTAACGCTGCTCGGCCCTCTCCTCTCCCGGAACCACACAGAGGGGAGGTGAAGGCGCCACGTGGCATTTTTTTTGCAACAACTTTTATACATGTTTAACATTTTTTAAAAATATTATTAACTGTCTTCAAATATATTTTTAGTGTATATTATTTTCATATGCATTGAAAAGTTTCGTTTACATATAAAATGAGGGACCGACGCGTCGTTTCCCCCCTCCAGGTGCTGGCGGCGGCGCCGTCCGTGACGGGGGCCACACCCCGGAGACGCGTGCCGCCTCTTCGGACATGCCACAACACCACCCCGCATGTATGAGGGCCCGGTACGACGCTCCGGTGGCATTGCTACCCCCCAGGGCCCCCGTCCCGGCTAACCCTGTAGCGTTTGACCACGGGATCTAGCCCTTTGACTTTGATCTAGCGTTTGACCAGTGGACCTCTCCACCCGGTTGTGTCGGGTTGGCCCAGAGGGACACCGGGGAGCAACATCCGGCCAAACCCACACTAAATCCACTCTGTAGACCAGACGCAGTAGTTTCCCCCAGTGTGCGGGCGGCGCCCGTCTGTGAGGGGGGCCACGATTCCCATTCCAGCTTGTTAGGTAACAAGGCGGCGCCTGCTCGAGGGAGGGGTCACACCGCCTGCATGTAACCGAAAAATAATGTATGTATGCTTATTAACATATACTGTATGTAAGTTAGTTAAATAATAATAATAAAGAAAACAGTGAAGAAAAAGAAAAAAAAACTATATGTATGCTTATTAACACATACTATATGCTTATTAACATACTATATGCTTATTGACACATACTATATGTATGCTTATTAACACAATCTATATCTATGCTTATTAACACATACTGTATGCTTAATAATAATAATAATACTATATGGAAAAAAAAGAAAAAAAACTATGCCGACGGCTTTGCCAGGGCAGATGGACAGCACCGCGGATCGATGACGTGTTGGCTATGCCGACGGCTGCCGTCGGCATAGCTCCTGGTCGGTGCGCTCTGGATCGCTGACGTGTCACCCGTATCTATGCCGACGGCCACCCGTCACGGCCGTCGGCATAGATTTGACGTCGTTAGCCGGCCGTGATGACAGTTGTCAACGGGCCCGCATCTATGCCGACGGCCTATATATGCCGACGGCAGCTGTAGGCGTAGTCTGGGATAAGCCGACGGCTGCTGTCGGCGTAGACGCGGATAGCCCGACGGCCATTGTACGCCGACGGCCAGGAGCTAGCTGTCGGCATAGCTCGGACTAGGCCGACGGTAGCCGTCGGCATATATTTGGCTGTCGGCTTAGAGCCCTGTTCCGGTAGTGCCTCCGTTATGTAAACAAGCCAATCGCCGTTTGCGCCAACCCAAACCTATGCATGACTGAACAAGTAAGTATATGCATGATTGGACAAGTGCATTTAGAAACTATGTGTGAAAGAAGGTACAAACTTATGCATAACTGAACAACTAAGTGTGTTCACAAAGTATGTGCCTTCATGGTTGAGACCTAGGCTTTGTTTACGAACAATTGAGCTGCATATTGAACTCCATATTTAGAAAGTATATTACAGAAAGTACATCCAGATAGCAGATTATTGAACTGCATATCACACTGACCTGATCATCAGACAAAATTCTAGTGTCTTCCAATCCTTGTCCCGTGCCTTCCAAGGTCGGGCACTCTATAGGCATAATCTTGCATCTTCGTCCATGCTCCCTTGGATCGGCCCACCAGAAAACATGTTCCTCAAAGACGCATGGAAGACCAACTATCATCAGCCTGTCGCTGGCATGTTTGCGCAGAAGCGTCCTGTAGAATTTGGCGCAGGAACCGACAAGTCTTGCAGTGGTAAGGAAGTCCGTGCAATTTAAGATCTGTCCTAGAGAATCATCGTCGATGGTCTCCAAGCCACGCCGAGGACAACCACGCGGCGGCGGATCCGTGGCAGCGATGTTGTGTGTGGGGAATGAAGGGAAGCAGCAAAATAGATCATAACCGAAGGGACACGACCTGAGGAACTGGAAGTTTTGAAGGCGTGATGTTTTCAAGCCCTTGCCCATCTTGGGTAGTATCGGTAGACGCTAGTTCGATAGGCGTGTTAAGTTCTGGCTCTCATGGCATGGCCGCACGTATGGGTCAGGTGCAACGCCAGTTAATATGGCGTTCAACTTCAATAGCCATATACTCCCTCCGTCCGGTGAAAAGTGTACATTTAGGTTTAAAATTTATCCATAAAATAATATACTTCTATCTTCCTAATGCACTTTAAAGTAGGAAAAAATGCTTCTCTCTCATCACACGATAATCAAGACCAATAGCAATTTATACATGGTTTTCTTAATTTCTATATGTACTTAGCTTATTGAAGGATGGGTAATTAAAGAAGAGAGAGATGGTGGCTTGCACATTTCCAATGCATTTTTTACTCAACTTTATAATGTGTGTTAAAATTTCTAGATGTATACTCTTCACTGGATGGAGGGAGTATGTTGTTTTGTCTTTGAAACGTTCGGAAACCTCCGGTAGCACTAGTTTGAGTTCATTAAAAGCTTGAATCTACTTTTCCTGATTGAGAACCAGCGCCTGTATGTGTACTACAAATCTCTTTAAGGAGCCACTCGTCACATCCAATGTGTACGCGCCTAATAATCAGGCGGCCCATACCAACTGGAACATCCAAGTGATTTTTAACTGGTGCGTCTCACCTGTCTTGCCTATTCGCCTGGTGGGACATGAATTGTTTTTGGTGGAACACACCTTCCACTTTATGAATGACAGGTGGGACCAATCCTGAAGCCCAACCCTTGGGAGCAGTCGGATCGAGGTAAGAGAATCGAACTTGCATCTTGCCCTCGGTACGAGAATCGTAGTTCAGAATGTTTGAGTGTGCTCCTCAGTCCTGAAAAATCCTTCTTTTTCTGTGGGAATCGTTTGCCAACGGCGCACCGGCCGAAGCTTTGACCGGTCGCGTCCACGCGCAAACACGTCCAGCGACCCACCTAACGACACGTAGGATGAGAGGCCCGCCCACGTGTGTTTTTTCCTTCCTGCCCTTTTTCTTCTTCCTCTTGGTTATCTCTCTCTTCTCTCTTTCCGTTGCCATGGTCAGCCTGTCACCCACGCTGGAGGCTTCCCAGGGACGCCGCCGTCATGGGAATCAGCCGATCTGGCCAACCTCGACCAGATCCGTGCGGATCCGCATGCATCGGAGCTCTGCCTACCTCGCCGGACCCAGCCACGCCGGAGCTGCAGCCAGCCATGGCAGACTACAATCATCGGTGGAACCAGTTGTAGCAAATTCAATCATCGGTGGTAGTGAAAATCTACTACGGTTGCAGCAAAACGAGATGGCCATGGGCAGTCATGGGAGCTCGATGGAGCAGCACAAGTAGCTGTGATAATGGTTGTAGCAAATTTCAACGCCGTTTGTAGCAAAACCAAACTATGGTTGCAGCAAAACGGTGTCATCGTCATCGCGGGTTCACAGCTAAGACAATAAGTTTGAAGCTTTTTTCATTGCCCGTTGTAGCTTTTGTAACCGCCGGTTGCAGCTTTTTCGTTTGTCGTCCATGGGTACGGCTCCACAGTTGAAGCTTTTTTCATCGTCGGATGAAGCTTCTTTCGTCGCGAGATGAAGCTTTTTTTGTCATCGGTTGTAACTTTTCTTTGGTCGTTCATAGTTTCCGCGTACATGTTGAAACTTTTTCATAGCTAGTTGAAGTTTTTTTGTCGTGATTGTAGCTTTTTCCGTCGTCGGTTGCAAAGATCGGGCATATCCCCGGGCTTGATTTTTGTTTGCAACCGGGATGAGCACCAGCGAGCAGACCGGCGAGCACGCCGGTGAGCTCCGGTCGTCGCCACCGGAGCTACAACGGTTGCCACGGAAGCTACAACCGCAGGGGTGGGTTGTTGCATGGGCGAAGCCGGTGACGAGGACGGCCGCCCAGGGCTGGGACCGGCGACCATGGCGGCCGGCGAAGACGGCCGACGAGGGCGGCGAGGGTGTCGACGAGCTCGAGAGACGAGGAGGGCAGGCGAGGGGCCGACGACGAGGGAGAACGCGCGCGCCGGCGAGATGGGATTCCTTTTCTCGTACGCGCTCGCGAGAGGAAGACGACGGCTGGTTGGATAAGGATCCAACGGCTCGGGACGGGCCGATCTGACGGCTAGGGTGCCACCGGCCGAAACGTTCGGCCGGCGCACCGGCGCAGATCGTTGCCCTTTTTCTCTAGGGTTCCTCACGGACACGGATCGATGGAAGAGACTGGCCAGATGCGCCACCCAGATGACGAGGTGACGAGTCGTCCTCTCAGGCGGTCGGCGCCGCAGCCGTTTCAAGTTCGCTTCCGGCGTGGTCCAGGCAGAGGACCTGACCACCTCAGCGCCCTCCCTGAAGATATGCTCCTCTTGGTCCTCGTGCGCTTACGCTACTCCCGCAGCACAGCGCGCACCGGCGTCCTCTCGCGTCGGTGGCACGACCTGTGGACCCACCTCCCGGATCTCACCTTCCGCGACGTCGCGCCAGCCCAAATCAAAGCCGCGCTCCTCGGCTTAGGGCATCTCAAGCCGCGCCCCTAACAGGCCCTCCCCAGGCGATTTTGCGCGCGCGCCAAAAAGGCCCCACCACGCCCCGAAGCCTTTTTCGCGGCTCGGGCCAAAACGGTGCCGGCGGACCAGCGAACCCGCGCCTGGGGACGCTTGGGGAGCGGCACAAGGGAAAAAGCGCGTGGGCCCGCCACGAGGCGACCCGAGGGCCTTTTCCCGCTTCTTGACGCTTTTCCTCGCATCTCTCCCCGCCGCCTTCCTCCCGCCATTCTCTCCCTTTCTCCCGCTAAACCCCTCCCGCCGCCGAAGAACGCCATGCCGCCAAGGCAACCGCGATCGCGCGCGTGGCTCACCAAGCAGAGGAAGCCGAGGGCGCCGCCATCGGCCACCGGCCTGCCGAACGCCGAGTGGAGGTGGAAGTTCAGCGGCGCTGGCGATCCACGCCGACAGCGAACAGAACCATAGCCAAGAAGGCCCGCGACAACGCGGCACAGGCGCGGCGTCTTCCTCATCGGTCGACCAGCGGGATGAATCCACCGTCGTCACCACGCCAAGACGCGCTTCGGGACAGAAAGGCGCCGGATCTCCATGGGTTCATCGTCGCCATGTATCGGGCGACAACCAAGACGCCGACTTCAAGCACCTCCACGCCTACAAGCGCATTGACAAGTGCGAGAAGTGGGCGAAGTCCGACGTGCCCTCGACAAGGCCAAGGAGACATACAAGCCGGACGCGACTCCGGCGCGTCGGAGGGCGGCGGACGCCACAAATTGGCAAAGAAGGGAAAAGCGCCACGCAGCAACCACACGATTGCAGGAGTCCATCAAGCATTGCTCGCCGACGCCTGTGCCCGCCGCCCCACGCGAAGAGAAGACCGAGGCACGGTGGTCGCCGCTAATGAAGAACAACGCCATCAAGCTCGACCTGCCCGGATTTAACGCGCGCCAAGAAGAGGAACACCGACATGGCTTTTCCGATGGGCGGGCGGACATGCTCCAGAGCAACGACGAAGCTCAAGGCGTGGTACCGTGCAGCGCCCTCATCTCGAACGAAGCCGCCGACGGAACGCCGACGACGCCGACGACGCCCACGACCACACAGACGCCAAGCCCGACGACGCTTACATCGCCGCCAAGAAGCCGCCGGTTGCCGACGCAGCCCAAAGACCGGCAGCCCGACACCGACGAGCCACAGACGCCGACTCGCTAACGCTCGAGCCGACCCGCCGAGTGAATCGCTTGCGACGCGAACTTGCGGCGGCGGCGCTTTGTTTTTGTAACGCCAGACTACGTCCGATCACCGGATTTGCGCGTCTTTGAGAGCGAACGACCAAGTTTAAATTTCGCGATCCCAGGGCTTGGCGCGCGGGGCGTGACGGAGCCAGGCAGCCTGGGCCGAACTAATGCCAAGACGCGCCTCGCGCCGCTTATTTAGGCGCCTGGGGGTCGAACGGCTGGAGATGCCCTTAGCCGCTTTGCGTTCGGTGTCGAACTCCCTTGACATCGAGATCTCTCTGAGCCACTGTTGCGGCGGAGCTGGCTTATCGTCCCTCCTGCACGGCCCCGCGAGGTTCTGGCCACAGCAACTCCGCTTCAGTTACCAATACGGCAGGTACATAGAAGTGGACCTGCCCTGCTTCCAGCGCGCCAGGGTGATAAAAATGAGCTCGTACAACGACATCTGCTTCACACAGCTGCCGGCCGCCGTGTTCCCGACGGTAGAGATACTATCCCTCGACGGTTGCAGCGTCATCGAAGTCGGCACCCTGGTTAGCCTGTGCCCGCGCTTGCGCTTGCTCATGGTGACAACTTCTAGATACGACATCGTCGTCCACTCTTGGTCGCTGCAGACGCTTGTTATCAGTAGCGACATGGTATGCAATACCATCAACATCGTGATGCCCATGCTTAAGCATTTGAAAATGGATTTCGAGGCCGACAATGACCTCAGCGTATCCATCTCGGCGCCAATGGTGGAGAGGGTCGAGTGGGAGCACCCCTTCACAGTGTTGGCTCTTGTGTTTGGTTTTTGGCGTCTGGATAGCATCACGGTCTTCAGAGGCGGACAGACACTGTGCCGATGCGTCGATGGGGTTAACTTAGTCAGTGGGATGAACTCATCCTCTGCTGCATCCATTTTGGCTTAATGGCTTGAAGCTTAGGCTCTACATATCCTACTATTATTAAAGGGGGATCGAACGTCGTGATGGTTAGTGATTCCACCACCTCGTTCGATCACCTCGCTCGCCTCCACCTCTCCTGCGATCCCACTCTTCCCCGCACGATAAAAAAATGCCACGATAAAACCGCATCGAAACAATCGCAGAAAAAAAAGTATCCCCAGGCGCGTTCCAGTTCCAGGCCAGCGAAAAGAAAAAATAACCCACACCCCACGTTCTCCACCTCCTCCCCGGACGACCTATCAGATCTATCTACCCCCGAACACGAAGCACCCCGCACCTCCTCTGCCCCGACCAGTCCAGCGCCGCCCTCTCCACCGGATGCCCGAAGGCCGCAGCGACCAGCAGGCGCCTCCCTCTCCAGCGGACGGCTTTCTCTCTCCCCGACCACGCAGGTGCCTCTCTGTACCCCTATCAAATTCGATACCGCCCTGCCCAGGGACCTTCCGCCATACTCGACTCGCCAGAGCTCGCCTCTTCCTTCGTCCACTCCTCCCCGACCCCTATGCTTGTCTCGTGCACTTCAATCTTCACGATCATGGGCTCATTCGTTTTCCGCCCCTTAGCCTCTGCAACAGACGCCCCACACTTTCCTCAGCCCTCGCCTTGTCGCCTCCACCAATCCCCCATGCCACCATCCAGCGACGTCGTGCTCTCGTGAAGACCTAGATCATGCCTCCTATGTGTCCGTCATGCTCGACGGTGGAGCATGCCAGGAAAGCGCTCGAACCAAATCACATCGCTTGGGCTTCGTCCCTGTCCGAAGAGATGAGGGATGGAGTCGCTGTCGCCAACCACTGAACCATGATCCTTCGTGGCGAGCGCCTACTTCTCGGAGCCTGCCCTCCCGCGGTCTCGCCGCGCAGCCATCCATCAGCTAGGAGCCCCTAGGGGGATGTTGTCGGTGTAGAATGCGTCTGCAACACTGTGGGTTGGGGACCGAGCGATGGGCCGTGGCGGATTCCAGTCAGGGTGTTGCTCGGCTAGCGCAGATGCAGGCTGCATAAGAATAGAATAATTTGATTTAAGGAAGGCAGGCGTACTATAAACATCAGTACTGCTAATTACTACCTTCATTTGGTCATATCTGATTCTCTGTTATCCTACACTGTGGTCTTAGTTTGATTACCCATGGAATGCGTCATATTCTCTGATGGTATTTATAGCTTTTTTTGAACTGGTTGGTGCAGGATCCGTTAACAAGAATTCCCAAACGATATTACCATCCAAGTTGGGGAGAGCAGCTTGCGCACAAGGTAACCAATCAACCCCAACTTTGATTCTTACTGCGCGCGCTTAGAAATCACATGGAATCGGCAAAAATCCTGAGTTCTAATGAAAACTACTGCAGCTCCCACTGGCATATAAATGCGGCTACATACGGAAGCTGGTGTTGGGGGCCAACGGGTCCAGGGTGACCCACCTCCAGATCACGGGCATGCCTGGTGGCGCCAAGGCGTTTGACCTCGTCATCACGTTCTGGTACGGCATCAACTCCGAGATCACCACCGACAACTTCGCCATGCTGCACTGCGCCGCCGAGCACCTGGAGATGACCGAGGAGTACAAGCCCGGGAACCTCATCGGCAGGACCGAGGCCTACCTGGAGGAGGTGGCGCTGGTGAGCCTGAGGGTGAGGTCACCGCGCTCCGCAGGGCCAGGACCGAGGAGCTCCTCCCGACGTCCGATCGACAAGGTGCAGATCATTAGCAGGTGCATCGATGCCATAGCGACCATGACCTGCGGCGACGGCAGTCATGCCGGACTGGACGGTGGCTATGACGGTGTGGGCACGGCGCCAAGCCGCCAAGCCCATGGATGACTGGCGGGCCGACGAGGTGGACGGTGGGAGTTTAAACCGTACTCTTTGGTATGAACCCCATGCGTAAACTTTGATGGTTCCTATGACATGATTTCAGTTCTGGGGTGAAATTCAGTTTTTGGGTAAAATTCAGTTCTTGAAATGTAATTCATTCTGTACATTTTTTTAGTTGAGGAAGAGAGAGCTTGGAGATGGTTCGCTTGTTGATTCAACTCACCTCATGTCTGGTGAAATCAAAGGCCTATTTGTCTCTGTTCCGTGGGGTTTACTATAGACCTTGAAGCTTTGCTTGTGTTATCTATTAGATAATTTTCTGAACTCTCTACGGCAACTCACACCCCCTGTATTTTTTGTTTGAGCAGGGGCAGTGTAGCAAACACAAGCAAAGAAAATGGTAGAAGGTGAGGTGGACTATCTGAGCGAAGTCTTGTATAATATGTACAGTGAATTGCCTATCCATTATCTACCTATTTGATAAGTATTGACATGTAGTAAGACATGTCTAATCTGAATTTTGATATATGGAAGGGATGATAGTCTGTATGTTCAATTTTTGATTGTATGTTGAATTCTCATGCTCTAGATCCGCCTCCACCGACATCACACACTCATCCTTGATCTCCCACCAGCGATGCCCCGAGGTCATTGACACATGCAACCAAGTGATGCCAACGACGTCGAGGAGGTTGTGGGTGAGAGCTCCTGTTCTCCTGGGGAGAGCATGTTGGCGCGTTCGAGGAGTCCAAGAAGAAGGGAGGAGGCACTCATGTGGGCTGCTCTAGGAAATACACCAGATTGAGCGAGGTTAGATTGAAGCTTCTTAATTCTTCACTAGAATTATTTGGAGTTGGAAGAAGTGCACGCATATGGAAGAAGGTACTGCAAGCCGGAGGCACATAGGAAGACCGGACAGAGAAGCAGTGAAGGAAGATGAAGACCATCATCAAACTTTACCTATTTGTGTTTCGGATGTGACTTGCATGTGGTCAAAGACATGATGATCACCAAAAATGGAGGGAAGTGGGAGGAAAACATCAGAGCTTGTGAACAAATTTTGAAAGAAAGGCCAATTGGTTCAATACTTTGTCCGAAAACTTCACTCTATGACTTTGTAAATAAATGATACGGCATTCAATATGCACTTAGATTATTTTTCACATGTCTCTGGTTAAAATTCCATTTGGTGGGCAAGCATGTACTAATGGAACTCTCTTCAGTTTCTGTATATCATTACCAGATTTCGATAAGAATTCATGCATCTTTTGTTTTCATCTTCCAAAACCAGTATGTTTATGGGTTTATGCAACACTTGCTTTGACCAGACAATAACAATACGTTCAGCTCAAGAAAATCACAGGAATCAATTATTTGAATGGCATGGTAGTTCAAAATCCAAATACTTGAAAAAATGCACCTATATATGAGCCTAACCAATCCATAAAATAACAAATGACAAGTAAGAGCTATCTTATCATCATTGTGAAACAATATGGAATAAAGTAGTGGGATGAAACCGAAGCTAGAGCAAGGAGTAGACCAAGATAAAAGTGGCGGAGGAAGAGCAAAGTTTGTCTTGTTGGGGTAAGATAAATAAGATGTGCGCCCGAGAAAATTTTGAACCAACGGAAAAGGAGATGGAGCTGCCAGGACAAATACAACCAGTGCAACATTGTTATGTTGTCTCGTGGCCACGCACGGGTATTTAGCTAGTATGTCTAAGATGAGAATAAATAAATGTCGTGATTATTTTTTTGTTTGTTGACGATAACAACTGTACAAAGAACTTAAGAATGAAGCTGGAAGAAACAGACGCCATCTGAGGCGGCTTTTATCATAAATTGATAATGAATTGCTTGAAAGATGTCAATCATGGATGGTTCAAACCCTCACCAATTCTCAAATAGACAAGCCGCCCCCTTGCCATCATATTAAGGCTATTTGGAGGGAATTTCTTGTATTTTTCATATAAACATCGGCAATGATTTTGAACTAATTTTTTCAAATGATTGGGTACGACATTAGGAAAAATTCTAATATGAACTGTGGTGAACTTGGAATTGAAAAAACCCGGATAGGTGGTACTAAAATATCGTGGTGGCGGAGGAAGTGGCAAGAGTCGTCCATCTCTGCCTTACCACCGCCCCCCGCGCCCAATTATCCACCCGCCGGCTGTCAATTGCGCCAACAAAATCTTCACACCACCACACCTTCTCCGACGCCGGCGAGCCTCCACCACCAACCCTAGGGTACTCGGGTTGTCTCCATGTGTGAGAGCTATGTCTTGCTAGTACCGATTCCTATTAGGAATCGCGTACCT
The DNA here is from genome assembly GCA_021605205.1 of Aegilops longissima. Taxonomy (NCBI): domain Eukaryota; kingdom Viridiplantae; phylum Streptophyta; class Magnoliopsida; order Poales; family Poaceae; genus Aegilops; species Aegilops longissima. The sequence continues at coordinate 144,163,984 of CM038678.1, read as the reverse complement.
GCGAGCGAATAGGGCCGACCCATTAGTGCACTATCACTTTGTGTCGCTGTCGATTCGCTTTGCTTATTTGTTTTTTCCTTTTTTCTTTTCTTTTATGTTTTTTTGACTTGCTTTTATGTTTTTCTTTGTTTTTCATAGCTTATCTTCGGTTTTCCTTTTTTTCATTTGTTGTAGTTTTGTTTTCTTTGTTTTTCCACTTCGTTTCTTCGATTTGTCTTCCTTTCTTCGTTATACTTTCGTTTCTTTATTTCTTTCTTGGTTTACTTTGCTTTTCTTATTGTTTCTTACTCGGCTTTAATCATTTTTTTTCTTCTTCTAACATGTGATTACTTTTTTTAATACACAATGCACATTTTTAGTGCACACGTGAAACATTTTTTTGGTAACATGTGGGCATTTTTCAACTACACGGTGACATTTTCAAGTTACACATTGTACATTTTTTAGGGGCAATAAGTATTTTTTTAAACTATGCAAACATTTTTTTACATTGTGTAATATTTTTAGAAAATTCACGAACATTATATAAACAATTTATTAAACTAGGTGAACATTTTCTAACATTGCAAACACTTTTTCTAAAATATCAAGACATTTTTTTAAATGCAAGAACAGTTTTGTCACATACATATTTTTAAAATGGTACAAACTTTTGTTTTAGATTTATTTAAACTTTTTACATTCTTTAATTTTTAAAACATAAAATATGTTTTTGAGACATGCGAAAATTTTTCTACTGTAGATTTTTGTTCAGTGCAATCAATATTTTCTAAAAGTTGCGCGAATAACTTTTCAATACTTCACAAATAACAATTATAAGAACATTAAATACAAGTATTTACATGTTAGGATATTTTGATATATGAATAAAAGTTTAAAAGGAAAGGAAAGAAAAAAATAAACCGATGGGGAAGCTATGTTTTTAGGGCTGGCCCATTTAGTACTGCACTGTAGGCGGGCTGTACTTAGATCTCACAGTAAGCAGCACATAGCCACACGGGACCTCCTAGTCCGCGGGCATTTCCTAAACGGCGCCCGTTCCTTCATTATTACAAAACGGCGCACACCCCCTCATCTTGTTGCCCGGCCCATTTTCTTATACATTTTCTGTATCTAAACTGCAAAAACTGATGGAGAGATGGGTTTCAAACCTGCGGCGCGCCAGTTTCGCGATCGACGCAATAGCCACCAGCCTAGATCACACGATACGTTTACATACATGTTGTTCCCTCTTTTGTTATTTCTTCATTTTCCTTTCATATTTTTATTTTTCTTTTTCCTTTTTTCAAATACGTGATTGTTTCCCCTCAAATATATTAACTTTTTCCAAGTTGTTGAACATTTTTTCATACTCGTAAACTTTCTTTTCAATTTTGATGAAAAACAAATTCAACATCAATCGACATTTTTCAAATTTGATGAACTTTTACCAAAATCGATGAGCTCTTTTCAAAATCAATAAAAAAATTGAAAATCCGGTGAACTTTCAAAATCGATGAATCTTTTTACATCTTTGTTGAACTTTTTTTTAAATCGATGAAAAATTCGATGAACTTTGTCTCAAATCGATGAACTTTTTTTCAGAATCTCCGTGAACATTTTATGAATTCGTGAACTTTTTATATATTTTTCCTTTTTTATTTGTTCACTTTTTTCAAAAGTCAACAGTTGACTGGTAAACTGGTGAACCAGTCAACCAGCCAAGGAGTGAGTGAGGGAATTTCGCGACCCGTTGGAGTTTCCTGTGATCGATTGAAGATCGAACGAAGTTTAGTTGGGCTGGCCCAGGAGTACCCCCTTCGAATGACACAACATTAAATCGGCGCTAAGAGCGCCGGTTAGGAGCTCCCTAGTCCGCGCACAGGTTGGGCGCACCCGTACAGATTGAAATTGCCTACAAGTGACACAGTAGAGCGCCGGCCCATTTACCTACGGTGATCAATGATTTTTCTTGCGCTGCGTCTGGTCACTGCGTTTGTAGGTTCAGTCTGTTTTTCCTTTTTCTTTTTTCGACTAGCAAATATGCCCGTACGTTACAACGGGGACAAGTAAATTAAGTGATAGCCAAATAAGTATTACTCAATACCCTGACATATGAGCGTTCTCTATTTTAACACGGTGGCTCACAATGTTGCCACTTATTTTTCTTCTCCCCCTCCCTAATGATAGTCGCGATGTCCACGTGATCACAATGCATTCGACGTGGTAAATCCCAAGTCTATGAGCTTGCCACTGCACACCACACTTGCCATTATGTTGCGCAAGAAAATGTTTACAACTTTTAAAACAAATCTCATCGACCATGAGCTACTCCCAACGCCTAGACATATGAAGACTTAAAAAAAATCAAATCCAAGACATAAAATACTTTTGAACCAGTGAACAGTTTTTCGAACCGACAAACTTTTTTTTGAAAATTTGGATTTTCTCAAGAAAATCATCACCATTAGTTTTGTTTACGATTTCTTCTAAAGGCATGAACACTTTTCGAATTCATGAACATTTTTTAAGCAAAAACATTATTTGAATAGGTAAACCTTTGTTTTTTTTAATTTCTGTGAACATTTTATAAAATTTGATGGAATTTTTTTTCATATTGCCGAATATGTTCTAAATACTTGATCATTTTTTCAAAATCATGAACATGATTTTATGTACCGACTATATTTTCCAAAACCACCAACATTTTTGAATCCGCGAAAATTTTATGATTTCCTTTTTTTATTTCACATACATTTTATGATTTATCAAATATTTTTTTTTGAAAACTCGCAACTTCTAAAATTTAAAAATTCCGAATAGGTTTAAAGAAGGAAAACACAAAAAGAGAAAAGATATGACAAAAAAATGTAATAAAAAATAGGAGAGTCAAGGCCCGGACATGGGTCGGCCCATGAATGCAAACGTGGGGGTTGACGTGCGTGAGCAAAGGGAGTGAAAGAGTGAGGCTGTGGATCGAACCCTGGTCGCATGGCTAGAAGAGCTAAGCGTTAGCCATTGTCTCGATATCACATCTATAAAACAACGAAGCACGACAGTGACTTTGGAAAGGAAAAAAGAATCATTTTCTTCACTTATGGGTGATGCAGTAGGTAATTTATAGCAACTTCGGTGGTATTTTTTTGGACGGACGGACAGAAGCAATAGCCTCATTATTATTAGGTATAGATATAGATTTATTTCATTTTCAATTCGGGTTTCTTTGTTTTTTCACAGGTTTTCTTTCATTCCTCCCTCATTATGTTTTGTTTTTTGTGCAATGTTTTCGACTAAGGTTTTACACTGGCTTTCCTTGTTTTTTTTGTTTTTTTCCTTCGTTAATTTTTCTGTTTTCTTCAATTTTGATGGTATTCTTCTGTTTTTCCTTTTTCTTCTTTGTACTTTAATTTTCTTGGTTTATTTCTTGCTTTTTTATCTTCGCTATTCTTTTCGTTTTGTTGGCTTTTTTATTTTTCATTTTAAACATCTTACTTTTTTAACAACATGTATTTACTTTTGCACATTTGTGATATCCATGTAAAAGAATTTTTTACACACATCTAATATACTCTAATACATTTTAAATATTTTTGTGAAAACACGTTAAGAATATATTTTTCATAAACATGTTAAATATTTCCAAATGATAAAAAACAATTTTTGAACTATGCAATTTTTTGTATATTTTATGAACATATTTTGGAAATGTCACAAACACATTTTATGAAACTTGTGAAGATTTTGCTAGATGCAATGTACATTTTTTCTAAAGTACATAATATTTTGTTTCAATATCACTAATTTTGTTTCTATATTAGCATATATATTTTTAAATGTCACATGTATTTGTTTTGAAATTTGTGACATTTCTGAATTGTCACAAAAATAAATCATACATATGAATAACATTTTCGTACTTATGGTTAATATTGTTTTAGACATGATTAACATTTTGTATACATGATAACCATTTTTGTATTCACAGCGTTCATTTTTCTTATACATCAGAAATATATTTCTGTACACGTTTACATTTTTCAAATATAAGATTAACATATTTTAATTTTATGTAAAGTGTTTGATATATAATAAGAATATCTAGAATATAGAGAAAATAAAAAAAAAGAATTGTGCAGAAAAAACAAAACACGAAAAGCAAAAGCACACATGATGTCATCTTGACGTCTGTGCAGAGAAGACGCCATGCGGGTGGTTGTTGTTGTTGTTGTTGTTGTTGTTGTTGTTGTTGTTGTTGTTGTTGTTGTTGTTGTTGTTGTTGTTGTTGTTGTCATCGTCGGCAGCGAGTGTCGGGTTAGCGCAGCCTCCTCCCCCAGTGTGTCCTTTTAGAGCCAGCCAATGTGCAGACGCCCTTTTCCATTTCATCTTTTTCCTTTTCTCTTCTTAATTTTTACTTTCTAAATAATTTGAGATTTGATTTTTTTAAAAAAATATAAAAACTACGTATTTACAGAAAAAAATCATAACATGTTCGCAGATTCTGAAAACTTTCGTGATTTTTAAAAACTGTGCACTTATTCAAAAAATGTTCATGTTTTTGAAAATATGTTTTTAAATTAAATACATGTTCATGAATTTGGATTTATTGTGCTAATTTGAAAAATATTCAAAAACATTTGGAAAATGTTCGAAAAATTCACAAAATGTTCCTGTATTACAATTTTTTCATCCAATCAAAAAATGTTCGTTCATTTTACAAATTTGGCAAAACTACAATATGTTATTGAATTTCGAAAATTGTTCGCCAATTATAATGCGTGTTCATCGAATTTAAGAAAATGCTCCCCGTTTCCAAAAATGCACTCACTCTAAAATAAATAGTGGAGGATCTAAAAATTGTTCATGGTTTAAAAGATTTTCACGAATTTGTAAAACAAATATTCAGTAATTAGGATAATGTTTAAAATTTCGAAAAGTGTCTGCATTTCAAAAAAAATTATAAATAGAAATGAAAAGAAATAAGAAAAAAAATAAACAGGGAAGAAAATACGAACTTTAAAAAAAGGAAAAGAAAATATACAGTAAATGGCACGAACGAAAATAGAAAAAAGATAAACACCAAATAGGGGAATAACCAATGGGCTGGTCCAATGTTTGTGGTTGCGGGGAATACTATATCTCGCTTACGCGAAAACTAGCATATGTCTCGCTAGAAGGGTTTGCGCTCGTATGTGGCGGCATGTTAGAGCTATTGCTTCGTCACTAATTTAGTCAGTCCCTTGCTCTCGGAGGCAATTTTCCCTCTAGTTAGGGTTTTTTCTCCTCCCGGAGGCGATTTTCGCCGCCGTCGAGAAGTTTTGCTTCCCTTCCGTCGATCTAGCAAGGGCACTACCGCGGAGCGATCAAGGGACGATCATTGGGATCGTTGCCCGCTCCTGGTCCGTTCTCCTTGCTTCGACGGAGTTTTAGGGTTCCATCAAACGCCCGATCTGTCTTCTTCGGGCTAGTGATCTCCATGGATTCGACCGGGGCCTCGGGCTCATCTTCGGTTAGTGATGTAGAAGCAATGATGAAGGAGTTGGGGCTGCGTGAAGAGGATCTGGACAATGTTGTGTTCGATGAGAAGGATGCACCTCAGGAGGCGGCAAGATGGGTTGCCCTAGTTAGGGTTAACACCAACAAGACCTACAGCAGGACTTGGTTCTACCGTAACATGAGAGCCGCCTGGGGCATCGCACAAGAATCGAAGTTCAGGCTATTAGAGGATAACTTGTACACGGTGCAATTTTCATGTTTAGGGGATTGGGAGAGGGTCATGCACGAGGGGCCTTGGAATTTCAGAGGAGATGCAGTGATCCTAGTGCCATACGATGGAGTGACCAAACCATCCCTGATCAAGGTGAATTCTGTGGACATCTGGGTTCAGATACACGATGTGCCTGACCTTTATGCGCATCTCGTTAGCCCACTAGCTTCAAAGGTGGGCGAGGCTCTGCATGTTGAGCAGCAATCACATGATTTCACTAGGAACTTCTACCGCGTCTGGGTTCGCATCAATGTTGAAAAACCACTGAAGAACGCTGTGACGATGATCAGAGATGGCAAGCGCCAGATCTATAGGGTGAAATACGAAAGGTTGCCGAACTGGTGCGCCGTTTGCGGCATGCTGGGACACCTGTTCAAGGAACACGGCAATGGAATACACCCCCCCCTGGGCGCTGGTCTTCAAAGATTTGAGGGCCACTTGGTACATGCGATCTGGGAAAGGCCCGGGAGAAGGAAGAGGACATAGGGGAGGTCGACGCGGTGGCCGATCGGGTGGTCGAGCGAAGACATATGATAGAGGCAATGAGCATGATGGTGATGAGTACACAGAAGAGGAGGCTGATGTCGAAGAACAGAAGAAGGATGAAGTTATGGAGGAGAACAATAGGAAGAGGGCGAACACAACAGATAATGCTGCTAGGGCGACCGCAGAAGGCACAGAAGGGGGGCGGCTACCTCACGTACGAATCAGCTGGCGATCATACCACAAAGCGCCGCCTCGTTTAGCCCTCCCCCGAAGGGGGACCCAAAGCGCAACAAGGTCGAGGAAGGAAAAGATGGTGATGTAATCCCAAAAAACCTGTTGGCAGGCTCCTTCGAGGGGCGCCGCCGGGGAAAATGAGTGCCTTGGTCTGGAACTGTCGCGGAGCGGGTAATGCCGTGACAGTACATGAAATTCGCGAGCTCCCGAAGAAGTTTACCCCTACCCTCCTGTGTATTCTTGAAACTCAAATAAATGGTAGTAGGGTAGAAGCATTAGCAGAAACGTTGGGCTTTGATTGTGCTTATGCAGTCGATAGGCAGGGTAGAAGTGGAGGAATTGGCTTGTTTTGGAATAATGAAATAAAGATTGAAGTGTTGGGTTACTCTGTGTATCATTTAGATGTTTCTGTGGAGGAGCCGGGCAAGGAAAAGTGGCGTATGACAAGTGTTTATGGAGAAGCGCAGACTCACTTGAGATATCAAACGTGGGATGTTTTAAAAAACATAAGCACAACAAGTGACTTGTCGTGGCTTTGTGCTGGGGATTTTAATGAAGTGTTGCACTCGGAGGAACACGAAGGGGTTGGTAGGCGCAGCAATGCTCAGATGCAAGCCTTCAGGGAGACCACGGATGTATGTGGATTGATTGATATCGGGTACAGAGGCCGTTTTTGGACTTTTGAAAAGAAGGTTGTTGGAGGTTCTTTCACTAGATGCAGATTAGACAGAGCACTTTCTAATGCACAATGGACTGCTATGTTCCCATTGGCCTATGTGGAACACTTGGAGGCATTAACATCCGATCACACTCCTATTCTGCTGCAGTGGAGCGGACCGGATAGAACTGCGGCTAAACGAGGCTTCCGTTATGAAGTTATGTGGGAGACTCATGAGGAGCTCAAAGGCACGATAGCTAGTGGTTGATCGGGGCCGCCATGCATGTCGGTAGAGGAGATGAGACTGAAGCTCTCTGCCATGTCGAAGAATCTTGAAGTATGGAGCCGGGACATGTTTGGAAGTGTATGCAAAGAAATCAAAACGTTGCAACAAGAACTAAAGAGACTACGAGATGACCCCTTAAGGGCAGGGCCAAATCATGCTGAACTCAAAATTAATGAGAAGCTTATTGAACTGTATCACCGTGAAGAGATCATGTGGAGGCAAAGGGCAAGAATGCAGTGGCTGGCGGCAGGAGATAAAAACACAAAATTCTTTCATTTGAGAGCTAGTCTAAGGCGAAAGAAGACCATGATAAGAGCACTGCAGAATTCTTTGGGGGTTTTAGTAGAGGACCCGGCTGAGTTAAAAACCTTGGCAACAGAGTTTTATCAAGATCTATACACGTCAGAGGGGGTGAATGATATGGAGGCTGTCCTACAACATGTACCGAGGAAGGTAACGGCCGATATGAATGTAAACCTTTGTGCACCATATACTAATGATGAGGTTAAGACAACTCTGTTCCAAATGTTCCCTACAAAGGCTCCTGGTCCTGACGGTTTTCCGGCTCATTTTTACCAGCATCACTGGGATATTTGTGGAGAGGAGGTCACTCGGGTTGTGCTCATGATTGTTAGGGGAGAAGAAAGTCCTGAGAGTATAAATGATACAGTGCTGGTTCTTATTCCAAAAGTTACTAACCCCTCTCTCTTGTCACAGTTCAGGCCCATCAGCTTATGTAATGTGTTATACAAGATTGCCTCCAAGGTAGTGGCTAACCGATTAAAGCTCATCCTGCCGGATATTATTTCAAGGGAGCAATCTGCTTTTGTCCCTGGGAGGTTAATCACGGATAACATTATATGTGCATATGAGTCCTTACACTTCATGAAGAGGACCAAGTCAAAGAGTAATAGCTTTTGTGCTCTGAAGTTGGACATGATGAAAGCTTACGATAGATTGGAATGGTCCTACCTGGAAGCTATCATGAGTAAGTTGGGCTTTGAGCAGCGATGGATTGACACTGTTATGGGGATGGTGTCGTCAGTTTCCTTTTCGGTTCTGTTCAACGCAGAGAAGCTTGATAGTTTCAAGCCTACTAGGGGAATCAGGCAGGGAGACCCAATCTCCCCCTACCTTTTCTTGATTGCAGCAAAGGGTCTTTCGTGCCTCCTGAAATCCAGTTCTCAGTCATCAGTTTTGGTCGGTGTGAAGGTGGCTCCTACATCGCCACCCATTAATCACCTTCTTTTTGCAGATGATAGCCTGTTGCTTGTCAAGTCTAGTGTGGAGGGAGCTAATGCGGTGTCAAACCTACTGGGATCTTATTGTAGTGCTTCTAGCCAAAGGATTAACCATGAGAAATCTTCAATTTTCTTCAGCAAAGGGTGTAGTCAGCAGTTGAGAGAAAGCATAAAAAATATCCTTCAGGTCCAGAATGAGTCATTGACAGACCGGTACCTGGGGATGCCCACGGATGTGGGTCATTCCAAAAACGGTACCTTCAAATACCTTGGGCACAGGGTGTGGGATAAGGTAAAGGGATGGATGGAGAAACTCCTGTCAGTAGGAGGCAAAGAAGTTCCGATCAAATCAGTTGCTCAGGCCGTTCCAGTATATTCCATGTCATGCTTTAGATTACCTCGAGGACTTTGTGACAAAATCACCTCTATCATACGTCAGTTTTGGTGGGCAGTAAAAGAGGTAAGAGAAAGTCGGCGTGGGTTGCTTGGGATGTTATGATCCGGCCAAAGCATGTGGGAGGCTTGGGGTTCAGAGATATTGAGTTTTTCAACTTGGCACTACTTGCAAGGCAGGCGTGGAGAGTACTCACTGATCCTAATTCTTTAAGTGCTGAAATTTTGAAAGCAACTTACTTTCCAGAATCGAGCATACTAGAGGCTAGGTTGGGTTCACACCCTTCTCAAATTTGGCGAGCCATTCTGGATGGGCGTGATATCCTGGACCAAGGGATCATTAGAAGGATTGGTGATGGGGAGACAACTATGATATGGGAGCAAAACTGGATACCACGGGATGGTGTCAAGCGTCATATTGCTTCGTTGGTCCAAAACCCACCGATTCAAGTGGCAGAGCTCATCAACAGCAACACTGCTAGTTGGAAAATAGACGTTGTACGGAGTAATTTTACACCTTTTGATGCAGTAGCTATTTTCAGAATTCCTCTTTGTAATAGAAGAATACATGATTTCTGGCTTAGAATGAGGAGAAGTGAGGTATATTCACAGTTCGCTCGGCATACGGAATGATCGTAAGGATCAAGACGGAGAGGGACGTATGGCTGGAAGAAAGGGAGGGCACATCTCACACTTCGCTGATCCAGGAATTTTGGAATGATATTTGGAGATTGCATGTCCCGACTAAGCTGAAGATTTTCCTGTGGCGTTTATCTCAGCATTCAATTCCATCACAGGAGCTCCTTCATCACAGGAACATGGCCACGACCCCGGCATGTATCTTATGCGGCGCACATGATACACTACAAAAAAAAGACACATCCGTGACATTTTGGGCCGAACGAACTTTTTTTCTGTCATACATATGACACTTCTATGACGATAATTGTGACAAAACCCGGTATCATCATAGATGTGGTGGGCTCCTACTTATGACAAAAATCATGACAAAATGGGCTTTTCGTCCTGGGCAGGCCGGAGACGCAGCTGCATGACATTCTTTGGGCCGTCCATGATGGAAAAAACCATGGTAGAAGCGAGGGGGAGGAAAATTTCGGGGAGTTACCGATTACGGTGGGAGGTCGGGGGCCGAGAGATGCGCGTTTCTCTCGTACACATGCGAGGCGTTGGCTCTAACTGAACCCGAGCGAGGCATTGTGCTCTAATCGAACCCGAAGCGACAGACCGCAAGCTACGACATCAACCCGAGCGATCGATCGATGATCGTTAATCAACCCGATGGAGCGATTCTTCGCTCTCGCCGCTAATCAAGCCGATCGATTGATGAACAATGGAGCGCTATGGGGGGGGGGTTGATGAACAATGAGCGGTGGCGTTGCCTCTGGATGAACAGGACCCGTGGTGTGGAGGGCTGGATGAACAATGAGACGGTGGAGGGTGGCCGTGGAGGGGTGGTTGAACAGACCCCGTGGTGTGGAGGGCTGGATGAACAAAGAGACGGTGGAGGGGTGCCCGTGGAGGGGTGGTTGAACATGAGCCGTGGAGTAGCGCGCGGTGGAGGCTGGATGAACAGGAGCCCGTGGAGGCCGGAGGAGGTCGACGGTGGAGATGAACAGATCCGTGGAGTCCTGCTTTGCGGCACGCCACACCCTCCCGGCGAACAGACCTCCGCTTTGACCGTAGCGCCCAACACAAGTCTGTCTCATCCGCTTTGCGGTACGCCATACCCTCCCGATCAATAGGACCCGCTTCACCGTAGGAGGTCCGCTTCTCCGCTTTGCGGCACGCCACACCCTCCCGATCAATGTAACCCCTGCTTGACCGTAGGAGGTCCGCTTCTCCGCTTTTGCGGCGCCACACCCTCCCGATCAACAGGACCCGCTCCAACGTAGGAGGTCCGCTTCCTCCGTTGCGGATACGCCAGTCTCGCTTCCATCGCTTGTTCCGCCCAAGCCTCCCGATGAACACGACCACGCATTCCGCTCCAACCTGGCCGGTTGGCTCCCCATGAACACGACGACGACGCTGTTTCTCCGTTCCGACCCAGCCATGTACGTGCGCGCGAGTAGGCGTTCGAGACCCCGCCAGTATACGTGTCGCGGCGTATTTTCTTTCTTGCACCTCGCCGCATGCGTGCGTGTACATGCTACGTGCGGCGCTTCTACATCGACACGCGCGGCGCCTCTACTACGACACGTGCGCGCCTCTACATCGACCAGTATGTACGTACATGTTCGCGACCAGAATGACAACGCTACGTATGCTTCGAGCAGGTGGGTCCCGACTGTCAAGCACTTCCTTGCCTGCGAAGATGTAGCTGGTGGGTCCCAACAGTCAGGGGGCAAATCGTTTTGTTTTTTTTGCCCGGACGCACTTCCTTGCATGCGAAGATGTAGCTGGTGGGTCCCAGCAGTCAGGAGGGAAACATTTTTTCACGAAATACGGTGGCCCGTCCGGTGGGTCCCTGCTGTCAGGTGGAGGAATCATTATTTTCCGCGTAATAAGGAGGCACTTCCTTGCTGCGGCCGTGGACCCAGCTGTCAGCCTCTCGACGACAAATCCACGCTCGACGGAAGTCGCCTTGACCACGCTGACCACGCTATGCCGAGAGCACCAGTATGGTGGACGACGGCGAGGCCTAGGAAGGGGACGACGCGGAGCCGGTGAAGACGCGGCAGTGGATGCCCACGCGTGAGAGGAGTATGAGTATTCACTCATTTGGCTGCAGTGTGAGGCTGCCGTCGCCGCAGGGCCTGGCCTAAGGTGGGAATAGTAGGGGGCGGTGAGGCCTCCGCGGCAGCACAGTCGGCCATGGGAGGCAGGAGCAAGAAGACCAGAGGTTGAAGAAGCACTACGGCCGTAGGATGGACATCGTACGGTCACTGGAGCTAGAATCGTTCATATTGACTAAGTTGACAAAGCCCTCCGTCCCCGTCAACTTAGTAGGCCCACAAGTCAGCTTCCCACCAAGGTGAGTCCCAGCTAGCAGGGGGAGTATTCATTTTTTTTGCATAATAAAGAGGCACTTCCGGTGGGTCCGAGCTGACAGTGGGGGAAACGTTTTTTTTCGCGAAATACGGTGGCCCGTCCAGTGGGTCCCAATAGTCAGGGGGGAAATGTTTTTTTCGCGAAATAAGGTGGCCCGTCCGGTGGGTCCCTGCTGTCAGATGGAGGAATAATTATTTTGCGCGTAATAAGGAGGCACTTCCTTGCGGCCGCCGTGGACCCAGCTTGTCGCCTCTCCACGCAAGATTTTTCCGATGGAAGTCGATCGCTGACCACGCTGACCACGCCACGCCGAGAGCACCAGGCGGTGGACGACGGCGACGCCTAGGAAGGGACGACGCGGCCGGGAAGACGATCGCTGGAAGCCCACGCGAGAGGAGTACGAGGGTTCACCGGTTCGGCTGCGGTGTGAGGCTGCCGCCGCCGCAGTAATAACAGGGTGTGGGTGAGTGGAGGGATGGCCTGCCGATGATGGGAGTAGTATGGGGCGGTGAGGCCTCCGCTGTAGCACAGCCGCCACGGAGGCAGGAGCAAAGCGGCACGACCGCGCTGCTTTGGGCAGCCGGACCAAGAAGACCAGAGGTTGAAGAAGCACTACGGCCGTTGGATGGACATCATACGGTCACCGGGCTAGAATCGCTTATATTGACTAAGTTGACAAAGCCCTTGGTACGCCCAACTTAGTAGGCCCACAGTGTCAGCCTCCGAACGGTGCGCCCCAGATGTCGTGGCAGGAATCATTTTTGGGCGACAAGCTAAGAATATCCGAGATTGAAGAAGAAGCACGACATCCGTTGGATAGACATCCAACGGCCACTGCTGCTAGAACCGTGTGTTCACTATAATAAGTTGACAAAGCCTTGCATACGCGTCAACTTATTTTTTTAGGGGACACGTCACTTAGCAGGCCCACAAGTGTGTGGTAGAGAACTTATAGTCCATTTGCGTTCTGTAAGAATGTACAACCCATTTTTGAATTCTAATGGAATTTACAACAGCCCATTTACAGTTTGTTAAAAGTACAACTCATTTTCTAGCTAGGACAACGATTAATAATTTCAACCAACCATTGAAGACAGAATTTAATAAAATTTCCCACATTTTGATGGGATCCGAAATATTTTTATCCCGAAATTTCTAGTCAGATTAAATATAAATTTGTATTACGTAAAAATCTAACGACACATTGCGCGCGCAACAATGAAAATTTAAGATTTTCAAAATCCATAAATAATATTTTATAAACTAATTTCGTGTTTTACTGCCCAGTTTTTATAATTACATCCCATTTATTATTTTAAAGCCCACTTTCCTGTTAAGCCTAATGCATCCCTCCTAGGAAAGATTTGCAGCCCAGCGAGGCGGAGAATAACAAGTTGACCTTGCCTGGGTATTCCTCAAAAAGACGTATAGCTGGGCTAGCCATTTTCATCTTGAAAAAAGTAGTATCTGGGCTAGATATCTGGCCTGGGCTAGACGGGCCACAGCCCGCCCAGTTAATACCCTGTTCTCCTCTGAACAACAACGAAATCATCGCCAAAAAAACTCTGCAGTGCTCACGCCTCAAAAACACAAATACTGCTCGAGCTGCTTGGTCCCATCTGTCGGCCGCACCTTGTGCAATTCTCTCGTTTATATTGACTACATAGGTTGACAATGGTGTGGGACCGTGATGTCAGGAAACTAGGAGAAATAAAAAAACATAGTTGTACATAATAAGGAGGCACTTGCGTACGTACGGCTATGGCCCTAGTGGGTCCCTAGTGTCATCCAGTCAAAATAAAGGCATCTCCTGAATCCTCATGTTCGTTGACCATGTTAACAATGCTCGGCGCCACGGCGAGCGCAACAACTCAAAGGACAACGGAGAGGGCCTCGCGGGCCCTACGGTGGTCTCGATACAGCGCCGCTGCTCATTCAGAAGCCAGATCATCGGACACCTATGAGCACCTTTGAGAAACCGAGACGACATGAAACGGTAAGGCCGCCGCTTGGGAGCTCGGTTTATTTCAAACCTGTATTAACATACAAGTGTAATTTACTCGTCATCGGAAGGCCCGAGGTCTATAAGTAAAACCGGCGGTTACGCGTGTAATTTGAGAGACCAAGTGTATATTTTACGAGCACTGCTATATGGACGACATTACCAGATGATACATGCACGACGTGCGTATCATGCCATCCATGGGCAAGGCTGAAACAACAGCTAACAGATGGATTAGCAATCGTCCGAGTGTCGTTCAGCGTTTTTATCGTGTGTGAAGTACTTCTGATATTTTACTAGTCGAAATCGACCAACCAAGCGCCTTCGCCCGAGACCATCTGCTTTAATTTACAAGCGCCAGTTTTACAAGCGGTTTTGGTTGGAAAACGACGATCCAATCACGGCCTAATATCATGAGTTGGTCAGAAGATCATATGGTTTCACGTCTAACCTACCCAACATGTCGTATAGGCTATGGATGAGGGTCTGTTTGGTTCCAAATAAGTCACCAACTTATAAGTCGAAAAGTGAAAAAAGTGACTTATTTTGCCAAATAGACCCGACTTATAAGTCACCTCAACTTATAAGTCATAAGTTGCTCCACCCCAACTTAAAACTTATAAGTCATCCCCTTTTGCATGGGTCCCACCACCTGCATGATGTTGATTGGTGTGGGAAGGTGTGTCGTGACTTATAAGTCGTGACAACCAAACAAAGCGTGACTTATAAGTCATCGGTTTTAAGTCACCGACTTATAAGTCGTGACTTATTGGAACCAAACAGGCTCAAACATCGACGATGAACTTCTTACACACGGAAACAACAGAAGAGGATGATCTTCTTAACAAGAAAATCACTGGAATTAGATCGACATGCAAAACAATACGAAACATTATTCTCGGGAGGCACGGTGAACAGCTCGTGATGCCGCATGCCACAACATTCCAAGCTCAACTTTGCAATCAAACACAAGGCCCGCATTAAATAGACAATATTCGAACAAACTCTTAACACAGGAATATCTCAGCAGAGTGACTATTTACTTCTAAACCGAAAACAGGAATTGAAAAAACACTGACGCTGCTCACAAAGAAGGGCGCCCCACTCAAAAGTATCAAATGCATGTCTTCCGCTAACATCAATGAGCAAATTTTGACAAGGTTTCCCAATTCCAATATATTAAACTAACGCCTTCTTGCTAACATCAATGATTAAACTTTGACAAGCTTTTCCCATTCAAAATATGTAATGCCTATGATCGTGGAGTCCCGTCGCTTCTTGTACTTGTTTGGGCACTTTTTTCCGGGCACTCCACGTGTTGTTAAATTGCCAATGGTCTCTGCAGACTAGTCATGTCACCGTGTCTAATATTTATGGCACTGGCTGTAGCAATGGAGGATTCGTGCCAAACTAAGAAAAGGTGAAATTGGCACCTATTTTGGCCTACATAATGGAAGGCCTAATACTCAGAAAGCTTCTCGGTCATTCCTTCAGAATGTAGCGCAAACAGTGATCGCTTTTTTACGCAAAGTGGAACGACCAACTAGACCCAGTAATGCAGCAATTTGCCTTGGACACATTGGCTCCTTTTGTGCAGTTGAACTAAAATCAAAGTCGGAATAAAACCGAGCTTTAATTGTGATATCCATGTAAGCAACAAAAGGTATAAGGAAACAATTACTGAGAAATAACGGTTGATGACTTGAACTCCCGTAAGAAAAACATCTACCGATCTACCTTATCTTAATGGGAAACAAAGCAGAGAGTAGCAATTCTCAATCAGTGTGATTCATTAATATTAATCGAGACATTATCTTAACAATGCCTTGTTTCAACATGTATAAAGAATGAAAAGCAGAAAAGTATCATTCCTAAAACAATGCGATCGATTCATTTTAACAGAGACATTATCTTAACAATACCTTGGTTAAACATGTAGAAAGAACTACAAAGTAGGATAGTACCATTCCTAACAAGTGTTGCAGTTTTGAACTAAGATTCAGTAGTTAATTAATTCGAGAGTGGCATTGCTTAATTTTACCAAATGCATTAGACTAACGAAAAGCATAAACAGTTCCAGGGGAGAGTGGGCGCAACAACAGTATGTGCTTCCATCTACTTATAAAGGGGGTGATGCAGAGTTTGTTGTAACAAAGCAAGAAGCATCATGTCTGGGTTGGTCCCATTTTTGTTTACTACTTAATGGGAAAAGACAGCAATACAATAGCTTCAATTCAACATTTATTTAAAACAGTACCAATACAAGTAGCACAACATCTCAAAGCACACTGCACAATCATGTGGATGAAGGCCTGTACTGACCTTTCATGAGACCACCAGGATAAAATACGAATCTGCCAACACGAATAGGAAATTCAATCTCGTTTTGTGCAGTTGCACTGAAATCAAGCAAAGTGCTTCGCGTAGTGAAGCAAAATGTCGCAATAGCAACAAGTTGAATAGATATCCCTGTTTAAACAGAGGCAAAAAAGGAATCAATTACTGACTAATAAAGGAGGATGAAACATGCGGCCACAAAATGGTAATCCCGCCAATCCCTAACAAGTGTTGCAGTTTTGAAATAAGATTCAGAGTTAATTCCGAGAGTGGCATCAATTATCGGGCTTATAAAAGGGTGATGCTGAATTTATTGTAACAAAGCAACAAGCATCATGTCTGGGTTGGTCCCATTTTTGTTCACTACTTAATGGGAAAAGACAGCAATACAATAGCTTCAATTCAACATTTATTTAAAACAGTAACAAAACAAGTAGCACAACATCTCAAAGCACACTGCACATCATGTGGATGAGACCAAGATTTGAAACAACTCGCCACAAAGAGTGGAAACAAATCTCGATCTCCTTTGTGCAGTTCCACAAAAATTAAGCAAAGTCACCGGTGTGACATTCAAGTTGAACTGCACAAAACACTCTTAAAACATAAGTGTTTCGAGTAGCGAAGCAAAATGTCGCAATAGAAACAAGTTGAATCGATACCCCTTTTTTAACAGAGGCAAAAAAGGAAACAATTACTTGCCGATAAAGGAGGATGAAACAAACGGTGACAGAAAGAAGCATCTAACTTATCTTGGATGGAAAACAAAGTAGGATAGTAGCATTTCTAAAACGGTTGCATCGATTCATATTAACAGAGACATTCTCTTGAAACAAGATTCGTTAAAAAATGTAATTTACTTTTAATAGTGGCATTGCTTCAATTTTCCGGCGGCATTCTTAGATTAATAACAACAAAATAGCTGTATGGGACATGCCAGCACCATGTGCGTCCACACGTATAAATGGGTGATGCAGAGTATGTAGCCAAGCAGCATATATGTGTTGGTCCCATATTTTTTCTCTTTGAACCTTTCTCCTAAGTGAGGGCAGCAAATCTAGTCCTGCACAAACTACCCGACCCCCCAGTTTCTTTCCCTTTTCAACAAAGAGATCGGTTCTATGTGTGTACTGGGTTACCCCCTTTTTCCCTTTTCGACCTACAAAGCGGCTGGATAGCCAGTCTATACTACTTTCTGCCCCTCCTTTCAACCACGTCCTAGATTCTTGCTCCAGCCCACCGCACCCTTCTTTCCTCTTTGAACCAAGATCTAGATTCGACTACAGATCGAAAAAGATCCACATGCAGCTAGTGCAACGACGGTTTCAAAGAAACTTATACCTTAGGGTCGTCGGGATGTGGCAAGGCGTGCGGCGGGAGGCCGGATCTACCCACACCACGCATTTACAGTTGAGGAAGAAGGGTCGGTGGCCCTCCCTTACAGTGCGCTGGGTGAAAGAGAACAACGCAGCCGGCAGTGGATTGCCTCCCTCGCCGAAGGCAATAGAGTGAACGCTGCACCTCCTCCCCTTCCCGGTGCGACGGGATACAGACGCCTCCTTCACCAGCTGTGAGGGGGGAGAGAGAGACAAGATGCCAATGCAATCTTGTTTAGATCTGGTGAAGAGAGGGTGAGAGACTATGAATATAGAAAACCCTAGCAAATGAACGCTGAGCCTCCAGCGTGTAACATATATGTAGTGCGGCGAGCGTGTGGAGAGTGCAAACCCTAGCGAACAAGCGTTGAGGCTCCCACTTATATATATACTACTGTAGTACGGACTAAGCTCCGGTGCCTTCACCGCACCTGCTTTTGGCTGTATGACAGGTGAGCTAGCCACATTTTGGGCCCACCTGTCATAAACCCAAAGGCATGTGCACTAAGTCAAGCCGCGTCCAAATAGTACTCTCGTGTATACGAGTAATATATACTAGTGGAGTGGTTTTCTTATTCTCTCCATAACAATCGTTTTAAATTGTGTAAGTACGAAACGGAACTATTTATCTAATGTACAGTGAAGAAAACTAGTACTACTTCCGATGAACTAACGATCCACGCCCACGCGTCCTGGTCACACTTCCTGTCCTTCATGTATGGTACACTACTCTCCCTTAAGTGAAAAACCACAAATGCGCCAAATTATCGGAAACGTGTGAGAGTGTGTACAAATAAAGAATTTTAATTTCAATTATCGGAAAGGTTTGAGACTATTATAAAGTTTGACTTCAGTCAAATATAATATGCGGAGTAAATAAAAACGGAGGGCTACTACGTCCATCCGGGTTTTTAGTCCACACCATTTTTTAAATCAAAGTTAATAGCTGGACAAATAAAATTACAGGGGAGCTGGAGACAAAGTTGTGAGAAGGCTTAGAAATCAATACAAAACTTATGCTCTTAGTACCAACGTCGATCCTTCTTCGAGGAAACATTTGGTTCATAGCCAATTGTGTGATAAAATTGCACCAACGTGAAAGACGCATCGCGTCTCCAACGCAACCAAGGTGAACTGACGAAGGATATCATCTTTGTGCGTAACAAGCAAAGAGCACTGATGGAAGACATCTTGTTTTTCATTGAAAATCGATTAGCTTCACCAGCCGACGCAACCACGAGGCGCAACCATGAGCATCGATAGGTCATCATGGTGATGCATCATCCATTTGGCATCTTCGTCCGCGCCAGCGCCGGCTCCGAGAGGATGGTGCGCATCGGCTCCCTCCGTCACCGACGGTGACAACGTCAACGCTGCACCTCCTCACCTCCCGCAGCGGATGGGATTCGGGCATTCGGCCGGATCTGTGACCACCGGTGAGGAGAGAGATAGAGTGGACACTGTCATCTTGTTTTGATATGGAGAGGGTGAGAGAGCGAGACGCGAGAAACGTTGGTTTGCGGTGAGCGGCATGCCGAGCGACCGTGTGGGGTCGAGCCGTGGAGGAGGGTGAGACACAAACATGAAAGACGTGATTTAAGCGTTGGTTTTGCTCGATGGCGCGATCCAACGAAACGAAACGTTGGTTTCTCTCCGTTTCCATTTTTTCTCCGGAAAAACGGAAACTTTCCACTCCATTTTCATTCCTATTCCAAGGTTGCCCCGTTACAACATTCCATCAAATACAAAGGAAAACTAACACGCATGCTTGATGCATCTCAATGATTCATAGATCATAGCTAATATTTACTTCACAACTAAAGAAAAAGTTGTGAGAGCGTGTCTGAAATAAAACTACTAATGGGGTCACTACGACTTAAACCCTAAACCCTAAACATGATTTAATTCCCTGGCCGTAGAACTCGTCAAGGAAAGACGGTGGCACCCTCGGATCATGCGATGCTTTTGTGCGTTCCACTAAAATCGACTGAGCATCCCCGATGGCAAAGATATTGAAGAAGTGTGATTAGAATAATAGTACTGGCACTAGTTCATGAGACATAAACTCATCACAAGTAGAAGCCGGTAGAAGTAGAGAAAGATCGACATGGAGATGGAGCTACGGCAGTGGAGCAAGCCAGCTCCAAAAGGAAGATGGACTGCCTGGGACGTCGGGCTGTAGCTAGAAGGGTGGTTGGGACACGGCATCGGCCCATACCGCGGTGACCCCCGATTGGGACGCACCGATTGTGGGTTTTCTCCCTCACCGATGTCGACCGCGTCTATGCAGAACATTGTTCCCTTCCCCCAGCTGCGGGATCAGGCCCGTCGTTCTATGCTTGTGAAGAGAGCAAGCTTAGCAAGCAGGCTTGTAGCTTAGGCTCCTGCTAGTGTATATATAGTGGTTTTATTTTTCTCTCCATATCAACCATTTTATATTGCGTACGTGTCATTCAAGAGTGAAATGATGGTTGCTTCTTCCGACTAACTTACTGTGTGATTTGACTGCTCCTTAGTGGCCCCTACAGGTACTCCCCCTACGTGTATGCAACAGTCACACGTACACATGGACGCAAAAACGTGCGCGACGCCCTAATGCATGCATGTCCGAGCACACGACGGAACACACATGGTCACGCTAAGTACTCAACCTACACGTGCATGCACACACATACTCAGTCAGGGTGAGCTAGTGACCGTATAAACACCGAAAAATATATATATTGAGCGCAATGAGCGTATTATGAAGTCCACTGACCGTATTATTACAAATATACAGTGACTGACAGTGTATTTATATCGTTTGAAATTAATCCATATTAACCAGAGAGGAGGCAGTATGGACTAGCATTACTTGCGCGCGGTGGCTCGCAGGACAAGGAGAAACTTTTGACTAATGCAAGCTCTCCCTCGCTCAGGCGGTGGACATGCAACAGTTAATTCGGTGTCAGATTGCCAGAAGCATACACTATACTACTAGTGCTACTATTGTTCGACTTACCGAATAGGCGAACAGCCAAGCGCAAAGTTTACTAGTACTAGTACTACTAATATAGTCTATAAAGGTACGTAAGTACTATACTTGTACTAGGAACCAGATGGAGGAGCGTCTACACTCTTATTATAATTTTAAAATGTGATAAAGCAATCTTCAACACATTTGGTTCTCTTCGAGGGTTCTCGCATGTGATAATGGAAGTTGATTGCATGTAACACTCGCCACAATTCTCGCTTAATTCTGGCTCATATCCTGTTACAAATAGTAGCGCTCGGTAATATTTCCTCTTTTTTTTGTTATTCAGCATGTAAACAGGTCAGCAAACCTTGCGGCGCATCTTCGTGCGAACCGTGTTTGCTGCACTTTGAATGTGGCCGAGAGCTGGCTTGATGAAACACCTCGCTTCCTACTTCTTTTTTTGCGGGCTACCTCGCTTCCTAGTGACCAGTGTCTTGGCTGATCGTCCTAAGAATGCTTATATATGAATAAAGCTCTCTCATTTACCCGCAAAAAGATTAAGCCATATTAACCGAAAAGGAGGGAGTATGGACTAGCACTACTTTTTGGTGTGTCCCGTCAACTCGCAGAACGAGGAGAAGCTTGCAGGACAAGGTGAAGCTCGCTTACGCCTTTTGACTAATGCAACCTACCCTCGGTGGACATCCATCAGTCCATTTGGTGTCAGATTGTCAGAGGCATACACTGTAGTACCCAACATGCAGAGTACCATCATTGTTCGACTTCACGAAGAGGCGAAGAGCCAAGCGCAGTAGTACGAGTAGTACTACTACTAGAACCGCATGGTGGAGCGTCTGTACTCTTATTTTTTTATCTCTGATAAAGTACACATTTATTCCGGACAAGGGCGGAAAACGGCAGCCCAACATGTAATGAATGATATCGATCAACCAACCATGCTTGAATATATCTTGGCCTCCATGCGAACCCGTCTGTGTGTTCTCGCTCCTCGTCTCTCTCAAGGAACGACGGGTTGGCTCTTTGCCATCAATTGAGATCGGTTTGCTCACACTCCTGTCCCACATGTCAGTGATATGCCAAGAGGAGGTGCGTTGACCGACCGCCATCTGCGTATTTGGTTTTGAACCTTCATACTACTCCTCCCTCCGTCACATTTTACAGGGCGCGCTTCATTATGATGCATTTCTCTCAATGCATTTCCACCACCAGAGAGACTTTAGACGCGTTTGGTTTAATGCTCAATTAATTAGGGCGTGGTAACCGCAATCAAGTCCACAATTTTCTCTCCATGTACTCTGTACTACAGTACTACGGAGTGGAGTAAGTGCATGCATGTGTGTACCCGGGGTGGAAGCACTGCATGCATGTGTGTACGCATTATTCCCTTTAGTAATAGACGCCGTGCTATAACTACCAATGCTATTTTTCAGGCCGATCGCTAGTCGCCTTGGTCCCACAGATCTTTTTTCTTTTTTCTGAAGCGCGCTGTATAAACTGTGACGGATGGAGTATGAGCGGATTCAAAGAAGAGCATATTGATGGTTGCTTCTTTAGAGTAACTTACAGTGGGAAAGGTGGGGCTTACGATTTGACTGCTCATTACTCACTATTAATGCGGAGCAACGACCGGGCTAAGTCTCCCATGCGGTTGTGCACTACCCCCTCGGTTCTTAAATATACTCCGGAGTATATTTGTCTTTCTAGAGATTTCAACGAGTGACTACTCAAATATTTGTCTTTTTAGAGATTTCAAATGGACTGGCACATACAGATGTATATACATATTTTAGAGTGTAGATTCTCTCATTTTGCTCCGTATGTAGTCACTTGTTGAAATCTCTAGAAAGACGAATAGAATATTTAGGAACGGAGGGAGTACACATACGAAGCAAAATGAGTGAATCTACACTCTAAAATATGCCCGTTTGAAATTTGTAAAAATACAAATATTTAGGAACGAAGGAGTATAATTTTGTGCATGGCACATGGACCCGGATGATGAAGAGGCTTCTGGCAATGCTATCAAGCTTCCACCATTTGTTTACATAATTGACGTACTATATAAATAATTTTCTAGCGAGACATGAAATTGTACAATGGTGTGAGCTTTCAGCTTCTGTTTCACGTGTCTTGCCATCGATGCTCTTTTGGAAACAATAAAAAACTAACTTCCTTGCTAATGCATGTCAATTATTAGCAGATCAGAGCTAATAATTACATCACAATTGAAGATAGAGTTGTGAGAAGGTGTTAAATTAAAATTGATCCATGCTTCCATTGGCAGCAACGTCCCCCCAGCTCTGTCTAAATCAACAAGGCATGTTGGGAAAAAAAGTAGCTGTCTGGAGCATGCAACATTCCGATCATTTTGCGCAATTCCACTAAAATATAGCTGAGCGTCCCTGTTCCAAAGATATTAAGTGTGATTACGATAATAGAGGATTGCTGATGAAACAATAAACACATAAATAGAAGCCGGTCACCTTTGCAGTCTTTCTTAAGACTAACTAGTTGGAGAAGATTAGGCTCGGAGTTGGATGAGGAGGATAGAGAAAACCAATCTCCCTTTGTGCAACAAGACTGAATGTAGAGACGTTGCCCATGTGACATTTTAGTACAACTGCACAAAACACTCTTACGAAAAAAGTGATTTGTGCAGTTCACCAAAAGGTCACAATAGCAACGAGGTGAAATGGATAGCCCTGTTTGCAAAAAAGAGGTAGAAAGGAAACAATTACTGGCCAATAACAGTTGATAACACAAGCGACGACAAAAAAGAAGCATATTCCTTGCCCTAAGGGAAGATAACAACACGGTTGTGGTTGTCTAAAATGGTGTGAGGACGAGAATGCAATATGGAAAGTACGCTGGACGAGCTAAGTTTTGGACAAAGAACTATGGAAGATCCACATCTAGGTCGGAGGGGATACCTGGAGGTCGTCGGGATGTAACTAGGTGAGCGGCGGCAGGCGGAATCTGCGAGCAGGTGGCGTAGGCCCTGCCGCGCCGGAGCTTGGTTAGAGAGAACGGCGTGTACCGCAGATCGGGACGTGCTGCCTCGGCGCCGTCGAACGGAGAAACGATGCACTTCCTCCCTTTCCCCCGGCGGACGAGATGCAGCCGGATCAGTGACCAACGGTGAGAGAGAGAGGCCACCGCACTCCCTTTCCCCCGGCGGACGGGATGCGGCCGGATCAGTGACCAACGGTGAGAGAGAGAGAGGCCACCGCAGCCTTGTGTGAGATACTCTAAAGGGCGACAAACCAGGCACGCAAGGCTCCATTGTATATAGTGAGCGGACTACCTGTTTCTCCATAAAAATCGTTTTATATTCTGTGTACGTGCCATTGAGCGCTATAACTTTATTTAAAAATAACGCGGCAACGCGTCAAGTCGAACTTTGTTTCGTGCAGGCGTGGTACACGACCTCCCTAGGTAAACAATCGCTACAGGCGTTCAAATTAGCATGTGGGCTGCTATTTCGTAAAGAAATGAGCTCCACCGTGTACCCGCGCGGGTGTGGCTGGGCACGAAGCATGAGTACATGCATGGTGCACCTATTCTCTTCTTGTATACGTACACCACCTACGTGGGGTTGTGTGAGAGAGATACAAACCTAGAGAGATATAGTGTGTGGGTTCTTGAGAGTCTTTTTTTTGGGGGGGGGGGGGGTTCAATCAAAAAATGTAATATATGCAATGTGTGTGAAATAGAGTCCTGGATATAACATATATATAGAGGGGGCAATCCACGAGAAGAGAGTGGAGGTATCACCGGCTTGGGGTGTCCATAGAATCGAAAAGAGGGATGATGTGTGTGTCTGTGTGCGCGCGCGATCGATAAAGAGTGCCATCGAATTTGTGTGTGCCCACGTCAAAGATATAGAGTGGCTGGCCTACTGGAACGTGAGAGGGGACATGTGCAGTTTGTCTCTGTGGCATGGATACCTACCTGCAGCGCTCGACTATCGATGTGTGGTGGGGGAAGAGGGAGGCCCAATTAACTATAGAGGTACAATGGCTGGTATATGTGTGGAGGAGGAGAGAG
Organism: Aegilops longissima; assembly: GCA_021605205.1. Taxonomy (NCBI): domain Eukaryota; kingdom Viridiplantae; phylum Streptophyta; class Magnoliopsida; order Poales; family Poaceae; genus Aegilops; species Aegilops longissima. The sequence goes on along the minus strand of CM038678.1, from coordinate 144,139,195 downwards.
GCCTACCTCATGTATTAAGGAGATCGATCTGCCTCATGTATTAAGGGAGATCGATCGGCATCCATGCATATGTGTAGGAGAGGAATAAGGTTGGGAGAGAGACAGAGCTAGAGTGTTGGAGGGGGTGGTAGTGGAGTTGCTTCTAACAAATGGTGGGATAGGCTTGCTAGACAAACGGAGGGCACGCCTGCAATATCAATAAGAGAGGAGATGGCTGCTTGTTGTCTGTGCATGTGCGTGTGAGAGACGGGTCAGGAGGCATGCATGAATGATGAGGGGGGACGATGTGGCTGTGGTAAGTAGACATAACTACATAGGAAGATCAATCGCCCTTTGTTAGAGAAAGGAGAGACATAACTTGTGAGGTACGTCGATCGATGGGGGGGTAGTTAAAGTCGATCTAGGTATATGTTGGGAGATCGATCGGTATACATGCATGTGTGTGTTAGAAGCAAACGAGGCACGAGGAGAAGGATAGAGATAGAGGGATGCATGTAGGAGGTGGTACGAGAGGCATACTATATCGAGTGAGGAGGAGTGTGCGAGTACGAGAACGATGAAAAGAGTGGTGGGAGTGAGGCATGGACGGTGACAAGAGAAGAGGGGAAGCTTGTGTTTGTGCTAGATCGATGTGGACGGTGACAAGAGAAGAGAAGAGTGGTACGAGATCGATGTGTGCCGTAAAGAAGGAGCTGGGGGGCCTACACACACCGTGGGTGAACGACCTAAAGTGAAACGACAAATTTGCGCGATGGAGCTAGAGAATGCTTAGGGAGGGTGAGAGGGATGCGGGCGTGTGCATGCACAAGAGAAAGTTAGCGCTACCTACAAATATAAGAGGGTTGTGTGGGTGTAAAAGACGAATAGAGATCATATATACTTCATTATAAAAAGCGAATTCAGATATTTGAAGAATTTATCATAGTGTTTTAAACCGACGCATGTGTGAATATATATAACGGTGATACACATGGTGTGTTATGAACATGTTATACTACATTTAATATATTTTATCTCTACTCTTATAAAAAAACGGAGTTGTTGATGATGGTGTGCCTGCCATCCCGCATTATAGGCCGTCCGATTTATATCTGGCGGATAGCAAGGAAACTATGATGGTTGAAGTTGGCAACAATCATGATTGTAGATTCTTATTGAAATAGAGAAATGAATTCAAATTTAGTTCGAATTGCAGCGGTAGTATAGACATTGGGAATGCACTAAAATGTTGGTATGAGTAGGTTACATGCATTATACAGCAAGCGAAAAAAATTAATCGGACATAACATGGATTCATACTCCCTCCTTCCAACTATATAGGGCGAATGAGATTTTTAAGACCGCTTTGACTATTGACAAGATTAATAGTACATGACATGCACAATGTGAAAATTATATCATTGAAAGAACCTTTCATGCACGGTTAACGGTGTGCTTTGTGTAAGTTGCATGTCATATATCATTGCTCTAACATTTGGTCAAAGTTAGCATCGGAAAACGCATTAGGACCTATATAGATGGAAGGAGGGAGTAGCTTTGAATAGCATTTGTATAGTAAAACGGGGCAAGACTCTCTGTTTGTGTGGTGTGAATAGTTTTATTTTTTTCGTTTTCTTTTTGGTTGAGGGAAGTGCGAATTGATTTGGTACGTACAAGTACAATATTACTACATGTTAGGCTTGTCCCTAAAATTCAACCCGCGTCTTGTTATATCCCGAAAATTCAGATATCGTGCTCCCATAACTGGCACCTTCACAATCCGCGCCTTGCTATCCCGAAATTACAACGCGCGCGAAACTCCCTCCAGCTGCCAAATCCCGACACGCGAAATCCCCCTTCTAACCCTGAGCCGAAAGGGCCGCTAGTTCAAATCGGTGGGGGTACTTTTGTAACACACCTTACATTTTGGACAAGCGCGTCCCTAAATCATGCTTCACCCCCTTTTCGCCATTCGAAATCCCAGGCCGCCATAACCTCTCCGCTCCAGCCACGAAACCCCACCCTCCTCCGTCCGCCACGTCACCGCTGCCCAGCCGGAGCCTCTTCCCCAACGACGTTGTCCACCGCAACAGCTCGACGTCCCTCGTCCACCTCCCCGGATGAGGATCCGTCGTCCATCTCGCCGTCCCGCCGGTTCAGCCGCCCCGTCCTCCACCTCCAAGGAGCTGCTCCGATGATTGCCTCGTCTATCGCGGCTGCTCCATCCCCAAAGCGCCGCCTTAACCTACTCCACCGGAACCGCAACATCCTCACCAACTCCTCGGACGAAGCTGAGGCCTACTTGGCGCCACCAAAGAGGTTGTACACTCATCGCGTCGCACCTTCTCCTCAACTCGACCTCCCAGCACCGAGGGTGCTCCATCCCGCACCCTCATGGAGCGGCTACCTTGAAGCCGGCTCCGCCGGCGACATCTCCACGGCGGCTCTCCCCCAGTGCGAGGCCCCTTCAGCGGCGGCGTCCATACCTGCCGGATCTGCGGCTGCTGCTCCGGCTCTCGCTCGCTCGTGCTGCTGTTGCTGCTGCTCCGGCTCTCGCTCAATCGCTCGCTCGCCCAGCTGCTGCTGCTGCTCTCCCCCTCGCTCATGCTGCTGCTCTGCTCTGACTAAGCCACACTTCAGTCGACTGAATCGACTTTTGGTTGATCGATCTTGAGGTTGGGGGGGCTCGCCAGAGTTAAGGAAGAACCACCAGCAGTGGGGACGGGGGCTCACGGAGAGGTACCCACTATCTATCTTAGGGTTCAGGTGGGGGCGGGGGCCTAAAGGGCTGCCGGGCGGCGGTGGCGAGTTGTTTCGGGGCGGCGAGGCGGCGCTGGGGCCGGCGGTTCGGCCGGCGGTGGCTGGCGGCTCAGGGGAGTGCAGGTGGAAGATGAACTGCAGGCCCTCCCTAAACTACATGTCAAGTGCCTCTCTGCTACCATTGCGTTTAGTTTCGACACTAGCATTCAGATTCCACAGTAAATTTCAGTTTCGACACTTAAGTTCAGAGTCAATAGTTTGTACCTCATGAGTCAATAGTTTGTACCTCATCTGTTGTAGTCAGATGGTTTTTGGTGATGTTAATTTTACATCCATTTTACATCATCTATTGGAGATGCTACTAGAATCTCACTTGAGATTGACGATGTCTGTCTTGTGCTGCTTCAGCCTTGACCTCTTACGGATCACCGGAGCTGCTCCAATGATAGAACGATCCATCACAACAGAGCAAAGCCACAGATGCCGCCTCTGATTCCTCGATCTTCCTCCACACCTCGACAGCCACCTCTGCCTCAAGCGCTTCAAATGACCAACCCAATGATGCTTTGAGGTCGACACGGCTACTGACAAAGAGGTTGTACACTTGTTGCATCACTTATTACTATACATCACGCCGATCCATTAGGGCTATTTTGGTTCAACGGAAAACTTGATCCACCGGTTGTTACCATCACTCTAAATTTCTGCATGCTCTCCTTACATAACCTCACCATATTTTTTCAGTATGCATGTCGATATTGTACACAACCATGCTGAACATGTAGAGAAAAAGAGAAGAGTTTTATGCGGCAATACAATGTCATGAAGACATCGCTCCATGGTGGGTTCAATGGCAAACCCTCCCCACCCCTCTCCGTTGTAATCCAGAGGAAGATATCTGTTCGAGGCGTGATCTGGCGCCACGACCACTCCTATTTACCCCCAAGGTGTTTGCTCTACCTTGGCATGATGATGTTAGTCATATCATGCATATGTTGCCTTGCAAGGCCTACTTTTGACATCATATATGTCATCTGCTTAGTTTAGACATGTTCTGTAATGCCACCTGTTTAGTTTCTATATCATATATGGGAATTATGTAGTCTCATGTCTTTTAGCCAGCCATAATATATGTGAAATGTGCAATGCCATCCTGTTTAATAACCAGGCATCATATATTTGAATGATATCTTGCCCATCCTTTTCTTCATTACATTTCCATTTGTCGACAATGTTTGTACATTAAACTACTCTTCCTGTGAATTAGCCATTTGGGTGGGAGATGGAAAAATCTGGAGTGAAAACAAGGCCTTCAGAGCAGATAAAGCTACCGTCAAGCAGATCTCTTGTTGGGTCCCGATAGCTCCTCGAGATGGATTCGAGACAGATGACCAGTCCTATTCCCCACCGAGGTGTATGCTCTAACTTGGCACGGTTATATCGCTCATATCATGCATATGGTGTCTTGCATTGCATAGTTTAGACATCATATACACAATATTCAACACCATGTTCTTAGTTCGGACATCATATCGAATGCCCTCTGCTTAGCATATAAATCACATATGTGAATTAAATGATGCGATCCTGATTACTTAGATAACATGTAGGTGAATTATGTCATGCGATCCTGTTTAGTTATTCATCATATCTTTGAATTATGTTATGCTATGCTATCCAGTTTAGATAGACATCATATATGTGAAATTATGTCATGCTATCCGTTTTAGTTAAACAATATACATGTCAACTATTCCATGCCCTCTTTTTTCCACACTATCTATTGCATCTGTCTCTCATACAATGTCTGTACATTCAACTATGTTTCCTGTTTATCAGCCATTTGAATTGGAGCGGTGATGCCGATATCAGCGGAATAAAAACACAGTCTTCAAATAAAACAGTGCTACCTCTTGGTGGAGATAGCACCCCGGTTGTACATGCACAAGAACTAGCCCTACCACACATAACCCAAACTCCCGCAGATTGTACCCCTACTGCGATGGACAGAGAACCAGCTTCACCCAATCTAACCCCAACCCCAGCCGATAGTAACCCAGTTCCTGTTGACACATCACCATCTCCACCACAGAGCTCCCAAACAAGAGTAGTTAGTAAGGCAGCTCTAGTGCCCAAAGGGCCAGTACTATCACGGCGAACCCCAACTCCACCAGTTAGTACGCCTATTCCTGTGGAGGAAGCACAACCAGCCAGTAGTAGTTTAGCATCTATCACATTTGATGTTGTTAAATCGTATGTGCGTATCTTCCCATCTTGGAAATATTATACTGAAGATGAAAGAAAATGCCAGTTGCAGGTGTTTGCCCAGGAGTTATGTGTAAGTAATGTTATTCATGGCAATTACTTTGCTTCGTCCCATACATCCTACCTCCATGATGGTTATAATACAGCAAATTTTCCCATTTTTCTCTATAGAGAAGGACCGATTTGGAAACTCAGGATGAGGTAACATGTGCTAATACCTCTGCTATCTTCAAGAATGCTTGGTGGCGATGTCGAATTACCTCAAGAAAACGTATTTCACCGCAAAGAAACTCATCAAATTCCCTTACGCTTCTCTGAGACACATTTATCGGACAATGATCGGGAACGCCTTGTTCTGATTGGTCCGAACCAAGAATGTGGTAAGGTCTATGAGCTCATTTTCTCTTTTAAGTATTTTATTCTCGCGTCTTCTTGTACTGCTCATGTAGAACAAGTGCCTAAACCTGAAGAACAATTGTTCTAATTTAAGATTCCATTGCTATCATAGTTCAAAAAAGCGCTAGGCGTTAATTGTGTGTTTTGCCACCGCCTTGCGCTTTACTGACCAAAGCGCATGCTTATGCGCGGTTATGCATAGATTATGCGTAGTTATGTGCAATGCGTTTTGCCAACGCCTAGAGCCTAGGCGCGCTTAAGCGCTCGCTTAGGCGCGCCTTTTTAACTATGATTGCTTTGCTCTTGTATCACTGTATTTATTCATACAAACTTATTTTTAAATTGAAGGATCCAATCGAAACTCCAATGGCACAACAGGTATGTTCACGCATGTTTCTTTAACAGGTTTGCTCTTATCAATAACTCTGTTGATTTCAATTTCAATTGTGTATACAGTTGACTTTCATATCATGCACATTACTAGCATCACAACAGAGCCAATAGTGTTGTTGTACATGTAGACCCGTGGTACCCATCTAAAATCTTGTTGTGCCGTAGTTTCCCACGCTTTGTATTCTTTCACTTTGCTGCTTTGTCTTGAACTGATATGATTTGAACCGTGTCTCTATTTTGATTTGGCAAGACAATGCAGTGACCATAGGACATAGATATATGTTTGTTTGATGCTTTTATTATGTACTAGTACTTGGCAATAGAAGACTTGGTAGTTTAATCATGTCCACCTTACTATTGAACTGGTTCACCGAAATGAGTTTCATATACTAGTACATGCTAAATTTGTTATGTGTCTGCTTGTTTCTTCTTTTAGAATGCTGGCAGAATATTGGGGAAGAGTGCCTTATTAAGCAATGGTAAAGGAAGTAATGCAGATAAGATTCAGGATAGTGACACATCCTTGTTGGTCTCCAACAAAGCTGATAAAACAGCTAAGGAAGACTATCTTGAAGACAGCGAGACAACCCCAAAGTCCTGTCTTGGTTTAGTGTTCGATTCTCGCCACTACCGCATGCACAAGCTATTCAAACTCACCGTCTCGAATCAGTTTGGTTTCTTGAGTCTAAACTACAAGCTGAAAGACATCGATCAGCTGTGCTGCGACAAGAAGCGGAAGGATCGGAAGTCCCCGGAGCATTCAGATGCATACTTTCGGTGCAACAACAAGCGTTGGAGGATTTTAGCGCCAAACAGACAAAGCTAATCAGCTTGCTAAGCTTATTGCCAGCACGGTGGATACCGGGATAACGTTTCTTGAGCTCTTCCGTTGTTTCATTATGCTCTTGTTTTGCTGTCGCGTTTATTTGCACTGGTGGCCAATTTTGACGACCGATGTATGTAATATGTTGCTTTGTTCCCTATATTTGCACTGGTGGCGAACTTTGATGCCCAGTGGATGTAATATGTGTAATAGCGGTAATAGGCTAGCCTTAATTGCTTGCTTATTTATTTCCTTATTGTCTTGTTTAGTTGTTTGCTTGTAGTCACTGCAGTTGTTTTTCTGTGTTTTTCTAGTGGCCATAATAGCCTATTTTTGGTAACTAGGCCAAAATAATCATGGCCACACACGGACTATTGTAACATGGGCCTCCTACAGGTCGTATGATCCATGGGCCTCCGTTCGGCCGTAGGACCATTGGCCTTCTATACGGGCCGTAGGATCCATCGGCCTTCTATACGGGCCTTAGGGATCAATGGACCTTCTACGGGCCGTAGGGTCCATGGGCCTTCTACGGGCCGTACGATCCATGGGCCTTCTACAGGCCGTACTATCCATGGGCCTCATACGGGCCGTAGGATCCATGGGCCTTCTACGGGGTGTATCATCATTTTGCCAATCATGGGTCGTACTATTCGTGGACCATAACGGGCCGTTAATAGGCCGTATTTGATAAATCTATGAAAATAGCCCAACGGGTTTTTTTGACATGAAAACGACCCAACGTATTAACAGTCCGCAAACGGGCCGACCATAACGATGAGCTGAATTTGGCCCACAAGCGTAAAATGACGAACGGGCGTATGTAACCGAATCTGCAAATGAGCCTAAGAATTAATGGGCCCCGAGAAGGCCGAAGATAACTTAATGAAACGCCCAATGGAATAACGGGCGTTAATGGGTATAAAGTGATACACTCTTCATTACGGGCCGTTTCACCACGGGCCGTTAATGGGCCAAGAGTTACAAAGGTCCTTATATGGGCGAAAGAAGTCATGGGTCACACATGGGCGAAAGTTAAAGCGGATGAATCATATTGGGCGGCCCGATGACGCCATCGGGCCTAATTCGGATAGGGCGAACGGGCCTGGGTTAGTGGGCTGTAAATGGGCTATATGCGAACATACCGTTAACAGGCTTTTCGTGGGCCGGCCCGCCACCTTTTGACCAAGTCAAACGGGCCGGCCTTTTCACAGGAATGGGCCTCTGTTGGGCCGTGCCACGTATCGCCGTATCATAGGCGCCTTCGGTCCAATGAGCGGATGACATCTGTCCCAACGATGAGCCGACACGTGTTTCCTCCAGCCAATGATGATTTTACATGTCGAAAATCCCCATTGGTCGGGGCTGTTAACGGGTTATCGGATCCAAAACCCGACCCGATAGCTTAACGACGTTCCGTTACGGTGGATGCCACGTGTCGGTCACCCTTGACGAAAGCACTTCTGTGACGCGCGATTTATCGTCATGGAAGTGGACACTTCCGTGATGATAATTTTGGTAATGTCATGGAACACTTGTACGACAGCACATGTATGACTATCTTTATTCTGTCATAAATTTGTCATGGATGTACATGCATGACAAAAAACGCGACCTACTGTGACAAACATGTATCATCACGGAAGTGTATTTTTTTTGTAGTGATAGCTGGCGCCATGCCTTGTTAAGTTGCCCCATATCTCGCTGCACATGGGCTTTGTCGTCTGATCAAGTGCTCGAGCAGATCAGTGTGAATCAAGAGGAGAACGCAAGAAGTTGGATCCTTACTATGAGCGAAAGATTGGACAAGGAAGATTTCAAGCGGTTATCTGTCTCACTATGGGCCATATGGAGTGCCCAGCGGAAAGCCATCCACGAGGGCATCTTCCAAAGCCCGCATGCGATCAACGGTTTCATCAACTCGTATTTGGCAGATATACAAACCCAGATCATACCTCCTGTGCCAGGTGCAGGATGGGCCCCAACACTTGCTAGGGTTTGGCTGTCACCACCGGAGAATCATGCAAAGCTTAACGTGGATGCTGCTGTCAGTCGCAGTGGAAGACACGAGGCTGTCGCAGCAATCAGCTGGAGCAGGGATGGAACATTTGAAGGCGCGTCCATGGTCGTCTACCCCACGTGATCGATCTGCCTACGTTGGAAGCTATGGCGATCAGGGAGGGTATGGCACTCTCGCTGGATCTAAACAATCATAGAATTCATATTGCCTCGGATTGCAAGAATGTGGTGCATGAGATCTAGGAGGGGAGCAGATCAAGCTACGGTGTTATAATCGAAGAGATCAAGTTAGGTGTTAATTCCTTTATTTCATGTAATATAGTTTTTGAAAGTAGGAGCTCGAACTTCGAGGCTCACAGTCTAGCGAAGCATGCTTTAAGTTTGGGGCCAGGCCATCATGTATGGCTAGGTCATCCGGGGAACCTTCCCTCCGTCCCTGTAAATGTGGTGACGATATAATAAAGCTTCGTATGATTGTCTCAAAAAAAAGTCAGTCCCTTGCTCCAGGGTATTCTATTTGGCGGTTCAGGCGTCCGTTACTGTGCATTTTGCAGATGAGCGTGTAAACCCTCCAAGTTAGGCCGACCCGTTTAGTTATTCTTTTCTTTTCTGTTTATAAACTGAAAAAACTAATGCACATGTTGAGAGTTCGACCAGGGATCTCTTGTTCCCGGTACACTGCACTAACCACTCGACGACAACGCTTTGCTTTGACAACTTCTCCCATTTCTTCTTTTTCTTTTTTTTCTTCCTTTTCCTTTTCCCTTTCTTTTGTATGTCTTTTCTTTTCTTTTTTACTTATCTTTTATGTTTTTATCTTTACTTAAATTTCGTGAACTTTCTCCAAAAAAGATGAAGATTTTATCAAATGATGAACTTTATCAATTTTGTTACTGACCTTTTTTCAAAATTGATAAACTTTTTAAAAAATTGCTGAATATTACCGAAACTTCAGCAAGATTTATGATTTTTACTAAATTTGATAAAAAAAATTAGATTCAATGAACACTTTTAAAAATTGATGAACCTTTTTCAAATTTGATGATTTTTTCAATATCGATAAACTTTTTTTAACATTGATGAACTTTTTGTATAGGTTTTCTTCCTTCTCTTTGTACACTTTTGTATACACCAGGTACAATTTTTATATACATGTTTAGCATTTTACAAATATGTGATTAATTTTTTTACATCTATATGTTTTGATATATAGCTTTTCTCATACGCATTGTACTTCTTTTTATACATTATGAACATTTTACATATAAACATTTAACTTTTTAAGATACGTGATTAACATATCATAAAGCACATATTTTTCATGTCTACTTCTTCCATAGACATATTTCATCTTTTATGCACCAAAAGTATTTTATATATACATATTTAACATTTTCTAAATTCATGACTATCATTTTTAAAACATATATGTTTTTGATGCCTTCTTTTTCATACACATTCTACATTTTGTATACATCAAAACTATTTTTTATATGCATGTTTACATTTTCCAAATACATGATTATATTTTTGGAAATGTATTTTTTACTACTACTTTTTTCATACACATTGTGTACTTTTGCATACATTTCTCGTATACATTGGAAACATTTTTCCTATTCACATTTTACATTTTTAAAATGTATTTTGTTATGTCTACTTTATACCATAAATATTGTATCTTTTGTATACATCCTAAACATTTTTCTATACACATTTAACATTTTTTAAATGGATGATTAACTTTTTCAATAAATGGAAACTTATATTTTTTCTAGTCTTTTCCATACACATTGCACATTTTTTTGTATACAATGGACACATTTTATCTATACAGGTTTAATATTTTTAATGCATGATTAACATTTTTCGAAATTTGTATATAAAGTGATTTTTATAGTATACCTATTCAAAATATTTCAAAATAAAAAATTAAAAGTTAAAATGGATGCAAAAAGGTGAAAAAACACTGAAGGCCTGTGTCTGCACTGGGCCGCACAGGGTGGAGGGGTGGGGTTACACGCTCGTTTGTTAACTAGCGACCTATGGACCAAATAGGATTCCCCCATTTTTGTGATTCGACGACAATGCTAGGAGGAGCCTTTGCCATGGTGCATGTCTGGTTTTGTGCCACACACTATTAATTTATCAAACAAATTGTCTAAAAGAAAATGTTAAACAACTAAATGAAAGAAAAAATTATTGTGGAAAATGAGTACTTTTGATGTAAGTACATAAAAAAGTTTAATAGGTATTTAAAACATGTTCACCATGTATTATTATTTTAAAATATCACGCATCAGAAAAACTGAACTGTGTATTTGAAAAAGTTCGTCGCATATTCAAACGGGGTTGTATTCGTGCTTGGTACTCGCATTACTAGCTATATATACACCAACCATGTGACAATTTGACTGATTTAAGGAAAAACTATTTGATTTTAGATATTTTTTATGTTTGTTGTAGTTGGGATGTACAGAAAAAACACTTATGTGATGAGATAAAAAAGTGGAGATGCAGCTGATCCGACAACCCCTTCCACGCCTCCAGTTGCACTCGCTTTGTACAAATGTAGTTGCGCTTGGAATACATTGGCAGTTGTATGTCTGTCTAGTGGTGGACATTCAATTGGCTCTGACAACTCCTCTCCTCGCCCCTAATTGCAGTCTCTTTGTGCAGTTTCAGTTATATTACAAAGCTTGCTATTGGATGCCTAGTAGTGGATGCCTAGTAATGGATATGCATCTGGCCTGACAACCCCACCTCTTACCCAGTTGCAGTCGTTTTGTGTCCATGTAGTTCCACTTTGCATACAAGGCTTGTATTTGCATGCAATTGGCCCGACAACTCCCCTCCCTACCCCTAGTTGCAACTGCTTTGTGCACGTGCAATCACAGTCATATTAAAATGCTTGTAGTTGCATGTCTAGTGGTGGACATGCATCTAGCTCGGCAACCTCACACTGGTGCGCGTCGGTCTTAAACAAACGGTTTTTAACCCCTTTCCGTGACGGCCTTCGGAACCGTCGCCAAGTGAGTGTGTGCGATAGGGGGTCCTTCCCACACGACCCAGAAACCTTCGGGGATATGGAACAGTGATCCAGAGGCCTTCCAAAATGTAATCGTGTGCGATGCAGCACACACTAAATTCTTTCGCACGTGTGATATCGGTGATTAAGCGTTTCTAATGACGCAGTGAAACCATACGGTCTGTTGTAACGAACCGTTTGGGAAACAGTATGTAAGGCACACTGGCCAACATATGAACTGTGTGCGATTTGTGCCCCATCGCACACGAGTTTTCTGCGTAACCCGTCTGCCATGCTAGACTCCATCGCACACATTTTCCAACAATTACCGTCTGCGATAATGTTCTTTCACAAACGGTTCAGGAGCCCCTTCGCACATATACAAGTGCTGCAGACCGTTTGTGATTTGTTAGGTATCACCGACGGTTGCCGCAAGAGTGACGTGTGCTTTTCATTTGGGATCCCACACGTTTCCTTAAAAAAATACGACCGGGATTGTATTTTGCATTGGGCACGGTTTACTCCCAGTTCTCGTGTGCGATAACGCGGTATCACAAACGGTTCCAGAGAACCTACGCACACATAGTAGCGCTGCAAATCATTTGCGATCTGCTGTGTATCACCGACGGTTCCGCTATGATTGATGTATGCTTTCCGATGTGGATCGCACACACTCATTTAGTTGAACCGTGTGTGGAGCAATTGCCAGGTTAAAACAAAAAATATCCCATTTTGAATCGGCACGCAAAAAGAAAATTCACCACAATATCCAATTAAACAAATAAACAAAAATATCCCATTTTGAATCGGCACGCAAAAAGCAATGTCGCCACAATATTCAATTGAACAAATAGTGTCCACAGGAAGAACATTTATCATATTTCGCAACAAATGCAATTGAACATATGGTAGCTAAATTCCAATGATTTGTCGATACATATATGCATTACATAATTAATCATAGTGTATGAAATATGAAGACCTCATCAGATGAAAAACAATGGATTCATGCGTTATATGTTTGGCGGCCAACTCTTAATCAATGTTTCAGGAGAACGCATGCTGAAATCTTCATTATAACAAGTGGGATTGATGAAGTGATCCAGGAAGAAGTCGCTAATAAATCTGCGAACCATCAGCAATTCACCAGCCAGGAGCGGTTCAGGGTCCTTGGTTTTAAGATGAGCTGCAGTATTTTTAAGATCAGAATGTGCCATACGAGTGGAGTAGAAAATATTAATTAAGATAGACTTACTGGTACTAATTCACGAGGATCGTCACAACTATCAGCAGATTTGTAGATGGAGATCATGTGTCTGCAAACATAGTATCCACAAAGGTTGGTCCCTGCTTCTTGCTGAGGACACTAAATTTTTTTGTACAAAATTAGTCATGTATTTGTCCCGTTAGTAACAACCTAACCGGTGTTAGATGTTTTATTTTTTCTTTGGACAAAATAGAAAGAGGTTTATTTAGAAGCTCGAACATTTGACTAGCATAAGGAAAGGTATTTGCAGACCGTTGGATAAATTTTCCAAAAATAATGGATTTCGGTGTGTTACCGGAGAAACGATCTCGTGCTGTAGAGGTAGTTTCCTCTTGAACAGGTTCCCTATTTTAGTTTCCCACAATGCTAGCACACTGCAAATGATGATGAATTTTGACAACATCAATTATTGAACCAGATATGAATGCAAATTAATTTCAACATCATAGAATTCAATACCTATCCAAGAATTGCTGAAGATGCGTCAGATCCTGAGCGTTTGTTGACTATCTAAGAGAATCGATGTAGTAGAATGTGTTCTTCTTTTGAATAATGAATACCAATATCCAGTGATTGCTACATATTAAGAAACCATGAACTTACGAATGATGTCTAAATCTGAAAGACAATCAGTGTATGCATGGTTGTTTACTTGACTTACCGTTCATGATATGGCTAGAGAAATGATTCTGCATGTCACGTGTTTTCGAAGATACGGACGACCGTGTTAACGGCCCAGTCCCTTCGGTCCTTTTCATGTAATGTTGTGCCATTTGCTAATGCAGGATCTATGAAATACACACTCTCACTTTGTCTTCTCTACGCGTTCAATCCCCTGAGAGGAATAAAATGCAGTTAGCTATTTATCATTTACATCCTTGTATGGAGAAGTTGATCAGAGTTTGTTAAGTACTTACAAAATCATGCATCTAACAAGAGTGGCATCGAGCACGTTGAAGTTGAAAAAGAGATGTAAGTCCCCGAACTCACAATGATGGAACCAACATCGTGTCGGAAATGATCTCTGTTGTAGTGGACTTGTAAATGGTGATGACTTCTGACATTTGATCCATGCAATATTCATGTAACTCGCGGCAACTGGAGCTGCACTCATCATAGTATTCACCAACAAGAAATGGCTGGCCATGGACGTAATTGCGTGCTTCAAGTACTTCTGCTTTTCTTTTAGCAAGCAACAATTCTACTTCTTCATCATCCATGGCGTTAGAAATAATATTACTCCCCGATTCGAACAAGCTGTTGTTAATTTGGTTCTGGGCGATGAGTGCTTTAAGTAAGAGGCAATTGTTCTCTTTCCTCTTCACTTTCCCGCTGCGCTTCCTCGTGGTCGTGGGTGTAGCCTTTTTGGCCACTTCCTTCTTGGTACTTGAAGCATTTCTGGCAGAACGTCTGGTTGCCTGCATGGTAGACTGCCGAGCAGGCGGTGAAGCTTGGACAGACTTCTTAGTAGACAGTTTATCTATACCGGACCGCTGAGTTGGCGGTGCTGCTATGACGGACTGCTGGGCTGTAGGAGTAGAGGCATCGGACTGCTGACCATGCATTAAAGCTATGTCAGGTTTCTGTGAAGGTGGTGCCAACTTGTCGGTGTGCTGAGGAGGCCGTGCCAACGCGTTGTTTTGCTGAGCAGGAAGTACTGACGCATTGGTATGCTGATCATGCGCCTGCGGACCGGCTGCATCGATGAGCGATCGATTCTCGACCTCTGATCGCTTAGCGGCGGTTCACATCGATCGCTTAGCGATCTGTTCCACCAGGTTGGTCTCATCGAGCATGTCTGCACTGGGTCTCCCCTGCTTCGCTTCAGCCATCGACATCTGAACCGGTGGTGCGTCAACAACAGTTGTAGGCCTTGCCACTGGCTACTTTGGGGCGGAGGATGGCATGGCCTGTACGCCACAAAGTCAGTCCGGCTGATCACAGGTTGATGCATCAGCCTGCAAGAGCTGCTCTGGCAAGGAGAGCGTCACCGGTTGAGGGCGACAGTGCTTGCTCTTGGCGGGGCTTCAGAAATCTCATCGATGAACTCTATTTCCTTTCGTGGCCATAGGATGTGATGTAACAGTGTTTCTCCCAAGGTCCATTGCTCATCGAAGTCTCCTAGGACATTCTTCAGGGCAAATGCATTGAATCCAGGCTTTACTTCAGTCACGTATCACTTCACACAGCCCGGCTTCAATAGCACATTGTCCAAGATGAGGCCATCTTCCAAGAAGGGTGGGCAAACCCAGGCTGTTGCACATTTTAATGTACCTTCATAATGTGTAAGCACGCCCTTCAGTCTGTCTTTCATTCCAGATAGATCAGGTATAGCATCATCACGAGCAACTGCAGTCTTAGTGTCGCTGGGGTTAGCTGATGCACAGCTACTCTTGTGCAGTGTTGTCGCACAATAAGCATCATCATCCATGCCCGCCTCCCTTCCCATCTGCTGGCTCTCTGTCAGTGTTAGAGTCTTCTGCATCATCATTGACTCCTCAACATCCTTTCGAACAGCCGGATAAATCTCCTTCTTCAACTTTTCAAACAATGCATTCCGCTTCATTTCACTCCTCGCTTTTTTCATGCTGAGCCTCTCTTCTTTGCTGAGTGTGAAAGCCCTCTTGTGCGGAACATTAACACCTATACCCCTTGCACGGCCAGGGGGCTCTTTTGTGTCCAGAGCAATGGACAGAATGCCACATGGCCCTGAGTTCCTGTAGAACCTTACAGGGATCTTGGAAGCCTTTGCCATCACTTCATACAGTTTGGCGTCACGTGCGTTTTCAAAGTAATAAGTTCCTTCATCATGCCTCTTTGCACGTGCCCGCAAGTAGTCTCTGGCGCATTCGCCCTTGATTTCACTGAAGGCCGGATTCCCACCCGCCGCTACTGCTTCTTTGTCCTCCTGTTCCCATATCAGTTTCATGCCGTAGTATCCTGCCACACCCATACGGTGGGGTGTATATTATTCTTGTGAAGTTCGATTGCTTGAAACTATTCGCAGACAAACTCGAGTTGCCCGACCCTTTGAATTCTGCCCGACCTGCATTTGTAATTTGGGGGTATGCGATTGGGTCCTTGCCTTCACTCAAGTACTTCTTGTACATCACGTGCTTCCAGTTTCTCCAAGCATCCCTAGCCTTCTTCAGTGCAGCGTGTTCCACCTGCATTCTCCACCGCTCTGGAACGTTGAAGTGATCCATGATCTCCCGGACTATCCTTCGCCGTGTTTCTGTGTCAACCTTCCGAAACCCCGGCAGATCAATGTTGAGCCTTGCCCTGCCAACAAATCCACACACACTCCTGAACCTCATGCGTGCTTTATCTGGTTTAGTTGGAGCCCAGGACTTTAAATCATTCTCGGTTACTTCATATACACCTTTAGGCTGGTGTGTGAGCTTCCTTGGAGCGTTCCTCCGTGTCCTGACAGGAAGGGTAATTGCTGCAGCTCTATCCCGTTCAAGACCACTTGATCCCTCACAATCTGCTGAAGACCTAGGGTTGTCCGAATCAGATGAAGATACATGGCCTGAATGAGTGATGTCGCTGCTACTCGGCATCTATAGAGAACACATGCAAAACTCAGGAAAGGAGGATAAGCATAAAACTAACAACTTGGTATCAAGCTTTCTAAACATGCCATGCAATAATTTAGAAAATGTACAGATAATTTGTTAAGTTTGTGTGACTCGGGCGCCAGCGATCTGTAAATAGGCAGTAACTTATTGGAACAAATACAACTTATATGTAGTAAGGAAGGTAGATAATGAACATATATACGCTCTCCGTTATTTATAGCCAATTTGGGAACATACGGAACGAAATTGGAAGAGGAATTGCGAGGAAATATGCCTCACCGTGATGGAGAGCAGTAACTAACAGGCTTCTTAATGCAAACCCGGCCGGACCACAGGAGAGGCAAGGGTTACTGCATCGATATGCTTGAGGGTGGCTGGCGAGCAAACGAAGACGGCGAGGCGCGGGCCGCCGCGTCTTGGGAATGGCAGTGGAGGTAGGCTTGACGCCGAAGAGCGGGCACACGGCCGGGGTGAGCACGGCGGCGCCGGAGAGGGTTCTGTTGTGGATCTGGGGGAGGGGGAGCTGGTGAAGGAGATTGGGTGGACTAGTCGAGTGAAACGCGGGTGGACGGTGGGCGGGTGTTGGCGGCCTAGGTGAAAAGGGTGAAAAATATCCCCAGTTGCCGCGCGCACGGAAAGGCCTATGCAAACGGTTGCCTCTAAGCGCTCGTGTGCACAAACAGAAGAATTTCGTTTGAAATGAAGACGTACTAATTTTGAAATGAAGACGTGAGTTCATCGTTTCGCCTCTAAATTTTTCGCACGTAAACCAATCACAATTTTACCACGGGTTTGATTTGTTTGCGCATTTCAGGTCTCGTGTGTTATATGTAAGACATTTTTTGGCATTTACTGTGCATGTTGGCATATAAATCAATTCCTAGCCAGATTGCATTTCCTGTCGAAAGGGATGAGGATTATCGTTTGATCTGGGAGCATCCAACGGTGCAGACGTATGATCCGTGGGGTTTGGGTTCTGGCCAATCAGAACGCACGACTCAGATCGCGCGCGCAGCGAGGGGGCATCGGCCACGGTTTGGTAGGCACACGGCTTTTGTGTGTGAACCGTGTGCTATTTGAAAACATATTTTTGGGATGGGCTATTTGAAAACATGTACATGTGTTGTCGAAAGGGATGAGGATCGTCGTTCGATCAAGGAGAATCCAACGGTGCAGACGTACGATCCGTGGGGTTTGGGTTCTGGCCAAGCAGAACGCACGACTCAGATCGCGTGCGTGGCGGACGGTTGGGGGGGGGGGGGTGCATCGACCATGGTTCAGTGGACACGTGACTTTCGTAAGTGAACCATGTGCTCTTTGAAAACATTTACATTACCTAACATCATATTTTTGTTCGAATGAAAACATGAGTTCATTGTTTCGCCTCCAATTTTTTCCATGTTAAGAAATCATGAGTATAGTGGAGAGTGCCATATACTAGTACCATGAAAATACAATACATATGATACTACCTTTAATTAATTATAGCGCATAGTATAATACATAGAGTATAATATCATATATAGATCATATTTATTGCCATGCATGCCACAAATTAGCATCACATTTAACATGATACGGTATCTACCTAATATATGTTACTCTAACCCTCTTTATATATATTTAATTCTTTGCCACATCAGCATACTTTCTATTTCCGAGTGCATGATATCGCCGGCTATGATACCACCACTATGTCGAGCCTTATCTAGTGGGAGTGTGTATATATATATATATATATATATATATATATATATATATATATATATATATATATATATATATATATATATATATATATATATATATATATATATATATATATATATATATATATATACTGTAATTTTACGTTCGTAAATTTTTCTTAGTTCTGATGTAAAAGAGACTGTAAGAAAACATATAGTCGCCAGTAAAAGATATTTTATGTTATGTAAATTTACAAACGTAAAAATATAGTGTAAAATATACATAAACTACAAATTTTCTTGTCTTATGACCTACATTTTTATTTTCTTATGCCAAATTTGACGTATTGAATCAATAAGAATGTAACTATTTGAATTTAAAACGTAATTTATTTAGGCAGCGATCGTAAGATTACCTCGGGTGAAGAATAACTTATTCTGCACCCTGGGTGATGAATATATATACATCTAGGCTATTCTGTTACGCGTAACAGAATATTATTGTGTTACCCTTTTTGAACTGACAGTTTCACGCGGTTGTACTGATAATTTTCATCTCGTTTAACTGATTGTCTTTTCATCGGAATGGGACGTGTAATATATTGTTGGAAAGCTCTTGACATCTACATTATAAATATATAGGATTTTTTTGCAAAATCATCACGGTCTAAGAGCAGTTTTGAAAAAACAGTTTTTTTCAAAACCGAAAACGTGAATTGTATTTTGGACTCAATTTTCAAACGATTCATCGGAATTGAGCAAATAAGATTGCGTTGGAAAGCTGGTAAAAATACGCATCTTCCATATATCTACTATTTTTTTCAAATTATATACAATTTAAAAGTAATTTGAAAAACGGTGAAATTCTGGGCGAAACGCATTTTTGCCTTGTTTTGCAAACCGTTTGTCAGATTGACGCAAATGATATAGCGTTGGAAAGCTATGGAAAATGCGCAACTTTTTCCTATAGAAAAGTTTTTCTAATTCCTTACAGTTTAAAAACGAATTTAAATACGGTCAAATTTGATTTTGAACATGATTTTTTTTTAAAAGTTTATCAAAATTGGGCAAATAATATATTGCTGGATAGCTATCGAAAATGCGAAACTTAGTCATGTTGAACGTTTTCTGTGCTTCGCAATCATTTAAGAGTAATTTAAAATACGGCATGACGGATCCTGTTGTTTTCTCGTCTGAAAAACAGAGTAGTTGTACTGATATATGTGTATGTTTGTACTGAGCTATTTTTTGAGTAATTTTGAATGATTCCGAAAAGGGGTACTTGTACTGATGTTTGTATGGTTTTGTACTAAGCGTGTTTTCCATTGAGTCTATGCTTGTACTGAGGTATTTTCTATTGAGTAGTTTTGAATACGGTGTTACCGATTGTGCTATTTTTTTCTATTTTGGAAACATAGTACTCGAATTGATCTCCGTATGGGTTTGTGCTGAACGTGTTTTGGACTCAATTTTGAAAAAATGATTTTTTTCAAAATTGCTCTTAGAACGTGTGCTTTCACAAACTCGACTTTACTATGTTTTTTCGTTAGAGTTTTGCTCGTAACTTTTCAACGGTTTACTATATTATCGTTTCCGAACTTGCATGGTTTATATCGTTGAACTGAATGCTATTCTTTTCAAAAAGAAAATGGTTTGCATGTTTTCTTTTAACTCAATTTTTTTACAACGATGTTCTGAACTTTTCTAATTTTATGACTTGTACTTTTTACCATTTGAATTGCATGGGGTTTCCTTTTGCTTGAACATTTACAATTTGAATTTCTGTCATTTCTTTTATTCCGAACGGACCATCATTTTTAACTCGTACTGATCAATATTTTTAATTAAACCATTTTTCCTTTCATCTGACAGAAATATTTTCCACACATGTGAAATGAAAAACTCAGTTCCGGCATTCCCTTTGTAGAACGGACAAATATATGTTCGGGAAAGAGTACTTGAACGGATGTATGTATGGGTTTTGTACTGAGCATGTTTTCACATACTAGACTTTACTCTGTATTTTCGGTATAAATTTCCTGTTTTCTTTTGATCTCAACATTGTTTTGCGATGATATTCTGGACTTATCTCATTTTACCATTTTGAATTTGGATGGTTTTTTTGTTTGAGCTTTTTCTCAAACTTATCTGGGACATCGTGTTGAACTTTTTTCTGTACTTATATGCTAGTAATAATAGAACATTTCCAATATATTTTGTGTCCATTCGTGGACATAAACCAAAATAGGCAGGAGAGAGCACTATCGAACTAATCACTGTTTTCAACTCGTACAAATCAATGTTTTTAATTCAAACCATTTTTCCTTTCTTGCACAAACATCTAACTGTCATGTGCATTTTCTTTTAAGAAGTAGCAATCAAATCATCATTGACAAAAAGTTTGAACTTGCAGCTGCTGCTATGTGTACGGATTCCAGGTTCTGGTCATCCTCATTGCCTGTGTCGTGTACTTCATCCTCAACCTGCTGATGTCCTTCATACTAGTGATCGGCGTCGTCATCTTGCGCTTGCGCATTGGAGGTGCCGCATCCTTACTCACTGTGCCGATGTGTTTGTACTGCCCAAAACAAATATGTGGGAGCACAAAATAAACATTTTCAAAATTTTTTTTGGTGCTAACAGGAATAGAAACAAACACTAAAGAGCATGACAAACAGTAAATAATTACAGTTCCCCTGAACATACCAATGCTACCCACAATTTGCGATAGCTAAATAGTGCACCATTCAAACAACAGTGAGTACTATCGTACAATGTTATTTTTTTTATTAAACTGACCGGAAAAAAGGTACTAGTATGATTTCAACTCATCACAATGTATATGTACATGTACTTGTTCATGTTTACCCCATTTAGATTCAGTATATGTACATGTACTTCTCTTTTGCACCTCAACCATTGACATGAAAAAACGATTTTATGACATAAGTGTTGTATATAAGCTTCAGAAATCAAATGAATCTTTTCTGCCAAATGGATCATAAAAAATATTAACCAAACATAAATATTTGTTGAACTGCTAGACCAGAGCAAGTTTAGAAATTTTTACAACTAGAAAAAGTGATTTTTTGTAGCTTTTTCTACACAAAGTATGTTCATCAGCGACATTTGCATCAAAACAGTTCAATAGCAGCAGGACACCAGGTTGAGTAGTTGCACACGGAAAAAATTAGCTACCAAAGATAACACACGCACACAAGTTTAGTACCAATAGCTATAACTAGCCAGATTCATTCGCGGAAGTAGCCGCACAAGTGTAGTATCAACTCGCTGCTCATACCTGCTCGCCAGCTTTATGCCCCGTCTTGGTGCTACTTCAAAACACTTTGCCGCCTACTACTTATCTCCGGCAGTACGCTGCACACACACACCACCGGCCACCAGTTAACACATATGCACACACACACACACAGTGAACCAGCCACACACCTCATTTCTCTACACAACCAGGACTACAACTTATGCACATTATGGACTGATGAAGTAGCAGCACAGAAAACTATATTTTGTAGGCATCCACAAGGATAGAAGGATAGAAGGAATTAACCACAAGTTAGTAGACGGTAAAATCTGCCGATGATGAAGCGAGCTAGCAATCATCCATCAACATGCTCTTTTTTGGCTCACTAAGCTTGACAGGGGAGGAGCTGTACTTGTTGCAACATCACTACTTGAACTGGTGTGAGTACCATACCTGGACAGATGGGGCAGGAGGGAGACGGTCAGGGAGTAGGCAAGAGGAGGGGGCATCTGGAGGAACGAAACAGGTGCAAGCAATTTTTAACAAAAACTAAACTATTTTTTTTTGTAACGGTACATGGACTCCGGGGGCATCAATACATGTACTTCTGTACATAATAGCTCTCCCTAGTGAACTATGATAAGCCCAAATATAAATGGGAGCACGAATGGCACCCATCTATGGTATCTCAATAAACACAAATTCTCCTATTTAGAGGATCAGACAGCTCACATCTCGGAAAAATAACACACAGAGCACACACCATGCATGCCCGAATTGCTACTACAGTGTGCACACATATACTTGAATTATTTTCCATCAGCTAATTGATTTCACTATTTTATATTGAATTGCGACAAATCTTTTTTTCCTAGCAAAACTTGAACTGAAAAAGACTACAAAGGTGTACGCATATATAGCAAATGCTATGAAATGCATTTTTGTCTACTTCATAACCCATGATGAGTATCCAGTTTTTTCCCCCCGAATTATTCATAACTAACAACACACATCATAGCACTCTGTCTATATATCCCTGTCTTCTTGTCTGAGCTTCAGTTTGGAACATATTTCCTGAACTTACTAATTAGTATAAGATGTTCTGACGCCGGCACACAATGTGTACGGAGTAGCTCTATTCTTTTCCGTGTGAATGTTTAAGAGGAAAACCAACCTTGCATTGCAGGAGAGAAGAGAAGTCTATGGCTGTGGGGATACCCCTCCGGCGCCGACATCCAGCAGGGAGCCTCCCATGGTAGTAACACATTGTTCTTTTTCTGTGATTTTTTATGAACTGATGATCAAATCCATGGTGAACTGTGACACCTATTGTATGTTTTCTTTTTTGGTGGGGCATGATTGGAACTAGTACGAAGCAGTGTGGGAATTAGAAGAGGAGGCGTACATACATGAGGATGTCATCGGCGAACTTGCAGACGGAGGCCACGGAGGAGAGGTCGAGCTCCATGAGCCTGAACAACATCAGCCTCTAGTTTTAATCATAGTCCCAAATCAGCACCAACCTGACAGGTTAATTAGTCTACAAGAATGGAACACTAAGCAATATTTTTCTAAGTACTGTATCCATTTTGATAATCGAGTTTAATTAAGACCCGAACCTGTAGGTAAGGTAGGGACGGGCGGTGGTCTTTGCACAGCCTCAAGCCAAAGTTGTTCCTGAACCTGCAAGAACATCGGCAAAATGTATTTTTTCAGAATTTAGTTCATGCTCGCAATTTGCTGAAGTCCAAATTCAAATGTAGGTAAGGTAGGACGAACTCGTCTTCACCCCCGCCATGGCAGCTACTTCGCTTCCCCCGCTGATGGCTAACAGGGCCACCCCGGTGTGGAGGGCGGCCAAGTGCCCTTACTTACAGAGGGAGGGGTTGGCCGGCGGCGGTACGGCCGTGGGATCTCAGGGGAGAAGGCGGAAAGATCTCGGGGAGGAAGGTGGACGGAGCGTGGGGAGGGAGGCGGACTGATTGCGGGGAGGAAGGAGGCCGGAGCGCGGGGAGGAAGGCGGCCGGAGCGTGGGGAGGAAGACGGCCGGAGCGTGAGAAGAAAGGCAGACAGAGCGCGGGGTAGGGAGGAGGCCGGCGCGCGAGGAGGAAGGCGACCGGAGCGGAGGAAGGAAGGCATCCTGAGCGTGGGGGTGGAGGAGGCCGACGTGCGAGGGAGGGCGGCTGTCGGCGCGAGGTAAGGGCGGCGCCGGTGTAGGAGGGAAGGAGGCGGCGGGGTTCGTGGGGAGTGACGGGCGTGGGCTCACAGGGATGAGGAGGTGGTGCTGGTGGCGGCGAGGGCCGTCGCGGCGGCGCGCTTGAGGCGAGGGTCGGCCGGAGGCGCGCTAGGAGGAGGCCGGCAGCGTCGTTGGGAGGAGGCCGGCGGCGCTGGGGGGGAGGTCAGGCGGCGGGCACACGAGGTAAGAAGGATCTGGGGGATCGGGGTAGTTTTCTTTTTGGGGCTGGCGCGCCTTATAGGGACCGAGGGTAATGAATAATATTCATTCTTGGTAACAGAATAGCTTGTCTATATATATATATAGTAACGCTAAACTAAGCGTGAGTGTAGAATAGCTTATTCTACACCCGATAATAATACATACAGAATATAGTAACACACTACGTAAAATATATTAATTTTCGTAAAAATGTTGTAAATTACAAACATAGATGATAAAAAATATTTTTCAAATTGCTACATTTTTACACGTTTTACTAGATTTTGTACATGGCGTTACTAGGGGTATAGAATAAGCTATTCTACACTCATGCTTAGAATAGCGTTACCATATATATATATATATATAGTATCATGCATATGATACTAGTGTATGATACTACGTGCGTACCTTCATAATGCATATATAGTATCATAGAGTAGTACTAGCTTCCTCAGAAACTAATATAAGAACGTTTAGATTACTAAATAGTGACCTAAACATTCTTATATTAGTTTACGGAGGGAGTATATATCTGAAGGAAATATTCCCTAGAGGAAATAATAAAGTTATTTCCTTATATCATGATAAATGTTTATTATTCATGCTAGAATTGTGTTAACCGGAAACATAATACATGTGTGAATACATAGACTAACATAGTGTCACTAGTATGCCTCTACTTGACTAGCTCGTTGATCAAAGATGGTCGAGTTTCCTAGCCATGGACATGAGTTGTCATTTGATTAACGAGATCACATCATTAGGAGAATGATGTGATTGACTTGACCCATTCCGTTAGCTTAGCACTTGATTGTTTAGTATGTTGCTATTGCTTTCTTCATGACTTATACATGTTCCTATGACTATGAGATTATGCAACTCCCGTTTACCAGAGGAACACTTTGTGTGCTACCAAACGTCACAACGTAATCGGGTAATTATAAAGGTACTCTACAGGTGTCTCGAAGGTACTTGTTCAGTTAGGCGTATTTGAGATTAGGATTTGTCCTCCGATTGTCGGAGAGGTATCTCTGGCCCTCTCGGTAATGCACATCACTATAAGCCTTGCAAGCAATGTGACTAATGAGTTAGTTGCAGGATGATGCATTACATTACGAGTAAAGAGACTTGCCGGTAACGAGATTGAACTAGGTAGTGAGATACCGACGATTGAATCTTGGGCAAGTAACATACCGATGACAAAGGGAACAACGTATGTTGTTATGCGGTTTGACCGATAAAGATCTTCGTAGAATATGTGGGAGCCAATATGAGCATCCAGGTTCCGCTATTGTTTATTGACCGGAGACGTGTCTCGGTCATGTCTACATAGTTCTCGAACCCGTAGGGTCCGCGCGCTTAAAGTTCAGTGATGATCGGTATTATGAGTTTATGTGTTTTGATGTACCTAAGGTAGTTAGGAGTTCCGGATGAGATCAGGGACACGGCGAGGAGTCTCGAAATGGTTGAGATGTAAAGATCGATATATTGGACGACTATATTCGGACATCGGAAAGGTTCCGAGTGATTCGGGTATTTTCCGGAGTACCGGAGAGTTACGGGAATTCGCCAGGGAGTATATGGGCCTTATTGGGATTTAGGGGAAAGAGAGAGGGGAGGCTGCGCGCCCCCAAGTCTTAGTCCGAATTGGACTAGGGGGAGGGGCGGCGCTCCCTCCTTCCTTCTCTTCTCTTTTCCCTTTCCTTCTCTCCTACTCCTACTACTTGGAAGGGCTCCTAGTTCTACTAGGAAAGGGGGAATCCTACTCCCGGTGGGAGTAGGACTCCCCTAGGGCGCGCCATAGAGAGGGCCGGCCCTACCCCTCCTCCACTCCTTTATATACGGGGAGGGGGCACCCCTTGGAGACACAACAATTGATCTCTTGATCTCTTAGCCGTGTGCAGTGCCCCCCTCCACCATATTCCACCTCGATAATATCGTGGCGGTGCTTAGGTGAAGCCCTGCGTCGGTAGCATCATCATCGTCGTCACCATGCCGTCGTGCTGACGGAACTCTCCCTCAAGGCTCGGCTGGATCGAAGTTCGAGGGACATCATGGAGCTGAAAGTGTGCTGAACTCGGAGGTGCCGTACGTTCGGTACTCGAATCGTGAAGACGTACGACTACATCAACCACGTTGTGCTAACGCTTCCGCTTTCGGTCTACGAGGGTACGTGGACACACTCTCGCCTCTCGTTGCTATGCATCACCATGATCCTGTGTGTGCGTAGGAATTTTTTTGAAATTACTACGTTCCTCAACAGTGGTATCCGAGCCTGGTTTTATGCGTAGATGTTATATGCACGAGTAGAACACAAGTGAGTTGCGGGCGATACAAGTCATACTGTTTACCAGCATGTCATACTTTGGTTCGGCGGTATTGTAGGATGAAGCAGCCCGGACCGACATTACGCGTACGCTTACGCGAGACTGGTTCTACCGACATGCTTTGCACACAGGTGGCTGGCGGGTGTCAGTTTCTCCAACTTTAGTTGAACCGAGTGTGGCTACGCCCGGTCCTTGAGAAGGTTAAAACAACACTAACTTGACAAACTATCGTTGTGGTTTTGATGCCTAGGTAAGAACGGTTCTTGCTCAGCTCGTAGCAGCCACGTAAAACTTGCAACAACAAAGTAGAGGACGTCTAACTTTTTTTTGCAGGGCATGTTCTGATGTGATATGGTCAAGGCATGATGCTATATTTTATTGTATGAGATGATCATGTTTTGTAACCGAGTTATCGGCAACTGGCAGGAGCCATATGGTTGTCGCTTTATTGTATGCAATGCAATCGCCCTATAATTGCTTTAGTTTATCACTAAGCGGTTGCGATACTCGTAGAAGCAATAGTTGGTGAGACGACAATGATGCTACGATGGAGATCAAGGTGTCGCGCCGGTGACGATGGTGATCATGACGGTGCTTCAGAGATGGAGATCACAAGCACAAGACGATGATGGCCATATCATATCACTTATATTGATTGCATGTGATGTTTATCCTTTATGCATCTTATTTTGCTTTGATTGGCGGTAGCATTATAAGATGATCTGTCACTAAATTTCAAGATAAAAGTGTTATCTCTGAGTATGCACCGTTGCCAAAGTTCGTCGAGCCGAGACACCACGTGATGATCGGGTGTGATAAGCTCTCGTTCATCTACAACGGTGCAAGCCAGTTTTGCACCGCAGAATACTCGAGTTAAACTTGATGAGCCTAGCATATGCAGATATGGCCTTGGAACACTTTGAGACCGAAAGGTCGGCGTGAATCATATAGAAGATATGATCAACATAGTGATGTTCACCATTGAAAACTACTCCATCTCACGTGATGATCGGACATGGTTTAGTTGATATGGATCACGTGATCACTTAGATGATTAGAGGGATGTCTATCTAAGTGGGAGTTCTTAAGTAATATGATTAATTGAACTTTAATTTATCATGAACTTAGTCCTGATAGTATTTTGCAAATAATGTTGTAGATCAATAGCTCGTGTTGTTGCTTCCCTATGTTTTATTTTTGATATGTTCCTAGATAAACTAAGTTGAAAGATGTTAGTAGCAATGATGCAGATTGGATCCGTGATCTGAGGATTATCCTCATTGCTGCACAAAAGAATTATGTCCTTGATGCACCGCTAGGTGACAGACCTATTGCAGGAGCAGATGCAGACGTTATGAACGTTTGGCTAGCTCAATATGATGACTACTTGATAGTTTAGTGCACCATGCCTAACAGCTTAGAATCAGGACTTCAAAGACGTTTTGAATGTCATGGACCATATGAGATGTTCCAGGAGTCGAAGTTAATATTTCAAGCAAATATCCGAGTTGAGAGATATGAAGTCTCCAACAAGTTCTATAGCTAAAAGATGGAGGAGAATATCTCAAGCAGTGAGCATGTGCTCAGATTGTCTGGGTACTACAATCACTTGAATCAAGTGGGAGTTAATCTTCGAGATAAGATAGTGATTGACAGAGTTCTCTAGTCACTATCACCAAGTTACTAGAACTTCGTGATGAACTATAATATGCAAGGGATAACGGAAACGATTCCCAAGCTCTTCGTGATGCTGAAACCGATGAAGGTAGAAATCAAGAAAAGCATCAAGTGTTGATGGTTGACAAGACCACTAGTTTCAAGAAAAGGGCAAAGGGAAGAAGGGGAACTTCAAGAAAAATGGCAAGAAAGTTGTTGCTCAAGTGAAGAAACCTAAGTCTGGACCTAAGCCTGAAACTGAGTGCTTCTACTGCAAAGGAAATGGTCACTGGAAGTGGAACTGCCCTAGATACTTGGTGGATAAGAAGGATGGCAAAGTGAACAAAGGTATATTGGATATACATGTTATTGATGTGTACTAGTGTTTATAGCAACCCCTCGGCATTTGATACTGGTTCAGTTGCTAAGAGTAGTAACTCGAAACGAGAGTTGCATAATGAACAGAAACTAGTAAAAGGCGAGGTGACGGTGTGTGTTGGAAGTAGTTCCAAGATTGATATGATCATCATCGCACACTCCCTATACTTTCGGGATTAGTGTTAAACCTATAAGTGTTATTTAGTGTTTGCGTTGAGCATGAATATGATTTGATCATGTTTATTGCAATACGGTTATTCATTTAAGTTAGAGAATAATTGTTGTTTTGTTTACATGAATAAAACCTTATATGGTTACACACCCAATGAAAATGGTTCGTTGGATCTCGATCGTAGTGATACACATATTCATAATATTGAAACCAAAAGATGCAAAGTTAATAATGATAGTGCAACTTTTTTGTGGCACTGCCGTTTAGATCATATTGGTGTAAAGCGCATGAAGAAACTCCATGCTGATGGGCTTTTGGAATCACTTGATTATGAATCACTTGATGCTTGCGAACCATGCCTCTTGGGCAAGACGACTAAAACGCCGTTCTCCGGAACAATGGAGTGAGCAACAGATTTTTTGGAAATCATACATACTGATGTATGTGGTCCGATGAATACTGAGGCTCGAGGCGGGCATCGCTATTTTCTAACCTTCACAAATGAGTTGAGAAGATATGGGTATATCTACTTGATGAAACATAAGTCTGAAACATTTGAAAAGTTCAAAGAATCTCAGAGTGAAGTGGAAAATCATCGTAACAAGAAAATAAAGTTTCTATGATGTGATCACAGAGACAATTTTTTGAGTTACGACTTTGGCCTTCAATTAAAACAATGTGGAAATAGTTTCACAAACTCATGCCACCTGGAACACCACAGCATAATGGTGTGTCCGAACATTGTAACCGTACTTTATTTGGTATGGTGCGATCTATGATGTCTCTTACCGATTTACCACTATCGTTTTGGGGTTATGCATTAGAGACAGCTGCATTCACGTTAAATAGGGCACCATCTAAATTTGTTGAGATGACACCGTATGAACTGTGGTTTGGCAAGAAACCTAAGCTGTCATTTCTTAAAGTTTGGGGCTACGATGCTTATGTGAAAAAGTTTCAACCTGATAAGCTTGAACCCAAATCGGAGAAGTGCGTCTTCATAGGATACCCAAAAGGAAACTGTTGGGTACACCTTCTATCATAGATCCGAAGGCAAGACATTTGTTGCTAAGAATGGATCCTTTCTAGAGAAGGAGTTTCTCTCGAAAGAAGTGAGTGGGAGGAAAGTATAACTTGGTAAAGTAAATGTACCTGCTCCCTTATTGGAAAGTATTTCATCACAAAAATCTGTTCCTGTGACTCCTACACCAATTAGTGAGGAAGCTAATGATGATGATCATGTAACTTCAGATCAAGTTACTACCGAACCTCGTAGGTCAACCAGAGTGAGATCCGCACCAGAGTGGTACGGTAATCCTGTTCTGGAGGTCATGTTACTTGACCATGACGAACCTACAAACTATGAGGAAGCGATGATGAGCCCAGATTCCGCAAAATGGCTTAAGGCCATGAAATCTGAGATGGGATCCATGTATGAGAACAAAGTGTGGACTTTGATTGACTTGCCCAATGATTGGCAAGCAACAGAAAAATGGATCTTCAAGAGGAAGACGGACGCTGATAGTAGTGTTACTATCTACAAAGCTAGACTTGTCGGAAAAAGGGTTTTTGACAAGTTCAAGATGTTGACTACGATGAGATTTTCTTACTCGTAGCGATGCTGAAGTCTGTCCGAATCATGTTAGCAATTGCCGCATTTTTTGAAATCTGGCAAATGGATAAACAAAACTGCATTCCTTAATGGATTTATTAAAAAATAATTGTATATGATGCAACCAGAAGGTTTTGTCAATCCTAAAGGTGCTAACAAAATATGCAAGCTCCAGCGATCCATCTATGGACTGGTGCAAGCATCTCGGAGTTGGAATATACGCTTTGATAAGTTGATCAAAGCATATAGTTTTATACAGACTTGCGGTGAAGCGTGTATTTACAAGAAAGTGAGTGGGAGTGCTACAACATTTCTAATAAATATATGTAAATGACATATTGTTGATGGGAAATAATGTAGAATTTTCTAGAAAGCATAAAGGAGTATTTGAAAGGATTTTTTCAAAGAAAGACCTCGGTAAAGCTACGTACATATTGAGCATCAAGATCTATAGAGATAGATCAAGACGCT
Organism: Aegilops longissima; assembly: GCA_021605205.1. NCBI lineage: Eukaryota > Viridiplantae > Streptophyta > Magnoliopsida > Poales > Poaceae > Aegilops > Aegilops longissima. The sequence continues at coordinate 144,108,678 of CM038678.1, read as the reverse complement.
TGGTAAGTTCTTCAATGAGTACATACCTTGACAAGATTTTGAAGTAGTTCAAAATGGAACAGTCAAAGAAAGAGTTCTTGCCTGTGTTACAAGGTGTGAAATTGAGTAAGACTCAAAGCCCGACCACGACAAAAGATAGAAAGAGAATGAAAGTCATTCCCTATGCCTCGGATATAGGTTCTATAAAGTATGCCATGCTGTGTACCAGATCTATTGTATACCCTACACTGAGTTTGACAAGGGAGTACAATAGTGATCTAGGAGTAGATCACTGGACATTGGTCAAAATTATCCTTAGTGGAATAAGGATATGTTTCTCGGTTATGGAGGTGACAAAAAGTTCATCGTAAAGGGTTACGTCGATGCAAGTTTTGGCACTGATCCGGATGACTCTAAATCTCAAATCTGGATACATATTGAAAGTGGGAGCAATTAGCTAGAGTAGCTCCGTGCAGAGCATTGTTGACATAGAAATTTGCAAAATACATACAGATCTGAATTTGGCAGACCCGTTGACTAAACTTCTCTCACAAGCAAAACATGATCACACCTTTGTACTCTTTGGGTGTTAATCACATGGCGATGTGAACTAGATTGCTGACTCTAGTAAACCCTTTGGGTGTTGGTCACATGACGATGTGAACTATCGGTGTTAATCACATGGTGATGTGAACTATTGATGTTAAATCACATGTCGATGTGATCTAGATTATTGACTCTAGTGCAAGTGGGAGACTGAAGGAAATATGCCCTAGAGGCAATAATAAAGTTATGTCCTTATATCATGATAAATGTTTATTATTCATGCTAGAATTGTATTAACCGGAAACATAATACATGTGTGAATACATAGACAAACATATTGTCACTAGTATGCCTCTACTTGACTAGCTCGTTGATCAAAGATGGTCGAGTTTCCTAGCTATGGACATGAGTTGTCATTTGATTAACGAGATCACATAATTAGGAGAATGATGTGATTGACTTGACCCATTCCGTTAGCTTAGCACTTGATCGTTTAGTATGTTGTTATTGCTTTCTTCATGACTTATACATGTTCCTATGACTATGAGAATATGCAACTCCCGTTTACCGGAGGAACACTTTGTGTGCTACCAAACGTCACAATGTAACTGGGTGATTACGAAGGTACTCTACAGGTGTCTCCAAAGGTACTTGTTGAGTTGGCGTATCTCGAGATTAGGATTTGTCACTCCGATTGTCGGAGAGGTATCTCTGGGCCCTCTCGGTAATGCACATCACTATGAGCCTTGCAAGCAATGTGACTAATGAGTTAGTTGCGGGATGATGCGTTACATAATGAGTAAAGAGACTTGCCGGTAACGGGATTGAACTAGGTATTGAGATACCAACGATCGAATCTCGGGCAAGTTACATACCGATGACAAAGGGAACAACGTATGTTGTTATGCGGTTTGACCGATAAAGATCTTCGTAGAATATGTGGGAGCCAATATGAGCATCCAGGTTCCGCTATTGGTTATTGACCGCAGACATGTCTCGGTCATGTCTACATAGTTCTCGAATCCGTAGGGTCCGCATGCTTAAAGTTCGGTGACGATCGGTATTATGAGTTTATGTGTTTTAATGTATCGAAGGTAGTTCGGAGTCCCAGATGAGATTAGGGACATGACGAGGAGTCTCAAAAAGGTCGAGACATAAAGATCGATATATTGGATGACTATATTCGGACATCGGAAAGGTTCTGAGTGATTCGGGTATTTTTCAGAGTACGGGAGAGTTACTGAATTCGCCGGGGAGTATATGGGCATTATTGAGCTTCAGGGGAAAGAGAGAGGGGAGGCTGCGCACCCCCTCCAAGGCTTAGTCCAAATTGGACTAGGAGGAGGGGCGGCGCCCCCTCCTTCCTTCTCTTCTCTTTTCCCTTTCCTTCTCTCCTACTCCTACTACTTGGAAGGGCTCCTAGTTCTACTAGGAAAGGGGGAATCCTACTCCCGATGGGAGTAGGACTCCCCTAGGGCGCGCCATAGAGAGGGCCGGCCCTCCCCCTCGTCCACTCCTTTATATACGGGGAGGGGGGCACCCCTTGGAGACACAACAATTGATCTCTTGATCTCTTAGCCGTGTGCGGTGCCCCCCTCCACCATATTCCACCTCGGTAATATCGTAGCGGTGCTTAGGCGAAGTCCTGGGTCGGTAGCATCATCATCACCGTCACCACGCCGTCGTGCTGACGGAACTCTCCCTCAAGGCTCGGCTGGATCGGAGTTCGAGGGACATCATCAAGCTGAATGTGTGCTGAACTCGGAGGTGCCGTACGTTCGGTACTCGGATCGGTCGAATCGTGACGACGTACGACTACATCAACCGCGTTGTGCTGACGCTTCCGCTTTCGGTCTACGAGGGTACATGGACACACTCTCCCCTATCGTTGCTATGCATCACCATGATCCTGTGTGTGCGTAGGATTTTTTTTTTGAAATTACTACGTTCCCCAACAATATCATAGATGACCGTATTTCTGAATTGAGCCCTATAAGGCTCTTCGTAATGGGGAGTATTATATATATATATATATATATATATATATATATATATATATATATATATATATATATATATATTAGTATCGTGCATGTATATATATGATAGTGTAGCTAGGATCTTTATACATAATGCATAGTATCATAAGTTAACATCTTAGGTTGCCTTACTAATTGTCATGCATCACACAAAGTAGTAGTACAACATTTAATATGACACGGTATCATGATATGATACCACATCCTCTCTTGTGTGCCACATCATCCAGAAAGTCTAGTTGGCATGCATGATACCGCTTATGATAATACCATTACAACCAGCGTAAATCGGAAAGGAGGGAGTATGAGACTAGCCACAATGGAGAGTAGTACACTAGTAACATACACATATCCCTAGACTATATATGTTACTACCTTCATAGTGGGTAGTAACATAAGTAGTGTCATGCAAAGCTTCATTTCTTAGGTTACAGACTCATATGCATTGGGACATGTGATGCTATAGTAACTAGCTAAGTTACTGAAACTATTTCTCTCCTCATTAACTTATTGCCACATAAGCAAGTTTGCTGAGTTGGAGACGGTGTTACTGCTGAAGTTACTCCCACTGTGGCTAGTCTGATACTAGCTAGTCGTCTATGATATACTAGATACCTCACTAAGAGCATGGTTAATAATACAGCCAAGGGTCGGCTATAAGAAGTTGCCATGTCATATACATCCAACCTCTTAGCGGGCATGTACAATAATAAGTTTCATATACGTACTAGTTTATCAATAGTTGGCCCACCTTACATCCTCACAAAGTGTCTTGGGTCTCGTGTTGCAGCTGGCTCTACTAACCAAGAGCCTGCTTCTCTTCTCTTTCCTCCAACTAATAAGCACATATATATTATTCTATTCCTTATAGCCAGACTACCCGCAGTGGGAGTAACATAGGTAGTAACATCACACATATCTAGACAAAATAGATGATGTGGCAAGCAATAAATGAAGAAATGGAGGAAAGTGGATTTGTGTGATGTTACTACGTACCTATGTTACTCCCACTGTGGGTATAGTCTTATTATAGTATGAGACTACCCACAATGGGAGTAACATAGGTAGTAACATCACACATATCTAGATAAATCAAGTAGATGATGTGGCAAGCAATAAATGAAGAAAGAGAGGAAAGCAGTAACATAGCTAGTTACTAGTAACTAGTATGAGTAACATCACATGTACATATCAAGGCAAGATGTGTCTATAGCCTAATAAATGAACTGTTGCATGTTACCACACATATATGTTACTCCCCACTATAGAGGTAGTAACATAGACTAGTAACACATGGGCATGTTACTAGTCTATGTTACTACCCATTGTGGCTAGTCTGAGTAACATCACACATCTCAAGGCAAGATGAGTCTATAGCCTAATAAATGAAGTGTTGCATGTTACTACACATATGTTACTCCCCACTATAGAGGTAGTAACATAGACTATAGTAACATTCTATGTTACTACCCATTGTCGCTAGTCTTATGTCACACTATTGTGTACTTACTTGCTCTAATGCATAGTATCATAGAGTAGCTAGCTAGTATCATATGTAGTACTTTATTTATATTGTCATGCATGACACATAGTAGCATAACATTTATTATGATACGGTTTCATGATATGGTACTTAACCCTCTCTTTATCATTTAATTAATTCTATGACAGCTCATCAAAATTGCCTAGTTGGCATGCATGATACTAGCTATGATACCCCCTTACTATCAACCTAGAAAAGGTGTACAGATCATTTGTGCGTCGCTTTGTGAGTTTTCATCCGTTTGTTTGAGAAGCAGGGAGAAGTTTCAAACATTTTGGCCGCGAGGTGCGGCCACTGGCGTAGGCCTAGTTGGTATTTTAATTACAGAAAATTCAGATGGAGTTCGGACATCATCAAAATCGATGTGTGCCTGTGGCATGCTCTCATGACCCCGTGGAAAAAATTGGTAAAGTTTGGCACAAGTTTTGATGACCTCTCCTTCCAAACCGGAGCATCTCACATGAAGGATCATGGTTTTCCAAAAGGAGACATGTCAATTCAAACTCCAGTGGTCGGTGACTTCATCGTTTGGCCTCATAAAAATTTCCATGGTATGCAATCACCATTATACCACAGGTTTGATTTTCTGGCGCATTTCAGGTATCGTTAGCTATATTTAAGACATTTTTTGAGATTAACATGCATTTTGTGCATAAAATAAAATTACAACCGGAACTGCATGTCTTTGTCGAAAGGGATGAGGACCGCCGTTCGATCAGGAGCATCAATGGTGTAGGCGTCGATCTGTGGGATTTGGGTTACGGCCAATCGAAAGCACCGACTTTCATCAACGAACCATGTGCTATTCACAAACCAGATTGCATATTTTGTTCACACATCGTAGTGAGATCGATTAGTGTGCTACCTCTATGATATAATAATAATAATAATAATAATAATAATAATAATAATAATAATAATAATAATAATAATAATAATAATAACAACAACAAAAAACATTTCATATTCATTGCCTGAGTTGACAGCATATCAAGGTCAACATATTAACGGTTCTTACATCAACAGAAAACCGGGCATAACTCATGAATTCAGTACACGCGACAGTTCTAAATTGAGCGAATTAAGTTGCAGGGTAGGCATAACGACTAGTCTTACGGCTTAATTCCCATGTACATGGGGTAACTGGGATCATTAATTTGACCCCGAATGAACTTGGGGTTTTTGATGATTTTACGCTTCTCTGTTGCACTGGTGCGCGATCCCTTGGCTGGCAACCCATCAAATTCATCGTACTCGTCCTGATCGGCAACATCGTCGACACCCAGTACCTTTCTCTTCCCATGCATCACTAAATGGCCGTTCTTATGCAAGGGGTCTTCCACAAAGAAAATCTGGGTAGCATCGCTGGCAAGAATGAATGGGTCCGCGTGATATGCCATCGTTGTCCTGTTAACACAGGTCTTCCTGTACTGATCAATCCTTACCTTACCAAGAGGGATCCATGCGCACCTGAATAATGCCACCTTAACTTTCACATAGTCAAGTTCCCAATTCTCTTTGATGGTTCAATAGTATACCCTTTTATCAGCTTCATTTACAGTCATGCATTCTATTCGAACAGAGCTGTTCTAATACGAGGTCTTCTTATCACGTTCCTAAGTGTAGAACGTGTATCCATTTATGTAATATGCACGGTACGTGAACACTGTAGGTGATGGCTTTTGTGCCAACCACGTAGCAATGTCATCAATGGATCCTTGTGCCAAACGATTTTTCATCCATTCGGTGTACTTCTTAGTGTGCTCCTTCGTCTCCACTTCTAATGAAGGCACCATTGGTAAGAAGCTTTGGCGTATCTCCGCCAAGTGTTCTTCGGCATAAGCGATGAGAACTGGGCTGTTAAGCAGTACTGTCAAATGGGCTTTCTCTGCCAATTCTCCGGGTGCAGCCATTTGCGTGCCAGCAAGGACCGGCTTACCTTTCAGCCTTCCCTCGTGGCGAGAGAGGGGCAAACCTATAGGTCTATGTTTCATGTATTCGGTGCAAAACTCAACCACCTCCTCCGCGGTATAACCTTAGTGTATTCTGCTGGTTTCTGTGGTGGTTTCTGTTTTGACAGAGAATTAAAATGAGCTTTGACAGAATATTGAAATGAAAATTAGCTTATGTTGCTTTGTTTTTAAATGAAAATGAAAATAACAGTTTTTGCAAATTAGCTTATGTTGCTGTCCATTTTGAAAATGAGGATTTTTAATGGAAGTGTTTGAAAATTTGGTCACTCTCTCTCTCTCTGACCAAATTAGGTCTTTCTGCAGATCAAAGCTAGGCGCAGATCGACGAGGAGGAGAAGGACGCCCTCAACCCCTCCCCCCCAGCCCCCCTTTGCCCCCGCGACCCCGACCCCGATCCCAACCCCGAGGTGCGCCACCCCCTCTTCCATCCCTCTTCATATGTCAGCACATAATGATGCAAGGGGGAGTGTTCATAATGTGGCTGTTAAAGTGTTCATAATGATGCAATGGGGAATGGAGTCTATGATGTTTGTTTCAGCTTCTTAGAGTGCTCATAATGTTGCTGTTAAAATGGTTGTTAGAGTGCTGAAATGCTTGCTGTTAAAAAAGTGACCTATGTTTTCCCGGAAATGTTGATTGATTTCCATTCCGGCAAATTTCAGGCACTCTATATGTGCACTTTCTAGCAAAGGTCATGCCGAAATTTTCCGTGAATTTCGGCATGACTTGTGCTAGAAAGTTGGACATATCGAGTGCTTGAGATTTGTCACGACGGGAATGAAACGACATTTCTGGCAAAACAAAGGTCACTTTTTTTTGTCATTATTCACTTTATTATATAAAGGTTGATAATTAAATGACTACGACATTGAACCCTAGGAAACATGACCAACACCGATCAGGCCGGAGGTTCTCAGTCCCAATTAGGTCGAGCACACGCCTACCTCGACTTTCTGGCGGATCAGGAGAGATAGGAAGCTGGGTGTCCGGACCGCCTTGTCATGAAGGATGACGACGGTGGTGGCGCCGGCGCCGACAATCGATGCCTGTGACACGGCACCAGAGGCTGGCGATGATGTTCCTAACTATAGCATGGAAGGTGGGACCTCCCAAGCAAGCGAGGGAAAGAGGGAAAAGAGGACACGACGCCCAAATGAGCTCGGCACCGGAAGACTGGTGGTCACGGCGGTGCACCCTGGCGAGTTCGAGCCAATAGAGCCGCGAGAAGTGGCAGCGTGTTACGACAACCAACTAGCATGCATCCTACGGGATACCGCTAATATCAACACCACAAAAATACAGAAGGATGAACATTTGAAGAAGCTACTTCTAACTAGGTTGCACGCAAGATTCCTGTTCCCCGGTCGGAATGACGAAGTCGACCCATGGGATGATGATGCCATGAAAAAAATCAACAACAAAGCCCTAGGGAAGTTCAACAGCGCATTGGCGCTTGGAAAACTAGGGTGAAAAAAGGCGATTCAAGTAGACCATGAAACCTACGCCGAGATTGTTGCAGACAATCCGAAAATTACGATAGAGGACTTTGAAAAGTTCAAGGAGACTTGCAATGAAGAAGCTGCCAAGGCCAGGTTGGAGTGAGTCAAGCAGCTGCAGGCAAAGAACATGGGGAACCACCATCGTGGAAGTCGTGGTTACACGGGAAAGAGGCCCGTGTGGGCTAAGGAGGACGCAGAACGTGAACGTCAGGGGATCCCAGGCCCATTGGCTGAGTTCACCGACCAGCAGGAGCACGACTTCATCAGGGCCCGATTCTCATGGGACCCCAAGAAAAATATATTTTTTCACCGATGGGCCGACTAGGAAATTCATGAGAATACTGGTAATTATCCTTTTACCACCTTATATATTAGGTTCTGATCAATGAAGTCTACTACATTCTAGTCGCATTCGTAAATGATTCACAGTCCATTTTGCAGAGAGAGCAACACAAGCTTGCGGCCGAGAGTGACTCGTCGACTCAGTCGTCGATGAAGTACAAGTGGGACACTCCTTTCAACCGGGCCATGAACATAATGATGGGACACCCGCCCGGCCAGCGGCCGCAATATGGACGTGTGCATGATGCCGGGGATGGGGCCATGTGGAAGTACTATTATAACGAGGACCCCGAGGCCAAAAGACAGAGAAAGAAGTTCAGTCAAGTGACTATCGACGAGAAGGTGGCGCGGGCGATGGAGAAAGCAAAAGCTGAGACCAAAGTAGAGATAATCACTACCTGTAGATCTGATATGGTGGCTGCCTTTACAAGCTTGATTCCAACAGTGGTCACATGGGTGCAACAAAATCCAAACGCGCCACCAAGTGATTTTCCCTTGCCCAGCTTCACCGGGAGCAACTCAATGAACACCGCACCCATACTCGTATCTAGTATGGCAACCGCACCCGCACCTCCTCCAGCATCTGCTCCTCCGCGCAGCTCTCACACCAGCCCTAGCTCGTCTCTGGCTTGAATGTCGGGCCGTCGACATTGGCTGAGCTCCACGCCCTCACGGTAAATACGCGTCGTCGCACCTTCATCTACTCAACTAATTAATTAATCTTCAGTTGCCGTTCTTTTTGGATCTCTGATGCCGCACGTATATGTCTTTGTAGGCCGACTCCACTCCCACTACTAGGGAAAACCTTATACACAGAATGTTACCAGTAGCGCTGTACAAAATCAAACGCTACTGCTACTTAGTAGCAAAGCGCGTAAATAAACCACGCTACTGCTATGACTTTAGCAGTAGCGCGTACTAGCTAAAAGCGCTGCTGCTATGTTTGAACTGGGCGCACATGGCTAGCCCAACCTAGCAGTAGCGCGCTTACGTGTAAGGCGCTACTGCTACTCTCCTTAGCTGTAGCGCGCTTACGTGTGGCGCTACTGCTATGAAATAAAATAAAGTAAAAAACAAGTAGAAAAGTAAATGAAAATGAAAGAAATAGAAAAGGAGAAAGGAAAAAAATGTAAAGAAAAATAAAAAAAGGAAAAAGGAGAAAGGAATAGCGATGGCGGGTTTCAGAAAGCGCATTGCAGTAGCTAACTTAGCTATAGCGCGTTTTGAAACGCTACCATTACGTTCACTTAAACAGCGGTTCCCCCGCCCCCCACCACCACACTTCTTCCCAAATCCCTACGCCCTCACCGCCGTCTCCCCAATTCACCGTCGCCCCACTTCGCTTGCCGTCTCACCTGCCCGGCGTGGGCCTTAGAACCTCATCGTCTCCCCGAGGTCGCCCGTCATCCTCACTGCCGCCGCCCGAGGCCGCCGTCATGTAACATCCCAAATTTTGGAATGTTAATATAATTAATTGAATTGTTTGTTTGTTTGCTTGAGTGAATTAAACTTGAGTGAAATTTGAACCTTTTCAAAAACTTTTGAAAGAGAGGGAATAAAATGACTTTCCCTTCTCCGTAAATTCAAATTCATCCTATTAAAATCAATGAGAGAAGATGACATGACTTCTTCAACTATGAAGAATTTGAGCGGAGTTTTGCAATTTAATTCTTTCAAATATTTGCACTTGTTTCTCTATTTTCTTCCCGAGAAATACCCGAAAAATAAATTCTTGCAAGCAAGAAAGAGCGGAGAAAATGACCCTCCAAAATCAGGGCATTTTGAAAATATTGAGCCAAGAAAAACCAAAGTTTTATTTAAAAATTATTTGCAAAAAGAAATAAAGCCTTTAGGGATTTTCTGAAAAACATTTTTTAATTTTTATTTTGGCCGTGGAATAATGCTCATCATCTACATTTTATTTTTCTGATAATTTTAGTATATAAAACTCTTTATTCGAATTGATTTGATTTCCTTTTTATTGTTTTAGTTTCCTAATTTTAAAAATAGGAATGGAATCGTTTTATTAGGAAAAACCTGCTAGCCCATTAAGCACTTTCCTATTCTAGCCCAACAAGAGATCATCTCCTTCCTCTGTTTCCTCTCACGTTCTGAAGCTTTCCATATCCATGGAGCAGGAAACTCCACCTTCCCGATCTCCCTCGTCTTTCCATCCCAGCGCCTCCCGAGACCGCCTATAAAACCCCCTCCCTCTCCTCGTTCCATTTTTCCCATCACCACGCCCCCTGCCCGTAGCCTTCTCGCCACCGTCCTCCTTTTCCTGCCTAGAAACGCTCACCAGGAGCTCTCCTGGAACCTCCCCATCGCCCAGCGCCACCTCCCCAAGCGCCGACCCCCTCCTCCGCCATCCCCACCCTCGCCGGAGCAGCCCTCCACATCGCCGTCTCCTTCCTGCCATCTCTGCCTCACGTACAGGTAACTCCGTTTTCGTTTTCAGATTTATTCCCGTAACAGATTTAGTTCCGTTCTTGTTTAGCTTATAACTTTTGATCTAGAAGTCCAATGATGCTGATTCTTTTTGCGTTAGATCACAATTTTCTTGTAGTTTCCAAAAATATATAATTTGTCTATGTTTGGATTTATAAAAATTGAGTTAGATCAGATTTGAATTAAAGCTTGTTTTGCTTATTCCGGGAGTTTCATAATAGATTTTATTTAATTCTTGTTGCTCCTAGTTGCTTAATGAAATATTTTCTGTTTAGTTAACATAAAACCATGATTAGGTGATGTTAAGAAATTTTTGTTATATAAAACTATTTTTGTTGTTATTTGAAGTAGGAAAACTTTGAGTTGTTTTCTCTTTAAGTTTTCCTTTGGGTTTTGCTTTGTTGGTTTTGGTGTGTTACTTTGTTATGTTATGTTATGATATGTGCTTATTATAGTTATTGTTTGCCTCGGTAGAATTTCCGGTCACGAAGATTGCTACTCTGAAACCCTAGTTTTTGAAGATCGTCAACAAGGCAAGTTCACTTTGACCATGCTTTCTTACCTATGTTTTATTGCATTTAGTGGCACCTTTGCAACCACCCTCGATAGTGTTATTGAAATTCTTGTAGTTGAGTAGTATGCATGAGGTAGGAACCCATCACCCTGTTACCAAGCCGGGACGTTATTTTATTCTAATGCTACGCTGTAGTAGGCGGGGTTTGGTATGAGTGTTCGAGTGGTGTGAAGAAGGAGGACTCTCGTCAATGGCGACAACTCCATGATGGAATCTGCAAGGACTGCATCTTCAAGACCTCAAGACTTCAAGACTCGAGACAAGAATTCAATACACACTCTTGGGTGAAGGGCGGTTGTGGGCACCTGGAGAAACCAGTGGTTGGCGGGATGCATGGAGAAGCGCCATGACATCTTGCGGAAAGCTTCACCTAGACTCAAAGAGGCGGAAGAATACTTCATGCACGGAAGCTTACATGCAACCGCAAGTCATTATGGGCTCTGGCTTGGTTGACCTTAGTTGTGACTCTGGCTGGGGCGGTACTAGCAGATGTAGATCTACGGTAGGATGGGTTGAGTGCAGGACGGTGGTCGAGGAACTCTTTGGAAGACCATGTTTGGTCATCTTGTTCTCAAACACCTGAAGTGCGAGAGCGTAAAGAGAGGATCGAATCTTGCGGGTAAAGTGTACAAACCTCTGCGGAGGTTTAAACCTAATCGATTAGCCGTATCCCGATTCACGGACAATTTGAGCATCTGGACTTGGATCTATTTGGAACTCTCAACACGGATTGATAACTTAATTGTGGGCAACTTATGATGATTTTGGGCTATGAGACATCGGTTGGCGGAACCATGTCATGATAGAAAACTCCATAGTACAGACTTCACTTTTGCCTTTGATGTAGGTAAAAGAAAACCAGCTTTACATAAACAAAACTCGAATCTGAGCCACAAAGCCATATTGCATATAGTATAGTTTTATCATCTGTTTTCTCATGTTGTGATCTTGCGGTACATTCAATGTACTGACCTACACGGCTGCAACGTATCATGTTGCAGATATTTCCTCGACAAGTAAAAGTTACGATCTGAGGTTACGGTCTACACTCAACTTGCCGATGGCGTTGATGGGACTCCACACTCGTTTGATTGTTTCCGCTGAGTATTATGAGGTATATATCATTTCGTTATTTATACATGTGATTGCACTTTGATATATACATTGATGTCTTGTGTGTGCCGATATCTTGATCCAAGGATGGCACAAAAACACGAGGCTTGACCGTCTGAGGTCGGGTCGCTCTGAATATGGTATCGAGCACATGTTGGTATGGGGCGTGACCCTAGAAATCGGAAAGCCCTAGGACAGGATATCTCAAAACTTTATTTACAAAAGACTCTTACTTCTCATCTTTTCTGATTTTATCAAATAGACCCTCTCACCTCAAATAGTTAGAATATACCATATCCTTTGATCACCCGAGGATCAATCGAAGACACTCCAAGAAGGATTAGATATCGGAGAACGGTTGGCCATTTCAGAGTAAAGAGGATTTCACCATGCGTTGGAAGAATTGCAGCTGCAACAATTGAAGACTCCGAAGACTTGAAGAATTTGAAGTTCCTGAAGAATTATTTGACCTTTATAAGACCAAACCCTGTTACACACTTACGTTAGATCGTCGATTTGTGAGCTGTCATTTGTTTGATGTTTTCCGACAGCCACAAAGTAAAACTTGTTTCTTCAAAAAAAAATTGTTTGTATTGTGTGTATATCCCTCCCCACCTCTCTCATAGCTCATCCCAAAACTTTTGAACCCCATAGATGATGAATGAAGTTGGACTGATATTCTCTGGACCGAAGACTCAGCGGAGGCGAGCTATGGATCAGAACATGGAAAATCACTTGGGAGCAATTTGGTTTCAAGGAAGTATGAGGTCAATATGCTCTTGATGCTTTTACGAAAGTGCTGCAACCTGGTGGAAAATGCATCAAGCCATACAGGATTTAATGGAGCAAGAACTTGGGAGGAATTCAAGAAGACCACGATGAGATCACGTCTCATCCGGAAGCACTATGATAACCAAGAAGAAACCTTGTGCTGCAAGATTTGCGGAGAAATAGGACACACCGGGAGGAACACAAGGATGGATGCCCTCATTGTGAGGAGAAACACCCAGTGAGGAATGCCCAACTAGTCGGGTGACTTGTTTCTTGTGTGAAGGAACCACCCACTACCGGTGCGGTGTCACATTTACTCCATGGTGCAACAAACTATTCGAAGCAGGAAGATGGAATGAAAGAAGCCCTCAAGGAAGATCTAGAAGAACCGATAATGAATGAAAGTGTTGAAGACCTGGATGGAGAAGGTCTCAACAGATTTTACTCAATGCCTGCTATTCATGTGGAGAAGAAGGACATTTTCACAAGATGTGCACCAAGGAAAGAAAGGAGTATCCGGATATTTCCGACAGCAAGTGAAGTTTGACCCCGGAGATAGTAACTCGATCATTCAGAAATCCAGAAGAGAAAAGGAAGGCAACCGAGAACAACGCAATTTTTGCAGAGAAGGACCTAAGTCATATCACTTGTTACAGGTGCAAGGATTTAGGTCATTCGCAAGTAAATGCCAGAAAAGAAGCCAAGAGTCCAAGGAGCCGCATAATCACAAAGAAGCCCGAGACATGTCGGAAGTCATTTGTTTCGCTGCAAGGAAGCAGGACATTATGCTATTATATGTCCCGACAAGATGAAAGCTGGAGTTGAGTAGTTGGAATTTTGATATGGATAATGAGAGTAGTAGAAATCAAATTCATTTTCATGAGCTCGATGAGTTGAGTTATGTAATAGATTACTCGAGATTGTAATAGTTCATGACTCAATAAAGTTGTAATGTCACATCTGAAAAGCTTTAAGGAGTTGTGATGCATGAATTGGATATTGGAAATTGAGTTTGAAGTTACTGTTTGGATGATATGAATGTGTGCCGCAGGAGATAAGTACCTTAATTCGAGCATCATTTACATTTCACAACTGCAGATGACGACCCTTTATGAGTCTTTCCTTAAGGGCTGAAACGATCATGACCACGACCAGTGATCATGATTACCCAAGATCTGAAGGACATGATGAAGCATATTCACCTTGAAGGAGATGCGGTCTACAAAGGCTACCCTTTCATGCAAAGGGAGTGGAACTTTGGTATGTGGAGTACACCTCCACCATTTGAAAGGAGTTTGCCCAAAGATGATGGGGCAGTACTTTTCATTTCACGTGTGCCACAAGCAACTTTCTTGACGCTGTTCATGAAGCAGCCATGGAAGCCATCGCCGGATCGGAGAAATACTTGAAGCAAGACTCCGTTATACTCAGGAATACCTAAGCGAAGTGCATGCGAGAGATGATGAAGGAGAAGCTCAAGACCACCATGATGAAAAAGAAGATTGAAGATTTCAAGGCTCATGTCGCACACTTCGGTGGGATGAAGAATCCTCGAGGAGGATAAATGAATAAAGTTGGAAGTAATGCTGACCATACCAAATCATGTGGGTGGCAGCATTTGTAACAAAGTACTTTTGGAATTTGAATTCTGAAAATGGTTAAGGATGTAATGAAAGATTGATATGAAAATAATGAGATTTTATGGATAAACTTGTGCATTCTTTTGGTCATAGTACTCTGTAAAGCCACAAGATCAATGAAGAAAGAAATGTGTTATTCATGACGGTCCATAGAAGGAAGCTGAACAAAATAAGTTGGAGTTTTGTTTTGATATGATGGTATGAAGAAACAGTACTCTTTGGATTCAAAGGAGGTGTAACAAGAGAGAGTTACTCCAAGGATGAGTTAAAGCTGCACTAGTGTTGAAGTGGGCCATAACCCACAGGCCCAGGATTTTGAGAAGGAACCATTGTAACCTTGATAAAGGAATACACTTGGAAGAAACAGTGATCAAATCAGCATACGTTCCGTAGGAGGTTACGCAAAAACCTAAGAGTGGTGAAGTAACGATAGATGTTTTGTTTGGCTTGCAGAAACCATGGATTTACTCGAAACCAGTTCGGGAACAAGAGAAATTTCTGCAATTCTTGTGAGAATGCCCAAGTGTTAGAATCGTGATTCGATATTTACGTATGTGGTAATGATTCAAATGCGGATGGATTGGCCCCATACGAAGACTTCTATCATGAACTATCATATGTTGATGGAAAATCGAGAGACTTGAAAACTTAGAAGAGTGTCGACGCGATAAGCCATAAAACCATAAAATGGTAGGACGATGGAACCCCATTACAGCAACCGTTGCCAAGCGTAGGTTATCTGGTGAGGTTCAACCTGCACCCGTTTTCTGCAGGAGAAAACCATAAATTGTAGACCACCATGAGTGTTTGATAGTTGTTTAGAATGGACACAGACCCATCAGCTAAGAAGATCCGGTCTCGGACGAACTTCAACTTTGACGAACCGACCCAAGCTTTTGAGGAAAACTCTATGCTTCAGCGAAAGAGCTTTAATGAAGGAGCTATTGTAAGATATGTGAAGAGACATACATTGTCAGCCCTCGGAGGAAATATCTGAGTTTATTGGAACCATGACCTTGTTTTTAAGTGTGGTAGCACCCCGACCTTCGACCAAGACATTTGCTAGAAGACCCCAACCCTAACCTTTTCTTGCTAGCCTCTTGAATCTCGAGGACGAGATTCATTTTAAGTGTGGTAGGTTTGTAACATCCCAAATTTTGGAATGTTAATATAATTAATTGAATTGTTTGTTTGTTTGCTTGAGTGAATTAAACTTGAGTGAAATTTGAACCTTTTCAAAACTTTTGAAAGAGAGGAATAAAATGACTTTCCCTTCTCCGGTAAATTCAAATTCATCCTATTAAAATCAATGAGAGAAGATGACATGACTTCTTCAACTATGAAGAATTTGAGCGGAGTTTTGCAATTTAATTCTTTCAAATATTTGCACTTGTTTCTCTATTTTTCTTCCCGAGAAATACCCGAAAAATAAATTCTTGCAAGCAAGAAAGAGCGGAGAAAATGACCCTCAAAATCAGGGCATTTTGAAAATATTGAGCCAAGAAAAAACCAAAGTTTTATTTAAAAATTATTTGCAAAAGAAATAAAGCCTTTAGGGATTTTCTGAAATTTTTTTAAGTTTTTATTTTGGCCGTGGAATAATGCTCATCATCTACATTTTATTTTTCTGATAATTTTAGTATATAAAACTCTTTATTCGAATTGATTTGATTTCCTTTTTATTGTTTTAGTTTCCTAATTTTAAAAATAGGAATGGAATCGTTTTATTAGGAAAACCTGCTGGCACATTAGGCACTTTCCTATTCTAGCCCAACAAGAGATCATCTCCTTCCTCTGTTTCCTCTCACGTTCTGAAGCTTTCCATATCCATGGAGGCAGGAAACTCCACCTTCCCGATCTCCCTCGTCTTTCCATCCCAGCGCCTCCGAGACCGCCTATAAACCCCCTCCTCTCCTCGTTCCATTTTTCCCATCACCACGCCTCTCCTGCCCGTAGCCTTCTCGCCACCGTCCTCCTTTTCCTGCCTAAAGCGCTCACGGGAGCTCTCCTGGAACCTCCCATCGCCCAGCGCCACCTCCCCAGCGCCGACCCCTCCTCCGCCATCCCCACCCTGCTTGAGCATCCCTCCACATCGCCGTCTCCTTCCTGCCATCTCTGCCTCACGTCAGGTAACTCCGTTTTCGTTTTCAGATTTATTCCCGTAACAGATTTAGTTCCGTTCTTGTTTAGCTTATAACTTTTGATCTAGAAGTCCAATGATGCTGATTCTTTTTGCGTTAGATCACAATTTTCTTGTAGTTTCAAAATATATAATTTGTCTATGTTTGGATTTATAAAAATTGAGTTAGATCAGATTTGAATTAAAGCTTGTTTTGCTTATTCGGGAGTTTCATAATAGATTTTATTTAATTCTTGTTGCTCCTAGTTGCTTAATGAAATATTTTCTGTTTAGTTAACATAAAACCATGATTAGGTGATGTTAAGAAATTTTTGTTATATAAAACTATTTTGTTGTTATTTGAAGTAGGAAAACTTTGAGTTGTTTTCTCTTTAAGTTTTCCTTTGGGTTTTGCTTTGTTGGTTTTGGTGTGTTACTTTGTTATGTTATGTTATGCTATGTGCTTATTATAGTTATTGTTTGCCTCGGTAGAATTTCCGAGTCTGAAGATTGCTACTCTGAAACCCTAGTTTTTGAAGATCGTCAACAAGGCAAGTTCACTTTGACCATGCTTTCTTACCTATGTTTTATTGCATTTAGTGGCACCTTTGCAACCACCCCTCAGTAGTGTTATTGAAATTCTTGTAGTTGAGTAGTATGCATGAGGTAGGAACCCATCACCCTGTTACCAAGCCGGGACGTTATTTTATTCTAATGCTACGCTGTAGTAGGCGGGGTTTGGTATGAGTGTTCGAGTGGTGTGAAGAAGGAGGACTCTCGTCAATGGCGACAACTCCATGATGGAATCTGCAAGGACTGCATCTTCAAGACCTCAAGACTTCAAGACTCGAGACAAGAATTCAATACACACTCTTGGGTGAAGGGCGGTTGTGGGCACCTGGAGAAACCAGTGGTTGGCGGGATGCATGGAGAAGCGCCATGACATCTTGCGGAAAGCTTCACCTAGACTCAAAGAGGCGGAAGAATACTTCATGCAGGAAGCTTACATGCAACCGCAAGTCATTATGGGCTCTGGCTTGGTTGACCTTAGTTGTGACTCTGGCTGGGGCGGTACTAGCAGATGTAGAACTACGGTAGGATGGGTTGAGTACGGACGGTGGTCGGAGGAACTCTTTGGAAGACCATGTTTGGTCATCTTGTTCTCAAACACCTGAAGTGCGAGAGCGTAAAGAGAGGATCGAATCTTGCGGGTAAAGTGTACAAACCTCTGCGAGAGGTTTAAACCTAATCGATTAGCCGTGTCCCGATTCACGGACAATTTGAGCATCTGGACTTGGATCTATTTCGGAACTCTCAACACCGGATTTGATAACTTAATTGTGGGCAACTTATGATGATTTTGGGCTATGAGACATCGGTTGGCGGAACCATGTCATGATAGAAAACTCCATAGTACAGACTTCACTTTTGCCTTTGATGTAGGTAAAAGAAAACCAGCTTTTACGCAAACAAAACTCAGATACAGAGCCACAAAGCCATATTGCATATAGTATAGTTTTATCATCTGTTTTCTCATGTTGTGATCTTGCCGGTACATTCAATGTACTGACCTACACGGCTGCAACGTATCATGTTGCAGATATTTCCTCGACAAGTAAAAGTTACGATCTGAGGTTACGGTGCACACTCAACCTGCCGATGGCGTTGATGGGACTCCACACCCGTTTGATTGTTTCAGCTGAGTATTATGAGGTATATATCATTTCGTTATTTATACATGTGATTGCACTTTGATATATACATTGATGTCTTGTGTGTGCCGACATCTTGATCGAGGATGGCACAAAAACACGAGGCTTGACCGTCGAGGTCGGGTCGCTTCTGAGATATGGTATCGAGCACATGTTGGTATGTAGGGCGTGACCCTAGAAAACGGAAAGCCCCTAGGACAGGATATCTCAAAAACTTTATTTACAAAAAGACTCTTACTTCTCATCTTTTCTGATTTTATCAAATAGACCCTCTCACCTCAAATAGTTAGAATATACCATATCCTTTGATCACCCGGAGGATCAACTGAAGACACTCCAAGAAGGATTAGATATCGGAGAACGGTTGGCCATTTCAGAGTAAAGAGGATTTCACCATGCGTTGGAAGAATTGCAGCTGCAACAATTGAAGACTCCGAAGACTTGAAGAATTTGAAGTTCCTGAAGAATTATTTGACCTTTATAAGACCAAACCCCTGTTACACACTTACGTTAGATGCGTCGATTTGTGAGCTGTCATTTGTTTGATGTTTTCCGACAGCCACAAAGTAAAACTTGTTTCTTCGAAAAAAAAAAATTAGATGTTAATAGTGATACTAATAGATGTTAATTAGGTTAGGGAAATAGTGGTACTAGTAGATGTTAATTAGATGTTTTTCAGTTAGGGCACTAGAGTTTTGCTAGGTTAATTAGGTTAGTAGTGCTGCTAGTAGTAGTGGTACAGTAGGTTAATTAGGTGATGTTAAATGAATAACCTAAATGAATGAAATTAGTAGTTAACTGAAGTTTTTCCTTTCATCATTATAGAGCACTAAAGTTAACTGAATTTTGTTCAATTAGTAGTTAAATGAATTTTCTTCTACACTTTGTTTTTGAATTAGCTTGTGAAATTTGGACATGTGGTTGCTCGTGTATATTTGGACATGTGTTGCGGTGTCGAAGAGGATATTTGAACACTGTTTCGAGGGAATGATGCTGAGTGGCCTATGTTTTGCGGAATGTTGATTCATTTCTGTTCCGGCAAATTTTAGGTTCTCGATTTGTCCGCTTTTTAGCAAAGGTCATGCCGAAATTTTCCGTGAATTTCGGCATGACTTGTGCTACAAACTAGGACATACCGAGTGCCCGGGATTTGCCGCACCAGGAAGAAGTCAACATTCCTGCAAAACAATAGGCCTTTTTTATGTCATTATTCATTTTATTAGGTCTAGAATTAATTGACTAGATTTAATCATAGGAAACATGGCTAGCAGCGATGAAGGATAGAGTGCGTGATTGCGACGGCGTCTACCGGGCGGCGGATGAATTTTTAGCCTTACCGATGATCAACCGATGTTGTTCTTTGGGCCCACGGTGGCATCGGGGGTCGAGACCGACACGCAGACCGGTCTTGAGGCCGAGATCGTGCTGAGACTCGAGACCGCATCGAGACCGGCGCCGAGGCCGAGGCCCAGTGCTGCCTCGGGAGCCGGGCCGGTGTAGAACCGAAAGCAAAGAGGCAGCGACTTCCTAACAAACTCAGGACTACTAGACTGGTGGTCATGGAGGTGGATGATGGCATTTTTGAGCCAAAGGCGCCCAAGGAAGCGTCGATGCTACGGCAATCAAATAGGCTGCATCGTCACGGACAACCGCCACCATCAACGATGAGAAACTACAGAAGATAGAAAATATGAGGAGCTCCCCTAAAGAAGTTTCACGGATATTCTTGTTCCGGGCGGAATGAGAAGGATTATGAAGATCCGGATGAGGACCCGGCAATGAAGAAGATAAACAAACACGCCATGACCAAGTTTAGCGGCGCGTTGGCGCTGGAAAACTTCGAGTGAAAGCAAGGATCATCGACAAGAAGGAACCCTACTCCGAGTTGTAAAGGATAATCCGACAATCATGGAAGAGCAGTTTCAAATATTCAAGGAGGCTTGCGAGGCGAAGCTGCCAAAAAAGTCTAAGTACATGAAGGGGCTTCAAGAGAGGAACATTGGGAGCCACCACCTTGGAAGCCGTGGTTCTGGCGGAAAGAGGTCCAAATGGGCCAAGGAGGGCGTGGAAGCCGCGAGTGCAGGCATCCAGACCCTTGGCGGATTTCACCGCCCTTGAGCGTGGCGTCCTAAGGGCCCAGCACCATTGGTACCCAGTGAAGAAGGTTCTGAAACAACACGGTCATTACGGAGTTCATGAGGCTGCTTGTAATTTTAGTTTCGATCAATTCATTTGCTACGTTAGTCATATTTGTAAACAATCCTTGTGCCTTTTGCGAGAGAAACAACACGGATTGCGGCGAAAGCGACTTCGCCGTCGAGGCATTGGCGAGGCCCAATGGGACACTCCATTCAACCGGGCGTTGAACATATTGAAACGACAACCGGTGGATACTCGACCGTCGTATGGACGCGAGCACGATGTCGGAGATGGCGCCACGTGGAAGAAGTACTACCGTGAGACCACGGAGGAGAGAAAGGAAAGACGAAGGTTAACTGAAGAAAACATCAACAAGAAGGTTGAGATTGCGGTTGAGAAGAAATCATCTCAGACAGTCGCATCAGCGGTAGCTGCCGCAAAATAGGTGGTTGCAGATTTGTCTACTTCCTTGGTGACGGGCGTTTTCACTTGGACAAGGCAAAATCCAAAAAAAATGCAGACGAATTTCCCCTTGCTGACTTCTTGGGAGCACCTGCTGTCGTGGTTCTAAGTCTGACAGTAGAATGGGGGGTAGGTATGGAGAGGCAAGATACTAGCTATGGAGTAGTTGTATACGCACGAGTTTTACGAGTTCAGGCCCTTCTCGGAGGAAGTAACAGCCCTACGTCTCGGAGCCCGGAGGCGGTCGACTGGATTATATGCGTATGAATTACAAGGGTGCGAACCCTTCTACCTGTGGAGGGGGGTGGCTTATATAGAGTGCGCCAAGACCCCAGCTAGCCCACGTAGCGGAGGGTTAAAGGTATATTAAGGCCAGGCGTTACTGGTAACGCCTTATATAAAGTGTCATCATGACCATAAAGACTACTTAATTATAGACCGTTTGGACACAGAATGGTTCTTGGACTCCTGGTGGTCGAGTGGGTCTTCATGGTCGAGTGTCTTTGAGTCTGTCGAGTGAAACCCTACCAGGTCGACTAGAAGGCCGTTTCTTCTAAGATGTCCTTGGGGAGGGTACCTTGGACAGGTTCATGACCCTACCCTAGGTACATGACTTCATCATTAGCCCCCGAATGGATCGAGGTTCGAATTTAGGAAGGAGTTGATAATCTTTCCGACCTGTTTTTGTGCTGCGAGTGCGTCTTACTCTGGATCAAATGACTTTTTAGTGACGGTGTCAACTTCTCTTTCAGTCGCCTTGATCCATTCTTCACATCTGTCGAGTGAACTTTATAGACTTGAAGATCTCCGAGCGACGGATCGGAGGAAATCTGCCGTCTGACGAGTTGCTCTGCCGTTAGCGGATTTAGCGGGATCCGAATTTCAGGAAGCGCGCGAAGTGGAGAAGGCTGCGGTACTCGGATGGGATAAGGCGAAGACGCCTCGATCTTCGCGCCACCTTTTTCGCCACGTATCGCGCGCGTGACTATTACGGGATTTGACATGATTGCCCGGGCCTACCAGTCAGCCCCTCGGAAGCAACTTCATATAAGGCGCCGGGCAGGGGTCTTTTGAACAGTGCGCCCTCATTTTCCCCTCCCCCGTCTTCAGATTCATCTACCGCGCCCGTAACCTGCTCAGCGCTGCTGCTCCGTTCTTGCTTCGCCGGCGACAATGGTGAAGGAGAAGACGATGGCCTTGGAGCGGGCGAAGAAGGCGACGGCGAAGGCGAAGGGGAGAGCGACCAGTCGGGGCGGATCCTCGTCGCGGTCCAGCCTGCCGCAAGGTTGGGTCCAGGGAGATTGGATCTGCTCGACCATCACCCAGAAAGACCTCAACAACCTGGCCAACGAGGGATTGATCCCCCATGGGTCAGCAAGGCTTCGGGGCGGAGTGGCAGCCGCAGCGTCGGGGAGGGTGAGTCGTCCTCTTAGCCACCCATGTTGATCGCGGATTTTCTCTACCGCCCGAATCTTTTCTTTCGGGGTTTTCGAACTTCTTTGGAGCACAACTCCATCACTTCACACCCAACTCCATTGCCTATCTCGCTGCTTTACGTGTCTTTGTGCGAAAACTTCTTGGGTCGTCGGCCACACTGGGCCTCTTCAAACACATATTCACTTGTCGCTCACAGACGGTGAAAAAGGCTAGTCCGAATGATGAAAGAACCCAAGTAATCCAGATGTGTGGGGGTCTTGGGGTCCAGATGAGGGGTAAAAGTGCCTTTCCGGCCATGATTCTTCCCGATTCAGTTAGAGGGTGGCAGTCGACATGGTTCTACTGCCAAGACCAGTCGACGCCAGGGCAGTCGACTGGACTCCCTCCCTTCTCCATGGGTCGAGTGAACAAGCCGTCCTCTCTAAAGGTGCTTCCGGAGGAGAAGGTCCAGGTTAAATTGTTGATGGAGCGTGTAGTCCAGCTCATTCGCGACGGAGTGACCGGCATGGATCTTCTGGAGGTTTTCCTTCGACGGCACATTCAACCGCTCCAATACCGAGGCCACCCGATGTGGATGTATTCTGGTACCGATGACACCACCCGGGTCCACCCAGAGGAGGTTGACAACGCCACATTGGAGAGGTGGATGACTGCCATCACAGGGAACAAAGATAACCCTCGTGGAGCTAGGAGGATCCCACCACTCGACCAATCTTACGAACCAGACAAGGTATGACCACTTATCTCCGACTGTGATCCTGTTGCATTCGCTCTGTTCCGCTGCGAATCGGCCAATTGACTTTTGTCTTGTTTTGCTGTCTTCTAGGCCACCACTGAGATGTACTCGATGCCCAACGGGGCGCAAGAACAAGTCGAAGAAGAAGAAGGAAGCGGAGGCGAAAGCCAGGAGGAATGGGAGTCCGACGGTGAGGAGGGCGAGGGAAACGACAACTCTGATGAAGAGGAGGAGGAGGAGGAAGAGGAGGAAGACGTGGATCCTCCCCACTCGGAAAGGCGGTCCAAGATGACGCATGATCCGGCGGTCGAGCGCGGTAAGGCTATCGCGCCCGTTGGTCGATCGACGAAGCGCCCTCGGATGACTTCTCCAGTGCCGACTGAGAAACCGCCAAAGCAACCCCGAGCAACATCATCAAAGCCGACGAAGGCCCTGCCCAAGATGAGGATGGTCATTCCCACCATTTCCGGGTAATCAGCAGAACTTGTGTCTTCCTGTTTATCATGGGTGTACTTTTAGTCGACTCGTTTGACTGATCAACTGATTTCTGAAATCTGCAGTGCTGCCACCTCCGAGACATCAGCTAAGCACGAAGATCAGGAAATGGAAGATGCCGCCACCTCCAACCTTGGTATGATCTCTGCAGTTTTGCTTTATGGTCGATTGGATTTATGTTTTTACCTTTGAATCTTTCTTGTAGTTCCACCTCATGTCATTGATCTCCCTGACGACAACGATGAAACACCGCTGAAGAAGAGGAAGGACAAAAAGGTGCCTGTTGGCAAGGCTACCCAAGTTGTATCACTGCACGAGGCGCTGGTTTACGAGGCGACACCACTCGAACCGTGTCCTTTGCTGTGCGGCCGACGAGTGTCCGGCCTTAAATCGTCGATTGCTGTCCCGCCTTCCCTTTTGACACACACCACGTCCGGAAGACCAAGTGAGTGCTGCTAAGGAGGCTATCGCCGAGCAAGGATCATGATGGAGCAAGTGAAGGTGGTCGGGGAGGCCAGCCAGGCGGCTTATGATGCAAGCTCAGCTCTTGAGCAATGTCCAAGTAAGTTGGTCGCTGCTTCTTACATTAGGATATGCTACCGAAATTTGTTCTTTACGAAGATTTCCATATCAGTGTCTGTACACCTTTGGGTGGGTGTGTCGATTAATTTTTGTCTTGGTGGGGCACGCTGATGCACCCACTTGGGTGTAATCCCGAGACTATGGTGGACTACAGGCGATCGACTATAGTCTTTATACTTTGAACTTCTTCACTCGGTGCAGTCGGGCCATGTCGAATGGATCTTTGAAACCGGTGGGGGCACGCTGAGTGCACCCACTGGGTGTAGTCCCCGAGACTATGGTGGACTGTTGGCAGTCGACTATAGTCTAAGGAACTGTTTTTTTACACGGCTGACTGCTGACAGTTGGTTGTGGTTTTAGGATCATAACCTTTTTGCCTCTTTCGATTATTGGTGAACCGATTGATAAAACCAGTGGGGGCACGCTGAGTGCACCCAGGGTGTATTCCAGACTCTTGTCGAATGTTACGATTCGATTGTAGTCTTAGAAATCTATGATTTTTCTTTAGTCACTTTCGAAGTGACCTGTCTTTGATGTTTTGTCGATTGACTCTTCGCAGAAATCTTGCGAGCTCGTGGCCTGCTATAACGAATTGGAGAACAAACAGATCCAGCTCAACCTTGACTTGAAGCTTGCTCAGGAGAACTTGAAAAAGGTGAGAGACGAAGCAAAAGGTATGGTCGGGCCATGTCGAATGGATCTTTGGAACCGGTGGGGGCGCGCTGAGTGCACCCACTGGGTGTAGTCCCCGAGACTATGGTGGACTGCTGGCAGTCGACTATAGTCTAAGGAACTGTTTTTTTTACACGTCTGACTGCTAACAGTTGGCTCTGGTTTTAGGATCATAACCTTTTTGCCTCTTTTGGTCGATTGGTGAACCGAATTAGTAAAACCGGTGGGGGCACACTGCGAGTGCACCCAGGGTGTAATCCTCGAGACTCTTGTCGAATGCTTTGATTCGATGTAGTCTTAGAAATCTCGATTTTTCTTTAGTCACTCGGAAGTGACCTGTCTTTGATGTTTTGTCGATTGACTCTTCGTAGAAATCTTGCGAGCTCGTGGCCTGCTATAATCTAATTGGAGAACAAACAGATCCAGCTCAACCTTGACTTGAAGCTTGCTCGGAGAACTTGCAAAAGGCGAGAGATGAAGCAAAAGGTATGGCTAGTGAGAACTTGGCGATCGTCTTTGTCTTTCTACCTATTCTCAACTCTGGGCTTCTTGTTATTTTGCGAGACAAACTGGAGGAGGCTCGAAGAAGAAAGACCACGACCTTGCGGAGAGCCTGTAAGGCGGCTTTGGAGAAAACAAAGCTCATGGAAGAGAAACTGGTCTCAGTCGGCAAACTCGAAGAGGAGAATACCAAACTGAAGGCTGCTCTCGACGCGGCCAACAAGGAGGTTAGCCGACTGAAGAATGACAAAGTTTCTCTGACTGACAAGGCCGGCGAACTGGCGGGGAAGAGGAATGATATGGAGGCTTATCTGGGGGTAATCTCTTTTACCCGACTGTCTAGTTATCACCGACTGATCATAGAACCGTTAACTTTAACCCGAGTTGCATTTACAGAATTCTGTCAGAACTTCAAAGAGGAGACCAGTCGAGTGGAGACAAGCCTGGACCCCATCAACTCCCCCGTGAAGGATGAAGCCGCTATGAACGTGCTCCGACTGGATTCTTGCATTGCTTTGGTGTGGTGGACTATCTCGCTCATTGAAAGCTGCGATGTCGCGGATCGACTCAACACTCTGGCGAGACCAGACGCTTCAGAATGACCTCGAGTCCTTAATGATTCGACTGAATGAGGTTCCAAGTCGAGTGCAAGAATGGAAAAAGTCTTCTACCAAGTGCGGTGCTGATGTTGCTCTGTCTCTGGTTCATGTCCACTGCAAAGAGGCGCGGGAGGAAAAGCTGGCGTCCATCAAAGTTGCCAATACTAAGTATGATTTCCAATCTTTCATGGAGACTTTCATCGCCGCTGCCACCCAGATTGCTGATGGGATCGACCTTGACCAGTTTGTGGCTCCTTCCAGTCCTCCACGAGGAGTAAAAACTTCTATGTTCTACCTTAAATTTGCCTCGAGAATGCGAGTGGTTTTGTAACGATAAACTTTAACGGGCTTGAGGCTGGGTACTCTGCATCCTTAGGATGCTATCCGAACTTACTTATCGTCGAAATATGCTTTTGTTTGCCTTGAGTGAACTTTGCTCTTCACTCGGATTATGCTTCAATGCTTGAGATGCAGCTTTGAGGTGGATCCGATCGACCTACACTTTGTTGCTCTTGCGGTGGAGGAGAAGGCGGTCGACCTGTACCTCGTCGTCCTTGCGGATCGGGATGGGCGCCGCGTTGCACTTGTGGCGCAGCTCCGAAGGAGAAGGCAACAGTCGACCTGCACCTCGTCGTCCTTGCCGATCGGGATGGAGCACATGTTGTACTTGTGGTGCAGCTCCGAAGGAGAAGGCTACAGTCGAACTGCACCTCGTCGTCCTTGCGGATCGGGATGGATTTCGTACTTAGGCGAGTACTGGACTGCAGCTAAGCCCCCGAGTGGGAGGTTTGCTCTCCACTCGGTAGGATTTTTCAACTTAGGCGATCTTGGACTGCAGCTAAGCCCCGAGTGGGAGATTTGCTCTCCACTCGGTGGGATTTTCGATACTTAGGCTAGTCTTGAACTGCAGCTAAGCCCCAGTGGGAGGTTTGCTCTCCACTCGGTGGGATTTTTCAATACTTAGGCGAGTCTTGGACTGCAGCTAAGCCCCAGTGGGAGGTTTGCTCTCCACTCGGTGGGATTTTTCAAACTTAGGCGAGTCTTGGACTGCAGCTAAGCCCCAGTGGGAGGTTTGCTCTCCACTCGATAGGATTTTCAATACTTAGGCGAGTCTTGGACTGCAGCTAAGCCCTCGAGTGGGAGGTTTGCTCTCCACTCGGTAGGATTTTTCAAACTTAGGCGAGTACTGGACTGCAGCTAAGCCTCCAAGGAGGATTTTTGTGTCATAGCTTTGAAGGGGAAGGCAACAGTCGACCTGTACCTCATCGTCCTTGCAAAGTGCACATTGTATTAAATACTTAGGCGAGTACTTGGACTGCAGCTAAGCCCCCGAGTGGGAGGCTGGCTCCTCACTCGGTAGGATTTTCAAATACTTAGGCGAGTACTTGGACTGCAGCCAAGTCTCCGAGTGGGAGGCTGGCTCCTCACTCGGTAGGATTTTTTAGATACTTAGGCGAAACGGATTCGCAGCTAAGCCCCCGAGTGGGAGGCTAGCTCCTCACTCGATAGGATTTTTCAGATACTTATGCGAAACGGATTCGCAGCTAAGCCCCCGAGTGGGAGGCTGGCTCTCCACTCGGCAGGGATTTTTTTTACAAACTTAGGCGAAACAGGTTCGCGGCTAAGCCACCCACTGGGGGAAATTTCTTATGTAAATGAAAAAGTAATAACAATCACTGGGAAAATTATAACATTCTTGTCTTTGATAAACAAACTACAGAGGTACTTTTATTACATCTCACCCGATTGAGTTCTTAAGTGTAAAAGGGGCGGAGCAGCTCCGCATTCCATGCTCGAGGCTCATCGATCTGGCGTTCGACGTTGTAAAGATGGTAAGCTCCATTGTGGAGAACTCTGGTGACGATGAAGGGACCTTCCCAAGTGGGAGCGAGCTTGTGTGGTTTCTGTTGATCCACTCGGAGGACCAGATCCCCTTCTTGAAAGGCTCGGCTCTTCACATTTCTAGCATGGAATCGACGCAAGTCCTGGCGATAGATGGTCGGCGGATCAGGGCCATCTCTCTCTCCTCTTCAAGGAGGCCGCTTTGCATCTTGCGGGCTTGCTCGCTTGACTTGAGTAGAGTTCGACTCGGGGGCATTGTGAAGCAGGTCACTCGGCGAACTGCTTGATTCCATAGACCATAAAGAATGGAGTTCTCCCGATCGACCGATTAGGAGTGGTCCTCAATCCCTAAAGAAGCGGCGGAAGTTCGTCAACCCGCTCTGCTGCATGCTTGAGATCACGCATCGATCGAGGTTTCATCCTTTGAGAATTAGACCATTTGCTCGTTACGCTTGTCCATTTGGTTGGGGTGAGCAAGCTGAAGCATAGTCGATTCGCGTGCCACGAGAGCGCAAAAGGCTTTGAACTTCCGGAATCGAAATTTGACCCATTATCGGTGATGATGCTGTGCGGAACTCCATATCTGAATATCAACTCTCTCATGAAATTGACAGCGATTACGCATCAAGGTTCTTGATAGGTTTAGCTTGATCCGCCGTAAACTTGTCGACTGCCACAAGCAAATGAGTGAAACCACTACGCCAGTTCTCGGTGGTCCAATCATATCAACCCCAAACAGCGAAAGGCTAGGCGAGGGAATGGTCTTCAATCTTTGGCGGGTTTGTGTGACATATTGGAGTAGAATGACATCCTTCACACTTGTTGACTATTTCCTTTGCCATTTCATTTGCCTTTGGCGGTAAAATCCCTTCGGTATGCTTTAGCCACGATGGTCAGAGAAGGGCGCATGGTGACCATAGGTCCCAGTGGATATCATCAAGAATTATCGACCTTCTTACGGCGTTATGCATACGGCTGACTCGATCCGCGCTTTCTCTGAATAGCTGTCCCTTGATCACGAGTAAAGGCCTTGGATCGGCGGACGATCTGTCTAGCCTCTTCTTCGTTCTCCGGAGCTCTTTCCTCGGGATATCGCGATGTCTGGTCTTGTCGATCGGGAGTGATGACCACGACTTCCATGATCAGGTCGACCACCATTTGGGACCTCAACTTCATCGGATCGGTGGCACTTTTGGCTGTGGATCTTCTTGATGAAAGGATCCTCTTGAATCGACGGTGTCGGATGTGCTCCAAAACACATCACCGGGAATGGCTTCCCTCTTGGACCCTATTTTAGCCAAATCATCAGCACCTTGATTTTTCGGTCGGGGTATATGATGGAGCTCTAACCCCTCGAACTTCTTCTCTAGCTTCCTCCTTTGCATTCGATGGCAGCTCATGGCTGGACTTGACGTCCCACTCCTTCATCACCGATTAACCACCAGATCTGAGTCGCCATAGACCATGAGGCGACGGACACCGAGTGAAATGGCCATCGCAACCCATACAACATTAGCCGTATGCTGCTTCATTGTTGGAAGAATCAAAGTGAATCTGGAGCACATATCGGGCTTATCTCCTCGGGGAAACCAATACTACCCCACACGGAACCATTCAGCATCTTGGAACCATCAAAGAACATAGTCTAGTGCTCGAGTGAACTTGAGTCGATAATCATTGTTCAATCCATTCAGCGATGAAATCTGCTATTGCTTGAGACTTGATGGCTTTCTTTGCCTCAAACTTGATATCAAGGGAAGAAGTTCAATCGCCCATTTCGCCACTCGACCGATTCGTCTCTGTTGTGCAAAATCTCGATAGTGGGGCGTCGGCGGCTGTAATGGAATGCTCGAGAAGTAATGAGCAACCTTCTTGGCGGTCATATAAATCCCATACACAAGCTTCGATAATGAGGTATCTTTGCTTTGACGGGTTAATACTTGAAAAGATAATATCTTTGGGCGCTGAACTTTCAAGGCCTTTCCTTCCTCTTCCCGCTCGACCGTAAATCTTGTCTTGACGACTTGTCCTGTGGCTGCAATGTAAAGCAGCAAAGGCTCCTTGCTGATTAGGGCAGCAAGCAGCATGCAGGTGGAGAGCGAGCTTTGAGCTCTGCAAGCGCTGCATCAACCGAGTCCACTCGAACTTGTCGACTTCTTCATCGATCGGTAAAGAGGCAATGCCTTTTCACCGGGCGAGAGATGAATCGACTTAAAGCGGCCAAGCATCCGGTAAGCTTACGGACGCCGTGCACTGCAGCGAGGCGTTTCATTGAGTATAGTGCCAACTTTTTACGGGTTAGCGTCGATTCCTCGTTGAAGCGAAAACCGAGTAACATTCCGCGGGAACTCCGAATGTGCACTTTGATGGATTAAGCGATATCATACCTCCTGAGATTGGCAAATGTTTTAGCAAGGTCGATCAACAGGTGGAACCTTTCCGTGACTTGACCACAGTGTCATCCATGTATGCTTCCACATTCCGACTGATTTGGTGAGTAAACACTTCGAATCATCCTCTTGAGCGTGGCTCGGCATTCTTGAGGCGAATGGCATGGTGACATAACGAAGCACCGAATGGAGTGATGAAAGCTGTTTTGATCTCGTCGGGTCCATCTGAGCGGATCTGATGGTACCGGAATATCGTCTAAAAGACAACGCTCACATCCCGCGATCGAGTCGACTATTTGGTCGATCGGGGAGAGAAAATGATCTTCGGGCAGGCCCGATTGATATGTTGAAGTCGATGCACATGCGCAATGAATTGTCCTTCTTAGGAACCATGACAACATTGGCGAGCCACTCGGAGTGGTAAATTTCTGGATAAACTCTGCTGCTAAGAGGCGAGCCACCTCCTCGCCTATGGCCTTTCTCTTACGGGCGGCGAACCGTCGAAGATGTTCTTTGACAGGTTTGACTTTTGAGTCGACTTCATGAGCGATGCTCAGCCAGTCCCACAGGAACACAGGCATGTCGGCGAGCTTCCATGCAAAGATGTCCCAGTTCTCACGGAGGAACTGGATGAGCGCTTCTTCCTATTTGGAGTCGAGTGTTGTTGAGATGTGAGTCGGAGGAGCATTGGGGTCGGTCGAGTGAATGTGAACCTGCTTCGTCTCACCGGACGACTGAAAATGCTAACTCCATAGCGGGCTTCTTGGCTCGCAACAAATCACTCGGATCTGCAGTCTTCTGATATTCTTGCAATTCTACCACTGCCATCTGAGCATCAACAATCTTAGAGCCTTTTTGGAAACACTCTTCCACTTTCTTCCGATTGCCAGTGACAGTGATCACACCCTTGGGGCCGGGCATCTTCAGTTTAAGGTACACATAACATGGTCGAGCCATGAAGCGGGCATCGCCGGCCTTCCCGAATAAGCGTGACAAGCGCTCGAAATCCACGACCTCAAAGGTCAACTTTTCTTTCTTGAAATTCTTGAATCACCAAAACCACATCAAGAGCAATTTGACCGAGTGACTCAGCCTTCTTTCCGGAATGACTCCATGGAAGCTCATGTTCTTTGGTCTTTGAGTCGGACATCGGAATGCCCATCCCTTTCAACGTCTCTGCATACAAAATTTTCAAACCACTGCCACCATCCATGAAAACTTTGGTCAGTCGAGTGCCTTCGACGACTGGATCGACCACCAACGCTTGCCTCCCAGGGGTGGCAATGTGTGTCGGATGATCAGACTGGTCGAATGTGATGGCGGTCTAGGACCATTTCAGATAATTGGGCGTCGCCGGAGCGACCATGTTCACTTCTCGGTTGATAACTTTCAATCGACTTTTGCTTTCAGTGTCAGCAAAAATCATCAGGGTGGAATTGACCTGGGGGTATCCACCATCACTATCTTCTTTGTCCTCAACTTTGTCTGACTCCTTTTCCTTATCCTTGGGCTGCTTCCCTTGGAACTGCTGAATGAAGAGCCGACACTGTCGAGTGGTATGCTTCGTAAATGAGTTTACCCTCTTCATCTTTCTTCGTGTGAATGTGACATGGCAAGTCCAACACAACATTCCCATCTTGGTCTTTCACCTTCTTGGGGTTCCACGGACCCTTGGGTTTCCCCTTGAACTTTCCTAGGGTCACGACCAAGGCTTCTCCGGGAGCGGTGGCTCGACTTTAACTTCTTGGCTGGAGTTCCCTCCGCCGGCTTCATTAGCGGCTGACTTGTACTTACCACTCGGGCCGATCCTCTTCTTCACCATTAGCATACTTGGTGGCAATCTCCATCATCCGACTCAGGGTCATATCTCTGTCCGACCAATTTCAAACTCAACTCCTGTTCTTGACACCTTCCTTGAAAGCACAGATTGCACAGTGATTAGACACATTCTCAAGCTGTGTGGTGCAAGGTAATCCATCTCTGGATGTAATCTCTCAAAGTTTCATTAGACTTATGTACACACGTTGCAGCTCTGTCAACCTGCTGGTGGATTGCAAGTCCTTCAAATGTCTGACAAACACGGGCAAGATCTTCCCAAGTGTAAATCTGCTGGGTGCTAAGCAGATTCAACCATGCTCGGCGAACCCTCCAACATAAGGGCAAATGCTTCATAGCTACCTCATCGTTGCCGCCGCCAATCTGGACAGCCACTCGGTAGTCCTCAAGCCAAGTGTCGAGCTTGGACTCACCGGTGAACTTCTTGACTCGATCGCCAACCTGAAGTTGGGAGGAATCACTGCGGCTCGATGGCCTGCTAAAACACTCGGGCCTGAGCATGAACTCTGCTGCTGGAGGAACATCTCTCATGGCCTTCTCGGTGAGCTCTGTTCTGTCGACCAAGCCTTGAGCGATAATGGATCTCGCATCAAAGCACAGCTCTCTGGGGGTCGACTAGAACCCTTAAGCCCAACAACTTGTCTTTGGCGTCTGTCATCTTGTTGCCGAGGAGCATATAATCCACCCCTTGGGGAGGGGTGGGCACTCGGCGTCGATCATTGCGATCGAATCGGTGCTCATCTGACTCATGGTTCTGTCTTGATCATCACGCCCGGCCTCCACGTTCCTCACACCTCGGGGCGATCTTGGACTATGGGCGGCTTGGACTGAATTAGCAGCAGACGGATCTCTGTGAATCCCGTTCCGTGTTGTGATCTGACTGAATTTTGATCTCTGTTGCGGGAGTAAATCTACGATCTGTTGCAAACCTCTACCCGCCTCCGTTGGGAAGGCTAAATCGATTCTTCTATCGGGCTGCAGCTGCTAAATTCTGAATCGGAGTTCGATATACCTGAGTTGGTTGTGGAAAGAGCGACATCGGTGGATTACGGAACCCGTGGTCGCGTCGCTCGTCGAGAACTTCGCTGGAGGTTCTCGGTCGAGTCGCTTCGACCAGGTTATTAGCCGCGCATCCTCAAAACACGAGCCTCGGGGGTTTCTCCAACGATAGGAGTGTGAAGCGCATCCATGTTTCAGCGGCGAAGTTCCTCCCTCTGCAGTGAAGTGAGGGGCTCGGGTTGGTACTCTTTGTGAGCTTGCGTCGGATCGCCTCCACCGTCGCCTCCGTCGATGTGGGGGAATCGAGGAGGACTGCATGGTCCGTCGACCATCAGAACCTCTGCTGTCGGATCGCTGCTATCGCTTTTCGGATGCGATCTCTGCGGAGCTAGTCGACGATCGAACAGGCCGTAGAGATTAAATCGTGCTCGATTGCCGTAACTTGGGAGTGGCCGTTGGCGAGCCACCGCATGCCTCACCCACCGCTGAAGCCTAAACCGGCCGGGCGCTTGCGCCGGCGGGAGGCCCAGGAGTGAGGGCGGCACAAGAACCGACCCATCTTTGGGTCGACGGTTGCCCAGGAGGAGGGCCTTGCCTGTGAAGTCGTTGCCCATGTGGCGAGAACACGTCGGCGTCGAGAGGAGCCTCCTGAAGCCAAGCGGAGTCGTCGGCGATGAGCGTGGCGCACCGAGGCGGATCTCGCGACCTTGACCAAAACTCCACAGAAACCATGATGTAGGAGATCGAAAGAATCCCAACTCCTCCAACAAATCGCCTAGAACACACTGCCCCAAGGTGGGCGCCAAGCTGTCATGGTTCTAAGTCGGCGGTAGAATGGGGGTAGGTATGGAGAGGCAAGATACTAGCTATGGAGTAGTTGTATCGCATACGAGTTTCTGAGTTCAGGCCCTTCTCGGAGGAAGTAACAGCCCTATGTCTCGGAGCACAGGCGGTCATTGGATTATATGCGTATGAATTACTGAGTGCGAACCCTTCTACATGGAGGGGTGGCTTATATAGAGTCGCCAAGACCCCAGCCAGCCCACGTGGCGGAGGTTAAAGGTACATTAAGGCCAGGCGTTCTTGGTAGCATTATATAAAAATGTCATCATGACCATAAAGACTACTTAATTACAGACCGTTTGGACACAGAATGGTTCTTGGACTCCTGGTGGTCGAGTGGGTCTTCATGGTCGAGTGTCTTTGAGTCTGTCGAGTGAAACCCTACCAGGTCGACTGGAAGGCCGTTTCTTCTAAGATGTCCTTAGGGAGGGTACCTTGGACAGGTTCATGACCCTACCCTAGGTACATGACTTCATCACCTGCTCGGCACACGGCTCCCTTTTGCTCCCTTTTCCGACTCCCTTTTGCTCCCTTTTGGACATGCTCGGCGGTGCCGTCTTTAGCTGAGCTCGGCGCCCTCACGGTATCATCAATGGCCCCTTCAATATAAATGTATAATCTCCGTTTTCATTGCCTTTTGGATGTCTCACGTCGCAGACTTTTCTTTGCAGGCCGGCGAAACCCGTGCACCATATTGTACACCATCGGCGACCGAGAAGGTGGGCGTGGGAAAAGCGGCGATAATGGGCCCGAAGGAACCATTGTTCCTGATCGGCCGATCCCGAATGTCTTCAAGGTTTCCGTGGCGGTGTCGAACGGGCCACGAATTACCTCCTCAATACTCTTGGTGGATGACGAGGAGACACCGCGGCGGCTTGGTGATTGTTGCAACGGGTGGGTCCTGTTGTGGCCAAAGAGTCTGCTTCATCTGGAGGCGGTCGGGAGCACACCCACGAGCACGCAGCCTCAGCAAGGTATGAACATCAACACCCCACCTACCCAATTAGCGTCGGGTGTCGGGTTGGGTGATAGTGGATGGGGTAAGGAGGAGGCTCCATTAGTCGCTGATGACGTCGCCATGGAAGAGGATGAGGACGACAGTGGCGCTGAACAGTATGTCTAAACTGGCGCCTCCTCAGGGTTTGAGCGTCATGAGTCGGTGCCTGAATTGCCGTCTCAAAGTATTATGGACGACCTTTCGGTAGTAAAGAAGTCTAGAACGAGGCGAGGAAAGGCAAAAAGCTGATTCTATGATCCGGCCGCATCGGCAGCCTCGGCTTGAGGACCGTATAGATATCCCGATGCGGATAAATGGCATATCCCGTCAACCAATCCTACCTGCAACAGCGCTAGAGGGTCAGATTAAGCGATCTAAGGAGACTTCATGATGATGTGCTGCGGGTAGAAAAGGCATCATCGCCTCGGCAGATCCGGATACCCACTCTCGTGGTTAACATTCGCGTCAAATGTCGTCGTCGACGGCTTCCCCGGATAAGTTCTTCCTCGATTCGATTACATATTGACATGTTTCACGTGAAGAAGCTGGATTTTACGTTTGTCGCCTTTATGCCTTGCACATGAACTACATCATCGGGTTTGAGCAGATATCTCATATACGTATCGCTGATCCGTACTACATGCGAGGGCTTCTTGGGAGTCTGCGCGAGCACCGTGTATCGTGAGGAATACATCGTCAATTTCATGCTTTCGAATAAGGAAAAGGAGGCGATTCTTGTGCCTTATCATCCGTGTAAGTCATCGTGCTGCTATCCTTCCTTCGATTTCAATCATTCATTTGCACGGTGGAGGCTAAGTAATTTGAGGTGTACTTATTTTGCTTGCGGGCGCTAGCGCGTCCTCATCATCCTATACCCCGATTCTCCCACGCTCTTTACCTGGACTCGTCGAAGAACATTCACAAAAGGATTACACCCACATCAAGGATGTTCTCGATAGTGCTATGTTTTACTACCAAGCAAGGGTGGAGAGGTTAGGGACAAGAAGAGAAGAGGCGGCGGGTCGCCTTGACCATAAGACCGACTTCTGCTGCATCCGACAACGAGCGATTCTCTTAATGATGGATTCTATGTCCTACACCACATCTTTGGAGTCTGAGCGGGATCACGGAACCTTCGCATGTCACCTACATCCGGCGATGCCCATATTCGCAATGGGCAAAGAACATAGGAGATATCGAGGATCATCGACTTTGAGCGAGTTCTATCACATCCAGCGAACTTGCCCAAATCATCATGAAGGAGGTCGTCGGAAAAACAGGGATGTTCTCTGAAGAAGGACAAATGTCGCGGGAAGACGTCCGAACATGGTTAGCCGCTCAGTGTCTCGACCTGAAGCCTTTCACTAGGCTCGGGGACTATCTCCCTGACATGGATGGATGGAACAACATGTTGGAGTGATTGTCGATATATGACAATGTGTCCGTTTAGTCCATACTTTCTGTATGACAAAACTTTGAGTTATGCGGTGAAACTTTATTTGTGATGTAATTAAACCGTCCTCCTCGACTAGCGAAAATCACTCTAGTTAGGGCATTTTGAATGCGATGAACTTTGTTATTTATGCTTATGATATGTTGTTTCTATTTTTGCCAAGTTTG
Organism: Aegilops longissima; assembly: GCA_021605205.1. NCBI lineage: Eukaryota > Viridiplantae > Streptophyta > Magnoliopsida > Poales > Poaceae > Aegilops > Aegilops longissima. The sequence continues at coordinate 144,072,230 of CM038678.1, read as the reverse complement.
TCTCTTTACATTTGCTCAACTATATATGTTGCATATCATCGACTCATGTGGCGGCGCAGGTGCATAGATCATCGATGGTGAATAAGTGCTACGCCGAGAGTATATATCGACAAGTGGCGGAGTGTCGAGCCAGTGTACGGTTTTCGGTTTCGAAGCGACAGGCGAGTAGTTAGTTTAGGTTCACGCTAATGCGAGAGAGGATCTGAACTCATGTACTCAAAGTGATAGCTCTTCTTGCGTATATCATTGTTTAGATGGATGACGATGTATTTGCAAGTAATCGAGACTTGTATCGCTATTTTCGAGATGATGACGAGGACCACTTTGTGTTGGATGATGATTATGATGATGACATGATTTGATGAGACTAATTGTATGTATATGCTATGATTACATTTGTATGTGTATGATATGCTAAAGATTATTGTATAAAGCCTATTCAAATACAAAACAAATACAAAAACAAATATGCAGGAAAAAACTAATAAAACTAGTAGTAGCGAGGGGGAATTTAGCGATGGCGCGCATTACCAGCAGCGCTTCGATAAACAATGCTGCAGATAATATCAGCAGCGCCCTTTTCTAAAGCGCTACAACTATTCATGTATAGCAGTAGCGTGGGACAACAGGCGCTACTGCTATACGTTAGCTGTAGCACCTTATTAGTAGCGCCGGTCCCCGCGCTACTGAGAGGCCCAAAACCCGCTCTGCTGCTAGGCTTTTCCCTAGTAGTGTCCGTGCACCCTCCTTTACAACATGAAGGGCGGGTTGGTGGATGTGGGGAAGGGTACTATAGTGAAGCCTAAGGATCGATTGTTTCACCACAGGCAGATGCCTGATAATGCCTTAAGGGTATCTGTGGCGAGTGTGAAAGCGGGCTACGAGGGTCTCCCTCGTCCGATACAAACCGATGGAGAGGATGACGAGACCCCCACGCAGCTTGGGCAATGCAAAAATGGCCGTCCTGTGGACGAAAAATATTCTTCGTGTCGAGGTGGCTGGGAGCACACCAACGGGACCTCAGGAAGGTATGACCACAAAACCACCTACACAAGTACAACCATCGTCTGTGCTGCTTGCTGAGATCGAGAGACATGAGGAAGGAGGGCCAACCATTCCGCCGGCAGATGATGCCATCTGCCCCATGGAAGAGGATATGGATCATGACATGGAGGAGGCCGATGACCCTCTCGATATCTCAATCTGCCTTTGACAACGAAGTAACAATGAGTCAACCATATGAATATGAGATGCATGTACAGAGCGAGAATGTCCTCGGGGAGTGCAAGAAGTCTTTGTTCATGCAATCCTTGCGGGACACGCCTCGAGATGCGGCTCACCCAAGCTCAACTAATTAGCGAGTCGTCCAAAGCTGAGCCCGACAACACTAGGGGTGGTGCTCGGGGAGGGTCTGCTAGGCGCTTTTGACACTGAGCCCACCAAGAAGAAGCGATGGAAGAGACCGGCGAGAAAATCCAATAAAGCTGGCAATGTTGGTTCTAGCATCCAGCCGCCTTCGACCAAGGTTGACCGTGTACCGATGAAACATCGCCATTAATCCATGTCGCGGGAGAACCAATGGTACCGCGAATGCACTAGCTGCCATAGAAGGGATCTCGGGAGACTCCTTGACCATGTGCTTTTCGACGGAGAAGCCTCCTCGCCTCGGATGATCCAGGATAACCACTTTATACGGTTCATCTGCCCGGCGATTACAAGATGTATGTCCACACATGCCCGTGGACCTCTTCTTCCGAGGTTTGATTACATCTTCGGATGTTTCAAATGAGGACACTCGATTCGTTCGTCACTTTGTATCGCTGCACATGAACTACATCGTCGGGAGAGAGCAAGTCACGGTCTTGCGGTCGCGGACCCATATTACATGCATGAGGGCTTCTTGTCAATCAACGATGCCAACCGTCAATATCTTGAGTCGATTACATCGAAGAATTCTTGGTCAGCAATAAGGACAAAAGCGATTCTCCTACCTTATCATCGGGTAAGTCATCCACGGATAGCACTATAACACATAAATCCTTTCGTGCATTTCAATAGTTACTTTGCACGCACGGAGGCTAAACTTGATCGTGTATTTTGCACAGCGGGGGGTTTCGTGCCGTTCTCATTGTTCTTTACCCGCGTTACTCCTGCGCTCTATATTTGGACCCGTCGAAGAACATACAAAGAAAGATTACACACACATAAAGTATGTTACGGGCAGAGCTATCTTGGGCTTGACATGCGGGTGGCTACATCAATGCAAAAAAAAACAAATAAGGCGGGCTTTGTTTCAGCCACAAGATGACTTATGTTGCTCCAACAACCGGCAAGAAGTGAAATTATGGATTCCGTCATCCATCTAATGATGGATACGGAAGGATGTGCTATCACTTTGCATGAAATCTTCATCCGATACCCATATCCGAGAGATGGGCGAAGCCTTTGGGCCGTGCGGATAATCGACTTGAAATGATTTCTATCGGATCAACAGGAAATTGCGTCCATCATCATGAAAGATGTCCTCGAAGAGAATGGGATGTTCTCTGGCCCAATATCGCGGTGACGTCGAACCGCGTGCCCTCTGGCGCCGGACATGGCGCCTTTCACTAAGCTTGGGTGCACCCTTACGGATATGGACGGATGGGAAGAGTGCCTTTGCTTAAAAACAATGTGTACATTTAGTTACTTGTTACTTTACATGCGATGAAACTTTGAATCTCTCGATGCAGCGAAACTATTAGATGTATGGTGCCACGCTTTAGTTAATTACTTTGATGCGATGAAATTTATTAACTATGTTTACTATATATGTTGCTCTGTTTCATAACTGTTTTGTTGAATTAAGCTTCATGGTATATTTATGTGCATCTCGGCGGTATATAGATCAGCGATGGCGAGAAGTGGTATGCCGTGTATGTAGGGCATGTTAGGGTGTGTATGATGAGTGGCAGTGTCGGGCCCAAGTCTCTGGCTTCTCGGCGGAAGCGAAAGGGTTTGATAGCAGTGGAAGCGAAGCTAGTTACTTGAGATTCATAAGCGCAGCAGGGATTGAGAACCAGCACCGCTGCAAAAACTACTACATAATACCGCTTTTGATCATCATGATCGCTCTTATCGTGTATGACTTAGTTTAGGTAGATGATGAAACATGTGTCTACGGTGACAATGTAAGAGACATGTGATCATTAACTTGTATCGCTATTTCAAGATGATGATGAGACCGACATCATTTGTGTTGAGACTATGTTGATATGATGAGACTATGTTGTACCACTTCGATGATGATGATGATGAGACATTCCTTTTTCATATAGTTCTAGTGTATGTGTATGTTGTAACTGTATAAAACCTATAAAAAATACGAATACAACAACACAAAAAAAAGAAAATACTAGCAGTGGCGTGGGGTATTGGAGTAGTAGCGGCGCTGCTTACGATGGCGTTTTTTGAAGGGCACGCTACTAGTATTAGCGATGGCGTTGAATGAGGCGCTCTTGCTAGATATAGATAGCGATAGCGCTGGTTCAAACAAGCGCTACTGCTAAAAAAATAGTTGTAGCGCCGTAGCAGTAGCGCGCTTGCCCGCGCTATTAATAGCCAAAAAACCAACGCTACTGGTAATGGTTTTCCTAGTAGTGCATGTAAACATCCATGTCAGCATCTTCTAGGCCCATATGCCAGCAGCTTTGACCGGCCAAAACTGACGCCCAGTTATTACTGACGGGACCGTCGACGATAAAACCCATGGTGGACCCACATGGAAGAAGCCACGTCAACAACTGTTGGCCCACATGTCTAAATCTTTGGCTGGTCAACCCGCCCCCCCCCCCCACTGAATACGGATTATCGTCGCCAACATGATCTTACGCGACAGATTGGGCTATCATAGGTGACATTCTGGGCCATCACCGAAAACGACCATCGGTAACATTATTTGGTTCGTCGCCTAAAATACGATCTTGCCTGACGTCAAAATTGGTACCGTCAAAATTTATTTTCCATGACGGCGGTTCGGTGACGATGTGGGTAACGGCCAGAAAGTGTCACGGGGGTATTTTCCGCCACAAAAAAGGGTAATACATGACACAAGTGAAACGTCGCAAAATAGAGCAATTTTATAGCATGGGGGAAATGTGAAGCAGCGGCAGGCTAGTGCCAGCACGCGGCAAAAAATCCCTTCATGTTTCCACATTTAAGCGTTAGTTGCCCACAAAAATCAAGGTGTTATCGATAATCACCATGCGAAGATCGAGGCGCATGACTCCTCTCTATGGGATATGACCTTGGTGCCCCAACCCACGCACGCACATCACGTTGATCGTCAGGTCAAGACGCCATGTGGCAAGGTGGGCCCCTGGATAAGACTGGTCTGGCTTGTCAAAACCATACCGAATACCCTTCATGGTGGAGCGCGGGAAAATTCTTCCCGCTAAAGTGACTCGCTACATGGGAAACATTTTCGGCATACAGTTTTGCCATGATCCTTCAACATTTTCAAGACCTAGGTGGTCTACGCCACCTCAGTTGTAGCTCTGCTACAAGAAGACACTGATTGAGGGCATTTTTGTTAAACCAGTTTCAAGGCCATTGACCGACAAAGACGAGCATGCCGAATGAACCGAGGTGCGACCAGCTTGAAGACAGGTTCAGGGACTACTGATAGTGTCTGGGCTAAGGGGCTTCTCATCATGTCGACTCCTTGTCTGGTGGGTCGGGCTAAGGACCCCTTGTCGGTTCCAACTTGGGCCACTTTGGGAGGCTCGTGATGGATAACAGGAAGATTCTAGAAGACTTTTCGTATAATACAAGAAGTTGGATTAATAGAGGAATCTACCTCCTCGTATGTAGCTGACTAAGATCCTTGTACCCTAGGACCCCCTGGTATGATATATAACCGAAGGGCTAGGCTCGTAGATAGACGCATTGAAATCTCTTGGTACTTTGTACTCTTGATACACTCCAACAAAATAAAGCACAAGTAGGACATAGGGTTTTATCTCCTCGGGAGAGCCTGAACCTGGGTCAATCATGTGTCCTTGGAGACCAAGCCGATGGAACAGGACCCTGCGCCCGTGCACGCGCGGGTGGAACCGACTGTGTCCAGGTCCAGTATGCTTCATGCCATGTAGCATTACGATAGGATGCCGGCGGAGGCGGGTGAGACGGATCAAGCATCGACACCAGTCGAGGAGCACCCGGTGTCTGTGTTTTGGTGGTTTCTAACGCAGAAAAACTATAACCTCCAGCTCCCGGAGGAGCACCACCAAGCAGAGGCGCAGCTAGAGGCGGAGCACGCGTCTGAAATTTTAATTGAGGAAATGGTGGAAGCAGATCCAATGATAGTCGATGTCAACTGGGTTGTGTGCGTCTCCATGCACATCGATCGCACCATCATGGCCACCTCTACCGATGACAGGCACTGCCGGAGCTTCCCTAGTGGGGCCTCCGACAGGCCACAAAGGACCGCCATGGAGTTCCCGTCAGAACTTCACGCGAAGGCGCCAACTGGTGTTATGTGCATGTTGTCGGTGTCAAAACCAGCGGATCTCGGGTAGGTGGCCCGAACTGTGCGTCTAGGTTCGATGGTAACAGGAGACAGGGGACACGATGTTTACCCAGGTTCGAGCCCTCTTGATGGAGGTAATACCCACTTCTTGCTTGATTGATCTGGATGAATATGGGGATTACAAGAGTTGATCTACCACAAGATCCTAATGGCTAAACCCTAGATGTCTAGCCTGTATGATTGTGATTGCCTCTGCGGACTAACTCCTCCGGTTTATATAGACACCGGAGGGGCCTAGGGTTGCACAGAGTCGGTTTACAAAGGAAGGAATCTACATATCCGAACTCCAAGCTTGCCATCCACGCAAAGGAGAGTCCCATCCGGACACGGGAAGAAGTCTTATGTCTTGTATCTTCGTAGCCCATTAGTCCGGCCCATGTTACATAGTCCGAACGCCCGAGGACCCCTTAATCCAGGACTCCCTCAGTAGCCCCTGAACCAGGATTCAATGACGATGTGTCCGGTGCACAGATTGTCTTCGGCATTGCAAGGCGGGTTCCTCCTCTGAATACTCCAAAATAGCCTTCGAACACAAAAAACGTGTTCGGCTCTGCAAAACACGTAGCATACACACATGCAGAGAGTATAATATTTCATGAGTCCAATCGACTGACAACTTTTGTAGCATGACATCATGGCCCTGCCCGGTTATCATTTCGAACCATTTTTAGCCTCCCGCCCCATGTTTCAAGATGCGGTTTTATTGGCACGTCTTGTCGAAGCAGAGATCGTGTCCCTTTATTGTGGGATTCTCATCAATACGGGCGTGGGTAATCCAACCGTCCCATTGGCATGATTCCTTGGGAATAGACAAGTTTTAAGACCCAAGAGGAGGCGTTCGATATTCATCGCCTTTATAAAGGGGCACGGGCCCGTCCTTCTCCTCTACGCCTACCTCTTCCTCAACTTTTCCAACATCGAGCTCCAGCACCTAGGTATCAACTTAATCGCTCCTAGCCTCCCGGTCATGTCCGGACCCAGCCCTCAAGGCCGGTGGGTGTCCTCCTCTGTCACGGAGGAGGATATCGCGAAGCTCCGGGAGGCAAGGTATCTGACCGCGGAAATTCTCCACAGGCTTCCTGCTAAGGGGCAGGTTATTCCTACACCCAGATCCGATGAGAGGGTCGTGTTCATCTCCCACTTCCTCCGGGGGCTAGGGTTTGCTCTACACCCCTTCGTTCGTGGCCTCATGTTCTATTACTGTCTAGATTTTCATGATCTAGCTCCGGATTCCTTTCTTCACATCTCGGCGTTCATTATCATGTGCGAAGCCTTTCTCCGCATTCCCCCACACTTCAGCTTATGGCTCAAGACCTTTAATGTGAAGCCGAAGGTAGTCGACGGGGAGAAAGCGGAGTGTGGCGGTGCTATGGTGAGAAAGCTCGCCAATACTTTTTGGCCAAAGGGCTCCTTCACGGAAACTTCCAACCTATGGCAGTGAGAGTGGTTTTATATCACTGAACCCCATGGTACCAAGTGGACAACTACACCTGCGTTCTAATCTGGCCCTACATTACGACTTGCATCATGGATTAATAAGGGGCTGGACTGGGGATCAATTGACGAAGTACAGACGCTACAAAGCCGTATCCTGAGTCTTCTCGAAAAGGGCACCGGCCTTATCGATGTGATCCAGGTAATGCTAGTCCGCCAGGTCCTGCCGTGTTAGCGGCGACCTCTCCGCATGTGGGAGTTCAATCCGGAAGGACCACGGACCGTTCAGCACTTCTTCTGCACAATGCACAAAGGGATGTCAAAGTTATTCTTTGGGACCCGAAAGCAGTGGTCGGACACCACCGAGGACATCGGCCTCGACTGCAACCATCCGGATACCTCGGTAGCACTTGATTCCTGAACATAGCTTAGCTGATTATCCCGTATCAATATACAGTGAAACCTATCTTTGACCAGGGATGGATTAAGAAAGTGGAACGAATTAGGTGTTCGGCTCCACTTTCCGAAGACTTAGCTGATCCCGTGTTTGCAAGGATGCTGACACCGGCGCCGTATCAGGTGCCGGCAAAGGAGGACAAAGAGGAGAGCAAAAAGGCCCAAGGTGGCCTCCACTCTAAAGGTACACCGGAAGCTATGTCCGGGGAGTCCGGAACTCCCTCTTCTGAAGACGAAGGGGAAGAAAAAGTTGATATCCCTTCTCCTGATGGGAAGAAAAGGACCACCTCCGAAGACTTGGAGGTGGAAGCTCCCAAGAGAGGGAAGATGTCCCTGTCAGATGTTTCGCGTTCGGAAGGCGACGTCGCTGCACAGTTCCTCCGTAAGGACAAGCCTTTCGCCGAATCATAGGTGAACAAGGGTATTCTAGATATATCCCGTTCTTTTCAGGTTACAAGGCTAACACCTTTAATATATGTTTGCAGTCTGGCATGCAGTCTTCCTCAACAGTCCTCCTCCTCGGGTGACCTGCTTCCGGACATGATGGAAAGCGAGACGCCTCCACATGCTTCCTCGCCCCTTAGGGCGGACGACTTCGAGGTGACATCCCGGAGGGTCTCTCCCGATCATCAAGTGGTGCGAGGGGAAATGAAGGCAGCGCCTGAAGGTGATACTTCGGTCGTTAAGGGTCCGGGGTGTGCATCCCCTATAGGAACCAACAATAAAGGTCCCAGACTATCCGGTTTACAGCCGAAGACGACTCTAGGGTCGAGTGAACATATCCCTTCGAAGGGAGTTCGTACGGTAGCCGCTTCCAGGAATCCGGAGGCGCCGGATACGTTGATGGACATGATGCAAAATGTGTCTGCCTCAGAGGAAAATCATGCCTTAATGGGTACGATAGTTGAGAGGATTTTGTCCACAAGAAGCGGATTGAATGAAGCCTTCACAGGCCTACTAAGAGGCTTTGAGGTATGTAACGCAATATCTAAACCACGCTTTACATGCAGAATGCGCATGTGTATAGATAGTAGCCCCTAAGACTCTGGTCAGCTTCCACAAGGAAATGACATAATTAACTTGAAAACAGGCTGTTACGTCAATGACGACTGCCCAAGCTGCGGAAGTTGCAGATTTAAAGAAGAAACTGGAGTCAGTGGATGAGGAAATTATTCTTGTTAACAGGCGGCTCGACGAGGCACAAGGTATGTTTTGGGGCCGTCAATTTATGCATGTATAATAATATGAGCACGAAGCTGAGAATTATATACTGGTGCATGCATAATTGCAGATGGTGCTACTGCGGTTGAGACCCTTCGGGCTGAACTTGCCCAGGCCAAGGAGCAAGCCAGAGTGAGCAATGCGGCTGTCATGAAGGCAGCTGCTGAGTTAAAGGCCGAACAAGCCGCTCGGTGCCAGTGTGAGGAGAGAATATCTACCATGGCACGAGAGCTGAAGGACGCCACTAGCCAATGCGAATTACTCGAGAAGGATAACAAAGCCAAGGCAGCCGAACTCAACAAGGCTTTGCAAAAGGCACGAGAGGCACGGTCCGAGTGTAGAGCAGCTCGGGAGGAGCTCCGGCAAGCTGGGGAGATAGCGGCTGGTAAGCCCTTTCTATTACAGACTAAATTCGGCGACCCGAAGTATGCCCTGCTTAATCAACTGTGGAGTTCTCGGACTCATTTTGGACCTGCGAAGAGTGCCGCCGATGCAGCGCAGTTTTACCAAGCGCAAGACGGACGTGCAGTGGAGAAGGTTTTCTGGTCACAGTTCAACATGCCAGAGCTTCTGTCGTTGCTGAACGAACAATTGGCCCAGTTGGTCGAGCTCCACAAGGTGTCCGGAGCTGCCATGAAGGAAGTCGTGGTCCGGCTGTGGCCAACTGAGCCAATTCCGAACAGTTAATTCGGTTTGGTGCAGTGACTTGTTGATGCAGTGCCGCGTATCGACTTCGTTAAGCGGCCGGCGTGCATTGAAGGTGCACGGATGGCCTTTGCCCGGGTCAAGACGTACTGGGCAAAAATGAAGACCGTCGATGTTGCAGCGAGGAGCCCACCCGGGGGCAAGGACCATCGCACGCCGGAGCAATATTTTGGGGATGTCCTAGAGGGAACCCGCTTGATAGAGGGTCAGTGCTCAAAAGATATTATGTTAGAGTGAATGTATCAGAATTGTGATAACAATATTATGATATATTAAGGCTATGTTATATTTATGCCTTTTGCCTGAAAGGTATTTCCTCTGTCTTGACCGTTTATCATGTCGAAAGTTTGCGGTCATTGGTGTCAGCCCTCTCGCATACAATGCGGGGGTGTTCAGAATACCAACTAACTACACTTGACCCAACATCTTGGTCCGTGAAGGAGGTGTCAGTGCGGCGAACTAGGCAATCGGACTATAGGGCTTTAACACCTTCACTTATCCATAGGAGTTTGACGGTGGGTCTACGATATAGCCCCTTGTATGTGCGCGTTTATCTGAATACGGCTGCGCTACATAGGTGACCGGAAAATGGTCCTTCGTGTTACAACGGAAAAAATCGCAAAAGATTTTAATAAGTCGCCGAGTGGTTGACCAGCTCTCGCCGCATCATGACAGTCAGTTTTCGGCTTTCTCTACTGAGGTGTTTAACGGTGAACCGGAAACACAATCGCAGATAGTTCTCCCTTTACTACCCTAGCCGATAGGCGGGCGTAAGGTAGTAAGCACAGAGCGAACAGCCCAACTATTGACCAAAGACATGATTCAGAGCTGATGCATATAATGACGAACTCGTGACGCCGAAGTATGCTGTAGAGCCGTTCGAACTTGTTGGCAATTTGACATGCTGCCGTATTGAGCCCCTGGCAATTAGTGTTGAGGTGTGTATGTGAAACCACCATAGAGGTAAAATACAGTTCTATGAGGAAACATAAGTACTGAAGACGGATTATGTTCACTGGAATCTGATTGATACGTCGGACGCAATCTTACAGATTATAACACCCTACCCAGGTCATTTTACATGCCAGGGGTCGAAGGCTGAGGGAAAAGGCTATATCCAGGTTTTAAATAGAGTGTTTGGTCTAAGAAATCTTTTGGACCTCCTATCGCACGTCTGCACAGCCTTTGCCATAGTGAAGAGGACTCCTTAAAAGGAGCAGTCTCTAGTTGCCTGGGCGAAATTGGGCTTCGAAAGAGTCCTTACAGGTCCCTAGGACGAACAGGCTTTGATTCATCTTTGACAAAAGATAAAAAATAGTTAAAAGGGAAGGGGAAAAGCTGTAGGGGGACGAACCATGTTGTAGGCCCGTCCGCATCGTGCCGCCGCCGATGACCAAGGCATTTTAAGTGCATAATGATGCACGCGCGATGCGGCGAACGACGGAAGAGGAACTGTTAATCCAGCTCTAAAATTGACCAGTCTTGTGTAGTAGAGGCCGGTGGCTTAATGGCCGATGAGGTATGCGGTTTAACGAATCCGCTTTGTACTTCGGCTGTGATGGCCGTGGTATACTCCTCGGAACGGAGGGGTGTTCCATGTTTCCATTGAACGTTATGATCCCGCGTGGACCAGGCATCTTAAGCTTTAGATAGGCGTAGTGTGGGACCGCATTGAAACGAGCGAGCGCGGTCCGCCCAAGCAGTGCATGGTATCCACAGCAGAACGGAACAATATCAAAGATTAAGACTTCGCTTCGGAAGTTGTCTGGTGAACAGAAGACGACTTCCAGTGTGATTGATCCCGTACAATGAGCTTCTTCGCCAGGTATTACACCTTTGAAGGTAGTTGTGGTGGGCTTGATCCTTGAGGGATCAATGCCCATTTTGCAAACAGTGTCTTGATAGAGCAAATTAAGGCTATTGGCGCCGTCCAGAAGGACTCGTGTGAGATGGAATCCATCAATGATTGGGTCGAGGACCAGAGCTGCCGAACCTTTGTGAGGACACCTATTGGGTGGTCATTGCAATCAAAAGTGATCGAACAGGCTGCCCATGGGTTAAATTTTGGTACGGCCGGCTTTATGGCGTAGTCGTCTCGTCGTGCGCGCTTGCGCTCCCTCGTAGGGATGTGCATCACAGATATCATGTTTACGGTTTTTACACCGGGGGGAAATTGCTTTTGACCCCCAGTGTTTGGCTGGCGAGTCTCCTCGTCTTCGCTATCACTAGGTGGCCCCTTCCCTTTGTGTTCAGCGTTGAGCTTGCCTGCTTGTTTGAAAACCCAACAATTTATGTTGGTATGGTTGGCGGGTTTGTCAGGGCTGCCATGAATTTGGCAGGGCCGATCCAGTATCTTGTCTAAACTGGATGTACCATCTTTGTTTGCCTTGAATGGCTTCTTCCGTTGACCGGGTTTGGAACAACTGAATCCGGCGTTGACCCCCGTGTCTTGGGTTCCTACATTTTTGTTTAGACGCTTGTTTTTATTGCGTCAAGGCTTGCCATTGCCGTACATGACCTCAGAGGTGCCTGGATCGCTGGTTCTATTGTTTCGCCGAGCCAGCCAGCTATCTTCTCCTGCGCAGAAGCGAGTCATCAGTGCGGTAAGAGCTGCCATAGACTTTGGCTTTTCTTGGCCGAGGTGACGGGCCAGCCATTCATCTCGGACGCTATGTTTAAAGGCCACTAGGGCTTCGGCGTTCGAACAGTCGACAATTTGGTTCTTTTTAATCAAGAACCTAGTCCAGAGCTTCCTGGCTGACTATCCGGGCTGTTAGATGATGTGAGTGAGGTCATCGGCGTCCGGAGGCCGGACATATGTACCTTGGAAGTTGTCGCGAAAGGCATCCTCCAGGTCTTCCCAGTTGCCAGTAGAGTTTTTAGGGAGGCTATTTAGCTAGTGATGGGCTGGTCCCTTTAATTTTAGTGGAAGGTATTTGATGGCATGTAGATCATCGCCATGGGCCATGTGGATATGGAGAAGGAAGTCTTCAATCAAAACTGCGGGGTCGGTTGTTCCATCATATGATTTGATATGCATAGGTTTGAACCCTTCTGGGAATTCATGCTCCATTACTTCATCAATGAAGCAGAGGGGGTGTGCGGCACCTCTCTATCGGGCCAGGTCGCGACGTAGCTCGGATTGAGTTCGTCTGCAGTTTTCGGCCCGGGTGTGATTATGCTTGTCACGTCCGGCTAGATAGCCGTCGTCGCGCGTTGGGGAATGCCCCCGCGATCCATAGATTGATCTGGTCTGACCTGCTCTACTTTCCAGGTCTTGCCGCAGGTCATATGCATGTCCCCGAGCTGTTATATCTCTACCTTTACGGCGAGGTAGTATGGGCTGGTGTTCGGCTTGAGTTGCCGTTTTGTCCCGGCCACGAGGTGGTCGGTCAGCCACATTACGTGCTGATGGTGCGGGCTCGAGGGCCTCGTTGTCAAATTGGGGTAGCAGTTTACGCTTCAGGTAACTTTTGGTTGGGCGCTCGAGGCCGTGTTCCTCGGCTGCAAGGACATTACTCCACCTATTGTTGAGCAGATCTTGATCAGCTTGAAGCTGCTGCTGTTTCTTTTTCAGGATCATTGCAGTGGCAATTAGCCGGCACTTGAAGCGCTCCTGCTTGAGAGGTTCCTCAGGCACAATAAAGTCTTCGTCACCGAGGCTCACCTCATCCTCGGAGAGAGGAAGATAATTGCTATCCTCCGAGTCTTCGTTTTCAGCCTGTTCATCGGGGCTAACTTGCCCATCTTCCCGGTCGTCCTGTTCAAAAGTTGGCTCGACGGGGTCTCCTTTGTCTTCGGCATCGTCTTGAGTGTTGTTGTCTCTTGTGCCGGTATTGTTGTCTTTTCCACGGCGTGATTTAGACTGGTGCCGCTGACGTCGGCGCTTTGGATGTGTCTCAGGAGGTTTATCCTCGACTGGATCTTCTTTATCATCGTCATTACCATCTTTAGGTGTGTCCACCATGTACACGTCATACGAAGAGGTGGCCGTCCAGCGTCCGGTAAACGACGGGTTTTCGGCCTGCTCCTCTCCGGCATCGTCGTCCATACCGTCGATGTCTTCGGACCCGTAGTCGAGCATGTCAGTTAAGTCTTCGATAGTGGCTATGAAGTGGGTGGTGGGTGGGACGTAAAATTCCCTGCTCTCAGCCCTTAGTCCGGGCTGGGCGTAGTTCGGACATTGCTCCTCTGTAATGATGAGGGATCGCATCAAGTCCAGAGTCTCGCTTAAAGGCGAGGTTTGGCCAGGGAGAAAAAGATCTGTGGAGTACGGCGGGAAGGAAACTCCTTGGCCGAACTCACACGATGCTGACTCCGAAGGTTCGGAGCCAGCGTCCAGAGAAGAGTCCGGCTTCATGACGGTTGCCAGCGACACTACTTCCTCCGGCTCTCCCAAACCAGGTTTAGTGGCCGCAAATAGTCCGGTGGGGTCAGGAATCCCGTCTTCGGACATGGCGACGCGCTCCGGATCCAGATCCAGAGCGGAGGTTGGAGTCGTGAACCCTTGGAAGATCAACTCTCCTCGGATATCAGCGACATAGTCCAGGTTTCCAAAACTAATCTGGTGACCTGGGGCGTAGCTGTCGATCTGCTCTAGATGGCCAAGCGAGCTGGCCCGCAGTGCGAAGCCGCCGAACACAAAGATCTGACCGGGGAGGAAAACCTCCCCCGAGGCAGCATTGTTCTAGATGATTGATGGAGCCATCAGACCTTCTGGTGACGTCGCAGCGGAACTCTCAATGAAAGCACCAATGTCGGTGTCAAAACCGGCGGATCTCGGGTAGGGGGTCCTGAACTGTGCGTCTAGGTTCGATGGTAACAGGAGACGGGGGCACGATGTTTACCCAGGTTCAGGCCCTCTTGATGGAGGTAATACTCTACTTCCTGCTTGATTGATCTTGATGAATATGAGGATTACAAGAGTTGATTTACCACGAGATCATAATGGCTAAACCCTAGATGTCTAGCCTGTATGATTGTGATTGCCTCTACGGTTGACACCTGAGGGGCCTAGGGTTGTACAGAGTCGGTTTACAAAGGAAGGAATGCACATATCCGAACACCAAGCTTGCCATCCACGCAAAGGAGAGTCCCATCCGGACACGGGAAGAAGTCTTCTGTCTTGTATCTTTGTAGCCCATTAGTCCGGACCATGTTACATAGTCCGGACGCCCGAGGACCCCTAAATCCAGGACTCCCTCACATGTATCTACCAATGTGCGCCACCGCGGCATGACGGGTGGCGAATATCTCTCCTTATTCTAGACGATGTTGTCACATGTCAAGGGTGGGCCAACATGTGGGAGCGGTGCCGACAGCGAGGAGTTTGCTGCTTAATTTTAGTGAAGTTAGAGGTTTTTAGGGCCTTTGTTAGGCAAAAAATATGCCGAAAGCATCAATGCAATAGTGTCCTTTTTTATTTGGTTGCTCGATTGTCTAGTGCCTCCTGATCGCCTTTGTTTGCTTTCTAACCGGATGGCGTGCGCTCATGGACTTGCCTGGATAGGGTAGCTCATACTGTAAAGGGATAATTAATTTGGTGCCCTTAGTTGTGTCCCACTCGGCAGGTTTACCTCTAGTTTCTGAAAACACTTGTTCCTGCCCAAACTACTTTGCTCCTCCTATGTTTTGCCCTTTGACCGTTTGACCATCACTTTGAAAACTTCATAAAAAATCATACTAATTCGAAAAAATTCAAATAAGATATCAAAATTTTCAGAAAAGCATCACCTATATGTGCATGTCATTTTCATTCATGAACAAAGTGTTGGCCAGTCCCCATCTCAGTTTTAGCTCATATGATCTTAGCATGAACAGTAAAAACAAAAAAATTCTAAAAAAAATTGGTGGCAAATCTTTGACCAATGTTTTGAGTGCTTGCCAAGTTTCATAAGGGAATGGCATTCGTGGAAGTCGTGGTAAAAAAAAAGAAATTTTGGAGCATTGATTTTTGTTTTTTTGCCACGACTTCCACGAATGTCATTCCCTTATGAAACTTGGCAAGCACTCAAAACTTTGGCCAAAGTTTGCCACCAATTTTTTTTTTTGAATTTTTAGATTTTCCTGTTCATGCTAAGATCATATGAGCTAAAACTGAGATGGGACTGGCCAACACTTTTTTCATGAATGCAAATGACATGCACATATAGGTGATGCTTTTTCTGAACATTTTTATATCTTATTTAAATTTTTCTGAGTTAGTATGAATTTTTTATAAAATTTTCAAAGTGATGGTCAAATGGTCAAAGGGCAAAAGTATAAGAAGAGCAAAGTGGTTTGGGCAGGAATAAGTGTTTTCAGAAACTAGGGGTAAACCTGCAGAGTGTGACCCAACTAGGGGCATAAAATCAATTATCCCTACTGTAAACCCTAGATCTCTCCCCACTTTATAAGGTGAGGCTAGGGGTAGTTTGGGATCCATCTTTAGATAAACATTGCCTCGATGGAAATCACCACCGCATACTTGTAACCACACACATGAGGTGTTTCCACCATTAATCAAAACAAAGCAGGAGTAGGGTATTACCTCGACCACGAGGGACCGAACCTCGGTAAAAAAACCATGTGTGATCCCCTCTAGAACATCCGGTCACGCTCTGCACCCTACTGAGGATACTAACGGTTTTCAGTATCATGACAATGAAAAGTAACTAAGCAAGGTAGATAACAAGGAAGTAAATAAAGTAAAGGAGTGTATGACCTATGGTAGTATCCAAAGACTCCCCGACAATGGCGTCAGAAAAAGGCTTGGTTCCTCTTATCTAGGAAGGTTTGCCCCCCAAGTGTGGAGGTTTGTAGCAAGCAGCAATTTCCCTCAAATGGATGACCTTTAGAGGAAGTTGAATATTCCTAGAAAAATATAATTTTTAGAATTTCAATAAATCAAATAAATAAATATTATTATTTGAATTGGTTTGACTTTAATTTAAGTTCCATAAGGATTTAAAAGTTTTAGTACTTTTTTTTCCAAACCATGTTCATGGGAGTTGGATAAGCATATAAATATCCATCAAATGTAATTCTTGGTTGGGAAGAATTTATTTGAACTCAAAAGGATTATCTTTCTCTAGAAATCTTTTGAAATATTTCCAAACATATTAAATTCTAATGAGTGAGAATACAATGACTTTTCATATATGTGGATAAATATTTTATTTGGCGCTCATTTGAAATTTCATGCATTTAAGTTTTGCCCCTTTGAAATAAAAAGAGGAGATAAAAGGACTTCTCAAATTTATGGGAAAGTTAATGGGCTAGACGAAGCTATTACGAAGCGTGCGACATCAAAAGCACTCCTACTTGTGTGCGCGGATTTTCAGTTAGCCCTTACTCCTTGGTCCATTCAGTTTTGGTACACAAATCAAATTGCTGGTAATAATTAATACATGGGGAAGATAGGCAACGCAATGGTGCACGCCGAAGTTGACCACTTTGTGTGGTGATCGACTAGCAGCACCTAGTTGCTCATGAGCAAGTACAGATATACAGTACATTACAAGTACCACATGCACCTGATCCACAAATTCCGGTTACTACCGTTATACCACCGTAGAAGAGCAACGACATTGCAGGCACACAGCACGGCGACAGTATTATCTGCAAGAGGTAGAAACACGGATCCGCAGATTACTATCAAGTAATTACGTATTACTACTAATTAACAACTTTTCAGCATGTAACCAAAATATATAGATGCATTTATATAACCCCATGTGCAAGAGAAGAATAAATGAATAATGGAGTGGTTTGGTATCGATGTTTACCTAGCGTGTGTGAACTGCCTGCAGCGTGTGGAGCAAAACTAGTTGAAGTACTGCTGGCTGCAGATGCAGAGGAAGAAAACACAGCAAGTGTGAATTAACACTATGGATAATTGAGTACGGAAAAGGGTGCATATAGAGAAATAATGGGGAGCGCTGCCTATTTACCCGAGCTGAAGGGCAGTTGGCTGCAGCTGCTGGGAGTAATGCTGCTGCTGCTGCTGCAGGATGTTCGCCTGCAGGAAGTTTCTGGAATCATACGGCGGGACCATGTGATCGTATTCGCTGCTAGTCGACCCCGACGCCATCATGTTCATCGGCTGCTGACCCCTCTCATTCTCAGACACCTGCATCAAATCACAGATTGACACCTCAGAAATATTACATGTTGGCAATTATATATATATATATAGTCTTTTCTTCAGGTAGATGAGCAAGCTAGCTATTTTCTGATTTACCTTGCTCCTCAGGTAAATGTTATCATTATGTAGCTCCATTTCCTACAATTTCAGAAATGTTGCTGTATGTCATTTGTTGTTGAAAACATAAAGAGAAATACTGTCAGTAGAGGAATGCATATGTTGTATTTACCCTCTTCTGCATATACTCAACTTCAGCATACATCAGCTCATTCTGCATCAAGGCATTGTTCATTAGATGAGCAACTAATCCAAGGAAGAAATATATGAGCAGTACGTAGTCCATTATCTAAAGTAGTTAAATTCATGAATAAAAATCATTCAGTAAGTATGAATTTTAAAGTTTTTGATAAAGTATGATGTTGAAGTTAAACACATTCAACATAGATTCATACACCGTAGCTGCATCATACCTTTCTAGCTCTTATCTTGGCTATGCCTTTCTCCAGCCTGCCTTCTAGCTGCTTAAGATCCCTCAGGGTCATGGTGCTGACAGAATCCCTCACCAGTGACCTACTGGATATTTGAGACAAGTTAGACTGGGAACACACATATTTAACTTCTCGGCAAAGTCATGTATATACACAACATACGATTGGCAGATGTTCACCTGTTTGAGTTTTGCAAGCTACTGATCTGCTGGCGCAGCTTGGAGGACTCCTGCTGGTAGTACTGCAAGTTTGCAATATGAGGGGAGAGCATTCGTCAGTAACCAGCTATCTTATTAGTAATAGAAATAACTAGTATATATCCATATGCAAATTAAGAAGCTAGATGAAAACAAATTTACGTCGTTGCTGGAATTATAATGGTCAGTTGCATGCAGGGGCTAGCTATCTTTCATTTGCACATTTCATATTTCCTATTTTAAATTTTTATGCTGACATATACCTTACCCGGCAAAAAGATAATCATGTGAAATGTGGATTCTCAGGATTTTCATGTCTAAAATTAAATTGACAAGTTTTGCAAATCAAGAACTAATTAGTCCCTTCAGTCAGCAGCTATATATGCAGAGAATCGCCATTGCAGACTAATTAAGCTAAAGAGGGAATGAGCGCTAATCAGCAGTCCTACCTAAATGGATGAAATCAGATGATAGTTCGGTTACTTCTTCATTTAACTAAAGTTATGTTTATCAATATTTCATGCGCGGATTCAGGAAACCTTGTTATTAATTGATCCTAGTTAAGAACTGCAAACAGAGACAGATAGAGCTTCATGCACTTCAGAATGTCTCTTTTCTGTTATTATTTAACAAATTATCTTCGTTTTGTTTAATACCTATCCATTGCATGTGCATTTCTGGCATCAAATTATGACAATCCAATGGACAATATGATGAATGATCCATTGGACCAAACAGAGGATGCTGGAGTTCAGGCTGCTTCACTGCAATAACCGCTGGTGTGCAATGCCCATAACTCTCTAGCTAGTCTGCACAGGATATCTTGTCACAAGATTTTGCTCACACAAAATCATGTGTGCCTTTGATGAACAGTAACATGGAATGTGAGTACATGCATTGAAAAGACCACACACTTGTGATGTTGACTTTACAGATCACATCTTGGGTGTCAATTCAAGCAATTGCTGTAGAGTGAAAGAATGACTTGATGTTACCTGGGCATTGACTTCTGCAACCGTGCCAGAGTTGGATGTGTCACTGTTGGCCTTTTTGTACCTCTCAATGGTGGCTTTCACACTGCAAGTAACCGTCCAATCTCTAATTAGCACACATTTATGCACACTCTGAAGCAAATTATAGAAATTAAGCAGCAGCATAATCACATGTATGCGAGGTATAACTATAGTATCACCTGTTTCCTTATAACAATACAGCCATAGTAATAATCTACAGTTATATACAACCATCACCAGAACAAGTCGCATGAGACGCCGAATTTTTTTTTGTTGTTGATTATGTATGCAATTTACAACTAATGACTGCCATGGGTGTAAAGACTAAAAGTTGGCCTGAATGATAATACGAACGAAGAACCTCTTCCTGAAGTAGTACTAGCTATGTAGTCAAACAAATTTCCCAAGATTGTTCGAAATGAACGGGGCACAACACCAATGCTACAGTAGAATTGTATTATGCTCTACAGATCATACTGTGGCACATTGGTCCGAAGCTTGTACTGTCACAAGTCTCTCCGGCCAATGAACTCTCCATGCTGCACCCTGTCTAGCTGCAACAGCAGTTCCCCTTTCCAATGAGCTTTTTCCTGTCATCGCCCATACGAAGTTACAAGCTTATGCTATAACAGTAGGTGATGTGTGTTCTGTCATGCATCCATACATTTTATGCTTGCTTTCCCGTACAGCACATTCTTAGTGTTTTAGATGGGTGGGTTGGGGATATCCACACCCTATTGTACAATGTGATATGATGTCCCGCAGCATGGTTAACCCATATATTTTACTATGGGTTAATTATATTAAAATCATCACTGAGTAATTAATTACACACTGACAAGTTCTTCTTTCCCGTATATGAATATAATTCATAAATGAATATAATTTAAACATTGTAAATGCAGTCATTTGATTCTTATATGTAGATCAAATTATATTCTTGTGAACCCCAAGATCCCCTTAAAGAAAACTAAAGAGAGCACAGAAGACATTGGTGCATTGTCAGTTCGTGTCACAGGCCCTGTGTAAACGTTAGCCCCCTTTGCGAAAGAAAAAGCAAAGTAAAATGGTTACAAAAAATCAGTGCTGATATATTATCATAAACATAAATCAAACAAGAAGCTGATCTACATTATTAAGAAAAAAAATCTTAGGATGCCAAAATTTGGCACGCTTATAAAGTATAGCTTATTTCTCGTTTTACGGAACATTTCAGCATGAATGACTTTATTTGATGACACTCTTTAATGCTGCCTGATCTAAAATGAAAACCATGTTTTCTCTTCCTCACCCTTTTTTCAGAAGATATATGCAAATGTGCGTGTATGTTAATTAACTACCAATTGTTTTGACTCTCAGAAGGAAAAGGTCACATACTAATTTTGTGTACGCGTTTTTTTGGGCGTGTACGCATTTTATTAGTGCTTCTACATAGAGAATAAATCAGGACCAAACCTATAAATCTGATGCGTACAAGTATGTACTTTCGGAGAGTACTTAAGAAGAAAATGAAATGTGCATGACTAACTAAGCTTCTTGAACATATTCTTTCTGCTCATTTTCTCAAAAAGATATGACCTGAATATTTATGGTAATAAAAAAAGATATTGTATTAAGTTATGGTGAATATTCAGACAAACAACGACCCTACTTCAGTCAGCTTCTCAGCACTTTGGTTAATTAATAAGAATGTTTTCCATACCATATGGTATCCTTACGTTACAAGCAGATGCCTGCCATATGTAAAGAACAAGCTTACAATATTCCACTAATAAACCAGCAAAAATGCACAATTCCACCTCATGGTTAGTAATTAACACAAAAATCCAATTCCAGTTTTAGTAAACCAGGAAAAACCAATTTACTAGCTTATTTTAAAACAGAATAGACAGATGCAGTATCCTAACTAGGAAGTAATGCATGAGTGGATACCAGAGATCGATATCCCATAAGGTTTCCATAAGATATTTTGAGAGATCTTTGGCCTCATGGTACTGAAGATTTTACGGTAGCTCACGTCTTATCACCACATTTCTATACTCTTTTCCATGCAAACACAACAAAAATGCCAATTTCTGCATACAACAAGACTGACAGCCATATCAAGCATATTAGTATTATTATCTTAACCCTTCTTCCCAACATAACATCATTAAGCAAGTCAAATAAATGTCACATCACATTCACAAGGGACAGTCAGCCCTGGTCAAATGCATTTCATATGTTCCACTCACCAAAGAGATGGAACCTTAGCATCGTCGAGGACGCTATTGGGCGGCCATCCGCACAGTGACAGGTGTGCTTGGGCACAGGATTTCACATGATTGATTGGGCAGGAACACAACAGATTCGCTCGTTTTACCCAACGGGCAAACAGGGGCAGCGACACAACGCAAGCTTTTACCCACTCCCGCCAGGTCCTTATTAACCATTCTGACCAGGTCACCAGCTTTCCTCACTCCCAATACACACCGCATGCCCAGCGCAGCAGACGTACTGTGCGTGCTACTGTTGCTTAGTATGCCATTGGCTGGCACCCAAGCACCAGGTACACACACCAGCAACAGAACAAATCAAGCGTTTTTCTTTCTATACCAAAAAAGGCCAGACTTTGTTTTTAGTGTTTATTTCTCAGCCACTGCGCCAGTGCATGCATGGCCACGTGTCACTCAACGGTAGGAGGGAAATGGCTGCCGCTAGATTTTCTTTATTACCATGTTTAGAAACAACAATACAACAACTCCTCTATATGGACTAGCTGATTTTTGTGGATGTAAAGAGAGAAATGGCTGCTGCTAGATATTCTTATGTATTAACTTTATTATTCCATGGCAATATTCAATTCATTTTTGAATCTCTAAACATGACTACAATTTTCCCATTTTACATAAAAATCTGCACGCCATCTACAGCATACCAACCATACTGGCCATTTACCATTTTTCTTGCACATAAACATGAATTCGTAGCAAACTAATTAATTCGTGATTTCTTTCAATCAATATTTCTTGCCTCTTTTTTATAATATCTCTTGCTATATATAGTACTACAAAGTCAGCTAAAACGATTTGGTTATAATAGTGAGAATGCATGCATGCATTAGCATTGGGCACGTTTCTAGCATTGGGCTGATTATTGAAATAGAAATTTAGTGTATTTGTTCTTAGCAAATGCGACAAACCGTTTTTTGAAAATAAAAGCAAACATATATTTGCACATATAATTATAATTATTTTAGCATGTACGTAAGTATACAACTGCAAAAGATGCTTAAATTTGGTAAATTTATTTAAGATATGCATGTGTGGACATTAGGTAATTGCAAAGATATTACATTTTCTGTTTTGAGCCATACACAAGGAAAGCTATCTATAGATTCTAGAGTAGTCTTTCTCTTGTGTAAGACTCCTTTCAGCAATATCAAAACTCACACATATATACCCTTCTACTTTCCTGCAAAATTTCCTCTTCGTGGCTGTTTCTTTATTCGTTCCTCACTGCTATTTCCTCTTGAAAGTACAGTGGGTGGTGTCCCCTCAAAACAAATGAGCAGTGGTGGTGTCAGGAATCAAGTGCTCTCATGAGAGAGGGAGAGAAAGAGCCACATGGTACGAAGCCCTAACCCTAGCAACTCATTAGTTGGGATCTGGAAAGAGAGGAAGAAGTGTTTTACCAGTTCCTTCATCTCTCTCTGCTACCTTATTACCTCATCAAACACGCATACACTAACGATGACACATACGAGTACATGATAACATCATACATGTACTACACTAACCAGTAAAGAAAAGGACCCCAAAAAAACTCATACATAGATCTGCTTCTCTCCACACATAAGCAAAGGTACCAAAGGGAAAGAGGAAGAAGCAGGGAGCCCGAGGATGGATGGATGCCCTGTGATCTTTGTGATCATGAGGTGTGAGAGATCTACTACTACCAAAGCAGACCTCCCTTCCCCTCCCACAAACACACACACCCACAGAGGCAGAGGCAGTGAGTGGAGAAAGGAACATGATAAATGGAGCAAGGAAAGGGCAGGACCACCATGTTCTCCCTCCCTCGCACAGTCACAAGAAAGAGAAAGGCTCAGGGCATGTACACACGCACATACATACCACACAGAGCAAGCACTGTCCTAGATCTATCTACACATCTAGCTCACCTCACAGGAGCACAAAGGAAAGCAGCAAAGAACCACCACAGCAAGCTGCAATATGCTTGCCTCAGTCACAAAAGAAAGAAACTGCTGCAATTTCTTTCCCCCTCACCCTCAGCAACACCGGAATAAACAAGACAGTTAATAACGGAAGGGAGTAACAAAAGATGCAGCTCCCATTTGACCTTCCCAACTCTTTGCCCCAAGAAAGCTAGGAGCAAACTTGCTCCAATTTGGACAAGAAACTGAGAAGAGAAATAATAAAAGAAGACACAAACACGGCAGTAGTAGTAGGATCTGAGGTATGTGCGTGCTATGCTATGCATATGCATGCCTTGGTGCTATGAATATATGCCATGTATGCATACATCCATCCATACTAGTGTATGTACTACTAACTTGTAACCTGAGAGAGCTGAGGGGGAGATGACAGTTGGCCGTGGCCGTACCTGTTGTTGGAGTACTCGTAGAGGCGGCCGCGGCTGGAGAAGACGATGAGGGCCACCTCGGCGTCGCAGAGCACCGAGAGCTCGTACGCCTTCTTCAGGAGGCCGTTGCGGCGCTTGCAGAAGGTGACCTGCCGGTTGGTGGTGTTCTCGATGCGCTTGATCTCGATCCGGCCCCTCCCCATCTTCTCGCTCCCCGCCACCGCCGAGTCCTCCTCCGGAGCCGGAGCGGCCAGCTGATGATCATTCACGGTCACACCGGAAGCTCCGCAGCTCAAATCGGCCTGAGAAGAAGGCAAACGGCGAAACACCAAGATAAACAATTAGTGTGGAAAGCTAGAAACATATCGAACAAATCAAGAACTGCCGATGGCATCTGTCCTCCTATCTAGCTTTATCATCAAAAGGAAACAAACGATACGATCCATCGATTATTTTTCTCTTCCTTTTTAATTTGTGGTGATCTCCAAAGACCAGAGGGATCTTCAGCCCTGTATCTGCCTTTCTAGCTAAATCATCGCTGTGCAGGTAGATTCTACTCGCAACATACATGCACACAGATTGTGCAAGGAAAAATAAAGGAAGCTATTTCCCAAGACCATGGCCAAGAAGAAGCAAATTACCATCATGCTCATCATGGATGCTACGGCAGGAGGATCCCTCAACGTGTCTCTGTGAGCTAGCTAGCAGGCTGGAGGAAGAGATCCAGAGAGGAAAAGAGGAATGTAGTGTGGGATAGGCAGGGCGAGGAGAAGGAGGAGAGGTATTAAAGGGAGGTGGTGGGGAGGGAGGGAAGAGGGGGGAAGATATGCAGTTAGCAGGAGATGATGTGGCCAATTCCTATGGCTCTTGCTGTTTGTTTCTTCTGACTTCACTTTATAACCCTTTTTAGGTTTACTAATTCCTGCCTTCCCTCCTCTAAGCTTGCCCATATCCACACTACTTACATCAGCATATCCCGTAAAAAAAATTGGGGGTCTATGTACCTTGCCTTGTTAATTTCTATAGGTATACACTTGTTAATTACTACCCCTGTCTTAAAATGTAAGACGTTTTTTGAATACCTCCCAAGACCCCAAAACCGTTACTGGAACAAAAAACTTGTTTTTTTTTTTGCTTTCGTTTTTTTTCCTCAAATACGCACTCTTGCGTACTATATATAAAAGAAAGGATGGGGGTAAAGAGCCCCTCTAGTTGGCACTTGGCAGTTACAACTCAAGTTACAACTCCAAATTCATTGTCAGCGCAACATCTATGCTATCCTGTCTCGTCAAGACCTATCGCTAGCGCCACAAGAAAGGCGTCAACATTGGCCTTCAGAAGGGCCCGCCGTTCTCCACATTCTTCGCTTGTTCAACTGATCGAATTACACTTGTGGGTGAGGGGGTTGCCCCATCGAACACGATGGCGTTTCGGTGCTTCCACAATTCCGTTTCACATATCCATGTATGTGATTTAAGAGAACTTTCCGAAAAATGTGATTTGAGAGAAAACTCATGGATGCGATTTGTTCAGTTCTTCTACAAAACAGCTTGCACTTAGTTTGTACACTAGCTAGTGAAATGAATGACTATATCTGGAGTGCGTGGTATTTGCCGGGTGTTACCATCGGGCACTTGGCAAAGGATCTCCTAAACTGAGTGCTCACGGAAGCACCCGGTGAGGTGGCCATAGTCGGCAAACCATGGATAGGGCAATCAGCAAAGACAAGGCACTCCACTGACTCTGGGCATGGCACTCGGCGAACGGTGACGCTCGGCAAAGCTAATGCCACGTGTCCCTACCACCGTAGGACGACACGGTGATGGTACAGCCGAGTTTACTGAGTGTCATATGATGGCAAAATACTTTTTTTCCTTTTTGAAAGGACCCGAATATCTAGCAAACGCGAGATTTCTAGACATGGCAAATCAAATCTTTTTTATGGCAAATCATGTTCGTCGAGGGAGGCAAGTTTAGTTGGTAAGCATGGCCAATCCATCTCAGTTCATTTTTTGCCGCCAACCAAATTTATCATCCTTGCTTCAACTTAAATTTCCATGAAAAGTTTTCGATTTGGCATGCCTACAAATCTGACGTTATTTGCCAAGTGCTCGATATAACACTCGGGCACTCGGCCATGCTCCTGTTTGCCGAATTTTGGTCCAATTGACCGTATTAATTGTTCTACTTGTGTGGTAATGTGCCATGGCAAACAATTTTTTTACTCCCTCCGTCCGGAAATACTTGTCGGAGAAATGGATGTATGTAGATGTATTTTAGTTATAGATACGTCCATTTTTATTCATTTCTCCGACAAGTATTTTGGGACGGAGGGAGTACTTGTCAGTGTGGAGAGACATGGAGACAAGTCAATGCGTGCCCTATCCCCATGTGACACCGCACAAGCACTGTTCCATTTCAGTTTGTCACACAGGATGCAGAGATGTATAACCCGGCAACCTCCTATTTACTCATGTGCTCCGTTCAGTTGCCCCACTCATGCATGGGACCCTAGCTAGTTTGCTTGCTGCCCAACACCATCTCCCCACATAATGTGATCGATGGATCATATGCTTCCTGCCCACACTGTAATGCAGCGGAGTCTTATTCACCACAAATGCCCTGGGCGCGCCACGCCTGCACCGCGACGAACGGTTCCATGCATCGCCGATCACAATAATTTGTTGTGCATGTCATCTTTAATTTGTGATACTTATTTGTGTACTATGGTGCGCAAAATTGTACTCCCTCCGTTTCATAATGTAGTGCCTATAGATTTTTAGAAAAGTCAAACATTACAAATTTTGACCATGTTTATAGAGAAAAATACGTACATCTAGAATACCAAATGCTTCTCATTGGATACATCGTGAATTATATTTTCAGAATATACATGTTTGGTATTGTAGATGTAGATAGTTTTCTCTATACACTTGGTCAAAGTTGACAACGTTTGACTTTTACAAAAATATATAGGCACTACATTTTGGAATGGAGGGAGTAGTGAGGTTTGGCGAAGATCTTTGCTTCTAAGGTACAGTAGTACTCTCAGAAGATAACATTTTTCCGATTTCGTTAATGAAGCAAGAGTGCATTTTGTTGGAGAAGTTGTGGAACTGTAAGCACGGCTTCTTTCGGCGCTGTTGTCGGCCTACTTTTCTGTAGAGCAACCTTTCCTGGGTATGCATAAGGAGAAAGGGTACATGAAGACAGTTAGACAAGTGGCCAAGGACTAGTATTCAGCAAAAAAGCAGACTGTGATTTTGTTTTTGCAAGCATTCTTGCCACAGTTGCATGCTACTAGATCCTTCGTTGCTGTATTTGACAATGAAACACTAAAATCAATATATAAAATTAAAACAAATCAATGGCACCTAATTTATGTCTAGTCGATTAATTTACACGATTAATTTCTGAAGTTCAATTCTTGGAGTTCAAAGCATATTAGAATATCTGCAGCTTAATTAATTAGAACAGCAAGAGAAGAACAAGAAAAACAATTCTATGTGGAACAAGTATTGGAACAGATCAGCTTACTTGCAAGTGTAATCAGAAAAGGTTGTCCTTCTACATTTGGCATTGGACAGAAGGACTGAAAAGATCTGATTGAACCACGGTGACAAGAAACATGGACGTCCAATCAAGCATTGGAGATGAGGTGGTTGACCTGTGCACACATCCGTGCTATATATTGATAACAGGTGCCCATGAAAGATAGGTTTGGGCTCACCTGTATGTTCCACCTAACTAACATATCCAAAGTTTCTCGAGTTAACTTGTACGCATGCTTAATTAGGCAGCAATTAAAGATTGCATGTGATTGCCGCGACTTGATTGATAACTGCATAAAAAGTGACGGCTATTTGTCGACGTGTTTTTTTTTTCTTTCCTCACGTACGCATAGCTTTGGTCTTATATGACTTTGTTATTTGTCCATGTGTTTTTTATGCGTGTGTTGGTGTTGGATGTGTGCAACTCCTAGCTATTCACAGGCGGCCTGCATGCTCAATCTGTTTAATTGTATCCTTTCGGTGCTCCATTTCTAGCCAATAAAATTCACCCTTTGTCCAAATAAATGATTGTTGATGCTATAATTATGGACTTAGTTAGAGAACCTGCTTGCGTGTTTTTTTCCTCACCTATGAATAGCTTCGATAGTTGGAGACTCTGCTTGGGAGTGGCACCGGATGTTGCCTCCCATTATAGGAGCCTGATGTTGGGTAGGCGCGGGCATGCATAATAGTTGAAGAACACGCATGATAGGTAGTTGGAAACCCCGGTTGCGAGTGCCACCAAATGTTGTAAATAATTGGCCGAGATGTTGTAATAGCTGGCTGGTGCATACTTCATGCAATAGTTAGGATGTTTTTGGTTCACATATCTGTTTTAGGGCATTTTGCATACTTGTTCTGGTTTGTCCTATTTGAGCTAATGCAGGCTAAGAACCAATATTTACATGTATTTTGGTTGCCTACATTAGGCTTCGTGCATGAGGGGAGCAATTAGTTAGCATGTTGTTTGGTTGCCTGCGTCGTTGTTGTTAGACAAACATGTTGTTTGGTTGGAAACGGTTAAAGATGTGATCACCACTTCTCATTAGTGGTGACCTTACCACACACAAACTGAACATTGTGTTGTCCTAGCTAGAAAACAAATGACAGTTTATCCTCATCTAAATAGGCTTGCGCCCGCTTTATAAATAAAGCAACGGTCCATACAATCCAAATTCAACAACACCCGACAGATAACGGCTGGGGCCCCAACACAATCAAGCCCAAGAAAGCATAAAAGAAATAGAAAAAAGCCACGTAGTGGCGGTCGCGTAGCGGCACTACGAGGATGATAGTCGACGCGCCGAAACCAGAAGCGCATCCATCATCAAGCCAAGTTGGTCGCGATCACACTGCCTCGAGAGCGGGTGGCAGTGCTGCAGGAAAGTAAGGAATTTGAAGGAGGAGTCAGATGCCTTCCTCGGAAAAACCTTCTCTATGACCATCTTATTCCTAGTCGTCCAAAGAGTCCACGACATCACCGCAAAAATAAGCCAAAATAGGCGGCGATGACGTGACAGCTGTAAAGCTCTATGTTGGAGAAACTCCGCGAGATTTAGGACCTTCCATTCAGGCCCCAACGCCTCGCGGACGTACGTCCAAAGTACCCTCGCCGCGGTACACGAGAAGAGGATATGTGTCCCGGTCTTTGGTACCACACAGAGAGGGCATAGACCATCACCGGGTTCGTGCCGCTTAAGTACCTCCGTCCCCGAGGGGAGGCGATCCCGTAGTAGTTGCCAAACAAAAATCTTAATCTTTAAAGGGACGAGGGCTTTCCATAATGGGGACAACCAAGGAGTGGCATGCAATGGGCAAAGGGCATGGTATGCCGTGCTCACAGAAAACCCCGCCGTCGGCGCAAGCCGCCAGGATACCGTGTCCGGATAATCCGGGAGCACGAGCGGGAGGGTAGCCCGCAGTCTAGTCGAGTCGTTACTCTCGGCTTGTCCAAAGGTGTGACGAAAACCGATGTTCCACTGTCCAGCTTGGAAAGTCGTAGCCACTAGGACAGACGGATCCGCAAAATCAAGAATAGGCCAGGAAGGAAACGCGTAGGGGCTCTGAATCCAGCCAGGGATCCAACCAGAATTGGATCCCTTTCCCGTTCCCTAAGGAGAAGGAGATCCCTAGGCGGATGTCGTCCTTGATCCTTTGGATGGCTCGCCAGAATTGTGAGCCTTCCGTCCAGTTGCATGCTAAGAGTGGATCTCCCCTAAGGTATTCCGCTTGAATGAGCTGTAACCATAATCCTCCCTCGCCGCGTAGGATGCGACAGACCAATCTTAACATGAGCGCCACGTTCATACGACGAGAGGCAATGATGCCCAGTCCACCACGGTCCTTGGGCATGCAAATATCCACCCCTTTTAACATGTGGTACTTTTGGCGGCCATTGGCCGCCTGCCAAAAGAACCTCGCTCCCTTTGGATGTCGCAAGGTTGGAACTAATAAGGACCGGTTTGCTCCCTTTGGAGGTACACCGTCCTCGCCAGGGCTCGGCCCGGGCTGCCACTCGGTCCACTAGAGGATAGAACACACTCGTCAGGATCTTTGAGTCTCCCAGCAGCATCCCCAAATAGGTAATGGGTAATGAGGTTGGTCTACAGTTTAGGTTATCCGCGATCATCTGTTGCTCCTCGGCGGGATATCCCAAGACGATGACCTCGCTCTTGTCAAAGTTAATCCTGAGTCCCGACATAGCCTCAAAGTAGAGGAGTAGGAACTTAAGATTAATTATGTCGAGGGCGGATCCCTCCACCATAATCATGGTGTCATCAGCGTATTGGAGATGGGTGAACCCTCCTCCAAGAATGAGGTGACCAACAACTCATGAGAGGTGACCGGCCCTCCTAGCTTTGTCCAGGATGTCTACCAATGCGTCCACGGCGAGATTGAAGATAAGGGGGGATATCGGATCCCCTTGTTTCACTCCCGCAGAGGACGAGAAGAACATCCCCACATCACCGTTAATGTTAATCGTAGTCTTGCCAAACCGTACCAACTGCATAACCCAGTTACACCATCTGCCCTCAAAGCCTCTGCGCTGCATAACTAGCCGCAGGAAGTCCCAGTCTAGCCAATCATAGGCTTTCTTGAACTCCAGCTTGAGAAAGAAACCCTTCTGCCCACGCGATGGCACCTCGTGCACAATCTCGTGAAGGGACAAAATCTCATCATGGATTCATCTCCCTTTCAAAAAAGTTGTCTGAAGTGGGTGATTGATACGTCTCCAACGTATCTATATTTTTTGATTGTTCCATGCTATTATATTATCTGTTTTGGATATTTAATGGGCTCTATTATATACTTTTATATTATTTTTGGGACTAACCTACTAACCGAAGGCCCAGTGCAAATTGCTATTTTTTTTGCCTATTTCAGTGTTTCGCAGAAAAGGAATATCAAACAGAATCCACACGGAATGAAACCTTCGGGAGAGTGATTTTTGGAACAAACGTGATCCAGAGGACTTGGAGTGGATGTCAAGAAAGAAGCGAGGTGGCCACGAGGTAGGGAGGCGCGCCTGCCCCCTGGGCGCGCCCCCCACCCCCGTGGGCCCCTTGCAGCTCCATCGACCTACTTCTTCCTCCTATATATACCCATATACACCAAAAACATTCAGGAGCACCACGAAACCCTATTTCCACCGCCGCAACCTTCTGTACCCATGAGATCCCATCTTGGGGCCTTTTCCGGAGCTCCGCCGGAGGGGGAATCGATCACGGAAGGCTTCTACATCAACACCATAGCCTCTCCGATGATGTGTGAGTAGTTTACCATAGACCTTCGGGTCCATAGTTATTAGCTAGATGGCTTCTTCTCTCTCTTTGGATATCAATACAAAGATTCTCATCGATCTTCATGGAGATCTATTCGATGTAATTCTTTTTGCGGTGTGTTTGTCGAGATCCGATGAATTGTGGGTTTATGATCAAGATTATCTATGAACAATATTTGAATCTCCTCTGAATTCTTTTATGTATGATTGGTTATCTTTGCAAGTCTCTTCGAATTATCAGTTTGGTTTGGCCTACTAGATTGATCTTTCTTGCAATGGGAGAAGTGCTTAGCTTTGGGTTCAATCTTGCGGTGTCCTTTCCCAGTGACAACAGGGGCAGCAAGGCACGTATTGTATTGTTGCCATCGAGGATAAAAAGATGGGGTTTATATCATATTGCTTGAGTTTATCCCTCTACATCATGTCATCTTGCCTAATGCGTTACTCCGTTCTTATGAACTTAATACTCTAGATGCATGCCGGATAGCGGTCGATGTGTGGAGTAATAGTAGTAGATGCAGAATCGTTTCGGTCTACTTGTTGCAGACGTGATGCCTATATACATGATCATGCCTAGATATTCTCATAATTATACACTTTTCTATCAATTGCTCGACAGTAATTTGTTCACCCACCGTAATACTTAAGCTACCTTGAGAGAAGCCACTAGTGAAACCTATGGCCCCCGGGTCTATTCTCCATCATATAAGTTTCCAATCTATTTTACTTTGCATTCTTTACTTTCCGTTTATATTATAAAAAATACCAAAAATATTTATTTATCTTATTATCTCTATCAGATCTCACTTTTGCAAGTGGCCGTGAAGGGATTGACAACCCCTTTATCGCGTTGGTTGCAAGGTTCTTATTTGTTTGTGTAGGTACGAGGCGACTTGCGTGTAGTCTCCTACTGGATTGATACCTTGGTTCTCAAAAACTGAGGGAAATACTTACGCTACTTTGCTGCATCACCCTTTCCTCTTCAAGGGAAAAACCAACGCAAGTTCAAGAGGTAGCAAGAAGGATTTCTGGCGCCGTTGCCGGGGAGATCTGAGCCAAGTCAAGACATACCAAGTACCCAGCACAACTCTTATCTCTTGCATTACATTATTTGTCATTTGTCTCTCGTTTTCCTCTCCCCCCACTTCACCCTTGCCGTTTTATTCGCCCTCTTTCCCGTTCGCCTTTTCTTCGCTTGCTTCTTGTGTGCTTGTGTGTTAGATCGTTTGTCACGATGGCTCAAGACAATACTAAATTGTGTGACTTTTCCAATACCAACAATAATTATTTTCTTAGCACTCCGATTGCTCCTCTTACCGATGCTGAATCTTGTGAAATTAATGCTGCTTTGTTGAATCTTGTCATGAAAGATCAATTCTCTGGCCTTCCTAGTGAAGATGCCGCTACACATCTAAACAACTTTGTTGATTTGTGTGATATGCAAAAGAAGAAAGACGTGGATAATGATATTGTTAAATTAAATCTATTTCCGTTTTCTCTTAGAGATCGTGCTAAAACTTGGTTTTCGTCTTTGCCTAAAAATAGTATTGATTCATGGAATAAGTGCAAAGATGCTTTTATCTCTAAGTATTTTCCTCCCACTAAGATCATCTCTCTTAGAAACGATATTATGAATTTTAAGCAACTTGATCATGAGCATGTTGCACAATCTTGGGAGAGGATGAAATTAATGATACGTAATTGCCCTACACATGGTTTGAATTTATGGATGATTATACAAAAAATTTATGCTGGATTGAATTTTGCTTCTAGAAACCTTTTAGATTCGGCCGCGAGAGGCACTTTTATGGAAATCACTTTAGGAGAAGCTACTAAACTTCTAGATAATATTATGGTTAATTATTCTCAATAGCACACCGAAAGATCCACTAGTAAAAAAGTTCATGCGATAGAAGAGATTAATGTTTTGAGTGGAAAGATGGATGAACTTATGAAACTGTTTGCTAATAAGAGTGCTCCTATTGATCCTAATGATATGCCTTTGTCTACTTTGATTGAGAATAATAATGAATGTATGGATGTTAATTTTGTTGGTAGGAATAATTTTGGTAACAACGCTTATAGAGGAAACTTTAATCCTAGGCCGTATCCTAGTAATTCCTCTAATAATTATGGTAATTCCTACAACAATTCTTATGGAAAATTTAATAAGATGCCCTCTGATTTTGAGACTAGTGTTAAAGAATTTATGATTTCTCAAAAGAATTTCAATGCTTTGCTTGAAGAAAAATTGCCTAGATTGATGAGTTGGCTTGGAACGTGGATAGAATTTCTCTTGATGTTGATTCTTTGAAACTTATATCTATTCCTCCTAAGCATGATATCAATGAGTCTCTCAAATCTATGAGAATTTCCATTGATGAGTGCAAAGAAAGGACCACTAGGATGCGTGCTAAGAAAGATTGCTTTGTAAAAACGTGTTCTTCTAGTTTTCATGATAATAGGGATGAAGATCTAAAAGTGATTGATGTGTACCCTATTAAATCTTTGTTTTGAAATATTAATCTTGATAATGATGGGACTGGAGATGAGTCAACTTTATTTAAAAGGCGTCCCAATGATTCGGAGTTTTTAGATCTTGATGCAAAAATTGGTAAAAGTGGGATTGAAGAGGTCAAAACGTTACATAGCTATAATTTTTATTCACCACATGATATGTGTTTTGCTTGGAGCGACTTGTATGATTTGAGTCCTTGATTTTAGTTTACCACAATCATCCTTGCTGTACACACCTTTTGGGAGAGACACACATGAATCGGAATTTATTAGAATACTCTATGTGCTTCACTTATATCTTTTGAGCTGAATAGTTTTTGCTCTAGTACTTGACTTATATATTGTAGAGCACGGTGGTGGTTTTATTTTATAGAAATTATTGATCTGTCATGCTTCACATATATTATTTTGAGAGTCCTTTGGAACAATATGGTAGTTTGCTTTGGCTATAAAATTAGTCCTAATATGATAGACATCCAAGATCGGTATAATAAAAACTTTCATAAAAAGTGCATTGAATACTATGAGAAGTTTGATACTTGAAGATTATTTTGAGATATGAAGATGGTAATATTAGAGTCGTGCTAGTTGAGTAGTTGTGAATTGGAGAAATACTTGTGTTGAAGTTTGCAAGTCCCGTAGCATGCACGCATGGTAAACATTGTGTAACAAATTTGAAGCATGAGGTGTTCTTTGATTGTCCTCCTTATGAGTGGTGGTCGGGGACGAGCGATGGTCTTTTCCTACCAATCTATCCCCCTAGGAGCATGCGTGTAGTGCTTGGTTTTTCGATGACTTGTAGATTTTTGCAATAAGTATGTGAGTTATTTATGACTAATGTTGAGTCCATGGGTTATACGCACTCTCACCCTTCCATCATTGCTAGCCTCTTCGGTACCGTGCATTGCCCTTTCTCACCTTGAGAGTTGGTGCAAACTTCGCCGGTGCATCCAAACCCCGTGATATGATACACTCTATCACACATAAAACTCCTTATATATTCCTCAAAACAGCCATCATACCTACTTATTATGGCATTTCCATAGCCATTCTGAGATATATTGCCATGCAACTTTTCCACCGTTTCATTTACTATGGCACGCTTCATCATTGTCATATTTGCCATGCATGATCATGTAGTTGACATCGTATTTGTGGCAAAGCCACCATGCATAATTTATCATACATGTCACTCTTGATTCATTGCCCATCCCGGTACACCGCCGGAGGCATTCATATAGAGTCATATTTTGTTCTAGTATCGAGTTGTAACCATTCAGTTGTAAATAAATAGTAGTGTGATGATCATCATTAATAGAGCATTGTCCCAAATAAAAAAAAGGGGAAGAAAGGCCAAAAAAGGCCCAAAAAAAGGAAATAAAAAGGGACAATGCTACTATCCTTTTTCCACACTTGTGCTTCAAAGTAGCACCATGATCTTATGATAGAGAGTCTCTTGTTTTGTCACTTTCATATACTAGTGGGAATTTTTCATTATAGAACTTGGCTTGTATATTCCAACAATGGGCTTCCTCAAATGCCCTAGGTCTTCGTGAGCAAGCAAGTTGGATGCACACCCACTTAGTTTCTTTTGTTGAGCTTTCATACATTTATAGCTCTAGTGCATCCGTTGCATGGCAATCCGTACTCCTTGCATTGACATCAATTGATGGGCATCTCCCTAGCCCATTGATTAGCCTCGTCAATGTGAGACTTTCTCCTTTTTTGTCTTCTCCACATAACCCCTATCATTATATTCTATTCCACCCATAGTGCTATATTGTCACATCCCTAGTTCTGTATGACCTAGACTAGCTGGTCATTTGTGCATCATGTTTAAATTCCATTTAAATTGAAATGAGGATTTGTGAAACCCTCAGAATCATTTATGGAAATGACCCAAATAAAAATTGCTCCAAAAGGGTCCAAGAAAATGCTCATGTTGCTCTCTGAAAATATTGGACAGAGATAAAAATCAAAACAATATTTTTAGGAGTCCATAAGTAATTATTTTGGGCATTTTGAATTAATGCAGCAAATATTTGCCTTGGATATATATATGTTATATATAAAATATTGTCCAAAAATTATGCCATTTATTAAGGAGCTCTGGAATAATACCACTAGCCCCTACAAAAATTGGCATAAGTTAATAAAATGATTTAGTATTTTAATTAAAACAAAACAAATGTCAGAAATAGAAAAAGAAAACAAAAAGGGGAAAACCCTTACCTGAACTTACCTGCAGCCCCTGTGCAGCCCAGCGGCCAGCAGGCGGCCCAGCCCAACTGACAGGAGCTTCCTCAAGCTCCTGCCAGTAGGAGCAGCTGCGTGGCCGGCATGCCGCAGCCGCGCCACCACCTCCTCCCTGCCTGCCTGTCCTCCCCCTCGTCGCGCTGGATGACCCGGACGACGCCACGCGACGCCCCGCACCTCACTCCCTCTCTCCCGTGCCTCTCCCCTCCTCTGGCTCCCTCTCCCTCTCTTCACCGAACGCACCGGAGAGCGCCGCTGCTCGCCGCCGTGGCCACCGGCCACCCCCTCGCCCTCCGTCGTGCCCAGAAGCTCCGCTACGTATTCCTCGTCCTCTCCGACGAGCCAAACAAGCTGGAGCGCCCTGCAACGCCGTCCTTGACGCCTTCTTCAACCTCCGGCCGCCGGCGATCCCCTCCGCCGCTACGACCGCTTCGGTTCCTCCCCGACCTCGCCGACCCGTTCGTCGTGACAGCTGTGAGCTACTGGCCGCTCTCCCCCTCTCCGTTCGCCTCCACGCACGCCGTAGTGACTGCCCCTAGCTCGACCGCACCCACCGCCGACGCGCCTTCTGCGACCATTCGGTCCACCGGGCGTGTCCATCGCCCTCGCCGCATCGCGCACGCACAAACTAGCACTCTAACTCTCCCGCACGCGCACCACAGCGCAGCTCGCGCCTCATCGAGCTCCGCCGCGCGGCCGCTCTCGCTGCCGCCTCCGCCACCCAGCCCGGCCGGCACCACCGCCGACGCTGCTGGTCTGGGCTCTCGAACGAGCCCAGCCACGCTTCTGAACGGGCACCGTGAGATCGTTTCGGGCGTTCGCCGTTTGGACCTCGCCGCGCTTAACGCCTCAGGTTGATCGCTGATCGCTTGACCGCCGCCTGTCGTGGGTCCGGCTCGTCGGTGATTAGCTTAAGCTAATCACCACCTAATCTAACTCACGACACCGACGGTGGGCCCCAACGCCACTAATCTTTTAATTAGGATTAAACTAACCTTGTTTAACCCCACATCGACGTGTGGACCCCACACGTCAGTTTGACCTAGTCAAGACCGTTGACTTGCCGACGCAGCATGACGATCTTGTCGACGCAATTATTTATTTTCTGGAATTATTTTAATTCAGGAAATTCCAGAAAATTAGCAAAACTTCAAAAAATCATAGAAATTCAACGTAGCTCAGATTGAAATAATTTATATATGAAAAATTATCAGAAAAATGCAATCTATCCAGCTGTATCAGTTTCATGCATGAAAAACCAACTTATACTTGCTGTATAAGTGAAACACTATAATGGCATATATAAGAGCTTAACTTGGAGTTGCATTTGAATTCTTGGTTCAAATGGACCTCTTCCAAACTGAATGCTAGTTGCATTAGCTCAAACAGCATCACATCTACATGCCATGTTCATGCATCATATTGTTGCATATGATTGTGTATTAATTGCCGGCACCGTTCCTTCTCGATAGGTCCTGCTCCGGAGATGTTCCAGAGTACCTGTCTGTGAAGCAGTGCCTCCCTTGTTGATTTACCAGGCAAGCAAACCCCCTTGTTCATTCCGATACAATCCTACTCTCTCGCTCCTTCTCTCATTTATTGCATTAGGACAACAACGATTCAATTGCTACTTTGTGCTGCGGTAGTTGAACCCATTCCTCTGCATGACCTGTCATTGCCACAGTAAATAGTTGAAACCCACTAGCATGTGTAGGAGTTGATTGAGCCATGTTGTGTTCCTACCATGCTATGCCTACTATTGCTTAGAGTTGTGTCAGGTCTGATTCATTGGGAATGAATTGGAGTGCAGTGCTCTTGTTCTGATGTTGAGAGTGAAGTGTGTGAACACGATTTGGTAAAGGTAGCGGTGAGAGGCCATGTAGGAGTACATGGTGGGTTGTCTCACTGCAACCGTCCTTAAGCACTGAGATCTATGTATGTTGTCCAATGACTCGATACTACCACACATTGGGCTCCGGGCGCTCCAAGCCCTCTCGACTTATTAACCAACTTGATCTCTGTCCAGGAGTTGCAACTAGTTTCTGGTGTTTGTAGGTAGTGCTATTTTTCTACCAAGTGGCACCCGACGGGGTGGGCTTGGGACAGACTAGGCACACGTGGCCTGGTGTACTGAGTGGCACCCGGATGGTGGGCTCGGGAACCCTGCACACATCGTTTGGGGCCGTGAGCGAAACCCCGGCCGGATCTCCTTGCGGATGGAACCCGAATAGGCGATAAACCTGGACTAGAGTCTTGTGTGGTTAGTCAGGTCGTGGCCGACACCCTCGCCAGGCTTCCGCTTGAAGGTTGCCGAGTTACATAACGTGTACATGGCGGTAAGTGGCGAGAGCGTGTGTGAAGAAGTACACCCCTGCAGGGTTAACATGATCTATTCGAATAGCCGGGTCCGCGGTTATGGACTTCTTGGATGCTTACATGGTACATAGACAACTTGAAGTGGATACTCTAAAATGCTCAAGACAAGTGTGAGTGCTATGAATGGCTTTCCCGTAGAGAGACGGGGATGAATCCATAGTAGTGTATTGTGTGGTGATTAGTGGACTCGTGTACGTTGTCTCACCTCAAGAAGTTCTGGTAGTCGTAGAACAGGATAGCCACAGAGTCAAAGCTGGCTTGCTGCAACTAAACCCCAAACTACCTCCTTGATACAAATGCATGTATGATAGGATCTGATGTAAGTCTTGCTGAGCACCTTTGTACTCACGTTGCTTTATTTATGTTTTGCAATGGAGACTACAGTCTTACTAGTGGTTCGCTTGGACTTGACAGTAGCTTGTTACCTCAGCTACGATCTTGTACCCTTGGGAGGGTCTTGTAGATAGTCGGCTTCTCAGCCTTTTTCTTTTGTAGTTGTCTCGTACTCGGACATGTAATGCTTCCGCTTGTTGCTTGTATGCTCTGAATGATGGGTCATGTGGCCCCTGTTTGTATTTAATGCTATGTGGCTCTTCTGAGCCTTTATCTATATGAGTTTGCGTTATGTTGTGATGCCATGTTGTACAACACATACTTGCATGTTATGCATACGTGTAACTTGTATTGCTATGTGTGGGATCCGACAACCTAGTTGTTTATCCTTGTTAGCCTCTCTTATGGGGAAATGTAGTCTCGTGCTTCTGAGCGATAGTAGTCCGCTACAGCCCGGTTCACCGGAGTCCTGCTAGCCCAACTACTGCTTGGACACTTGACTGGCGGCATGTGTTTCACTTCGTTCCTATATACATCCCTTGGGAAATGTCACGCGGTGATATTTGGAGTCCTGCCTAGCTCTGCTACAGCCGGGATACCGGAGTCCTGTTAGCCAGTGCTACAGCCCGAATTCATACGTTGATGACCGACATGCTCGATGTGATTCATGTATGCCTGTCCCCATAGGTTAGTGCCACTTTGGGTTCACGACTAGTCATGTCGGCCCGGTTCTCTCATCATACGGATGCTAGCGACACTATCATATACGTGAGCCAAAAGGCGCAAACGGTCCCGGGCCATGGTAAGGCGACACCCGTGGGGATACCGTGCGTGAGGCCGCAAAGTGATATGATGTGTTACATGCTAGATTGGTGTGACTTAGGATCGGGTCCCGACAGCTTTGGTATCGAGCCTGATCGCTGTAGGGATTTCCAAGCCAACCCGGTCAAGTTGAGTCTAGAAATTCTTTAGTTATGTAAGGTAATTGATTGTGGGAAGGAACGTAAGGCTCTTTTACTCCTTTACCTCATGGCCTTCTGATCTAAGTCATCTTACCTTTCCTACGGGGTTAAGGAACTAGGCTTTCTCTTACATCTATCGGGATCACGTGTTACCACTCCGTAGTTCCATAGGATTGGATGATCGAGTCATACCCCGCCGAGTACTTCCGGTGTAGTCTGTTTAGTATTAACCCAGAACCTTGAGTGAAGATGTTGAGTATGTTACTACCCCATTTTAGCAGGATGTCTCATTCTGAGCATTTTACTGCCGTTATGCTGCCGAAATTGCCCTAGGAGTTCGAGAGTTACTAATTTCTTTGTCCTACATTTTACAGTCTGTAGTTGATGTTGATTCCGTCCTTGGTTTCGTTTCTCAGGATGTCATCAGTTAAGCGAAGTTCTGTTGCTCGTAGCCAGAACCACGGAGATGGTAGGGATGAGGATCCTCCCGACCAGCCTTCATTGGCAGAGTTTATGTTAGAGATGGAGAGGAACAAGCGTGAGTCTAACCGCTTGTTGGCACGTATCGAGGAGAACACCGCACAACAGTTCAAAGGGTCTGTAACCATTCATGACTTCATTTGCTTGCACCCACCTACCTTTCATCATTCCATTGAGCCACTCGATGCAGATGACTGGCTCCGTAGCATCACTCATAAGCTGCATTCCGCGAACGTAGCTGAAGGTGACAAGGTCACCTATGCTGCATACCACCTGGAAGGTCCTGCTAGTCTTTGGTGGCAGAACTATGAGGCTATGCTTCCAGCTTGCCAAATTCCTACCTGGAGAGATTTCACTGAGGCTTTTCGCGAGCATCACATTCCTGAAGCCCTCATCGATCGCAAGAGAGAAGAGTTCTGTAGTTTCACCCAGAGTAAGATGGCTGTTGATGCTTACAGTAGAGAGTTTGAGAACCTTGCCCGCTATGCTACAGAAGAAGTGTCCACGGACGCCAAGAAGCAGGCTAGGTTCCGGAAGGGTCTCAACCCCAAGTTGCATCGTGATCTTCACCTGCATCATTGTGATACCTTCCAAGCTCTTGTGAACAAGGCCATTAATGCAGAGACAGCTCAGCTCACTTACGAGGAGTCTCGTAAGCACAACCGTGATTTGGTTTCTTCCTCCGGTTCTAGTTCGCAGAAGTGCCGGATTTGGATTCCGAACTCCGCTCTTCCACCCGGATATTCACCGAGGCCATCCCATGTGGCGCCTCACCCAGCTTCGCCACATGCTCCACCCAGGCCTATTGGTAGACCACTTGTCAATGTGGGTCCACGTCCTACTTCAGGGACTTGCTTCACATGCGGAGAGCCAGGACACTATGCACGTGACTGCTCTCAAGCCAGTTTTGCTCCACCCCAGCCCGAGGAGCCTGTTGGCTGTGTTAAGCCATCACGCAAGACGATCAGTGTCAAGTCAGCCCCCACTGAACGTGGACGTGTGCATCACGTCTCAGCTAAAGACGCTCATGATGATCCGGATGTCGTTCTTGGTACACTCCTTGTTAATTGTCACCCAGCATCGGTTCTATTCGATACTGGAGCATCTCATTCTTTCATTTCTGAAGGCTATGCTCGTTTGCACGACATCTCATTTTGTGACATGCCAACTCCGCTTGAAATCCAAACCCCAGGGTCTAGACGGCAGACCACCAGAATCAGCCATGGTAATGAAATCCTTGTTGATAGACTTGTATTTCTTGCATCACTTGTAGCCCTCAAGTCCTCAGATATTAACATCATCTTGGGTATGGACTGGATGACAGCTCATCATGCCAAGATTGATTGTTGCACAAGATTTGTTCAGCTTACACACCCATCTGGCAAGATAGTCACTGTCTCCACTAGAGTTGCAAAGCGTCAACTCTATTCTCTTAATGCCAGCCCTCTTCCAGACCTTGAAGATATCCCGGTAGTCCGTGACTTTCCGGATGTCTTTCCAGAGGAACTGCCAGGTGTTCCACCTGACAGAGATGTAGAGTTCGTCATAGATCTTATTCCAGGAACCGCTCCAATCTCTAGGAGACCCTATAAGATGGCACCCTTAGAACTAGCCGAGCTTAAGAAACAACTTGATGAGTCCTTGCAAAAGGGTTTCATCCGTCCTAGTTCTTCTCCTTGGGCTTGCCCCGTCCTCTTTGTCAAGAAGAAGGATGGTACGAACCGGATGGTTGTAGATTATCGTCCCGTTAATTTGGTCACGATAAAGAACAAGTATCCGCTCCCGGATCAACGAATCGTATGATCAGCTCGCTGGATCCTCGATCTTTTCAAGATGGATTTAAGGTTAGGATACCACCAAATCAAGATCGAAACGGGACATCCCCAAGACAGCCTTTGTCACTCGTTATGGCGGACGAGTACACCGTCATGTCCTTTGGTCTAACCAACGCCCCACCACTTTCTCCGCTTGATGAACTCGATCTTCATGGAGTACTTAGATAAGTTCGTCGTGGTTTACCTCGATGATATTCTTATTTACTCGAAGAACGAGGAAGAGCATGCCGAACATCTTAGACTTGTGTTAGAAAAACTCAGAGAGCACCGCCTTTATGCCAAGTTCTCCAAGTGTGAATTTTGGTTGCCAGAAGTGACCTACCTAGGCCACGTAATCTCGGTAAGGGCATTTACATCAATCCCGAGAGAGTTCAGGCCGTTCTCGATTGGACTCCACCTGAAACCGTTAAACAAGTTAGGAGTTTCCTTGGTCTAGCCAGCTATTGTCGCCGCTTTGTTGAAAACTTCTCCAAAGTAGCTAAACCCCTCACGGAACTTCTCAAGAAAGATAAAAAGTTCGAGTGGTCCCCACAGTGTGAGTACAGTTTTCAGGAACTAAAAAGACGCCTGACTTCTGCTCCCATACTTGTGCCACCGGATTTCACTAAAGACTTTGTTATCTACTGTGACGCCTCACGACAAGGACTAGGTTGCATTCTTATGCAAGATCGTCATGTGATTGCCTATGCATCTCGACAGTTGCATCCACATGAGGAGAATTATCCTACACATGATCTAGAGCTTGCAGCCATAGTCTGTGCACTCAAGACCTGGCGACACTACCTTCTTGGTAAACGTTGCGAGATCTACACCGATCACCAGAGTCTCAAGTATATCTTCACCCAACCAGATTTGAACCTTAGGCAAAGGCGATGGTTGGAGTTGATCACAGATTATGATCTAGGGATTACCTACACCCCAGGCAAAGCCAATGTCATGGCTGATGCTCTAAGCCGTAAATCCTATTGCAACAATCTCATGTTGTAGCAAGGCCAACCACTTCTCCATGAGGAATTCTGTAAGCTTAACCTTCATATGGTGTCACGCCCAATATGCGACCCTATCCAAAAGGAACTCGAAGGTCCCACCAAGGATAGACCCGCATATTGAGTCGCTTTTGCAAGGTGGATATCATTACATCAACATTACATAATAGATGGGGATACATACATAAGGCACAACTGCCACAAGAATACATCAACATCATATACAAGATCAACATCCGACTACGGATGAAACATAAATGTAAACTCAAACGACATCCACCACTGCTAGCCCAGGCTGCCGACCGAACCTATCCCCGATCGAAGAGGAAGCGTAAGAAGAACTCCAACACAAGAAACATCGCTCTCGCGTCAAGAGCATCGCACAACCTGTACACTGCAACTGGTGGTGTAGTAATCATGAGTCACGAGGACTCAGCAATCCCATTACCATGGGTATCAAGACTAGCAAAGCTTAAGTAGGAAAGGAAGGGATAAAGTGGTGGGGTTGCAGCAGCGACTAAGCATATATGGTGGCTAACATACGCAAATGAGGCGAGAAGAGAAACAAAGGAGCGGTCGTCAACTAGTAATGATCAAGAAGTGATCCGAACTCCTACTTACGTCAAACATAACCCGAAACCGTGTTCTCCTCTCGATCAACCCGAAAAGAGACACTCACGGTTACGCACACGGTTGGTGTATTTTAATTAAGATCAACTTCGGTTCTCTACAACCGGACATTAACAAATTCCCATCTGCCACATAACCGCTGGCACGGCTTTGAAAGTTCAAACCCTGCAGGGTGTCCCAACTTAGCCCATGATAAGCCCTCGCGATCAACGAAGGATATTCCTTCTCCCGGAAGACCCGATCGGTCTCGGAATCCGGCTACAAGACATTTCGACAGCAATAAAACAAGACCAGCAAAGCCGCCCGGATGTGCCGACAAATCCTGATAGGAGTCGCACGTACCTCGGTCTCAGGGCACACCGGATAAGTCAGCCTACGAGTAAAACCAGCTCTCGAGTTTCCCGTGGTGGCCCATGATCTGCTCGGTTCGGACCAACACTCGAAGGAGCACTGGCCGGGGGGCTAAAATAAAGATGACCCTCGGGCTCCGGAAACCCAAGGGAAAAAGGGCATAGGTGAGGCA
Organism: Aegilops longissima; assembly: GCA_021605205.1. Taxonomy (NCBI): domain Eukaryota; kingdom Viridiplantae; phylum Streptophyta; class Magnoliopsida; order Poales; family Poaceae; genus Aegilops; species Aegilops longissima. The sequence goes on along the minus strand of CM038678.1, from coordinate 144,028,208 downwards.
AATGGTAAAACCAATGTTGGGCCTTCTTTGGAAAAGTCTTATTCAAAGCGAACTGTCAAGGGGGTCCCATAAATCACCCGACCGCGTTAGGGACGCAAAATCCGGGAACATAATACCGATATGACGGAAACTAGGGCGGCAAGAGTGGAACAAAACACCAGGCATAAGGCCGAGCCTTCCACCCTTTACCAAATATATAGATGCATTAATTAAATAAGGTATATTGTGATATCCCAACAAGTAAACATGTTCCAACAAGGAACAACATCTCCATGTTCCAACAAGGAACAAACTTTATCTTCACCTGCAACTAACAACACTATAAGAGGGGCTGAGCAAAGCGGTAACATAGCCAAACAACGGTTTGCTAGGACGGGTGCAAAAGGTTAGAGGTTCATGGCAATTTGGGATGGCTTGAGCATCAAGTGATAGGTAGCGCAGCATAGCGAAAGAACGAAGCAACTAGCATAGCAATGATAGTAGTGAGATCCAGGGTAGCGGTCATCTTGCCTGAAATCCCGCAAGGAAGAAGAACGAGTCCATGAAGAAGATGAACGGAAGAAGCTGATCCAAGTGTAGACGAACGAATCCTCACGATCGCAACGAAACAGGAACTAACAAGAAGAAGCACACAACATAGTAAACACACCACACATGAACAAGACATGATGCACAACCAAGCATGATGCATGACAAAGCTACATGAAGCTACTCATGGCAAGAGATGATGCAAACAAGAGCAACACATCAAAACAAGTTTAAATGAGGCCGGGAACAACATATAACAATTCTGGTAAGTCCTCATATGCAAATTTCGAAATTGGTCCAGATCTGAATAAACCTTAGGTTCAAGTTGTTAAACAGCAAGTTAAGATGCACCACGATGATCTACACGAAATTCTAGTCAAGTTACATATAAAGTTCATTTAATTCGGAGCTACGGTCTAGAAGATATGAGCAAAACAAGTTAAACATGGCATTGGTGCAAAATGCATATAAACATCAAGAAAACACCTCAAAACAAGGATCCAACATGATAATATGAAACTACATGCAAAATCAAGCAAGTTTCATATGGAGCACACTCAAAACGGAGCAACGGTTCAACACATACACACTATACAAGTTATGACAACAACCTGTCCAAAACAGCAAGTAGGCATATTGCAAGCATCAAAACAACATGCTACAGGACCTCAACAAGAAAACAAAAGGCATGGGCATGATGTACAGGTAAAGCATTACAAAACATGAACACTGAGCTATCTCCAGAAATGACTAGAACATGCTCAAAATGACATGGCAAGATTGCAAGTAATAACAGTTTCAGGCATTGGCAGGAATAACATCAGGTTGCAATGTTTAGAGCAATGAAACAACATGTTACGGGAACTTATCATGGCAAACAAAGGCATGGCATGAATCTACTAATTGCATAGAACAAAAGCCCTTTAGTGACCATAAGCCAAAAAGGATCATAAAATATAGTAACACCCATGTCAATATCGAAAGTTTCGTTAACAGATTCAGCAACATGGCATGTCAAAAACTGATAACAAGAAGGCATGTTTACAAGCTCAATGCACTCACTACAGAGCCTTATATGATAAACTAAGCATACATACATCAAGAAGACATAGCATAGAAGACATACATGGCAAGAACAATAACATAGCATATACGGATCAACCACAACAACCTTGGCAAAATTGAATAACATGTAAACAATCTGCCAGGAAACATTTGATAGCAAAATTAGAGCTCGATTGACTCAAGCTATGGTACTCCATAATTGCAAACAAGGGCATGGATGGATATAGCAAGACATGTTTAACAAAACATCCTTACTGAAGTATCTCAAAATATGCATGGATCTCTTGGTAGCATCAAGTTAACATGGCATCAAAATATCAGCAAAACAGGGCTGAAAACAGCAACAACAAGACACCTAGTTTGCATGCTTGTGCTAGTCACCACATAGATCACAAAAATACATGGCATACACCCCTGGAAAGATGGCATGGCATATTACAAAACACATGTAGGGCTCAAGTCCATAGGGTGCACACATCAATCATGGCAAAAATGACAAAAGTGCATGTTCTGATAAAAATCAGAAACTAACATCACATAGCACTCTTACAACAGCATTTCGGGCATCAAGATGAGCTCAAATGAAAATGATGCAATGAGATGAAATGATCTACTCTTCGAGACGGACATTTTGACATATTACACGCGCAAAACGGGGTTACGGATGCAGAGATATCATGCGATGAACAGAGCAACATATTATGGCAATTTCGGGACTTAGCAGTTTTATAAAAAAAACGGACGAGCGGGTGATAGCTAAACAGCGCGCGGAGCGGAGAATAGCCGAGGATGCTCACCTAGCGGGCCAAGCCCAGGACGGAGAGGAGGCAGGCAGGCCTGGGGGAGGATGGGCCGCGGGGTCGGGGCCGCGGGCCCACACGGCAGGTGGCGCCCGTCGTCCTTTTCCTCGATCCAGAGGGGTCGAGGAAGCAGGGCGCGCGGCCTTGCGGGAGTGGAAGGCGGCGGCGCCTGGTCGCCGGAAGGAGGTCGGGCGGCGGAGCTGGCAGATCCGGCCGGCCGGCGCGGATCCGCAACGACGACGGTGGGCGGAGCTCGGGAGGCACGGGTTTACACCATGGCGACTGCGAGGCGAGAGAGAGAGACGGAGGAGAAGTTAGAGAGATTCGGGAGAAGGAAAGAGGTGCGGGGTCACCGGAACTCATCTCCGGTGATGGCGGCGGCAGATGGCCGGCGGAGAGGCGGCGGCGAAGGCCCCGATCCCATCGATCGATCGGCGGCGCGAGAGGTGGGAGGAGCGGGCGGCTTTGTCGATCGCAGCGCGCGTCGGGCCCGGTCGGCCCGGGCGGGCCACGGATGGGCTGGCAGGCCAGCGTGAAGTGGGGCGGGGGAGGGCGTGGCGACGCCTGTTGGAGGAGCGGGTGGTGGCGGCGCGGCCATTGGCGACTTGCCAAGTGGCGAGCAGGGGCTGGAGAGGCGCGGAAATGGAGGTGGCTGCGCGTGGATTCCGAGGAGGAGGGGGTGGCTGTGGCTGGGAGGTAGAGGAGGGGCTAGGCTGCCCAAAAAGGAAGGGGACTATATATAGCAAAAGGGGCTAGGGTTGGGTGTTTCCATCCATTTTCGGACCCTCGGATCGCGATCGGACGGCTCCGGACAGGGGGGGGGGGGGCTAGGATTGGGCTGCAGTGGGCTATGAGGAGGGGGCTTGGGCTGAGGGGAGAGAAAAGAAGTGCAGCCCGGCGACAGTTTCAGAGACCGAAACGTCCGACGAAGGTACCGATAACGATACCGCTATACACGATGGTTGGGCTATCAAATGGACTCCGAATGCGACGAAACTTGACAGGCGCTCTGTCTACACTATAATAAGACCGCATGCCAAGTTGCATCCCATTCCGAGAACATTTAACACCCGCACACGAAAAGATGCAAAAGGGGGCGCCGGGAGACATAGGAGTGCCGGATTGCAAAACGGACAACGGGGAAAATGCTTGGATGCATGAGACGAACGCGTATGCAAAATGAAATGCGCATGATGACATGATATGAAATGCATATGATGACATGGCAAAATGCAACACACAAGCACATGACATGGCAAAGACGGCGAATAACTGACGGACACCTGGCGCATCGAATCCGGGGCGTTACAACACTCCTCCACTAACAAGAGATCTCGTCCCGAGATCTTAGGACCGAGACGGAAGGGAAAAGGGATGAGGTGAAAAAAATAAACGCAAGAGAGAAGAGGCAAAGAATCAAGAGCACTCGAGAATAAGAGCGGAACAACGAGAATGACGAGAATCAAAAGCTCACGAAATCAGATAGACTATGAAAACACTCTGGTTAGAACGAGATAAGAAACGAATAAGACTGAAAGGATTTAGGTAGCACTCCGGCTGAAACAAGGAAAGAATAGAACAAAAACTTCACAAGATGGAATGACACTTGACGAGATAAACAACGCAATGCCTCCGGAAGAATTGAAGAATGGAATGAAAAGAATTTAGAAGGAGGGTTTGAACTGAAATTGTTGAGAAAATCAACAACGAAAGAATAAGATTGTTGTGGACTTATGGAAAACTTCTCAGAAATTATGAGGTGATAACCGACCACAAACGGAAAAGATTAAATATCTGAGAAGAACGGAGAAATGCAAAACTCCACTTCAGAAGAAAATGAAGAATTATTTGCACTTCGAGACGCGAGAAGAAAAGATACTTGAACTCCGCCAACAAGAATCTTGATGAACACTTGAAGAAAGAATTAAATCATGACGAGCCACCGTGAAGAACTCCGGTAACAAAAGGATGGTGAGATAGAAAGAAGGAAGAAAGAATAAGATGAGCCTTGCGGTGACTTAGATGGAGGTTCCGACGAGATGGCCAAGTAAATTGAACTCCGGATAAGAAAAGATGAAAACACATGGAAGTAGAATTTATTCCTCACGAACAAACTCCGAAGAAAAGGATTACTCACTTGGATGAAGTAAGAATAAGATTTATTGTATGCTTATCCCTCATCAAATTAAATTGATGACAACCAATGGTTTTTGCCAACTACTTATTCTCGTTGAAAAAGGATTAAGGGGAAACATGGAACAAAACTTGAGAAAGTCTTCATGAACCACCGGTAGGATTGTAAAGAACGAATGAATTAAAATGATAATCAAGGAAAAGAATCTTGAACGAAACACCGTAAGAATTCGAAATGACTGATGAAATAGAATGAAACGCCGGGAAGAATTAGAAAAGCACGAAGATACTTGAGGGACTTAAAATGCAAGAGAACAAAGAGATCGCGAACTGATAGAAGAATACTTGAGCGAAGCACCGGAAGAATATTGAGACGAACGAAGGGGCACGAATATAGAATAATTGGAGAACGAATTTGAAAACTTAGAATGAAGAAATATTCCGAAAAGATGGCCTCCGGATGAAAAGAAATAGAAATCAACTTCTGAAATACTCCGGATGGATGAAAAGAATTGCACAACTGGAAACAAATAGATAGGATAACATCGAGCTATCACCATGAATCTCCGGGGAACGGACAAGATTTAGAAGGAACTCTTCTTCGGTCTTCAAATGACGACGAGAAACCACCAAAATAACTGAGGTACTCCGGTAGAATGAAAAGCAAAGGGGTTGAGTCAACAATGAAATGGTTTGAAATCGATCTTGAAAAGGCATCTGACTGATGAAATTCATTCTTACGTCAAACTCCGAAAAGAATTGAAAATAGCTCTGGGGAAATTAAAAGAGTCAGGTAAGATCCTGGGAAAAGACCTGTGGGTTAGGGCCCACTAAAGAAAACACCGTTGAAAAGGGATGTTGAACAGATAGATGATGCACCGGAATAATTGAGATATTTGAAAATTGGCGAGAGACGAACGAGCAAAGGGAAATATTTGAGCTGAGGGAAAGAATACGATCGACAATGAAAAACTAGAATTGAATCCACAGGGGAAGAAAAGAGATGAAGAATGTCATACAAAACGAGAATTCACCGGTTGAAATAATTGAGGGAAGAGTGAAGAGACTCCGTACGAATGAAATTGATGGTCGAAACAGACTCAAACTCCGGGAAGAAAAAGGGTGGGAGGGCGGTTAAACAAAGGCAACTTGGCAGGGGAAAACGACGAATATCTTGAAGAGAAAAACACCGGTTGAAATCATTGAGGAAAGAAAGCAAAAGACTTCGCACACGTAGGAAGGATACTCGATTACGGATTCCGGTTCCAAGAAGAAGAACAGGGAGGGCGGGTGGGAAAATAAGACAACTGAGGATTGAACTCAAAGATGAAGATGGTCGAGTCGACTTGACGAGAAATGCACCGGATAAAAGAGCTGAGGAACAACTACCGAAAAAACCAACTGCGTGATCCTAAAGAAAATTTGAAGGGGAAGAGAAGTAATTCAAAACACCTACGTCAAGATTTCTCACCAGAGCGACGAAGGGGCAGAGGAGTAAAAAGAATTCCTACTCTCCGATATAACTAGACTCCGAAAACTGTTTTACTTCTAGACTCAACAGCGGCCAAACTACACGATCAATCAAGGGGGCTCCTAGGGTCGGTCGAGGCTCTGATACCAACTTGTCACGCCCAATATGCGACCCTATCCAAAAGGAACTCGAAGGTCCCACCAAGGATAGACCCGCATATTGAGACGCTTTTGCAAGGTGGATATCATTACATCAACATTACATAATAGATGGGGATACATACATAAGGCACAACTGCCACAAGAATACATCAACATCATATACAAGATCAACATCCGACTACGGATGAAACATAAACAGAAACTCAAACGACATCCACCCTGCTAGCCCAGGCTACCGACCTGGAACCTATCCCCTGATCGAAGAGGAAGCAGAAGAAGAACTCCAACACAAGAAACATCGCTCTCGCGTCAAGAGCATCGCACAACCTGTACCTGCAACTGGCGGTGTAGTAATCTGTGAGTCACGAGGACTCAGCAATCCCATTACCATGGGTATCAAGACTAGCAAAGCTTAAGTAGGAAAGGAAGAGATAAAGTGGTGGGGTTGCAGCAGCGACTAAGCATATATGGTGGCTAACATACGCAAATGAGAGCGAGAAGAGAAACAAAGGAGCGGTCGTCAACTAGTAATGATCAAGAAGTGATCCTGAACTCCTACTTACGTCAAACATAACCCAGAAACCGTGTTCTCCTCTCGATCAACCCCGAAAAGAGACACTCACGGTTACGCACACGGTTGGTGTATTTTAATTAAGATCAACTTCGGGTTCTCTACAACCGGACATTAACAAATTCCCATCTGCCACATAACATGCGGCACGGCTTTGAAAGTTCAAACCCTGCAGGGTGTCCCAACAAGCCCATGATAAACCCTCGCGATCAACGAAGGATATTCCTTCTCCCGGAATCCCGATCAGTCTCGGAATCCGGCTACAAGACATTTCGACAGCAATAAAACAAGACCAGCAAAGCCGCCGGATGTGCCGACAAATCCTGATAGGAGTCGCACGTACCTCGGTCTCGAGGCACCTTTGGATAAGTCAGCCTACGAGTAAAACCAGCCCTCGAGTTTCCCGTGGTGGCCCATGATCTGCTCGGTTCGGACCAACACTCGAAGGAGCACCGCCCGGGGGGCTAAAATAAAGATGACCCTCGGGCCGAAACCCAAGGGAAAAATGGCATAGGTGAGGCAAATGGTAAAACCAATGTTGGGCCTTCTTTGAAAAGTCTTATTCAAAGCGAACTGTCAAGGGGATCCCATAAATCACCCGACCGCGTTAGGGACGCAAAATCCGGGAACATAATACCGATATGACGGAAACTAGGGCGGCAAGAGTGGAACAAAACACCAGGCATAAGGCCGAGCCTTCCACCCTTTACCAAATATATAGATGCATTAATTAAATAAGGTATATTGTGATATCCCAACAAGTAAACATGTTCCAACAAGGAACAACATCTCCATGTTCCAACAAGGAACAAACTTCATCTTCACCTGCAACTAACAACGCTATAAGAGGGGCTGAGCAAAGCGGTAACATAGCCAAACAACGGTTTGCTAGGACGGGTGCAAAAGGTTAGAGGTTCATGGCAATTTGGCATGGCTTGAGCATCAAGTGATAGGTAGCGCAGCATAGCGAAAGAACGAAGCAACTAGCATAGCAATGATAGTAGTGAGATCCAGGGTAGCGGTCATCTTGCCTGAAATCCCGCAAGGAAGAAGAACGAGTCCATGAAGAAGATGAACGGAAGAAGCCGATCCAAGTGTAGACGAACGAATCCTCACGATCGCAACGAAACAGGAACTAACAAGAAGAAGCACACAACATAGTAAACACACCACACATGAACAAGACATGATGCACAACCAAGCATGATGCATGACAAAGCTACATGAAGCTACTCATGGCAAGAGATGATTCAAACAAGAGCAACACATCAAAACAAGTTTAAATGAGGCCGGGAACAACATATAACAATTCTGGTAAGTCCTCATATGCAAATTTTAAAATTGGTCCAGATCTGAATAAACCTTAGGTTCAAGTTGTTAAACAGCAAGTTAAGATGCACCACGATGATCTACACGAAATTCTAGTCAAGTTACATATAAAGTTCATTTAATTCGGAGCTACGGTCTAGAAGATATGAGCAAAACAAGTTAAACATGGCATTGGTGCAAAATGCATATAAACACCAAGAAAACACCTCAAAACAAGGATCCAACATGATAATATGAAACTACATGCAAAATCAAGCAAGTTTCATATAGAGCACACTCAAAACGGAGCAGCGGTTCAACACATACACACTATACAAGTTATGACAACAACCTGTCCAAAACAGCAAGTAGGCATATTGCAAGCATCAAAACAACATGCTACATGACCTCAACAAGAAAACAAAAGGCATGGGCATGATGTACAGGTAAAGCATTACAAAACATGAACACTGAGCTATCTCCAGAAATGACTAGAACATGCTCAAAATGACATGGCAAGATTGCAAGTAATAACAGTTTCAGGCATTGGCAGGAATAACATCAGGTTGCAATGTTTAGAGCAATGAAACAACATGTTACGGGAACTTATCATGGCAAACAAAGGCATGGCATGAATCTACTAATTGCATAGAACAAAAGCCCTTTAGTGACCATAAGCCAAAAAGGATCATAAAATATAGTAACACCCATGTCAATATCGAAAGTTTCGTTAACAGATTCAGCAACATGGCATGTCAAAAACTGATAACAAGAAGGCATGTTTACAAGCTCAATGCACTCACTACAGAGCCTTATATGATAAACTAAGCATACATACATCAAGAAGACATGGCATAGAAGACATACATGGCAAGAACAATAACATAGCATATACGGATCAACCACAACAACCTTGGCAAAATTGAATAACATGTAAACAATCTGCCAGGAAACATTTGATAGCAAAATTAGAGCTCGATTGACTCAAGCTATGGTACTCCATAATTGCAAACAAGGGCATGGATGGATAGAGCAAGACATGTTTAACAAAACATCCTTACTGAAGTATCTCAAAATATGCATGGATCTCTTGGTAGCATCAAGTTAACATGGCATCAAAATATCAGCAAAACAGGGCTGAAAACAGCAACAACAAGACACCTAGTTTGCATGCTTGTGCTAGTCACCACATAGATCACAAAAATACATGGCATACACCCCTGGAAAGATGGCATGGCATATTACAAAACACATGTAGGGCTCAAGTCCATAGGGTGCACACATCAATCATGGCAAAAATGACAAAAGTGCATGTTCTGATAAAAATCAGAAACTAACATCACATAGCACTCTTCCAACAGCATTTCGGGCATCAAGATGAGCTCACATGAAAATGATGCAATGAGATGAAATGATCTACTCTTCGATACGAACATTTTGACATATTACACGCGCAAAACGGGGTTACGGATGCAGAGATATCATGTGATGAACAGAGCAACATATTATGGCAATTTCGGGACTTGGCAGTTTTATAAAAAGAACGGACGAGCGGGTGATAGCTAAACAGCGCGCGGAGCGGAGAATAGCCGAGGATGCTCACCTAGCGGGCCAAGCCCAGGACGGAGAGGAGGCAGGCAGGCCTGGGGGAGGATGGGCCGCGGGGTCGGGGCCGCGGGCCCACACGGCCGGTGGCGCCCGTCGTCCTCTTCCTCGATCCGAGAGGGGTCGAGGAAGCGGGGGCGGCGCGCCTTGCGGGAGTGGAAGGCGGCGGCGCTGGTCGCCGGAAGGAGGTCGGGCGGCGGATCTGGCAGATCCGGCCGGCCGGCGCCGGATCCGAACAACGACGACGTGGGCGGAGTTCGGGAGGCACGGGTTTACACCCATGGCGACGTCCGACGCAGAGAGAGAGACGGAGGGAGAAGTTAGAGAGAGATTCGGGAGAAGGAAAGAGGGTGCGGGGTCACCGGGAACTCATCTCCGGCGATGGCGGCGGCAGATGGCTTCGGCCAGAGGGCGGCGGCGAGCGCTCTCGATCCCATCGGGATCGGCGGGAGGGCGCGAGAGGTGGGAGAGCGGGCGGCTCGGTCGACTGCAGGCGGCGTCGGGCGATCGGCCAGGCGGGCCGTGGATGGGCTGGCAGGGCAGCGCGCGCGTGGGGCGGGGGAGGGCGTGGCGACGCCCGGTTGGAGGGGAGCGGCGGTGGTGGCGCGCAGCCATTGGCGACTTGCCAAGTGGCGGCGCAGGGCTGGAGAGGCGCGAAATGGAGGTGGCTGCTGTGGCATTTCGAGGAGGAGGGGTGGCTGCGGCTGGGAGGTAGAGGAGGGCTAGGCTGCCCAAAAGGAAGGAAGGGGACTATATATAGCAAAAGGGCTAGGGTTGGGGTCTCCATCCATTTTGGACCCTCGGATCGCGATCGGACGGCTCCGGACAGGGGGGCTAGGATTGGGCTGCGATGGGCTATGAGGAGGGGCTTGCCGAGGGGAGAGAAAAGAAGTGCAGCCAGCGACAGTTTGGAGACCGAAACGTCCGACGAAGGTACCGATAACGATACCGCTATACACGACGGTTGGGCTATCAAATGGACTCCGAATGCGACGAAACTTGACAGGCGCTCTGTCTACACTATAATAAGACCGCATGCCAAGTTGCATCCCATTCCGAGAACATTTAACACCCGCACACGAAAATATGCAAAAGGGGGCGCCGGGAGACATAGGAGTGCCGGATTGCAAAACGGACAACGGGGAAAATGCTCGGATGCATGAGACGAACGCGTATGCAAAATGAAATGCGCATGATGACATGATATGAAATGCATATGATGACATGGCAAAATGCAACACACAAGCACATGACATGGCAAAGACGGCGAATAACTGACGGACACCTGGCGCATCGAATCCGGGGCGTTACATATGGCTCCTCACGGATTCCTTTCTACCTTGGTGGCGAAACCTGATCTTGAGGATCGGATTGTCGCTGCTCAAAAGCAAGACACAGGAATTTCTCGGATCAAGAGAAACATTAAGAAGGGAGTTAGTGGATGTTTCTCTATGGATGATCGTGGTGTTGTTTTCTTTGAGAATCGTTTGGTGGTTCCCAAGAATCAACATCTGCAACAACTGATTCTTAAGTAGGCGCATGAATCTCCTCTCACGATTCATCCCGGTAGTACTAAGATGTATCAGGACCTACGCCAGAGGTTCTGGTGGACTAGGATGAAGAGAGAAATTGCTGAGTTCATTGCTAACTGTGACGTTTGTCGTCGTGTTAAGGCAGAGCATCGAGAGACCTCTGGCACCCTTCACCTTTAGCTATTCCAGTGGAAATGGGATAAAGTTGGTATGGACTTCATCACCGGTTTTCCCAGGACCAAGAAAGGGAATAATGCTATCTTCGTAGTCATTGATCGTCTCTCCAAACTGGCGCACTTCCTACCTGTTCGAGAGAGTATCACTGCTAGTAAGCTCGCTGACTTATACATTTCTCGAATAGTGTCACTTCATGGTGTTCCACTAGAGATCAATTCAGACCGTGGCAGTCTTTTCACTTCTCATTTCTGGGAGAGTTTTCAAACTGCCATGGGCACCCATCTTTCCTTTAGTACCACTTTCCACCCTCAGTCAAGTGGTCAGGTGGAAAAGGTCAACCAAATTCTCGAAGACATGCTTAGAGCTTGCGTTATCTCATTCGGTATGGATTGGGAGAAATTTCTTCCTTATGCCGAGTTTGCTTATAACAATAGCTATCAATCCAGTCTCAAGAAAGCTCCTTTCGAGATTCTGTATGGACGGAGATGTCGAACACCTTTGAACTGGTCAGAAACCGGTGAAAGACAATTCTTTGGACCGGACATGATCCAGGAGGCAGAAGAGCAAGTTCGCATCATTCATGAGAATTTGAAAACAACCCAATCTCGTCAAAAGAGCCAGTATGACCGTCGTCATAAGGAAGTGGCTTATGAAGTTGGCGACAAGGCTTACCTTCGGGTTACCCCTCTAAAGGGTACCCATCGTTTCGGTATCAAGGGCAAGTTGGCTCCTCGTTACATTGGCCCCTTTCGCATTCTCGCTAAACGAGGAGAGGTTGCCTACCAGTTGGAACTACCCCCACATCTTTATCAAGTTCATGATGTCTTCCACGTCTCTCAACTCAGGCGTTGCTTCTCGGATCCCATCCGTGCAGTGGACCACGAAACGCTTGATCTCCAAGATAACCTCACATACCGAGAGTACCCGATTCACATTCTTGATCAAGCAGAGCGTGTTACTCGACGTCAGAACATCAAGTTTCTCAAGGTTCAGTGGTCTCATCATTCCGAGAGAGAAGCTACTTGGGAGCGAGAAGATCGTCTTCGACTGGAGTACCCCGCTTTCTTTCCGTCGACCCCTGAATCTCGGGACGAGATTTTTCAAGTGGGGGCGAGTTGTCACATCCCTAGTTCTGGTACGGCCTAGACTAGCTTGTCATTTGTGCATCATGTTTAAATTCCATTTAAATTGAAATGAGGATTTGTGAAACCCTCAGAATCATTTATGGAAATGACCCAAATAAAAATTGCTCCAAAGGGGTCCAAGAAAATGCTCATGTTGCTCTCTGAAAATATTGGACAGAGATAAAAATCAAACCAATATTTTTAGGAGTCCATAAGTAATTATTTTGGGCATTTTGAATTAATGTAGTAAATATTTGCCTTGGATATATATGTTATATATAAAATATTATCCAAAAATTATGCCATTTATTAAGGAGCTCTGGAATAATACCACTAGCCCCTACAAAAATTGGCATAAGTTAATAAAATGATTTAGTATTTTAATTAAAACAAAACAAATGTCAGAAATAGAAAAAGAAAACAAAAAGGGGAAAACCCTTACCTGGACTTACCTGCAGCCCCTGTGCAGCCCAGCGGCCAGCAGGCCGGCCCAGCCAGCAGGCGGCCCAGCCCAACTGACAGGAGCTTCCTCAAGCTCCTGTCGGTGAGAGCTAACTGCGGGCGGCATGCCGCAGCCGCCACCACCACCTCCTCCCCGCCTGCTTGTCCTCCCCTCGTCATGTTGGATGACACGGGCGACGCCACGCGCGCCCGCACCTCACTCCCTCTCTCCCGTGCCTCTCCCCTCCTCTGGCTCCCTCTCCCTCTCTTCACCGAACGCACCGGAGAGCGCCACTGCTCGCCGCCGTGGCCACCGGCCACCCCCTCGCCCTCCATCGTGCCCAGAAGCTCCGCTACGTATTCCTCGTCCTCTCCGACGAGCCAAACAAGCTGGAGTGCCCTGCAACACCGTCCTTGACGCCTTCTTCAACCTCCGGCCGCCGGAGATCCCCTCCGCCGCTACGACCGCTTCGGTTCCTCCCCGACCTCGCCGGCCCGTTCGTCGTGACCGCTCTGAGCTACTGGCCGCTCTCCCCCTCTCTGTTCGCCTCCTCGCACGCCGTAGTGACTGCCCCTAGCTCGACCGCACCCGCCGCCGTCTACGCTCGCCGCCGACGCGCCTTCGGCGACCATTCGGTCCACCGGGCGTGTCCATCGCCCTCGCCGCATCGCGCACGCACACACTAGCACTCTAACTCTCCCGCACGCGCACCACAGCGCAGCTCGCGCCTCACCCGAGCTCCGGCCGCCGCGGCCGAGCTCCTCGCTGTCGCCTCCGGCCACCCCAGGCCCGGCTGGCACCACCGCCTGACGCGCGCTGGTCTGGGCTCTCGAACGAGCCCAGCCACGCTACGAACGGGGCACCATAGACCGTTTCCGCGGCGTTCCGCCGTTTCGGGCCTCGCCGGCGGCTTAACGCCGGTGGGGTTGATCGCTTGACCGTGCCGGCCTGTCGGGTGGGTCCGGCTCGTCAGGTGATTAGCTTAAGCTAATCACCACCTAATCTAACTCCCTGACACTGACAGTGGGCCCCAACGCCACTAATCTTTTAATTAGGATTAAACTAACCTGCTTAACCCCACATCGACGTGGGACCCACACGTCAAGTTTGACCTGGTCAGCACTGTTGACTTGCTGACGCAGGCATGACGCAGATCTTGACGCAATTATTTATTTTCTGGAATTATTTTAATTCAGGAAATTCGAAAAATTAGCAAAACTTCAAAAATCATAGAAATTCAACCGTAGCTCAGATTGAAATAATTTATATATGAAAATTATCAGAAAAATGCAATCTATCCATCTGTAGCAGTTTCATGCATGAAAAACCAACTTATACCTGCTGTATAAGTGAAACACTATAATGACATATATAAGAGCTTAACTTGGAGTTGCATTTGAATTCTTGGTTCAAATGGACCTCTTCCAAACTGAATGCTAGTTGCATTAGCTCAAACAGCATCACATCTACATGCCATGTTCATGCATCATATTGTTGCATATGATTGTGTATTGATTGCCGGCACCGTTCCTTCTCGATAGGTCCTGCTCCGGAGACGTTCCAGAGTACATGTCTGTGAAGCAGTGCCTCCCTTGTTGATTTACCAGGCAAGCAAAACCCCTTGTTCATTCCGATACAATCCTACTCTCTCGCTCCTGCTCTCATTTATTGCATTAAGACAACAACGATTCAATTGCTACTTTATGCTGCGGTAGTTGAACCCATTCCTCTGCATGACCTGTCATTGCCACAGTAAATAGTTGAAACCCACTAGCATGTGTAGGAGTTGATTGATCCATGTTGTGTTCCTACCATGCTATGCCTGCTATTGCTTAGATTTGTGTCAGGTCTGATTCATTGGGAATGAATTGGAGTGCAGTGCTCTTGTTCTGATGTTGAGAGTGAAGTGTGTGAACACGATTTGGTAAAGGTAGCCGTGAGAGGCCATGTAGGAGTACATGGTGGGTTGTCTCTGGAACCGTCCTTAAGCACTGTGTTCTATGTATGTTGTCCAATGACTCGATACTACCACACATTGGGCTCCGGGCGCTCCAAGCCCTCTCGATTTATTTACCAACTTGATCTTTGTCCAGGAGTTGCAACTAGTTTCTGGTGTTTGTAGGTAGTGCTATTTTTCTACCAAGTGGCACCCGACGGGGTGGGCTTGGGACAGACTAGGCACACGTGGCCTGGTGTACCGAGTGGCACCCGGATGGTGGGCTCGGGAACCCTGCACACATCGTTTGGGGCCGTGAGCGAAACCCCGGCCGGATCTCCTTGCGGATGGAACCCGAATAGGTGATAAACCTGGACTAGAGTCTTGTGTGGTTAGTCAGGTCGTGGCCGACACCCTCGCCATGCTTCCGCTTGAAGGTTGCCGAGTTACATGACGTGTACATGGCGGTAAGTGGCGAGAGCGTGTGTGAAGAAGTACACCCCTGCAGGGTGAACATGATCTATTCGAATAGCCGGGTCATGTTATGGACTTCTTGGATGCTTACATGGTACATAGACAACTTGAAGTGGATACTCTAAAATGCTCAAGACAAGTGTGAGTGCTATGAATGGCTTTCCCGTAGAGAGACGGGGATGAATCCATAGTAGTGTATTGTGTGGTGATTAGTGGACTCGTGTACGTTGTCTCACCTCAAGAAGTTCTGGTAGTCGTAGAACAGGATAGCCACAGAGTCAAAGCTGGCTTGTTGCAACTAAACCCCACACTACCTCCTTGATACAAATGCATGTATGATAGGATCTGATGTAAGTCTTGCTGAGTACCTTTGTACTCACGTTGCTTTATTTATGTTTTTGCAGCGGAGACTACAGTCTTACTAGTGGTTCCGCTTGGACTTCGACGAGTAGCTTGTTACCTCAGCTACGATCTTGTACCCTTGGGAGGGTCTTGTAGATAGTCAGGCTTCTCAGCCTTTTTCTTTTGTAGTTGTCTATACTCAGACATATAATGCTTCCGGTTGTTGCTTGTATGCTCTGAATGATGGGTCATGTGACCCCTGTTTGTATTTAATGCTATGTGGCTCTTCTAAGCCTTTATCTATATGAGTTTGCGTTATGTTGTGATGCCATGTTGTACATCACATACTTGCATGTTATGCATACGTGTAACTTGTATTGCTATGTGTGGGATCCGACAACCTAGTTGTTTATCCTTGGTAGCCTCTCTTATGGGGAAATGTAGTCTCTTGCTTCGGCGATAGTAGTCCGCTACAGCCGGTTCACGAGTCCTGCTAGCCCAAAGACTACTGCTTGGACACTTGACTGGCGGCATGTGTTTCACTTCGTTCCTATGTCTGTCCCTTCGGGAAATGTCACGCGGTGATATTCGAGTCTGCCTAGCTGCTACAGCCGGGATACCGGAGTCCTGTTAGCCAAAGCTACAGCCCGAATTCATACGTTGATGACCGACATGCTCGATGTGATTCATGTATGCCTGTCCCCATAGGTTAGTGCCACTTTGGGTTCACGACTAGTCATGTCGGCCCGGGTTCTCTGTCATACGGATGCTAGCGACACTATCATATCGTGAGCCAAAAGGCTAAACGGTCCCGGCCATGGTAAGGCGACACCCGTGGGGATACCGTGCGTGAGGCCGCAAAGTGATATGATGTGTTACATGCTAGATCGGTGTGACTTAGGATCGGGGTCCCGACATATATCCATGGCTCACGCTCATGTATTGCGTGAAAGTTGAAAAAAGTTTGAGATTACTAAAGTACGAAATAATTGCTTGGCTTGTCATCGGGGTTGTCCATGATGAGAGCATTCTTGTGTGATAAAAATGGAGCATGATCAAACTATATGATTTTGTAGGGATGAACTTTCTTTGGCCATGTTATTTTGAGAAGACATAATTGCTTACTTAGTATGCTTAAAGTATTATTATTTTTATGTCAATATTAAACTTTTATCTTCAATCTTTAGGATCTGAATATTCATGTCATAATAAAGTGAATTACATTGATAAATTATGTTAGGTAGCATTCCACATCAAAAATTATGTTTTTATCATTTACCTACTCGAGGATGAGCAGGAATTAAGCTTGGGGATGCTTGATATGTCTCCAACGTATCTATAATTTTTTATTGTTCCATGTTATTATATTATCTGTTTTGGATGTTTAATGGGCTTTATTATATACTTTTATATTATTTTTGGGACTAACCTACTAACCGAAGGCCCAGTGCAAATTGCTGTTTTTTTTGCCTATTTCAGTGTTTCACAGAAAAGGAATATCAAACGGAATCCAAACGAATGAAACCTTCGGGAGAGTGATTTTTGGAACAAACGTGATCCAGAGGACTTGGAGTGGACGTCAAGAAATAAGCGAGGAGGCCACGAGGCAGGGAGGCGCGCCTGCCCCCTGGGCACGCCCCCACCCTCATGGGCCCCTCGCAGCTCCACCGACCTACTTCTTCCTCCTATATATACCCATATACCCCAAAAACATCCAGGAGCACCACAAAATCCTATTTCCACCGCCGCAACCTTCTGTACCCGTGAGATCCCAACTTGGGGCCTTTTACGGAGCTCCACCGGAGGGGGAATCGATCATGGAGGGCTTCTACATCAATACCATAGCCTCTCCAATGATGTGTGACTAGTTTACCACAGACCTTCGGGTCCATATTTATTAGCTAGATGGCTTATTCTCTCTCTTTGGATCTCAATACAAAGTTCTCCTCGATCTTCTTGGAGATCTATTTGATGTAATTCTTTTTGCGGTGTGTTTGTCAAGATCCGATGAATTGTGGGTTTATGATCAAGATTATCTATGAACAATATTTGAATCTCCTCTGAATTATTTTATGTATGATTTGTTATCTTTGCAAGTCTCTTCGAATTATCAGTTTGGTTTGGCCTACTAGATTGATATTTCTTGCAACGGGAGAAGTTCTTAGCTTTGGGTTCAATCTTGCGTGCCCTTTCCCAGTAACAGCAAGGACAGCAAGGCACGTATTGTATTGTTGCCATCGAGGATAAAAAGATGGGGTTTATATCATATTGCTTGAGTTTATCCCTCTACATCATGTCATCTTGCCTAATGCGTTACTCCGTTCTTATAAACTTAATACTCTAGATGCATGCTGGATAGCGGTCGATGCGTGGAGTAATAGTAGTAGATGCAGAATCGTTTCGGTCTACTTGTCGCGGATGTGATGCCTATATACATGATCATGCCTAGATATTCTCATAATTATGAACTTTTCTATCTATTGCTCGACAATAATTTTTTCACCCACCATAATACTTATGCTCTCTTGAGAGAAGCCACTAGTGAAACCTATGGCCCCCGGATCTATTCTCCATCATATAAGTTTACAATCTATTTTACTTTGCATTCTTAACTTTCCGTTTATATTATAAAAATACCAAAAATATTTATTTATCTTATTATCTCTATCAGATCTCACTTTTGCAAGTGGCCGCGAATGGATTGACAACCCCTTTATCGCATTGGTTGCAAGGTTCTTATTTGTTTGTGTAGGTACGAGTCGACTTGCGTGTAGTCTCCTAGTGGATTGATACCTTGGTTCTCAAAAACTGAGGGAAATACTCACGCTACTTTGCTGCATCACCCTTTCCTCTTCAAGGGAAAAACCAACGCAAGCTCAAGAGGTAGTAGTGATTCATCCTCTCTGCTACCGGCGCGAGTCTAATCACGCATACTTTTGAGAAGGTGCGCTCCAGAACGTTGATGACTGTAATAGGTCTGAAATGGCGAATGTCCGTCACCCCAACTACTTTGGGGATCAGGGTGATAACACCAAAATTTATTCATGCCATGTCAAATGTTCCGATGTAGAATCCATGGAACATTGGCATGATCACAGGTTTTAGGACATTCCAGGATTCCTGTAAGAAGGCAACCGGCACCTACTAGCAAATGATAGTATCAGTTATTAAGAGCCAATATGGTTGAATAGGGGAAAGTTCAACGATGCTAACTAGGTGGAATTTCATCCTCTTCCTCTTCATCTTCTTCTGCTGCTGTTGTGTTCTTCTTCTTCTCTTGTGTTGCCTCTTCTTCTTCTTCTTCTTCTTCTTCTTCAGATCCTTGTCTGACCTCTATTATGCCACATTGCCTGAGACCACTCCGAATTTTTGTTCTTCCATGCTTCATTGTCAAACGCCTTCACACCATGGCCGGAGCTGATTACCTCATCATGCGTCACATTTTCCTCCTCCGCCACAAGTTCATCAATTCCCCATTACAGGATCCAGTTGTGAATGATACGACTGAAGGAAATATGCCCTAGAGGCAATAATAAAGTTATTATTTATTTCCTCATATCATGATAAATGTTTATTATTCATGCTAGAATTGTATTACCCAGAAACATAATACATGTGTGAATACATAGACAAATCATAGTGTCACTAGTATGCCTCTACTTGACTAGCTCGTAAATCAAAGATGGTTAAGTTTCCTAACCATAGACATGAGTTGTCATTTGATTGACGGGATCACATCATTAGGAGAATGATGTGATTGACTTGACCCATTCCGTTAGCTTAGCACTTGATCGTTTAGGATGTTGCTATTGCTTTCTTCATGACTAATACATATTCCTATGACTATGAGATTATGTAACTCCCGCTTACCGGAGGAACACTTTGTGTGATACCAAACGTCACAACGTAATTGGGTGATTATAAAGGTGCTCTACAGGTGTCTCCGAAGGTACTTGTTGAGTTGACGTATTTCGAGATTAGGATTTGTCACTCCGATTGTCGGAGAGGTATCTCTGGGCCATCTAGGTAATGCACATCACTATAAGCCTTGCAAGCAATGTAGCTAATGAGTTAGTTATGAGATGATGCATTACGTAACGAGTAAAGAGACTTGCTGGTAATGAGATTGAACTAGGTATTGGATACCGACGATCGAATCTCGGGCAAGTAACATACCGATGACAAAGGGAACAACGTATGTTGTTATGCGGTTTTGACTGATAAAGATCTTCGTAGAATATGTAGGAGCCAATATGAGCATCCAGGTTCCGCTATTGTTTATTGACCGGAAATTTGTTTCGGTCATGTCTACATAGTTCTCGAACCCGTAGGGTCCGCACGCTTAAGGTTTCGTTGACAGTTTTATTATGAGTTTATAAGTTTTGATGTACCAAAGGTTCTTAGGGGTCCCGGATGTGATCACGGACTTAACGAGGAGTCTCGAAATTGTCGAGACATAAAGATCGATATATTGGACGACTATATTTGGACACCGGAAAGGTTCCGGGTGAGATTGGGACAATACCGGAGCTCCGGGGGGTTATCGGAACTCCCCGGGATGTATATGGGCCTTATTGGGCCTTAGTGGAAAGGAGGGGAAAGGAGCAAGGGAGGGGGAGCCCCCCCAAGCCCTATCCGAATTGGGAGGGGGGGCCGGCCCCCCTTTCCTTCCTCCCTCCTTCCTCTTCCTTCCCTCTCCTACTCCTAATAGGAAAAAGGGGAGTCCTACTCCCGGTGGGAGTTGGACTCCCCCCTTAGGGCTCGCCACCCCCTTTGTCGGCCCCCTCCTCCACTCCTTTATATACGGAGGAGGGGTGCACCCCATAGACACAACAATTGATCCCTTGGATCTCTTAGCCGTGTGCGGTATCCCCCTCCACCATAGTTCTCCTCGATAATATTGTAGCGGTGCTTATGCGAAGCCCTGCGACGGTAGAACATCAAGATCGTCACCACGCCGTCGTGCTGACAGAACTCTTCCCCGACACTTTGTTGGATCGGAGTCCGGGGAACGTCATCGAGCTGAACGTGTGCAAGAACTCGGAGGTGCCGTAGTTTCGGTGCTTGATCGGTCGGGCCATGAAGACGTACAACTACATCAACCGCGTTGTGCTAACGCTTCCGCTTTCGGTCTACGAGGGTATGTGGACACACTCTCCCCTCTCGTTGCTATGCATCACCATGATCTTGCGTGTGCGTAGGAATTTTTTTGAAATTACTCGTTACCCAACAGTGGCATCCGAGCCAGGTTTTATGCGTTGATGTTATATGCATGAGTAGAACACAAGTGAGTTGTGGGCGATATAAGTCATACTGCTTACCATCATGTCATACTTTGGTTCGGCTTTATTATTGGATGAAGCGGCCCGGACCGACATTACGCGTACACTTACGCGAGACTGGTTCTACCGACGTGCTTTACACACAGGTGGCTGGCGGGTGTCAGTTTCTCCAACTT
Organism: Aegilops longissima; assembly: GCA_021605205.1. Taxonomy (NCBI): domain Eukaryota; kingdom Viridiplantae; phylum Streptophyta; class Magnoliopsida; order Poales; family Poaceae; genus Aegilops; species Aegilops longissima. The sequence continues at coordinate 144,007,081 of CM038678.1, read as the reverse complement.
TAGTTGAACCGAGTATGGCTACGCCCGGTCCTTGCGAAGGTTAAAACAACACCAACTTGACAAACTATCGTTGTTGTTTTTGATGCATAGGTAAGAACGGTTCTTGCTAAGCCCGTAGCAGCCACGTAAAACTTGCAACAACAAAGTAGAGGACGTCCAGCTTGTGTTTTGCAGGGCATGTTGTGATGTGATATGGTCAAGACATGATGCTAAATTTTATTGTATGAGATGATCATGTTTTGTAACCGAGTTATTGGCAACTGGCAGGAGCCATATGGTTGTCGCTTTATTGTATGCAATGCAATCGCCCTGTAATGCTTTACTTTATCACTAAGCGGTAGCGATAGTCGTAGAAGCATAACATTGGCGAGACGACAACGATGATACGATGGATATCAAGGTGTCGCGCCGGTGACGATGGTGATCATGACGGTGCTTCAGAGATGGAGATCACAAGCACAAGATGATGATGGCCATATCATATCACTTATATTGATTGCATGTGATGTTTATCTTTTATGCATCTTATCTTGCTTTGATTGACAGTAGCATTATAAGATGATCTCTCACTAAATTTCAAGATAAAAGTGTTCTCCCTGAGTATGCACTTTTGCCAAAGTTCGTCGTGCCCAGACACCACGTGATGACCGGGTGTGATAAGCTCTAGGTCCATCTACAACGGGTGCAAGCCAGTTTTGCACACGCAGAATACTCGAGTTAAACTTGACGAGCCTAGCATATGCAGATATGGCCTCGGAACACCGAGACCGAAAGGTCGGCGTGAATCATATAGTAGATATGATCAACATAGTGATGTTCACCATTGAAAGCTACTCCATTTCACGTGATGATCGGTTATGGTTTAGTTGATTTGGATCACGTGATCACTTAGATGATTAGAGGGATGTCTGTCTAAGTGGGAGTTCTTAAGTAATATGATTAATTGAACATAAATTTATCATGAACTTAGTACCTGATAGTATTTTGCTTGTCTATGTTTGTTGTAGATAGATGGCTCGTGCTGTTGTTCCGTTGAAATTTAATGTGTTCCTTGAGAATGTAGTGACCCGACCTCAGATGGTCAAGTCTCTGTGTTTCAGTGTCATCCCTGGATCGGTAATGCTGACACACACAGTACTCGAAGGATTTATAACAGAGTAGCAATCACACACTTATTACATCGATGTCTCAAAAGAGAACTTATTACAATAATATGGCTTAAGGCCATCTAATGTGATAACAGCGGAAGGCTTGGAAGATAAAGTGAGTCCATCAACTCCAACGGCATGGCTGAGCTGCACGGCAACGACCTATCGAACCTTACTCCTCGTCTGAAAAGTCTGCAACATAATACGTTGCAGCCCGAGGACGGGTCAGCACATGGAATATGCTGGCAATATAACACAGTAGAGCATGAACAAAATAATGCTATCACTACATGCATATTTGGCTGGTGGAAAGCTCTATGGTTATAGTTTTTGCGAAAAGCCAATTTTTTCCTACAACAATGGAATAGATTTTAATTTAACTATCATGGTGGTTGAAAAATCATTGAGAATGGTTGACAACATTCTCAATCCCAATTAAAGTAGTTAACAACCCAACAGTATTAATTTTTAGAGTGATGAGATACATGTGAATACTCAAGTACTAGATACTCAAAGTTGTCCATAACCAGGGACATGGCTAACCATGATTAGATTGTACACTCTGCAGAGGTTTGCGCACTTTTCCCCACAAGACTCGATCGCCTCCGTTGATTTCTCGCACTACATGGTGTTTGAGAAACGGATGACCGAGACACAGTCTTTCAGAAACATTAACTCTCTACTCCGGGTAGACCATACCAAACCTACAAAACCCACTACCTGCTGATATACCTCTTCAAGAGCTTCACGTAACTTACTCAACTATGCTAGAGCCCATAATAGCTTGTGGCTGCACACGGAAGTTTCTAGCATGAATAATCTCAGTTCCCTTTGAGCCTGGGTGGCGGTCCATAAAGAAAAACAGGCAATCCTGGAATACCAGGTACCTCAATCCACCCAGATGTGTATTTAAGTTGCCACCTTAAAGTAAACCATTAATTAACAATCTCACATCTGTCATGGATACACTCAAACAGAAAACCATGTCTACGAGCATAGCTAGCAGTATAAGAAAACGTAGAAGTAACTCCCAAGGGTTTGATAGTAACAGGGCAATAGGTTCTACCTCAACAACTACTTCCCAACCCACAAATTAATGATATCCTAATCATGCAATGTTTGAGGATTGAGCTAATGCATAAAAACTGGGTATGAAAAGAGTATGATCAATGTGTTACTTGCCTTGCTAACGATCCGTGAATCCTAGAGACTCATAGTAACACGCTTCGCCCTCCGGGAATTCTATCGCAAGCAAACAATAACATACATAAGCAAAAAGCAAAGATGCACAGGTAAAACTCAACTAAAAGAGGTTGACCAGAAAGTTCAACTTAAGAACTCTGGTTTTCAAAAAGAATAAAAAAAACGAAACAACAAAACTCAAACAACGAAAGAAATAAGATCCGTTTACTAATCTGAACTAGGGTCAAATTTTATGGAGGCAAAAACTTGTTTGAGTTAGTTATTCGGAAAGAGGGTTTTGAGACGAAACTCTAGGCGCTTGAATCGCCTGATTCCGATAAACGAGCGAAAAGTTATACTAGATTGAACATCGGATCAGAAATCGCGATCAGAAAAAATCACGGAATAAATCCGATAAAAAGAAAAGCGACGAACAGCTTAACGAACGAATGTTCGTTATCTGAATCTAAACGAAAAAAAACCGCATTCGTTAAAATGAATGAATGAGCGAACGCTCTCTAAATAAATAAACCGGAGAAAAACCGATCTATTTAAAAAAAACGGAAACTAGGGTTTCGGAAAATAAACCGAACGGTTTTAAGAAAAACCGGCGGTCTCGGATCGGGCGGCTACCTCCGGTGAGGGTTCCGGCGAGGCGGGGTGCGGGGCGGCGGCTCACGGGGAGGCGGGGCTTGGCGGCGGCTGCGAAGCCTGGCGGCGGCGATCGCAGACGCGGGCGAACGCGGGCGGCGGCGGCTGTGCTGTGTGCGGCGGCTGCGGGCGGCGGGGTTGGCGGCGGTGGTGGTGGTGTTGGGGCTCGGGTGGCGGCGATATAAAGGGGGCGGGTGGCGACTTGGAGTAGGGGCCAAGGCGGCGGAGGCGGAGTCCAACTCAGACTCCGGTCCGAGTGGCGGCGTCTGTGGCAGCACAAGACGAGGGAGGCGGCGGCTCGGCTGGCCGGGCTGCTCTGGCTGGGCCCTAGGCTTACGGTCGAGTATGGGGAGTTTTTTAAAATAGTTCCGCCGACAGAAAAATTCCTATAGAATAAAAGAAAAATCTAAGAATGGCAAAACAAATTTTCACCTTCTAAATAAAATATTTAGAACGAGATGAACATTTTCTTGGCCCTAAAAATGCAATTTTTAAAACGTGCAATTTTTCTAATGTAAATAAAATCCAAGTAAACTCAAATAAAATCCAAATAATGATTTTAACATTTTTCCTCCAATATTTTAATTATTTTGGAGAAGTCATATTATCTCTTCTCATTTATTTTTATTATGGAATATTTTTCAGAGAGAAAATAATTAAAATAAAAAATCCTCATTCTCAATATTTGATAGAAATCAAATATGAAAACCGTAAAATCCCCAACTCTCTCCGAGGGTCCTTGAGTTGCTTAGGATTTCGAGGATTGCGGAACGAAGATGCGATAAAATATGATATGCTTGGATGACCTATGTATAACATTCAAAATTGATAATTTGGAATGTTACAGAGAAAGCAAAGTTGAAAGACGATGGTAGCAATTACACGAACTGGGTTTGTAACTTGAGGATTATCCTCATTGCTTTGGATGTAAGAATTACGCCCCGAAGCACCGCTGGGTGCCGACCTCTGCAGGAGCAACACCAAGATGTTATGAACGTCTGGCGAGCAAAGCTGATGACTACTCAATAGTTCAGTGTGCCATGCTTTACGGCTTAGAACCGGGTCTTCAACGACGTTTTGAACGTCATGGAGCATATGAGATGTTCCAGGAGTTGAAGTTAATATTTCAAGCAAATGCCCGGATTGAGAGATATGAAGTCTCCAATAAGTTCTATAGCTGCAAGATGGAGGAGAATAGTTCTGTCAGTGAGCATATATTCAAAATGTCTGGGTATAATAATCACTTGATTCAACTGGGAGTTAATCTTCTGAATGATAGCGTCATTGACAGAATTCTCCAATCACTGCCACCATGCTACAAGAGCTTCATGATGAACTATAACATGCAAGGGATGAATAAAATGATTCCCGAGCTCTTCGCAATGCTAAAGGTTGTGGAGGTAGAAATCAAGAAAGAGCATCAAGTGTTGATGGTCAACAAGACCACTAGTTTCAAGAAAAAGGGCAAAGGGAAGAAGAAGGGTAACTTGAAGAAGAACAGCAAGCAAGTTGCTGCTCAGGAGAAGAAACCCAAGTCTGGACCTAAGCCTGAAACTGAGTGCTTCTACTGCAAGCAGACTGGTCACTGGAAGCGGAACTGCCCCAAGTATTTGGTGGATAAGAAGGATGGCAAGGTGAACAAAGGTATATGTGATATACATGTTATTGATGTGTACCTTACTAGAGCTCGCAGTAGCACCTGGATATTTGATACTGATTCTGTTGCTAATATTTGCAACTCGAAACAGGGACTATGGATTAAGCGAACACTGGCCAAGGACGAGGTGACGATGCGCGTGGGAAATGGTTCCAAAGTCGATGTGATCGCGGTCGGCACGCTACCTCTATATCTACCTTCAGGATTAATTTTAGACCTAAATAATTATTATTTGGTGCCAGCGTTAAGCATGAACATTATATCTGAGTCTTGTTTGATGCGAGACGGTTATTCATTTAAATCGGAGAATAATGGTTGTTCTATTTATATGAGTAATATCTTTTATGGTCATGCACCCTTGAAGAGTGGTCTATTTTTGATGAATCTCGATTTTAGTGATACACATATTCCTAATGTTGAAGCCAAAAGATGCAGAGTTGATAATGATAGTGCAACTTATTTGTGGCACTGCCGTTAGGTCATATCGGTGTAAAATGCATGAAGAAACTCCATACTGATGGACTTTTGGAACCACTTGATTATGAATCACTTGGTACTTGTGAACCGTGCCTCATGGGCAATATGACTAAAACGCCGTTCTCCGGTACTATGGAGAGAGCAACAAATTTGTTGGAAATCATACATACAGATGTATGTGGTCTGATGAATGTTGAGGATCGTGGCGGATATCGTTATTTTCTCACCTTCACAGACGATTTAAGCAGATATGGGTATATCTACTTAATGAAGCATAAGTCTGAAACATTTGAAAAGTTCAAAGAATTTCAGAGTGAAGTTGAAAATCATCATAACAAGAAAATAAAGTTTCTACGATCTGATCGTGGAGGAGAATATTTGAGTTACAGGTTTGGTCTACATTTGAAACAATGCGGAATAGTTTCGCAACTCGCGCCACTAGGAACACCATAGCGTAATGGTGTGTCCGAACATCGTAATCGTACTTTACTAGATATGGTGCGATCTATGATGTCTCTTACTGATTTACCGCTATCGTTTTGGGGTTATGCTTTAGAGACGGGCGCATTCACGTTAAATAGAGCACCATCGAAATCTGTTGAGATGACGCCTTATGAACTGTGGTTTGGCAAGAAACCAAAGTTGTCGTTTCTAAAAGTTTGGGGCTACGATGCTTATGTGAAAAGGCTTCAACCTGATAAGCTCGAACCCAAATGGGAGAAATGTGTCTTCATAGGATACCCAAAGGAGACTGTTGGGTACACCTTCTATCACAGATCCGAAGGCAAGACATTCCTTACTAAGAATGGATCCTTTCTAGAGAAGGAGTTTCTCTCGAAAGAAGTGAGGGAGGAAAGTAGAACTTGACGAGGTAACGGTACCGGCTCCCTTATTGGAAAGTAGTTCATCACAGAAACCGGTTTCTGTGACACCTACACCAATTAGTGAGGAAGTCAATGATGACGATCATGGAACTTCAGATCAAGTTGTTACTGAACTTCTTAGATCAACCATAGTAAGATCCGCACCAGAGTGGTACAGTAATCCTGTTCTGGAAGTCATGATACTAGATCATGATGAACCTACGAACTATGAAGAAGCGATGGTGGCCCAGATTCCGCAAAATGGCTTGAAGCCATGAAATCTGAGATGGGATCCATGTATGAGAACAAAGTGTGGACTTTGGTTGACTTGCCCGATGATCGGCAAGCAATAGAAAATAAATGGATCTTCAAGAAGAAGACTGACGCTGACGATAATGTTACTGTCTACAAAGCTCGACTTGTTGCAAAAGGTTTTTGACAAGTTCAAGGGGTTGACTACGATGAGACCTTCTCACCTGTAGCGATGCATAAGTCTGTCTGAATCATGTTAGCGATTGCCGCATTTTATGATTATGAAATATGGTAGATGGATGTCAAAACTGCATTCCTGAAAGGATTTCTGGAAGAAGAGTTGTATATGATGTAACCGGAAGGTTTTGTCGATCCTAAAGGAGCTAACAAAGTGTGCAAGCTCCAGCGATCCATTTATGGACTGGTGCAAGCCTCTCGGAGTTTGAATAAACGCTTTGATAGTGTGATCAAAGCATATGGTTTTATACAGACTTTTGGGGAAGCCTGTATTTACAAGAAAGTGAGTGGGAGCTCTGTAGCATTTCTGATATTATATGTGGACGACATATTATTGATTGGAAATGATATATAATTTCTAGATAGCATAAAAGGATACTTGAATAAAAGTTTTTCAATGAAAGACCTCGGTGAAGCTGCTTACATATTAGGAATCAAGAACTATAGAGATAGATCAAGACGTTTAATTGGACTTTCACAAAGCACATACCTTGATAAAGTTTTGAAAAAGTTAAAAATGGATCAAGGAAATAAAGGGTTCTTGCCTGTAATACAAGGTGTGAAATTGAGTCAGACTCAATGCCCGACCACTGCAGAAGATAGAGATAAAATGAAAGAAGTTCCCTATGCTTCAGCCATAGGCTCTATCATGTATGCAATGCTGTGTACCAGACCTGATGTGTGCCTTGCTATTAGTTTAGCAGGGAGGTACCAAAGTAATCCAGGAGTGGATCACTGGACAGCGGTCAAGAACATCCTGAAATACCCGAAAAGGACTAAGGATATGTTTCTCGTTTATGGAGGTGACAAAGAGCTAGTCGCAAATGGTTACATCGATGCAAGCTTTGACACTGATCCGGACGATTCTAAATCGCAAACCAGATACGTGTTTTTATTGAACGGTGGAGCTGTCAGTTGGTGCAGTTCTAAACAAAGCGTCGTAGCGGGATCTACATGTGAAGCGGAGTACATAGTTGCTTCGGAAGCAACAAATGAAGGAGTCTGGATGAAGGAGTTCATATCCGGTCTAGGTGTCGTACCTAGTGCATCGGGTCACAAGGAAAATCTTTGTGACAATACTGGTGCAATTGCCTTGGCAAAGGAATCCATATTTCACAAGAGAACCAAGCACATCAAGAGATGCTTCAGTTCCATCCGGGACCAAGTCCAGGTGGGAGACATAGAGATTTGGAAGATACATACGGATCCGAATGTTGCAGACCCATTGACTAAGCCTCTTCCACGAGCAAAACATGATCAACACCAAGGCTCCATGGGTGTTAGAATCATTACTATGTAATCTAGATTATTGACTCTAGTGCAAGTGGGAGACTGAAGGAAATATGCCCTAGAGGCAATAATAAAGTTATTATTTATTTCCTCATATCATGATAAATGTTTATTATTCATGCTAGAATTGTATTACCCGGAAACATAATACATGTGTGAATACATAGACAAATCATAGTGTCACTAGTATACCTCTACTTGACTAGTTCATAAATCAAAGATGGTTAAGTTTCCGAACCATAGACATGAGTTGTCATTTGATTGACGGGATCACATCATTAGGAGAATGATGTGATTGACTTGACCCATTCCGTTAGCTTAGCACTTGATCGTTTAGTATGTTGCTATTGCTTTCGTCATGACTTATACATGTTCCTATGACTATGAGATTATGTAACTCCCGCTTACTGGAGGAACACTTTGTGTGCTACCAAACGCCACAACGTAACTGGGTGATTATAAAGGTGCTCTACAGGTGTCTCCGAAGGTACTTGTTGAGTTGATGTATTTCGAGATTAGGATTTGTCACTCCGATTGTCGGAGAGGTATCTCTGGGCCCTCTCGGTAATGCACATCACTATAAGCCTTGCAATCAATGTAGATAATGAGTTACTTACGAGATGATGCATTATGTAACGGGTAAAGAGACTTGTCGGTAATGAGATTGAACTAGGTATTGGATACCGACGATCGAATCTCGGGCAAGTAACATACCGATGACAAAGGGAACAACATATGTTGTTATGCGGTTTTCACCGATAAAGATCTTCGTAGAATATGTAGGAGCCAATATGAGCATCCAGGTTCTGCTATTGGTTATTGACCGGAAATATGTCTCGGTCATGTCTACATAGTTCTCGAACCCGTAGGGTCCGCACGCTTAAGGTTTCGTTGACAGTTTTATTATGAGTTTATAAGTTTTGATGTACCGAAGGATGTTCGGAGTCCCGGATGTGATCACGGACTGAACGAGGAGTCTCGAAATGGTCGAGACATAAAGATCGATATATTGGACGACTATATTTGGACACCGAAAAGGTTACGGGTGAGATTAGGACAATACCGGAGCTCCGGGAGGTTATCGGAACCCCCCGGGAGGTATATGGGACTTATTGGGCCTTAGTGGAAAGGAGGGGAAAGGAACAAGGAGGGGCGCCCCAAGCCCAATCCGAATGGGAGGGGGCCGCCCCCTTTCCTTCCTCCCTCCTTCCTCTTCCTTCCCTCTCCTACTCCTAATAGGAAAAAGGGGAGTCCTACTCCCGGTGGGAGTTGGACTCCCCCCTTCGGGCGCGCCACCCCCTTGTCCGGCCCCCTCCTCCACTCCTTTATATACGGAGGTGGGGGGCACCCCATAGACACAACAATTGATCCCTTGGATCTCTTAGCCGCGTGCGGTGCCCCCCTCCACCATAGTTCTCCTCGATAATATTGTAGCGGTGCTTAGGCGAAGCCCTGCGACAGTAGAACATCAAGATCATCACCATGCCGTCGTGCTGTCGGAACTCTTCCCCAACACTTTGCTGGATCAGAGTCCGGGGAACGTCATCGAGCTGAACGTGTGCAAGAACTCGGAGGTGCCGTAGTTTCGGTGCTTGATCGGTCGGGCCGTGAAGACGTACGACTACATCAACCGCGTTGTGCTAACGCTTCCGCTTTCGGTCTACGAGGGTACGTGGACACACTCTCCCCTCTCATTGCTATGCATCACCATGATCTTGCATGTGCGTAGGAATTTTTTTGAAATTACTACGTTGCCCAACAACGACATGCAAGAACAAGCTTGACCTGGTAGGGTAAGGGCAGAATGGCTTTTGATACAGGATCTTAAACTTATTCTTCAAAGCTCCAAATGCCCTCTCAACTGTTACTCTAAGGCTGGAGTATGTCAAATTGAATAGTTTGCGATGATTCTTAGGATAGTTCCTACCAGAGAACTCGTTCAGATGGTACTTGGTTTTCCTGAAGGGTGGAAAACACCTGGCCAACATACACAACCAGCATCTCCTACGTGGAACTTGTCATCGGGGGTGTTGATGCCATCATGATGATTCATGCTGTCATTGAGAATGTCAGCATCATGTGTTGATCCTTCCCAGCCAGCCAGCACATATTTGAACTTCAGATCGAAGTCAACGGCAGCAAGCACATTTTGGCTTGTGTAGTGCTTCCTCCCTCTAGATGCTGCAGCTTGTGACTTCGGCACTCTGGCAGTGGCATGAGTACCATCTATTGCCCCAATGCAATCCTAGAATGGCATTACAAGATGGTGTTATTGCTACAGCAGAACAATAAGAACATATCAAGGCATGAAGTACACATTGTTAGTGCTCACCTTGAAGTACGGATACCATCTTGAGCTAGTGCAAATCTTGGTAGCGGTCCGACCGCTAGTGACACAATCATCTCTCCTCTGAGTTCCCTAAGGAGGCCCAGGCGCGCTCAGATGGGTTGTGGGGCCCACATGGGTCTCCTGCACTGCTTCTTCGCCCTATAAATTCCCAAATATTCCAGAAAGCCGAGGGGAGTCGACAAAACACAATTCCAGCTGCCGCAAGTTCTAGAACCACAAGATCCAATCTAACACCATCACGGAGGGGTTCATCATCCTCATTGGTGCCTCTTCGATGATGCGTGAGTAGTCAACCATAGACTTAAGGGTCCATAGGCAGTAGCTAGATGGCTTCTTCTCTCTTTTTGATTCTCAGTACAATGGTCTCACTACTACAGGATGCTGCTAACGCGACACTACGATCAGAGACCCTTCGAGAAACTGTGTGCGATGCAATAATCGCAAACGGTGTTGTATGAAAACCGCCAGGAATGTATAAAATGTTTGCGATGACGGATGCATCAAACACGGTTCAGGTTTTAGTTGCGTGTGCGATGAAGGTCATACACTTCAGTTCAATTAACTGTTTGCGATGAGGATGAACAAAAGAAACGGGCAGCCAGATGAAGGCGTGTGCGATACACAACATACGGTTCACTCGAGTGAACTGTTTGTGATTAGGCAACACAAAAGAATTGGGCAGCCAGATGAAGTGTGTGCGATATACATGATACGGTTCACTCGGATGAACTGTTTTTGATTAGGCAACACAAAAGAAACGGTCAGCCAGATCAAGGTGTGTGCGATATACGCATGCGGTTCACTCGGCCCTTGTCATCAGTGTGTGACCTCTATGGCAACCGTTCGCTCCCCAGGCGCCTCTTTGTGTACCATGGCAACCGCCCACCGCCTCTTCGCCTTTTCCTCTCGATTTGGAACTGCTGTTGCACGCTCTTCCTCCCTCCAATTGCCTTCACCCTTCCTTCTTCCATTGTTCGATCATCTTCTCCATGGAGGGAATAGGCCGGAAACGACCCCGTTATTCTTGGCCCGATCTTGAAAGATGATGTGGTGGAGGAACTAATTGATCGGTGCGACGTCATCACCTCAGCTAGCATGGCAGGTTCGTTCAAGACCATTCTCGACTCAACTAATAACATCATTACAAGGAACCCAAGGGTCCAGGAGCAGTTTGATCTCCCCTATCTTCTTTGTCGTGACCCTGCTGACTGGTGCGGGGATGAGGGAAGCCTCGCCTTGTGCAAGTTGATGCCTCTTGATAATGATACGTATGATGTTAAGATGCCATCGGTTGAGGGCAAGGATTGGGCAGGCACAGATGGAGATTGAGTTGTTTATATTGGGTACAACTGCGAGTGGGAACTTGTGAATTTGTACACTCGTCACCGGGTTCCACTTCCAAAAATCTCAGACGACTGCCCAGAGGTTGAGCACACCGGTATTCTATGTGAGTTCAAATACGATCATGGTGACTGTCGTCTATGGAAGATATCAATTTGTCGAGTTTCCGACCGCTCTTGGGATTACTCGAACTATGAAGTTGTTGCTATCTTTGACAAGCTTGTTGCCTTCCTTACTTCCATGTCTCGATGGATATTGTTCAAAAATCAATTTCTGTACACGGATGAGTACTGTGATGCAATTCAATACGAGGGTCTTGTGTTTGCTGCCACCACTCGTGGCACTGTTTTTGCATGGAATCATCATGCTTTCGATACGTTTGTATTCCACCGTAATTATAATTGTTTCATCCACATGCATGCGGGTTAGCTAGTATCCCTTTACTAATTAGTTAACCTTCTTGTGTTTCCAAGGTCCTATGAACATTCCACCACCTATACTTGAAAATTTTTATAACCAAGGGGGAGATGACGATGCTGATGATCACGAGCATGAGGACGAGCAGGACCCATATACTCAGTGGTGCCTGGCAACTTGTTCTAGTGGATCACCTCTTCTTGTCTGTATACAGGGCACTGCTGATGTTACTAAGGAGGCAGGTGTTGTCTCGCATGGTCGCACTCTCCGGACCTATTCCAACATCCGTTGCAGGGTATTCGGGATGGATACTAGTGTACTAGCGCCAACACCTTCTCCCTGGTTCAGTATTGAAAGTCTTCGAGGAAACTCGCTCTTCCTTGGACAAAACTATCCAATGATGGTGGAAGGCGATCCAGCTGCTGTTCACACAACGTTACTACCATTTATGAGAAGCAACTGTATCTATACCTTGGACATTGCTATGCTTCCCTGCCATCCCAATATGGGTCCTGACATAGGCCGCTTCAGCCTGGATGATTAGTCCTGCGTTGGTCTCGAGATTGACAGTAGCTGGCCTTTCCCAGAGAATCACTTCTGGTTCAAAGCAAGTGTTTCCAACGCCGATGAGTGGTTGAGCTGAAGTTCATTTCATCGCTTTGTTATTTGTTTTGTGAGAAAAACTTTACTATAATGTTTTGTTGCAAATGATCTATAATCCAATGTGTATCCTCGTTGTCGTTGTGGGATGACGACTTGTTGTATGTAATCAATGGTACATTTGCATATGCGTCCATCAACTCACGCCTGCTAGTGGTGTCCATATGAACAGTGCTAGTGATTTTAGTTGCAAAAATTAGATAGTGCTAGTGATTTTTAGCTGCATATTTTGACAAATCGCAGTGTTACAAGGTTGACAAATGGCAATTTTACTAGATAAACAAATGCCAATCTTTCCTGTTTGACAAATGGCAACATACCCAAAATGACAGATATGCAATTCATACCCAATTGTTTGTAAGTGGTTGCACACGGGTCATGCAAAACAACCGTTTGCGTTGAAGGGATGGAGAAATCCTGCTCGGCACATTTTCCCTTGGCTTCCCGGAGAAGCTGTCGGTTTGCATCCGGGTGTTCTAACTAAAACATTTGGGATGAGTGTTTTATATTTAAAAACCATTGACATTTTTTTCAAAAGAAAATCGTTTGATAAGTCTGTACATTAAGAGAGAAAAACACAAGTTCGTTCAAACCATATCTTTCATTCAGCCACACTACGAATTTATATTTCATATGATCGAGAATTCGAGATACAATGTTAAACCCCAAAAACACTATTTCCGGCGGCGGCAGAGGCGGCGTGCTGCGCCGTCGTTGTCGTTGTCATCCTCCGGGACGCCGTTGTTGAAGTCTTCAAGGCAGCACAAAATGTTCTTCACTTGTAAATCAAACATCAAGTCGTCGCGTGATCGACAGGCTGGGCACGTGAGGATGGCAACTGGCGCCGCTGAGAGATAGCGGTCGACGGCAGCGCCCCATGCCGCTGAGGGGGCGCGCACGGGCACGGGCACGGGAGCGGCGGGTGCAGCCAAATGCACGGGGGCCGGCGCCACGGTGGGTGGAGGGGCGCGCATGGGCACGGGCACGAGCGCTGGCTTGTACACGAGCTCGCGCGGGTCCGCGGAGACCTCGCTGACACCCGCGGCTTCCAGCTCTACGAAAGTGCTTGGTGACCAGCCCGTCAATGCTACGGGGATGGTCGCTGGCGCGGGCGCGGGGATGGGACCTGGGACGGGAGCGGGGGCAGCAACTGCCGCGGCCAGCTCGTTCTAGGCCATGTCCATGATGCACCATTCCTCCTTATTTTCTATCTCCTCCGGCTCGGAGTCGACTTCACCAAACTTGAAGACTAGCTAGTGGCAGATAATCGTTCTGCGCCATGGCATTGGTGGAGGTCTGCGGGAGGGAGGGGAATGGGAGGCGAACAATGTGGCCGCCCGTATTAAACAGTGGCTCGGGCGCCATTAATGGAGAGGAAGGCGGGCGGCCATGGAAGTCAAAGGGCTCTCTTCCAAGTGAGCCTGCACAGCGTACAACTCGCACGCTTCCCAGTGAGCCTGTGCATTGGAGGACATCTTGCACGCCTCTCGGTCAGCCTGCGCACCGGACTGCGCTCGCACGCCCCTCGTTCAGTCAAGGTCAAGCAGCTGTCCGCACGGCACCTCGTACAACCATTAAAACCAAGACATGTGGAGTCACGTGAATGGTTAACACAACGCACACGGTTTGAATTCTACAAGCGTTTGAGATATTAAAGTGGCAGCTATTTTTTTCAAAATGCCTTTGTTGGCTGTCATTATTCGAGTGCGCCTTCTCTCAAAATGGACATGAAAAATGCCACAGCATGTCGGGTGCCATTCCATGATAGCATGCCAAGTTTCATGAATTTCAGACGATTTTTGGATTTACTATAATTTAAAAACGAGGCATCTCAATGTTTTGCCGGCAATCAACGGTACCCTTGTGTTTGAAATCAATTCCCGTTTCTTGCATGGGACCTAAGCATGCACCCAAGGACAAAGATTTGATTTTTCAACCAAATTATATGCACCGGAGCATGTGCATGTAGTTCAAATTTGAATTATGCACATAAATGCATTGAAAACTCAGTTAATGCATAAAAATATCCAAATAAACCCCGAAAAATAACAAAAATTGACACAACACTCCTATTGTTCTATCTTGACACAAGAAATGTTTTGAAAGCAATAAGAGGCAATGGATATTGTTTCGTACCCAAAGGTAGGACGTTCGCTACCGAAACCATCATGCTTGTTGTGAGAAGCTCTGGTTTGTGAGAAGCGTATACCCGAACCTGCCCCGAATGGGATAATTTTTTTACCACGGCATGTTGATGCCGCTCCATGATAGCATGCCAAGTTTCATGAATTTCAGACGAGTTTTGGATTTACTATAATTTAAAAACCAGGCATCTCAACATTTTTCCGGCAATCAACAGTGCCTTGCTGTTTGAATTTCATTCCAATCTCTTGCATGGGACCTAGAATTCACCCTAGGACACACATGTGATTGTTCATCCAACTTTGGTGCATTGGAGCATGTGCTTGTAGTTCAAATTTGAAATATGCACATAAAATGGCTAGAAAACCCAGTTAATGTATAAAAAGGCCAAACAAACGCCGAAAAAAATCCAAGATTAAACACAACACTCCTGTTGTTCTATGTTGACACTAGAATTTTTTTGAAAGCAATAAGAGGCAACGGATATCGTCCCGTCCCCAAAGGTGGTATGTTCCCTATTGAAACCATCCTGCTTGTTGTGAGAAGCTCTCATTTGTGAGAAGCTTATACCCACACCTATCCCAAATGGGGCAAAATTTTCACCATGGCATGTTGATGCCGCTCCATGATAGCTTGCCAAGTTTCATGAATTTCACACGAGTTTTGGATTTACCAGAATTTAAAAACCAGGTATCTCAGCATTTTGCCGGCAATCAACAATGCCATGGTGTTTGAAATTCATTTCCATCTCTTGCATGGGACCTAAGCATGCACCCAAGGACACACATGTGATTTTTCAACCAATTTATATGCGCTGGAGCATGTGCATGTAGTTCAAATTTGAATTATGCACATAAAATGCCTAGAAAACTCAGTTAATGCATAAAAATGTCCAAACGAACCCGAAAAATCCCAAAATTTGACACAACACTCCTGTTGTTCTATGTTGACACGAGAAATATTTTGAAAGCAATAAGAGGCACTAGATATCGTTTCGTCCCCAAAGGTGGGACGTACGTTCCCTACCGAAACCATCACGCTTGTTGTGAGAAGCTCCGGTTTCTGAGAAGCATATACCCAAACCTGCCCCAAATGGGACAATGTTTTTACCATGGCATGTTTATGCCGCTCCATGATAGCATATGCCAAGTTTCATGAATTTCAGACAAGTTTTGGATTTACTAGAATTTAAAACCAGGCATCTCAATGTTTTGCCGGCAATCAACGGTGCCCTGGTGTTTGAAATTCATTCCCATTTCTTGCATGGGACCTAAGCATGCACCCAAGGACACATGTTTGATTTTTCAACCAATTTATATGCACTAGAGGATGTGCATGTAGTTCAAATTTGAATTATGCACATAAATGCATTGAAAACTCAGTTAATGCATAAAAATGTCCAAACGAACCCTGAAAATCCCAAAAACTGACACAACACTCCTGTTGTTCTATGTTGACACGAGAAATTTTTTGAAACCAATAAGAGGCAATGGATATCGTTTCGTCCCCAAAGGTGAGACGTTCCCTATCGACACCATCATGCTTGTTGTGAGAAGCTTATACCCGAACCTACCCAAATGGGACAAATTTTTTACCACGGCATGTTGATGCCGCTCCATGATAGCATGCCAGGTTTCATGAATTTTAGACGAGTTTTGGATTTACTAGAATTTAAAAACCAGGCGTCTCAACGTTTTGTAGGCAATCAACAGTGCCCTGGGTTTTGAATTTCATTCCCATCTCTTGCATGGGACCCTGAAATTCACCCAAGGACACATATGTGATTTTTCAACCAACTTTAGTGCATTGGAGCATGTGCTTGTAGTTCAAATTTGAATTATGCACATAAAATGCCTAGAAAACTCAGTTAATGCATAAAAATGTCCAAACGAACCCTGAAAATCCCAAAAACTGACACAACACTCCTGTTGTTCTATGTTGACACGAGAAAATTTTTGAAAGCAATAAGACGCAATGGATATCGTTTCGTCCCCAAAGGTGAGACGTTCCCTATCGACACCATCATGCTTGTTGTGAGAAGCTTATACCCGAACCTACCCCAAATGGGATAAATATTTTACCACGACATGTTGATGCCGCTCCATGATAGCATGCCAAGTTTCATGAATTTTAGACGAGTTTTGGATTTACTAGAATTTAAAAACCAGGGGTCTCAACGTTTTGCCGGCAATCAACAGTGCCCTGGTGTTTGAATTTCATTCCCATCTCTTGCACGGGACCCTGAGATTCACCCAAGGACACATATGTGATTTTTCAACCAACTTTAGTGCATTGGAGCATGTGCTTGTAGTTCAAATTTGAATTATGCACATAAAATGCCTAGAAAACTCAGTTAATGTATAGAAAAGGCCAAACGAACCCCGAAAAATCCCAAGATTAAACACAACACTCCTGTTGTTTTATGTTGACACTAGAAATTTTTTGAAAGCAATAAGAGGCAACGGATACCGTCCCGTCCCCAAAGGTGGTACGTTCCCTATCGAAACCACCATGCTTGTTGTGAGAAGCTCTGGTTTGTGAGAAGCTTATACCCAAACCTGCCCCAAATGGGACAAAATTTTCACCACGGCATGTTGATGCCACTCCATGATAGCATTCCAGGTTTCATGAATTTCACACGAGTTTTGGATTTACTAGAATTTAAAAACCAGGTATCTCAACATTTTGCCGGCAATCAACAGTGCCCTGGTGTTTGAAATTCATTCCCATCTCTTGCATGAGACCTAGAAATTCACCCAAGGACACACATGTGATTTTTCAACCAACTTTGGTTCATTGGAGCATGTGCCTATAGTTCAAATTTGAATTATGCACATCAAATGCCTAGAAAACCCAGTTAATGTATTAAAAAGGCCAAATGAACCCCGAAAAATTCATTCCCATTTCATTGAAGAAAACACATGGGACCTAAACATGCACTGAAGGACACATATTTGATTTTTCAACCAATTTCTATGCACCAGAGCATGTGCATGTAGTTTAATTTTGAATTATGCACGTGAAATGGCTTGAAAACCAGTTTATTCTATAGAATGTCTAAACGAACCCTGAATAATTCCAATTCTTTTACGACACACATATAGTTGCATGTTCATTGTAGATAAAAGGTCTAGCAATTCAAACAGCGTCCATTGCCGCTGTGACCCCATTTTGTAATTCAAATCAAGTAGATCCCACACAGTTTATTATCACCAACGGTATGAGATGTAGTACAATATATCTTGAAGCACTGTCGGTGTATAGTACGCCTATGGCTTACGCGAGAAGGTGCATCGGCTACAGTCCACAGCCGGCGTGTCAAGCACACTAGCTCACTACCCAAAAACTCCCGCCTCTGCATCGCTCGCAATCTCGAAAATATCTACCGCCTAGAAGGTTTTAATCACTACAAAAAAATACACTTCCGTGATGATACATGTTTGTCACAGTAGGTCGCGTTTTTTGTGCATGTACTTGCATGACGATTTTATGTCAGAATCAAGATAGTCATACCTGTGCTGTCGTAGAAGTGTTCCATGACATTACCAAAATTATCATCACGGAAGTGTGCACTTCCATGACGATAAATCGCGCGTCACAGAAGTGCTTTCGTCAAGGGTGACCGACACGTGGCATCCACTGTAACGGAACGCCGTTAAGCTATCGGGTTGGGTTTTGGATCCGATAAACCGTTAACAGCCCCGACCAATGGGGATTTTCCATGTGTAAAATCATCATTGGCTGGAGAAACACGTGTCGGCTCATCATTGGGACATATGTCATCCACTCATTGGACAGAAGGCGCCTATGATACGTCGACACGTGGCACGGCCCAACAGAGGCCCATTCCTGTGAAAAGGCCTGCCCGTTTGACTTGGTCAAAAGGCCTACGTCATGGAAAGCATGTTAACGACCTGTTCGCATATAGCCCATTTACAACCCGCTAACCCAAGGCCCGTTACGCCCTATCCGAATTAGGCCCAGTAGCGTCATCTGGGCCATCCAATATCATTCCAGCCCGTTTTCACTTATGGCCCATGTATGGCCCATGACGTCTTTCGGCCCATATGAGGCCCTATGTAACTCTTGGCGTATTAACGACCCGTGGTGAAACTGGCCCGTAATGAACAGTGTATCACTTTACACCCATTAACGGTCCGTGGTGAAACTAGCCCGTAATGAACAGTGTATCACTTTATACCCATTAACGGCCCGTTATTCCGTTGGGCCGTAACCAGCCCATGTTATCTTTCGGCCTTCTCAGAGCCCATTTATTCTTGGGCTCATTTCCAGCATTCATTTACTTACGGCCCGTTACTGTAATTTTCTGCTTGTGGGCCAAATTCAGCCCGTGGTTACAGTCGACCCGTTTGTGGTCTGTTAATACGTTGGACCATTTTCATAGCGTCATCAAATACGGCCTATTAATGATGGCCCGTTATGGTCGGCCCATGAACGGACGATTCCAACTCTAGCCCGTTTACGGCCATAATGCGGCATGTTATTGGCCCATGTTTGGCCAATCGATCATTCGGTCCGTATAAGGCCCATTGATGATACGGCCCGTAGAAGGCCCATTGTTTCTTTGGCCCGTAGAAGGCCCATTGTTTCTACGGCCCGTAGAAGGCCTACTGTTTCTACGGCCCGTAGAAGGCCCATCGCTTTCTACGGCCCGTAGGAGGCCCAAAGGTCACTACAAGAAATATTAGCCCATGGTTATTGTGGCCTAGTTTTAGAAAATAGGTTATTGCAGCCACTAGCAAACCACGGAAAAAGAACTGCACTGACTACAAGCAAACAAATAAACAGGACAACAAGGAAATAAATAAGCAAGAAACTTATGCTAGGCTATCACGGCTATTACACATATTACATCCACTGGGCATCAAAGTTCGCCACCAGTGCAAATATAGGGAACAAAGCAGCATATAAACGCCGCAGCAAAACAAGTCCAGAACTGAAACCACTTCAGAAGAGTTCAAGAAACAATATCCTGGGTACCCATAATACTAGCAAGATGCTTAGCAAGCTTATTAACTCTCTCTTGTTTGGCGCTTAAATCCTCCAAAGACTTGCATTGCGTAAGAAAGTACGATCTGAATTCTGCAGGACTTCCTCGATCCTTCGACTTCTTGCCGCAAAGACATCCGACCGACGCCTTTCATCTTGTAGTTGAGACCGAAGAAGCGAATTGATTCAGCAGCGAGTTCGAAGAGCTTGTGCCAGCGGATCGCCAAGAACTCGAACACTACATCAACGCAGGATCTGTGGGGTTTCTCACTGCCTACAAGATTGTTTTATCACCTTTCTTGGAGACCAACAGGTTGTCTCACTATCTCGAACCTTATCTGCATTACTTTCTCTACCATTGCATAGTGGGGTGCTCTTCTCCAATATTCTGTTTGCATACTACAAGAGAAACAAGCAGACACATCACAGGTTTAGCTTGTAGTATACGAAACTCATTTTGGTAAACCGGTTCAGTAGTAAGGTGGACATGATAACAACATGAAACAAACATATATCTATGTACTATGGTCACTATGTTGTCCGTATCATTCTAGTTTATGTTCCTTAATCAAGATAGAGACAAAGTTCAACTCATATATTTTTAAGACACAACAGCATAGACATAATGTAAGTGTGAGAAACTAGACAACATTGGCAGCACTTGTAATGTGCATCACATGAGAACATAACTGTTTATACAACTTAAACTGAAATCAACATAGAGCAAGAAGTTAGAATAGCAATCCAGTTAAAGAAATAGGTTTAAAACATACCTGTTGCGCCATTGGAGTTTCAATTGGATCCTTCAAATTCGAAAGTAGTTGGTATGAGTAAATACAGTGATGCAATAGCAAAGGAGTATGGACAATAGCTACGGAATCTGACCTGAGAACAGTTGCTCTTCTGCTTTGAACGTGGAGTTTGGGTTAGCTGTGGTGGTCTTCGTGCTTTGGGCACTGCAGTAGCTTTACAAACTGCTCGTGTGGGGGTACTCTGTGGTGGACATGGTGCTTTGTCAACTATAAGTGGGTTACTATCCGTTGGGGTTGCGGTTAGATGGGTTGTAGCTGGTTCTCTGCCCAATGGTGTAAGTGTGCAATCTGGAAGAGTCTCGATTATGTGTAGTGGGGCTAGTTTGTGGGCCAGTACAACCATGGTTCTATCTGCATCGACGGGTAGCACTGTCTTTTGTGAAGAACGGGTTTTTGCTCCCTTAGATACTGCCATCACCCCCTCCAATTCAAATGGCTGATAAACAAGAAAAGAAATTGAACGTACATACATTGTATGATAGACAGATGTGGTAATTCACATATATGTTGTCTAACCAAACAGACAAAGATGACACAATTTCACATATATGATGCCTAACTAAACATGATAGCATGACACAGTTTTAGATATATGATGGATAACTTAACATGATATAATGGCATAATTCAACATATGATGAGTACCTAAACAGGATGACATGACAAAACATATGATGTCTTTCTAAAATAGGTTGGGATGAAATAATTCACATACATGTTGTCTAAGTATACAGGATGGCATGATATAATTGACATAATTGATTCATATACTAAGCAGCTGGCACTCGCATGTATGATCTCTAAACTAAGCAGATAGAATTCAATATTGTGCATATGATGTCTAAACTAAGCAATGCAAGACACCATATGCATCATATGAGAAATATAAACATTGCAACTTAGAGCATACACCTCAGGTGGGATATAGGACTGGTCATTTGTCTCTGAATCCTCCTCTGAGGAGCTCCCTGTAAACATCGAGATATATGCTTCAACATGTACCATTGCCTGCTCTGAAGACCTTGTTTTCACTCCAGATTTTTCCATAACCGGCTCAAATGGCTGATACACGTGAAGAGTAGTTCAATATACACAGATTTTCGACAAATGGAATACGTACTGAAAAAAAAGATGGCATGAGATAATTCACATATATGATGCCTGGCTCCATGGCGGTGCATAATTCACATATATGATAACTGGCTGAAAAACATGACATTGCATAATTCACATATCTAATATAGAAAGCAAACATGAGGCATTCACACAAAGCATGTCTAATCTAAGCAGATGGCATGGCAATGCAAGACACCATATGCATGATATGAGCAATATAACCCAGCCAAGTTAGAGCATGCACCTCGGGGATATGATGGTCATCTCTCTCTGAATCCTCCTCTGAGGAGCTATCTGTAACCAGCAAGAAATCTGCATCGACGTGTAGCACTAATCGCTCGAAAGATCTTGTTTTCACTCCAGATTTTCCCATGACCGACTCAAATGGCTGATGCACAGGAAGAGTAGATGAATGTATAAACATTGTTGACAAATGGAATACATTATGGAAAAAATATGGCACGATACAATTCACATATACGATGACTGGCTAAATAGGATGGCATTGCATGATTCACGTATACGATGCCTGGCTAAAGAAGATGGCATTGCATAATTCCCATATACTCCCTCCGTTCCTAAATATTTATCTTTTTAGATATTTCAAATGGACTACCACATACGGATTTATATAGACATATTTTAGAGTGTAGATTCACTCATTTTGTTCTGTATGTATTCACTTGTTGAAATCTCTAAAAAGACAAATATTTAGGAATGGTGGGAGTATGATATAGAAACCAAACAGGTGACATTCACACAAAGAAAATCTAAACTAAGCTGATGACATATAAGATGTATAATGTAAGCAATGCAAGGCGCCATATGCATGATCTGACTAACATCGAGATGCCAAAGTTAGAGCAAACACCTCGGTGGTAAACAGTGTGGTCGGCTCCTTCTGAATCTCCATCTGAACAATTATCTTCCTCTAGAATACAATCTGGAAACGCAGGAGGGGGGGGGGGGCACTTCGCCCACCATGGAGCGGCATCTGCATGACATTATATTCGCACACAACGGTCTTCTCTTTTTCTCTACATGTTTAGTACGATTGCATACAATATCTGACATGCATAATAATAAAAAATAGTTAGATTTTGTAAGGCCTAAGGGGTGCATGCAAAAATCAAGACTTATGGTAGCAAACGGGTGGATGGATCCAAAACTAATGATAGCAGGTAGATTATAGCTTCAGTTTAAAAAGATAGACAATGGATCATCTATTGTTTGTTGCCCACCCAACATGAACCACATAGAAGAACCCAGATGAACCAGATAGTAGACATATACTATTCGTTGCTGGCTCGATATGAGACCCATGGGCTATTCAAAACTCAAGATTGAATGATAAAGTAGCAAGTAATAATAACCGATGTATAACGTAAGCAAACACGAAAGACCGCGACCTCTCTTCCGGAACTGTGTAATCCTCAGGTTCATCTGCTCAGTCGATGATGGTAATGCAGTTGGCGTGGCTGCCGGCAACGGGGAAGATGATCTGAGGCGGTGAAAGGAAGTCTGTAGGGGGGATCTGTGCTGCAGTGAACGCTTCTGTCGATGGTGCACCTCAGGTGGGGTGGATGATGGCACGGCAGGAGCAGGACATAACACACAGAGTTTTCTTTGATGCCTATCTAAAAATGAAGTAAATCTGTAAGGGCTCCTTAGAATTGGAGGATTCTATAAACGTAGGGACAGGAAAAACACAGGAATAGGATAGGAACACACGTGCAAAATAGAGCATTTGGAAACATAGGATTTCAGTCAACCTGGGTGTTTGGCTCACATGAATTGGAAGAACAGAGGAATGGAGAAACAAAGTGATGCGACGAGTGTACAACCTCTTTGGCATAGCCTTGTGGACCTCAGCATCATTGGGTTGGACGTGGAGGATGGTGATGATGCTGGTGTGACTGTCGGAGGCGGGGAAGAAGATCCGAGGCCTCTGGAAACGGCGCCGAGGGTACTGCTCCGCTGTGATGGACGGTTCCGTTGTTGGAGTAGCTCCGCTAAGGTGTACGGCGACAAGACTGAAGCATGACAAGACAGACAATGTTAATCTGAAGTGGGACCCTAATATCATCTGCAATAGATTATGTAAAATACATCACCAAAAAGTGCTAGATGTAAAACGCATCAGCCGCGCCACGGCCGCTCCGACAGATGTTGTAAGTACTGTTCACTCTGAACTTAACTGAAGAAAATTAACTTCATAGTTGAAACTAAATTTTACTGTCGAAACTGATTGAACTAGTAACAGAGCATTGCAATAGATGTTTAGGGCGTTCGAGCACTAGTAGCAGAGAAGCAGTGATCTAAATCAGCAGACGCTTGAGCAGGGAACGCACTAGCAGACAGCAAGTCGTGCAGTAGCACCGCGAGCGAGTGCTAAAGCAGCAACTCCTGTAGCTGCCGAAGGTCGTGCAACAACAGCAGCGCAAGCGAGGGCAAGAGCAGAGCAGCAGCACAAACGAAAGCAGGAGCAGTGCAGTAGCGTGACCAACAGCAAGAACAAAGCTGCAGCGCGAGCGAGAGCCGGAGCAGCTGCAGCTAGTGCCGTTGTGGAAGTCGCCGCCGAGGAAGCAACGACATGGGGGAGAGACGCCGTGGATGATGTGGCCGGCGACGGCGCCGTCAATGGAGACACGCCATGTATGCTCGGTATCGAGCACCGGCAGCCCCGTGAGATTGAATGAAAGATAAAATGCAGCGGTGAGTGCAGAACCTCCTTGGTGGCGCCGAGTTGGCCTCGTCTTCATCGAAGGAATTGGTGAGGGTGCTGCGGTTCCGGTGGGGCAGGTCAAGACGGCGCTGTGGGGATTGAGGTGGCGCGATAGACGAGGCGAACATCGGGGCAGCTCCTTGGAGGTGGAGGACGGGGCAGCTGATCCGGCGGGACGACGAGATCGACAACGGATCCTCATCCAGTGCGGTGGATGAGGGACGGCGAGCTGTTGTGGTGGACGACGTAGTCGGGGAAGAGTCTCCGGCTGGGCGGCGGTCGGGATGCCGACGGAGGAGCGTGGGGTTTCACGGGTTTTGGCGGCCTTGGTGTACGAATGGGGGGGGGGGATTGAAGGGGGAGGGGGGAGCCAAGCTTAGGGATGCTCTTGTCCGAAATGTAGGGTAAGTTACCAGCGTACCCCCACCAGTTTTGACACCGCGACGTGGAGCTTCATTTTCGGCTGAGGGGTCGAAGGGGGATTTCGCGTGTCTGGGCTGCGGGAGCGATTTCGGATGAGGAAGGAGTTCTCGCGCGCGTCCAAATTTCAGGATAACAAGGCGCAGCGCGGGTTGAAGAAGCGGGAGTTTCAAAGCAGGTGAGACAAAAGATACTCGAGCTTGAAAATTTTGGGATAACAAGGTGCGGATTCCTTGTTCGGCAGAACAAACTTAACTTGTAAAAAAACAATTCATACAAGACACAAGAGAGTCATGTCCCCTTTTACTATATTGCTATAAATGCCATTGCAAAAAATACAAGAAAAATGTAAACAAAATCAGGAGAACAAGATTACCCTGCACAGTACCAAATCGATTCGCACTTCCCTCAACAACAACAAAAAACAAATCAATTCCCACCAAAGAAAGAGTAATGTCCCTTTTTATATGATTACAGATGCCATGATCTCGAATTTCAATTTTTGAATCCACATTATGTTGAATTTGAATATATCGTTAGGTGACCTTGCAGTTTATAATTGATGTAGTCGTACATTTTAATCTTCCATCATATATGAACATGTTACTCTACCATGTGAACATATATATTGTCATCTACCATATGGACTAAATTTGAATCAATTTTCCTTATTCAGGACCCCGATTCCAAGTCACATCGATCTAGCCGTTAACACCTCATATCACTTTGTGGCCTCACGCACGGTATTCCCGTGGGTGTCGCCTTACCATGGCCCGGGACCATTTGCGCCTTTTGGCTCACGTATATGATACTGTCGCTAGCATCCATATGATAAAGAACCCGGGCAGACATGGCTAGTCGTGAACCCAAAGCGGCACTAACCCATGGGGACAGGCATACATGATTCAACTTCGAGCATGTCGGTCAGCAGCGTGTGAATCCGGGCTGTAGCACTGGGCTAACAGGACTCCGGGAACCCGGGCTGTAGCAGGCTAGGGAGGACTCCAGATGTCACCGCGTGACATTTCCCCGAAGGGACAGACATAGGAACGAAGTGAAACACATGCCGGCCAGTCAAGCGTCCTGAGCAATAGTGCTGGGCTAGCAGGACTCCGGTGAACCGGGCTGTAGCGGACTACTATGGCTCATGGAAGCACTAGACTACATTTCCCCATAAGAGAGGCTGCCAAGGATAAACAACTAGATTGTCGGATCCCACACATACCAAGCATTTCAAACATACACACAATATGCTCGATATATGTAAATACAACATGGCATCAAAACATAACTCTAAGACTCAAGTACTTATTCATGAGGCTCCGAGGAGTTATCATGACCCAACATTCAGAGCATACAAATCAAAACACATGCGGAAGCTTAACATGTCTGAGTACAGACATCTACAAATGAAAAAGGCTTAGAAGCCTGACTATCTACCAGATCCTGCCGAGGGCACAAGATCGTAGCTGAGGTAACAAGCTAAACATCGAAGTCCACGCGGAACTACTAGCGAGACTGACGTCTCTCTGCAAAAACATAAAATAGGCAAACGTGAGTACAAATGTACTCAGCAAGACTTACATCAGAACTAACTACATATGCATCATTATCAACAAAGGGGGGGTGATGGAGTTTGACTGCAGCAAGCCAGCTTTGACTCGGTGGCTATCCCGAACTACGATCGCAAGTAACTCTTTTGAGGTGGCGCTGCGAGTCCACATATTCACCATATCAATACACCACTATGGACCCGCTGCCGCCTCCCTATGAGGACGCCATCCATAGCACTCACGCTTATCTTGCGCATTTTAGAGTATCCACTATCACTTGTCTACTGAACCGCACAGCAACCCGAAGTCCTTTTCATGGACACGGCTATTCAATAGATCATATTAACCCCGCAGGGTGTACTTCTTCACACACGCCTCGCCACTTACCACCATGTACACGTCGTGTATCTCGGCAACCTTCATGCGGAAGCCTGGCGAGGGAGTCGGCCACGACCTGACTAACCACACAAGTCTCTCATCCAGGTTTATCGCCTATTTAGGTTCCATCCGCAAGGAGATCCGGCCGGGGTGTCGCTCACGGCCCCAAATGATGTGAGCAGGGTTCCCGAGACACCAAACGGGCTCCCGGTACACCGTGCCACGGTTTATCTACCGCAACATAGCCCACCCCTAGGGTCAGCGCTACGCACGGCCCCCAACACATATCCTACAAACACCAGAAACTAGTTGTAACTCCTGGACAGAGATCGAGGCGATTAATAAGCCGAGATGGGCCGAGTTACCGGAACCCAATGTGTGGTAGTAACTGTTTCATGGATCACAAACACAGAACTCAGTTCCTGAGGATGGCTGCAATGAGACAACCCCACCATGTACTCCTACATGGCCTCTCACCTCTACCATTACCAAATCATGTTCACACACTCAGCTCACACACAGTAGGACATGTTCACACACCTCTGATTCATCCTCGATGAATCAGACCTGACTCAACTCTAAGTAGTAGGAGGCATGACAAACAAGCATGAATGAGTAGGCACAACAGGGCTCAAACAACTCCTACTCATGCTAGTGGATTTCATCTATTTACTGTGGAAAGATAGGTCATGCCGAGGATAAAGGGGTTCAGCTACCGCAGCAAGTAATAGATAAATTGTTGTTGTCCTAATGCAGTAAAAGAAAGCAGGAGCGAGAGAGTGGGATTGTATCGGAATGAACAAGGGGGTTTTGCTTGCCTGGCACTCCTGAAGATATTATAGCTCTTCATCGGTGTCATCAAACTCATCGTCGGAACCACGTCTATCGAGAGGGGACAAACACCGGCAACTGAGAAAGAACACAATCGATGCAATGCCATAATATGATGCATGATCATGACATGGCAATATGCTGTGATTTTAGCTAATGCATCTAGCTATGATTTAAATGAAGTTGGTTTGAATACATGATTCGAATTCCAACTCCATATATGATTATTTAAATGCCCTTTATTTGTTTTGTCCAAAACAGAGGACAAACATTGTTCAAACATGCATGAAAATGGTACAGGTGGATAGATTGGATTTTTCTGACCATTTTTCATTTATAATTTATTTCATTTGGAGTTACGGTTGATTTTCTATGATTTTTAGAAGTTTAGGCAATTTCTGGATTTTCCTGAATTAAATTTAATCCAGAAAATGACTTACTACGCCACCGACGTCGCAGTGACGCCGATGGGTCAACGGGTAGCCAGGTCAAACTGACCATGGGTCCCGCGTGTCGCTGCCATTAGTCTAACTAGTTTTTAGTTAGTCTTAATCCTAACTTAATTAGCAGGCGGGTCCCATTTGTCATCGACCCAGAGGGGTCAAACTGGGCCCACCCAGGGTGAACTTGGTTAGCGGGGTCAAACCCGCCGGCGACTCGACGCCGGCGAGGCCCGAGACGGCGGCGAAGCGCCGTAAACGCGCTTCTGAGGCCTCGCTTCAGCGTGGTCTGGTGCGTTGAGAGCTCTTGCTCCAGCGTCCGAATCTGTCTTAGTCTTTGGGTCATGGGGAGGCCGGAGCTGAAGACGGCGAGCTCCAAGGCAGCGGCCGGAGTTCGGGCAATCTCGGGATGGCGCTACAGAGCACGGGAGAATACGCCGTGGGTGTCTATGGGCTCATGAGATCGTGCTGAGCACGACGGTGGGCTCGGGAACGAGCTGCGGTGGCTGTGGCCACGGCTACGCCATGGCCGGCGGCGAGAAGCTCTCGGCCGCGGTGGGGAATGAAGCTAGGGGACGAGCGCGAGCTTGAGAGAAGAGGGGAGAGGAAGAGGGGCTCAAGGCGAGTGCAGAGGTGGCCTCGACGTGCTCGGGGAAGGCTCAGTGACGGCGGAAAACCGCCGGCGGTCTCCTTGGCTGAAGGAGGAAGACGGGGGCGGCGACGGCGCGTCGTGGCTCTTCTGGTCACGTGAGACGACGGGGAGGACGAGGGCGGAACAGCGGAGCTCGAGGGCGTGTCGGAGAGGCTTGGGGATGGCTGCGGCCGCGCGAGCGCTGGTCGGCGGCGACGGCTGCGCTCGGATGAGCTCAAGGGAGAGAGCCAGGGGAGGGGAGAGGGTGCAGCGAGTGAGGGAGAGGAGTGAGGGGACACGGGGCGTCGTCGTGGCGTCGCTAGGAGGGCCGGGGAAGCAGGAGGTGGCATGCGGTGGTCGTGCGCGCGTCGGGCACGCGCTCATCCTCCTGGCAGAGGAGGAAGACGACAGGGAAGGAGGCGGTGGTGGGCTGGGCCGGCCAGCTCTGATCTTTGGGCAGTTGGTGGGCTCTTGCAGTAAGCCGTGAGTTCTAACCCTTTTCTATTTTTGTTTCTGTTTTCTAATTTGCAGTTTGTTTTTGATCCAGTTTTAAAAACCAAATCAATTTTATAAATCCTGAAAATATTCATGAGCACTTTCTGAATTATTTCAGTGGCCCACAAATACTTCCAACATTATTTGAGCATTTAAATTATTTATAGTGTTTAAATGCCCAAAGTCAAATAGTTTAAGATTTAATTCAAAAAACCAGGAATGACCTATAAATATGTTCATCATTTTTGGAAGAGGTTTTCATGAACAAATCAATCAGTGGCTTGTTGTGCCAGGGAATTCATATGGAATGAAGATGATCAGTCTATCAGACCATAGAATACTTCGTACATGCATGACTGACTTGGGGTGGTTCCAGAGGAAGCAAAACAAACTTTCTCGGATCCACGGCGACAACTTACATCAAATGCACGTGAATTAGAGGAAGTCACTTCTTTCATCCAAACATAGGCTTCATGAACGGGACACGAAGGTAATGCTTACAAAGTTTCCAACACTAGGTTGATGTTCAACATGAATCATGGGGGAGATAAAATGCTACTGATGGGCTCAATAGCAACTCATCGGAATTTCCATATCACTGGACTTCCACCATCATGTGAACACGGTGATAGCATTGGTCAGACCAAAAGATGTAATGGTGTATGCTCGAGGGATCAACCACGAGTAAGACAACAGTACGAACATCGTTGGTTCTGATTCGACTTGACGATAGACCATACTCAAGTCAAAGTTTTTACAAGGCAATAGATCCAACAACTGATCACAGGGACCAATCGATGAAGATATCATCTTTCTTCAACACACACCTAAAAGGATATCCCTTAAAATGAACTAAGTCAGACAAGCTTTCATCTTCCAACTCTCCAAGTTGTTGTCTAGCTTAACCGACTAGCTCAGGGGTATCCAACACAGATTCTTGGAGAATGGCTGGTTTAGAGAATAACCAACTTGATCCCGAACTCAACATAGCGGTCAGGTGACAACCTGGTGATACTTCCGAGAAGATAATCGGAATATCACGAACCACCGATATGTTACTAAGCTCGAGAACATTCTTGCTTTTCAGAGCAAGACGATATGAACAATAAGCAAGGGATTGAATAATCCTAACTCATTGATCGAAGAGTGCACCGGAAATAAGGACTAGGTAGCACGATCAATCTTAGGATGATGATTTAATAACCAACACGCTAAGAATGAGAATATTGTCCATTAACTACCAAGCAACGAGGTTGCTAGGAGTATTGATTTCACGCATCACAGTTCACTTGTCGGCATTCCGGTTACAACAACACGGGACCGAGGAATGAATAATGATAGCGAGAAGTATCACTACGTCAAGAATTCATGAGAAATGGTGCAATTCTTATGACATTCTTAACATAAAGATGGTAACACTTCAAGGTTGAACAGAGCAAAGGATGGATTGGCATTTGATCTGCAGAGCACAACTACTTTGACCCAATCCTGGATATGGACGAGGTACTGGAGTTTGTCTCTCCTAGTCATTCCGGAATAGAATGGATTGACGTACCACAAGGATAATAGGCATCGATAAACACGATCGCACACATACCCTTGACTATCAATTGATAGACGGGGGTCAGAATACAACTAAGGAGGAACATATAACTTTCTGAGTTGTGGATGCATAGGTTAGTATGTCGAATCAAGTTCAACAGGTTTCTTTAGGATAACCTATGCAGAAAAGTAGAACTGGCAGAATCGCAATATAGAATGGAGTACTCCTCAAGAGCACCCTGGTTGTGATCTTTTGGCTCAAAGAACTTCTGCCATAAGCAGTTCATGGTATATGGAAGAAGGAAATACCACGGACCTCGAGGACTATTGCAAGGTTACTAATATCCTAAAGGAACTAGCAAACACTACCAACAGGAGGTAAGTAGGGTGAACCTCGGGTTCAAGAACCCAGGAATAGAATACCTACTAACTAAATGGCATCACGGGATGCTTTCGAGAATGGTGGCCAGAGTTATCACACCGGGACACAAAACATGGCTAGATTACTAGATGGTCCCCTAAGACACCTAGGGTCATAATAATAACTCCAACATGTATGTCAAGGCAACGGAGTACCTCAACAGACCGATTAGTGTGCTAAATCTGGCCCAAAGGGACATTAGAAACGGAGAGAAGGGATTTGCAAATGCATCGGACTATATAGAAATCTGGGATGACTCGGACATCATAACGGCTGTAAATGCTCAGAAAAGATTTGAGACATTCACAAGGATTTGCATAGTCACTTAACAACATCATATCAAGGTTCTGGTTCAACTGGTAACATACTAAAAGTAGTAGAAACTGAATTGAGGCTGATAATCAACAATCTTAAAAGTATATGGATTTGTAACACGTCATCCTGATAGATAGATGAGAAGGCCTAGTTCTTAATCCCCGTAGAAGAGAAGAGGTTGACTCAGATCAGAAGGGCATAAGATAAAGGAGTAAAAAGAGCCTTACGTTCCCTTCCACAATCAATTCCCTTACATAACTAAAGCATTTCTAGACACAACTTCGACCAGTTTGGCTTGGTAATCCTCTGAGCATCGGGCTCGATACCAACGCTGTCGGGACCCGATTCCAAGTCACATCGATCTTGCGGTAACACCTCATATCACTTTGCGGCCTCACGCACGGTATTCCCACGGGTGTCGCCTTACCATGGCCCAGACCGTTTATGCCTTTTGGCTCACGATATGATAGTGTCGCTAGCATCCATATGACAGAGAACCCGGCCGACATGGCTAGTCGTGAACCCAAAGCGCACTAACCCATGGGGACAGGCATACATGATTCAACTTCGAGCATGTCGGTCAGCAGCGTGTGAATCCGGGCTGTAGCAGGCTAGGGAGGACTCCGGATGTCACTGCGTGACATTTCCCCGAAGGGACAGACACAGGAACGAAGTGAAACACATGCCGCCAATCAGGCCCCGAGCGAGAGTCTTTGGGCTAGCAGGACTCCAGTGAACCGGGCTGTAGCGGACTACTACGGCTCAAGGAAGCACTAGACTACATTTCCCCATAAGAGAGGCTGCCAAGGATAAACAACTAGATTGTCGGATCCCACACATACCAAGCATTTCAAACATACACATAATATGCTCGATATATGCAAATACAACATGGCATCACAACATAACTCTACGACTCAAGTACTTATTCATTAGGCTCCGAGGAGCGAGATATTACAAACAGGTGTATCATGACCCAACATTCAGAGCATACAAATCAAAACACATGCGGAAGCTTAACATGTTTGAGTACAGACATCTACAAATGAAAAAGGCTTAGAAGCCCGACTATCTACTGATCTCCGCCGAGGCGTAAGATCGTAAATGAGGTAACAAGCTAAACGTTGAAGTCCACGCGGAACTACTAGCGAGACTGACGTCTCTCTGCAAAAACATAAAATAGGCAAATGTGAGTACAAATGTACTCAGCAAGACTTACATCAGAACTAACTACATATGCATCATTATCAACAAAGGGGGGGGGGTGGAGTTTGACTGCAGCAAGCCAGCTTTGACTCGGTGGCTATCCTAAACTACGACTGCAAGTAACTCTTTTGAGGTGGCGCACACGAGTCCACATATTCACCATATCAATACACCACTATGGACCCGCTCCCGTCTCCCTACGAGGACGCCATCCATAGCACTCACGCTTATCTTGCGCATTTTAGAGTATCCACTATCACTTGTCTATGGACTGCACAGGCAACCCAGAAGTCCTTTTCCGCTGACACGGCTATTCGAATAGATCATATTAATCCTGCAGGGGTGTACTTCTTCACACACGCTCTCGCCACTTACCACCATGTACATGTCGTGTATCTCGGCAACCTTCAAGCGGAAGCCTGGCGAGGGAGTCGGCCACGACCAGACTAACCACACAAGTCTCTCATCCAGGTTTATCGCCTATTCAGGTTCCATCCGCAAGGAGATACGGCGGGGGTGTCACTCACGGCCCCAAACGATGTGAGCAGGGTTCCCGAGACACCAAACGGGCGCCCGGTACACCGTGCCACGGTGTATCTACCGCAACATAGCCCACCCCTAGGGTCAGCGCTACGCACGGCCCCCAACACATATCCTACAAACACCAGAAACTAGTTGCAACTCCTGGACAGAGATCGAGGCGATTAATAAGCCGAGAGGGGCTGAGTTACCAGAACCCAATGTGTGGTAGTAACTGTTTCATGGATCACAAACACAGAACTCAGTTCCTGAGGACGGCTGCAATGAGACAACCCACCATGTACTCCTACATGGCCTCTCACCGCTACCTTTACCAAATCGTGTTCACACACTCAGCTCACACACAGTAGGACATGTTCACACACCTCTGATTCATCCTCAATGAGTCAGACCTGACTCAACTCTAAGCAGTAGCAGGCATGACAAACAAGCATGAATGAGTAGGCACAACATGGCTCAAACAACTCCTACTCATGCTAGTGGGTTTCATCTATTTACTGTGGAAAGACAGGTCATGCAGAGGATAAAGGGGTTCAGCTACCGCAGCAAGTAACAGATAAATCGGTGTTGTCCTAATGCAGTAAAAGAAAGCAGGAGCGAGAGAGTGGGATTGTATCGGAATGAACAAGGGGGTTTTGCTTGCCTGGCACTACTGAAGATATTATAGCTCTTCATCGGTGTCATCGAACTCATCGTCGGAACCACGTCTATCGAGAGGGGACAAACACCGGCAACTGAGAAAAACACAATCAATGCAATGCCACAATATGATGCATGATCGTGATATAGCAATATGCTGTGATTTGAGCTAATGCATCTAGCTATGATTTAAATGAAGTTGGTTTGAATACATGATTCAAATTCCAACTCCATATATGATTATTTAAATGCCCTTTATTTGTTTTGTCCAAAACAGAGGACAAATATTGTTCAAACATGCATGAAAATGGTTCAGATGGATAGATTGGATTTTTCTGATCATTTTTCATATATAATTTATTTCATTTGGAGTTATGGTTGATTTTCTATGATTTTTAGAAGTTTAGGCAATTTTCTGGATTTTCCTGAATTAAATTTAATCCAGAAAATGACTTACTGCGTCAGCCTGACGTCAGTGTGACGTCAGCAGGTCAACGGGGCAGCCCAGGTCAAACTGACCAGTGGGTCCCGCGTGTCAGTGCCATTAGTCTAACTAGTTTTTAGTTAGTCTTAATCCTAACTTAATTAGTAGGCGGGTCCCATTTGTCATCGACCCAGAGGGGTCAAACTGGACCCACCCAGGGTCAACTTGGTCAGCGGGGTCAAACCCGCCGGCACCTCGGCGCCGGCGAGGCCCGAGACGGTGGCGAGCGTCGGAAACGCGCTACAGGGCCTCGTTCAAAGCGTGTCTGGGTTCGTTGGAGAGCTCTTGCTCCAGCGTCGAAACTGTCGCGTCTTTGGGGTCGTGGGAGGCCGGAGCGACGACGGCGAGATCAAGGCGGCGGCGAGTTCGGGCAATCTCGGGATGGCGCTACTGAGCACGGGAGAATCGCCGTGGGTGTCTATGGGCTCATGAGATCGTCTTGAAACACGACGGTGGGCTCGAGGCAGAGCTGCGGTGGCTGTGGGCGCAGCTACGCCATGGCCGGCGCAAGTAGTAGCTCTCACCATGGTGGAGAATGAAGCTAGGGACGAGCGCGAGCTTGAGAGAAGAGGGGAGAGGAAGAGGGGCTCACGGCGAGTGCAGAGGTGGCCTCGTCGTGCTCGGGGAAGGCTCGGTGACGACGGAAAACCGCCGGCGGTCTCCTTGGCTGAAGGAGGAAGAAGGGGCGGGGGCGGCGTCGTCGTGGTTCTTCCGGTCGCGGAGACGCACGGGAGGACGAGGGCGGAACATGGAGCTCGAGGGCGTGTCGGAGAGGCTTGGGGATGGCTGCTGCCGCCTGGCTGGTCGGCGGCGACGGCTGCGCTCGTATGAGCTCAAGGGAGAGAGCCAGGGGAGGGGAGAGGGTGCAGCGAGTGAGGGAGAGGAGCGAGGGGACACGGGCGTGGTCGTGGCGTCGCTAGGAGGGCCAGGGAAGCAGGAGGTGGCGTGCGGTGGTCGTGCGCGCGTCGGGCACACGCTCATCCTCCTGGCAGAGGAGGAAGACGACAGGGAAGGAGGCGGTGGTGGGCTGGGCCGGCCAGCTACAGTGCTGGGCCGGTTGGTGGGCTGCGCAGGTAAGCCAGGTGAGTTCTAACCCTTTTCTATTTTTGTTTCAGTTTTCTAATTTGCAGTTTGTTTTTGATCCAGTTTTAAAAACAAAATCAATTTTATAAATCCTGAAAATATTCATGAGCACTTTCTGAATTATTTGAGTGGCCCACAAATACTTCCAACATTATTTGAGCATTTAAATTATTTATAGTGTTTAAATGCCCAAAGTCAAATAGTTTAAGATTTAATTCAAAAATCCAGGAATGACCTATAAATATGTTCATCATTTTTGGAAGAGGGTTTCACCTTTATCAGAAGTCATGAACATTTCCAAAGGGCATTCTGGGTCATTGAGAAAATATTTTATTTGGACCTAGTTTGATTTGATCTGGTGCTAGGGTTTGGATCAATCCCTATTTCAAGTTTCATGAAATTTAAACATGATGCATGGATGCAATGCAACTAATTACAAACAATTCTGGGGCTGTGACAAATAATTTAAATAGTATCTTGATAACAAAAAACATACATATAGCAGTAATCATATTTCACTATGAACTACATGTACCATACGCTCTCCAATTCAAATATTTGTATCCATTTTATGTTGAATTCAAATCATAGTACATTATTGGTCCAGGTAGCGAGATGTTTGGGATAATCTAAACCCTGTTTTCATACGTATAATTTTTGGCTGAATTGGGACAAGTTTTGGTATAAGCCTCTTGCAAAACCGGAGATTCTCTCAACAAGCCTCGTGGTTCCGAGAGGGAACGTGTCACCTTTGTGTGCGAAACGATATACGTTGCCTCCCCCCTGATTTTATTTACAAAGGAAACATACAACTATATGACTGCCCTGTTAAATTTTGGAATTATTTCGGGTTCATTTGGCCTTTTTATACATTAATTGAGTTTCTGGACTTTTAATTAATGTGCATACTCTAAATACGAATTGCATGCACATGCTCCGGTGCACCAAAGTGGGTTGAAAAATCACATGTGTGTCCTTGGTAGAATTTCTAGGTCCCATGGAAGAAACAAGAATGAAATTCAAACATCTGGGCGTCATGACTCGGCCGAGAACATCGAGAAACTTTGATTTTAAATTCATGTAAATCCAAAACTTGCCTAGAAATCATGAAACTTGGCATGGTGTCATGTCATGGCACTAAAATGTTGTGGTAAAAAATTGGGCCGATTTGGAAGCTCGTGGTTCTAAGAGGGAACGTGCCACCTTTGAGTGTGAAACGATATACGCTGCCCCCCCCCCTTTGAGTTTCTTAATAAAGACAACATATAACTACATTAGTGCCGTGTTAAATTTTGGAATTATTCCGGGTTCCTTTGTCGTTTTTATACATTAATTGAGTTTCTGGTCATTTAATGTGCGTAAGTCAAATTTGAACTACAAGCACATGCTCTCGTGCACCAAAGTTGGTTGAAAAATCACATTTGTGTCCTCGGGTGAATTTCTAGGTCCCATGTAAGAAATGAGAATAAAATTAAAACATCTGGGCATCGTGGCTCGGCCGAGAACATTGAGAAACTTGGTTTTAAAATTCTTGTAAATCCAAAACACGTCTGAAAATCATGAAACTTGGCATGGATGTCATGTCATTGTACTACCATGTTGTGGTAAAAATTTTGGCTGAATAGGAACAGATTTTGGTATAAGCTTCTTGCAAACCGAAGCTTCTCTCAAGAAGGCTTGTGGTTCTGAGAGGGAACGTGCCACCTTTGAGTGCGAAACGATATAGTCCCCCTTGAGTTTATTTACAAAGGCAACATAGAACTACATGAGTGCCCTGTTAAATTTTGGAATTATTCCGGCTTCGTTTGGCCTTATTTACACATTAATTGAGTTTTTGGTCATTTAATGTGCATAATTAAAATTTGAACTACAAGCACATGCTCCCGTGCACCAAAGTTGGTTGAAAAATCACATGTGTGTCCTCGAGTGAATTTCTACTCCCTCCTTCCATCTATATAGGTCCTAATGCGTTTCTCGAGGCTAGCTTTGACCAAACGTTAGAGCAATAATATATGACATGCAACTTACACAAAGCATACCTTCAAATTTGCATGTCAGAGGATCTTCCAATAATATAATTTTCATAGTATACATCTTATGTGCTATTAATCTTGTCAATAGTCAAAGGCTGTCTTGAAAAACACATTAGGCCCTATATAGATGGAAGGAGGGAGTAGGTCCCATGCAAAAAATGAGAATAAAATTCAAACATCTGGGCATCGTGGCTCGGTCGAGAACATTGAGAAACTTGGTTTCAAAATCATGAAACTTGGCATGGTGTCATGTCATGGTTGTACCATGCCGTGGTAAAAAAATTTGGTCGAATAGGAACAAATTTTGGTATAAGCTTCTTGCAAATCGGAGCTTCTCTCAAGAAGGCTCGTGGTTCTCGGAGGGAACGTGTCACCTTTGTGTGCACAATTCAAATTTGAAATACAAGCACATGTTCCAGTGCACCAAAGTTGGTTGAAAAATCACATGTGTGTCCTCGGGTAAATTTCTAGGTTCCATGCAAGAAATGGGAATGAAATTCAAAATTCTGGGCATCGTGGCTGGGTTGAAAACATTGAGAAACTTAGTTTTTTAATTCCTGTAAATCCAAAACACGCATGAAAATATTGAAACTTGGCTTGGTGCCATGACATGGCACCAACATGCTGTGGTAAATTTGCAGTCCGATTTGCGAAGGCGCACACATTAACAATCAACAAAGTCATTTTGGAACAAGTATTGTCACGTTACAATCAGAAACACAAGTATTATTGAAACCGTGGGCATTCTACTTACTAGTACCATTTACATGCCGTCACGCGTCCCCATTTTTTATTAGCTAGGAGGCGCCGTGCAAGGTAGCTATTTGAGTACGAGAGGCGTGCGATCAGACCCCTGCACGTGCTTATTGGGAGGAGAGCCCTTTGACCTCCATCTGCCGTCCACCTCTCTCCCAAGGTCTCCATTAATGGCGCCCGAGCCTCTATTTAATGGCGTGGCAATGTCTCACTCGACTGAGATTTAAGAGAGAAAAAAGAAAATCTGAAAGCACGGATCTTGATGTAAGATCCGACGGACCTATATAGCATCTACTGCGACTTATAGAAAGACTGATGAATATATAAGGACGATTAATTTTTTTTGATCAAATAAGGGCTTGCCCCTTCCGATTTTCATTACTGAAAACCACCACAATTCACAAGAAGTTCAGCAAAACTCCAGCCTCACACGAAGGACTAAAAGCTACCAGATTGAAATCGCAACATCCCAAGAGGCCAACAAAGGCCAAACATCCGCGCTAGAACCCAACATTTCACAACCGACGACACAATCCGCATCCTAAACCGATTATTACATCAAAAGAAACCAGGAAAATGAAGGAAGCCCAGCAGGAACTAGAAGAATAGAAACGCCAGGGTCGCCACAACAAGAGTTTTCTTCATTCCAGCCTCGCAACATTGATCTTCCATAGAAAGATAAGGACAATTAATTGTCTTACATAATTAGAAAGATAATTAAGAAAAAGCCACATGCGGCTACGCCCGAAATACACAAGGGCAAAAGAAGTAGGAAGACAAGGATCTGGCTCGCTGATCTCTACTTTCTTGATGCGTTGCTGCAGGCCGCGGGAACTAGTCTCCGCAGCGAGCGGCGATGAGCTCTTTCGTGTCCTCAAGACGCTGCTTGAGAACATCCACGGATTCCTCCACCAGCCTTTGGCGCTCGTTGTGGAGCATGTCATTCTCGTCCATAAGTTTCTTGATGATGACGCCGCTCATCTTCAACAAGGCATTGGTATCCTCCTGCTGGTCTGCACTTCGGACGTCTTCTCCCTCAGCAGGTCGCCCTCGGCCCGGAGCCTCTCATTGCCCTCCCTTAGTTGCCGGATGACACCGGTAGCCTGTTCAAACGAGGCTTTCATGTCATCCTGCAACCTCGCCCAGCCGGAGATCTGATCCATCTGGCTATGGACGATCGCATGCATGCGCGTGTAACACTCGTCGCCTGCCCGCTAGAAATTTTCCCAGGCCGCCGCGGCACGGCGGGACATCTCTGCTGCTTCCACGGTGCAGCCGGACCAGTCTGCTGCATCGACGGTGCGGCGGGACCTCCGTGCTGCTTCAGCGGCGCGGCGGGACCTCTGTGCTGCTACTTCCGTGCGGCGGGACATGTCGGCTGCTCTCGCAGCAAGGCGGGACATCTCTCGTGCTTCCGCTTCCATGCTCGCCTCTCCCTGGTGGCAATCTCTCGACCCAGAACTCACGCTGGCCATGGCAGACACAAGGGAAGGATGCTGAATGACTTGTTTGTTTTTGTGGATGAGGAGTTGAGGAGGAATGTGCAGTCATCTTGGCATACTAGTATTTATAACCAAGTACTAATACGCTCCTAAGTGGGAAACCGTTTAGGCTGTGATCGGTGTGAACAGGTTTGCAATTCAATATAGCGTGGTACTAATACGCTCCTAAGTGGGAAGCCGTTTAGGTTGTGATCAGTGTGAACATGTTTGCAATTCAATATAGCATGGAGTAATTTGGAATGTAACGAGACGCAAGCTCAAAATTTATTGACGGTTCTAGTTTCGAACTGCGGCACTATTCCCGGATGGAGTACTTCTTTTTCTACTCCCTCCTTTCCGGTTTTGTAGGGCTTATCTCAAAATTTTAGTTTTTCCATTTTATAAGGCTCAATTTGGTTGTTCCCCTACTGTTCAGATTCCAAGGTGCATTAAATCATTGCATGCAAGTATTAAGAGAAAATTGACCAATGCATGTACTTTATGCATGCATGCATTGCAATTAATGCATTGATAAACATAATTCTTTGAGAAAAACAAGAGCATTAATTAGGTGCTTTTGCAAACTACAAAAAATATTCCACCATTCACCATCTTGGTTGGTGAGAGTTTTGATTTAAGCCCTATAAACCGGAAAGGAGGGAGTACTGCTGTGTACGTGCAATCACTGGCACCGTCGTATACATATCTTATGGTTAATTGGGTGTTCGACAGGAATAGCCGCGTGTTGAGCTCTAGGCTAGTCTTTTTTTCATACGCATTAAACTTCTGATCTGATGTCGAAGTAATTGCTGCATCACCACCAAAACCCACCATTTCTTAAGCTAAAGTAGACCAAGGTAATCCCTATATTAGCATATTACTAAGGTAAATGAAGGCCTTGTAGAAACATTTAGGGCGTGAGCTTGTCAATCTGAATGTGGAGGGACACAAGCTTATTCGGCCAGCAGCTTAGGCGGAACTGTCAAGAAGGTCAGCTCCTGCACGCCGACGTCGCGGGATCCTTGCTGCTTGTCACCTCCATTTCCACCTTGACGGCGTCGGTCGTGCCTTTTGGCTCCCCGGCGGGCCGTTCGCCCACAACAGCCCACGTAGTATGGCAGTGGGGACGCCCGCTCGATGCGCGATTTACCGACGACAATAGATAGGCCGATGTCGAGCACGCCGCCGACCAAGAAAAACGCGCGGCGGTCCTCCTCCGCGAACAGCAAGAGCCGTGGCTCCGACAGTGGCACTTGCAGCTGGAGCACCTTGCCATACTGGATCCTGTGCACGGGCATGGGATGCGCGGTGCTGATATGGTGGTAGAGCGCCGGCGGCGGGCCTTCGTAGCTGCAGACGGGCACGGGGCATTTGCAGGGCGCGAGCGGACACACGCTCTGGTGGTCGGCGAGCTTGTGGTAAGTGACGTAAAGCCCACAGCCTTCATGCGGGCACTCCACCCTCACCGACGAATGGACGGAGTCCACCGATGTGTTCCGCACGTCGAAGCCACCGCCGCGCTCGCACTTCTGGCACTACCACTGGTTCCCGGGGCGCTAGACATGGCAGTCCGCGCAGGCTAGGTGCCCTCCCTTGCACTGCAGAAATCAATCGAACAACACATCAATCAAGAAACCTGCACCTTGCTCAATCAGCCGAACGGACGAGGTGTATTCGAACCTCATACACTGGAGGCATCAAGGGGCGGAGGCACAAGGGGCAGTGGAGCACGGTGAGGTCCATCGAGACCTTAGAGAGCTCCATCGTCGGGTCCTGTTCGGTTTGCATGATCTCGCCCTCCTCGTGCACAACCATCTCTCGACTTGGGTCGGGGTATTACAAAACTTTACCGTCACATATTTTATACTACTTCAAGGTGCATTAAATCAACACATGCAAGTATCAAAAGGAGAGTCACGGCATGCATGCATGCATTGTAATTATTGCATCGGTAAACGCAAATTTTTGAAATATATCGAGTGCAGTGCTTTGATGTGTCGCGTCAACTCGTACATCAATGAGAAGTTTGATTATCCTCTCCCTCGCGGACTTAACTGCACCTGCCTTTGGCTGTATGACAGGTTGGCCACACACCTGTCGGGCCCACCTTTCATACACGCAAAGGCAGGAGCGTCCCTCCCTCGCCCATGAGCGTGGTGGCTGGCAAGACTTGGAGAAGCTTTCGCCACACGCTCTCCCTCCCGCACCCAGTGGACATGCAGCAGTTCAACCGGTGTCAGATGGACATAAGCGTACTGTAGTACTCCTCCAGTGCAGTAGTACTCCATCATTGTTCGACTTCCCGAAGAGGCGAAGAGCCAAGCACAGCCCGGACGCTCGTGTGGCAGTTTGATGTGTAGAGTAGTCTAGTATAGCGTGTACCATGCCGGTAAGCTTAAAATAGTTGGGGTCGGCTCCATGCTATGTGGCCGTCTCGAAGTTTAAAAAAAAATTAAAATAGTCTTCTGGCCCTACCTGACACCCTGGTGATTGTAGTTTGCACGCTCATCTGGTCAAGACAGAAATATATATTTTAATTTGTTTTTTTCAAAAAGGACTCCCGCCTCTCGCATCGAGCGATGCATACGGCCACATATATTTTAATTTGTGGTGGGTAAATGTTAGAGGTTGCAGCAAATATATTGTACACTGCGGGTCTTTCAGCCAAGTTTAGAGGCAAGCATGTGGGGCCAGTGCTATGATGTGTCGCGTCAACTCGTAGAACGAGGAGAAGCTAGATTTTACTACACGCCTTCTCTCACCCATGCGCGTGGTTGCTCGCAAACGAGGACAGGCTTTTGCTTAGTAGTACTTCTACAACAAGCTATCCGTCCCACTCGCGATGGACGGATATGCAGCAGTGGATTCGACACTGTAGAAGCAGTAGTAGTAACATCATTGTTCGTCTTCTCAAAGAGGCGAAGAGCCAAGCGCAAACCGAATGTTGCAGTTGCGAACATTGTAGCACGCATATAGCCAGGCTCTTGCATGAGACAAAATTGCTATGTGAGCCCACTATTGTACTAGTACATACAACTACTTGCTTGTAAACCAGAAAGGAGTATTTTCCCTTCTAGAGATTTCAACAAGTGACTAGACTACACCGAGACGGAGTACATATGGAGCAAAATGAGTGAATCTGCACCGTAAATAAATACGTACTAGTTCTATCGTTTTCCTCTCCGAGGTGCACAATATTGAGTATACTTACTAGTCTCTTTTTGACACGCATTTATGTTTTTTTACACAGTACAGACGCAAGCGCTCATATACACGCGCATACACTCATCCCAATGAACGCACACACGCACGACACTATCACCTTGAAATTTACGAAGTCACCATAGGCACCTCATCATCGACGGGTCCATAGGTGCTTGAATGCCAAGGAAGGAGAGGGTAGCGGTTCCCGAAATGTTGAACAATCAATGATGCATCCTCAATTACATGCAGAGGGAATTAATTGGAGAAGCATAATAGAGCCAACACGATGTGAATGCAACAGAGTTTGGACTCTCATATAATAAAGGCGCCCCACAACTCCAATCCATCTACTCCCAAGTCTATGTGCAACACTTCTCACTCCAATCCAAGACCAAGTGACCAGAAGCCACAAGCACCTATGGAGGCGATGGACGCGAGGCGATCGGTTGTGCCAAATCATCCAATCGCTGCCTCGCGCCCCCGCACCGCGCAACATTTCCAGACGGTGCTGGCGACCGCAGGCATCGTAGCCCTCGCCGACGCCGGCTTCGCCTCTCGCATGGATGACATGATGGTCAACTAAATCCGCAAGTTCACCGCCTTCAAGAAGCGCGCGAACGACCTTGCCGTACTGCTCCAGCCCGCGCGCCCAGGCTCCTCATTGCCTGCCACCCTCATCGGCCTCCATGGTGACGAACTCTTTCGAGCCCTGGTGGCCCTGCAGGTGCCGGAGGTCACGACAAAGAATGTGCACCTCGAGGCCGCGCTCTCCGTGCGGCGCCTCGCCATGCAAGAAACCGTTGACCTGCACACACACGTCTACGAGGAAATCATCTACATAGGCCACTACAAGGCAAGCGAGGACAGAAAGACGTTGGCCTTCTTCCAGCGGCTGTAATCTTTGGACGCCATTGTTCAGAAGCACGTCAACCTGGCCACGAAAGCCGCTGCTACTTAGGCGCCGTTCGGTGGGCCGGCGCCCTGAGTTGAGGAGGTGGACGTCGTCGATGGATGCATCTCTTCTTCTTGCCTCCTGTAACCAGCACTGCATCGCCTCATGGACTTAATTTTTTATTAGTATAGTACTCCCTCCGTTCCCAAATATAATTCTTTCTAAAGTTTCCAGCAAGTGACTACTACATA
Organism: Aegilops longissima; assembly: GCA_021605205.1. Classification (NCBI taxonomy): domain Eukaryota; kingdom Viridiplantae; phylum Streptophyta; class Magnoliopsida; order Poales; family Poaceae; genus Aegilops; species Aegilops longissima. The sequence continues at coordinate 143,963,156 of CM038678.1, read as the reverse complement.
CGGAGCAAAATGAGTGAATCTACACTTTAAACTATGTCTACATACATCTGTATGCTGGATTCCATTTGAAATAGTATCTAAAAAGGCTTATATTTATGAACGGAGGGAGTATATGGCATTTTTATTCCAGTTGTAACGTTTTCACTATGAGGTGGGGCCGCAGTTGAGCAAACCCACCCCGCCCACCGGGCGTCGGCCGAGTTTAGAATTAGAAGAGAGAAACTAGGGAGGAGAGCTAGCTGTAGCACGGACGCTGTTGTCAGATGGAACTCGTGTTTATAGAATAGGAGTACTGAGCACTCGTGCCTCTTTTTTTTGAGGGAAAAATTAGTCGTACGTCTAGTACCACTAGTTGGGTGCGTGCGACCTATAGCTGTCATCACTTTAGGTCTCCTTTTTGAACCGCGACTAAGCTTCACAGTACATATTATTTCACGCATTTATCCTCCTATATGTACTCCTAGGCTATTCCCACGTGCTCCCATTCGCCGACATGTGGGACATAGAGCATCTGGGTCGTAGTGCATGCACGACTCGGAGCATATGCCGGGGTACTTTACATTTCAGACCTCACAAATTACATGCAAACCCCCCGCGTCAGAAGAATAAATAAATGAATGAATTACTACATGAAACCGGATTATTTTCGTGGAAACCGGAGCACGTTCATTAAATTTTGGACATAACACATTTATAAAAAATGACCGGACCGAAACCAGTCTAAGGGCCTCTTTGATTTTTTCCCGCAAAAAATGGCCTTTTTGATTCGCAGGATAGTGAAAACACATGAATGGGGAAAGTATGATGGTGATGAACTGAGACGAGGAGAACTCTAACTCAGTTAGAGGTTAGAGTTAGATTCTAACCCTGAACTAACTCTAAACCAAAGAGGTGTATGGATGGCAGGGTTAGATTGACAATAAATGCTCTATCTCAATCATTTGACTACTTTGGACCCTATTTCTTGCCGGATTTGGAGGGTGCTTGGATATTTTTTAGTTCCATGACTAAAAGTAGTGGGACTAAAACTTGCTAGCCTCACCCATGCTTGGATCCAAATACTAAAGAGACTAAAATAAAGTTAATGAGCATTTATTATCCTCCAAACCCTCCAATCCAGAACTCGCCTGTGTTAAAGGAGAGGAGTTAACACTACTAGGGAAAGGCCTGCTAGTGGTGCACCAGTTTTGCCTACTAATGGCGCACTACTGGTGCGCCACTAGCACCACGCCATTAGTATTAAATACTAATGGCGCACCACTGGTGCGTTACTAGTATCTGGTATACTAATGGCGCACCACGCAGTGCGCCATTAGTATAGCCCAACATGCGCCATTAGTATGCCTCCCAGGGGGCCATATTTACCCATGTGCTTTGGCATACTAATGCCGCACTCTAGGGTGATGCGCCATTAGTATCCTTTCTACAGTGCGCCATTAGAGTGCTGAGTGGTGCGCCATTAGTATGAATATTAGGATTTTTTCTTTTCGATATTTGCACAGGTTACAAAATATATTATTGGACAGAATATAGACAGCACCACACAAACAAAGAGATTCATCGAATACAATAGAAGATTAGTCTCCGAATACAATTCATCATATTAGTCTCGAATTCAAAAGACCGAACAAAGATAGATATCGATATACATTAGAACATTACAAGTCTCGAGACCGCGAGTAGCGAGTTTGTCTTCACATTACAAGTCGATATCGATCATCTAAACTACCATCACATAGAAGAGAGCTGCGGTCATCACAGTGAGCATCATCGCGATGAAACTGGTCTTCATCCGGTTCCTCCAACGCCCCCTCCTCTCTCCCGCTAGATAGCGCGCGTATCTAGATTCCGCCTCCGCCCTAGTGGTGTACCCTTTGTAACTGTTACCGCTGAAATGGTGAACCTGTCTCCGACACTCCTCCCGATCGTCGTAGACTCAGAACCTTACCCTTATACCGACATACGACGGCATCTCTATGCACAAGCCAAACAATGCATAATACATAGCAATATATAAGTATGCAACAAAAGGATCGGAAGAGAAAAGCAAGACATTAATAGCATGATTCATGGTCCTACTAATAAATAGCATCGATTACATCTAAGTTGAACGACTGTCCAAACCAAAGAGACATACAAGTTCATTAAAGTTTAATTACAACATGAGCCAATCAATGTTTCAGAACTACACATAGCATCACTACTTTCGACTCGACTCAAGGGACTGGAGCGTGGATGAAGTCGCCGTCTCTCGTGATGGTCATGAAATCGCTGGCGTTGTCAGCCTGCATTTCTAGCGTTGTGTCTACCTCACTGTTGAACGGTTGATATCTGAGGTAGAACTGCCCCGAGGTACGAAGGACATCTTGATGGATGATTTCCGCAAACTCCGACTGGATGCGAAAGAATTCTTGTCTGATGACCACGTCCTGGATTGCCGACAAGCTCGCGGCTCAATCTTTGAGATTATTTGGTAGCAGAAGGTGATGATGGTCCCGTATGATCGCCCGCATGTGATGGAGGGCGTAGTAGGCATCCTTCTCACCGCCAGGCGGCTGCTTGACGCAGGAGAACGTCGTATTGTGGGCGAACACATGCTTGCCGACCTACGAACTGGCCTGGTGAAGGTGCCTCCAGATTTGGCGTAGCCGGGGAGAACATCATCAAGAACTTTCTTGATATTTGTGTAGTCTTTCTTTGACTGACGGTCCGGGTCGAAATACGTGGCCATCGAATATTTCGGGCTTAAGAGGATGAGTGTGCAATGTGTGTCACTGCACAAAACACGGAATGTTAGAAAAAAGAACGATCAAAATCTAAGAAATCATATGTTACGGGGCGGTGAGGGGATGACTTACTCGGGAAAGTAAGGCACGAGGAAGTTATCATTACCTGGGTTTGCCAGAATGACGCCTTCGAGGTAAGAACTCGCGACTTGCCGGTCCCTAGCGCTGCCCAAGATCTTGGAACACATGTAGAAGGGGTCGTCTATCACGATGTCCGGGGTCTTGTCTCTAATGATTCACATCTCCATACTCAGCGAAAATAGCCGAACGAAGGTGTAGTGCAGCGGATGAAGGTTAAACATAGCGAAGATGTCATCAAACCGCAGGACGATCGTACCCCCGATGGCATTATCCACAAAGCCCTTGCCCTTTGGCTCCTTGGCCACGAAAACCGGGTATGCCACATCATTCTCTCTGAGACGCCGCTTCTCCAAAGAAACAACACTGTCATGCAGACTCCGCATAGCACCGGTTGCAGCAATGAGCAGATTTGTCGGTAGCATTGGCCTACCCGCCACATGCACCCTCCTTGAGATATCCTTAGGTGAAGGTGGCCTGTCCTGAGCACGGATAATACTCGATGCCAGCTGGCTCGCACCGGCGCCCTTGTTACTCTTTCTTTTCCGTCCCTTCTTCTTCTGCTGTAATGGGACCGAGTTCTGCTCATAGACCGCCTTCTTGAGTGTGTTGGGGCTGATAATATTTTGCACCTTGGCTATCTGAGGCTCGGTGAAGTCGGAAGCTGGAGGCGTCTCCTGAGAACTGAATGCCAGACGACGCCTGTTGCAATTAGGTTTCTCCGTGGTACCAGCTAGATCGCGATCGTCTTTTGCAGGGTTGGGTTCTTGAGAAGGAGGCCCCATGAATTCGTCATCGTACCCATGTTCGGCAAAGTACTTATCGACGTTGGTAAATGTACCGTCGTTGTTGTCGTCGTCGTCCGGGTCCTGTGCCATATGCATGTTCGGAGCCTGTGTCATAGGGATGTCCGGCATGTCCGATAGCGTTGCGGCGGTCTTGCCATGGCTTCGCACCGGCACGACTGGTGGTGTTGTCTGTGGGGTGGTGTCCCCCGCCCCAAACGAATCTGGCTCTTCGGCCAAAGAAGGGGCCAGCTTACGCGGGCGCTGAGGGTCATCACATCATCTTCGTCGACCCTGGAGGGTCGAATCGGAGGTAACAACTCGTCGCAGCCTGGAAGCACCCGAACCAGTTGATCACTATACAAGTTGGGTGGCATCTGATTACCCTGGAACACGGGGTTGCCCATTTGAACGATTCTTCCCTTGGCGACATCGACCAACTCATCGTTCACGAAGTGCAGGAGAGTGCACGGAACGTCGGTGACGCCCTGCGAAAACATGTAGGTCGTCAAGGATGCCTAGTCCAAGGCAAGGAGATGAAGTCCTCGGCCGAGAGGCTTAATTAGTTACCGTGATGGCATCGAGCTCAGCTAATGTCGAGGCACCGCCAACGGCGGGCGTGCAATGGACGGAGGGGCCGCTTGCTGGCGAGGTTCCGACCGGCGTACACCTGCGTGCATTAAGCTCCAATGCCCGTGCCGGCGCCGAAGACACGAATACCGCCTCCGTCGGAGACACCAATGGCACCGCCTGCGCGTTGTGTGAGTTGCTGGCCGTGAAGCTAGGAACCGGGGGGTGGCCCCTGTTGGCTGCCCGCAATCCACGCCATCAGCCCCTGAATGAAGGTAGGCACCATGGCGGTGAGCGTCGTTCCCAGTTGTTGTTGCACTTGCTCTTGGAAAATCTCCGGAATCCGCGCCACTTGTGCCTTGAGTTCTTGAACCTCGCGCGACTGGCTTTCCAAGCTGGTCTTTCTCTCCTTTCGCCCCACTAGCGTTATAGTATGACGACCATTTTGTGGACAAGCCTTTGCCGGCCACACGACCAGCTGACGACGGCTTACTGAGCTTATCCTTGTTTTTCATTACGTTCAACGCCCTATTTAGCGTGCTGTCCCAAGGGGTGCTCTGAGTCGACCCCGCGCTACTGCTTTTAGTCTCCTGCGGAAGGAATGTGAACCATTTAGAAATTTGGCTTCATTAATTAGAATGCAACCATATGGAGCTATTTACGCGGGGGTGTATTCCTTACCATAACAAGCTCAACCGCCCTGGTCTTCGGATCCATGGTAAGCTCCTTTGTTACCGGGTCCTCCTTGTACCGGGCCCTGACATAGTTCCTGGTCTACTTGTCACGGTATTTCTTGAAGCGGGGCGGTAGGCCTTGCTCGGCACGCTCTGCGTCCTCCTTGTCCCATATAGGCTTCGCCACTCTGTAACCGCCGAGACCGAGTTTGTGTTCCCCTAAGTTCAACTCCCGCATTTCATTCCCCCACTGACTTGATTCGGAGGTTGCGCTGCTCTCGCACTTGATCTTGAACTCCTTGTAGTCATCTTCCCTGATCGAAGGATTTTTCGCCTTGATCTTCTCATTACTATCACCTTTGTCAATCATTTTCTTCACCGTGCTTCTCCAAGTAGATAGGGCCGTGCTCATCCTCGTGAGGGCGGCACTGTTCACTTTATTCACTGAGAGGCGTGTGTTTGCAAAGTCAGCGGGGAACTTGTATCGTTCGTGCAACTTCGTAAAAAGGAGGTTGCGCAAATTCCCTCGGTCCTTATGCCTTAGGTTCTCGGTGTTGATCGAGACGGTGCTCCGGAGAATGAACCCGAGCTGAACCAAGTACCCCTTGACTAATTCTTTGGGCGCCGTTGGATGCTCGTCGGAGTTCACTTCAGTAAATTCCTCCTTGACGGTGCCGAGCACGTTCGGGCGCTGGTCCTTCCGTTGCCTCTTCGGTTGGCTGCCATCTGTGCGTGCGCCGCCATCATTAGTGGTGGCATCCTCGGCGGCACCATCAGTGGTGTCATCCCCGACGCCACTAAGGGTTTTGTAGTCAGGATCGGTGTCTTTCGCGGCGTCCTCATAGCGGTGAGGTTCTTCCTTCATCTCCTGGGACATCTCCCAGAATTGCTTGCCGCCCGAACCGCCGGCCTCATCGTTGTGGGCCATGTTTTGCTCTAAATAGGAAAAAAGTTTGGTCAAAAAGATGGTTATTGTCTAGGAACAAGATCATGGTCTCATCATTTAGGGTTTGTCGACACCAAGGCATCCTAAAAGCTAAGCTTTTATCATTTAGGGTTTGTTGACGCCGAGGCACCCTAAAAGCCTAAGCTTTCATCATTTAGGTTCTTATCGACACCGAGGCACCCTAAAAGCCAAGGTTTTATAATTTAGGGTTTGTCGACTCTAAGTTGGGCGTAATCACTTGGTTCTATTGCCACCTATGGTTTAATGCAGCAAGAATAAAGGGGCAGTTGATCCTATTTAATTAAGTACTAAGATACCCCGGCCCATGCATTAGTAGCAAGTACCCCATATGTCCGATTTTTAGCAAAGTCATGCTGAAATCCACAGAAAATTTCAGCATGACCTCTGCTGAAAATAGGACATATGGAGTACCCGAATTTGCTAGAACGGAAGTTAATCGACATTCCGGCAAACTCAAGGGCCTCTCGGGGGTACCTGCAAAATCATCACGACATGATGGTCGGAGACAAAACCCAGCAAACTAGCACCACAATGTGCCTCTACTTTCATATGGATAAAAAGGCCACAGACCGTTTGGTCCTCTGCTTTCATATGGACAAAAAACAGCTCAACTTATGTGAGCTTCCATTCCGGATCTAATAGGTCACCCACCAAAAAATCATCAATAGTTTAGCAAGTCTGTACAAACACAGAAAGAATAGAAAGTTTGCTGCCTATTCAAACACAGAAACATATATAGCCTATGCATTTTTTTCCACATTTTTATTCTATGGGTCATGCTAGGAAATTATAGTCTATGCATTTTTTTAACCTCTGGATCATGATCCAACAAAATTGCCATCTCCCATGGCAAATATAGCCTATGCATCATGTAATTTATAATGTATGGATCATGGCATTTTTTTGTCTATGGATCATGATTTATAGAACATTTTAGTCCATGTGATTTTCTGAAACATATTTTTGCCATTGCAATTTTGAATAAATAGACATACTTCTCAAAAGAGGCATGATCAAATTCGAACAAAAATCAGTAAATTGATAATCACAATTCTCTATATTGGCCCGTGAGAAGGACACAACCAGTTTGCTTTTCTTTTCTTTTTCAACAAAACCAGCAAACTACTCGACGATGGACATTGGGAAGGGGCATAATGAGGTACAAACTCAAATAAATGCCATTCTGTAGCAAAACAACCTAAGCTAGCATGTGACCATCAACCACACACGCATCAACCTAACCTGGTATATATACATATATCATCACAAATTGACCAAAATATATCTCAGACCTGTCAAAATTACAGATTCTTCTGTAGGAGTTCTACTTGATTACAACATGTTCAACAATATCAGAGGACATATGAGGTCCATCCCTAATTATGGACAACCAAATCGTCCATGTGCAAGAAATGATGATTCAATAAATGCACAACCTTCTGCCATATAAAGCTTACACATTTTCAGGGAGCAATTTTATTTTCGATAACAATAACACGGGAGCAGGTGGGTGAGGAACAAACTGGAATATCATCATTCAGTAGGAAAACAACCTTAGCTAGTTCCTGACCATCAACCACACACGCATCAAACAGCACAGCAGCATGAGCAAAATTGATAGTATGAATTACAAGGACGTCGATCATGAACTTGACTGGAGTCTAATGGCATCAAGGAAGCAAGCGGTAAACAAAAGCTCACATATGTCATCAATCAACCAACCAGAATAGAAACTAGGCTGGAGTCATAAACCTCATGTTGATGAATGCAGAACAGAGAGGAGCACTCACTAGTCAAATAGATAGAAGGCAGTGATGGAATCCCTTCCCTTGGTGGCCAGGTGCGCCCCTCCTCCTCCTCCTCGAGCAGGACAAGGTAGCGTGAGAGGATCCCACAGGAGGAAGCCCTTGTTGCCGGCACTCAACCTCGCACTGACAGGAGCTCACTAGATGAAACAAACCACAGTGAACAACCATGTTACAAGTACAATTAACAGAAGTAAAGAAGAAACAAATAAATAAAAAAATAGTAAACCTCAACAATGTTACTATGTTGGTCACTACATAGCCATGCCAATGAAACAAACATATCTAGTGGGGTATGTAGGTAAGCAGCACATGGCAGTGCACTAAACCTTAAAAATGGAAGCTTAAATCAACGGGTGATTTGAAATACCTTCAACCTGGGAGAACAACACCACTACAACCAACAGTACAGCATGGCTATTTCGGACAGATCAGTAGCTAAACCTGAAATAACAAACAGCAGAGGGTCAGGGTTCATGGTGCTAACTGAAAAAACCTGACCGTAGCTAACTGTATTTAGTAATTTTTCTGCAACAGTCTTGCCCCTATTTGAAGGACAAGCAAATAGATAAAATGGATAACTTTGGCACAATCCTAAGGCACAATCCTCTGACTAATTCATCACTGTAGGGCAGCATGAAACACACTCCTCGAAAAAAAGCCTAGAATTCCACTATTATTGCCTGTAAAAAAGCCTAAAATCCACTAGTATTGCCTATAAAAAGCCTTAAAAGTCCACTATTATTGACAATCAAAATATAATCTGAACTGTAAGGAGTTAACTGAAAAATGAGTGTTAACTGAAGTTTTCCAGTACAGATCATAACTGAAGTTTTTCAGAGAATATAGTGACATCAAATGCAGTTAATTATTCTTAATTGAATCTTAGTTTGTATTGCTGTCAGAGATTCACACATGCTGACTGTACTGTAACAATTGTACTCCATCAAAATGTTGAAATTTTGACATTCGGAGGGTCACCTGCGTGGTGGTGCCTATCGGTATTTGTTGAGCTCGCCTTGCAGTGTGGTGAGCTCGCCGGAGATGGACGGGCCCTACACAGCGGTCGAGACTCAGAGCAGAGGTTGAGGGCAAGAGGAATAAGAAGAAGGAAGTGGAGGGGAGGGGATCACCTGCAGTCGAGGGCGTACACGGCGCCGACCGCCCTCCTTAGACCCGGAGGAAGCCGCAGTCGTGCCGGATCCCTAGGGCTCGGCGTCGCGTGGCCTGGCTGAGCTGAGGTACAGGCGGTCGTCGTCTCCTCCTCCTCCTCGTCCTCCTCCTCCGGCTCGGGGCATGGGGCGGCGGCGCGAGGGAGCTGCAGTGGTGGAAGGCGCGGGGGCGGCGGGGGTCGGGGCAGCGGCGTCGTGGGTCGGGGCAGCGGGTGGATCTGGCGAGGGAGAGGGACGAAGGGATCTGGCGAGGGAGAGGGAGGAATTAGCTAGGGGGGGAGATTACTAATGGCGCACCCCGCAGTATGTTTTTTTAGATAGCAATGGCGCACCCCCGATCGGTGCGCCATTAGTAATCTTTTTTTAGATAGCAATGGCGCACCCCCGATCAGTGCGCCATTAGTAATCTTTTTTTAGATAGCAATGGCGCACCAGCCAGAGGTGCGCCATAAGTAATTTTTTTTATTATCTTTTGTTGCATCTAATAATTTTTTAGAAAATGAATATGAATATGAAACAATAATATTTTTTTATAAAAACGGTAATAATTTTTTAAAAAATATCATCAAATTTGTTATTTGAAAATATTTATGAATATGAAAAATATCATCAAATTTATTATTTGAAAATATCATCAAATTTGTTATTTGAAAATATAATCAAATTTGTTTTTGGAATTTTAGTTGCATTCATTTGTGACGGTGGAGAGGGAAGATCAGGGAGGTGCAGGGGTGTGGCGGTGGTGGAGCGGGGAGGTGCGGTGGGTCATCGTCGGTGGTGTAGCGGGAGGGTCACGATGGGTCGTGCGGGTGGGCGGGGAGGTGTGGGGGTGTGGCGGCGACCGGTGGAGCGGGGGAGGGGGTGCGGGGGGTGCTCGGCGGCGAGGGGGACTGGATCTGGCGAGGTGGGATAGCTATCGAGATGGAGGGGGATCGAGATCGAGTGTCCTCATGAATATCAGTTCACAATTTTAAATACAATCAATCTTAGCTAGCTATCTGTTCACAATCTTCTTGCCCTTATTTTTCGTAAATGGAGTTCTTCTCTTGAACGGACGTCCTTTAGGTAGGGTGGTCCTGCTTCTTCTTGTGGTGTATGCTGATACTTCATCGTCGTCATCATGTTTCATCTTCGGGTCGCCGTACTTGTCGAAGTCTTGCTCATTGGTGACTCCATCCATTCCGATGATCTTCCTTTTGCCTCTCCTCACGACAACACGAATGGGCTTTGGCGGGTCGGTAATGAAGAAGCATTGGTCCACTTGGGAAGCCAGTACCCATGGCTCATTTTTCGCGGTGAAGTTTGTGCCCGCGGTCTTGGATTTGGCTTCGAGTATAACCATGGTGGTGAAATAACGGTCTTCTTTTATGACGCTCTTGGCCCATCTGACACGGAACATCAGGAGCTTCTCTCCAGCGTAGCTCAGCTCCCAGATCTCCTCGATCCTTCCGTAGTATCTGTCCTTGTCGTTACCGGTGTAGGATTCCATCGTTACCTCGGAGTTCTGATAACCATCGCTCTTCATGTCCTTTCCCTCGGTGTAGAATGTGTAGCCATTGATATCGTACGCCTCATACGTCATCAGGTTGTGCTCGGCGCCCTGTGACAAGGCGAATATGAGTTGTTCTTCCGCGGAAGAATCCTCATGTAAAGGGTACGATAGAAGCTTGTGCTTGAACCAACGCGTGAAACATGAGTTGTGCTCTTTGATTATATCTCCATCCGTCCTCTGTTGGCCTCGGTCATTGTACGTCTTCTCAATAAAGGTTTTGTGCTCTACCACCCAAGGATCAACCACATCTATGTGTTGTAGAGTGACTAGGTTTGCTCTTTCAAAGTCGGCGAGTCGGCGTCAAGTCGACATGCATTTGTGGCGACCCTCACGGTGACCCCATCTAGCGAGCCTGCCGAGGTGCTGTTGACGGGCAGACCAGCGGGGTTCTCGATGCCTAGATAATTCGTGCAATAGGAGATGCACTCTTGATCGAAAAGCCCCTGGCTATGCTTCCCTCTGGGCGTGACATGTTGCGAGCGTATCCTTTGATGACACCATTCATCCTTTCGAACGGCATCACGCTGTGCAGGAACGTCGGCCCGAGTTGGATGATATCCTCCACGATATGGACCAGCAGATGCACCATAACGTCGAAGAATGCGGGTGGGAAGTACATCTCAAGCTCGCATAGTATCACCACGATCTCTTCCTGTAGCCTTCTGAGTTGCCCCACGCCAACCGACTTCCGAGAGATGACGTTGAAAAGTTGCATAGGCCAAATAGCATTTCATGGACGTGCGCGTCCATGATCCCACAAATTACAACTGGAAGTATCTACGTCATCAGCACATGACAGTCGTGAGACTTCATCCCGTTGAACTTTTGCTTCGCTGGGTCTAGGTATCTGCTTATCTTCCCTGCGTAACCGTAAGGAAGTTTTACTCCAACGTGGCAGGTGAAAAATTGATCGATCTCCTCCTGACTTAGAGTGAAGCACGCGGGAGGGAAGTCATTTCCGGTCTTCTTGGCCTTTTTGCCTTTGCGACGACTTTTCGTGTCCTGCTTCGCCTCATCATCATCATGAAGGAAATATGCCCTAGAGGCAATAATAAATTTATTATTTATTTCCTCATATCATGATAAATGTTTATTATTCATGCTAGAATTGTATTAACCGGAAACATGATACATGTGTGAATACATAGACAAACATATAGTCACTAGTATGCCTCTACTTGACTAGCTCATTAATCAAAGATGGTTATGTTTCCTAACCATAGACATGTGGTTTTATTTGATTAATGGGATCACATCATTAGGAGAATGATGTGATTGACATGACCCATTTCGTTAGCCTAGCACTTGATCGTTTAGTATATTGCTATTGCTTTCTTCATGACTTATACATGTTCCGGTAACTATGAGATTATGCAACTCCCGTTTACCGGAGGAACACTTTGGGTGCTACCAAACGTCACAACATAACTAGGTGATTATAAAGGAGTACTACAGGTGTCTCCAAAGGTACATGTTGGGTTGGCGTATTTCGAGATTAGGTTTTGTCACTCCGATTGTCGGAGAGGTATCTCTTGGCCTTCTCGGTAATACACATCACATAAGCCTTGCAAGCATTGCAACTAATAAGTTAGTTGCGAGATGATGTATTACGGAATGAGTTAAGAGACTTGCGGGTAACGAGATTGAACTAGGTATTGGATACCGACGATCGAATCTCGAGCAAGTAACATACCGATGACAAAGGGAACAACATATGTCGTTATGCGGTTTGACCGATAAAGATCTTCGTAGAATATGTAGGAACCAATATGGGCATCCAGGTTCCGCTATTGGTTATTGACCGAGAATAGGTCTAGGTCATGTATACATAGTTCTCGAACCCGTATGGTCCGCACGCTTAACGTTACGATGACAATTTTATTATGAGTTTACTAGTTTTGATGTACCGAAGTTTGTTCGGAGTCCCGGATGTGATCACGGACATGACGAGGAGTCTCGAAATGGTCGAGACATAAAGATTGATATATTGGAAGCCTATATTTGGATATCGGAATGGTTCGGGTGAAATCGGGATTTTACGGAACACCGGGTTACGGAACCCTCCCGGGGATAATGGGCCTTAGTGGGCCATGAGGGAGAAGAGGAGGGCGGCCAGGGCAGGCCGCCCCCTCCCCTAGTCCGAATAGGACAAGGAGAGGAGGCGCGCTTCCTCTCTTTCCCTTCCCCTTTCCTTCTCCAACAAGGCAAGAGGGGAGTCCTACTCCGGTGGGAGTAGGACTCCTCCAGCGCCCCTTGGGGGCGGCCGCACCTCCCTCCCTCCTTTATATCACGGGGCAGGGGCACCCCGAAGACACAAGTTGATCTACGGATCGTTCCTTAGCCGTGTCGGTGCCCCCTCCACCATATTCTACCTCGGTCATATCGTCGCGGAGTTTAGGCGAAGCCTGCGCGATAGAGAATCATCGTCGTCCCACGCCGTCGTCTTGTGGAACTCATCCCCGAGACTTTGCTGGATCGGAGTCAGGGATTGTCATCGAGCTGAGCGTGTGCTGAACTCGGAGGTGCCGTCGTTCGGTACTTGGATCGGTCGGATCGTGAAGGCGTCGACTACATCAACAGCGTTGTGATAGCGCTTCGCTTACGGTCTCACGAGGGTGCGTGGACAATACTCTCCCCTCTCGTTGCTATGCCATCACCATGATCTTGCGTGTGCCTAGGAAAATTTGTGAAATTACTCGTTCCCCAACAAAGGCATCCGAGCCTGGTTTTATGCGTTGATGTTATATGCACGAGTAGAACACAAGTGAGTTGTGGGCGATACAAGTCATCTGCTTACCAGCATGTCATACTTTGGTTGGCGGTATTGTGAGATGAAGCGGCCGGACCGACATTACGCGTCACGCTTCGCGAGACTGGTTTCACCGCGCGAGCACTCGTTGCTTAAAGGTGACCGGCGGGTGTCTGTCTCTCTCACTTTAGTTGAACTGAGTGTAGCTCGCCCGGTCCTTGCGAAGGTTAAAACAGCACCAACTTGACAAACTATCGTTGTGGTTTTGATGCGTAGGTAAACGCTTCTTGCTCAGCCCGTAGCAGCCACGTAAAACTTGCAACAACAAAGTAGAGGACGTCTAACTTGTTTTTGCAGGGCATGTTGTGATGTGATATGGTCAAGGCGTGATGCTATATTTTATTGTATGAGATGATCATGTTTTGTAACCGAGTTATCGACAATGGCGGCGAGAGCCATATGGTTGTCGCTTTATTGTATGAAATGCAAGCGCCATGTAATTGTTTTACTTTATCACTAAGCGGTAGCGATAGTCGTAGAAGCAATAGTTGGCGAGGCGACAACGATGCTACGATGGAGATCAAGGTGTCGCGCCGGTGGCGATGGTGATCACGGCGGTGCTTGAGATGGAGATCACAAGCACAAGATGATGATGGCCATATCATATCACTTATATTGATTGCATGTGATGTTTATCCTTTATGCATCTTATCTTGCTTTGATTGACGGTAGCATTTTAAGATGATCTCTCACTAAAATTATCAAGGCGTGTTCTCCTGAGTATGCACCGTTGCCAAAGTTAAATCGTGCCCGGACACCACGTGATGATCGGGTGTGATAAGCTCTACGTCCATCTACGACGGGTGCAAGCCAGTTTTGCACACGCAAAATACTCAGGTTAAACTTGACGAGCCTAGCATATGCAGATATGGCCTCGGAACATGGAGACCGAAAGTTCAAGTGTGAATCATATAGTATATATGATCAACATAGTGATGTTCACCATTGAAAACTACTCCATCTCACGTGATGATCGGTTATGGTTTAGTTGATTTGGATCACGTGATCACTTAGATGACTAGAGAGATGTCTGTCTAAGTGGGAGTTCTTGAGTAATATGATTAATTGAACTTAAATTTATCATGAACTTAGTACCTGATAGTATTTTGATTATCTTTGTTTGTAGATAGATGGCTCATGCTGTTGTTCCATTGAATTTCAATGAGTTCCTTGAGAAAGCAAAGTTGAAAGATGATGGTAGCAATTACACAGACTGGGTCCGTAACTTGAGGATTATCCTCATTGCTGCCTGGAAGAATTACGTCTGGAAGCACCGCTGAGTGCGAGCCTGCTGCAGAAACAACGCCGAAGTTGTGAGCGTCTAGCGAGCAAAGTGATGACTACACTATAGTTCGATGTGCCATGCTTTACGGCTTAGAACCGGGTCTTCAACGGCGTTTTGAGCGTCATGGAGCATATGAGATGTTCCAAGAGTTGAAGTTAATATTTCAAGCAAATGCCCGGATTGAGAGATATGAATTCTCCAATAAGTTCTATAGCTGCAAGATGGAGGAGAATAGTTACGTCGGTGAGCATATACTCAAAATGTGCAGGTATAATAATCACTTGATTCAACTAGGAGTTAATCTTCCGGATGATAGTGTCATTGACAGAATTCTCCAATCACTGCCACCAAGCTACAAGAGCTTCGTGATGAACTATAATATGCAAGGATGACCAAAACAATTCGAGCTCTTGAATGCTAAAAGCTGCGGAGGTAGAAATCAAGAAGGAGCATCAAGTGTTGATGGTCAACAAGACCACTAGTTTCAAGAAAAAGGGCAAAGGGAAGAAGAAGGAACTTCAAAAGAACAGCAAGAAAGTTGTTGCTCAAGAGAAGAAACCCAAGTCTGGACCTAAGCCTGGCCCGAGTGTTTCTCTGCAAGCAAACTGGTCCTTTGAAGCGGAACTGCCCCAAGTATTTGGCGGATAAGAAGGATGGCAAGGTGAACAAAGGTATATGTG
Source organism: Aegilops longissima (assembly GCA_021605205.1). Classification (NCBI taxonomy): domain Eukaryota; kingdom Viridiplantae; phylum Streptophyta; class Magnoliopsida; order Poales; family Poaceae; genus Aegilops; species Aegilops longissima. The sequence continues at coordinate 143,947,993 of CM038678.1, read as the reverse complement.
ATATACATGTTATTGATGTGTACCTTACTAGAGCTCGTAGTAGCACCTGGGTATTTGATACTGGTTACATTGCTAATATTTGCAACTTAAAACAGGGACTACTGGAATAAGCGAGCAGCGCCAGGGCGAGGTGACGATGCGGCGTGGGAAAGCGGTTCCAAAGTCGATGTGATCACGGTCGGCACACTAGCTCTACATCTACCTTCGGGATTAGTTTTAGACCTAAATAATTGTTATTTGGTGCCAGCGTTGAGCATGAACATTATATCTGGATCTTGTTTGATGCGAGACGGTTATTCATTTAAATCAGAGAATAATGGTTGTTCTATTTATATGAGTAATATCTTTTATGGTCATGCACCCTTGAAGAGTGGTCTATATTTATTAAATCTCGATAGTAGTAATACACATATTCATAATGTCGAAGCCAAAAGATGCAGAGTTAATAATGATAGTGCAACTTATTTGTGGCACTGCCGTTCAGGTCATATCGGTGTAAAGCGCATGAAGAAACTCCATACTGATGGACTTTTGGAATCACTTGGTACTTGCGAACCGTGCCTCATAGGCAAGATGACTAAAACACCGTTCTCGGTTCTATGGAGAGAACAACAGATTTGTTGGAAATCATACATACAGATGTATGTGGTCCGATGAATGTTGAAGCTCGTGGCGGATATCGTTATTTTCTCACCTTCACAGATGATTTAAGCAGATATGGGTATATCTTCTTAATGAAACATAAATCTGAAACATTTGAAAAGTTCAAAGAATTTCAGAGTGAAGTTGAAAATCATCATAACAAGAAAATAAAGTTTCTACGATCTGATCGTGGAGGAGAATATTTGAGTTCTGAGTTTGGTCTACATTTCAAAAATTGCGGAATAGTTTACGCAACTAACGCCACCCCTGGAACACCACAGCGTAATGGTGTGTCGAACTTCGTGTCGTACTTTACTAGATATGGTGCGGTCTATGATGTCTCTTACCGATTTACCGCTATCGTTTTGGGGTTATGCTTTAGAGGCGGCGCATTCACGTTAAATAGGGCACCATCAAAATCCGTTGAGGCGACTCCTTATGAACTATGGTTTGGCAAGAAACCAAAGTTGTCGTTTCTGAAAGTTTGGGGCTGCGATGCTTATGTGAAAACACTTCAACCTGATAAGCTTGAACCCAAATCGGAAAATGTGTCTTCATAGGATACCCAAAGGAAGCAGTTGGGTACACCTTCTATCACAGATCCGAAGGCAAGACATTCGTTGCTAAGAATGGATCCTTTATAGAGAAGGAGTTTCTCTCGAAAGAAGTGAGTGGGAGAAAAGTAGAACTTGATGAGGTAACAGTACCAGCTCCTTATTGGAAAATGGTTCATCACAGAAATCGGTTCTGTGACACCTACACCAATTAGTGAGGAAGTTAATGATGATGATCATGAAACTTCAGATCAAGTTTCTCTTGAACTCGTGGGTCAACTAGAGTAAGATCCGCACCAGTGATACGGTAATCCTATTACGGAAGTCATGTTACTTGACCATGGTGAACCTACAAACTATGAAGAAGCGATGGTGAGCCCAGATTCGCAAAATGGCTGGAAGCCATGAAATCTGAGATGGGATCCATGTATGAAAACAAAGTATGGACTTTGGTTGACTTGCCCGATGATCGGCAAGCCATTGATAATAAATGGATCTTTAAGAAGAAGACTGACGCTGATGGTAATGTAACTGTCTATAAAGCTCGACTTGTTGCGAAAAGTTTTCGACAACTTCAAGGGGTTGACTACGATGAGACTTTCTCACCCGTAGCAATGCTAAAGTCTGTCCGAATCATGTTAGCAATTGCTGCATTTTATGATTATGAAATTTGGCAAATGGATGTCAAAACTGCATTCTTGAATGGATTTCTAGAAGAAGAGTTGTATATGATGCAACCAGAAGGTTTTGTTGATCCAAAGGTGCTAACAAAGTGTGCAAGCTCAGCGATCAATTTATGGTGCAGTGCAAGCTTCTCGGAGTTGGAATAAGCGCTTTGATAGTGTGATCAAAGCATATGGTTTTATCTGAGACTTTTGGAGAAGCCTGTATTTACAAGAAAGTGAGTGGGAGCTCTGTAGCATTTACGATATTATATGTGGATGACATATTATTAATTGGAAATGATATAGAATTTCTGGATAGCATAAAGGATACTAGAATAAAAGTTTTTCAATGAAAGACCTCGGTGAAGCTGCTTACATATTGGGCATCAAGATCTATAGAGATAGATCAAGGCGCTTAATTGGACTTTCACAAAGCACATACCTTGATAAAGTTTTGAAAAAGTTCAAAATGGATCGAGGCAAAGAAAGGATTTTTACACAGATTACAAGGTGTGAAATTGAGTCGGTCTCAATGCCCGACCACAATGCAGAAGATAGAGAGAAAATGAAAGGTGTTCCTATGCTTCAGCCATAGGCTCTATCATGTATGCAATGCTCTATACCAGACTGACGTATGCTTAGCAATAAGCTTGGCAGGAAGGTACCAAAGTAATCCAGAGTGGATCCTTTGGACAGCGGTCAAGAACATCTGAAATACGAAAAGGACTAAGGATATGTTTCTCGTATATGGAGGTGACAAAGAGCTAGTCGTAAATGGTTACGTCGATGCAATCTTTGACACTGATCCGGACGATTCTAAATCATAAACCGGATCGTGTTTTTATTAAGCGGTGGAGCTGTCGGTTGGTGCAGTTCTAAACAAAGCGTCGTGGCGGGATCTACATGTGAAGCGGAGTACATAGCTGCTTGGAAGCAGCAAATGAAGAGTCTGCGGATGAAAGAGTTCATTTCCGATCTAGGTGTCATACCTAGTGCATCGGGACCAATGAAGATCTTCTGTGACAATCTTGGTGCAATTGCCTTGGCAAAGGAATCCAGATTTCACAAGAGGACCAAGCATATCAAGAGGCGCTTCAATTCCATCCGGGACCAAGTCCGGTGGGAGACATAGAGATTTGCAAGATACATACGGATCTGAATGTTGCAGACCCGTTGACTAAGCCTCTTCCACGAGCAAAACATGATCAGCACCAAGACTCCATGGGTGTTAGAATCATTCTTGTGTAATCTAGATTATTGACTCTAGTGCAAGTGGGAGACTAAAGGAAATATGCCCTAGAGGCAATAATAAAGTTATTATTTATTTCCTCATATCATGATAAATGTGTATTATTCATGCTAGAATTGTATTAACCGAAACATGATACATGTGTGAATACATAGACAAACATATAGTCACTAGTATGCCTCTACTTGACTAGCTCATTAATCAAAGATGGTTATGTTTCCTAACCATAGACATGTGTTGTTATTTGATTAATGGGATCACATCATTAGGAGAATGATGTGATTGACATAACCCATTTAGTTAGCCTAGCACTTGATCGTTTAGTATATTGCTATTGCTTTCTTCATGACTTATACATGTTCCGGTAACTATGAGATTATGCAACTCCGTTTACGGAGGAACACTTTGGTGCTACCAAGCGTCACAGCGTAATCTGGGTGATTATAAAGGAGTACTACAGGTGTCTCCAAAGGTACATGTTGGGTTGGCGTATTTGAGATTAGGTTTTGTCACTCCGATTGTCGGAGAGGTATCTCTGGCCTTCTCGGTAATACACATCACATAAGCCTTGCAAGCATTGCAACTAATAAGTTAGTTGCGAGATGATGTATTACGAACAGTAAAGAGACTTGCGTAACGAGATTGAACTAGGTATTGGATACCGACGATCGAATCTCGAGCAAGTAACATACCGATGACAAAGGGAACAACGTTATGTCGTTATGCGGTTTAACCGATAAAGATCTTCGTAGAATATGTAGGAACCAATATGGGCATCCAGGTTCCGCTATTGGTTATTGACGAGAATAGGTCTAGGTCATGTCTACATAGTTCTCGAACCCGTAGGGTCCGCACGCTTAACGTTACGATGACAGTTTTATTATGAGTTTACAAGTTTTGATGTGCGAAGTTTGTTGAGTCCGGATGTGATCACGGACATGACGAGGAGTCTCGAAATGGTTTAGACATAAAGATTGATATATTGGAAGCCTATATTTGGATATCGGAATGGTTCGGGTGAAATCGGGATTTTACCGGAACACCGGGGTTACGGAACCCTCCGGGGATAATGGGCCTTAGTGGGCCATGAGGGAGAAGAGGAGGGCGGCCGGGGGCAGGCAGCGCCCCTCCCCTAGTCCGAATAGGACAAGGAGAGGCGGCGGCCCCTCCTCTTTCCCTTCCCCTTTCCTTCTCCAACAAGGCAAGAGGGAGTCCTACTCCTGTGGGAGTAGGACTCCTCGGCCACCTGGGGGCGGCCGCACCTCCCCTCCTCCTTTATGTGCGGGGCAGGGGGCACCCGGAAGACACAAGTTGATCTCGGATCGTTCCTTAGCCGTGTCGGTGCCCCCTCCACCATATTCCACCTCGGTCATATCGTCACGGAGTTTAAGCGAAGCCCTGCGCGATGAGCATCATCATCGTCACCACACCGTCGTCTTGTGGAACTCATCCCCAACACTTTGCTGGATCGGTCAGGGATGCGTCATCGAGCTGAGCGTGTGCTGAACTTCGGAGGTGCCGTCGTTCGGTACTTGGATCGGTCGGATCGTGAAGGCGTCGACTACATCAACCGTGTTGTGATAGCGCTTCCGCTTACGGTCTCACGAGTGCGTGGACAATAATCTCCCCTCGTTGCTATGCCATCACCATGATCTTGCGTGTGCGTGGGAAAATTTGTGAAATTACTCGTTCCCCAACACATCATCATTAGCGTGAAGCTGCTCCACGATGCCCATTGATTTCATGTCTGCCCTTGCTTTCGGCCCATCTTTGGTCCTCTCGGCATGTTGAGCAGGGTACCAAGCAGACTCTCGCTTTACGTTCTTCGTGATATGCAAGACATGAAGGCTGTGAGGCACGGTGGATCTTCAATCGGCAAGTCGAGAAAACAGACCTCGTTTTCCATACCTTCAGCAGCTGGCTCTGGCGCCTTTAAGCTTCTTTCGGCTCTGGCGCCTTTTGCTTCTTTCTCGGCAGTGGGCAATCTTTCCAATTTTTCAACAGCTCGTCTATTTCCTCGCCGCTCCTCGTACGCGGGCGTCTTCGGGGCTCGGTTTCACCATCGAACGGATCCTTGCGTTTCCTCCACGGGTCATCGTCGCGAAGCCACCTTCGATGTCCCATGAACACAGTTTTCGAAGACCAAGGATCTCTATCTAGCTGGCGATACATTGGGTCATCCATGCACCTGAAGCATCCAGAAAATCCGTGGACCACCTGCCCCGCGAGATATCCGTAACCGAGATAGTCGTGCACCGTCGTGAGCAGTGCGGCTCTCATAGGGAAATATTCTTTCTCTGCGGCGTCCCACGTATTGGCTGGCATTTTCCACAGCGTGTCTAGCTCCTCTTTCAGCAGCCCCAGATACAAATTGATGTCGTTCCCTGGTTGTTTCGACCCTTCAATTAGCATACTCATGTCAATGTACTTTATCTTCATGCACAACCAGGGGGAAGGTTGTACATCCACACAAACACATGCCAGGTGCTATGTGTGCTTCTCTGGCTGCCAAACGGATTAACTCCATCGGTGCTCGCGCCCAACCACGATGTTCCTTGGATCCTTCCCAAATTCCGGGTGTTCGAAGTTCAGCGCTTGCTGGCTCCCATCCTTAGGGTGACTCGACATCTTGTCTTTTTATTTATCTCGGATCATTTCGTCATCTTCTGCTTCTTCTCCTCCCTATCCGTGTGGCAGCAGGAGCTTTGCTACCTTAGGGTCCATGAAATACCGCTGCAGACGAGGAGATGGAAAGTACCACACCACTTTTCGAGGAGCTTTCTTCCTCTTCTTGTATCGAGTGGCGCCGCTTTACACGGACATATGGTAGACTCCGCGTGCTCGTCCCGATAAATGGCGCAATTGTTCATGCACATGGTATTTCACATGTGGTAAATCCGAGAGGACACGATTTTCTTCGCCTCCTCGAAACTGGTCGAGGCAATTGTTCCCCTTGGGAAGGCGTTAGATGCGAAATGACATGTTCTCGTCGAAGCATCGTCGGTCATTTGTGTTTTATCTTCATCTCGAGCCATGAGCATTACTTTGGTAGGTATCCTCGGGCCTGCATCCTTCATACAATGGAGTAACCGTCTATCTCCGTTGATCCAGCTTGGCTTTCTCTCGGCGGCAGCTCTTGCGTTATCAAATGCAGCGAGAAGCAGCTCTTGAACATGAGGTCCTGCACCCAGCTCATCGATGGTCCATAAATGCGCTCCGGCATCTTCATCTTCATGATCATGCCCTTCGTCTACTCGGCATCTTCCTCATCATCATGTCTGCATCTTCTACATGATGGTATGTATGCAACATCACCGTCGTGATCATGTCCTCGAGATTCTTCGTCTTCTCGCCCGCTTGAACCCGCGGTGGTTGTCTTGCTGCCCTTCCTCATTTCTTGCCCGGCCCCATGGGCGACTTCATAGTCATCTTCATCACCTTGCCACGATAGCCATCCATGAAACCACGCAAGAGCAGGTGGTCCCGCACCTGCCGGAATCCGGGTCCGCAATAAGGCTCTTGACTTGCATCTTCGACGACGGACGTCTTATCTCCGTCTCGTTCTTTTGAAGAATCTCGGCCTTCGCGAGCTCAAAAACCTATTCACGATGCCTTCGGTCATCGTGCGGACCATCAATGCGCTGCGAGGTAGAGCAAAAGCGATATTTTAGAACCAAGAAAAAATTTGGCATGACTTTCCCTAAAAATAGGACCAAAAAGAATGCATAGTGCCAAAATTCTCGCCGAAACGGAAATGAATCAACATTCCGGAAAAAATATTGGCAACTATCGCATTTCAAATACCGGTACCTGCAAACACAAACATATGCAACACCACAAACATACATAGATCTCGCTAGGCCATAAAAAGTGCATGTGCACGTTGTTGGAGGGAGAAAAAAGTAGATCTACAACATAAAGATAGCTTCCCCCTTACTTACCTATCAAAAAAAGGTAATTTAACCACTTAATTTGGATGAATCTATGGTGCAAATGTGCTGAGGAGGAGGAGGCAGCCGAGACAAGTTTGGAGGAGGAGGTGGAGAGTGAAGTGGGGAAAGTGAGTGGGTAGCTAGGTGTGGCTGTCCAAAATATCTAGCTGGTCCCAGGTTACTAATGGCGCACCACATAAATATGCGCCATTAGTAACCCTGGTTACTAATGGTGAACCTGCTGGCGGTGCGCCATTAGTAGTTTTGCAAAAAAAAATTATACCAATGGCGCACCGGGGCACAGTGCGCCATTACTAGTTAGAACTAGTAATGGAGCATTGTGCACTGGTGCGCCATTAGTATTTTTGGAAAAATAAAAAAAATTGTTACTAGTGGCGCACCATGTGTCTAGTGCGCCATTAGTGTCTTTCACACTAATGGCGCACCAGCACATGATGCGCCACTGTTATATAGTAGTGGCGCACCACATGTCTAGTGCGCCATTAGTGGCCATATCATCTATAGCCCTTTTCCTAGTAGTGTAAATGAGGAGAGAGAGGAGTAATCCACATTTTAGTAGGGGTACCCCTAACTAAATTTTTTTAGTCTCAAGACTAGTTTTTAGCCCCTCTTTAGTTAGGGGTGCTTGGAACTTTAGCCTCTTAAAGAGACTATTTTTAGTCAGACTAAAATAAGTCCCTTGGATCCAAGCACCCTCTTGGTGTGGCCGGCTCTTCTGTGGCCTCCTCCCGCTCACAATTGACATAAACGAACCATCTATACAAATCAAGCATGCAAAACATGATAATTTTTACTTTGTCCATACAAATGAGATATCCTACTTAAACATACAAGTCGTCAATCAAGCTTCACAAAATAAAAAAACACTTCATGAAACAAAGAATGGGCTAACTCATCACGGAAGTCATTCACGATAGGGAGGGAGACCGGAGCCCCTCACACACCGAGGGAGGAGCTCGCCATCGTTGCTCTAGAGGAAGGCTCTATAGAGCCCAAGCCCCGGGAACCCCTCCGACGCCGGCCCTTGCGAGTTGAGGTCGACACCGGCATGGGTAGCAGGGCCGCTTGCCGTCGACTGGGAACTTAATCTTTGGGCCTCTAGAAATAATGCAAGCCTGTAACTAAAATACCTAGGAAGGTGAACCGAATCTTTGGGCCTCTAGAAATAATGCAAGCCTGAAACTGAAATACCTAGAAAGGTGAACTGAATCTTTGGGCCTCTACAAATAATGCAAGTCTGAAAGTGAAATACCTAGAAAGGTGAACTGAATCTTTGGGCCTCTAGAAATAATGCAAGCCTGAAACTGAAATACCTAGAAAGGTGAACTGAATCTTTGGGCCTCTAGAAATAATGCAAGCTTGAAATTGAAATACCTAGAAAGGTGAAGTGAATCTTTGGGCCTCTAGAAATAATGCAAGCCTGAAATTGAAATACCTAGAAAGGTGACCTGAATCTTTGGGCCTCTAGAAAGATTTATTACCTCCTCAAGCAGCATCAAACAATTCCATGTGTGCACCACAAATCTATACCAAGTTTGATCAGGATCTACTTTTCCAAATCAGAATTAGCGCTAGAGCAAGCAAGATCAATGATATGGTCGTGAGACAGAGAAGGAACGAACAAACTCACCCCTCTCGCGACCTCCCTGGTAGATGCACCGCCGCCCATGTGAGAGGGATAAAAGCAGTGGTGAAGGGGAGCGGGCGACCTTGAAGGCGGAGGAGAGGCGGCCGGAGTAGGGTGGCGGAGGAGAGAGATGGCGAGCGGCCCTATGGGGAACAGAGAGGAGTCATGCGAGAGGGGGGGAGCGATCTGGTGCGGGCAGGGGAGATTTTTTTTAGTTCTCTTTTAGTGGGCCCGAGGATAACTAACCCGATTAGAACCTCTCCACCGGGCTAGTTTTTTAGCTGGGTTAGAGCAAGCTAGCTCAAACTAACCCCTCTTGTTTCGATAATTTGAGGCTATTTCAACCCAAAATAGCTCTAACTCAGGGATCCAATCAAAGAGGAGTGTTACTGTACATGCTACAGTGTGGACCGTAGCACATTGTTTTTTATGGCCATATCACCACATTGTTTTCTACTGCTGGTTCACTGGGCTACCGTGGTTCGCACTGCTGGTTCACTGGGCTGCCGTGGTTTGCACTCCTCCGACCTGAGTAGTACTCCCTCCGTTCCTAAATATAAGTCATCGTAGATATTTCAGTGTGGACCACATATGGATGTATATAGATGCATTTTATGTGTAGATTCACTCATTTTTCTCCGTATGTAGTCCATAGTGAAATCTCTCCAAATACTTATATGTAGGAACAGAGGGAGTAGTAGAGTACTAGTATATACCGCATCATTCTTTGCTCCTTCTTACTACTCCGACATGTGGGACAGCCAGCATCCGGGTCGACGTGTCATGCACCAGATTACAGCGCGGAATGGAAGGGGGGCATCACCCCGGTCGGAGCGCCAGTAATTCATGACTATAGTGAGTGGTCATATCACAAGTCTTCCAGCAGTAACGCGATGTCAAATCGCACAGCCCCACTCGCTCACCCTCCTCGCCTCTCTGTCAAACCGCCTACCCAAAAACTGTCGCGCGTACTGCCCGGGAAAAGCCCCACCCTCAACTTTTAACTACGCGAAAATAGTTCAAGCTTGTTCGTTCTAAATAAATACAGTACTTACTCTATGTTTATTCACCTGTGGGGTTATTCAATGAATGGAGGGGAGGGGAGCACAAGTGAACAATGTTGTAGTACTACTAGTAGTAAGTAGGAGTCGTACAGTAGTCACCTTAAATAGAGAGTTTCTTTTCTTTAATGCCACGTACACATATTGAAACACTTGTTGTGGAGAGAAAAAGATAATCACTCCACTATATATGGGCCTTGAGGGCCTGGCGCTTGCTTTACTAGGGTTGCTCTCTTCATTCTCTCACCCTCTCCGGATATAAACAAGACAGCGGTAGCGACATTTTCTCTCTGCTCACCGCTGGTCACAGATCCGGCGGATACCTTGGCGGTGTGTGTAGAGGACTAAAAGGTGCATCGTTCACGGTCATCACTGCCAGGGAGAAACCCACAGCTGCGGAGGGCCGATCCTCTGCCGTGCCGTTCTCTCCGACACAGCACCGGCTCGGGAGGTCCTCCGACCCTTCTTCCTCCCTGCCGTATTGTCCGCAGATCCGACCTGCCGCCGTCGACATCCTGGCGACCCTCAGGTATAAGTTCTTCGAAAGCAGCCTTGCTCTATTGCCCCAGCTCCCCACGTGTCTGCATGTGCATGTTTTTCTACTCCCATCAGCTCTTCCAAAGCCACCTAAATTTTTAGTATTATTAGAGGTAAAGCTACTTCATGCATTCGAATCTAGGACTTTGTTCAAACAACGAAGAAAGGGGGGAAAGTTGTAGCATGAATCTAGGACTTCATTCAAAGAGGAAATAATATGGTGAAAGTAGTAGAGACAGGATACCCAATCGGTCTCTTGGTTGAAAAGGGAAATAATGGGAAAACGCAGTACAAACTGGTAAGGAACAGATCTATTATTGGTTGAAAAAAGGATAGAAAGTGGCGGCTGGTGGACAAGTCAACAGAGTATGTCCAGGATTAGATTTGCTGCCATCACATAGTAAAAGGTCTCCAGGATTAGATTTGCTGCCCTCACATAGTAAAAGGTCTCAGGATTAGATTTGCTGCCCTCACATAGTAAAAGGTCTCAGGATTAGATTTGCTGCCCTCACGTAGTAAAAGGTCTCCAGGATTAGATTGCTGCCCTCGCATAGTAAAAGGTCTCCAGGATTAGGTTTTCTGCCCTCACATAGTAAAAGGTCTCCAGGATTAGATTTGCTGGCCTCACATAGTACAAGGTCTTCAGGATTAAGTTTGCTGCCCTCACATAGCATGAACAAACTCAGCATCACCACTTTATGCCTCCTTGTAGGTACATTATCTTGATCGTCCTTTATCGCATGTCCTTATACCAACCTTTTGCTGTTGTTAATGTAAGGCGCATGTAAAATGAAGCGATCACTTTGTTACCTTAGGGACATGTCTAACCAGTGTTATTGTTAATCTAATGCCTCCGGTGATAAGATGCAATTAAACGTGTTTACAAATGGCACTCTGCTGTTTTCCCCAGTATGATAAGTAAGTTGCTCCTTTACGCTGTTGAGTGTCCTGGTGTCCCCACGGTCCCATGCCCTTAAACCAACTCTTTAGCTGCTTTTGATTTACTTTGTCTGGTAAACAAGCAATGCCACCATTAAAGTAATCGCATATTTGAGGAATCTCATTGTTGATCGTAATGCTTCTGGTAACATGAAGCATTGCTGACGTTTTAAAATTTCTATTGTCCTTGCGTGATTGCCATGAACATAATTAAGATGCTTCTTTTCATTTTGTATATGTTTCATATATTCTTATTGACCAGCAACTGTTTACTTTCTATCTTTTTGTGCAGATAGGGATATCCATTTCACCTTGTTGCTATTGTGACCTTTTGGTGAACTGCACAAAACACTTTTTGGAATGAGTGTCTGTGCAGTTCAACTAAAATGTCACGTGGGCAACATCCTCAATTTTGGTGGAACTGCACAAAATGGTGATTGGAGTTTCAAAATCTCCGTCAAGTTCTGCTGGTAATCTCGTGCAACATTTTATTAGCCTTTGCAAGATGGAGCCGTCCTTTGTCACCACAATGGCTCTTTATTTTAGTGGAACTGCACAAAGGATAAGAAAATTATAGTTGCACCTTACATGAGCCGGATAGCCAACCTAATTGTTCCTCAATTGTTCAACTACTAAAGAAGAACCTGCCAGCTCACAAGAGCAAGTACTTCTTGCTAGCTGAAAGATGCAATCTTTTCTTCATTTCAGGTGAACTGCAGAAAAAGGCGCATGAATTGAATCATGGAACTCCAGGCAGACCTCATCCAAGTAGAGCTGGAGGTTGAGTTCAATGAGGCCGTTATTAAAGCGAAATCATGCTCTCCTGTCTCCTTGTTTGTGTTGTGCAAACATGCTGTGCAAACAGGAATACTCAACTACAGATGTTGTGACGGTCAAGAGCATTCACCAAGTTCTTCGATTGTATGACATGGCTAGCCAAGATGGATTTAATCCCGATATTCACTTTATCAAAAGGCTCTAATGGGTTGGTTACGAATCTTGCAAGCTGGGAATCGATGAGATGTGTAGGCATCTTTGTTGTACTTATTATTTGAATCTTCTTTGTTGGTTCTGAATCTTGCAAGCTGGGAATCAATGAGATGTGTAGGCATCTTTGTTGTACTTATTAGTTGGATCTTATTTGTTGGTTCTGAATCTTGCAAGCTGGGAATCAATGAGATGTGTAGGCATCTTTGTTGTACTTATTATTTGGATCTTATTTGTTGGTTCTGACTCTTGCAAGCTGGGAAACACGGCATGATGATGCAGAGGACAACAACCATAACAAACAGTTCAAACTTGGTAGTATTATCTTTGTGAAAGTGCGACAAATGTGTTGATCGTGTTCATCCTGAGAATAATAATTCTAATTGTTGTGCATGTTGATCATGTGGCACTGATAGAACGAGCGAATGCACTGCTTGTTTTAAGTATAAATTTCTATTAAAGCTAATTAAATTTAAGTAAAGTGACCACTAACTCCTGTTATTACAGTACCAATACAGACCAGCTCGTGAACCGACGTGTGGCTGAGGGTGCATCTTCTGCCGGGTGTGCAGCGAACGAGGGAGGGGTAGTAACTATTGTCGCATGTACACACTCAGCTTACTGTTGAATCCAGTTCCCCAAGAGCTGAAAAACGAACTGCTGTCGCCGCCTACACACTCGTTCACTCGAAGAGACTCCAATGGCGATCCGAGGGGTGAGCCTGCTGGATATGGACTTCAGCAAGGAGTTCCCCTTTGAGTTCGCCGTTCAGTCCTATGGCTGCACCAAGTTGAATGTGATGTACACCAACGATCTGGACTCGGTGAAGCTACGCCTCGCCTCAGTCCTATGGCTGCACCAGGTTACGGAGCATTTGCTGTTTCGCCGGCAGAGCGGACTGCACCTTCGCTACGGTGGAGAGAAGGAAGAACGCGACGATTCGGCCATCTGGTGCAACAAGCTTGTCGACATCCGAAGCAATACAAGATCATCGACAGGGCGGAGAAGGACTCCGTGGTTGACCTCGCTGAGACCATCATCGACCCGATCGCCAACATGAAAGAAGGCGACACGAACACGTGGGAGGTACCTCGTATCTAGCCTACATAACCTCGGCGGCCAGGGCGCGCTCGCATGCTACGACATGTACAGGCAGATCTTGGACATGAGGCGTGTGTGCTTCCCGTAACCGACGAGTACACAGACAGTCGCAGCGTCATGAATAAGCGTGCCAGGAAGGTCTAGATGTTGTACTTTATCTGTTTATAAGAACCTTTATCATCTAAGTGTTTCATGCATTAGCCTATGTGTCGTGATTATCTATTTTTTTCCGAAATATTTCTTTTAAGAACCCATTAACCTGATTGCTTTTTTAGTGGCTATTTGCTTATGTATATAAACTAGTTCACTTGTTCGTAAAAAAACTAGTTCACTCGGCTGCCGTAATTTGAATCTCCTTCCTCCCAACATATTCCCCTCCTCAGGTGGACCCAGCAGGTCTCTGAATTTTCTCCCACTTTCTTTTTCGATGTAAACTGAGTTTTCTCCCAGTACTTTCCCCTAGAACCAACTCAAGCTGTCCCGTCTAGCCTAAAAATAATAATACCCCACGCACTATTAACTCATCAAATTAAAATGATATTTTATTTCGTAAGTTGAAAGTTCTTACAAAATAATAATAATAATTGTTTATATATAACTTGGCAAGTTAACTCCTAGTGATTGCGTACATAAGCTTGCAAAGATTTTTCTGACGTGCAATCATGTGTTTATGTTTTTATAACATTTCTCCGTCTAGCCCAACATGATATTTTCACTTAGCCCAGCAAGTCCGCGGATTTCGAGAAAAATGCAAATGGGATTTAAACGGGCTGCATAGATACTACATCATTGTTTCACCCAGCCCACCAAATGGACTAAAAAAACAAATGGACAGGTTGACATGCGGGCCAGTAGGTCGAAGCCTAAGAAGGCGTTGAATTTACATCCAACGGCCGGCATTGTTCTTCAATCTCTCGTCTTCTTCCCCCAGCGCTGCCGGAACTGCCTGCTCCAGCCTTCGGCGTCCAGCGGTGTTGTTTTGTGCTCCTCAGCGAAACGCTACCCCGCCGACGGCCAGGCCATCCCTCCACTCCGCACCTCCTATTATTCTTTGCCGAGTGTAGGCCCACCCCGCACCCGAACCAGTCAAGTTTGCCACTCCTCTCCGTCTGCAACTCCACTACTGCGTCTTCCCCATCTCCGGGTCGTTCCAGTCTAGGGCCTCGTCGTCGTCCACCGCCTCGGTGCGCTTGGCGCGGCGTGGTCAACATACGAGAGTCATCGGAAGAGGACTGTACGTGGAGAGCCTGATCGCTGGGACCGACGAGGTCCATGGTCGCACGCAAGGAAAGTTCCTCCTCATTACGCCTTTGTCGTGCCTGTACATGGGAAGGGCTTACGTATTTCGCGAAAAAAATGTTCCCCCGACAGGTCGGACCCACCAGCTATATCTTCGCACGCAAGAAGTGCCTCCTTATTACGCACCAAAAATGAATACCCCTCGCTAGCTGGGACCCACGATAGTGGGTGGCTGACTTAATGGGCCTACTAAGTTGGCGAGGACGGAGGGCTTTATCAACTTAGTCAATATGAACGATTCTACCTCCAGTGACCGTACGATGTCCATCCAACGGCCATAGTGCTTCTTCAACCTCTGGTCTTCTTGCTCCAGCCGCCCAAAGCAGCGCCGGTCGTGCCTCGTGCTCCTGCCTCTTGTGGCCGGCTGTGATGCCGCGGAGGCCTCACCGCCCCCTACTACTCCCACCGCTGGCCCAGGGTATCCCTCTACTCACCCACACCCCGTTATTCAATGGCGACGGCAACCTCACGCCGCAGAACCCACTGAACCCTCATACTCCTCTCCATGTGGGCATCCACGCGCGTCTTCCCGGCTCGCGTCGTCCCTTCCTAGGTCTCGCCGTCGTCCACCGCCTTGGTGCTCTCGGCGCGGCGTGGTCAATGTGGTCAGCGACCGACTTCCATCGAAAAATCTTGTCGTGGAGAGGCCGACAGTGGGTCCACGCCCACAGCCTAGTTTTTTTGATGTGCCAAGTAAAATCGCTTTGTCGGGCCTGTTGGGCTGCAAATCTTTCAAAACGAGGAGAGCTTCATTAATTGGCGAGAAAATTAGCCTATCAAGAAATGAGAAATGGGTTGTACATTTTTAAAACACATCAAACCGGCAATTAGTTTCAAATATCTTTTTTCATTTCGAGATTTTAAATTAAATTAATTTTTATGCGTGGAGAATTTGTTGGAGTTTATATTGATATACATTTATTTTTAATATCAGTTTGAATGTGAGTCGAAATTTCAGGATTAAAAACAGTTCGGACCACACCGAAATATGCAAAATTTCGTATAATTTTTTAACCGTGGCCACAATATCTGTAATGCTAACAAAAAGAATATGGGCTCCAAAAAAACCTTAAGAATTAGCAAATGGGCTGTAAATTATTGGGAATATTGGCAGATGGGTTGTATGCTATTTTCCACAGATTTGAGGCTTTCCTAAAAAAAGGTTGACGCACAAGCAGTGACTATTGGATGTCCATCAAACGGCCGTCGTGCTTCTTCAATCTCTGCTCTTCCTGCTCGAGTCGCTCAAACAAGCGCCGGCGGGACTGCCTACTCCCTCCTCCCTGACGGTTGTCTTTGCCCTTGAGGCTCTTTCGCCCCACGTGCTCCCATCGCTGGCCTAGCCATCCCTCTACTCACCCACACTGTTGTTATTCTCCGTGACGGCAGATTTAACGGTAAACCCTCGTGCAGTCGTACTCCCCTCTGCGTGGGAAACAAGCTGCCGAGTCTTCCTCGCCTCCGTGTCGTTCCTTCCTAGGCCTCGCCGTCGTCCACCGCCTGGTGCTCTCGGTGCGGCCTGGTCAACATGGTCAACGATCGACATGCATCTGAAGTGGATCAGTCGTGGAGAGGCCGGCAGCTGGGTCCATGGCCGCACGCAATGAAATGCCTCCTTATTCAGCATAAAATAATGATTCCTCCACGACATCGGGGACCCACCAAAAGGGTCTCTGTATTTTGTGAAAAAAGCGTTACCGCTTGCTGGCTTCGGACCCACCACTATATCTTCGCACGCAAGGAAGTGCCTCCTTATTACGCACAAAAAAATAATACTCCCCATTAGCTGGGACCCGGTATAGTGGCAGGCTAACTTGTGGGCCTACTAAGTTGACGGGGGCGGAGGGCTTTGTCAACTTAGTCAATATGCACAATTCTAGCTCCAGTGACCGTCGATGTCGATCCAGCGGCGTAGTGCTTCTTCAACCTCTGGTCTTCTTGCTCCATTGCCCAAACCAGCGCGGGTCGTGCCTCGTGCTCCTGCCTCCCGTGGCCGGCTGCGATGCAGCGGAGGCCTCACCGCCCCTTACTACTCCCACCACTGGCCAGGCCATCCCTCTACTCACCCACACCCCCTTTTATTCTGCGGCGATGGCAGCCTCACACCGCAGCGAACCAGTGAACCCTCGTACTCCTCTACGCATGGGCATCCACTGCCGCGTCTTCCCCGGCTCTGCGTCTTCCCCTTCCTAGGCCTCGCCGTCGTCCACCGCCCTGGTGCTCTCGGCGCGGCGTGGTCAACGTGGTCAAGGAACGGCTTCCATCGGACGTGGACTATACGTGGAGAGGCTGACAGCTGGGTCCACGGCCGCAGCAAGGAAGTGCCTCCTTATTACGTGCAAAATAATTATACCTCCACCTGACAGCGGGGACCCACCGGACGGGCCACCGTTTTCGCGAAAAAATGTTTGCCCCTGACTGCTGGGACCCACCAGCTACATCTTCGCAACCAAGGAAGTGCGTCCGGCAAAAAAGCGATTCCCCACATTGCTGGGTCCCACCAGCTACATCTTCGCGAGCGAGAAGTGCGGCGGTGGGACCCACCTGGTGAAGCGTCGTAGCATTGTCATTCGGTCGCGCGCGTGTGCGTACATATCTTGGTGGATGTAGAGCGCGCCGCGTAATACGTAGTAGAGGCGCGTCGTGTCGTAGTAGAGGCACGCGTAGCATGTACACCTCACGCACAGCGGCCAGGGTGCAAGAAAGAAAATCTGCCACGTGTGTACATACGTGTGGGGTCTCGACGCCTACTCGCGCATCGTCGGCCGGGGCTCGTGTACATGGCTGGGTCGGAATGGAGAAACATCATCGTCATCATGTTCATGGGGAGGCAGCGGAATCGTCGTGTTCATGGGAGGCAGCGGAATGCGTCGTGTTCGCCGGGAGGCAGCAGGCAGCGTGGGAGCCAACGGCTGGGTCGGAACCGAATGCGTGGTTGTGTTCGCCGGGAGGCTTGGGCGGAACGGCGATGGAAGCGAGGCTGTTGTACCGCTGGCGGAGGAAGCGGCCTTGTGTTCGACCGCCCACGTTCAAGCGGGATCCTGTTCATCGGGAGGGGTCCGACGTACCTCAAAACGGACGAAACGGACCTCCTACGGTCGAAATGGGGTCTTGTTGATCGGGAGGGTGTGGCGTGCCGCCAAAGCGGATAAACGGACATCCTACGGTTGAAGCGGGGGTCCTGTTGATCGGGAGGGGTGTGGCGTGCCGCCAAAGCGGACCAAACGGACTTGTGTTGGAGCGATGCGGTCGAAATGGGGTCTGTTGATTTGGAGGGGTGTGGCGTGCAAAAGCAGGACTCCACGGATCTTGTTCATCTCCACCGTCGACCTCCTCCAGCCTCCACGGGCTACCGTCGACCTCCTCCAGCCTCCACGGGCTCCTGTTCATCCAGCCTCCACCGCGCGCTACTCCACCGGCTACTGTTCAACCACCCCTCCACGGGCACCCCTCCACCGTCTACTGTTCATCCAGCCCTCCACACCACGGGGTCCTGTTCAACCACCCCTCCACGGGCACCCCTCCACCGTCTACTGTTCATCCAGCCCTCCACCACACCACGGGGTCCTGTTCATGCGAGAGCAATGCCACGCTCCTTTCATCCACCCCCCCATAGCGCTCACTGTTCATCCCAGTGGCAGCATCGATCCGCTTCAGCAGCAGTATCGTAGGAATCCCTCGATCGGGCTCAGTTAACAGCCATCGATCGATCGCTCGGGTTCAGTAACGCGTAGCCTGCGAGTCAATCGCTCGCCGGTTCGATTAGAGCCCAACGCCTTGCTCGGGTTCGATTAGAGCCAACGCCTCGCGCTGCGCTCATACATGTCACGAGAAAGCAGCGCATCGCTTCGCCCCGACCTCCCACCGTAACCGGGAACTCGCCGAAATTTTCCTCGCCCTGGCTTCTACCACGGTTTTTCCGTCATGGATGGCCCAAAGAATGTCATGGAGCTGCGTCTCCGGCCCGCCCAGGACGAAAAGCCCATTTTCTGTCATGATTTTTTGTCATAGAAGTAGGTGCCACCACATCTATGATGATACCAGATTTTGTCACAATTATCGTCATAGAAGTGTCATATGTATGATAGAAAAAAAATTCGTTTGGCCCAACATGTCACGGATGTGTCTTTTTTTTGTAGTGAATGTTTGATAGCACACGATTAGTTTATGCGGACTGTGTGCAATGTCTGTTACTCCTTCTCTGCTTCAATCCCTTGATTCAAATTTTCAGTAGCCCGGGCATTTTACTCCCGCCTCGGCATCCCTTGCAATCACAAAAATATCTGCTCGCCCTTGATCTAAATTTTCAGTAGCCCCGCCTTGTTACTCCCGCCTAGTAAAATTTTCAGTAGCCGCAGTATTTCCTCAAACACAACCTTGCCCCCCCCCCTTCCACACACCCCGAAACCTCCGCTCACACAGACACACACAACCCTCGAAACCATTGGCAGGTCGCTGCCATCGCCGGCGCCTCCATCCTCAACCTCTGCCCGTGTGCTGGGGAGCTCGAGGAGCCAATGGCCAAAAAGAGGCTTATCGCGGCCTTTTCGCCCGATGCCAGCGAGGTGGCCACCGAGGTGTCCCCGTAGTTCTCTGCGGGCCTGATCCGCCGTCGCCGGTCTCCCGATCCACCCGCCGCCGTGCCCCTACCCCGGTTCAAGGACTTCCCCGTCCTCCCTCGGACCCGGCAGCCGACGAAGTCCTACCTCGAGGTCCGGCAACAGCGGTGGGGGACGTGGGTCGCCGAGATTACAGATCGGGAGACCCACACCCGCCTGTGGCTCGGTAGCTTCCACACGGCTGAGCTCGCAGCCATGGAGTACGACCGTTGGCAGGTGCACTACCACACCCTTCGGCACACGTCCGTTCCACCTCGTTCCACCGGAGCCAGGGGTGGTGAGCTTGGCTATGGCGCGGGAGGACCACGAGGCGTGGGAGTGCCTCGAGTCCGAGACCGCCAACGAGGCCTACATGCAAGAGCTCCGCCAGCAGCACCTGGAGCTCATGGAGGCGGAGCGAGCGATCTTTGCCGGCACGGAGGGCGGCGAGGTTATCACGCTCTCCTCCGATGACGAGGTTGAAGGCGGCGAGGACGGCGGCGCAGAGGGCGGCGAGGTTATCACGCTCTCCTCTAATGACGAGGTTGGAGGAGTGCCTTCCCCAACGAACTCGACGACGGTACTGGCCCGGACCCGGCTCGCCGCACACCATACATGACGAGGAAGGGTTGGCTCGATCTCTACTTCGACCGAAAGTAGTTTAGCTTAGTTTAAATTTATGTTTTATGTTTGGTTATGCAAAACTATGTATGTTTATGTTTGAATGCATGCTACTTTCAGCTGAACCTGCTTTGAACTTGATCAAATTGAAGTTTACAACCTTAAGTTTAGGGGATCGACTAGAAAAGGCCAAAAATTGCTGGAGTATATATATATAGGGTGGGTCTATTATGATAACACCGCTTAAGACCTTATTCTGCTAACAAAACACTCTTATTCTGATAACACCTCCCACCTGCACAGAGCCCACTCTGAGTCAACCAACCTAACCGCCCCGCCCCTCTGAAAAATCCTTCCTCTCGTGCCCACCCCCACTGCCTCCCCCACTCCACCAACGACCAAACTACCTCCTGCGCCCCCAGGCCCCCCGGGCGGCGCCTCCCACACCTTCCCCGACCAGCCCCACTTCCCCTCTCTCCCAGCTTCAGCAGACGTGTGGGAGGTCGGCCCCCGACCCGCTCCGATCACACCTCACCTGACCCGTCCCACTTCCCTCTCTCCCAACTCGATCCAGATCGGGATCGAGCGCGTCAGTAACGGCCGGTCAGGCTCCTTCTCCCTCACCGGTGAGCTCACTTCTCCTCTAATGTTCCTGTGAAGTGGCATTCATATGAGGTCGAGGTGCTCGAAGAAACTGGTCGCCAACCCCTGCTCCCAGCGCCTCCGTCAAGAGCGGCCGCGCGACCCACCACCTCTCATCCTTCGCGGATCCGGTTGCCACTACGACCTCTTCTCCTCCCTCTTTGATGTGCGCGGGGAGGGGGGAGGGCGCCGCCAGCCCCGGTCCAGATCCACTGTGGTGGCCGATGTCACCCCTGAAGCAACAAGGCGCATCCGGGATCCCGTCCCAGCGTCCCCCTGCTGCAGTCCCCTACCCGCCATTGACGGATGAGCTGTGAGCACTGTAGTTCGGTGGTCGTGGCATGCAGTTCAGTCCGGTGGCCTCCCTCTTGTCGATGCACTCCGATGACCTACGGTGCACGTCAACCTCCTCCAAGGATTCTCCTCTGCCTCCCTCTAGCCCTCTGCAGTACGAACTGCGACACCTTGAAGTTCGCGGGGACCCATGTGAGAAGCCCTCCCTGCCGAACTCTACTTCCTCATATTCCGCCGAGGTCCTAGCCACCCACGGCATGCAGTACAAATAGTGACGCCGTGCAAATCCGTCCAGGTTTGTTGCTGTTTACAAGCATTTTCTACTGTTTTAGACGAAAATTGATCAGTCATTTGGATGCAGTACAGTTCCGAAGCTTGCGTTGAACGATCGAGTGGACGCCCCTGGCCTCCTTCTTTCCTCTACGGGAGTGCGGTTCTCTTGTTCTTCAGTTGTTCCTCGCCGTTCTCTGGTTATTCAATAAAATGTTTCTGCTTTCAAAAAAATGTTTTGCTCGGTAATACCATGGTGATGCTATATACAGGAACCTGAACTCTGAAGGAGAAGTCACAAGCACTCCAGTATACTGTGACTCGGGTGCAGCATGCAGTTCACTCGGGCTCCCAGTGTGGGTCAGTCGCAGGGGTGCTACAGTGCAGCAGGGCGCCACTTTCACAACAAAAATATACTGAGGCGGTTCTTTGTGAAAAAAGGAATTAGTTTTTCTGGGATGTTTCTGTCGGTTTTTCAGGCAAACTTATAATGATTTTGTTTAACAAAAGTTCATCTCGCATTGTGTTACATTTCATTTTTCTTGATTGTGTGGCCCGCTTGCTTTGTCCACTAACATCCCCTCGACAAGTAATTCGCTATGTTACTATGTACGTAAATTCCCGCAATAGTTAATTTGTGAAAACCGGGCACTCCCCCATTCCAACTCTCCGGGATGAGCAGCGCGTGCAGCAATCATCGACTCGCCATGCAGTGCACTTCTCTACTGTGAGGCGATCATCGTCGGGATTATGACAAATTTTGTAGTTCTCTTCAATCCCATTTAGCTCGATAGCTCATTGTGCAGTTTAATCGACGCTCTCTTGCGGTCTTGCGCGCTCTGCTTCTGATCCGTCAGACCTTACAGGCGTCGCCTCTGTCCCGCGCATGCATGCAATACATTTTTTGGAGATCTTTTTTTTTTGAAGTGCAATTGGTTCCTGTAAAAAGAATGATGTTTCATTACCCATGTATGAAGTGCAATTTGGTTTGTGTGTTTCAAAAATTAGTCGACTACATCAACACCTGCAGTGTGTTTGGTCCTCGGATGTGGTTCACTTTTGAGAGTGATGCCGTTCACTTGCGCCTAGCATGAAAATGTGAAAAATTATCGAATCAACAGAAAAGTAAAGCGGTGCACTTCGATATATGATTTGGTTCACTTGCCCTAGTCTCAGCGGTCCATTCTCGTTCATAAAAAAAGTTAAAAAAAACAACAAAAACTCCTATGCGAAAAATAACGTCCGATAAAACAAATTATGCAGCTCGCTTGCCCATCCGATGCAGTGCGGTTTTCATTCTGAAGCAATGCGGTCGGCCGAATAATGTTGTTCATCCCGTAAGTGGAAAACAATTGTTACGAAAGTGAAAAAAAGGAATGCGGTTCACTTCTTGATAGTGTTGTGGTTCATTTACACCCGATGTGAAGTGCACTCTCCTTTCTCGTTCTTGAAAAAATTACGTTTGAATAAAATAAACCATGCAGTTCTTTAACACGTTTGATGCAGTGCGGTTTTTCGTTTGATGCAGTGCGGTTTTCAGTCGGATGAAGTACCCACGTCGATCTGGGTGTCGCGAAAAACAGAGTGTCCGCATTTTCGTAAATTTAAAACTGCTCTTAAACCGTAAGGAATTAGAGAGAGTTTTCTACAGGAAGAAGTTGCGTCTTGTCGATATCTTTCCAACGACATATCATTTGAATCATTTCGACGACCGGTTTGTAAAAATTTCCCGAAAAACGGCCGCTGCCACTTGTCGTCTGCCACACGATTTTTAGCAATTAACTTAAAATTGTAAGGAATCTCAAAACCATTTCTACATGTGAAAGTTGTGCCTTGTCCATAGCTTTCCAACGACATATTACACGCCTCGTTTCGGCAAACAGTTAAAAAACTAGAACGAAAACAGTACTGAAAATTTGAAATTTTTTGGAAAACAGAATTCCGCGATTTAGTAAATTTGAAACTGCTCTTAAATCGTAAAGAATTAGAGAAAGAAATATATATGAAAAAGATGCGTCTCGACGATATCTATCCAACGGTGTATCATTTGCTTCATTCTGACGAACGGTTTAGAAAAAATGAGAAAAAATGCTCGCTGCCACTCGTCATCCGCCGCACCATTTTTAAAACTGCTCTTTAACCGTGAGGAATCTCGAAAATCATTCAACATGGCGAAGTTGCGCCTAATCCATAGCTTTTCAATGATATATTACACGCCTTGTTCTGACAAACGATTAAAAAACTAGAGCGAAAACAGTACCAGAAAAAACCGCATCTTTGGTTTTTGCCACGGAAGTTCACTACGCCTCGATCTTGCAAAGACACTTGGTTCAAACAATGAGCGTGCCGCGTGCGTTGGCGTGCAGTCTGGAAGTGTTATCGGACTAGTTATTAGGATAATATTATCAGAATAGACGGTTGTATATATATATATATATATATATATATATATATATATATATATATATATATATATATATATATATATATATATATAGGCTGACTATTCTTACCCCCTCCTTATAGGCGCGACGCGCACAACACCGTAGGATCATCCCCGACCCCAACGCGCCTTCTTTCGCCGGAGGCTAGCCGGAGCGAGGGAGCGACGGTGGCAGCCGGAGCGAGGGAGCAGCCGCGCCGTGATTGGCGGCGGCGGATCCGCCGCCTCCTCCTTCGCCATGCCGCGATCCATCGCCGGGTCGTGATCCCCGCCTCCTGCCTCCCTCCGTCGCTAGATTAATCGACAGGTCCGTGATCCCCGTCTCCTGCATCCCTCCGTCGCCGGATCTATCGTCGGGGTCATGATCCCCCCTCCTGTCTCGCTCCGCCGCAGGATCCATCGACAGGGTCGTGATGCCCGCCTCCTACCTCCCTCTGTCGCCGGATCCATCGACGGAGCCGTCATCCCCGTCTCCTGCCTCCCTCCGTAGCCGGATCCATCGACGGAGCCGTCATCCCTGCCTCCTACATCCCTCCGTCGCCGGGTCTCCTTCTCCGGGGCAGTTATCCCCGCAAGGTGCTTCCTCAACGAACCTCTTCGCGGACGTCCACCTGGCGAGGAGCTGCGTCAATGGCGCTGCCTCGCAAGAACATGCCAGTAAGACGCCCACGAGAGGTAGAAGAAGAAGACAGTACACTGGAGGTAATGTCTACTCCCCACGTTTGTGTCACTCCATCAGTTCACCAGTCCTGCTATGAAGAAGAACCCGATGGTACATTGCAAATGCTAGCATCAGTTCATTGACACCCCTGCCACTTGATGCACGATTAGGATGTCGAGGTTACTGTCAGTGCATCTAATATGCTATCTTTAGTTCAAGTTAAAAAAAACTTAAACATATGCGTCAGTCCAGGTAGATAGTGACAAGGTTCAGCTACCACTGAGAGTTGTATGTTGTTATTCCTAAGAGAACAAGTCATGTAATTGCGTCAGTTCGAACGAGTAACAAAACTGTTACCCAAAAATTTTTATAAAATTGCTACACAGTAAGTTCAGTGATACATAAGCTAGCAGTACTTGTAATGTAGATGCATTAATGCACGATTAGGATGTCGAGGTTACTGTCAGTGCATCTAATATGCTATCTTCAGTTCAAGTTAAAAAAACTTAAACATATGCGTCAGTCCAGGTAGATAGTGACAAGGTTGAGCTACCACTGAGAGTTGTATGTT
This sequence comes from Aegilops longissima, assembly GCA_021605205.1. Lineage (NCBI taxonomy): Eukaryota > Viridiplantae > Streptophyta > Magnoliopsida > Poales > Poaceae > Aegilops > Aegilops longissima. The sequence continues at coordinate 143,923,279 of CM038678.1, read as the reverse complement.
GTTATTCCTAAGAGTACAAGTCATGTAATTGCGTCAGTTTGAACGAGTAACAAAACTGTTACCGAAAAAAATATACAATTGCTACACAGTAAGTTCAGTGATACATAAGCTAGCAGTACTTGTAATGTAGATGCATTAATGCACGATTAGGATGTCGAGGTTACTGTCAGTGCATCTAATATGCTATCTTCAGTTCAAGTTTAAAAAAAATTAAACATATGCGTCAGTCCAGGTAGATAGTGACAAGAGAGTGCCACAGTTACACAGTAAGTTGAATGATACATAAACTAGGAGTACTTCTAGTGTAGTTGCATAAGTTATAGAAGAACAAAAGAGAAGTCATGCATGAGTTAATGTCCAGTTTACAAAACAGTGCTAAAAAACAGTACATCAGTACATCCGTGTTTGAACATGAACATTCATTAGTTCGACTGAAAACGAAACCAGATTAATCCCAAAAACTTTTGAATGTTGTTTGCAGAAGCATGCAAGGCGGCGCACTCAGCAAGCATTTCATGAGCAAAAAAGATATGGGGCACCACCTGGTTGGGTAACACCAGAAATACCGCCTGGATATTTCAACAGTACATGCAGATTTGAAGATACACCGCAATCATCAGAAGCACAGACAGGTCCTTCTATACAGCAAACAGCAATGTCTGGGAATGCAAGCTTCGCCGCTGCTGGGTTGCAGCAAGGCCAACAATATCATGAAGGAAATATGCCCTAGAGGCAATAATAAAGTTATTATTTATTTCCTTATTTCATGATAAATGTTTATTATTCATGCTAGAATTGTATTAACCGGAAACATAATACATGTGTGAATACATAGACAAACATATAGTCACTAGTATGCCTCTACTTGACTAGCTCATTAATCAAAGATGGTTATGTTTCCTAACCATAGACATGTGTTGTTATTTGATTAATGGGATCACATCATTAGGAGAATGATGTGATTGACATGACCCATTCCGTTAGCCTAGCACTTGATCGTTTAGTATATTGCTATTGCTTTCTTCATGACTTATACATGTTCCTGTAACTATGAGATTATGCAACTCCGTTTACGGAGGAACACTTTGGGTGCTACCAAATGTCACAACGTAATCGGGTGATTATAAAGGAGTACTACAGGTGTCTCCAAAGGTACATGTTGGGTTGGCGTATTTGAGATTAGGTTTTGTCACTCCGATTGTCGGAGAGGTATCTCTGGGCCCTCTCCGTAATGCACATCATTATAAGCCTTGCAAGCAATGTGACCAATGAGTTGGTTACGGGATGATGCATTACGAGCGAGTAAAGAGACTTGCGGTGGCGAGATTGAACTAGGTATTGGATACCGACGATCGAATCTCGGGCAAGTAACATACCGATGACAAAGGGAACAACGTATGTTGTTATGCGGTTTGACCGATAAAGATCTTAAGTAGAATATGTAGGAGCCAATATGGGCATCCAGGTTCCGCTATTGGTTATTGACCGAGAATAGTTCTAGGTCATGTCTACATAGTTCTCGAACCCGTAGGGTCCGCGCTTAAGGTTTCGATGACGGTTATATTATGAGTTTATGAGTTTTGATGTACGAAGGTTGTTCGAGTCCCGGATGTGATCACGGACATGACGAGGAGTCTCAAATGGTCGAGACATAAAGATTGATATATTGGAAGCCTATGTTTGGACTTGGAAGGTTCCGGATGAAAACAGGATTTTATCGAACACCGGGTTACGGAACCCCGGGGTCAATGGGCCTTGATGGGCCATAAGGGGAGAAGAGGAGGGCGGCCAGGGCAGGCGCGCGCCTCCCCTCTAGTCCGAATAGGACAAGGAGAGGGGCGGCGCCCCCTCTTCCCCTCCCCAAACCTAATCCAACTAGGAAGGGGGAGTCCTCACGGGAGTAGGACTCCTTCAGCGCCTCCTAGGGCCGGCCGCACTTCTTGCTCCTTTATATCTGGGGCAGGGGCACCCCATGACACACAAGTTGATCTACGTGATCGTTCCTTAGCCGTGTCGGTGCCCCCTCCACCATATTACACCTCGGTCATATCGTCGCGAGCTTAGGCGAAGCCTGCGTCGGTGGAGCATCATCATCGTCACCACGACGTCGTCTTGTGGAACTCATCCCCGCGCTTTGCTGGATCGGAGCCCGGGATCGTCATCGAGCTGAACGTGTGCAGAACTCGGAGGTGCCGTGACGTTCGGTACTTGGATCGGTCGAATCGTGAAGACGTCGACTACATCAACAGCGTTTTATAACGCTTCGCTTCGGTCTCACGAGTGCGTGGACATACACTCTCCCCTCTCATTGCTATGCCATCACCATGGTCTTGCGTGTGCGTAGGAATTTTTTTGAAATTACTACGTTCCCCAACATATCACCAACAACAAATGTTTTCCTTCCCCAGCGCATGTAAAAAGCCAAGGACAGGAAGCCGTGGATGGGTTGCAAGCAGGCTTCCACCAGTCGCTCCGTCAACATCAATCATCCATGCTGCAAAAGCAGTTGCGAAGGGAAGACCAGGGCAAAAAGACAGAAATTTTGGCCACTCTAGCAGGTTCAAAAGTACAAGATATGAGCCATATAGACAGGAGCAACATCACAATGAATCTGAGGAGAGACGGCCGTACAACGAGAGACGGAGATCTTCATCATCGTTGCTCCCTCCAAGAGAAGCATTGCTGCATGTGCCAAGGATGACACCACCGGTGCCCATAAACCAGGGAGAACAACAAACACCAGAGGCAGCGCGGAGCTATACACATGTAAGTACCCATATAGAAAAAAATACAAGCACAGTCCATACCATGGTGCTGTGACCACCCCATCTAACATTTTTGTTTGGTCACTGTTGTGTGCAGCCACCTGACATTGAAGCTTATGTTCTTCCAAGGCTAGAGATGAGGTTTGAAACTTTCAAAGAAAGTAAGAACTTCCACAACGTATATGCGAAGCACGCTGGTTTTGCTGTCAGGGAAGGCCCCAAGTTTAATACCATAGCCTACCTTTATTGCACGTGCCATGGAGTTTATGAATCAAAGGTGTCTGAAGCAAATAGACAGCGTAACAAGATGACAGCCAGAACTAATTGCGGGGCTAAAATGAGGCTGAAGAAGGAAAAGGTTGGAACATTTGTCGTAAAAGAGATAGTCTGGGAACACAACCACAGGCTACAGCTCACCACAGAAATGCTTGTCTTCTTGCACTCCCACAAAAACTTTGACAAAACAATCTTGGAGTACGTCAAGTACCTGCAGTTCAAAGGCATTGAACACGCGCAAATCATGAACATTTTGGGCGGTGATGACCCTGGTAGCTACTTCCTCGAAATGAATGCCAAAGACCTGATTAACCTGTAAGTACAATCTTGTTCTCCTCCCATAAACCGCCTACGTCTTTTTTCCTCTGTCAGTACAAACATATCACGCAACACATGACCTGACGCCAGTTCAACATGCATTTTTCAATGAACTTTTAATATGCAGGAAAGCAAAGAATTCAAGGATTGATGATGTGGACGATGTCCTAAAGACTGTCAACTTCTTTAGGGAGATGAAAGCTATAAACAGGAATTCTTACGTGACATGCAACTCGATGAGTCCGACAGAGTTAAGAACATATTCAGGCGACATAAGCTGCGAAGGGCGTGTCGACTTCGGGGACTGCGTAACGTTTGACACAACATATAAGACCAACAAGTACCATATGCCACTTGGGGTGTTTGTTGGAACTAACAACCACTTATAGACTACATTCTTTGGTTTTGCCCTGATAAGAGATGAGGATGCAAATTCATTCAAGTGGCTATTCAAGACATTTTTAAGGTGCATGAGAAGGAAGGCTCCTACATGCATCCTCACAGGTACACCCGATAAAACCACCCCCAACGACCACCCCCCTTCCAAAAAAGAAAAGGAAAGTAACACAATAAAAATGTTGTGTCAGTTCTATTGGTATATATGCACAACCATCTGCTGACCACTCCGAGTCTATTTTCTCATTACCAGACCAGTGCCCGGCAATGGCTTTGGCGATCGCAGATGTTTTCAAGAACGCAGTACATAAGCTATGTCGCTGGCACATTATGAAGAAGTACAGGGAACACCTTGCGTACCTGTATTTCCTGCACGAGGACTTTAAGGATGAATTCACATCAATTCTCAACTGGCCCCTCATGCCAACTGAGTTTGAGGATGCCTGGAAAAGACTCATGGATAAGTACAACCTCCACGATGATGCCACAATGGTGGGCATGTGGAACGAGTGTGAGAAATGGATATTAGCCTACTTCAAACAAATACATACTCAGGAGATACACCAAACGCCCGAACATCCAGCCAACATTTGACAGAAATGACTTGAGGACAGTAGCGTCAAATAAGGCATCCCAATACTTCATTGAAAGCTCACTATTGACGCTGAACATGAGGGTGCACAGAAAAAGCTTGAGAAGCCAAGAGCAAATGGCAAGGACGCGGGTCGTCATGGACAAACTTGAACAAGAACTCGACGCCATGCATTCTGCAGAAAATGGAGGTGTCACGGACAATGAAGCCATTGAGCAGGATATTGCTACAATGTTATCCGAGATGAACCATATGGGAGCTATTGACCTGTTTGAGAACGAGGAAGAGGAGCAGCGGCAACCGGAACTTGCCCGTGTGCACACTCAAGAGCACCGACAAACTCACATGCGAGATCATGAGCTCGATGGTGCTGTAGGCGAACGACATGACAATAGCACATCCTACCAGCAGCAGCAGGAAAGGGTGATTAAACCCCCAAATATTCTCAAACACAAAGGGGAGGAAGAGCAAGACGCAAGCAGCAGCCAAAAAGCCACCACGCCCCATCAAGCGCGTGGAATTTGGCCCGGACGGCAAACCCCTCGGGGTAAGGGCGTGCGGATTCTGCGACGTCGTGAGCAACCATAACTACCGCACATGCCCACTCCGCACAGATGCCACTGCCAACAAGAACAAGCAGATTGGAGCCACCCAGCTTTCTACCAATGGAGACAACACACGTAATAGCTACACTTGCCGCAAGTGTGGCGGAACTGACGAGCATAATGCCCGCACGTGCAAAGTGGGCAAGGAGGTCAGTGGAGCTGAACATAAACAGGGCAAGGTACAGAGTTCCAAGCAATCAAATGAAGACGATGAAGAAGAAGAGTTTGTTGAGAATGACGGCCAATCAGACGGAGACAATGAAGATGACAGTGTCGGGGGCGAGGAAACTGAAACTGACGATGAAGCTGCCAAGGCTCAACCTGGAATGAGCGCCGGCAAGGCACAACATTCGGGGACAGTTAGGAGAAGCTCAAGACTGAACAATACATAGTGGTTATCCTGCTGCGTCAACTAAAAAATAACCTTGTAGTCTCAGTTGCATCAGCACACAAATGAGGAAGCATTTCACAAAACACTGTCGTTACCAAAACTTATTTAGCTTTATGTTCGATTTCTCGATCAAAACTAAAGTTATTTTTTAGTTTTTGATTTGTGCCCGCTGGAGCAGTGGCTTTATTATGTAAACCATTTTATAATCATTTTGAATGCATTCACAAAATACGTTTGAAAAAACTTATCTGGATATATCCGACGCAAAACGCCATCAGTGAACCAAAGAATCGGAAAAAAAATATGTAAAGGAAAATTTTAAACTCTTGTAGCACATCAAGATCGATAACTCTCACTCATCGGTACAAGGCATAAATACACATCAAGATCGATATAATTTCTGATTTGTGCGCTATTGAAGCAAAGACATTATTATTTAAACCATTTGATAATCCTTTTGAATGCAGTCACAAATAAATTTGAAAAACTTATCATGATATATCGACGCGAAAACGCCATCACAACCAAGAACTCAGCAAAAAAAATGTCAAGGAAAAATTTAAAGTCTTGTATTACATCAGTACTGATAACTCTCAGTCGGCAGTACAAAAGGCATATTAATAACAAACACACCAGTGAACGATTGAAACAATATCGTTTTGAAAAAACAAAGCTATGCCTGCTCCTGCCAGTCCCAATTCAGAAAGACCATTAGTACATAAAAATAATAACCTCAAGCAAAATGCGAATATAATACATCCTGTACTGGTGAAAATCTAATTTATCTGTCAAAAATACTCACAGATTATCTTGATATAAATAATCCTTTAAAAATACGAAAATTGTTTTAAAAAAACATTACCACCACACATAGTCTCGCTGGTATTTGGTACGTTCAATTACACTTCAATCACCAGTCCGAGTACGACAGTAGAGGAGTTCAGACCTCCACCAACACCGACGCTGACACGTGCAAGTGGGATAAGCAGCTGATAAGTACAGCTTGACTATATGAATCGGTGCCACAATAAAATGCCATCATCACCACCGCAAAGACGTGCAAGTGGGATTTGGCAGATCATAAGTATAGCTTGACAAGACTAGTCAGTTCAACAGTAAAAACCATTTAACTTGGACGGTTAGTTCTTCCACGCCACCACCCGCGCCACCCACTGGGCGGTTGCCATGACGCACTGCAAACGGCGACCCCGACGAACCGCCTCCCACACACCACCGTCGGCGCACTTCAAAAATACCCCATTGTCTTCCATCTCTCCCTCGTTCCCACAAACCACCATTGCCGCTTCCATTTCCACTGCACACAAACCTCCAGCGTCTCTCTCCAAAGCCCACAGTCGCCGGAGGAAGGCCATGGCGGAGGAACCGTCCGCCAAGCGTCATCATGCCGAGACGTCGGACAAGAGGAGCAACCTCGTCGACATTAACGTCCCCGGCGAGAAGCGCGAGTACACCAGAACGCTCAAAGGGGTTGAGCTCCACGGCAAGGAGACGCTGGAGCTCGCTCGCACCGATGAACCGCACAAGGCCGACGAGGTGATCTCTGTGCTCGGAGGAGGCTTGGCGGCAGGTTTCAATAGGATCGTCGGCGTTGGTGTGCACTACACCAACGAAGATGAACCTCCCCAGATGGCAGCAGTCCTGCAGTTGTGCATCAATGAACTCTGCTTGGTGTACCACATCGCAGCGGCCACAAAATGGTGAGCAATCCTACTCATTTGCCCTACATATGGTTTATCTGTTTTATTAGTACTGTATCCTGAAAATTTAATCACACTTGTTTCCCAACTAGATGTACTAGTGTGGTTTGTGAAAAGTGGATGCACTACTGCATTTTCTCAAGTAGATATACTATAAATGTATTTTTGAACCTGATGCACTGGATTACTATTTGGAAAATCTTGCGGAAGATTAAATTCTGAAGTTGATCGACTAGTGTAGTCTCTGAAGTTGATACAATAGAGTAGTCTATGTACTCGATGTATTAAAAAAGATGTTTCTGAACTTGATGTAGTGAAGTATTTTCTGAATTTGATCTAATGTTGTTTTCGTAAGAAAATAAACTAAGGACTTGGTGAAGCACTGGTTCTGTGTTATCCTATTTCAACAAAAGTAGACTAAACTAGTACCAATGAAGAACATACATCATTGACTGAAACTATGCATAATCCAAGAAGAAGAATAACATGATGTACTTAATTTAATTTCAGAACTTCCTTTACTAGTTTTTGAAGTACATTCATCCATTGTTTATCCTACATAAACAACTACTTCATGGATTCATAAACGTAAAACAAAACAAAATGGATAATTCAAACATCAAAGTAATGCTAATATTCAAAATGTATCGCCTTTGCGAATAGCGCTCAATCGACATGCTTTGACATGACAAGTTGTTCACATTTGCCAGTTTCAGCATTGAAAGCGACAAAGATAAGCTAAAGTTGTCCGGTATGGAGATCAACCCCAACAAGTTCATCGACATTCTGCGCAAGTGGAGAGTTCCATACACCGGAAAAGAGTACGACTCCTTGACTGATGTTGCAGCCAGCGTCATCCACCCATGCTACAAAGGCATGAAGAACAAGATCAACAAGCAGGAACACTACAAACTGTGGGGGACCAGCGAGCTGTCAGACAACCTCATCGAGTACGCAGGAGTAGATGCGTACGCCGCGTACAAGTCATGGTTCATGATCGACTACATCACAGATGGTTCGGAATATGCGAAAGAGCGGGAGGCTGAAAACTTCTACGACCGCCCCTATTGCCCCTTTTCGGGATGAAGATACATCAGAGCCTGCCTTCGTTTTACTTCCACTTGTGCTTGCCTTTTATCTTGTTGTTTCAAATTAGTAGTTTGCTCATGTTGGGTTGAACCAGTATGATTATGTCGTGCTTGTCATGTTTGAACAAGTTTAGTTATGTCATCAAGTACAATGTCTTGCTTATCTCATTATATAAGTTTGGTTTGGTAACCCAGATGTTGTTAATCCATCATTTCAAAATTGGAAAGTAGCTTCTGAATGGAACGTTGCCGTTGCTCTAAAGTACTAGTTATGATGCAACTAATCACACAACATTGTTCCATGTCAGTACAACTCAGTACACTTGATCGGACATTACATACTTACTACAATAAAAAGTACAAAGAAGCATCAGTCCGTAAGCGCTACTATGAATGCACTATCAGTACAACTTAGTCTACACGCAAGTACCATTGTTCTGAAAATGACACTAGAAGACACTTGAGAATAATCACAAAAACAAACACAAAAGAAAAGGCAAAAAACTCAAATGAAAAATATTACACTCACACAAAACTGACAAGAACTAGAACAAAAAGTATCAGTCCAAGTTACTGGAGGAGTCAAGTACTAGATTCAAACAAACAAAAAAAACAAAAAATTGACCGCCCAAGGTCGGCGCGAACCCCGACAATGCTAGATACTTGAACTCGAGCCCGTGGACGAATCCCTAGTAATCCGCACAACGCAGGACCCGCCGACCAGGGCCCACAGGTCAAGAGAGAGAGCGAGCGTCGTGAATAAGCGCTCAGGTAAGTGTTTAGAGGAGTTTGACTGGTGAGCCTCGGCTGCGCTTATAAACAGGTCCGGAGCCCCCACGACTAGCGAGGTGGGACTAAACCCAGAGCGCACGCGCACGACGCACTGCTCAGGCGCGCGGACGAGCTATCTGGGCCGGAAAACGACCCAATAGCCTACATCGTCAACAAAACACCCCACCAAATAAGCCCAGGTAAAACAAACCAGAGGGCGGGACAAAGAAATATAAACTATAAGAAAAATGTTTGTCAATTAACCTCTACAAGAAAAAAGGAAAAAATATGATACAAAAACAATGAACCTCTAAAAAGAACAAAACTTAATAGCCTATCATTAAATGTACATAATTTAAAAACAGAATTAAAATTACTTTCAAGTTCAACTACTAAAACTCAAAATTTAAAACATATAATGTTTGTCAATTATGCTAAATTTCTTATTTATAGAAAAATTGTCAAGTTCAACTACTAAAACTCAAAAACTTCAAAAATATAATGTTTGTCAATTATGCTAAATTTCTTATTTATAGAAAAAGCGACAAGTTCAACTACTAGAGCTCAAAAAGTTCAAAACATATAATGTTTGTCAATTATGCTAAATTTCTTATTTATACAAAATCGACAAGTTCAACTACTAAAACTCTAAAAGTTCAAACATATAATGTTTGTCAATTATGCTAAATTTCATATTTATATAAAATCTGACAAGTTCAACTACTAAAATTCAAAAAGTTCAAACATATAATGTTTGTCAATTATGCTAAATTTCCTATTTATACAAAATCTGACAAGTTCAACTACTAAAACTCTAAAAGTTCAAATAGAATTTATTTGTCAATTCTGCTAAATTTCTTATTTATATAAAATCTGTCCACACCACAACGAACGATCTGGTCGTAAAATAATCTCAAACCCCCACCCCCAACCTAAGTTATAAAAAAAATCAGTTCAAACATACAGACGACATCAGTACTAAAACAGCAGGATCAGTGAGGCCACTCGCACCACTCTGACATCAAATTTCAAACCCATGCGCTATTTGAAATTACAATTCAGTTCACACAGTACTAAAACATAAGTGCACTAAAAATGAGAATACAAAAACTATTAAGGCCTAACTTAGGTTGGTACAGATGAAAATAAAATAAGTACAAGTTTTGAGCAACAACTCCGAGGGCACTAAAAAAATGTTTTGACATACACTAGTGTATAAAGGCTTCAATAGAAAAACAATACTTAAACATCCACACGAAAAAACATCACAGATCCATACGTCACCTAAACAGTGCAAAATGCCATCATTACCACCGCAGAGACGTGCAAGTGGGATTTAGCAGATCATAAGTACAGCTTGACAAGACTAAACAGTGCACCAGTAAAAAACATTTGTCTTGGGCGGTTAGTTCTTCCACGCCACCACCCGCCACCCATTGGCGGTTGCCACGACGCATCGCACAAAGCGGCGACCCCGACGAACCGCCTCCCACAAACCACCGCCAAGACCGCAAAAATACCCCATTGTCTTCCATCTCTCCCTCGTTCCCACAAACCACCATTGCCGCTTCCATTTCCACTGCACACAAACCTCCAGCGTCTCTCTCCAAAGCCCACAGTCGCCGGAGGAAGGCCATGGAGGAGGAACCGTCCGCCAAGCATCATCATGCCGAGACGTCGGACAAGAGGAGCAACCTCGTCGACATTAACGTCCCCGGTGAGAAGCGCGAGTACACCAGAACGCTCAAAGGGGTTGAGATCCACGGCAAGGAGACGCTGGAGATCGTCTGCACCAGCAAACCAGACAAGGCCGACGAGGTGATGAGCAGGCTCAGGATGAAGGGAGGCGGCTTGTATCCGAGCTTCATTGGAGTTGATGTGGAGTACACCGACGAGGAAAAACCTCCACAGATGGCGGCAGTCCTGCAGTTGTGCGTCGAGGAACTCTGCTTGGTGTACCACATCGCAGCGGCCACAAAATGGTGAGCAATCCTACTCATTTGCCCTGCATATGGTTTATCTGTTTTATTAGTACTGTATCCTGAAAATTTAATCACACTTGTTTCCCAACTAGATGTACTAGTGTGGTTTCTGAAAAGTGGATGCACTACTGCATTTTCTCAAGTAGATATACTATAAATGTATTTTTGAACCTGATGCACTGGATTACTATTTGGAAAATCTTGCGGAAGATTAAATTCTGAAGTTGATCGACTAGTGTATTTTCTGAAGTTGATAAAATAGAGTAGTCTATGTACTCGATGTATTAAAAAAGATGTTTCTGAACTTGATGTAGTGAAGTATTTTCTGAATTTGATCTAATGTTATTTTCATAAGAATATAAACTAAGGACTTGGTGAAGCACTGGTTCTGTGTTATCCTATTTCAACAAAAGTAGACTAAACTAGTACCAATGAAGAACATACAACATTGACTGAAACTATGTATAATCCAAGAAGAAGAATAACATGATGTACTTAATTTAATTTCAGAACTTTCTTTACTAGTTTTTGAAGTACATTCATCCATTGTAACCCATACTACTGTTCATTCATCTGTTGTACCAGTACTAGTCACTAAAAAACTTAATTAAAACTTGTTTCCCAACTAGATGAACTATTATAGTCTATGAAGTGGATGCACGATTACATGTTTATCAAGTCACATGCATTTCCGAAACTGTGAAGTGGATTGTTTCACCGATTAGCATCTGAAAAAAGTTTATAGCATTCTGAACTTTATGCACCAAATTAATTTCTGAACTTGATGTACTAGCATAGATTCTGATCTTGATGCACTAGTATAATTTATAGAATTGATGTATTGAAAGATCTTTGGTGAAGTGGTATAGGTCCATATCTTGATGCACATGTTTCTCAAACTAATTTTTGAACTTGATATAGAATTAATGCACAAAGATGTATCAAGCACTAGTATAGGTCTTTTATTCAACAAAAAAGAAAACTAAACTTGAATCAAGCAGCGCATATATCATTGACTCTGGTAAAATGATTCTCTAATTTGGTGAAGCATTTGGTGAATCAACGAAGATAGCAAAAAAGAAAAAATAACACGGTGTAGTTGAATTTAATTTTAGGACTTTGTGTACTAGTTTCTGAACTACATTCATGCATGACTCATAATATATAAGCATCTACCTCATGGATTATCACTTGTAAAACAAAAAAAGCAGAAGAATTAAATCCTCAAAAAAGAAGACTAGTCTATAAATGTGTGTCTCCCCCCTTGCAGGCCCAAGCGCCTCAAAGACTTCCTGCGGGAGGAGAAATTGTACACATTTGTTGGTTTCAGCATTGGAGGTGACCAGTGGATGCTGGAGGAATCTGGTTTGGAAATCAACCCCAACAACTTCATCGACATGCAGCGCAAGTGGAAAGATCCAAAGACCAACAAATACTATGACTCCTTGGCCGATGTTGCAGGCGGCGTCATCCACCCATTCTACGAAGGCATGAAGAAGAAGATGAACAGGGCAGACTACAAACTGTGGGGGAACAGCCCGCTGCCAGACAACCTCATCACGTCGCGAGGAATAGATCGCGCACGCAACGCATAAGTCATGGAAGACAACCGACAACATCGTGACAGGTTGGGATATTTCAAAAGAGCAGGAGGCTGACCCTACTACCTTGCAACCGGCGGATGAAGATGCATGAAAGTCTGCATTTGTTATGTTGAACCAGCTACCTTATGCTGTGTGTGTCCTTAGTATTGTTGTTTCAGATTTGTAGTTTGCTTTCGTTATGTTGAACCAGCTACCTTATGCTATGTGTGTCAGGGTTTGAACAAGTTTGCCTATGTCTATCAAGTACATCATTTGCTTATGTCGTCCAACAAGTTTGCTAGCTTCCTATTTTGTTCATCCATGATTTGAAGTTGAAACTTGATGGCTGCCACGCAGCACTAGTCATGGAGAAAAAAAATAACACATGAATATTTTTGCAAAAAAAAAGTGGCAGACTATATAAAGGTCAAAAGCAAATAGTAGCCTTCGACGCTCAGTACAGCTTAGACATGAACGGTAGTACTATCACGCTAAAAAATCAGTTTTTAGTTTCACAAGAACATTAAAAAGACTAAGTTTCAGCCGAGGACAACATTCAGTACTAAAAAGCATCGTGCTAAAAAGTAGTTAGAAATTCACTAAGTACTGCATCAGGAAAAGTAAAGAAACACCAGTACGTATTTCCTAGTCACTAGCATCCTAGGACTGAAAGTTCGTACAGATTGAACACAGTACATTCATTCTACAAATATATAAAAAGGAACGGGAAGCTTCAGTTCGCATTCCTTAAAGCAGTGACATACTAAGAATTAACAGTGGCAATACAACTGAAATCTCAGTACAACTAAGTCTATACGGCAAGTGCTAGGATTATACCAAACATTGCCTGGAGAAGAACCACAGCCTAGAAAATAAGAAGGCCAAAAACTAAATCAAAAAGATATAAGTTCGACAAAAGAGAAAAATCACAAGAAACACAACAGAAGAAGTACTAGCATCAAACAACACAAACAATAAATAATTAATCAAAAGTACTAGCACAATTGGAATCTCAGTACAACTAAGTTTATTCGGTAAGTGCTATGATGATACCAATTAATGCATTGAGAAAGAAATAGTTTTGAACGTAATAGGACTATCTCTTAAACGTAGCTAATTTAAACAAGTACTTTAACTTTTACTATGAAGTCCAACTACTAAAGTTCAAGAAGTTCAAACAGAAATTTGGCACCAAAATTTTGAAAGCCTTACGCTGAATGAGATTACAAATCAGTACTAACAGAACTATATCATAAGTACAAGAAAACGAGAGTACAGAAACTATAAAGGTCCAACTTAGGATGGAATCACATAAAAATAAAATAAATCTCACTTTCTGAGCAACAACTCGTAAATACACTTGAAAAAAAGTGTTTTCAGTTCAACTACTATATAAGTCTTCAGTACAAAAAATAAAACTTAACCAAAACGAATTCCCGATGTAACATTGTGCCACACTTAAAACACAACACAAAATATACTAGTTATTACATAGTACTCGACAAGACATCAAACACTACAAAATAGAGCCCACAATGTTTTCAAGATATATATCACACAACAATCCAATTCACTATCAAAATGATGACCATTTCTCCTATGCATCAGGAGCCAAAGCCTGAAGCTCCTTGGGAAGCTCCGTCACCATAAGATGGTTATTCCGGTTGAACACAACTCTATACAGATCCTCAACGTTCCAATCAACAATGCGTGGCTGCAAAACAATAAAACAAATTATAAAAAATCATGACACATAAAAAATGGATGCACAATAAGCCAAAAACAGAAAGTGAAAAGCTCAACAAGAAACCCACGTCATTATCTCGAATGTTCTCAACGATCTTTTCACCATCATAGCATCCCGCATACTTCAAAGTATAATGGCCACATTCATTTTTCCCTTGAAGTGGAACCTTGACAAACGTTGGTTTCTTTGCAAACAGCTCCCAATTGGGCTGCTTGCTCATATTGTACTGAGCATCACCATACACAACCTTCATTACTTTGACCAATCTAGAATCTGTAAAAAAACAAAACAACCCACACAGTTTTAGGTCTCAGAGAAAGCAGAAACAAAGATGTAGAAATATTAATCCAGTATAGATAATAAATGTCACTCACAATCTTCTCGCAGTCTTTGTGATAGGTGTTCTTCGAAGGACGGTGGTTCTTCGGATAAGGTAAAGAGTCAAGGATGTCAAGGCTACTTCGGTACCAATTCATGACATATAAGGAATAGTGGCTCACTTTCCTATCCTTTGATAAAACCATATGCTTGAATAGAGGCATCATGATCTAAAAACAAATGACCAAAAAAGAGATGTTAAATATTCAAAGTAAAAACCAGCATCACAACAAACAAATAAAAACCAAAAATCAGCTAGTAGATCTCACAAGGTCGGCACTGAGCAAGTCTTCATTAGCTTTAACATAGCTCTTGAAATCTCTCGCTGCACTCTCCACATTAACACTTTATTTTCATCCTCGTAAAACAAACAGTCAAGCACAACCTGCAAAAAAGCCAAAATAGAAAATAGACAGCGGAAAAGAATGAACAAGCAAAGTATTATTAAAACTCGTAAAAACAATAGGCAGTCTTGTTCAACATAAAGAAACCAATCTGATTGATTACCGTGATGAAATATGGACTCAGCAATATCCTTTTCCCAGATGCGAAATCAGCATTTCTATCGGGATCTTGCTTCCAATCATCAATGCGGAAGTCCATTACATCACCCTCCATCATTTGCCCAGGTGAAAAAACTTCCCAGATGCGATTCCCAGTGAAGTTAGTTACGCTTTCATCAGGCTGAGGTATCATTGAGAATGTATTCCTGCAGCACACACAAGAACGAAAAGAAGGAGAAGCAAGATAAGGCATTCATAGCAGTTCGAGTTGTATAAAAAGGAACAGTTCAGGCCATATTTATCTAGCAGTTACAAACAATAGAAGAAAAGGAAGAGGAAAAATAATGAGAGATACTCACTCGGCATACTTCTCACGCCATTCATCACTAAGCAACAGATTACACAACCTGCGAGCCTTGTCCAGGTGAGGGAATTTATGAGGGTGAAGCTGCTGCACAGGGGAGCAAAACTTTATAGGAGCTCTGGGCGCACGCTTCGTGCTTACAACATTGCCAGAATCCAAAGCGGTATCTTTCCTAGCACCACCAGCTCTCGAGCCACTATTCCACAAGGGAGATAAACCTTTGGCAGCGCGCTCTCGTGACTCTTCCAACGCCAACAATCTTGTCAAACACATCATCATCGCTGTCTATCAATTCCACAATGGGATTCTTGGGTGTAGTAGGGCTAATCTGCACAAGCAGCCAGTAGAACCTCTCGAGCTCCCAACCGCCCTTCATAACACCAGATCTTGTCTTTTCGGAGAACGCCTGCTAAGATCAATAGCTACGCGCTCGAGCTCCGAGAACTGGCTACCAAAGAACATGTAGTCAAGCTCACCAAGATCCAGCCACTCACCTAAAAAAAAGAAGACCGCACAAAGCGTAAGTTCAAATACATATTTCATGACAGTACTAATAGAGAAGTACAAGCTGCAAAAAAATTACAAAAGTCAATGCACACGTACAGGGTTCGATGCCAAACAAACCCCGAAAGTCAAAATCAAACACATCGCTAGTTGCGCAGGTATACAGCAAAGTCTTCCTAATGTCCAAAATGTCTTCATGGCTATAATCGACCATTTCAATTACACCATCCTCCCGGCAATAATAGGTCTTGCAGTTTTGTAGCACAAAGAATCCACAATCATGCCTGTAAACAAAGGAAAAAACAAAAAATGGTACAACACAAAATCCAAAAAATACAGGAACAACATCCTCCAGCAACAAAAACAACCAGCAAAAATCATTAAAAACGGATACTCACGTGTTTTCCTGCTGAGGCACCCGCACAAACTCGCAAGAGAAACCATCAATATGCGCCGGTGAGAACGGTTTGGTCCTGTCTACACTGGACTCCCTCCAAAGTTTCTTTATATTATCTGTCATATTCCTTAAGAATCTAACTACATCACCCCATGTTTCATCACGGAGTGAATCAAGACACTCGAAACAACGGAACTTCAAATTCAGAACAACCAAGCACCAATGCCCAGATTCTTCACTAGGCTTCATGGTAGCCACAAATGACGGCGGATCAAATGTAGTGAAAAGAAGCTGAAAAAAAATCGCAGAGGAAAAATGAATTTACCAAATCATAATGAAACAAAAAAATTCAGCCTCCAAACAATAAAATAAAAGAGGGAAATTGAAATTCATAAGTAGAAACAAAAAATCACATAATCATAAAGAATTTATATCCACTGCCCAAAATTGAGGAACAATCATATCAGTTCAATTTCCTTGCAACAATAAGTGTAGCTTTAATAAAAGAAGCACGGATCATTCATAAGTGCGGGTGTAAAAGAAGCACAGATCAAGTTCATTCCCCCACCTCCCAAAACTGCAAAGAAAACATGACAGTTCTTGTTAATGAGTACAAAAGTCCAAGTTCACCTACTTGTCAAAACCATTAGCACCTGATCTCGTGAACCAATTTAGCACATTGGAATCAATATTTCGATCACGGATCTTGGTCTGTTATACAAAAAGAACAACAATGGTTAGAAAATTGGCAAAACAAGTTATCATCCTATTTAGAAAAAAGCAAAATACTGACCGTCACCCATCTGGGAACTATCAACTTGTCAGTGTCTCGGTACTTCTGACGTAGAGAATATAAAACAACATCAAGATTTATGCGAGTTGAGCATGCCAGTGGGGACAAATGCTTTAGCAATAGAACCAACACCGCATCACATTCTTTATTTTGAAACATCGGCTTGTGACTAGAAAAACACAAAAGGTTACATGAATTAAAACTACTGCAACAACAACAATAATCATACGAGAGAAAGAAAAAGAGACAAAAAATGGTACGGGAAAAATCCCAAACTAACCATTTCGTACGGTTCGTGCGCAACCTCGTAACAGCGAACAAAAACGTATCAACCTTAACAACATTACCACTTTCTGCTGGCAGAAAATGGTGAAAAATAATAAGTTCAACAACTACAAGAGAACATGTCCAAAATGCCAAAATTGAGAAGTATGCCCCATTTACAAGTCCTTACCTTGACTATCAGGGTTTGACGACGACGGTAGTTCCTGTGATGAGACTAGTATGCCTCCTGTTTCAGGGTTTGACGATGGGACATCTTGAAAGGACACCAATATTGATGCGCTTTCAGGGTCTGTAGAAAGAAAATCCTGGGACGACAAGAGCGCCTCCTGCGTCAAGGGGTCAGAAGAAATTGACAGAAGTAAATCATCATCCTCGGATGGCACCTCCTCCACCTTAGAAGCATCTTGCAATGCATCACCGTAATCAAGACCTCCAGGCGGGAAATTCTTCGGCGGCAAATCTTCACAACCAGAAACATTTTCATTCCCAGCAATACCAACACCAGGCGATTTGGCATCAAGTATGCTGGCAGCACCAGCATCCTCATCAGCAACTTTGATACCAACATTGCACCCACTACTCAATGGAACATCACGAGCATCATCTCCACCACTAAGGACAACCTCACGCTCAACATCAGTAATCTGACGAAAATAAAAATTCAGAAAAAGTGAATAATATGAACAAAACTAACAATAAAAAATAAGCTACCAAGAGGTGCACAGAAAAATAAACCTTGGAAGCATTCACAACAACAACATCGAACTTGCTGCTGCTAACATTCAAAGCGACATCACCAACAGGCAAACAGGGCTCATCGCCAATAATAGGACCCTGATTCAAATGTAATGAGGCAAAAAAACAATGCTATTATGAGCAACAATAAATGGTGTGGGATAGAAAAATGAACAAGCAAGACACATCAGTGGGCATGAAATTTTAAGAAAATATGAATAAACACAATGAAAATAAAAATAACCTTGCACTTATCAGTGGATGGATCATTAACTCCACCGTCAACAGCAACCTCAAAATTATGACTGGTCTCCTGCATAAAAATAAAAATTAATAAACAGATGTAGATCAGGAAGTTCAACTACAATACTGACAGCAGAACAACATAGTAAAAACATACAAACAACGAGGACTGACTCACATCAACAACAGGGTGCTACTAGCCAACATCGTTCGTACGCTGATCAGAAACATTAGCCTCAGTACCATCATCAGCCTCTTTGTCGGTGCCAAAGAACCTCATCGTGATCAATCTGCATGAAAGAAAATTATTAATAAATAGATGAACATGAGGAAGTTCAACTACAACACTGACATCAGGACAACAAAGTAAAAATTGCAAACACCGAGGACTGACTCACATCAACATCAGGAAGCTCAAAGCCAACATCATTCATTTCGTGATCAAAAACATTAGCCTCAGTACCATCACCAGCCCTGCTGTCGGTGGCAGCAGCCTCATCCTGCTCAAACTGCTTGATAACAACATTTGCACTTTCTTCATATGGCTTGCAGCGAGAGTTTTGCGTAGTTCTGAAACGCTTCATGTTGTTCAACAGACGAACCGAGCTCTGAACTAGATTAGCGGCACTGTCACGCATATCACCGATTAAAATTCTCTCCATCTCAATGTAGTCAATAGCTTCCTCAGCATTAAATTGATGACCTTCAGGAAGGATACCATTGATACAGCTCAAACGCTCAACTCTCGTTGGGACCTTTTGCAGCTCAGAAACACATTACTTAAGATATGCTCAGTGCGCTCCAACGCTGAAACAGCAACATCATGAAACGCCCTCGATGCGGCTATATCTCCCACGTGTCGAAGCACGACTTAGAGGCATAACCGCATTGAAAGCAATGTCGCAAGTGAGGTAATCTTCACACAACCCATGTAATACATAAGGGAAAGAGATACATAGTTGGCTTACAATCGCCACTTCACACAATACATGAGTAAAGCATTACATCATACAGATACAATCAAGGTCCCACTACGGAACCAAAATAAAAGAAGACTACCCCAAATGCTACACAGATCCCGATCGTCCCAACTGAGCTCCACTCTTGATCAACTGAAACGAAACAACACAATGAACAAGATCTTCATCGAGCTCCTCCTTGAGCTCGGATCGCCACCTGCACGGTTTCATCGGCACCGCAAACTGGTTTTGAAGTAACTGTGAGTCACGGGACTCAGCAATCTCACACTGCGAGATCAAGACTATTTAAGCTTATGGGTAGGAGAAGGTAGTGAGGTGGAGCTGCAGCAAGCGACTAGCATATCTGGGGTCTAACATACGCAAATGAGAGCGAGAAGAGAAGGCAAAAGCACGGTCGAACAACTATGATCAAGAAGTGATCCTAGAACAACCTCGTCAAACATAACTCCAACACGTGTTCACTTCCCGGACTCCGAGAAGAGACCATCACGGTTACACACGCGGTTGATGTATTTTAATTAAGGTTAACCGGGTTTTCTACAACCGGACATTAACAAATTCCCATCTGCCTCATAACCGCGGGCACGGCTTTGAAAGATAATACCTGCAGGGTGTCCCAACTTAGCCCATGATAAGCTCTCGCGATCAACGAAGGATATTCCTTCTACTGAAGACCCGATCAGTCTCGGAATCCCGGACTACAAGACATTTCGACAGCAATAAAACAAGACCAGCAAAGCCGCCGGATGTGCCGACAAATCCCGATAGGAGCTGCACATATCTCGTTCTCGGGGCACACCTAATGAGCGAAGCGTCTGAGAACCGACGTAACCCAAGTTGCCAAGGAATGGTCCCAAGACGGTGCTCTAGTTTGGACCAACACTGGAGGAGCACCGCCCGGGGTAAAATAAAGATGACCCTTGAGTCTGCAGAACCCAAGGAAAAAGGCTTAGGTGGCAAATGGTAAAACCAAGGTTGGGCCTTCTTTGGAGGAGTCTTATTCAAAGCGAACTGTCAAGGGGTCCCATAAATCACCC
This sequence comes from Aegilops longissima, assembly GCA_021605205.1. Classification (NCBI taxonomy): domain Eukaryota; kingdom Viridiplantae; phylum Streptophyta; class Magnoliopsida; order Poales; family Poaceae; genus Aegilops; species Aegilops longissima. The sequence goes on along the minus strand of CM038678.1, from coordinate 143,902,828 downwards.
AACCGCGTTAGGGACGCAAAATCCGGGAACATAATACCGATATGACGGAAACTAGGGCGGCAAGAGGGAACAAAACACCGGGCATAAGGCCGAGCCTTCCACCCTTTACCAAGTGTATAGATGCATTAATTAAATAAGATATATTGTGATATCCCAACAAGTAAACATGTTCCAACAAGGAACAACATCTCCATGTTCAACAAGGAACAAACTTCAACTTCACCGCAACTAACAACGCTATAAGAGGGCTGAGCAAAGCGGTAACATAGCCAAACAACGGTTTGCTAGGAAAGGATGGTTAGGGGCTTGACATGGCAATATGGGAGGCATGATAAGCAAGTGGTAGGTAACGCATCATGGGCATAGCAAAAGAGCGAGCATCTAGCAAGCAAAGATAGAAGTGATTTCGAGGGTATGGTCATCTTGCCTGAAATCCCGCAAGGAAGAAGAACGAGTCCATGAAGAAGACAAACGGATGTAGTCGAACGAATCCTCACAACTCCGGAACGAAACCGAAGCTAACGAGAGAAGCAACCCGGAAACAAAGAAACAACATGGTAAACCAACAAGAACGAACATGGCATGATGCACAACCAATTATGATGCATGTCCGGTTTAATGATTCATGGCATGGCAATATGCACAAACAAAACTACAAGTTAAATGGAGCCCAATATGCAACGAGTTGCATATTGACAAAACACCACATCAATTATTTAGTTCACTCCCGATTAGGTACTCAACAATAGTAAATATTGGTTAACATGGCAAGAGGTGAAGCATAACAAAACTATACCATCTAAACAATTTAAATGGGGCCGGATATAAAAACAACAAATCCGGTAAATCCCCATATGCATAATATGAATTTGGTACTGTTCTGCCCTATACATAATTTTAGAGTTGTTAAACATGCAAAATGATGCTACCATGTTAATCTATGCATTTTTCTACCCCATTTACATATAAAGTTTATTAAATTTGGAGCTACGGTTATTTAGTTATGAAATAAATCATTTTAACATGGCATTGAACAAATTTAAACAAACAACATTTAAAACATTTTAAACATGGATGAAAGTGGCATATTGTGAAACTAGACAGAATTCTAAGCATTTTACATGTTTAAATCATTTTAATCCGATGCACGGTTAATGAGTTATTATATGCATGATGCTTAGGGGTTTTTCTGCAAAACAGTAAAACACTGGATAATGCTAAAATCGCATGATTTGGAAAAAAAGGAACTAGGCCACATCTCGAGCGGACTGGGCAACAGGAACTTGAAGCTCACCATGGGCTCTTGGCCCGGCTGGTGGGGAGGAGGCCAGGCAGGCCGGATCTGGCGCGGCTGGGCCTTGGCCAGCAGAAAGCGAAGGAGGCAGCCTGTAGACGAGGAAGGCGGTCAAAGGCGGCGAAGCGCTCGTTTCCTGCTTCGCCAGACTGAACAGGCGACGCAATCAATGCAGTTTAGCGCTCGCGCTCTGCTTCTCCTGAACAGCAGCGCAGGGGAAGAAGAGGATGCAGCGGTGGACTTGGCGCGATGCAGGGCTCCGCCGAGCGGCGGGATGGAGCGGAAGGGCGGATCCGGCGGGCGACGCCACGGGGAGGTGGCCGGAGGAGGCGGACCGGGGCCCTTGGGCAGGGACGCGGGGAGGTCGTCCATGGCGGGGAAGGTGCGCGAGGTCGATCCTCCTGGATCGGCGCGACGAGGAGGAAGACAGGGCGCGTTGCAGGTCGAGGAGGGGGCAGAGGAGGCCGTGGGGTCCTGCTGGTGTTGCTCCGGCGAGGGGCAACGGGTGGCGATGGAGCTCGGGCGTGAGCTCCTGCTCGAGGAAGACGACGGGGAGGCAGCAGCCTCGGGCAGTGAGGAGGTCCCTGGCGGCGGGGCTTGGCGAGCTCGGCGTCGAGGAAGGAGCTCCGTAGCGGAGGAAAACTCCACGGCGTCCATGGCGGGGCTGACGCGGGCAGCGGCGACGGCACCAGGAACTTGGCGACTCCGGCGACAGAGAGGTGGGGGACGCCTAGACCCGTGCGACAGCGCCATGGGGAGGATTCGGTGCTGTGTTCCTGGTTTACGGAGAGGGAGAGGGAGAGCTGAGAGCTTCACCGAAGAAAAGAGAAAGGGGAAGGGAGCAGGGGTGGCGAGGACAGCCTGCTGGTTCCGGCGACTAGCGACGGCGGGGACGAGGTGCTCGGGGAGCCCCTCGGGCACGAGAGGAGGCTGGAGTCTCGGCGCTCGCGGCACAGGGGCGCACGAAGGAGGAGGTCGAGGTGGCTGGTTGATTCGATTAGATGGAGGAGATGGATGGTTCGGTGGTGGCTGGATTGGATCGGGCAAGATCCCGAGGAAGGAGGAGGCTGGTCAGGGAAGGATCCCGAGGAACATGCGAGAGTGGGTGGCGGCGCAAGGGGGAATAGGGTTAGTCTAGGGTTAGACTGATTTGGTAGGTGGGTGGACTATATAAAGGGAAATAGAATTAGGTTAGGACCCTCTGATTTAAATCGGACGGTCAAGAAAAAAATAGGTAGGGCGTCTAAATAAGAAAATGGGATGTTTTGTAGATGTTTGGGGATGATCCGGATCCATCGGTAACGATAGAGCGGGTCGGGTTCGGAGCAGTTTTCGGACTAGGTTGCGAGGGGTCGATGCACTATGCAAAGAGGGTCAAACGGTCGGACAACAATGAACGGTTGCTCTCGAAAGGGATAACAAAGGCAAGGGGGGAACGTGGCAACTACGAACGGATGCAAGCTTTATGAAAACGATGTCGATGCAATGCGAATGATGACATGAGATGAAATGCATGACATGAACAAAATGCAAAACAAAAGACAAAAATCCAACCACGGAGGAAATAACATATCGCATCTCCGGAAAAGGCAAGAGTTGGAGTTACGAAAATGGAAAGTTGCATCCGGGGCGTTACACATCAATACCAAACCCTGCCTCTGTGAAGCACTAGCATTACTAGGGCCAGGGGGAATAACCAGGACCCTGAACACCACGGCCATCCCTCAACTCATTGGGCAAAGATGAAAACTTCGGAACCTGAGACGACGGCATCTCCAGGACTGGCCGTTTATACACTCGGAAAAAACAACCTCCTCTTGAGTTTTCCACTACAAACAAAAGGGAAAAATAGTTAATCAATCAATGCAACATATAGGGAAAAATAAATCATGATATTAACAGATTTAAAATCAACACCACTAATAAACTTTAACTGTCATTGCCAATTTGTTAGTATTTACCAACAGGCCAGTTGAACAAAGTTATTCAGTTCAACCACACACGAAACAACAGTACTAAAAAACCATACCTAAACCATACAAAATATAAACAGACAACTCTACAGTACACATGTCCACTACAGCAAAAAATAGCTATACCTAAAATAAAAAAAGGTCTGCAAGACACAAAACAAACAAAACTCACCGAAAGCTTCCCAAACACCCAAGTCTTTGGATCTGCATTGCCTTTTTTATCAAATCTGCATCAACCAGATCAGAAATCTTGGCAGGATCCATGTAACATATGCGGGGGACTCGCATGTCAGGCTCCGCAGTCTTGCCATGGATAAGGCAGTCAAGGTACATTAGTACAGGCCCTATGGCACAGCCTGTGATTGCCTTCCCCATGGTATCACCATTTTGGTACTTGGCAACAGCCCTTCTAAGCTCATCAACCATCAGCTGGCAATAATCCATATTAGCCATGTCCTCAAAGACGAGACCCTCAAACATTGCTGTCTCTCTGGAAACACGCGGGGCAGAACCAGGCAACACAACCTTTATAAACACAATCATGAAGAACACTTTCAGAGCAAGGTCATCTTTGCTAGGATCCTTGACGAGCACCTTGAGCTTATTCCTCAAATCCTTTGTCTTGATATCTTTGTCCCTGCTAATGTCAAGCTCCGATCTTAACTTCATGAGAGCGTTGTCATATCCGTCCTCTGACGGCCTTGGCGCAGAACGACCACCATGAGGGAAACCAAATAATTGTTGTATACCATCGCTAGTGATGCGAAGCTTCTTATTAGCCTCACCCATGTCAAGAGTCATTGTATCACAATCCTCAGGTACAAAACTCCCATCAGAGGGCGGGAAATGTTAGACTTCACCCTCCACTTGAAGATAGAACCAAAACCAGATGCATGAACCCTAGCCACATGCCGACTCTCGAGCAATTTAGCACAATCTTCAACCTCTCTCAACGAACATCGCACAGTTAAGTTAAATTTCTGTTGGTCACCTTCATCCAAGGCAACTTTCCCGGCGTTGCCTCCCACCGGCTTGACCGAACTCATAACGCTAACAGGCTGTAAATGAAAACAAAAAAGCCACACCTTAAAAAAATGAATATAGAAAACAAAACAAGCATATGAATGCAAGTAAAAAGAAAAAGAAAAGATTGCACAAGTTCAACTATTAAAACAACATCAGTACCACCCCTCAATTGGTGCAAACAATGACCAGCCTAACCTGGCCGCAATACCAGCCGAAACACAATTAAATCATTGTAAGTACAACTAGTAAGTCACATGCAGTACAAAACACATACCACTTCAAACAATGAATATAGAAAACAAAACAAGCATATGAATGTAAGTAAAAAAAAGATTGCACAAGTTCAACTATTAAAACAACATCAGTACCACCCTCAATTAATGAAAACAATGACCAGCCTCACCTGGCCAGCATACCAGCCCAAACACAAATTAAATCATTACAATTAAAATTAGTAAGTCACATGCACAAAAAACACATACCACTGCAAACAATGAATATAGGAAACAAAACAAGCATATGAAGGCAAGTAAAACTAAGAAAAGTTTGCACAGGTTCAACTATTAAAACAACATCAGTACCACAATCAAATAGATGCAAAACAATGACCAGCCTCACCTGGCCAACATACCAGCCCAAACACAATTAAATCATTGCAAGTACAACTAGCAAGTCACATGCATTACAAAACACATATCACTGCAAATTCATCTTCTGAATCAACTTCAATATCATCTTATTCAGATGCAGCATCTTCAGCTTCGACACGAGCACGCTTCTTCACACCTTTGTTCACCTTTGCATGATGAACTTTACGCTTCTTATTTTCTTTCAACAAAGACCGCTCTTGAAGAGGAGACGAACAAGGCTTCTTATTTGTCAAACCTCGTGGACTCCGACGAACAGAGGAGCCACCAAGTTTGCTTGGACCAATTTTCACAGCAACACTATCCGCATCAGCTTTGCTATTACCAGGTTGGGAACCAGCTTTCACACGTGGGCTACGCCTCTGTGTGCCATCAGGATTTCGATCTGACATCTTCCTCTTCAAAACAGCTTTCTTCTCCTTAACTCCATCACGATCAAACACTTGCGTCAAACGAGTTTGCATCAAGTTTGTCTTCACAGGCATGTCACTTCCATGAGATCCGGCATGAACAGTTGAAAAACCCGCGTCACCACCTTCATCGCCTACACATTTAGGAGCTTGAGCAACATCAACATCACTTTCTGGCACACAGGCAGCCTTTTGACGCCGTTCCAATTCCTTTCTCTTCTGGAATTCATACTTCTTCTTTCTTATCCTTTCATCCTCGAGCTGTAACTGCATAGGAACATCCTCAGCTTGGGTAACAGGCTCAGTGCCATCAACACTTTGAGACTGAGTAACAGACAACTGCAAGCTGCCATCACCATCATCAACTTTAAGTGAATACATTCCATCATTAATATCTTTAACAACATCATCAATGAACTCTTGAACACCATGGCTGTCATTAACTGCATAAACCAATGACATAACCACGCACATAAAAAATTAAAACACAATTAACATTGCAGACACAAAGATAAATAAACCGCATAGCATCAGACACAAACAAAAAGGAACAACTGATGTAACTAAGCATATATATGTATTAAAGGCTGATAAAAAAAGAGCAAATATAAGGGAAACACCAGCAACATTCGCAAGTTCTTCTAGAGGATTTGGTGTCTCAAAAATAACATTCACAAGATCTTGAAAGCGTTCTGATTTGTCAGAATCAGGAGGCACCGGCACTCCAACATCTGCAACAACATCATAATTAGCAAAAAAGTACAAGAACAATCAATCAGTTCAACTATGTGAACACTAAAAGTTCACCGAATAAAACAAATATGAACCCACCACTTGCAGAACAAACTTCAGAAAACACAACTCTTTCAACACCATAATAGTTCTTCACTGACTACTACAACCTATTCAAATGCCAGGATAGCAGTTCAAAATACACATGGTGATAAGTACTACAACCTGTCTGCAGGTTGCATCAACTGCCAAAACCATACACGCCATACAATCCAGGACAAAATTAACACATATCAAAATACATACAACTTATAAAGTCGATACGGCAACAATTGTACAACCTAAAAACCAGATCTATTAAAACATCATCCAAAATACAGGGAAAATCGCCTGCATTCAATTTGTCCGGACTGGATGATCTACCCATTGAGATCTACAGTCCTAAAATCTGCCGAACAAGATCTTCAAGACACATGAACAAAAATTAGGGATTTGAACTATTTCAGAAACGAAGCACGCCATACAAAAGCAAAACTCTTACCAGCAAACACAAAATCTGCCACGCAATCCAGTATCACTGCCGCCAAATGCTCGTTCAACAGCAAAGGAACCCTAGCGAGTGCAGCCTGGGACAGCAAAGAGAGCAAGAGATTAGAAATAGAGAGAAAATCTTAACATAAGAGGACGCAAGCAAAGTCAATGGCAGAGCAAAAGGAACAAAACAGAGCACATGGACCTCCACCCCTGGGGTTGAGCCCTCCGGCCGACGCTCCCGCGGCGAAACAGGAGTAGCAACTCCACCTCCGAGAAGAGAAGAAGAGGGGAACGAAGACGGAATCAATTTGGGGACGGGAGAGGAGCGGAACGGGGAAGAACGGAGGTTAAAAGGTGAGTGGGAGGGTTAAAAGATGACTGGGAGAAAACGGACGGTTAAGCCCACAACCGTGGCGAAGCCCACTATCTCTGGCCAGTTACAAAAGATAATACCAAAAATCAAATACTATAAAAATATTAATACAGATGGAGAAAACAAACGGCTAAAGTACAAATAATAACTCACAACAGTACAAAAAAATAAAAAAAAAGTACAAACGAAAAAATAATTCATAACGGTGCTGGTTTTTTCCCTAAAAAATAAAGATAAGATAATGGGGCAAGTCATGTTACGGACTCGCCTCCGCATGCGACGCCGCGGGATGCCGCATCGTCGCCTGCTACGGCTCGTTCCTGGCTCGGCCTCGCCGGGATGGGGGAGGGGGGTCCCGACCCCCCCTCCCCCCCGGCTCGGCCTCGCGCTAACGCGGCAGTGCGCTCGTTTGACAGGGGCAGTGCGGTTATTCTGTTCCCCCCACCCCACGCACCCACACCCCTAAGATAAATAATGGGGCAAAGTCCATACAAGGAAGATGTGTCAGTAAAACTATGCCCCTCGGTACGGTTTGGTGCGGGGCAAGTCATGTTTCCCCCACGCACCCACACCCCTAAGATAGAAAATGCGGTTATTCTATCCCCCCCCCCCACGCACCCACACCCCTAAGATAGATAATGGGGCAAGTCATGTTACGGACTCGCCTCCGCATGCGACGCCGCGGCACGCCGCGTCGTCACTACTCTGAATCGTTCTGGCTCGGCCTCGCCGAGATTAAGGAGGGGGTCCTCCCCCCCCTCCCCCAGCTCGGCCTCGCTAACGCGCAGGGGCTCGTTTGACAGCGCATCAGGTTATTTTGTCCCCCCATGCACCCACACCCTAAGATGGATAATGGGGCAAAGTCCATACAAGGAAGATGTGTCAAGACAACTATGCCCCTCGGTGCAGTTCGGTGCGGGGGAAGTCATGTTTCCCCCACGCACCCACACCCCTAAGATAGAAAATGCGGTTATTCTGTCCCCCCCCCCACGCACCCACACCCCTAAGATAGATAATGGGGCAAAGTCCATACAAGGAAGATGTGTCAGTGCAACTATGCCCCTCGATACGGTTCGGTGCGGGGCAAGTCATGTTTCCCCCACGCACCCACAACCCTAAGATAGAAAACACGGTTATTCTGTTCCCCCCCCCCCACACCCACACCCCTAAGATAGATAATGGGGCAAGTCATGTTACGGACTCGCCTCCGCATGCGACGCCGCGGCACGCCGCGTCATCGCCTGCTATGGCTCGTTCCTGTCTCGGCCTCGCGAGATGGGGAGGGTCCCACCCCTCCCCGTCTTGGCCTCGCTAACTCGGCAAAGGCGCTGTTTGACAAAGCGCAGATCGGTTATTCTGTCCCCCCGCCCACGCACCCACACCCCTAAGATAGATAATGGGGCAAAGTCCATACAAGGAAGATGTGTCAGTACAACTATGCCCCTCGGTACGGTTCGGTGCGGGTCAAGTCATGTTTCCCCCACGCACCCACACCCCTAAGATAGAAAATGCGATTATTCTGCCCCCCCGCACCCACACCCCTAAGATAGATAATGGGGCAAAGTCCATACAAGGAAGATGTGTCAATACAACTATGCCCCTCGGTAAGGTTCAGTGCGGGGCAAGTCATGTTTCCCCCAAACACCCACACCCCTAAGATAGAAAATGTGGTTATTCTGTCCCCCCCCCCCACGCACCCACACCCCTAAGATAGATAATGGGGCAAGTCAAGTTACGGACTCGCCTGCGCATGCGACGCCGCGACACGCTGGCGTCGTCACACTACGGTTTGTTCTGGCTCGGCCTCGCCGAGATGGGGAGGGGTCCCACCCCCTCCCCGGCTCGGCCTCGCTTAACGCAGCAGGCGCTCGTTTGACAAAGCGCAGTGATGCGTTATTCTGTCCCCCCACGCACCCACACCCCTATGATAGATAATGGGGCAAAGTCCATACAAGGAAGATGTGTCAGTACAACTATGCCCCTCGGTACGGTTCAGTGCTGGGTAAGTCATGTTTCCCCCATGACCCACACCCCTAAGATAGAAAATGCGGTTATTCTGTTCCCCCCCCCCCACGCACCCACACCCCTAAGATAGATAATGGGGCAAATTCCATACAAGGAAGATGTGTCAGTACAACTATGCCGCTCGGTACGGTTCGGTGCGGGACAAGTCATGTTTCCCCCACGCACCCACACCCCTAAGATAGAAAATGTGGTTATTCTGTTTCCCCGCACCCACACCACTAAGATAGATAATGGGGCAAGTCATGTTACGGACTCGCCTCCACATGCGACGCCGCGGCACGCCGCGTCATCGCCTGCTACGGCTCGTTCCTTGCTCGGCCTCGCTTAACGCTGGCAAAGGCGCTTGTTTGACAAAGCTTGAGCACGGTTATTATGTCCCCCCCACCCCACGCACCCACACCCCTAATATAGATAATGGGGCAAAGTCCATACAAGGAAGATGTGTCAGTACAACTATGCCCCTCGGTACGGTTCGGTGCGGGGCAAGTCATGCCCCTCAGTACTATATTCAAACAAACAAAAAAAGAAAAAAATTGACAGCCCAAGGACAAAAAAGTACTAGTCCAAGTTACTAGTGTAATCAAGTACTAGATCCAAAACAACAACAAAAAGAAATTTGACCACCCAAGGACAGGCGCAGGCCCTGACAATGCTAGATACTTGAACTCGAGCCCGTGGGCGAATCCCTAGTAATCCACACACCCGCAAGGCCTGCCGTCCAGGGCCCACAGGTCAAGAGAGAGAGAGAGAGGGCGAGCGCCGTGTATAAGCGCTCTTGTAAGTGTTCAGAGGAGTTCGACTGGTGAGTGTCGACTGCGCTTATAAAAAAGTCTAGAGCCCCCTCGACTAGCGAGGTGGGACTAAACACATAGCTCACGCGCACGCCGTGCTGCACAGCCGTGCGAGAGAAGATATCCGGGCCGAATACAACGACCCAGGCCGATGGCCCAACAAAGTACTTCGCCCCATTACAAAAATCCAGTAGATCACGCATGACAAAAAATAAAAAATAAAAATAATTTAAAAAAACTCACAAGAAAAATCAGTTAATAAACAAAAATATTGTAAAAAGTTCAAACACATCTTAATGGTAAGAAGTAAAAAAAATTATAAGACTATAAATAAAAATTTCAGAAACGAATTTACAAAAAAGTTCAACTACTACAATTCATAAGGTTCAAGTACAAATAAACAAAAAGTACTGTGCAGCGAAGATTAATTTTTTATTTTAAAAATACCAAAACTATCATTATTCATCTATAAAAATAAAAAACGTGCTCCAAAATTCATGTAAAAAGTAAGAAAAATATTATACAACAAACAAATTTGATTGGTAATTGACAGCCTAAAATAGATCAAGACTATCATTAACAGAATGTAAGTTCAGCAAACTCAATAACAAAAAGGGTTCTAAAAAATCATCAACAGATAGCACCGTCATGCGAGTTATGAACATGAAAAATATACCCACAAAACAAAGGATGCCCATTAGTTCAACTATAGAAATTGTTCCAAAGACTAATATAAAGAATGTATAAATAAAACAGTTATAATTGAGCGAGCAAGAGGTAAAACATTACATAACTAGTTCCATACCATTCGATAATACAAATCAATTCAACCATCTCACATGCAAATGTTTTAAAAGAAAAATACTGCAACATAATCAACCACACACAAATCTCACAGCCAAGCGTCATTTGCCACATTTAAACCTACAACACATAAATTCGAGCGTCGAGAGTCATCTTCTCTCGAGAACATAACCATAACCACATCACCATCCTCAAATCCAGACTCAGCCGCAAACTCCTTCCACCCGGTAGTTAGGTTGATGCAACCATCAAAGTCGATGTGGTAGGCAACATCCATCAATCGATACCCATTCTTGTCTCAAGTCTCCATCTTCGAACACCGAACTAGGAGCAACAATCCGATCTTTGGGTGACATTTTCTGCAAATGGGCATGGGAGTACAAAACAAAATGAACACCTGACATAAGCGAATTTTTACACAGATATAGGAACGATTTGCATAACAAACTAAAATGGAAAAAATCTGAACCAAAACAATAACACAAAACTAACTAGACATGTGAACTGACTAAACTGAAAAATATACATATCAATACACCTACAAGTAAAACATCTATTCATAAACAGATCAGGGATTATACAAAAAATGGTTAAAATACTATTAAGTAATGAACAAATACACACAGAAATCCCTACTCTTAAAATTTGACAAAACCAAATTAAAAAAATATAGACAAGCTATTCATAAGACAAAACTGCAGATCCAGTCCATGGGTTTCAAACAGAAACCAACAAGAAAGTAGAAAACAAAACGAATAGAAACACATACCCATGATTCCTTCAAGTCACCATCCGTCAGGCGACAAACATAGGGTGTACGAAACCCATGGTTGCCGTACAACAAACAAGAAAGTTGCCCACGCCGCCGAGTCTGAGTGAGCTCCAAACCAGACTCGTACACACAGCCGTCAGCTATGCGCACCATCTTTATCAGGCATCCGCATGAACAATCCTCCATCAAATACACAGGAACAGAGAAAAGGGCAACGAAGAGAAGAGAGAGGAACCTAGATCTGATTCTGGAAGAAGGAAGAAAAGGGAGGGGGAAGACTTGGCCACACACCACACATAGATGGATAGCGTTTATAGTCAGGGACACTCGTAGATTATAAAAATAATAAATAGGCAGATGGGCATCCAGCTGGTAGGAAATAATTATTACACAAGCCATGCAACATTTGACCGCAAATCAGTTCAACTTCAGAAAAACAAGCAGTTCAAAGGTGCACATGTCGAACATATGCAGACAAAACAACACATTCAGAGACAAAAACAAAGTTGAATTCATTTAATCATTCGAACATCTGCTCCCTCACAACAAAAATCTTAAAAACATAATATTCACTACTTCAGTCATAACGATCAAAGAAACGACGCCATTTTGCCCTGGTGGATGGATGTGGAGCCGTGGCTGCTCTCTCCCTAGCCCAACTAATGATCTGAATATGGTTCCTTCCCCTGCCCTCTGGGAAAAGAAGCTCCAATTCATTGGATTTGCAAGTATCCATCACCTCACGCGCAAGCCGTCTGTTGGACTCTGCCTCCATTTCCTCCTCGGCAGCACGTCGCGCCATCTGCCTGCGCCTGCGCCTCCTCCTCCTCTGCTCCGCTACTGCAGCCCTCACATCTATGGCGTCCCCCTCCTCCTCTGTAACCTCTCCCAGCTCAGGATCCATCTCCCTTTTCTTTGGTTGCAGCTCGTAGAATGAAACTGACAGAGGGCTCGGGCTTTATAATCAAAGTGCAGAGCCATCGGTGCGGCTCCGATGTCAACACACAGTAACAAAACTTTGACACGCAGCAGTCCAACTACACATACGGCAGCAATTCAAGACAACACTGAAAAACACGCAACTTAATTACACAGTTTGACCAGATTACAAGAAATCGCAGCTTATTGTCAGCCGCCATACACAACCTCCGCCAACGACAAAATAACATGGGAATCCGGGGTAGAAACAACTCAAAAAAGCAAAATTGACAACGCAAATCTTTTCATACACTCCTTATATCTCTCCCTGCAACACCAATTCGAAAGTAAAACAACAGAAAAAGAAGAACAGATTTCCATGGCGGGCGTGGAAAACGACCAAGAACACCAAAACTTGCAATCATAAATTACAGATGAAAATAATCTCAAAAAACCATAACATACCGATAATTCTCACATCAAAAACGACAAACACGACGTAAATTGAGGCCCACGAACACCACAGTAAACACTGACGCCCAAAATCACGTCCGCCGCCAAAATGTTTACGCCGTCACCTCCGGTGACTATAGATCGCAAAACACATCCAGGTGAGCGCGCGTGTGGAACCCTTACATGTCTCCTCTAGCAACGAATGGCCCGCAGCATCGCTACCGGAGAACGACCGAAGCTCGACGTTGCATCCCCATTTCGTCCGTCGTGCACGCAGGAAGATCAGTTCTTGTTGAAAAACACGCCACCAAACTGTGAACTACGCCGATGTAGAGGGTAATAGAATAATATTCATTACGCGTAATGAAATAGCCAGATGTGTGTGTGTATATATATATATATATATATATATATATATATATATATATATATATATATATATATATATATAGTCCTTTAACTTTTAAGGATCGCTTAGAGATGTCCTTATGACTTGTTTATTTCAGTTCTTCACAATGTGATGCTCTATATATGCAACTATTTGCCGGGCAGTTCAATTTCATCAATAATAGTTTCAACAATACCACTATGAATTACGATATTTGGTTGTTGTTAAGGATATTGCAGTTAATATGCCTTTTGTTTTTCAATTGTTGTTTAGCAACATGCATTGTACTGAATAAATAAATATTCAATTCCATGCTACATAGAAACAAGGAAGAGTGTCACCTTAATGTTCTGATGATGTCTAGATATACATGTAATAAAATCTTATATAATGGGATGGATGGAGTTTTGTACTACATAATTTTTCAATTGTTGTTTTGCTTCTAATATTAACTTGGTGCTTTTAGGTACATATATCAGTGCCAAAGATCCACACTTTGACCCTTTCTGCGCATTGGGCAATGAGATATTCATGAACCAGCATCAAGTGAGGAAACTGATAAAGATTGTTATCAAAATGGGTCAAAAGATGTCAATCAACTATTTGTTTACACTTTATGCAAGACAGCAGTGAACTGCAGGATGGTAAGTAAGAACCCTGTAGCCTTCTTTGTACTGCCCGTAATGAGTTGTGTTAGATGACAATATCTGAATCTTTTTTCTTTTGCAGTGGATCCTGAAGCAGTTTACTCAAGATTACCTCTCAAACTACATGATTGGCGTCCGACCATCACAAGGGGTTGGACTAGACTCCTGCATGCCTTCTGCATCCAGGAGAGCACAATGGGGCCATTCCGCTTCACCTTGTTCAGCAACTGAAATGTCTGTCGCATCTTCCTTTACCATCTGTAATAGTACAAGTATAGAACCCTGGTACATCATTCTTTATTTGGTGCTTATGTAATTCTTAAACATATGTATCTGTGAATGAATAATGCATTGGTTGTTTGAACCTGATGGATATGAATAAAGCTATAGCCTACTTTCAAGTTTAAATTAGGTATAATTTTAAATAGCAGCAATTAAATTAGGGCGAAATTACGTTGTGCAGGTCTACGGCACACACGGTTGGTAAAACACAAACATTTGCGATATACACCATAATCTGAGACGGTTCACAGAGAGGAAACGTGTGCAAACATGCACACAGTTGCCGTTTGCAAAGCGTGTGTGATGTCAGACACTATCACATACGGTGCGGGAAAACTAAATGTGTGTGATCACTACTAGGGAAAAGCCTAGCAGCAGCGCGGGTTTTAGGCCTATCAGTAGCGCGGGCGGTAGCGCTACTGGTACGACGCTACAGCTAAAGGTTAGCAGTAGTGTGTGTTAACCCAAGCTACTGCTATGTCGATTTCGTAGTAGCGCTTTCTCAGAAGAGCGCTACTGGTAATTACTAGTACCGCTTCTCCCAGCCCGTGCTACTACTATTATTTCGTATTTTATTTCTTTTTTATTTCATGTTGTATTCATACACCTTTATATAAGTTTTCATACAACAGTAATTTAGAGATTGTTTTTACATCATAATGAGTTATTACATCACGGGGTGAAAGAACCGTGGACTAGTTTCAAGTCGATGTGCATCCACTTGAAACTAATCCACGGTTCTTTCACCCAATGATATAATAAATATCATCACCATCATCATATCTTTAACAACTTATCATCATAATACATCATTGTCATATAACACCTCCTCATGATCATCGTTTTCATCAATGAGACATCACATAGCAAATTGGTCACTAGTCATATTCACAACTACTCCTCATCATCAACTCTAACACATTGTACCACATAATAAACATATTGTACCTCATAGGACCTACTATATTCTCTAAGGTAAAATAGCAAAAAACAAGATAGCCCCTGACTCCCCATTATGGAGAATGGATATTATCCTGTCTCCAATTCTTGCCTTTCGCTTAATGTT
This sequence comes from Aegilops longissima, assembly GCA_021605205.1. NCBI lineage: Eukaryota > Viridiplantae > Streptophyta > Magnoliopsida > Poales > Poaceae > Aegilops > Aegilops longissima. Next base: position 143,887,693 of record CM038678.1, on the reverse strand, counting down.
GCTTCCAAGAACCTCCTTACGAATGTCCAAACATTTTTTTCCTTTCTTTGATTAGCATGTGTTCACCGGTTTTAGAAATCCGATATGCACAGGTGAGATCTGTAGGATGACCTGGCTGTATGTTCAGAACTTCAAGGCGACCATTCTGATACATCAGATGAGGCACACAATCCATCGGGATTTTCTGTTGAAAAACATAGTAATAACTTCGTAGTTAGCAATGATGTACTAGTTTTAAAAGTATGCAAAAGATGTACAGATGTCGTAATAGTAAAAAAAATCTTACCAGGGTATCTCCATAGAAGTTACCGTGGTTCAACACGTGCACTAGTGGCATGTATTCACCATAATTTGGAGGAGTTCCATAATAGGTATTGTAATTCTCAAGATAAGTACAAAATGTGATCAGATGATTTTTCTCCTTATAAGTTAATTGGGAGCCATCAGTGTAGTGGGTTTTGTCTACCATCTTGCGCACATTGTTTGAAGAATCAAAATAAGCTGTCAACTATTTTGAAATAAACAATATAAATTAGTTAATAACTATGTTTGAGAAACTCACATAGCGGTAGAATCGGAAGCGAATCAACAAGGACCCAAATGTCCATATTGTCTTGCTCGATGTTAGGATCACCAAGATCCATGGTGACAATCATACCCTCATAAAAACCATACATTTTGCAAAGTGCTTCCCAATTTTGGCAACCAAAATGGGTTACGCTTTGAAAATTGTACAGACTTACTTCAGAATCCATATCATGATGGGTCCTTAGTTGTATTTTCTTTGTTTCAAAATTTTCATGGTCTTCAAAATCCATCCTCTCCAAGACATAGCGTCTTGCATGGCATGGGATAAGCTAGTAGAATTGTAAAAGATGAAAATTAGACGTTGAAATAGTTGAAGTCGTGCTTAATTACGAAAAAAGACTTGTCGTCGATGCGTACCGTTTCAACATCGAAGGTCTCCTCGAGCTTAATGCTGAAGCGCCGATCTTCGTCCAGGTGAGGGCACCTGTCGCACATACCTCGATCATCATGGCACCAGCTGCACTCCCCCGGGAGACTTCCGTCGTCCGAGTACGACATTTTCTATGTTCATAATTAAAAGATTAAAATTGTACAATTAAATATATGTACTAAAAAACCTAAATTAGATCATTATTTTTTGAGAAAATCCAGGCCACTCAATATTTCCTACATATTCTAGCACAAGTCATGCCAGAATTCACGGAAAAATCCGGCATGACCTTTGCTAAAAAAGGACATATCGAGCGTCTGAAATTTGCCGGAGCGAAAATTAATCAACACTCAGGCAAAACATAGGCCCCTCGGAGGTGTAACCTAAACATGACTGGCCACTTGAGCAACCACATATCCTATTTGAGAAACACAAGATATGCATGTTTGGCATGGAGATTTGGCTGGTCTCACCTCGAGGTCGGAGGGGGTCGGTGACGGGGACGACGACGGGGATGATGGAGGGGCTCCTTGATTTCTGCAAAAGCAAAAACCCTATAAGTTATCACTGATACATCCCGAATAATTTCTTAAACTAAAAAAATAACAACAAATATGACATGTTCAACTAGTTCTATTAATTCAACTAGTTCTTACTAAATATAAACTTACTATAAATAGAAAAAAACTAGTTCTTTCTAAAACTAAAGTAGTTCAACTAGTTATTTTAATTTTCTTACTAAAAATACATTAGTTATATTAATTCAACTAGTTCAACTAGTTTATTAATTTACTTACTAAACTAGTTCAACTAAAACTAAACTAGTTCAACTAGTTTATTAATTTACTTACTAATTATTTTAAACACTTACTAAAAACAGTAAAAAAAACTACATTATACAATAGTAAAAAGCATCTACTGTTAACCATACTGCCCTAGTTAACTAGTACCATCACTACTACTAATTAACATCTACTACTACTAAAAATCATTATCTATGAACCCTAAATTAACATCTACTACTACTAAAAAACATCTAGTAACTAAGCAGAGAGAGAGGGGTGGGGAGGGTGGGGCTTACAAAGAGGGAGAGACGGTGGCGGGAGGTGCTCAAGCACGAGAGGAGGTAGGTAGCGGCGGGTGCGGGCTTGGGATTGGGAGGCGGCGGTCCTGGGAGGGCTCGGGCAGCGGCGGTGAGGTCGAGGGCGGCGGCGGTGAGGTCAAGGGCGGCGGCGGTGAGGTCGAGGGCGGCGGCGGTGAGGGCAGGCTCGGGCTCAGGTGGCGGCGGTGAGGGCAGGCTCAGGCTCAGCCTTGGGCGACGACGGTGAGGGCAGGCTCGGGCTTGGGCGGCGGCGACAAAAGAGTTAGGGGAACAGGGGGGAGAGAGGGGGGAAGCAGGACTTAGTGAAATTTTGAGCCCACGGTGGTTAAATCGAACTAGCAGTAGCGCACTTTAGGAAACGCGCTATAGCTAAATTAGCTGCAACGCATTTTAGAGAAAAGCGCCACTGCTAAGTCTAAGCATGCATCAAAAATATACATTGGTCATAATTGATCTTTTTGTGTAGAATCTAAATAGTCAACATGAATCCTCACTGTACCTGTATAGGTACAGGCGAGGATTCATATTGCAACCACAAATCCTACACATATAGTTCAATGAAGACCAAGTGCTCGAGATAGTTTGAGAAGTAACATATTTAAGGTGGTAAACACCTTGTTTGCATAGCAGTATGGGACTATACTTAATTAGGTGCAATACTTAGCAGCAGTGAGTTTTGAAGAAAAACGCTAAGTACTTTAGCAGTAGCGCGTCCAGGGAAGGGCGCTACTACTATATCTAGCCTGGAGGCTACGCCGCGGCAATTATAGTAGTAGCGCTTGTTTCACATAGAGCGCTACTGCTACCGGGTTATTAGTAGCGCGGTTTCCTCAAGCACGCTACTGCTAATTAGCAGTAGCTTCTGTTTTCAACCACGCTGCTGCTAAGATTCTGTGTATAAGGTTTTCCCTAGTAGTGGATTATCTACACATCGTACACGGTTTATAATCATGAACTGTTTGTGATGTGCCAGGCATCGTAAAACTCCCGTGCCTAGAATCTGCCTGGAAAACTCCCGTGCCTAGAATTTGCCTGGGTTTAGGGAGAACCACAAAACTTCGACTGCGATGGCAATGCAAGCACAAACGAGTAGCAAGGATGAAGTGTTTGGGATATTTGAGATATTGAAAATGGTTATATAGGGACAACTGTATGCATCAAGGCTCCCTATCCCCGACGGTTTCTGGGTCTTGTGGGAAGGACCCCCCTATCTCCCACACTCACTTGGTGAGGGTTCCAAATGCTGTCGCGGAAAGGGGTTAAAAACCGTATGTTTAGGACCGACGCACACCAGTGTCTCTTGGAGATCTATTTGATGTAAACCTTTTTGCGGTGTGTTTTTTAGGATCCGATGAACTTTGAGTTTATGATCAAATTTATATCCATGAATATTATTTGAGTCATCTTTGAACTCTTATATGCCTGATTGTTTATAGCCTCGTATTTCTTCTTTGAATCTTTGGTTTAGTTAGGCCAACTAGATCGATTTTTCCGTGGGAAGAGGTGCTTTGTGATGGGTTCGATCTTGCGGTGTCCTCTCTCAGTGACAGAAGGGGGAGCGAGGCACACATGTATCGTTGGTATTAAGGATAACAAGATGGGTCTGTTCCTACATGAATAGATCTTTTCTACATCATGTCATCGTTCTTATTGCATTACTCTGTCTCTACATGAATTTAATACACTAGATGCATGCTGGAGAGCGGTCGATGTGTGGAGTAATAATAGTAGATATAGGCAGGAGCCGGTCTACGAATCTTGGATGTGATGCCTGTATATTGATCATTGCCTTGGATATCGTCATAATTATTTGATTTTCTATCAATTGCACAACAATAATTTGTTTATCCACCGTATGCTATTTTCTTGAGAGAAGCCACTAGTGAAATCTACGGCCCCGGGTCTATCTTTTATCATATTGCTTTGAGATCTATTTTTATTTGCATTTGTTTTTAGATCTATTACTCCAAAAACCTAAAAGTACCTTGTTGCACTTTTATTTATTTATTTTATTTCGTGTTTCGTTCAGATCTATTTATCCAAACACATATAAACCAATCTATCTTTTTACCAAGAAGGGATTGACAACCCCTCTTACGCGTTGGGTTGCGAGGATTTGTTCTTTGTGTGCAGGTATCGTTTACACAGTGTTGCTTGGTTCTCCTATTGGATTGATATCTTGGTTTCATAACTGAGGGAAATACCTACTGTAGTTGTACTGCATCATCCCTTCCTCTTTGGGGAAATACCAACGTAGTTTCAAGCCACATCGACATGCTTTCTTTGGAATGTCGGGTTCTCACAATGCCATCAACGTGCTCCAGCGATCGCCAATGTTCAAGAGGCTTTGTAATGGGGAACCGCCACCATGCAACTACACCATGAACGGTCGTGACTACAACATGGGATATTATCTTGCCGATGTCATCTATCCGCAGCGGGCAACATTTGTGAATACCATATCTGAACCACAAGGCAAAAAACAATGCCACTTTGCAACAATTTAGAAAGCAGCTAGGAAGGATGTGGAGACGGCATTCGAAGTGCTTCAACCTCGTGGGAGAATTTTTCGTGAAGCTGCAATGATGTGAGAATCAGAAACTTTGTGGCAACTCATGATATGTTGTGTTATTTTTCACAATATGATTGCCGAGGATGAGGGTGATGATGTCGCCCCCCAAACCAATGATTTTGAAGCGCATGGAGAACAAGTTCATATCCCGGAAGATCAAGATGCAGCTCAGCTTATGAACTTTCTACAAATGCATCAGAATCTTCGAGATCATTAGTTGCACGCGCAGCTACTCAATGATCTTGTGAAGCATATGTGGACCCACAATAAAAATTGAAGTGTTAATGTTTGAGTTGTACACTTAAAATAAATTTTATGTAAGAACTATGTATTTTCGGTACCAACATTTGTTATTTACGTGTGACATTGGCGTGTATGATGGACGTGCATGGATTTGCATGGATTTAAAAGTCTGAATTTGAGATATGTGAATGTCAAACACGAGACATGAGAGGTCATCCGGATGCGTCCACAGGCTTGCCCGGGCATGTTCACGGATGTATAGGGGGGCCGATTTGCCTAAGTCGGGCTGTAGATGCTCCTAGTACTACGGTTTGGACTGTCTCGGTCTATTAGGATGGTGACCAAACGTTTAACCTGTGGGCGTGCCCGAGTGCGTCGGCGGACGTATAAGAGGCCGGATTTGTCAAGTCTGACTGTAGATGTTCTTAGTACTACAGTTTGGACTGTCTCGATCTACTATTAGGATGGGGACCAAACATTTAACCCTGTTTTATACTGAAACTTTGGTATACTTAAATTTGGTTCGAGGTGACCTAGAAAAATATTTAAATCTGTTTCAAATTACCAGAGTCCGACAAATAACTGTTTCGGAGTAGAACTTACTCCATGGCAACATTCAGGGCTCCAATGTTCGCGGAATACAGGGCTGTACGGACGTACTCCTGCTGACGAACCATCATTCGTGGCTTGTGAAAAGGCAGCCCGAGGTCTTGATCGAGTAGTGACCCACACCACCGCAGCTTTCGGCCAATTATTAGGGCACCGTGCCAGCTTGCCTCTGGTGATCCAGGCACGATGTGGTGTTGTTCGCATGGTAATGCAGGGGCAGTTCCTGATTGGAAAAGAGCATGGGTTCCCTGCGGCATGCACCAGGAAATGATTGCAATCTAGCCAGGTCGGTACACCGCCGAGGACTGTATGTTGGGAATTATGATTGCACTTGAGCTCAGATCGACCACGGTGACAATCTAAGGAGACGAGAAACTTTCAAAAAAGAAGACGAAGGAGACGAGAGCCTGAATATCACCTTGGCCGGTCTAATTAATACTTCGGAGAAGAAAAAAAAAGACTCCCTACGTTTTGAAACATAATTTGTATTAGTAAAATTTTAAGCGCCGAATATCATTATGTTTAACGAAATATATAGAGAAAACTATGAATATCCACAATACACAATCAGTTTTATTAGATTCATTAGGAAGATATTTTCATATTTTACTTATTTGATATTATAGATTTGAATATATTTTTCTATAAACTGGATCAAACATGGAAACGTTTGACATTTTGAAAAATTGTTAAAACGGATGGAGTATTTTCTTTTCTTTATCCCTCTACCAATGACTTTAGATATTTGGTCACACCACACGTAAGATGTCAAATTTTGAAACCAAATCTCTACCAGATGATGTGTGGATGCTTTCACACAGTGTCGACACAGTAAAAAGAAAGAGAGACACTGTAATAAAGAAAACAAATGAGGAGTAAAAACATTAAATTTAGAGGAAAACCAACATTCTAAAAACAAGATATTATAGAGAAGTTATACAATAGTGAGAGTTATTAAATTAAAGTTTAAAAATGGAACAAATCCAGTAGTACTAGCAAATTCAAGAAAACTCGCCACAAACATTCATGAAAAATCACTATATATTTTTATTTCGCATAGTTTTCCAGAATTACTACAAAGTTTCCTTCCAATTTTTTGGAATACATATGATTTTTCCTCTATATAAATCTAGTTTCTATGTTAAAAAAATCCATAGCTTTAATTTTATTTCTGAATATTTCTCTTCATTCCACTTGAATACTTTAATAAGTTTATTTTTAAGAATCAAGGTGTTTTACTTAATTTTTTTTGTTTGTGCTTACCAGGCAGCCACTTTTGTAAATCAATCACCAATGGTCATACAACTTTAATTTAGGGATCAATTGTTTTGTTTAAAATGTTTAGGGTTTGAGATTTTATCTCTAAATTGTAGTTTCTTGGGGGGGGGGGGGGGGGGTCTGAAGTTGAGAAACTGTTGGCAGACCATGTCGGGAATCAACAAATGACCAAGGGACTAAAACTAGACTACATAAATTTAGTTATGCTACACGCACTTGCCAGTTCATCTAAAAGTTAATCGTTGCTAAACGTCTTTAATTATTGAGTATCTCAAGTATTAGCCCACTAAAAGCCCCAAATGATATTCGTGGTCTCCTATTTATCCTTTCAATTTTCTTTCAACTTCGGGAGTGGCCCTCATTTCCCGGCTCTCAAATTTCAATGACACGTGAGGCGCATCAATTAGTGTGTATGTTTTTTTTTCTTTATTTCCTTCCCGGGTACCTCGCAGCGCACTAGCACGACTCAACGTCGGGATGCCACTACCTAGGTTTTCGGTTGCACAATGAACTGTGGGAGGAAGGGTGTGTTCCCAAAGGAGCAACATGCGAAGTGGCAGTGGGCCTCCCGAAGAAGGTCACAGAGGTACGTTGCGCAATGGCGGGGCTCGCTTGCGGTGGGGTGGGGCATGCACGGAAGTATCACTAGGGCTCGCGGAGGTGAGAAGGGGCACATGGAAGAGCTTATCAACATGGAGGAGGTCGCCGACGATGGGCTGCCACAGCGGAGACGCAGTGAAACTTCAAACTGGCACCCCCTAACTATGGAGGGGCTCTACTAGGGGACCCCCCCCACACACACACACACCCACACCCTAGAAGGGGGTGGGTGGATTCTTTTTTTGGAGAGGGAGGGGGGAGCACCCCTGCCACACCCCTCGTCTTTCGCCACTAGCCCCCCATCGCTCTAGAAAATTTATTTGGCGGCCCTGTTTAAGGGGTCTGCTAGAGATTCTCCAACACTCCTTGTCACTCGAAGACACGAAACTGATTTTTTTTTCACAACCTTTTTTTTTGGTTATATTGTGTTGCCCATCGATTTGCGTCACAGACACTTTGTATCAATAATATGAATATTGAGTTATATGCGCCAGTCACTTCATCTAAAGGCTAACATGTTCAGAAAGAGTTAATGTGGTCTGAAGTCTGAACAGACCGATACTCATACGCACATATTCTCCAGAGGACAAACAAACATCACACTGCAGTTGGCAAAGAGTAAAGAGGTTCAGAAAACCTAACCATCAAGCTTTTAGCAAAGCTACGTATATAGTACATGGGTCGAATTATTGATAAGAGTGTGGAATGCACCCTAGCCACATCAAATGAGGCATGGGGAAGGCATAGCACAAATAGACAAGCCATGGAAAAGATGCCACAGCAACAACATTGATTGTTTTCCAGAAGTAAGGATGCTCCCACATGAAGGAAACGATCTTTCTCTGATCTGCTGTTGAGAGGATTGATCCCTCAAGCAATAGTGATGCTGGTTGAAAGGAACTTGGCATACACGACTACTGACATGTGACACTTTCCTAACACATAACCGCGCCCTCAAGTTTCTTTTTTTTTGGTCTAAAAATCCGGTAACCGGCTGGTTTTCAGAGTTTCCATTACCCTCCAAACTATTTTGCTACCATCATAAAATTGGAAAATTTTGAATTTCAAACGGTCGAAATACTTCAAATAAGAGATTTATGAGAGCACGAACATCTGTTTGGCTGTATTCTGCTGGTTTTGCCTATAGGTGTTCAAGCGTGAGGTCGTGGGTTCAAGTACACATCCCGCACATATATTTATTGTCGAAAGAAATTGAATTCAAAATTGTTCAAACCATTTTGGCGGCAAATAGCTTAAATTTCCGAAAACTGCTTATTCCAGCCCCTACCGAAAAAATACAGAATCGAGAAAAGTTATCCCAGCCCCTGGCCCCTGCCAAAAAGGAAAAGAAAAGAAAAACCTTGTGTCACATGTTGAGCATGCATGCACTCTGTGACTGGGCATGATTCATGAGCCGATGACCAGACGTTGCATTTTCATAACAACCAAAATGTAGGAGTACTAGACTGCGTGTGGTATGCATGGATACCAGTAGTATTCCTAATTTTGACAACACTGACTTCAGTATCTGAGGTAAGATTTTGTACCACGGAAGTGGGAGAAATGCAAATGCAACACGCTGCAGCTTGTCCAGAAAGGCAACAAATGTTTGGTCTGTTTGAGAAATGCTGAAGCAAGGACCAACCAGCCGGCAAGCTGCCCACTTGAACCATGACAAACTGCCCATATTTTCTAATTAACCCTTCTGTGTGTATTGTGCACGGGACTATTTTCCCTATCTGAGTACCGAAGTTCAATCGTGCGTGTCCGGCAATGGCAGCAACAAGAGCGCTCTTACCAGGGCAAACAAATATTAAACTCCAATGTGCAGTTAATTTTCAGAAATCAGCAGCACGCAATTGACCGATGACGCCTAAAGCTCTATAGATTTGGCGTTACTGTAGATTATGATAACCCTATTTGTCTAAATAGTCTAGTCTATTATTATTTTTCATGGCATCTTTTATGACTACCAACGCTACAAATTCCCTATTGTTTACAGAATTTCGAACACACCTAGGAATTCAAAGTGAAACTTCATAAGTTGTGCTAGTCATGGACGCAAGGTATAGCGGAAAACTCACTTTGTTTGAAATTTGGCATACAAATCTTGTTGCTCACATTATTAGGTAATAGGTATACCTACATGCAAAAAGGATTCTCATAAAAAATTACGTAAACCAGTTACTCAACTGCTACTATCGATCACTGAGAGACCAGCTAAATGATGCACTGATAGACGCACACATGAATCAAGTCAAAATTAATGAGATGCAAGTCCAAATGATACGCATGCCTAGATAAGAAAATTTAAGAAGCTTTACTTTACACACCAGGCCAGGATGCTGAAGAACAATTACTTCTACTTAGTGTTGCTTCAAATATAAGACTACATGCTTTAGAATGAATGGTTTAATGAATTGTTCTTAACTGTGTCCATGAATGTCTAATTTTTCTTTTCCTTTAATTTTTCTCGGTGCACCCCCTACTAGGGAAGGCCTAAGCTCCATAAGCTGAACATTGCCATGGTTGAGGAGACAAGAGAAAGCTTAAATTTCAGGGTTTATATCAAAAGATTAAACATCTTTCGTTTTCCCTGATTAGAGAGGATTGGACAAAGCGTGTACATGTTTGAAGTCAGGATGGAGCTCTACTAGGATTTTGTCCAACCTTATATTGATATCAGGGTGCTTATGACAAAAATTGTAGTCCTTCCGCCATGTAAGTTTTCTTAACCATATGTAGTAATTTTAAATAACCTTTATATTACTCATTGCAACTCATCTTGTTTTTATATAATTGAACAACTTATTTCTTTGCGTCGCAATGAACTCGTAGGATAGTACACATGATGTATGTGGTACTGAAGGCACCATATAGTCTCTTGTCAAGAAATGGAGGTCATAAGCTTTGTGGACAATATTCAGGGGCTTGTAGACCATTACCATGCTAGACTATACGATGGATTAGTTGAGCCACTAGCGATACACCTTGAGCAAAATCAATGTTGACAAGAAACTCCTGGTAAAAATTGCATTTAGTTCCATGTTATTCATATACTATTCATAAATTAAATGGAGGGCTTACTCAATTGTCTTATTGCAACAGAAATCTGAAGATGTGTGGTGCCTGGGCAAATCCAGGCTCATCATAATAGTGAGATGGAATTATGTTCTATAATGAGACTTATACATATGGAGACTGACCGTTTAAAGGTTTCTCCGAAGTGTAATACCATTATTCCTGACCCAGAAACCGAGGACGATGATGAAGCGGATGCCAAATATGATGGTCCGCTAATCTCCCACTTGGTTGGTGAGGTTACTGAGGTTGTATTGGATGACGCAAGACTTGGGTCCATGTTATGTGACTTCATAGTGCCTTCGCGGAAATCTAAATCACACGCTTGTAAAAAGAAACAAAAACTGCCCAAGAAGGCGAAGAGTTCCACACCAATCCGAGTTTCCATATGAGAGGCATGTTTTGGAATAGCAGAGGTCTCTCAGACTTGTCTAAACATAAACACATCGGTGATTGTGTACGGGAACATGGTTTGGATTTTGTGGCAATTTCTAAGGCTGGTTAGTGTGACTTTCGCCCGCATGTCCTCCATCACCTATCAGGTGGTTTCGACTACACATGGCATAGTCTACCAGCTCGTGGAAGGTCTGGAGGAATCCTTCTTGGGATACTGACAACAGTCATGGACTTGTTAGCTTTTTCGATCGGTGAATTTCATATAAAATTTCACCTAAGAAACAGAGCTGATAATTTTATATGGACTCTTGTCGCTGTCTATGGGGCTGCCCAAGATGAGCATAAGTCTGCTTTCCTTGGGGAATTGATAAATCTGGCTAAGGATAACCCGCATCCAATGCTTATTAGAGGGGCCTTTAATATCCTTAGGTATCAACAAGAGAAAAATAATGACCATTTTGACACTCATTGGCCTTTCCTGTTCAATGTTGTGATAGACAGTTTGGATCTTCGGGAGGCCAGTATGTCGGGACGGCAGTTCACTTGGGCTAATAACCGACATGTGCCGACATACGAGAAGCTTGATAGGGTACTCATGAATACCGAATGGGAACTAAAAATTCCTCTGGTAACCGTGCGAGCCCTAGAGCATATTGAGGCTTTATCGGATCATGCACCCATCATTCTGGATTCTAATTCTACGAACCCAGCTGCCCGACGCCCTTTCAAATTTGAATTGGGATGGATGCATAGGGATGGATTTGTAGACATGATCAAGAATATTTGGGAGAGGCCCGCTCTTGGTCGTACACCTATTCAGAGATGGAACTTTAAAATAAGGGCCATGAGGCAACACCTCTCTGGATGGGCAAAACATACCAACAGGATTTATAAAAAAGAAAAACAATGGCTCTCTACCATTATTGATGACCTCGACAAAATTGCAAATACGCGCATTTTATATCAACAAGAGATTGAATTAAAAAATCAATCTAATGAGAAGATTGCCCGTCTTCTGCGACAAAAGGAGATCAAATACTACCAGAGATCCAAAGTCGATTTCATTTTGATGGGTGATAGTAATACAAGGTACTTCCAATTGGTCGCTAATGGGCGGCATAGGAAGAAATGTATTTCTAGTCTCCAACAAGATGACGGGCAGATCGAAGGTCAAGAGGAGCTAAAAAAGTATATCACCGACTATTACAAATCTCTATTCGGAGCGCCGGCTGAAGGGAATTTCACCCTTGACGAGACCCGAACAGATGACATTCCACAAGTCACGACAAAAGAAAATGATACCCTGACGGCACCATTCTCGAAAGAGGAGGTGAGAGCTGCAGTGTTCCAAATGGAACATAATAAAGCTCCAGGCCCAGATGGTTTCCCCGCATAATTCTATCAGAATTTCTGGGATATCATCAAGGCTGACCTTATGGAGTTGTTCAATTGTCTTCATGCCGACCGACTTGAGCTATTTAGGCTTAATTTTGGCGAGATTGTCTTGTTGCCAAAGGTTAAGGAGGCCGAACGGATCCAACAGTTCAGACCCATATGCCTCCTTAATGTCAGCTTCAAGATTTTCACCAAAGTGGCTACGAATCGGCTTAACTCGGTAGCTAACCATGTTGTCTGACCATCTCAAATGGCTTTCATGCAAGGAAGGAATATACTTGATGGTGTAGTAATCCTGCATGAGACCGTCCACGAGATGCATCGGAAAAACCTAAGTGGAGTAGTATTCAAAATTGACTTTGAAAAAGGCTATGACAAGGTCAAATGGTCTTTCCTCCAACAGGCCCTAAGGATGAAAGGTTTCTCTGAAAAATGGTGCCAGTGGATCTAAAATTTTGTAACTGGAGGTAGCGTGGCCATCAAAGTCAATGATGATGTAGTTCATTACTTCCAGACAAAAAAAGGACTACGGTGGGGTGACCCCATGTCCCCAATGTTATTTAACATTGTGGCCGACATGTTGGCTATTCTGATTGAGCGCATCAAACAGAATGGGCAAATTGTTGGGGTAGTGCCACACCTTGTGGATGGTGGCCTCTCTATTCTACAATATGCTGATGACACAATACATTTTATGGAACATCACCTGGACAAGGCTCGAAACATGAAACACCTGTTGTCAGCGTTTGAGAAAATGTCAGGTTTTAAAATTAACTTCCATAAAAGCGAAGTGTTCTCCTTTGAAGAAGACGTCGAGGTAGCGGCTGATTACGCGGACCTGTTTGGTTGCGCACTTGGCCAATTCCCGATCAAATATCTGGGAATACCGATTCATTATCGACGTCTCACCATTGCGGAGGGGAAGCATGTAGAGGAGCGGCTAGAGAAACGGTTGAGGAGTTGGAAAGGCAAGTTGCACTCAGTTGGAGGACGGCTAGTTTTGATAAACTCTGTCCTCACAAATATGGTTCTCTGTATGCTTTCTTTCTTTCAACTCCCAAAAGGGGTCTTGCAAAGGTTTGACTATTTTAGGGCCAGATTCTTTTGGCAAGGAGATGGTGAAAAGAAAAACTACTGGCTGACCAAATGGAGCGTGGTTTGTAGGCCGAAATACCAAGGTGGCCTTGGAATTCATGACCTGCAGGTCAAGAATGAGGCCCTACTTAGTAAATGGTTGTTCAAACTTCTTACTGAGGATGGTGTTTGGCAAACCATGCTGCGCAACAAGTATCTAGGCCAAAAGGCGGTGTCTCAGGTATATTGGAAACCTGGTGACTCACACTTTTGGGCTGGCCTAATGGCGGCAAAGAAACAACTCTTTCGCTTTGGGTCTTTCGTGATAAAGGACGGGTCAGAGATTCGTTTATGGGAAGACATCTGGCTAGGCAATGCCAGTCTCCGAGAACAATATCCAGCCTTGTACAACATTGCTCGCGATAAGAAAAATACTATTGCGCAGGTGCTCAACTCATCCCCGCCAAATATTTCGTTCAGGCGGGATTTGGTTGGCGCCCGACTTATGTCATGGCATAATCTCTTATCCCGTCTGGATCTGATTAACCTGACGCAAGGCCGTGATGTGTTTCGCTGGAACCTTACTACATCGTGGTCTTTCATGGTAGACTCTATGTATCGTGCACTCACGCATTCTGAGGTACCGGAGAGCAATAACAAGAAAATCTGGAAGGCAAAGATTCCACTAAAAGTTAAAATATTCATGTGGTATCTTCGAAGAGGTGTTGTGCTAACCAAAGACAACCTTGCACGACGCAACTGGCTAGGAAGTAAGAAGTGTTGTTTTTGTACTCATGATGAGACAATCAAACACCTCTTTTTTCAATGCAAGTTTGCACGTTCTACGTGGTCAGTCATTCAAATAGCGTCAAATTTGTATCCGCCCACAAGTGTTGCCAATATTTTTGGTCATTGGTTGGACGATATTTCAAATAAGTTCAAAACGCTAATAAGGGTGGGAGCGTACGCCTTACTATGGTCGCTTTGGCTATGTAGAAATGATTTGGTTTTTAATGACAAAAATACTTCTCCTCTATAGGTTATTTTCCGTTGTACACACTCGCTTCGTATGTGGTCTATGCTACAACGTGCGGAGTACCAACCGCTATTCAAGGTGGTGTGTACGTGATTAGAGCAGGTGGCTATGGAGTTTTTTATCCAACATGTGTGGCAGCATAATCTCCACATCGGTCCACCAACCGTTTTGATATAGGCATATTGTCGATCTATAGGACTCTACTGTTTCTGAATTGTCATTTTTTTTTCTTGTCAGATTTTTTATGTTTGGCTTTGTGCATCCTACTTATGCAGAGGCCGGGTGATACTCTAAATACTTTGTATCGCTTGATGCTATATTTTGAGATAATAAAAGCGTCCTTTATCAAAAAAATGAGACTTACTCCCTCCGTCCTAAAATAAGTGTCTCAACTTTGTACTAGCTCTAGTATAAATTTGTACTAAGTTCAAGACACTTATTTTGGGACGGAGGGAGTATATCATAGCCACACGAGACTTCACCAACAGATGGACGTGTCATCGTGGCTGGGTTGAAGGATCTATTTGACGTCTACAATACTGAAATTGGGGACAAGATTATCGGCATGCTCCATCATAGACTTGTAGGGTCGTCAAACATAAATTTATTTTATTTTTTTGATAAAAGGCGTTTTATTATTAAAAAATGTAGCATCAAGCGAATACAAAGCATTATGAGTGACACCCGACCTCTGCATAACTAAGATGTACACAGCTAATTTTAAAAAGTTTGACAAAGAAAAGAAACAAAATTGACAAAACGGCAACAGTAAAGTCCTATAGACCGACACTATATATGTCTATGTCGAAAGCGATGGTGGGTCAATCCGGAGGTTATCCTGCCACCCATGTTGGGAAAAAACCTCCATAGCCACCTGCTTTAATCGCATACACACCGCCTTGAACAACGGTTGGTACTCCGTTCGTTGTAGTGTAGACCACCTACGAAGTGAGTGCGTACACCGGAAAATAACCTCTAGAGGAGAAGCATTTTTGTCATTAAAAACCAAATCATTTCTACATAGCCATAGCGACCACATTAAGGCATACGCTTTCACCCTTACTAGCGTTTTTAACCTACCCTTATTAGCATTTTTAACCATAAATGTGTTTTATGGTTAAAGTAGTGAACATTTGTTCAGAATTGTTACAATAGTACGTCTTTAACATGTTGTAAACATTCTGCTAGTGTTGGAGTGTTAAGCATAAGAGTAGCTGCTTAGACATGATATATACTAAAATAGAAAAAACGTTGGCATGGTAGCACAAATGGCTATATTTTTGTCATAGCAGCAAAATGAGCACCTTGGCTCATTTTTGTTGCCATGGAAGCAAGAAATGTTTAGACATGATATATAATAGTGTAAATTTAGAAGTAATTGTTTAGTCATGATTTAGTATTAATCTAAAAAAAGTCACCATGGGAGTAAAATTGAGCCATTTAGCTAAGAACAATAATACCATGGCAACAGAATTGGATAAAATTGTGTCATTGGCAGCAAAAATGTGTCGAATGTACTTCATAATATGGATTTTTTAATAGTTTATTAATGACATGCCAAGTATGTTACACAACACTTGTGTATACGTTAATACAATGGTGTGCGGCTCACACACCACTAGTAACCACATACTTACCAGTGTCACGGTACTAGTGGCATGCCGCCTACACGACACTCTTGGCTTTTACTCACGCCAAGGGTTCCTATAGTAGTGACAGTGTAATAAGAAACATCTCCAAATCAATAAGAAAAGGGCGATGTTACGCGTGAGCGGCTGGTATTTGTCAAAGATCTACCAGATCGTGAGCCGTCCGATCGTATGATGCTCACCATGCGATCATTCCCTTTCTCTACTCGCCTCATTGCAACAAGACCCTTGTTGCAATAGGACCCTTCTTGCAAAAGCATCTCTGCCGTGCTTGTGCTCGTTAGCATTGCAATAAGACCTTGTTGGAAACCTTAATTGCAATAAGACCTTGTTGGAAACCTTCATTGCAACAAGACGTGTTGCAAAAGCATCAATAGCGACGGACGACAGTTACTTCCAATCGATGACGGAGCATCTCTGATCGCCTTGCAGCAGTCGGTGATGACGTGTCTCCGATCGCCGTGGCAGCACTGATTGCAGCGTCTCGCGACGTCCCTGGCTTGTCTAGCGGCCCTGACCCTCTTCCTTTTGGTATGGCCAAGAAAGAAGTGATCCCATGTAGCATCACACGCGAACAGTGGCCGGCGACGGCGTCGTTGCAGCAGCGAGGCTCCGGGCCGCCGTAGTTGCAGCGGCTAGGCCATGTTTGTTCGTGCGGTGACCGGTGATGGTCATTGTTGCAGTGGGTGTCTGTCTGGAGGTAGAAGGAAAAGCGATGCAATGAGATTGTGGGGTGATGACCAAGCAAAGAGGCAGAGCAAGCGTATTTCATCGCAATTGTTTGTTGGTAGTTTACCAAACTGACCGTTTGATATGAAGCGTATTTAATCAACCGTAATTTTTTTGGAATAAGCATCATGCTGCATGTTGAAACGTGATATCTTTGTATTTATTTCCGACTGATTCTAATATTATCTCTAGCCTTGTATAGCTGATTTTTAGAGATATTGTAGGGTTAGTTGGCTTGTCACGCAAGACACCACCTGTATGTATTGTAACCGACTCCGATGAAATATAATGAGTTGCATCCTATAGTCTTCTACATGGTATCAGTTTTCTACCGATCTCTCCCGCTTCCGCTCTAGGCCGCCGTCGCCGCCGCCTCTCTCTCCCTACCGCCGCTGCCGCTTGTTCCACTCGCCGCCACCGCTGCACCAAACCCTAAACCCTTCCACGGTGCCGCCACCACTGCTACTTCTCCTCTAGCCGCCGCCGCCGCCACACCAAAACCCTAACTCCTTCTACGCCGCCGCCGCCGCTGCTATCTCTTTCATAGCCGCCGCTGCCGCCGCATCACACCCCAAACCCTATCACGCCGCCGCCGCTGCTCCTTCCTTTGTAGCCGCCGCCGCCGCCCTCCTTCCAATCACCACCATGTCTCGCTCCAAAGCCGAACCCTCCAACGCTGGTTCTTTCACCGGTGCCACCTTCAGCTCCGATCGCCTCAACGAGCTCCACATCAACTCGTCGTTCTCGACCTCGACTCGCCATCCTACAACGCATGGCGCACGTACTTCGCGCTCCTCTTCGGCTCCTACTGCCTCATCGAGCATGTTGATGGTAGCGTCGACATCCGCGACATGAAGGACGACGACGAGTGGCTTGTTGTGGACGCCTGCATCGTCAAGTTGCTTTTTCTCACCGTCTCTCCAGGTCTCTTCAACATGGTGAACTCCCGCGATCCGTCGGCGTACGCCATGTGGACACGGCTGTGCGATCTCTTCCACGACAATCAACTCCAAAGCCGTGTCTTCCTCCAAGGGGACTTCCTCATCATGCAGCAAAACGATCTTTCGATCGACGAGTACTGCACGCGGATGAAGGTTCTCGCCCATGAGCTCCGTGACGTCGGCATGGTCATCTACGACTCCGTCCTCCTCACCAACCTCCTTCGCGGCCTACACCCCGACCTCGGCCAATCTGCCGCCAACCTCTCCCTCATCACGCCGACGTACGCCAAGGCGGTCACATATCTTCTCATGGAGGAGAAGCGTCTTCGTCATGCGGCTCGGCAAGCTCCTCTCGCCGCGCTCCACGCTGGCACAGTGTGCCGCCCTCCCGCAGCCTCCCCGCGCGCCGGCTCCACAACCGCCTGCTGCCCCTGACCAGGGCCGCCAGAAGAGGCGGGGAGGTCGCGACGGCCGCGGCCGCAACGGCGGCTCTCAGCCCCGCCAAGCGGCTCCACCCGCTCCTGCTCAGGCTGCGGCACCCCCGCCCTGGCTCACGGGGTATAACCCCTGGACAGGGGTGGTGCACGCTTACTCGATGCCTCTTCCATGGGCACCTGCTCTGGGCCTCCTTGGCCCTCGCCCGGCTAACCATCAGGCTCTCTTGGCCGCACCTGGTGACTCTGGACCCGGCGGCTCTTCGACGTACAGCGGGACCATGGCCCACGGCGCCGCCATGCCGTCATCCTACGGCGCTGCACCCACCGGCTACACCTACGACCCGGCGCTTCTAGCCGCCCTCCACGCTGCCCCTACCCCAAGCAACTACTCCGGCGGTGGGGACTGGTACATGGACACAGGCGCTGCTGCTCATATGGCATCGCACCCGGGTATCCTCTCTCGTGCCTCTCTGTATCCCCTTCTTTCTCGCATTGTTGTCGGTGATGGCTCTACGCTTCCCATCACCCACCACGGCGCGTCCTCCCTCCCCCTCTCAGCGTCTTCCTTATCTCTCAACAAAATTCTTGTGTCTCCATCCTTAATAAAAAATTTATGTTCTGTTCGTTCTCTTACTCGTGAACATCCTGTTACCGTTGAGTTTGACAAACATGGTTTTTCTGTCATGGATGCCCACTCCCGGAAGGTTCTGCACCGATGTGATTCTCCCGGCGATCTCTACCCGTGTGGCCCAACAGCAAGTAGTGGTCCCATCACTCTCCACGCTGACATCTCTCTCTGGCATGCTCGTCTTAGCCATCCCGGCACCGACGCTCTTCATAAAGTTTTGCGGACTTTTCCTTTTTCATGTAATAAATCGGAGGCACACACTTGTCATGCCTGTCGCATAGGGGAACATGTTCGTTTGCCGTTTTGTTCTTCATCATCAATTGCCACTTTCCCTTTTGATGTTATTCACTGTGATGTTTGGACATCGCCTGTGCCCAGCAATTCGGGTTTATCATATTACCTTGTGATTTTGGATGATTTTTCTCATTTCACTTGGACCTTTCCATGTCGCCGCAAATCCGACGTCGTTTCCTCACTTCACGCTTTCTACGCTTATGTTGCCACCCATTTTCACCGCACCATTGCCCATCTTCAAACCGACAACGGAAAGGAGTTTGATAACCTCGCTATTCGCACCCTCTTATCCACTCATGGCACCATTTTTCGTCTCACATGTCCTTATACATCTCAGCAAAACGGTCGTGCCGAACGTGTTCTTCGCACTCTTAATGAGAGTGTTCGAGCATTGCTGTTCCACGCACACATGCCTGCCCGGTTTTGGCCCGATGCTCTCGCCACAGCTACCCTTCTTCTCAACATCCGGCCTTGTAAACCCCAGTGCAAGTACACCACTCATCATCTTGTTTGGGTCACCTCCGTCATATGATGATCTCCATGTCTTCGGTTGCCTTTGTTATCCTAATATCACTTCCACGACACCACATAAGCTAGCGCCTCGCTCTATCGCTTGTGTTTTTCTTGGCTATCAACCCAACACAAAAGGCTTCCGTTGCTACGACCCGGAGTCCCATCGTGTGATCATGTCTCGACACATTTATTTTGATGAGTTTGTTTTTCCGTTTCAGCAGGCAGCGTCGCATCCCTCACCATCTCTGGACGCCTCTCCTCGACGGACACGTGGAGCCCTTGTGCTCCCTCCAACCTGATGTCTACTACACAACCTTCTTCTTGTAGACGTTGTTGAGCCTCCAAGTGCAGAGGTTTGTAGGACAGTAGAAAATTTCCCTCAAGTGGATGACCTAAGGTTTATCAATCCGTGGGAGGCGTAGGTTGAAGATGGTCTCTCTCAAGCAACCCTGCAACCAAATAACAAAGAGTCTCTTGTGTTCCCAACACACCCAATACAATGGTAGATTGTATAGGTGCACTAGTTCGGCGAAGAGATGGTTATACAAGTGCAATATGGATGGTAGATATAGGTTTTTGTAATCTGAAAATATAAAAACAGCGAGGTAACTAATGATAAAAGTGAGCGTAAACGGTATTGCAATGCGCTGAAACAAGGCCTAGGGTTCATACTTTCACTAGTGCAAGTTCTCTCAACAATAATAACATAATTGGATCACATAACTATCCCTCAACATGCAACAAAGAGTCACTCCAAACTCACTAATAGCGGAGAACAAATGAAGAGATTATTGTAGGGTACGAAACCACCTCAAAGTTATTCTTTCCGATCAACCCATTGGGCTATTCCTATAAGTGTCACAAACAGCCCTAGAGTTCGTAGTAAAATAACACCTTAGGACACACATCAACCAAAACACTAATGTCACCTAGATACTCCAATATCACCTCAAGTGTCCGTGGGTATGATTATACTATATGCATCACACAATCTCAGATTCATCTATTCAACCAATAGATAGAACCTCAAAGAGTGCCCCAAAGTTTCTACCGTAGAATCAAGACGAAAACGTGTGCGAACCCCTATTCATAGGTTCATGGGCGGAACCCGCAAGTTGATTACCAAAACATACATCAAGTGGATCAATAGAATACCCCATTGTCACCATGGGTATCCCACGCAAGACATACATCAAGTATTCTCAAATCATTAAAAGACTCAATCCGATAAGATAACTTCAAAGGGGAAACTCAATCCATTACAAGAGAGTAGAGGGGGAGAACCATCATAAGATCCAACTATAATAGCAAAGCTCGTGATACAGCAAGATCGTATCACCTCAAGAACATGAGAGAGAGAGAGAGAGAGAGAGAGAGAGAGAGAGAGATCAAACACATAGCTACTGGTACATACCCTCAGCCCCGAGGGTGAACTACTCCCTCCTCGTCGTGGAGAGCGCCGAGATGATGAAGATGGCCACCGGTGAGGGATTCCCCCTCCGGCAGGGTGCCAGAACAGGGTCCCGATTGGTTTTTGGTGGCTAAAGAGGCTTGCAGCGGCAGAACTCCCGATCTATCCGGTTCCCCGAAGGTTTTAGGGTATATGGGTATATATAGGAGGAAGAAGTACGTCAGGGGGGCCACGAGGGGCCCACGAGGGTGGAGGGCGCGCCCAGGTGGGGTGGGCTCGCCCCCTACCTCGTGCCTCCCTCGTTGCTTCCTTGGCGTGGACTCCAAGTCCCCCGGATTGCTTTCTTTCAAAAAATAACTTCTCCAGAAGGTTTCATTCCGTTTGATATTCCTTTTCTTCGAAACACTGAAACAAGGGAAAAAACAGGAACTGGCACTGGGCTCTGGGTTAAGAGGTTAGTCCCAAAAGTGATATAAAAGTGTTTAATAAAGCCCGTAAACATCCAAAACAGATAATATAATAGCATGAATACTTCATAAATTATAGATACGTTGGAGACGTATCAGCATCCCCAAGCTTAATTCATGTTCGTACTCGAGTAGGTAAATGATAAAAGAAATTTATGAAGTGTGAATGCTGGCAGATGCATAAGTTTGACCAATGATAATTTCAATCACCTTTTCTAGCATCATTATATATCATAACAGTAGCTCAACTCATAGAACTTTTCATGATCAAGTAACAAGCTATTCACAAATTAAAATATAGATCATAAACTTTCTTGAAAACTAACAAACCGTGTTATTAGTTATCAAACAATTGCAATTCATCTTATTTTCAGGAAGAGTCTATGTCAGAGCTTTGATTCAGCAAACTTCACATACTCAACTATCATTTAATCTTTCATGATTTCTACCACTCAAAGCATATTTTTAGAACAAATAGTATTCATCGAACACACAGAAAGATAGGGGATTAATGTTTCGCCTCCCAACCTTTTACCTTAAGGGTAATGTCAACAGTAATAATTCATGCTCAAATATATTTGAATGGCCATATATGCCTAGATCTTTCCATCACATGATGCTTGCCAACTAAAGAGTAGGTTGGAATGAGAAGGAATACTACTGACTCTTGCATAAAAGTAAAAGATAGGCCCTTCGCAGAGGGAAGCAGGGATTTGCAGAGGTGCCAGAGCTCGAAAGAAAATCAGAGATGAAAATAATTTTGAGAGGTATGCTAATCATTGTCAACATAACGACTAAGAGTTCCCAATATCTTCCATACTACATACATTATAGGCAGTTCCCAAACAGAAAGGTAAAGATTTTTACTCCCCCTCCACCAACAATCATCAATCCATGGCTTGCCCGAAACAATGGGTGCCTCCAACTAACATCAATCCTGGGGGAGTTTTGTTTGCAATTAATTTTGATTTGATTTCGATCTTTTGATCATGGGACTGGGCATCCCAGTTACCAGCCATTTTCTCGTGAATGATGAGCGGAGTCCACTCATCGTGAGAATAACCCACCTAGCATGGAAGATACTGCTAGCCCCTAGTCACTACATGAGCGATTCGGGCATACAAAACAGATTATTATTTGAAGGTTTAGAGTTTGGCACATGCAAATTTACTTGGAACGGCAGGTAAATACCGCATATAGGTAGATATGGTGGACACTCATCGAATAAACTTGGCTCAAGGAATTTGGATGCACAAGCAGTATTCCTGCTTAGTACAGATATTTTTCCTAGCAAAGGATTCTAAATAGCAAGCACCACATGTTAGAGGATCCATAACAATATAACTTTGATATGTCCATTTTGCATCATGCTTTTATATCGATATTTATTTCATTATGGGCTGTTATTACATGCTATGTGACAATACTTATGCCTATTCTCTCTTATTTTACAAGGTTTGCATAAGGAGGGAGAATGCCGGCAGCTGGAATTCTGGGCTGGAAAAGGAGCAAATATTAGAGACATATTCTGCACAACTCCAAAAGTCCTGAAACTCCACGGAATATCTTATAATAAATAATAAAAAATCCTCTCCAAAGATGAAGGCCAGGGGGCCAACAGTGACGCCCCAAGACCGGAGCTTCAGTTGCCTTCCAGGGTTTCCGAGTTTTGTCATGTGATTTGTTTTGTTTTTGCATTGCATCATGCCTTCATGTCATTAATTTTTGCAACTCTTCTAAATAAATTGCATGGATTTCTCGATCCATTTAAACCGAGGGATTCACATGGTGACTTCTCTTTATAACATACCCTCCCAATATTAGGGAGCTATATTAAAATAATTCCATTTATTTGGAATTCACCATAACACACTTGCAAATTCCAATGCCCTTTCTGCTTCAAGTTTGGCCCCCAAACCTTGCCATTATTATTTTCATCATTTTCCGGAGATCCACCAAAATCCTTGGGACATTTTTGTTAAATTCCTCATATTTTTGTGAGCCCGGGAAAATTATCCCCATGTCCAACTTCTTCCTCTAACCTCTCCCGAGGCCCAAGGCCCACCGGCCGCCTAACCCTAGCCCAGCCCCAGCGCATCTCTCTCTCCCTGCTCGATCCCTTCCTCCAGCGCCGTCTCCTTCCCGATCCCCTCGGCCTCCTCCCGATCCCATCTCCCTCGCTCTCTCCCTCGCCGCCTCTCTTCTCCTCCCCCGCGTCCCCATGCCCCGTCGCCCTCCGGTCGCTCGACCACCGCGCCGCCAAGTCCCTCTTCCCTCCTCGCCATCGCGCCCCTCCTTCCTCCTGCCTCGTCCTTGTTCCCGCGCCTCCTGCGCCAAGACCGACCGCCTCGCCCGGTCCTCCCAGCAACCTCGCCTCCCGGCGACCAGCGCCGCTCCGTGCACCCCCACCGTCTGCCCGCGGTTGCTGCAGTCTCATCCCCTCCGTCCCGCGCTCTCCACCTCCTCGCGCTGGCCCTGCGTCCCTTGAGCTCGAGACCGCCGGAGCCCTGCCGGATCTCCGCCGTCGGATGCCGCGGTCGCCGCCGCCGCCCAGGGTCCTCTCCTCCATGGTGCTTCCTTGCCGCCCGAGGCCTGCAGCCCCCTGCCTCGTCGCCTCGGGCAGCCCTGCCCGACGCCATGGCCGTGTAGCCCAGCGAGCCCTGCTCCTTCCCTTTGCTGCCCTTGATGCGCCTCTGCCTCGACCACCACATCGAGCCTGTTGCCTTGCTTCGTTTTGGTTTGAAGGCTAAGACGAGACCGCCAAGATGCACCCTGGTTTCGCCAAGACCCTGTGTTGGGCCCTGTGTACAACTACTGTTACCTGCCTAGAACAAATACCGTCGACATGCTTTCGCCAAGTACACGGATACGTCAAGTTCGACTACACGTGGATGCGACAAGTACCACGACTACCCTCGAGGACGTTCGGTTCCGTCAAGGTCGACTTCACAAACGACAAGTACCCCTACGCGCGAAGACGCCAAGTCCGCACGGAAGCCCGAATGACTACTTCCACGATGATGCGACAAGTGCCCCGACGATACGCCAAGTACCTCTACCGTCGTCTCCGGAAACGCCAAGTACCACTACGACCCGACGACCACCGAACCGGAAACGACGAGTACCCCGATGACGTGTACCACTACCGTCGACCCTCGAAGACCCCGTGGACCCCGAACATCCACGGGACATGAACAACTACTTCCGATGACGAGATGTACCACTACCATCGAACGTGAACACTACTTCCTCTACCGTCGCCGTGTACCACTACTTCCCTCGGCGATCATCGCGAGAACGACTACTTCCTCTACTTCCCTCGACGACCCGTGAACGTCTACTTCCCTCTACGAAACTCGACCCGTCCCGTTTGAACGTTCCGAAGGTATAACCCGTGACGACCGCCGTGATCGAATCATCCTTGCGATGCCCCTCTTTTGCCATGCCACCGTTCCGTGGGAACCCGGTATCCGGGATCACCCCACCATCTTGCATGACTCGCTTCCGTCACGCTTTCCTTTGTACCGATATCTCAATCGAGTTATCGGAACCGATATGTTGCCGTGGCACCATTTTCGGATTCGTTGCCGTGGCACCCCTTTATTCCACCACGGTGACATAATGCTTCATATCATGCTCATGTCAACATTTTCATAATATTTCATAAACTTGCACATGTCATCCGCATCATGATAACAACATTTAAATGTTTATAATTGTTGTTTGCATTAATTTGCATAATTGCCATGTTAAAATGATTTATTTCATAACTAAATAACCGTAACTTGGATTTAAATAATTTATATATGTAAATGGGGTAGAAAAATGCCTAGTTTAACATGGTAGCATTACTTTGCATGTTTAACAACTCTAAAATATGCTTTAGGTCAGATCTGTACCGAATCCATAAGTTGCATATGGGGATTTTCCGGAATTGTTGTTTGTTATTTCCGGCCTCATTTAAACTTGCCTAAATAGTTAGTTTCATATGCTTCACCCCCCTTGCCATGCTTAATAACATTTAATATTGTTGAGTACCTAACCGAGAGAGAACTAAATAAGTGTTGTGGTGTTTTGTCAATATGCAACTCGTTGCATATTGAGCTCCACTTAACTTGTAGTGTTGTTTGTGCATATTGCCATGCCATGCCATGCCTCATTAAACCGGACATGCATCATATTTGTTTGTGCATCATGCCATGTTTATGATTGTGTGTTTACTATGTTGTTTGCTTCTTTCCGGGTTGCTTCTCTTGTTAGCTTCGGTTTCGTTCCGGAGTTGTGAGGATTCTTTCGACCTCGTCCGTTTGTCTTCTTCATGGACTTGATCTTCTTCCTTGCGGGATTTCAGGCAAGATGACCATACCCTCGAAATCACTACTATCTTTGCTTGCTAGTTGCTCGCTCTTTTGCTATGCCTATGCTACGATGCCTACCACTTGCTATATCATGCCACCCACATTGCCATGTCAAACCTCTAACCATCCTTTCCTAGCAAACCGTTGATTGGCTATGTTACCGCTTTGCTCAGCCCTTCTTATAGCGTTGTTAGTTGCAGGTGAAGATGAAGTTTGTCCCTTGTTGGAACATGGAGATGTTGTTCCTTGTTGGAACATGTTTACTTGTTGGGATATCACAATATATCTTATTTAATTAATGCATCTATATACTTGGTAAAGGGTGGAAGGCTCGGCCTTATGCCTGGTGTTTTGTTCCACTCTTGCCGCCCTAGTTTCCGTCATATCGGTATTATGTTCCCGGATTTTGCGTCCCTAACGCGG
The DNA here is from genome assembly GCA_021605205.1 of Aegilops longissima. Classification (NCBI taxonomy): domain Eukaryota; kingdom Viridiplantae; phylum Streptophyta; class Magnoliopsida; order Poales; family Poaceae; genus Aegilops; species Aegilops longissima. The sequence continues at coordinate 143,861,499 of CM038678.1, read as the reverse complement.
TCGGGTGATTTATGGGACCCCCTTGACAGTTCGCTTTGAATAAGACTTTTCCAGCAAGGCCCAACATTGGTTTTACCATTTGCCTCACCTATGCCCTTTTTCCCTTGGGTTTCGGAGCAGGGTCATCTTTATTTTAGCCCCCGGGCGGTGCTCCTTCGAGTGTTGGTCCGAATCGAGCAACCTCGGGGGCCACCTCGGGCAACTCGAGGGTTGGTTTTACTCGTAGCTTGACTTATCCGGTGTGCCACGAGACCGAGGTACGTGCGACTCCTATCAGGATATGTCGGCACATCCGGCGGCTTTGCTGGTCTTGTTTTATTGCTGTGGAATGTCTTGTAGCCGGATTCGAGACTGATCGGGTCTTCCGGGAGAAGGAATATCCTTCGTTGATCGCGAGAGCTTATCATGGGCTAAGTTGGGACACCCTGCAGGGTTTTGAACTTTCAAAGCCGTGCCCATGTTATGTGGCAGATGGGAATTTGTTAATGTCGGTTGTAGAAAACCCGAAGTGGATCTTAATTAAAATACACCAACAAGTGTGTAACCGTGATGGTCTCTTCTCGTGGTCCGAGAAGTGAACACGATGTTGGAGTTATGTTTGGCGTAAGTAGTTTCAGGATCACTTCTTGATCATAGTTGTTCGACCGTGCTTTGCCTCCTCTTCTCGCTCTCATTTGCGTATGTAGCCACCATATATGCTAGTCGCTTGCTGCAGCTCCACCTCACTACCCTGTCCTACCTTTAAGCTTAAATAGTCTTGATCTCGCGGGTGTGAGATTGCTGAGTCCCGTGACTCACAGATACTTCAAAACCAGTTTGCGGTGCCGATTAAACCGTGCGGTGATGGACCCGAGCTCAAGGAGGAGCTCGATGAAGACTTTGTGCATTGTGTTGTTTCGTTTCAGCTGATCAAGAGTGGAGCCAGTTGGGACGATCGGGGATCTGTGTAGCATTTGGGGTAGTCTTCTTTTATTTTGGTTCCGTAGTCGGACCTTGATTGTACCAGTATGATGTAATGTTTTACCCATGTATTGTGTGAAGTGGCGATTGTAAGCCAACTATGTATCTCTTTCCCTTATGTATTACATGGGTTGTGTGAAGATTACCTCACTTGCGACATTGCTTTCAATGCGGTTATGCCTCTAAGTCGTGCTTCGACACGTGGGAGATATAGCCGCATCGAGGGCGTTTCACACACCCTGTCCACGAGGGTGGGGGGCGCCCCCCTCCTAGGGCACGCCCCCTACCTCATGGGCCCTCTGGTGGCTCTCCGATCCCCATCTTCTGCTATATGAGGTCTTTCGTCGAGAAAAAAATAAGAAGCAACCTTTCGGGACGAAACTCCGCCACCACGAGGCGGAACCTTGGCGGAACCAATCTAGGGCTCCGGTAGAGCTGTTCTGCCGGGGACACTTCCCTCCGGGAGGGGGAAATCATCGTCATCATCATCACCAACACTCCTCTCATCAGGAGAGGGCAATCTCTACCAACATCTTCACCAGCACCATCTCATCTCCAAACCCTAGTTCATCTCTTGTATCCAATTCTTATCTCCAAGTCCGGGATTGGTACTAGTAGGTTGCTAGTAGTGTTGATTACTCCTTGTAGTTGATGCTAATTGGTTTATTTGGTGGAAGATCATATGTTCAGATCCTTATGCATATTAATACCCCTCTTATTATGAACATGAATATGCTTTGTGAGTAGTTACGTTTGTTCCTGAGGACATGGGAGAAGTCTTGATATTAGTAGTCATGTGAATTTGGTATTCGTTCAATATTTTGATGAGATGTATGTTGTCTATTCTCTAGTGGTGTTATGTGAACGTCGACTACATAACACTTCACCATTATTTGGGCCTAGAGGAAGGCATTGGGAAGTAATAAGTAGATGATGGGTTGCTAGAGTGACAGAAGCTTAAACCCTAGTTTATGCATTGCTTCGTAAGGGGCTGATTCGGATCCATATGTTTCATGCTATGGTTAGGTTTACCTTAATACTTTTGTTGTAGTTGCGGATGCTTGCAATAGAGGTTAATCATAAGTGGGATGTTTGTTCAAGTAAGAACAGCACCCAAGCACCGGTCCACCCACATATCAAATTATCAAAGTACCGAACGCGAATCATATGAACGTGATGAAAACTAGCTTGACGATATTCCCATGTGTCCTCGGGAGCGCTTTTCCTGTTATAAGAGTTTGTCCAGGCTTGTCCTTTGCTACAGAAAGGATTATGCCACCTTGCTGCACTTTATTTACTTTTGTTACTTGTTGCTCATTACAAATTATCTTATCACAAAACTATATGTTACCACTTATTTCAGTACTTGCAGAGAATACCTTGCTGAAAACCGATTATCATTTCCTTCTGCTCCTCGTTGGGTTCGACACTCTTACTTATCGAAAGGACTACGATAGATCCCCTATACTTGTGGGTCATCAAGACTCTTTTCTGGCACCGTTGCCGGGGAGTGAAGTGCCTTTGGTAGGTGGAATTTGGTAAGGAAAAATTTATTTAGTGTGCTGAAACTTACTGTCACTTGTTACTATGGAAAGTAATCCTCTGAGGGGCTTGTTCGGGGACCAGTAGAGCAAAGAGTTGCTCCTCAACCTAATGAACCTACTGAAAATGAATATGAAAATATTCCTTTTGAATTTCCTTCGGGTATGATGGAAAAACTGCTAGCTAATCCTTTTGTAGGAGATGGAACAAAGCATCCTGATGAGCACCTAATATATGTGGATGAACTTTGTGGATTATTTAAGCTTGCAGGTATACCCGATGATGTTTTTAAGAAGAAGGTCTTCCCTTTATCTTTGAAGGGAGATGCATTGACATGGTATAGGCTATGTGATGATACGAGATCATGGAACTACAAAAGATTGAAATTGGAATTTCATCAAAAAAAATACCCTATGCATCTTGTTCATCGTGATCGCAATTATATATATAGTTTTTGGCCTCGCGAAGGAGAAAGCGTCGCTCAAGCTTGGGGGAGGCTTAAATCAGTGTTGTATTCATGCCCCAATCATGAGCTCCCAAGATAAACAATTATTCAAAATCTTTATGCTCGGCTTTCTGGAAACAATCGCACCATGCTCTATACTTCTTGTGCTGGCTCTTTTATGATGAAGACTATTGAATTTAGATGGAATTTATTGGATATAATTAAACGCAACTCTTAAGATTGGGACCTCGACGAAGGTAAGGAGTCAGGTATGACACCTAAGTTTGATTGTGTTAAATCTTTTATGGATACCGATATTTTCCGTAAGTTTAGCACTAAATATGGACTTGACTTTGAGATAGTAGCTTCTTTCTGTGTATCTTTTGCTACTTATGTTGATCTGCCCAAGGAGAAGTGGTTTAAATATCATCCTCCCATAGAAGTAAAAGTAGCTGCACCTATTAAAGTTGAAGAAAAGATTGTCACTTATAATGATCCTACTGTTCCTACCTCTTATGTTGAGAAACCACCTTTCCCTGTTAGAATAAAGGATCATGCTAAAGCTTCAACTGTGGTTCGTAAAAGCAATATTAGAACTTATACACCTCCTGAGCAAGTCAAAGTAGAACCTAATATTGCTATTGTTAAAGATCTTTTGTCTGATAATATTGATGGGCATGTTATTCAATTCTGTGGTGAATCTGCTAGAATTGCTAAACCTAGCGCTAAAGATAAACATAGACTTGTGGTAGGCGTGCCTGTTATTTCTAAAATAGGAGATCATTGTTATCATGGCTTATGTGATATGGGTTCTAGTGCTAGTGTTATACCTTATGATTTATATAAAGAAATTAAGCATGAAATTGCACCTGCTGAGTTAGAAGATATTGATGTTACAATTAAACTTGCCAATAGAGATACTATATCGCCAGTGGAATTGTTGGAGATGTTGAAATCTTGTGTGGAAAAACTAAATATCCTGCTGATTTTCTTATTCTTAGTTCCCCACAAGATAGCTTTTGTCCCATTATATTTGGTAGACCCATCTTGAATACTGCTAATGCTAAGATAGACTGCAAAAAGAATGTTGTTACTATTGGCCTGGATGATATGTCCCATGAGTTTAATTTCTCTAAATTTAGTAGACAACACCGTGAAGAAGAATTGTCTAGTAAGGATGAAATTATTGGTCTTGCTTCTATTGCCGTACCTCCTAACGATCCTTTAAAACAATATTTTCTATACCATGAAAATGATATGTTTATGAATGAAAGAAGGGAAATAGATGAAGTATTCTTTAAACAGGAACCTATTCTGAAACACAATTTGCCTATTGAAATCCTAGGGGGTCCTCCTCCACCCAAGGGTGATCCCGTGTTTGAGCTTAAACCGTTGCCTGATAATCTTAAATATGCTTATCTTGATGAAAAGAAAATATATCATGTTATTATTAGTGCTAACCTTTCAGAGCATGAAGAAGAGAGATTAGTGAAAACTCTGAAGAAGCACCGTGCTGCTATTGGATATACTCTTGATGATCTTAAGGGCATTAGTCCCACTCTATGTCAACACAAAATAAATTTGGAAGAAGATGCCAAACCAGTTCGTGATCATCAACGAAGGTTGAATCCTAAGATGAAGGAAGTGGTAAGAAAAGAAATACTAAAGCTTTTGGAGGCAGGTATAATTTATCCCGTTGCTGATAGTCAGTGGGTAAGTCATGTCCATTGTGTCCCTAACAAGGGAGGTATCACTGTTGTTCCTAATGATAAATATGAATTGATTCCGCAAATAATTATTACAGGTTATAGGATGGTAATTGATTTCCGCAAATTAAATAAGGCTACTAAGAAAGATCATTACCCCTTACCTTTTATCGATCAAATGCTAGAAAGATTATGCAAACATACACATTATTGCTTTCTAGATGGTTATTCTGGTTTCTCTCAAGTACTTGTGTCGGCTAAAGATCAATCAAAGACTAATTTTACATGCCCTTTTGGTACTTTTGCTTATAGACGTATGCCTTTTGGTTTATGTAATGCACCTGCTACCTTTCAAAGATGCATGATGGCTATATTCTCCGACTTTTGTGAAAATATTTGTGAGGTTTTCATGGACGACTTTTCCGTCTATGGATCCTTTTTTGATGATTGCTTGAGCAATCTTGATCGAGTTTTGCAGAGATGTGAAGAAACTAATCTTGTCTTGAATCGGGAAAAGTGCCACTTTATGGTTAATGAAGGTATTGTCTTGGGGCATGAAGTTTCTGAAAGAGGTATTGTAGTTGATAAATCCAAGGTTGATGCTATTGAAAAGATGCCATGTCCCAAGGACATCAAAGGTATAAGAAGTTTCCTTGGTCACGCCGGATTTTCTAGGAGGTTCATTAAGGACTTCTCAAAAATTTCTCGGCCTCTGACTAATTTATTACAAAAAGATATACCATTTGTCTTTGATGATGATTGTGTAGAAGCATTTGAAATACTTAAGAAAGCGTTGATCTCTACACCTATTGTTCAGCCACCTGATTGGAATTTACCTTTTGAAATTATGTGTGATGCTAGTGATTATGCTGTAGGTGTTGTTCTAGGGCAAAGAGTTGATAAGAAATTAAATGCTATCCATTATGCTAGTAAAACTCTAGACAATGCTCAAAGAAATTATGCTACCACTGAAAAGGAATTCTTAGCAGTTGTATTTGCTTGTGATAAGTTCAGACCTTATATTGTTGATTCTAAAGTAACTATTCACACTGATCATGCTGCTATTAAATACCTGATGGAAAAGAAAGATGCTAAACCTAGACTTATTAGATGGGTTCTCTTGCTACAAGAATTTGATTTGCATATTGTTGATAGAAAGGGAGCTGAGAACCCTGTTGCAGACAACTTGTCTAGGTTAGAAAATGTTCTTGATGACCCACTACCTATTGATGATAGCTTTCCTGATGAGCAATTAAATGTCATAAATACTTCTCGTAGTACTCCATAGTATGCTGATTATGCTAATTACATTGTTGCTAAATTTATACCACCTAGTTTCACATACCAGCAAAAGAAAAAGTTTTTCTATTATTTGAGGCATTACTTTTGGGATGACCCACATCTTTATAAAGAAGGAGTAGATGGTGTTATTAGACGTTGTGTACCTGAGCATGAACAGGAACAGATCCTACGCAAGTGTCACTCCGAAGCTTATGGAGGACACCACCCTGGAGATAGAACTGCACATAAGGTATTGCAATTTGGTTTTTATTGGCCTACTCTCTTCAAGGATGCCCGTAAGTTTGTCTTGTCTTGTGATGAATGTCAAAGAATTGGTAATGTTAGTAGACGTCAAGAAATGTATGAATTATTCACTTGTTATTGAACCATTTGACGTTTGGGGCTTTGATTATATGGGACCTTTTCCTGCCTCTAATGGATATACACATATTTTAGTTGCTGTTGATTACGTTACTAAGTGGGTAGAAGCTATTCCAACTAGTAGTGCTGATCATAACACTTCTATTAAAATGCTTAAAGAAGTTATTTTTCCGAGGTTTGGAGTCCCTAGATATTTAATGACTGATGGTGGTTCACATTTTATTCATGATGCTTTCCGTAAAATACTTGCTAAATATGATGTTAATCATAGAATTGCATCTCCATATCACCCACAGTCTAGTGGTCAAGTAGAATTGAGCAATAGAGAACTCAAATTAATTTTGCAGAAGACTGTCAATAGGTCCAGAAAGAATTGGTCCAAGAAACTTGATGATGCATTATGGGCTTATAGAACTGCATATAAAAATCCTATGGGTATGTCTCCATATAAAATGGTTTATGGAAAAGCATGTCACTTACCTCTCGAACTAGAGCATAAGGCTTATTAGGCTATTAAAGAGCTCAACTATGATTTCAAACTTGCCGGTGGGAAGAGGTTTTTCGATATTAGTTCACTTGATGAATGGAGAACCCAAGCTTATGAAAATGCCAAGTTGTTTAAAGAAAAGGTTAAAAGATGGCATGATAAAATGATACAAAAGTGTGAGTTTAATGTAGGTGATTATGTATTGCCATACAACTCTCGTTTAAGATTTTTTGCAGGAAAACTTCTCTCTAAATGGGAAGGCCCCTACATTATCAACGAGGTCTATCATTCCGGTGCCATAAAAATCAACAACTTCGAAGGCACAAATCTGAAGGTGGTAAACGGTCAAAGAATCAAACATTATATCTCAGGTAATCCTATAAATGTTGAAACAAATGTTATTGAAACCGTAACCCCGGAGGAATACATAAGGGACACTTTCCGGAATGTTTCAGACTCCGGAAAGGAATAGGTATGTGGTACGGTAAGTGTTGGGGATACAACTACGGAGTTTGAACCGCCCCGGAGGGGCCGGTTTACCCTCGTGCGTGATCCAGGCCCATATGGAGGCCTGGAGCCCAGAGGCGAATTAAGGTCCATACATGTAAACCGCCTTAGTATTGTAGCTTGTATGATAAGACAAGGAAGGAGAAACCAAGCCGGACTCTTGTATGAGCTGGATTGGGATTACAGAAACGCCGAGGCCAACCCGTGTATATAAGGGGCGACCGGCGGCGAAGTTAGGGACAGAGAATTGAGGCTAAGGCAAAGCTATTGCTCCTAGTCGCGAAACCATATCAATCACACCACAACTGGGCGTAGGTTTTACCTTCATCGAAGGGCGAACCATATAATTCCCGTGTCTTGTTTCGCTTTAACCCCTCTAGGTTAGCCCGCACGATGGCCTGCGACTAAGTCCTTTCATGAGGACATCTGCCGTGACAATTCCACGACGGTTGGCGCCACCGTGGGGCTATCGCATGATGGTTTGATGATCTTAGAGGGCAAGTTCGAAGGACTCGAAGGCTATCACGATGGGCGGATGACTAAAAGTCGTCGCGGCAAGCTCTACATCGACGATCGGATCGGGGCCCGAGGCGGCTCGGTTGAGTCTGGTACCGGTCCCTTTGGCGGCATACACGTGTTCATCGGCAAGATTGGCGAGTCGGGGCTGGGCGGACGTCTGCACCGACCTCGTCGAGACGGCTCAGTGGGCGAAGAAGAGTCCTACCCTAGCTGAACCGGCGGTCAAGCATGTTTTCGTGGGAGTCGTCCACGGAGGTTACGAGGGCGGATCAGCATCGGTGATTTAAACCGTCGTTTACTCTGGCGACGAATCGTCGGCCGGAGAAACCGAGTCTTTATACCAGCTGCGGGATGGCGGATCGGGGCTGTTCCGACGGTGAGAGTATTCGGACCTCGATCTACCCAACGGGTTAGGGTCTTCATGGCGATGCAGGAGGCGCTTCACTCTTGACGCGGCGCCTGGTCGCCGGTTCAACAGCGATGATGGCAGCCGGGCGGAGGCCTGTCGCCCACCGCTCAAGTTTTATCGAGCTTTTGGCGCATTGGCGGTGCTCATGGCGGAAGCTAATCCACGGATCAGGACATGCACAACGCAGAGATCGCAAAGGTGAGGGAACAGATCACTAAAGCTAAGGCGGACTGGCGGCAGCGACGAACGGATGGCGATGGAGCGAGCGCTTTGGATGCATGAGCTTATAGGCTCAGCCGGACGAGTGCATCACGAAGTCATGAAAAGGAAGTACAAGTCCGTTTGCCTTCCGTTTTTTAGGGTAGGGAGCTTTTCAATACCCGAGAGCGAGGACCAATAATCCGCGCTGTTGGTGAACCGCCGGAAGCACTGGGGCGGCTGCACCGTTCAGCCCGGTCCGTAGATCTGCCTCGCCATCATACCGGTGCGCCCCAGACCTTGCAGACACCTCCGGGTCACTACTCCAACCCGATGGATAATCTTGTAGCGGCTGCGGCACGGTTGGAGGCGATTCCAATTGAAGGCGATTCACCACAGGCGGTAGAGACACGCCGGGTTAAGGAGCTCCTCCGGACGGCCCTGGCTCAGCAAGAAGCTTACTCGTACAGTCGGGATCGGATCCACTCCACCCCCCGCCCGAGCCGGAGCTATAGCCGACGCGTCGACGAACCGGCCGTATCAAGCAATGCGCAGCGTGGTCCGCCTCGCGGCAACAATCCGGCAGGCGGCTTTGAAGATGCTCAAGTGGTAGTGGACCGCGCCAGGGCACGTAGGGAGGCCGAGTTAGCCGCACAAGTAGAGGATCATCCGGCTGCGCCGGTTCGTCCGACCATCTTCGAGCCAGGGGTGACGTCTGGCTCTTTGGGGGTGCCTTGCCTCGTCCCCGCTTTACGCAACGTGCGCTTGCCCAAGGACTTCAAGGGGCCGCAAAGGTGCCAAATTATCTGCCGACTTGGCTCCGAGAGGCATGGATAGAAAGCTACGAGATGGCCATGGAGATGCTAGACGTGGATGAAGCTGCATGTGCAAAGTACTTTACAATGATCTTTGGAAGGTGCGGCCGGACTTGGTTGAAAAATTTGCCGCCCAACTCTATCAACTCATGGACCCGATTCGAACCGGTTCATCAAAATTTCAAAGACACTGTAAACAGCCCATGTCTGTGGTGGATCTGGCGGCTTGTGTCGGCGGAGGAGAGTCTACAACCCATTGGGTGCGCCCGCGTCTCGGAAGTTTACATTCGTCGGACCGGATCAACCCGATTCCGCGATCCCGACCTTGGAAGCCAATTGCGGTTTGAGCCATTGAAACTGAAGCTGGAGTCGCATGAAGCGTTTTGCCATGACATGGGCACTCTAATGGGCGTTTTGGTAAAATACGCTGATTACGATAGTACCAAGGATCCCGAATCTGAGAATGATGAAGTGGGGAAGGAAACGAGCGGCAACTCGAGGGCCAGCAGCATCATTTGGCGAGCAATGGAGGAACAAGCGTAAGGCGAACGGCAACATGGGCTTTGTGGCCAACACCAACGCGCAGGACAAGGGTCAGCGGCGCAGGGGTAGACAGTCAAACCGGGGCGGTCACAATCCGGATCGTTTGAATTTCATATTGAATCAACCTTGTCCGAAGCATGGGACGAAGGAGGTACCGGCAAACCACCTTTGGAAGGATTGTTACATTATGCAGGAGTTCAAAAATTCCAACTCTTTCCGGTATGATCAAGGGCCCGGTGGCGGTTCAGGGTCCGCCCCGGGTTACGGTGGAGGAAGTACCGGCCCAGGATTTGGTGGTAATCCGGGCGGGCAAGGCAATCAGAATAATCAAGGCACTCAGAATAATCAAGGTAATCCGAACAGTCAGAACCAAGGGGGCTACAATCAACAACAGCAGCAGTCGGGTTATCAGAGCAATCCAAAGCAGTTGAATGGTGGACAGTACCACGTCTTTACCACCAGCTTGGACCGACGAGACCGAAAACTTCAGAAGCGGGCGGTCAGTGTTGTTGAACCGGCTGCGCCGCATTACCTACGCTGGTCCGAGCAGCCGATCGTGTGGAGCAGAGAGGACCATCCTCCCCGGGTTTACAATCCGGGTCAGTTAGCCCTGGTGGTGGCACCCCAGGTAGGCGGGTATAAGTTTACCAAAGTTCTTATGGATGGAGGAAGCAGCATCAACATCACGTACTACTGAAACTTTCCGGCGTATGGGGTTAACAGATAGGCATCTCGGGCCATCCAAAGACAGTGTTTCACGGAGTGGTGCACAGTAAGTCAGCGTGCCGGTCGGTAAAATAGCTCGAGGTAACCTTTGGAGACGAACATGACTCGAGCGAAGCGTTGACATTTGAAGTGGTGAAAATTCAAAGCCCTTACCACGCCCTCTTTGGGCGGCGGCTTATGCTAAGTTCATGGCACGGCCCTGTTATGTTTACTTACAGCTGAAAATGCGGGTCACAAAGGAACGATAACGGTTCATGGGAGCCGTCGGATCGCCTGAGTGCGAGGAAGGTGATGCGGCTTCGCAGAGTCGGTTTGTGCCACGGAAGAGTTAAAGTATTATAAGGATAATGTTGATCCGGCGGACATGACCCTTTGAAGAAGCCAACTACGAGCATGATCCGGACTTGAAGTTCAAATCGGTGGTGAGGCGAAGCTTGTTGATTTTGTGCGGCGATTCGTCCAAGCAGTTCACCATCAGTGCCAACCTGGATCCTAAATAGGAAAGCGCGCTCATCGAGTTCATCCGTGAGAATCGGGACATTTTTGCATGGAAACCTTCTGACATGCCAGGTGTACCGAGGGAACTCGCTGAGCACACTCTTAATGTGGACCCGAAATACAAACCGGTAAAACAGTTTCTTCGCCGGTTTAACGAGGAAAGGCGCAAGGCCATCGGAGAAGAAGTTGCTAGACTTTTGGCAGCAGGGTTTATCGTCGAAGTCTTTCACCCAGAATGGCTTGCTAATCCGGTATTGGTCCTTAAGAAAAATGGCACTTGGCGCATGTGCGTGGATTACACCGATCTTAACAAAGCTTGTCCAGCGGATCCTTTCGCCCTCCCCCGCATTGACCAGATCATTGATGCAACGGCGGGTTGTGGCGTTTGAGCTTTACGGATGCGTATTCGGTTATCATCAGATTAAGATGGTGGTTAAGGACCAGGAGAAAGCGGCGTTTATCACCTTTTGGAGCCTTCGCTATGTGCCCATGCCTTTTGGGCTCAAGAGCGCCCAAGCAACTTATCGGCGTTATGCATGAATTGTTTGCATGAACAGATCGGCCGTAATGTGCACGCTTATGTGGATGATATCGTGGTGAAATCAAGGCAGAAGGAAACATTGATTGAGGATTTGAAGGAAACCTTTGACAACTTGCGGGTGTACAAAATGATGCTCAACCCGGCCAAGTGTGTCTTTGGTGTTCCGCGAGCAAATTGTTGGGTTTTCGTGTCCAACCGGGGATTGAGGCTAATCCGGAGAAGATTACAGCTATCACCTCCTTAGCTAAGCCAAAGTGTATCAACGATGTCCAACGTTTGGCAGGACGGATTGCTGCGCTAAGCCGGTTTATCAGTCGCCTAGGAGAGAAGGCCATTCCTTTGTACCAGATGCTGAAGAAGACGGATCAATTCTTCTGGAGCTCAGCTGCTGATGAGGCATTGGAGGATTTAAAGCGGCAGCTGGCCAACCCGCCTGTTCTTGCTGCCCCTATTGACGAGGAGCCGCTCTGTTATATGTTGCTGCTAATGCCGTGGCAGTGAGTGTAGCCATTGTGGTGGAGCGCAAGGAGGCGGGGAAGGAGTATCCGGTTCAATGACGATTTACTACATCAGCGAGGTTCTCATCGAATCTAAACAAAGATATCCACATTGGCGAAGCTGGTATATGGAGTTTTATGGCAAGCGAAGCTGAAGCAATATTTCCAAGGGCACCCCATTACGATGGGTCGATTCGGCTCCCTTGGGTGATATCATCTTGAACCGGAAGCGATCGGCGGATTGCTAAGTGGGCTATAGAACTTGGGCCTCACGGTTTAAAGTATGTGCCCCGGACGGCCATAAAGTCTCAGGCACTTGTGGATTTCATTAATGATTGGACGGAGTTGCAAGCGCCAGAAGAGAAGCCGGATCACACCTATTGGACCATCCATTTTGATGGGTCCAGGCAATTGGAGGGCTCGGGGGCTGGAGTCGTATTAACTTCCCCACGAGGTGACAAGTTCTGTTATGTTCTCCGCCTAATGTTCCCTTGTACTAACAATGCAGCTGAGTATGAAGCTTTGCTCCACGGTCTCCGGATGGCCAAGGAAATGAATCTCAGCCGGGTTAAATGCTTTGGTGACTCGGACTTGGTGGCCCAGCAAGTATCCGCACTTGGGACTCAAAGATCCACTCATGGCTGCATATCGTCGGGAAGTGGATGTTGTTGCAGGACATTTTAAGGGTATCAGTGGACCATGTGGATCGTCGGAAGAACGGCGGTGATGCTTTGAGCCGGCTGGGTTCCCAGTAGAACCGTCCCGCCTAGCGTTTTCCTTGATGTGCTACACAAACCGTCGCTTAAGCTTCTGATGAAATTGATTTGGCTATCCCTGATCCGGAGGCTCAATTGGTGGCGGCCTTGCATGTCATTCCGGATTGGGCGCTCCCTTATTTGGCATACATGAACCGGGGCGAGTTACGAGAGGATGAGACGTTGGCCCGGCAGATAGTTCGGCGGTCTAAGTCTATGACCATTGTTAATGGTGAGTTGCACCGTCGCAGTGTGTCAGGGGCGTTTCAGCGTTGTGTGTCCCCTGAAGAGGGCTGTGAGATATTGCGAGAGATTCATGAAGGGGATTGTGGTCACCACGCCGGTTCAAAGTCCACAGTGGCCAAAGCATTCCGCCATGGTTTCTATTGGTTGACTGCCCATGCTGATGCGGAGGATCTGGTCAGACGATGTGATGGTTGCCAAAAGTTCTCTAGGCGTGCTCATGTGCCAGCCCAAGAATTGAGGATGATTCCAATTACTTGGCCATTTGCGACTTGTGGGCTGGATATGGTTGGACCTTTCAAAAGGTCCAAGGACAAAAAGACCCACCTGTTGGTGGCGGTGGATAAGTTTACCAAGTGGGTCGAGGCGAGCCTGTTAGCAAGTGTGATGCGCCACGGCGGTTCAGTTCATCAAGCGGGTGATTTTCGGTTTGGGTTTCCACACATATCATCACGGACAATGGCACCAATTTGTCCAAAGGAGCTATGAAGGAATTTTGTGAGCGAGAGCACATCCGCTTGATGTTTCTTCTGTAGCCCACCCGCAATCCAATGGTCAAGCGGAACGAGCTAATCAGGAAATTTTGAAGGGTATCAAACCCCGGCTTATGGTCCCTTTAGAGAGGACGCCGGGTTGTTGGGTGGAAGAGCTACCATCAGTGATATGGAGTATTAACACTACCCCCAACCGATCCACTGGATACACACCGTTCTTTATGGTCTATGGAGCGGAGGCGGTCCTTCCCAGTGATATCCGTCACGACTCGCCTCGAGTAGCAGCTTATGTTGAGGCGGATAGCGAGGCAGCACGGCAAGATGGTTTGGACCGACTGGACGAAGAGCGCGATATGGCAGCAGCCCGTTCGGCGGTCTACCAGCAAGATCTTCGTCGGTATCACAGCCGGCGGGTTAAGACCAGAACCTTTCAGGAAGGAGATTTAGTGCTGCGGCTCATTCAAGATCAGAAAGATATGCACAAGTTATCCCCACCTTGGGAAGGGCCTTTTGTGGTCAGTAAGAATCTATATAACGGGTCCTACTATCTGATTGATGTTCGAGAGCGAAAGGACTCACGCACGTCGGAGGAGGAGACCAACAGGCCGTGGAACATTGCTCATCTTCGGCCTTATTATACCTGAGCCATTGGCTCCACTTATGTACATCTTAAGACAATGTGTATATTATGAATAAAAGCAATAAACCGGATCCTCGGCTAAGCGGGGCATCATTACGTATAAAAACCGGTTTGGGTACATGGAGATCTTTGTCGTGAAGCGGCCTCGGTTCAACCCTTGATCTTGTTTTCGAAACTTTTGTCATTTGGGGCTTGGTCATATCCGAACCAATGCAACGCCTCTTGGCGGTAAAGCCACCAGATCATTTGGGGACATGGTCACGTCTGAACCATCCACGCCTCTTGGTCGGCCTAAGGCCATAGAATCACTTGGGGCTTTGGTGAACCCAACCATTGCAATGCCACTTGATCGGCATCATGCCACGAGTTCGATTGGGGACTGGCTGACTTGAACCATCGCTACGCCAGATAGGGGCTTGGTCTGTCCGACCATGGTAACACCATCCGATCCGCTCAAGACAGCCTTGTCACGCAAAACGGTTTTTCTCATTGATTTTGTTTCTCATTTGGCTTTTGTCGGCCTTCTTAAACCGACAAACTTTTTTATTAAACCGGATTTACGTTGTCGATACGTTTTTAAGCTGGCGATTTTGTTCTGGTTTGATTTTACTGTTAAACATCCCATTGTGGAGTAACAGGGGGCTTATCATGCCCGGCACGATTTACACGGTAAATCGGTCTTATACAGGGGTTGCCCTCCTTTGACGGTGATGGTTTATAAGACCTCCGCTTCGGGATTGGCTAAGGCCAACTGTATGCCTGATGCTGGCAGGTATGTTCGTATCACATAATTTTGATCGTATACCTCGGTATTTTCTCATATAAATATGGGTGTCACAGTCTGGTTAGAGGTGTAAACCGCCATGGCGGTTTAAGAACTTGTGATTGCAGGCAAAATATGTTGCAGGATTTACTACAAAAGCCAACGGATCCAGCGCCGCCATGCAAAAGTTTACAGACCAAGGTTGTACCGGCATTGTTCAATGAAAGACACTTGCTATCCTATTACAAAGCCTTTCGAGGCCCGGCGTTTCACGCGGAGTTATGCCTTAAAGCTTTGGATATGTCGCCCGGCTTGACGGATTATGCTGCTTCACCGGGTTGGCGCGAGGTGGAGTGGACGGCGCCTGGCGTCGGTTCAGCTTCTTCTTCTTCCTCACCCAAAGCCCGAAGTCATTGGTAGACCACCAATCCGGGTTAAGGCACGAAAGACAGCTTCTTCACTTATCAGCTCAGCGGATCAACGTCAGGGGCGTAAGTGTGCTTACGGATTGGAGGAATCAGGCTCTGCACTTCCGGGATGACAAACTCCACCCGCTTGTTGTTTGCGTCATAAAAAGATCGGTGAACCTCCAGATTGGCTTCAGCGGCCAGTTGACTCGCCAACGGACGCACTTCTTTTGTAATCCGTTTCAGGGCATCGTTATCAAAGGCTTCACCGTTCTCTTGAGCACTGGGAAAACCTTTAGCTATGTCAGCCGGATCAAGATCCGCTATCCATGCTTTGGCACGAGTCAGAGCCAGTAGCGTGCCAGCCCGGGCTGCGGATCGCTTCATCTCTTCAAGCTGCCCCGGAATCATGGACAGTCGGTCCAGCGTCTCTCTGACCAGGGGCGGCGCCGTGTTGTCATATGAAGTGGCGCATATGACCCACTGGCGCGGTATATAGCTGCTCAATCAGAGTGTACGAAGCCTTGAGCTTTTTCCGCACGCCGAGCCGGATGAGCAATACGTTTGCCTACACCAGGTTTAGAAAGCTCAAGTTAAACCGGCAGAAGCATTAACACAGGTATATTCAGTATAAATTTGCTTACCAAAGATGGCAGAGGTCATGGCATGCACTTGGCGTTTGAGTCCGGTCAGCTCTTCAGTCACCGGTTTAAGGGCCGCCTCAGCTTCCTCCGCCCGCTTTATTAAACCGGCCTTCTCGGTGTCCCAGTTGACCCGCTCGGATTTGTACCACTCCTTCAGCTGTTCCATGGTGGTCAGGGAGGTTTTTAGCTCATCCTTGGCTTTGGTGGCTTCTGTTATTTGGATTTCCAGATTGGTCCGGAGGTCCTTGAGTTGCACAGCTTGCTGGTGTATTTCATTCTGATGACAAAGGAAGCATGTTAGTGGTTTCATTATACAAGTCCCAAGCTTAATACAAGTATTCAACTTGGCACTTGGGGGCTAATGGCTAGTTGATCTCAATTTGCTATGAGGACACACCTTAAGTCCCGGTTTAACTTTACAAAGTTAAACCGACCCTTGGGGGCTACTATGCAGTTAAAATAAAAGAAAGGTCAGCCCATTACCTCATAGCGGTCCTTCATGCGATTTACTAGACCGGCTTCAAAGTCACGGCTTGTGTAAAGCCGGTTCAGAAAGCCGGAATGAAGCTCTTGGGCAGAGAAATTGTCGTAAGCCGACATATCGGTCTTCCCCTTGTCCTTGCTCATAGTAGTGGAATTTTCTTTGATGTTGTGCTTTGCTAAAGCGACCGGTTGGCTAGGAGCAGTATAGCCAGTACCTGTCACAATAACATCGTCATTTTCAGCGGTCTTGTTTGGGCTCGATGTCGTTTTGCTCTGGCTCGGCGGTTCAACAGTCATGACCGGCTCAGCAGACGGGTTTGATGGAGCAGGCTGTGAAGTTTCCACTTGGACCTCCGGTTCAACTTCTGGCGGATCAGCAGTGTCGTCTTTGTACAACTCGCCAGAGCTTTCCTTGGCAGCTTCAGGATTTTCGTGTGGTTGTTCTGGGGTCTTCTCCGGATCAACATCCGGGGTAGGATCAAGAGTTTTTGCCTTCTTGCTCAAGCGAGCCTTGGTGCTGCAATATTCAGAATCGGATCAAGACAAATTGACCAAGGTGACGGTGAGTCGAATTGACAGATAGTAATTACATACCCTGCGGCGATGTTCAGCGGAGGCAGTTGTGTGGTGGATGAACCGCCAGACGAGTTGGAAGAGGCCCGATAATTGGTCGACGGATTGAGAGGACATCGGAAGAAACCTTTTAAGGATAACGCTTTTCAGAGAGCAAGTCACCCCGGACGACGCTTCCGGATTGGTGTGTCTGTAAACCGGCTGAGGTAACCCGTTGGCCATCGTGTGTCGGGTTGTCTGGCGCTCTTCACCTCTTGTGTCTTCAAGTTAAGATTTGGATTCAAGTAAGCACAGGAATGATATTTTTCACTTTCCGGACGGCGCGACGAATTCTCTTAACCGCGCAAGATCGGATTCGGAAGAAAGTAAGATTACCTCAATAGAATCGGCATGGCTGGCTTCACATCATCTGGGGAAGAAAATTGTCGATAAAAGATTGTAAAGGGGCCAAGCATATGCAGGAAGAAACACAAAGCGGAAAGCCGGTTTACCTCAGCTTCGATTCTTCGTCCTCCGGCGGATCGAGAGGACTCGGCGGTTTTCTTCTTGCCTGTTTTCTTAGTGGCCTTGGACTTTACACGGCGCTTGAACGGTTTAGTGCGCTTCGAATGAGCTGTCACCGAGAAGTAACAAGGATTAGCGTATATCAACAGAGTATTAAGAGCACGAAAGGCGTGAGTAGAAACGTATCACCGGCGGTTTGTTGGCGGCACAAAATGGAGCCAACCGGTTAGGCTGCGAGCGAGATTGGCTCATCGAGCATCTTCTTGACGATCTCGGTGACCTCCTGTTCGATTATGGGCAGCTCGTGGCGCCTTTGAGGATCTTTGAGGCTGCGGTGTACTCGTGCATCAATCCGGGCCGGCGGCTTAGTGGCAAAACACCCCAAGAGACCCAGCAACGTACAAGATCTACGCCGGTTAAGCCATTGGCCATTAGAGCTCGGAGCTTGATTATTTGCGGTGCGAAGTTCTTCCGTTCATGCGGTTAAGCGTCAGCAGCAGCGGGTGCTGGTTGTTGAGCGGTGAAACGGTAACCCGGCAAGGGTTTTCGTTGGCAGGGGCAGTGTTCCGGCAATAGAACCAGGTTTGGTTCCAGTCCTTGGGATGGCTGTGGTGCTTGGCGTGAGGAAAATCGACTTCCTTCCTCTTCTGGATTGAAACGCCGCCCAGCTCCGTGTTAGGACCATCAGAAAATTCTGTGCGACGGTTCAGATGGAAAAATCCGGAACAACTCCACAGATGGTTCTTCTTGAAGATAGACTTCACGAAGACTTGAAAGTTGCATATGTTTGATCTGAGTCGGGCCGATATCCTGCGGATGGAGTTGCAAGCTGGCAAGGACGTCCCGGAAAAACTTTGAACCGGGCGGGCAGAACCCCCGGTCTAGGTGCTGCATAAACACAATTACTTCCCCCGCTCGCGGCTCGGGAGGAAACTCGCCCTCCGGAACACGCCAATGGAGGACATTTTTTGGAGCCAAACCGCCAGTGGTGACATAGCCGTTGAGCTGCGTTTCAGTGACTCTGGACCGGACCCAGTTGCAAGCGGAAAATTGAGGAGCCATTCCGGAAGACTAAAGCTGCGAAAGAAAGGAAAAAAAAACGGTTCACCGTTGAACGGGTCAGGCGTTACGAATATTGTTAAACCGGCAATTCAGTAGCCGGCTTCCATTCCGGTTTAATTAAGGACTAATGGAGTGACGGATTAGCCATCAAAAGTTAAACCGCCAGAAGAGGCAGAGCTGAAAAAGTTGCTAAGTGTAGACAGAAACAGGTTTCCCATGCAAATGAAAATAATTTGGATCTACCGGAGTTCAGTAAGGAAAATTTCTACGACCTATGCAGACCTCTTACAGCGCAGGAAGGTTCAGGCATGTTAAAGCAAAGGATCTGAACAGAAGGGGAAGATGCATAGAGTCGGGTAAATGGTGAAAGCAGCCACTTGCATAGGATGAGCGGTACGGCTGAGCCGTACGGCCGTGGCGGAGCTAGTATGAAGAATCGGCATGAACGCTTACGAGCTATGAGACGAACGGAGGTTTCAGATAAGATCTAGGGTTTGAAGGAAACCTTACCGGACGAGCGGGAACCGCGGAGGAGCGCTGAAACTCTGGTAAGATCAGGTTGATGCAGCGGCCCGGTGTGAAGCGTCGGTCGAAGGTTGAGGACGACGGCAAGAGCTTCAGGGTCGGCGGGTCGCGAGGAGGAAGAAGAGAGGAAGAAGAAGAAGAGAATGGCCCGACCGGTCTATTTATAAGGGACCGGAGTAATCAATGGGCGCGAGAATCGAGGAGTCAAAAGCGGCGGAAGGTGCAGCGGCCGCCTCGATTCCCGGGATAGCCTTAATGAAGGGAATCTTACTGTTTGGATCTTTTTGTTCAAAATGAGCGTCGTGGTGCCCCGACACGAAGATCGAAGGATGATGTCACGGCGGTTCAAGCAGATGGCGGTTTACAGGGGAGATCAAGAGTTGCCTGAAGATGTAGAAGATTAACCTGAACCGGTTCAAGTCAATCTGGGGCCTAATGTTGGGGATACAACTACGGAGTTTGAACCGCCCCGGAGGGGCCGGTTTACCCTCGTGCGTGATCCAGTCCCATATGGAGGCCTGGAGCCCAGAGGCGAATTAAGGTCCATACATGTAAACCGCCTTAGTATTGTAGCTTGTATGATAAGACAAGGAAGGAGAAACCAAGCCGGACTCTTGTATGAGCCGGATTGGGATTCTGTAAACCGGCCGGGCGTCAACCCGTGTATATAAGGGGACGACCCGGCGGCGAGTTAGGGACAGAGAATTCGAGGCTAAGGCAAAGCTATTGCTCCCTAGTCGCCGAAACCATATCAATCACACCACAACCGGACGTGGTTTTACCTTCATCGAAGGGCGAACCATATAATTCCGTGTCTTGTGTCCGCTTTAACCCCTCTAGGTTAACCCGTACGATGGCCCTGCGACTAAGTCCTTTCATGAGGACATCTGCCGTGACAATTCCACGACAGTAAGTAAACCGACTCCAAAACAATTTTTAAGGCAATATTTCCCCGTTTTGTAATATTTAGAAAAATAGAAAAATAAGTAGCAGTCCGGGAAGGACACAAGGGCCCCACGAGGGTGGAGGGCGCGCCCCACCCCCTGGGCACGCCCCCTACCTTGTGGGCACCTCGTGTGCCTTCCGGACTCCGTTTTCTTGCACGATACGTATTTTGGTTGGTAAAAATTCATTATATATTCTCCCGGAGGTTTTGACTCCCGTATCACGCAATTATCCTATGTTCTTGTTTCGAGTTGTTTTCTGTCAGGGTTGTCAAGGCCAGGCATCATGTCGTCCCCCTCCTCCAACAATGGTGACAAAGATGCTTGGTTAATGAAGATAGAGCTGAAGAAGGAAGAACCCATGGAGATCAACAATGATCAAGGGATCAAGAAGGCCACAGAGGACCAAGCTCCGGTAGCAGAAGACACCATTCAACTTGATCACAACTTTCTCACCCCAACTGAAATCGAAGCTTTCAAGATGATTGAGTTAGCTCATATTCAAAACTAGTATCTCACAAGTGAAAATATTTTGTCGAAGGAGCATATCGTTGCACTCAAGGGCATTATTCGCAAGTTGGAGAACCTCTTACGCTCGATGTGCGACTATCCTTCACCACCACCTTCTTCATCAGCAAAGGAGACATAATCACATGGGTATGGGCACTCCCCTTGGAAACTGCCAAGCTTGGGGGAGGTGCCCCGGTATCGTATCACCATCACATCTCCTATCTTTACCATTTTTCTTAGTTCGATCCTATTAGTAGTATCTTGATCTAGTAGAATAAAGTTTATGGCATGATCTAGTTTTGAGTTTTCGCTTTATGATCTCTCTATGTAATCGAGTCCGTGAGCTATATAATAAAGATTAGTGTTGAGTCAAGGGCTTGATTGTTTTGCCATGATCTAGAGTGAATAAAAGAATAGAGAAAAAGAACAAAAAGAAACAAAGAGTTCATATTAATCTTAGTGAAAGTGATGACTTCACATAGAAAGAGTATGATGATTGAAAGTTGTTGGGAGTTGACAAACATAGCTTTGGTCATCGTTGCAATTAATAGGTAGTAATAAGGAAAGAGAGGTTTCACATATAGATATACTATTATTGACATCTTTTATGATTGTGAGCACTCATTAAAATATGACATGCTAAAGAGTTGATGTTGGACAAGGAAGACAACGGTAATGAGTTATGTTTTCTTATATCTGAGATGAAGTATGTTGTCATGGATCTCCCAACATGTTGAGCTTGCCTTTCCCCCTCATGCTAGCCAAATTCTCAGCACCAAGTAGAGATACTAATTGTGCTTCCAAAAACCCTTAAACCAGTTTTGCCATGAGAGTCCACCATATCTACCTATGGATTGAGTAAGATCCTTCAAGTAAGTTGTCATCGGTGCAAAGCAATAAAAATTGCTCTCTAAATATGTATGATTGATTGGTGTGGGAGAAATAAGCTTTATACGATCTTGTGATGTGGAAGAAATAAAAGTGACGGACTACATAATAAAGGTTCATATCACAAGGGGCAATATAAAGTGACGTTCTTTCGCATTAAGATTTTGTGCATCCAACCATAAAAGCGCATGGCAACCTCTTCTTCCCTCTGCGAAGGGCCCATCTTTTATTATTATCCTCTACCTTATGCAAGAGTCATGGTGATCTTCACCTTTCTTTTTTACATTTTATCCTTTGGCAAGCACAATGTGTTGGAAAGATCCTGATTGATATATCTAATTGGATGTAGGGGGCATGAGTTATTATTGTTGACATTACCCTTGAGGTAAAAGGTTGGGAGGCGAAACTATAAGCCCCTATCTTTCTCTGTGTCCGATTAAAACTCCGTAACCACAAGTATCGCGTGAGTGTTAGCAATTGTGAAAGACTAGATGATAGTTGAGTATGTGGACTTGCTATTAAGCTTTGACATAGACTCTTTCCGATGTTATGATAAACTGCAATTGCTTCAATGACTGGGATTATAGTTTGTTGGTTCTCAATAAAGTTTATGATTTGTACTCTGCATTGTGAATGGATTATTACTTGAACATAAGCAATCATATGACAATACCTATATATCTTGCTGTTATGGGAATAATCATGATGCCTTCATGTCCGTATTTTTATTTTTATCGACGCCTCTACCTCTAAACATGGGGACATATTTATCGTTATCGGCTTTCGCTTGAGGACAAGCGAGGTCTAAGCTTGGGGGAGTTGATACGTCCATTTTGCATCATGCTTTTATATTGATATTTATTGCATTATGGGCTGTTATTACATGCTATGTGACAATACTTATGCCTATTCTCTCTTATTTTACAAGGTTTACATAAGGAGGGAGAATGCCGATATTGGAATTCAATGGAAAAGGAGCAAATATTAGAGATCTATTCTGCACAACTCCAAAAGTCCTGAAACTCCTCGGAATATCTTATAATAAATAATAATAAATCCTTGCCAAAGATGAAGGCCAGGGGGCCCACACCCTGTCCACGAGGGTGGGGGCGCGCCCCCTACCTCGTGGGCCCCCTGGTGGCTCTCCAATGCCCATCTTCTGCTATATGAGGTCTTTCGTCGAGAAAAAAAATAAGAAGCAGCCTTTCAGGACGAAACTCCACCGCCACGAGGCGGAACCTTGGCGGAACCAATCTAGGGCTCCGGCAGAGCTATTCTGCCGGGGACACTTCCCTCCGGGAGGGGGAAATCATCGTCATCATCATCACCAACACTCCTCTCATCGGGAGAGGGCAATCTCCGTCAACATCTTCACCAGCACCATCTCATCTCCAAACCCTAGTTCATCTCTTGTATCCAATTCTTATCTCCAAGTCCGGGATTGGTACTAGTAGGTTGCTAGTAGTGTTGATTACTCCTTGAAGTTGATGCTAATTGGTTTATTTGGTGGAAGATCATATGTTCAGATCCTTATGCATATTGATACCCCTCTTATTATGAACATGAATATGCTTTGTGAGTAGTTACGTTTGTTCCTGAGGACATGGGAGAAGTCTTGATATTAGTAGTCATGTGAATTTGGTATTCGTTCAATATTTTGATGAGATGTATGTTGTCTATTCTCTAGTGGTGTTATGTGAACGTCGACTACATAACACTTCACCATTATTTGGGCCTAGAGGAAGGCATTGGGAAGTAATAAGTAGATGATGGGTTGCTAGAGTGATAGAAGCTTAAACCCTAGTTTATGCGTTGCTTCGTAAGGGGCTAATTTGGATCCATATGTTTCATGCTATGGTTAGGTTTACCTTAATACTTTTGTTGTAGTTGCGGATGCTTGCAATAGAGGTTAATCATAAGTGGGATGTTTGTTCAAGTAAGAACAGCACCCAAGCACCGGTCCACCCACATATCAAATTATCAAAGTACCGAACGCGAATCATATGAACGTGATGAAAACTAGCTTGACGATATTCCCATGTGTCCTCGGGAGCGCTTTTCCTGTTACAAGAGTTTGTCCTTTGCTACAAAAAGGATTGGGCCACCTTGCTGCACTTTATTTACTTTTGTTACTTGTTACAAATTATCTTATCACAAAACTATGTGTTACCACTTGTTTCAGTACTTGGAGAGAATACCTTGCTGAAAATCGCTTATCATTTCCTTCTGCTCCTCGTTGTGTTCGACACTCTTACTTATCGAAAGGACTACGATAGATCCCCTATACTTGTGGGTCATCAAACCTCTATACAAATACACCCAAGCATAACTCATTATGTTGTCTTCCTTGTCCAACTTCAACTAATTTGCTCAGGTTTGAAAATAATTAATGGGGCTCACAATCATAGAAGATGTCCAGGATAGTATATTTATATGTGAAATCTCTCTTCCTTCAATATTCTTTCATGAATTGTTCAAGTGACCAATACAATGTTTGCTAACCTTCAATAAGTTTACCACCTCTACTTCTTATATGTAAAGTCATTACTCCCCATGGGATAAGCATATGAAACATATATAATTTCAGATTTATTATATTCAATTCATTCAACCATTTACTCATAGGATATAAGTGAAGCACATGAATAAATGAAAAACTACTCCAAAAAGATATAAGTGAAGATCAATGACTAGTTAAATAATTATGTAGCTATATGAAGACTCTCTCTCATTTAATAATTTCAGATCTTGATACTTTATTCAAACAGCAAGCAAAGCTAAAGAAAATAAAATGACGCTCCAAGAAAAACACATATCATGTGGTGAATAAAAATATAGCTCCAAGTAAAGTTACCGATGAACAAAGACGAAAGAGGAGGGGATGCCATCCGGGGAATCCCCAAGCTTAGGATCTTGGCTATCCTTGAATATTACCTTGGGGTGCCTTGGGCATCCCCAAGCTTAGGCTCTTGCCACTCCTTATTCCGTAGTCCATCGAATCATTACCCAAAACTTGAAAACTTCACAACACAAAACTTAACAAAAAATCTCGTGAGCTCCGTTAGCGAAAGAAAACAAAACACCACTTCAAGGTACTGTAATGAAATCATTCTTTATTAATATTGGTGTTAAACCTACTGTATTCCAACTTCTCTATGGTTTATAAACTATTTTACTAGCCATAGATTCATCAAAATAAGCAAGCAACACAATGAAAACATAATCTGTCAAAAACAGAACAGTCTGTGGTAATCTGTATCAAACGTATACTTCTGGAACTCCAAAAATTCTAAAATAAATTGGTGGACCTGAGGAATTTGTCTAGTAATCATCTGCAAAAATAATCAACTAAATAGCACTCTCCAGTAAAAGTTCAAGCTAATCTCGTGAGCGCTAAATTTTCTGTTTTTTATAGCATGATCATAAAGACTTCACCCAAGTCTTCCCAAAGGTTCTACTTGGCACAAACACTAACTAAAACACAAACCACATCTTAACAGAATCTAGATGGGTTATTTATTACTAAAAAGAACCAAAAAGCAAGAAACTAAAATAAAATTGGGTTGCCTCCCAACAAGCGCTATCGTTTAACGCCCCTAGCTAGGCATGATGATTTCAATGATGCTCACATGAAAGATAAGAATTGAAACATAAAGAGAGCATCATGAAGAATATGACTAGCACATTTCAGTCTAACCCACTTCCTATGCATAGGGATTTCGTGATCAAACAATTTATGGGAACAATAATCAACTAGCATAGGAAGGCAAAACAAGCATAACTTCAAAACTTTAAGAACATAGAGAGGAAAATTGATATTATTGCTATTCCTACAAGCATATATTCCTCCCTCATAATAATTTTCAGTATCATCATGAATAAATTCAACAATATAACCAGCACCTAAAGCATTCTTTTCATGATCTACAAGCATAGAAAATTTACTACTCTCCACATAAGCAAATTTCTTCTCATTCGGAATAGTGGGAGTATCAAAAGAGACTTGAATACTATAAATTGTTTCCACATTAGAAGAGTAATGTTCAGAAAAAGGGTAATCATAATCATGACAAGTTTGATAAATATAATCATCACTACTCTTTATAGCATATGTTTTATCACAATAATCATCATAAGTAGCAACTTTGTTCTCATCATAATCGATTGAAACCTCTTCCAAAATAGTGGATACATCACTAAATAAAGTTATGACCTCTCCAAATCCACTTTCATAAATATTATAAGATTCAACATCCTCCAAAATAGTGGGATCATTACTTCCTAAATTTGACACTCTTCCAAACCCACTTTCATCAATATAATCATCATAGGTAGAAGGCATGCTTTCATCATAACAACTTTGCATATCAAAGCTTGGGAGGCTAAAAATATCATCATTATTAAACATAGCATCCCCAAGCTTGGGACAAACATTAAATTCAGCAAATATATTCTCAAATATGTAATCCTCATCAAACATAGCTTCCCCAAGCTTGGCACTTTTCATATCATAAGCATAATCACTCTCATCATTAATAGTATGGATAGCACGAATAGTATAGCAATTATCATATTCTTCCAAGCAAATGTCAAAAAGATTTTCAAGATCATAAGAAGTATCACTATCTTCCCAATCATAATCATCACAACAAGCAATAGGCATAACGAGATCATCAAGTGCATCATCTTCCACAATTATTTTTGATTCATTTTCATAAGGCACAACAATAAAAGGAGCAAGATTATTTGGGAGAGATATCTTTTTACCTCTCTTCCTTTTTCTTTTATTCTTCTTCACCACATCATGTGTGGGTTCAATCCTCTTTTTGGAGCTCCTTATTAATGAGATTGGTTGAATAGAAGGCGCCTCCTTGTTACCTGATTCATCATAAGAAATAATAGGATAATATTGGGAAGTCTCTTCCCTTTCGTTAGTATTCTCTTCATCTTCTATTTGTTTTCTTCTCTTTATATAATTGGCAATATAAGGATTTTCAATGAAATTCACCGCACAATACATATAAATTTCCTCTAGATCAAAACCAAGAAGTTTATCACGGGCAAATACTGGAAGATAGTTAGTTATACGTTTCATTTCTTTGTAACCCATAAGCAAACTAAGTTCATTATAATGTGCAAGGGAAATCAAGTCATCACAATTTTTGGAAACGATTAGATCATGAAACAATTTGCATCGGATAGTTAAATGACCGAGTTCATTGAAAAGTTCACAAGTATGACCAAGAAAATTTAAACTTTCAGCACAAACATCTAGCCTTTCTTGCAATAATTTAGTTTATAAATGCTTATGCCTCTTGCAATATCTATCTTCCATATTTGGTGTGTACTTTCAAACCCAATGCACTCCACAAAAATTGACATGTTTATAGGAGACATTTTCATCATAACTAGTGCAATCATCATTAGTACTATGGATATTCAAGGAGTTCATACTAACAACGTTGCAATCATGCTCATCATTCAAAGATTTAGTGCCAAACATTTTAATGCATTCTTCTTCTAACACTTTGGCACAATTTTCCTTCCCATCATACTCACGAAAAATATTAAAAAGATGAAGAGTATGAGGTAAACTCAATTCCATTTTTATAGTTTTATTTTATAAACTAAACTAGTGCTAAAACCAGAAACAAAAAGATTCGATTGCAAGATCTAAATATATACCTTCAAGCACTCACCTCCCTGGCAACGGCGCTAGAAAAGAGCTTAGTTGACGGGGTATGAGTGCCACTTACCTAGCCTCCCCGGCAACGGCACCAGAAAAGAGCTTGATGTCTACTACACAACCTTCTTCTTGTAGACGTTGTTGGGCCTCCAAGTGCAGAGGTTTGTAGGACAGTAGCAAATTTCCCTCAAGTGGATGACCTAAGGTTTATCAATCCGTGGGAGGCGTAGGTTGAAGATGGTCTCTCTCAAGCAACCCTGCAACCAAATAACAAAGAGTCTCTTGTGTCCCCAACACACCCAATACAATGGTAGATTGTATAGGTGCACTAGTTCGGCGAAGAGATGGTTATACAAGTGCAATATGGATGGTAGATATAGGTTTTTGTAATCTGAAAATATAAAAACAGCGAGGTAACTAATGATAAAAGTGAGCGTAAACGGTATTGCAATGCGTTGAAACAAGGCCTAGGGTTCATACTTTCACTAGTGCAAGTTCTCTCAACAATAATAACATAATTGGATCACATAACTATCCCTCAACATGCAACAAAGAGTCACTCCAAACTCACTAATAGCGGAGAACAAATGAAGAGATTATTGTAGGGTACGAAACCACCTCAAAGTTATTCTTTCCGATCAATCCATTGGGCTATTCCTATAAGTGTCACAAACAGCCCTAGAGTTCATAGTAAAATAACACCTTAAGACACACATCAACCAAAACACTAATGTCACCTAGATACTCCAATATCACCTCAAGTGTCCGTGGGTATGATTATACGATATGCATCACACAATCTCAGATTCATCTATTCAACCAACACATAGAACCTCAAAGAGTGCCCCAAAGTTTCTACCGGAGAATCAAGACGAATACGTGTGCCAACCCCTATGCATAGGTTCATGGGCGGAACCCGTAAGTTGATCACCAAAACATACATCAAGTGGATCAATAGAATACCCCATTGTCACCACGGGTATCCCACGCAAGACATACATCAAGTGTTCTCAAATCATTAAAAGACTCAATCCGATAAGATAACTTCAAAGGGAAACTCAATCCATTACAAGAGAGTAGAGGGGGAGAAACATCATAAGATCCAACTATAATAGCAAAGCTCGCGATACATCAAGATCGTATCACCTCAAGAACACGAGAGAGAGAGAGAGAGATCAAACACATAGCTACTGGTACATAACCTCAGCCCCGAGGGTGAACTACTCCCTCCTCGTCATGGAGAGCGCCGGGATGATGAAGATGGCCACCGGTGAGGGATTCCCCCTCCGGCAGGGTGCCAGAACAGGGTCCCGATTGGTTTTTGGTTGCTAAAGAGGCTTGCAGCGGCGGAACTCCCGATCTATCCGGTTCCCCGAAGGTTTTAGGGTATATGGGTATATATAGGAGGAAGAAGTACGTCAGGGGGGCCACGAGGGGCCCACGAGGGTGGAGGGCGCGCCCAGGTAGGGTGGGCGCGCCCCCTACCTCGTGCCTCCCTCGTTGCTTCCTTGGCGTGGACTCCAAGTCCCCCGGATTGCTTTCTTTCCAAAAATAACTTCTCCAGAAGGTTTCATTCCGTTTCGACTCCGTTTGATATTCCTTTTCTTCGAAACATCAAACAAGGGAAAAACAAGAAGCGCACTGGGCTCAGGTTAAGAGGTTAGTCCCAAAAGTGATATAAAAGTGTTTAATAAAGCCCATAAACATCCAAAACAGATAATATAATATCATGAATACTTCATAAATTATAGATACGTTGGAGACGTATCACACCCCGTCGCTCGGGCATGGTGCGGCCTCGTCATCCGCTGCCTCGCCACCCTTGGCGTTTCCTTCGCTGATTCAGGAGGAGTCGGCCTCCCAGGCCGCGCTGGGCCCCCGCCTCCAGGATCTGGAGGAGCCAGCCTCGCAGGCCTCGCCGGGCCCTCTCCTCTCGGCTCTGGAGGAGCCGGCCGCGCCCCCAGCTGGGCCCTCGGGTGCCTTGTCCGCTCGGGAGGAGCCGACCTCTTTGTCCCCGTCTGCACCCTCCTCGCCGTCCACGACCGGGCCCTCTGGCTCCTTGTCGGCTCAGGAGGAGCCGGCCGACTCGGCCCCGACGGCGCCCTTGTCGCCATCCACGGTCGGGTCATCTCGCGCCTCGACGGCGCACTCGACACCAACACCCGTGGCCTCGCCTGCGTCTTCATCATCCTCCGAGCCGGCTGTGGTGGCCCCTCGCCGCCGCGGTCCACATCCGCCTCCCCCGCCGCCTCACCACTCCATGGTGACGCGCGCCAAAGCCGGGGTACGCCAGCCGAATCCGCGCTACCACAATCTCAGCGTCACGACCCTCTCTCCGGTTCCGCGCTCGGTGCGTTCTGCGTTGAGTGATCCGCATTGGACCGCCACTATGCGCGCTGAGTACGGCGCTCTTGTCGCCAACCGGACTTGGACCCTTGTTCCTCGTCCCCCTGGCGCGGACGTCATCTCGGTCAAGTGGGTTTTTTGTCACAAACTCCTCCCGAACGGTTCTCTCGACAGATACAAGGCTCGCTAGGTTGTCCATGGATTTGCACAACGTGCCGGTGTTGACTTCTCTAAGACTTTCTCTCCGGTGGTCAAACCCGCCACGATTCGTGTGGTTCTTCAGTTGGCTGTCTCTCGCCGCTGGCCCGTACATCAGCTCGACATCAACGATGCTTTTCTGTACGGCCACCTTCAGAAGCGAGTTCTCTGTCAGCAGCCGACCGGGTTTGTTGACCCTCAGCGATCGGATCATGTCTGCATGTTGTCACGGTCATTATATGGCCTCAAACAGGCTCCACGCGCGTGGTACCAGCGTATCGCCGCGTTCCTTGGTCTTCTCGGGTTTCGCACCACCACCTCTGACACATCGCTGCTCGTGCTGCATCGGGTTGATCATGTGGCTATGCTTCTGCTCTATGTTGATGATATTGTCATCACTGCCTCCCGAGCGGATCTTCTTCGCGACATCATTGGTCGTCTCGGTTCTGAGTTTCGGTTGAAGGATCTCGGTGCGTTGCACTTCTTCCTCGGCATTAATATGCGACGTGATGCCACTGGGTTCTTTCGCACGGGCGCGATCGCTCTTGATCTTCGGATCGTGCGGCATGATCGATCGCAAGCCGGTCGCCACACTCGCCGAGGCTGCGAAGCTCTCCGCCACCGCTGGCCAGCCCGCTACCGACGCCGCTCTTTACCGCAACATTGTGGGCGCCCTTCAGTACCTTACGCTCACCAGACCAGACATCCAGTTTGCGGTGCAGCAAGTTTGCTTGCATATGCACTCGCCCCATGATGTTCACTGGTCTTTGGTCAAGCGCATTCTTCGGTACATTCGTGGCACCCCGACCTACGGTCTTCGCCTCCGTGCATCCGCCTCGACTGAGCTTCTTGCTTACATTGACGCGGATTGGGCTGGCTGTCCCGACACTCGACGATCCACGTCTGGATATTGTGTTTTCTTCGGTGACTCACTTGTCTCCTGGTCCTCTAAATGGCAGCCTACGGTCTCCCGTTCGAGTGCTGAGGCCAAGTCCCGAGCTGTTGCCAACGTCGTTGCGGAGACTTGTTGGCTTCGTCACCTTCTTGGTGAGCTTTGGATTTCTCTTCCGAAAGCTATTGTGGTCTTCTATGACAATGTGTCGGCCACCTATCTCGCGGCTAATCTGGTGCAGCACAAGCGCACCAAACATATTGAGCTCGATGCTCACTTTGTGCGCGAGAAGGTTCAGTTGGGTCAGCTTCGTGTTCTTCATGTACCGACCACCCAACAGTATGCCGACATCATGACCAAGGGATTGCCCACCGCTGCATTTCAGGAGTTTCATTCCAGTCTTTATATCGCCAACGCCGACGCTTCGACTGCGGGGGGTGTTGAAACGTGATATCTTTGTATTTATTTCCGACTGATTCTCCTATTATCTATAGCCTTGTATAGCTGATTTCTAGAGATATTGTAGAGTTAGTTGGCTTGTCACACAAGACATCACCTGTATATATTGTAACCGACTCCGATGTAATACAATGAGTTGCATCCTATAGTCTTCTACACTGCACTTCTTGCTTTGCAATAGGGGCCCAATCGTAAATGATGCAGATGGTTGCGACTTGCGAGCCGTCCGATAAAAACATATTGTGGGCCGCGAAGACGGTCGACGCCTGCAGCTTCATCAGTGTGAACGATAGCGTTTAATTACATTTTTAGTACATAAACTTGTACGGCGGGTACAAATTCATACATAAAGTTGAAAAATGTCACAAGATAGTACAATAACTTGCGTTTGAGGTACATTCACATACATTTCCGTCCCGGGCTGTTATCTCTATTTACTTGACAAGTGAAGCCGACGGTATTCGAACCAAAGACCTTGACATAGAGAGGCTAGCCAGAGCACAAACCGTTACTTGTTGTTTAATTTGTCATAGTCTCCTTCTTATATAATTGATAGAATTGTTCTTGTTCTTTCTCCATACAATTTTTGAAACCAAACCGGGCGTGACTCGGTTTAGATTTTCTGGACGTACTACCTCTCTCTGGTTTATCGATGGTTTTTAGGCACTATAAATTAGGATGTATTCTTTACTAAGAGCATCTATAATCGGACCCTTCATACTTGCCCTAAACGTTCGGACAGGCTGCCCGGTCACTGTTTGGATTAAAAAAGGCCACCCAACCGTACTACCCATATCCGGCCTAAACGCCCGGACTGACTGGCACTCTCCATATCAGGCCATATATGAGGCGGATATGGGGAGTCCCGGACGCGCCTGGGCATGCCCGCCAAGTAGGATTGGCCGCTGGTGTTCACGCCAATTCGGTCATATCTGCCTCCCCTCTCTTTGCTTGAGCAACACTCTTCTCTTCTCTGTTCACCCTCCTCTCCTTGCCGCCACACCAGACTTCCACCGGTATCGGTGCTTCCCGCCATCCCAATTCAGTGCTTCGCCATACCGACGCCCTAACGCACACCGCTGCCGACCAGTGTCGCCACGAACAAGGTTGCCGCCACCAGACGGCTTCACGTACGTCAAACTCCCCATATTTTCACCTCGCGCTCTACATGTTCGATGAAATGCAGAGCGGTCTTTTATTCTTTTGGTCATTACTTCTAGTTCACGAATGGACTCGGAAAGGAAATCAGTAAACTTTGAATATATCCTTCAACGGCTTGGTTTTTACCCCCGGTTTGTAAAAAAACACGTCTGGTTCAGTGGACCTGTGAGCCAAACAATTGCTTGAAGCTGAAGTGTCCCTCGCGTGTAGTGCATAGTTTTTTATTCAGATCAATTTTCCTTCTGAAAGATATATAAAGTTACTATATCCGTCTGAAGTAGTAAGAACCTATAGCTCACTGGCTAGTCGATCACGTGCTTGTCGCGGACTCTCGAGTTCTAGTCTTGCGGGAGCAACGCGCAACTCTTCTTTATTTTTTCTCCTCTTTTCCCACTTACAAATTCTTTTTGAGAACATTTCCCACTTCTGGGCGCCATACTTAGAGACCACGCACAGTTAACGCGAAGATAACGACTAGGGACGGAAATGTATGTAAATGTACTTCAAACACAAGTTGTTGGCCTACTTTGTGTCATTTTTCAATTTTATGTATGAATTTGTACACACCGTGCAAGTTTATGTACTAAAAGTGTTATTAACTGAATTCGTCACGGGCAATTAGGAGCAGCTGGAATCAAGATCCACGCATGGTCCGTCGCCTTTAGGTTAACGACGTCCTGGTGGATCGATCGACAAGCAGACAGGCTGGGACGGGAGATTAAAAGGCGACGGAGGATGCAATTGAGCCGAGGGCGCATCGGTGCGTGATTTGATAGG
This sequence comes from Aegilops longissima, assembly GCA_021605205.1. Classification (NCBI taxonomy): domain Eukaryota; kingdom Viridiplantae; phylum Streptophyta; class Magnoliopsida; order Poales; family Poaceae; genus Aegilops; species Aegilops longissima. The sequence goes on along the minus strand of CM038678.1, from coordinate 143,828,490 downwards.
GACAGGGTGGGATACGTGAGGCCGGTCCGTGCGTGGTCCATGACCATGTCCGTTTCCTTTCCCTTTCGACTCAAGGCCTCCACCACTTGTTCTAACTCCAAACCCACCCACCCACACTACCCAAGTTGCACCACCACTTCGATCGCTTTCACCCTCCTTGCAGCAACGTGTTGAGCAGAGAGTTTACCATTCAGCTGGCCTTTGCTTGCATGGCACTACATAATAATTTTGCATCGTCCGGTCGGTTTTTTTTATCAGGCACATGCGTCAAAATTTGACGAGAGCACAGTGAAGTCGAGTTGCAGGTCTTGAAAAATCGGGTTGGGTCCCACATGGCAGAGAGACGCCCAGCGCCAACCCACAAAACTGCAAACTTCACAGCGGCATGCACGCACCTACACGAGTAGTGACAGGCGCTGGAGGTAACCTGTGCCACCTTCTGTCCTGCAAGAGACGCATCACGCATGTACCGCACATCTTGTGACCTCCAAAAAGTGAAATATACGCTGGGGTTCGGCACACTGCCCCTCCAGTCCTGGGGTATATGGTGTGGTGGTTAGATTCTTGATCTGAAAATCTGGGAGGATCCGGCGGTGACATGGGCCTGCTGCCCGCCAGAAGGAGCAAGAACAGCAAGCAATAAATGGCCACGGCGGCCGCGTGAACGGAGCATACCCCATGGTTTTGTTCGACAGCAAAGCCCTGTCCACGCATCGGAGGACAGAGTACGTGCACGTCTCTCTCCCAGCTGGTCGAACCGGCGGGCTGCACCAGCCGTGCACGCCTGAAACTATCATCTGCAGGACGTGCTGAGCTCTTTTAGTCAGACTAGACTGATCCGCGGTTGCAGGAAGATCGACACGCGTGGTTATACACGCATAAAGCAGCCGACCATTCAATCGCGTCAATCGGATGTCCGCGCAAGTTCGAACGAACAGTACAAAAAGATGGACGGAAATTCACGCAAACTGGACGAAATTTTTGCAAGTTCAGAATATTTACGCTAGCAAAGGGCCCGTGTGTTCTAACGGGAGGACTTTTTTTTATAATCTCCAATGGTCATGACCATATTTTCCTGCATCATCAAGATATACTATCACTCTTAATTTCGTGAAATCATGAACAATTTTGGAAATTGTGAACATTTTTTTAACTCATGCACATATTTAAAATCATCAACATTTTTAAATTACTGCACACCTTTACAAGTTTTTTAACATTTTATAAAGTCAAGAACATTTTTTGAATTCATTATCATTTTATACTATTTGCAAAAAAAAAATAAAATTGTCAACATTTTTTTAAAACAATTTCCTTGAATCGGCGAACATTTCTAGAATCGACGGACATTTTTCTGGAAATTGGTGGATTTTTTTTAAATTCACGAATATTTTTTTGATTTAACAAACAATTTTTGATTTAACGAACATTTTTTGAAATGGAAGATCATTTTTTGAATCAGCAAACATTTTACTAATGAATAAACTATTTTGTAAGTCACAACCAGTTTTTCAATTTTAGGATATTTTTCCATTCATGAATATTTGTGAATTGGTGAAATTTTGTTCACCTTCATTAACATTTTTAATACAGAAACTATTTATAAACTCATGAATGTGTTTTCTTTTCCGAACATTTTTGAATAAGCAAACGTTTTTATTAAATCGTGAACATTTTTTTAATCCACAAATATTTTATGATTTACTAAAAAAAATTATTTCAAAATTCTCAGTTTTTAATTTTGAAGTCTCAAATTATTGAAATAGAACAAATAAAATAAAATAAAATAAAAACATAATTTAAAAAAAGGCCGCCCGGACATGGGTCGGCCCAACGTGCGCGCGACATCTTCTCCCAGCGCGCAGAGTGCAGTATAGGACGTCTCTATTGCATGGGCCGGCCCAGGATTCCCCTGTGTGAAACATTTTTTTATCATTTATAGGTAGCATAGGTGGGTAATATTTTGCAACTTTGGGGCAGTTTTCGTCGCATACTGCGAGAAGCAATAGCCCCTTTATTATTAGGTATATATAGATTAATTTCACAACTTTTAGGAATTTGAACTATTAAAAAACTAAACTAGACTACGCGAGGTATCAGATGGTGACCTCATACACATGACCTTCATGGCTGCGGCGGCTCCGTCGTGTGGTCCCCTCTGTTCCATCGCCATTCAAGTCAATGTGGTGGTCCTTCCAGCGGTGCTCCCTACCGCTCGGGGCATGGCCGATCAACTTCTTCTGCTGCCTGGCGCGGGTAGCATCGGTTGCGGATGCCGCCCGGTCCGCCCGCCCCTATCCTTGACCTTCACTTGTCGCTAGGAGACGGGTGGCGTACAAGGACTCGACCAACCAGATTTTGACAAGCTGGTCGCTGCGGTCCTGTGGTTGTGCATGCACTGGTCGATCATTTTTTTGGTGGTCCTGGTGATGGTGTCCTGTATTAGAGGGTGCACACCACGTTGGCGTTCCATTCATGGGCCTGGCCGAAGACCTGCCAACAACTAAAGAATGGGCCACGTGAGCCAAGGCCGTACTCAAGATGGAAACCTCCAAGGACTTGGTGTACACTTCAAGGCATATTCAAATGATCAGCATGTTATTCCTAGTTGTAGCCAACATACTTGTAACTCTAGATACCCTCGATGCCTATATAAGCCCAGGAGTTTAGCCTTTAGAGGCAAAAAAAGATAGAGGTTAGAGCTCACACATACGATCTCGGGGTAGATTATCCTTTACTTTGTACCCTATCCACAATCAATATACCAAGAGCATGACGTAGGGTTTTACCTCTTCCAGAGGGTCTGAACCTGGGTAAAAACCGTGTCCCTTTACTTCATGTTACCATCGTACCAAGATCACCAACTCGGGACCCCCTACCGGAGATCCGCCGGCTTAAGCACCAACATTAGTGGCCCATACAAGTCCCGATGTTTGGTCACAAAGGTTCGAACCATCTTCGGATCAACGAGGGCATCAGCTGTGGGAGTAACTTCATCCCCGGCCAGCTTTTCGCCTTCAGCAGCATCATGCTGCACACCGACTCGACTGGCTGCCTTGGCCAGGTCGAGAACTTCTCTCTAAGTGAGCCTATCAGATTTGGAAACCTGGAATATGCCGCGGATTCCTGTGGCGAACTTGCTTTCTAGGGTTGGGTGTCAGACCAGCCTGGAGACCTTTCTACGTCGTTGTTCAGCCCAGATTCAATCTCGGAGCCGGGCCACAGGACAATAGGTATCACGGATCTAGCTTCAAGCTCGGATCCAAACACCACATCGCCGGATCAGGCCTAGCCAACGACACTTCCAAGGCCAGATCAAGGAGCACCTCAGGAAACTTTAGGTGAGCCCCACCTGCCCTCTAGCTAAAGTTGACTCTTCTTCAGTCCTCTTTTCATCAAGTATATTACTAAACAAAGAATCAATAGAATAAACACCAATGATCTTAAGGCCTTCATCATTATTATGAAAGAAATTGGTAGAAAACGCTTTTCCTAAAAATTCTCTTTTAGCTCTAAGCGTAGCGGTTCTTTTATTACTTTCATGCATTGAAACATATAAACCTTTAATTGATTCATTAACGTCAACCTTAGGTGGAAAGTTTTTAATATTGAGATTTTATACATCATGTGAAATTCTATCAATGCTTCTAGACATATCATCAAGTTTACTCAATTTTGTTTTATCATAGTGTTGAAAACTTTTTGAGCATTGATAAATTCTTTAATATTACTCTCAAGATCGGGGTTCCTATTATTATTGTAAGAAGAATTACCATAGGAATTGCCATAATTATTAAAGGAATTTCCAGGAAAAGGCCTAGGATTAAAATTACCTCTATAAGCGTTGTTATTAAAATTGTTTCGCGAGACAAAATTCACATCAACATAATCACTATTTTTCTCAATCAAAGTAGACAAATGCACATCATTAAGATCAATAGGAGCATCTTTACTAGCAACCAATTTCATAAGCGTATCCACTTTTTCATTTAAAGTACTAATTTCTTCAACATAATTGATATTTTTACTAGTAGGTGCTCTTTCAGTATGCCATTGTGAATAATTTGCCTTGATATTATCTAGCAATTTAGGGGCTTCACTCAAAGTAATTTCCATAAAAGTACCTCCCATGGTGGAATCTAAAAGACTTCTAGAAACAAAATTCAATCCCGCATAAAAAATTTGTATGATCATCCAAAGATTTAATCCATGAGTAGGACACTTTCTTAGCATCAATTTCATTCTTTCATAAGATTGCGCAACATGTTTATGCTCAAGTTGCTTAAAATTCATGATTTGAGTTCTAAGGGAAATAATTTTCGCGAGAGGAAAATACTTAGTAATAAAAGTATCTTTGCACTTATCCCAAGAATCAATACTATTGCGAGGCAAAGATGAAAACTAAATTTTTGCACAGTCTCTCAAAGAGAAAGGAAATAATATCAACTTCGAAATAGCATTGTCCACATAGTTTTTCTTTTGCATATCACACAATTCAACGGAAGTGTTTAGATGGGACGCGGCATCCTCATTAGGAGTACCAGAAAAGTGTTCTTTCAAAACAAGATTCAATAAAGTGGCATTAATATCACAAGACTCCGCACTAGTGGTGGGAGGAGCAATCAGAGTACTAATAAAATTATTATTTTAGTATTGGAAAAATCACACAATTTGGTATTTTCTTGAGACATCGTGACTACGCAAACAAGAGTACAAGCAAACAAAAGATTCAATGAGAAAAAGACAAACAAAAAAGAAGGCAAATAAAAAGGCAATTTTTTTTGTAAAGTGGGGGAGATGAAAACAAGAGGCAAATGGCAAATAATGTAAATTGTAAGGAGATGAGATTTATGATTAGGAACATGATAGATGTTGATGATGTCTCCCCGGCAACGGCGCCAGAAATTCTTCCTGATTGCTTGTATCTGCGTTGGTATTTCCCCGAAGAGGAGAGGACGATCCAGCACAACAACGGTAAGTATTTCCCACGGTTATGAAACCAATGTACCAATCCAGTAGGAGAACCAAGCAACACTATGTAAATGGCAACCTGTCGGTGTAGCAAATATTTATGTTTACTACCCGGGCTCACGCAGAGGCGTAAAATTGATCATGCATCAAGTATCTATGCATGGCATGAGATAAGCTAGAGAAACCGCTCTTCGTGAGATCAAGGAGAGCATTAAGAAGATCAAGATGACAGGAGATCACCCCAGGAAAGCCTCCCTTGCCGGGCATGAGGGCCCCGCCGGGTTGAGGCCGCACCCGAGGGACGAGACCAGATTACCCCGGCAAGGCTTCCGGGGCTATCAAACTCAGAGCCCGCCAAGATATTTGCCGGCAAGCCTTTCGCCAAGACGTCACCGCTCCACCTCATCGCACGCAAGTCATTAATCAATGTGATGTCAAGCTCTCAAGTGGCAAGGTGGATCTTGTTTGGCAAATGGAGGCAGGATGGAGAAAGATTAGCTTTATTGACACCCGTCCAGATGGGGTGTCATGCAAATAAGGAGAAAATAGATAAGTGGTGCGGCAGGCTTGCCGGGCTTCAACCTCAGCATGACACCTAAGTGCATTTAATACACTTTGTCGTAACTGCCAGAGTTATGTACGATAGCACTGTTGGCTATCTAATCACACTAAAATGACTGTTTTGCCGTTGTGGTCGCCCCTAACCCTATAAAAGGAGGCCTGAGGCAACCTAGCAAAGGGTTTGAATTTTTTATCCCCCAACCCTTGTACAAGCACATCTGCTCTCCCCGAGGTACCCTTGCCGGGCTAGAGCACTTTGCTTCTTCGTGTTCCTCCAGTGCAATCCACCACAACATGAGTAGGATTTTACGCTGCAAAGCGGCCCGAACCTGGGTAAAAGAGAGTTGTCCATTGCCGCACTGCCCAGCTGCTTCTACTCTTTGTGCAATGTGACCGTCCCCTTGCTGAACCACAAAGGGGCAGCCTTGCCCCATAGGTGATCTTGTCCCATGCCGACATCTTTGGCATGACAGGTAGGCGGAGGTCGCTTGTGCGAATCTGAGGTAGTATCTAGCGCGTTAATCTTCATCATGTTCATCGCCATCTACTCCGCCGATGGCTCCCTAGAAGAAAAGCAGTATGACGGCGAACCTTTCTACTTCAAAGGCCTCTTCACCTGCAGCTCCGGGCACCACGGGTGCTGCGGCTGTGGCGCGCGAGGTAGGCACTGCAGACGGTGCCACCAACACTCTCATCACCGCCGAAGCAGGAAACGGTGCCGCAGGCGCGGCTCAACTCCCTCAGCCTTCTGGAGAGCACGCTCACACTGGGGCGGGCCAAGGCGATGCCCAGCTTCCGCCTCCTCGCCACACCAGCGAGCGCGACCAGCACAGTGTCGATGCCCGCTCCGGTGCCAGCCAGGACCCACTCGCGGTGCCGTCCAGAGGGGCGACGACGGGACACACACTCTGGCCTGCACATGGCGAATGTGACAAGACCCCAAGCGGCACCATCGATCCTCCTCAACCGCGTCCGTATGGGAAGGGCCCAGCTGACCGAGAAGCTCTTGTGATTGGTCCCATGTAGCAGGGGCACGACGATGATCCTTCTGGTTTGTCTAGGAGTCGATCGATGACACACTCCACCTCTCATGCCATGCCAGAGATGGTGGCCGAAGCAATGGCGAGGGCTCAGCTATTGCTGAACTTTCCTCCAGCAGCAGACAAGATGGATGAATGGAGAGCTACCATTCAAAGCCTCATTGATTTGCTGAATCCAACAAGTCACAGCATGCGAAGCCCTTCACAGCGTCTGCTGATAACCCACAAGTATAGGGGATCGCAACATTTTTCGAGGGTAGAGTATTCAATCCAAATTTATTGATTCGACACAAGAAGAGCCAAAGAATATTCTCAAGTATTAGTGGCCGAGTTGTCAATTCAACCACACTTGAAAGACTTAATATTTGCAGCAAAGTATTTAGTAGCAAAGTAGTATGGAAGTAACGGTAACACTGGCAAAAGTAACAATAGCAGTATTGTAGCAATCGTAACAGTGGCAAAGGAAAAGTAACGAGGCAAAGATCAATATGTGACGAGCTCGTAGGCAATGGATCAATGATGGATAATTATGTTGGATGGCATTCATCATGCAATGGTTATAACATAGGGTGACACAGAACTAGCTCCAATTTATCAATATAATGTAGGCATGTATTCCGAATATAGTCATACGTGCTTATGGAAAAGAACTTGCATGACATCTTTTGTCCTACCCTCTTGTGGCAGCGGGGTCCTATTGGAAACTAAGGGATATTAAGGCCTCCTTTTAATAGAGTACCGGACCAAAGCATTAGAACTTAGTGAATACATGAAGTCCTCAAACTACGGTCATCACCGGGAGTGGTCCCGATGATGTCGGTTGAAGCTACGTCGGTATTTCCCCAAAGAGGAAGGGATGATGCAGCATAGCGGCGGTAGGTATTTCCCTCAGATATGAAACCAAGGTTCTCGCCACACAACGTAAACAACCCCTGCACACAGATAACAAATCCTCGCAACCGACGTGTTAAAGGGGTTGTCAATCCCTTCCGGGGTACGGCGCCTGAAGTGGCAAACGGACGTGAGATAATTTTGTAGTAAATTGGTAGATCGAACGCCAAATAAAATAAATAAGGAAAAATTGCAGCAAGGTATTTTTGTATTTTTGGTTTAATAGATCTGAAAATAAATGCAAGGAAAAAGTAGATCACAAAGGTAAATATATGAGAAAGAGACCCGGGGGCTGTAGGTTTCACTAGTGGCTTCTCTCGAGAAAAATAGCAAATGGTGGGTAAACAAATTAATGTTGGGAAATTGATAGAACTTCAAATAATTATGACGATATCTAGGCAATGATCATTATATAGGCATCACGTCCAACATTAGTAGACCGACTCCTTCCTGCATCTACTACCATTACTCCACACATCGACCGCTATCCAGCATGCATCTAGTGTATTAAGTTCATGGAGAAATGGAGTAATGCAATATGAACGATGACATGATGTAAACAAGATCTATCTATGTAGAGATATACCCCATCGTTTTATCCTTAGTAGCAACGATACATACGTGTCGTTTCCCTTTCCGTCACTGGGATCAAGCACCGTAAGATCGAACCCACTGCAAAGCGCCTCTCCCCATTGCAAGATAAATAGATCAAGTTGGCCAAACAAAACCCAAATATCGGAGAAGAAATACGAGGCTATAAGTAATCATGCATACACGAGATCAAAGAAACTCATATAACTTTCATGGATATAAAAATGTAGATCTGATCATAAGCTCAAAGTTCATCGATCCCAACAAACACACCGCAAAAGAGTTACATCACATGGATCTCCAAAAGACCATTGTATTGATAATTCAGAGAGAGAGAGAGATGAATCCATCTAGCTACTAAGTACGGACCCGAAGGTCTACAAAGAACTACTCATGCATCATCGGAGAGGCACCAATGGAGGTGGTGAACCCCATCCGAGATGGTGTCTAGATTGGATATGGTGGTTCTGGACTCTTCGGCGGCTGGATGAATACTTCATCGACCCCCTAGGGTTTTTGGAATATTGGGGTATTTATAGAGCAAAGAGGCGGTCCGGGGGGCACCCGAGGTGGCACAACCCACCAGGGCGCGCATGGGCCTCCTAGCGCGCCCTGGTGGGTTTTTCCCCCCTCGGGGCACCCCCCAGGTGCAGCTAGGGCCCATTGTGTTCCTTCTGGCCCATAAAAATTCTTCAAAAAGTTTCGGGGCATTTGGAATCTGTCTGATATTGTTTTTCTGCGATGTAAAAAACATGGAGAAAACAACAACTGACACTTGGCACTATGTCAATTGGTTAGTACCAAAAAATGATATAAAATTACTATAAATGACTGTAAAACATCCAAGATTGATAATATAACAACATGGAACAATCAAAACTTATAGATACGTTGGAGACGTATCACCCGATATTGTCTCTCTAGGGTTGCCGGATCATAACGCGTAGTAGGTGACTATAACTTGCAAGATAGAATCAAGAACACAAATATATTCATGAAAACATAATAGGTTCAGATCTGAAATCATGACACTCGGGCCCTAATTAAGCATAGCAAAGTCATAGCAACATCAATCTTAGAACATAGTGGATACTAGGGATCAAACCGTAACAAAACTAACTCGATTACATGGTAAATCTCATCCAACCCATCATGTTCCAGCAAGCCTACGATGCGATTACTCACACACGGCGGTGAGCATCATGAAATTGGTGATGGAGGATGGTTAATGATGACGATGGTGACAGATTCCCCTCTCCGGAGCCCAAAATGGACTCCAGATCTGCCCTCCCGAGTAAGAACAGGGCTTGGCGGCAGCTTCGTATTGTAAAACGCGATGAATCCTTCTCTCTGATTTTTTTCTCCCCGAAAGTGAATATATGGAGTTGGAGTTGAGGTCGGTGGATGTCCAGGGGGCGCCCCACAATGTCGGGTGGCGCGCCCCCATCCTTGTAACCAGGGTGTGGGCCCCCTTCACTTGATTCTTCTGCCAATATTTTTTATTAATTCCAAAACTTATCTCCGTGAAGTTTCAGGTCATTTCGAGAACTTTTTATTCGGTACAAAACGAACACCATGGCAACTCTGCTGAAAACAGCGCCAGTCCGGGTTAGTTCCATTCAAATCATGCAAGTTAGAGTCCAAAACAAGGGCAAAAGATTTTGGAAAAGTAGATACGACGGAGATGTATCAACTCCTGCAAGCTTAACCCATTGCTTGTCCTCAAGAAATTCAGTTGACAAATTGAAAGTGATAAAGAAAAACATTTACAAACTCTATTTGATCTTGTTGTTGCAAATATGTAAAGCCAACATTCAAGTTTTCAGCAAAGATTATGAACTAACCGTATTCACAATTACTTTTAGGTCTCACATTTACTCATACGAATGGCATAATCAACTAGCGAGCAATAATAATAAATCTCGGATGCCAACACTTTCTCAAAACAATCATCATATGATATAACAAGATGGTATCTCGCTAGCCCTTTCCGAGACTCTTGGATCTCCAAGTTTCTTTGGTATTCCACCCTTAAAAGTATAATTATCAAGCATGGTGGAAATTTCAACTTCCGGTATCTTTCTTTTATTAGTAACAATATCTTTCATATACTTGGCATAAGGAGGCATTTTAAGCATATTAGTCAAACGCATACGCAAAAAGATAGGTCTAATCATTTCAGCAAAGCGCTCAAAATCCTCTTCATCCTTTTTCTTGGATGGCTTAGGAGGAAAGGGCATGGGTTTCTGAACCCATGGTTCTCTTTCTTTACCATGTTTCCTAGCAACAACATCTCTCTAATCATAACGTTGATTCTTTGATTGTGGGTTATCAAGATCAATAGCAGGCTCAATCTCTACATCATTATCATTACTAGGTTGAGCATCAATATGAACATCATTATTAACATTATCACTAGGTTCACGTTCATCACCAGATTATGTCTCAGCATCAGAAATAGAAATACCATTGGGATTCTCAGGTGTGTCTATAGCAGCTTCACTAGCATGCAAAGTCCTATCAGTTTTATTTTTCTTTTTATTACTAGGACTAGGTGCATCAGTATTAGTTCTCTGAGAATCTTGCTCAACTCTCTTAGGATGACCCTCAGGATACAAAGGTTCCTGGTTCATTTTACCACCTCTGGTCATAACCCTAACAACTTTATCATTATTCTTACTATTCAACTCATTAAGCAAATCATCTTGAGCCTTAAGTACTTGCTCTACTTGAGTTGTAACTATGGAAGCATGTTTACTAATAAGCTTAAGATCAGTAACAGTTCTACTCATATAATCACTCAAGTGGTCAAGCATATAAGCACTACGTTTCAATTGTCTACTAACATAAGGATTGAAATTTTCTTGTTTAACAATAAAATTATCAAACTCATCCAAGCATTAACTAGCAGACTTATTACGAGGAATATCACCTTTTCATCAAATCTACGGAGAGAGTTTACTTCTACTACCTGTGTTGGGTTATCAACACTATGTATTTCTTCAATAGGCAGTAAATTTTTAACATCTTCAGTTTTAATGCTTTTTTTCTTTCATAGATTTCTTTGCCTCTTGCATATCTTCAGAAATAGAATACCCCTTTTCTTCGGAGTTGGCTTAGGAGTTGGTTCAGGAAGCGTCCAATCATTATCATTACTCAATATATTATTCAATAGCAATTCAGCTTGCTCAACGGTTCTTTCCCCGAAAACACAACCAGCACAACTATCTAGGTGGTCTCTGGAAGCATCGGTTAGTATATTATAAAAGATATCAAGTATTTCATTTTTATTGAGAAGATGATCAGGCAAAGCATTAAGTAATTAGAGAAGCCTCCCCCAAGCTTGTGGGAGACTCTCTTCTCCAATTTGCACAAAGTTAAATATTTCTTTTAAAGCAGCTTGTTTCTTATGAGCGGGGAAATATGTTGCAGAGAAGTAGTAAATCATATCCTGGGGACTACGCACACAACCAGGAGTAAGAGAATTAAACAATAGTTTAGCATCACCCTTTAATGAGAAAGAAAACAATTTAAGAATATAGTAATAGAGAATTTTTTTCCTCATGAGCAAATAGGGTGGCTATATCATTCAATTTAGTAAGATGCGCCACAATAGTTTCAGATTCATAACCATAGAAACGATTCAACCAAATTAATTAAATTAGGATCGGTAGAGAATTCATAATACTTATCAGTAACAAAGATAGGTGAAGTAGCAAAAGTGGGATCATATTTCATTCTAGCATTCAAGGATTTTTCTTTCAGCTTAGCTAACAATTTCTTAAGATCTTCTCTATCATTGCAAGCAAAGAAGTCTCTAGCAGTTTCCTTATCCATAACATAACCCTCAGGTACAATAGGCAATTCATATCTAGGGGGAGAATCATAGTCTTCAGTTTCAATAATATCATCAGTTTCAGTAATTTCATTCTCTCTAACCCTAGCAAGTTGTTCGTCAAGAAATTCACCTAGTGGCATAGTATTATTAAGCAGAAAAGTAGTTTCATCATAAGCATCTTGCATAGCAGAAGTGGCATCATCAATAACATGCGACATATCGGAATCAATAGCAGGTGTAGGTGTTGCAAGTTTACTCAAAACAGAAGGAGAATCAAGTGCGGAGCTAGATGGCAGTTCCTTAACTCCCCTCGTAGTTGAGGGAGAAATCTTAGTTCTTTGATCTTTTAGATTCCTCATAGTGATCAACAGATATAAATCCCAAGTGACTCAGAGAATAGAGGTATGCTCCCCGGCAACGGCGCGAGACAAAGGTCTTGATAACCCACAAGTATAGGGGATCGCAACAATTTTCGAGGGTAGAGTATTCAACCCAAGTTTATTGATTCGACACAAGGGGAGCCAAAGAATATTCTCAAGTATTAGCAGCTGAGTTGTCAATTAAACCACACCTGAAAGACTTAATATCTGCAACAAAGTATTTAGTAGCAAAGTATTATGGAAGTAACGGTAACGGTGGCAAAAGTAGCAGTACCAGTATTGTACCAATCGTAACAGTGGCAAAGAAAAAGTAACAAGGCAAAGATCAATATGTGACGAGCTTGTAGGCAATGGATCAATGATGGATAATTATGTCGGATGGCATTCATCATGCAACGGTTATAACATAGGGTGACATAGAACTAGCTCCAACTCATCAATATAATGTAGGCATGTATTCCGAATATAGTCATACGTGCTTATGGAAAAGAACTCGCATGACATCTTTTCTCCTACCCTCCCGTGGCAGCGGAGTCCTATTGGAAACTAAGGGATATTAAGGCCTCCTTTTAATAGAGTACCGGACCAAAGCATTAGCACTTAGTGAATACATGAACTCCTCAAATTACGGTCATCACCGGGAGTGGTCCCGACTATTGTCACTCCGGGGTTGCCAGATGATAACACGTAGTAGGTGACTATAATTTGCAAGATAGAATCAAGAACATAAATATATTCATGAAAACACAACAGGTTCATATCTGAAATCATGGCACTCGGGCATAGTGACAAGCATTAAGCATAGCAAAGTCATAGCAACATCAATCTTAGAACATAGTGGATACTAGGGATCAAACCCTAACAAAACTAACTCGATTACATAGTAAATCTCATCCAACCCATCACAGTCGAGCAAGCCTACGATGGGATTACTCACGCATGGCGGCGAGCATCATGAAATTGGTGATGGAGGATGGTTGATGATGACGATGGCAACGGATTCCCCTCTCCGTAGCCCAAAACGGACTCCAGATCTGCCCTCCTGAGGAAGAACACGGCTTGGCGGCGGCTCCGTATCGTAAAACGCGATGAATCCTTCTCTCTGATTTTTTCTCCCCGAAAGTAAATTTATGGAGTTGTAGTTGAGGTCGGTGGATGTCCAGGGGGCCCACAAGGTCGGGTGGTGCGCCCCAGGGGGTAGGCGTGCCACCCACCCTTATGGCTAGGGTGTGGGCCCCCTTCAATTGATTATTTCACCAATATTTTTTATTAATTCCAAATCTTATCTCCGTGAAGTTTCAGGTCATTCCGAGAACTTTTTATTCTGCACAAAAATAACACCACGGCAATTCTGCTGTAAACAAAGTCAGTCCGGGTTAGTTCCATTCTAATCATGCAAGTTAGAGTCCAAAACAAGGGCAAAAGGTTTGGAAAAGTAGATACGAGGGAGACGTATGATCTGCACACGACACCAGCAGCCCCCACGGGTGGCCACATTGAGAGGACTACACCCACGGTGCAGTCTCCTCCACTGCAGCTCACGCAAGGGCAACCGCGGTGGGCTCAGCGAACCCAGAATGTCGATGAGTGTGACGAGGCGACAAGAACCTCGTCTGACGTGCAGTTCCAGCGGGATCAACGTCAAGTGCTGAGAGACAAGAAGAGGGAAGATACCCGCATCACCATCAAGCGTCGTCGCAAGGTGTGCCGCCAATCAGACAAGCGTAACGGACCCGATGTCAACGAACCCGCACCCACTGGTACTTACCTTATGAGGTAGGGTGCCCTTCCTTCACTCGTGAGCTGCGGCAAGTCCATTGGTTGTCCTCTCTTACCTTCAAGCCTGACCTGCCGGAGAAGTATGATGGAAAACTGAACCCGGCAGAGTTTTTGGGCATCTATACGATCGCCGTTCATGCTGTCGGGGGAAGAGATGACAAGGTGCTCACCAACTACTTCTCGTTGGCTCTCAATCCTAATGTGAGGTCTTGGCTGATGCACTTGCCGGAGGATTACATTTCTTCCTGGGCAGACCTGTGCAACGAGTTCGTTGGCGCCTTCACTGGCAGCTATCAAGAGCCAGGGCACCCAGTGACCTGCAATCCCTTCTACAAAAAGAAGGGGAAAGTTTGCGCATGTATCTGCAAAGGTTCAGCCGAGTGCAC